>CM060921.1:21467500-23867500 GCA_030737875.1 Allium sativum | reverse complement strand
TCATATCAATAGCTCATAAAACATGCAAAGATAAGACACAGGATTAAAAAATAATCCTGTTAAAGGAATTAGTAATATTCTGAGTGAAAATGACATCGCATATTCTACGCCAATCCATTTTCTTACCCTTATTTCTTCTAGTAGATGACTGTCAAAGCTTTAGGATGATAGACGATATCTTTTTAGATTATGGTGGGGCGGCAGTCCCAGGAATGAATAGACCTTGATCGGGGTCCTGGAGTGACGAAGGCAGTTAGGTAGACTCCGGTGCCGAAGGGTAAGATTGTGTTTCCTTTGAATTTCTTTCTTGTCCTCACGTCAGGGGCAAGGGACGAGGGTCAAATAGTAAGATCAAGGCCGTTAATAGTTGCATCGCAGCTTCTCAGTGCTAGGATGGTAATCAGTAAGAGAAAAAAGGAATCCATGTTTGTAGGAGCTTATCCTTTTCCATGTTAGGAAGTGGGATACGGGGGCTAGGAAGATAGACATGCCTCATCCATTCGCATATATGCTTTCGATTCCACGTCGCGAAAAAGAGCTGATGCGCAGACAATCAATCAACATCCAGGCTTAAGTGTTTCAAACTTTTAACTTGCCAAGATTCAGGCAATGCCAGAGTAGTTGACCATACTTCGGATACAAATATGGTCATGTAAGACAATGATGAATCAACTTCGGATTCGACAATGAAATCATGAGAAATCCATGCTAAGATTTTCGAGTTGCCCCTATGTCTGGGTCATGAGTCAATCGACAGACGTTCTATGAAGGGAGTCGTAATTGTGAATCTTGACATTCTAATACCATAACATTGACCGTTAGGAGCCTCATTCATTTACATTCTCCCTTAGATAGTCGGTTGACTACTGCTTTTGAAGCACTGTTCGGTGTAGTGAATTTAGCCATGAGAATAGTCGATGTTTATCCCAAGTTGACCTTCAGAGGAGAATAAGTAATGCTGAATGATTCCACTTCTATGTTCCATTTAGATAGTCTTCCAGACGCTTCAGGTCATTGTAAGACTCGTTGTAGCAACTGGTTGGTCTAGACTTTGATTGAGTAAGCATGAATACAGTAGCATGGCTTGATATGCTTTGAATGTTGCTTATGTGTTTTGTCATAACAACAGTATGAAGTAGAGGGTAGATGCTTGCTTATCCATGTTTCCATCATCTTTATGAGGATCCATAGGCCCAATCATGGCTAATGGAAGTTTAATTGAAACCTGACTTTGGGCACCTAAGTATGTTGTTTTAACACTTATTAGGTGGAAACCGATCGCCATCGGTGTAGTTGATAGCTCGTTGTCAATGCAAAGGTTAGCTAGGTTCCTTAGGTAGTGAGTCGTAAAACATATGTCCTTCATCATGTTATATAAATGGAATATGCATTGTAATGTTAGGATCCTTGGTCGCTTTTCTATATCCCATTATTGAGACTTATCGTCGTTAAGATCATCCGAGTCAAATTCGAAATAGCACTTGGACTGCTCCATATCAATGTCATTTGATTTAGTCAGCTTGCAGGTTCAGGTCGTGTAAACCAAGTGGTTGCTGCTTATTAAGGAATAGCATCTACTGCAGTGGTGAAGTCTATACGCTATTGGAACCCTTAAAAGAGAGGATATCTAAAAGTAGTCTTTCCCGCATATGTCATCATGATTGGCATGTTGAATTTGTTTAGGAGCTCCCTAATTAGAATAACATCAAAAAATTGGGGTCACGGATCTAGGAAGAGTCCCAGTCGATGCAATTTTTTTCTTGACTTTTCGGAATAACCGCTGAGCCTTGGTTGTTAAGCTTTGACGATCATATTGGCCACTACACTACGACACACGTTCCATATTTTGGTTGTACCCAAAAAATATTTTTTTTCCAAAAATGACCATGTCGCGGGTCAATATGCAAGGGTTCAAAAATGGATAGCGGCTCGGGTCGAGTCGAGATTGTTCGACCCAAAGGCCATCGACTGGAAACTACTATTTTTATTCGTCCCGAAGGCACATTCGACCAAAGGCTCATTTGACCCGGAGGCACATTCGATCCAATCTGGAAGCATATTCGATCCAACCCAAAAGCTTGCTCGATCCGACCTGGAAGCACATTCGATCCGACCCGTGGACTTTCTAAGACTTCACTTCGGTTTTTTTGGATGCTGGAAGACGCAGAGGTGGCTTCACGTCTGATTATTTCCATGATTGCAAAGTCAATAAAAAAAGAATTCACAGGATTTCCTCTTCGGGCTTGGCGATCTGATAAGTAGACTGGAAAATCCTTAAATGTTAAGATCTTCATTTCTCAGTATAAGCACCAAAATGTTAGACCAAAAATTGCACTAACACCAAATAAGTTATGTCTAGCGCATGAAACACAAGAAAATAAACGAAAAATGCAAGAAACAACAAGACAACAGCAATTTTATAGTGGTTTGGCGTTAACATGCCTACATCCACTTCATGATCTCTCAATAACGTTAGAGTATTGGAGTTACAATGAATGAGATTGTCATAATCTCGCGTACAACACTCTTTCTATTGATTATTTTGAAACACAATCAAGAATATCACCGACATTTCAAGATAAAACTGGTTTTCAGCCATAGCTAAGTATGCAGAGGTTCACATGGGAAAAGGTTCTTTGAAATGCATTTGAAACATGTATTTATAGGCTGCAACATGCTTCGGGTCGAATGGCCATGTGGCATCCATTCAGAAGAGTTCGGAGCAAAAGTGGGGAACATGGAGACAACCTCTTCAGTTCATGCATTGCCAAGTGGAACCCGATTTGGGTTCATAGGGGAACATGCCATGAAAATAGGTCCGCTTTCCAGGTTCAGGTAACTGTTCCGGTGGGGTTGGGTCCTATTTGACCCGACCTGGATTCCACTCGAGCCGACGCGGGTTCCACTCGACCTGAGTTCTATTTGACCTAGGGATCTGTTCGACCCGGAGCTCTGTTTTTACTAAAGTGTAGTCTTTGGCCGGAGCTGGGGTTTCATTCAATCCGAGCTGGAATTTTATTCAAGCTAAGATAAGAAGAAATGGTCTCCTTTAATTCGGGACTTCGTGTACCCTCTTCTTCGACCCCGACATGCTTTTAACGTTGCTAGACTTAGACAAGCACAAAGGTGATCGAACCAGGGGTTGGGTCAATGGTGTCCAAGCTTGTCCAGACCCATGCTTAAGCCCTAATTGGACCTGACCGTGGTAGCTTATAGGGTGATGGCCTTGCCAAAAGGTGGGTCAACAAAAAATGTACACTTGCGACAAGAGGATGCATTTCTAAATCGGAAGAGGAGATCAAGTGATGTTGTGAAGGAGGAGATTCAAAGTAATATAGTTGTAAGACAATCCGGTGACTGCTCTGGAAAAGTAGAAGTCAATGTCAAGAATCAGAACAAGAAGAATGGATGCTAAGGAAAGGATAGTAATTAAGGAAATCAAAATAAAAAAGGGGACGCTAAGAAGCGACCCCGTTTCCAATCTTTCGAGAGTTATACACAACTGAACGACACTTGGAGAATATATGTTGATGGGCCTTTCGGGCAGCCCATCAAGGGAAATGACGAGGTAGGAATGCTTCTGAAGTATTCGGTGTGGACCGAGCTATAAGGCCCAATGATATGGCTTTCTTCCCTTGATGCGGCCCGGAGGAGTTCGGCATGACCAGGCTTGATTAGCCATGCCATCCTCAGATGAGATCAGGAAAACCCGCCTAAGGATCAACTCGCCTCAGATTTTTCCTTTTAAATTACTCAAGCTGGAAGGGTTCAACACCAATTGCCGCCTTTAATTCGTGGAGAATACCAACTCTTCAGGAGAAAACCAACTCATTCAATATCAGCTATCTTTTGGATCCCACGACACGTACTCAAAGCGGCTTGATATTATATCATCTATAAATACTCCTTTTTCAATTCAGAGAGGGGGATCCATCTTCAATTTTCCGACCAAAGAGAAACGATAGCAGAAACTGTTTATAATTTTAATTCTTTTGTTCTACCATTGTAAACATTTTCTTAGCTGCTGAAACGATCTATAAAAGTTTATAAAGTGGACGTAGGCCTTTAACACCGATCCACCATAAATATGTGTGTGATTCTTTCTGTTTTGCATTCCCTATATTTGTTAATCTTCATTTTTATCTCTATACAGGTCTCTCTTTTTGGTGTTGTGCCAATTCTTGGTGTCAACATTTTGGTGCATTCACTGAGAATTATAGTTCTCAGCTTAGTTCAGATTTTTTGCTCTACTTTCGAATCACCAAATCCGAGATAGAAATCTCATCCTCATTCCTGTATTATCGAATTATGGCTGGAAAATCAGCTCGCAACACTGGAAAGCAACCACAAGCTGGAACCTACGTAGAGGCGGCTGGCAGATCTACTGCCCCCGAAATTGCTCAGGTTCAACATGCCTTGCTTCCCACGGTAGAACCAACTCCCTCATCAACATTCGCTACTCGAGATGAGTTTACGGTTGTGATGAATCAGCTTCGGGAGATGACAGAGGCTCTAAAGACCCATGCTCGAGAGAATGCCGCCATGCGACAAGATATGACTCGCATAACAAGACAATGGGAGGAGCTCAAGAACCAAACCCAGGAAGTCAGGGAACATCATCTTCCTCTCCCTCGGCTGGATCACGTATTCGAAGACTCTTCGTTGTCCGATGAAGACTGCCTTTAGAAAGGGCCGAAAATGTACGGCAGTTGCGTCTCAAGGAACATTTAGACCCGTAGGAGGCGAATGAACAAACCGAGGCCGACTTGAACGAGGTTGAAATTATCGATCCCGCAACCCCCAGGACCGAGGAGTTGCTCCTCAACCACAGAATGCTTCCCGCAGGAATCGAGCCCCCATTTAGCCTCCCCATAATCTTGTGATTTACCGAGATACCCGAGGAGGAAGGGAGGGGGCCCGGGTGCTGGGTCTGGCAACGTACCCTGGCGAAGGAGCCAGGGGAGCCCGTTTGAACGATGAAGCCAACCCGGACCTAGCCGTCCCACCAAACCTGACTACAATGGTGCGACAGATTTTGAACGATAGTCGCGGACATAGGAATGAAGAATGGGGAGTTGATCGAAGCCACACACCATTCACCAACAATATCTTACAAGCAGAGTTCCCTCGAAGATTTAATATGCCCCAGATGAATCAATACGACAGCACCGCTGACCCACAACAGCCTCTGATGCAGTACTCATGGCACGTGGAGATAGCGGTGGCCCACGACACTATCAAGTGCAAAGCCTTCCCAATCTTCCTGATTGGGATGGCGCTTATGTGGTTCATGTGTTTGCCCGCGAAATCTGTCCCAAGCTTTAAAGATTTGAATGAGAATTTCCTGACTCAATTTCTCCATCACGCTACCAAGTCAGAATGCAGTACTCTTGGCACGTGGTGGTAGCGGTGGCCCACGACACTATCAACTGCAAAGCCTTACCAATCTTCCTGATTGGGATGGCGCTTATGTGGTTCGTGCGTTTGCCCGCGAAATTTGTCCCAAGCTTTAAAGATTTGAATGAGAAGTTCCTGACTCAATTTCTCCATCACGCTACCAAGTCAGATGAATCAATACGACAGCACCTCTGACCCACAACAACATCTGATGCAGTACTCTTAGCACATGGAGGTAGCGGTAGCCCACGACACTATCAAGTGCAAAGCCTTCCCAATCTTCCTGATTGGGATGGTGCTTATGTGGTTCATGCGTTTGCCCGCGAAATCCGTTCCAAGCTTTAAAGATTTGAATGAGAAGTTCCTGACTCAGTTTCTCCATCAATCTACCAAGTCAAAGCATGTAATGGCGCTTTCAGCAGTTAAACAGGGAAAGGGAGAATCCCTGAGAAATTACGTTAACCGATTTAACCCGGCGACCCCCGAGGTCAATAACCCCAACCATGAAACTGTTCTAATGGCCCTGGTCGATGGCATCGACAAACGAACTAAATTTGGGAAATACCTGATTGGGAAGCCGCCAACAACAATTGAGGCCAGTTATGAGAAAGCCAACATCTGATTACGGCAGGAGGATGCACATTTGGAGGAAGAAGATGGACCGAGAAATGCCTCTATTCCACCGACTCGGAACAATGTCACGGTCAAGCAGTCTGGTGATAGCTCAGGGAAACTGGATGTAAACATCGAAAACCGTGACAAGCGAAACAGCGAGGAACTAAGAGAAACCGGTGGAAGCTCAGGACAGAGGGGAACCCTCGAAAACGACCGCGGTTCCACGCATTCGAAACTTACACTGCCCTGAACGACATGCTAGAAAACATCTACCTTGATACCAATAGCACGGTCCATTATAAAAAACCTCCTCATCGTGAACCCACGGAGAGGGAGTGAGCGACTGGAATGTATTACCTGTTCCATGACATCTACGGGCATACAACAAACGAGTGTTAGCATCGTTGAGACATCGTAGAAAAGCTGATTCGGGAAGGAAATCTTGACAAATATAAGACGGCCCCAAGAGAAAGGGGACAAGGGGCTTCAACCCCCACGCAAAGTCAGGTCGCTCCTCGAGCTTCTGCACAAGACAAGGGGAAAGGAATGGTTGTCAATGCCATAACATGGGGGCCATACACCTTCGGTTTCAGTATCAAGGCTATGGAACAATATGTGAATTACGTGAAGCACCTTGATGTTGCCGAAGCTAGCGTCCCCGAAGGGGGGAATCCCATGAAGCAGAGGAAGACCGAGACAGAAGATGTTGTCTTCCGCGGAAGAGAAGAGATAGGTGTCATGGTTCCGATGGTCGATCCCATGGTAATAGTAAGAAAGGTGTTAATCGACAATGGAAGTTCGGTCAATATATTTTTTAAACAAACTTATGAACCGATGAAGCTAGAGCTTCAAGACTTGGAGCGTTGCTCTAGTGAGATACAGGGTTTTAACGGATTTTCCACCGAGCCCATTGCAGTAATCAAATTGCCCGTGGAATTAGGAGACGGAGATCGAAGGAGAGTAAGGCCCCTACTACTCATTGTAATGGATATCAACTCTCGATAATGCGTTCTTAGGACGATCGGTGCTAATGGAGTTTAGAGCCTATATTGCCCCATGGTGCCTACTATTGAAGTTCCCAACTGATGGAGGAATTGGTATGGTACGAGGAGACCAAGTAGATAGGAGAGCTTGTTACTTGGCAGAGTGGAAGGATCTCCAGAATAAGGGCAGCAAAAAATCAACAGTCGAGTCTCCTCCTATGAAAGACATGAGAGCATAGCAACTATAGAGAACATCCTGGTCGGGACCATCCGTCTGCGGAGTCGAAGATATCGATCCTAGAGGGGACGAAGAACCAAGATGTAGAAAGACCACCCCGAATGAAGCAACGGTGGAAATTCCGGTTGATAAAAATGACCCACCAGGGTCCTAAAAACGGATCACATATAGATTCCTTCCGTACGAAGGAATTGACTTACTTTCTTCGGGCAAACCTAGACGTGTTTGCCTAGACCCATGCTGACATGTGTGGGATATCACCCTCCATTATAACTCACTCCCTTAGCATCGACCCGAAGTACACTCCGGTTAAACAAATAAAGACGAATGCTCGGTACTGAAAGGTCGACGACCTTAAAAGAGGAGATTGGCAAGTTACAAGCTAATGAGTTCATTTGAGACTCGATCTATCCCGACTGGATAGCCAACCCAGTGCTTGTAAAAAAGGCTAATGGGAAGTGGAGAACTTGCATTGATTTTTCTGATTTAAACAAGGCATGTCCTAAGGATAGCTTCCCACTACCTAAGATTGATCAGTTGGTCAACTCGACTGCAGGACATGAGCTGCTCTCGTTTATGGATGCGTACTCAGGTTACAATCAGATAGCTATGCATATATCGGACCAAGAGCATACCAACTTCATCACCGACCTTGGACTGTATTGTTATGTGGTAATGCCCTTTGGTCTGAAAAATGCTGGAGCAACCTATCAACGGCTAGTCAATCGAATGTTCCACGACCAAATAGGGAAAAAAGATGGAGGTATATGTGGATGACATGTTAGTAAAATCGAAACAATCATCCGAGCATGTGAATGATCTCTCAAGGATGTATCACATCCTCCGGAAGTACGGTATGAAATTAAATCCTTTAAATTGTTACTTTGGAGTAGCTTCGGGCAAGTTACTGGGTTTCATTGTGAGTTCTCGAGGAATCGAGATTAATCCCGACCAAATTTCGGCCTTCAAAAGAATTCAAGAGCCTAAAGGGATCAAGGATGTCCAAAGCCTAGCGAGTAAGATAGCAGCTATGGGTCGGTTCATTTCAAAGGCGACTGATAAATGTATACCCTTCTTTGAGTTAATTAAAAGAGGGAAGCGAAACTTTGCTTGGACTCCTGACTATGTCGAAGCTTTCCAAGGTTTACTTGATCACCTAGAGAAACCACCCATCCTCTCTAAGCCCATCGACCACGAAGACCTATTCGTTTATTTAGTGATATCTGCACATGCGTTCAGCTCGGTCCAAATTCGAGAAGAAGAGCGGTTACCACGAACGGTCTATTATGTAAGCAAAAAATTGATAAGTGTCGAGCGCAATTATTTGAAGATTGAGAATCTTGCTTATAGCTTATTGATCATGTCAAGGAAACTCCGACATTATTTCGATATTTACCGACCAACCCCTTCGGTAAGTTTTGCAGCGACCGGAAGCTAGTGGGAGACTGTTAAAATGGAACATTGAATTAAGTCAGTTCGACTTAATTTTTGTGCCCCGAAAGTCCACCCGAGGGCAAGCCTTGGCCGACTTTATAGCAGAATTCACTGCTCTATAGGATAAAGACCGGAATGATAATCCTGAGCCTTTAAGGGTCAAACCTGAACCAATCGCTTGGAAGCTATACACAGATGGAGCTCGAAATGAGCATCGGTCGAGGGCCGACATAGTATTACTTTCCCCAGAAGGACGATCGGTTTACTATGCCTTAAGGCTTGAGTTTCTTGTGACAAACAATGATTCCGAGTACGAAGCCCAGATTGTCGGGCTAAGGCTCGCGAAGGACCTGAAGATAGCATCGCTCGATATTTTTTGTGATTCACAACTTGTGATACGACAAGTTTGTAAGGAATATCTTACCAAGGGAGAGCAGCTAAGTTCTTATCTTAAACAAGCTGAGAAATTATTGCAAAATTTTGGCCGATATAGCATTTCACACATTCCTCGAAAAGAGAATCAGAAGGCGGACAGGTTGGCTAAATTCGCCAGCTCAGACCACCCTGGCGAAATGGAGTTAGTCCCCATAGAGACCCCAAGTATACCGAGCATCGAGCAAAAGGAGATCAATCATGTCGACACCGAACCCGAGAAAGAGTCATGGATGACCCCTATCAAGAATTTCATCCTCCATGGCACATTACCTGAAAGAATGAATGAAAGATGAGCTTTGGTGTGGCAATCTTCAAGATATGTGATCCAACAAGGCCAACTATACGGAAGGGGGTTCTCCGTTCCCATGTTTCGATGTGTAGCCAACAGTGATATCAAGAAGATACTAAAGGAAGTACACGAAGGAGATTATGGGGCGCACACCTGGGGATAAACTTTGGCCAGGAAGATACTGCACTATGGATACTTTTGGACGACTATTAATAAAGATTCCGCCAATTACTCTAAAAGATGTGACAAATGTCAGAGGTTCGCACAGATTCTGCCAGTTCCCCCGATGGAGATCACCCAAATGGCTGGCCCCTGGCCATTCGTTGTTTGGGGAATAGACATTATCGGAACCTAGCCCATTTTGAAGGGAGGTACTAGATATGCAGTAGTATTGGTAGATTACTTCACGAAATAGGCAAAAGCTAAGCAGATGACCACGATAATGACTAAGAAGGTTATCAACTTTATTGTTAGAAATATTATATGCCGGTATGGGGTCCCTTGAACCATCATCACTGACAACAGGACTCCGTTCGATAGCTCAGTGTTCAGGGATTTTTGTGAGAAATATCATATTGAGAAAAAGTATACCACGATTGCACATCCTTAGTCCAATGGACAAGTCGAGGCAGTTAACAAAATCATCAAGACCATTCTAAAAAAGTGACTAGTATGAGCAAAAGGAAAATGGGTTGATGAATTACCATTAGCCTTATAGGCCTATCGAGCCACCTATAAAACCATAACAGGTCATACTCCTTTTGCCTTATCCTATGGTTCGGAAGCAGTTATCCCAATAGAGCTTGAAGTCCCGTCATATCAAACGACTTACTACGACCTTTTAACTAACAGAGAACTCCTCTTGACGCCGTTGGACACGACTGATGAATAAAGGGAAGAGGCAAATCTTCGTGCAACGACCCATAGGCAGAGGGTCGCGCAATATTACAACAAAAAGGTCTGGCCGAAGACTTTTGAAATAGGCGACCTTGTTCTGAAGCAGATCTTCTTGGTTCCCGTTCATATAGGCCCTCGATGAGAAGGACCCTACGTCATTCAACGAAAACTGGACAAAGGAAGTTTTAGATTATCGACCGTTGACGGCGAGCTTTTCCCAAGAGCATGGAACGTAGAGCATTTACGACTTTATCTTTCTTAAATTTTCCAAATATTTTTATTTTCCTATTTGTTTTAGCATTGTAATATGCAATAATTTGTCGTTTGAAGTAGTTTGTAAATAAAAATCTCCGTTCTTGCTCTAATTATTTGTTGTAAACTTGGACTAAATGATTTGTTTTTGGCCCCTTCTTTGGAAACTATAAGTAAGGGTGATGCCAACTGAATACTATAACTAATCATATGGACGCAACTCTAATCCTCATGACTTAAGGACGAGTATAAACAACGAAAGAGCGTGAAAGATGCACCCCGACTAGAGACCGCTCGAATCTTGACAAAACTCCCCTTTCTTACCGACTAAGAAGGGTGAGTATAAAGGACTGAAAGTGTAACCCGCTCAATGACACCCAATCCCTGATCAGGGTTGGATCCGCATGAGCGCGACTAAATGGTTCGTTGTTCCAAATGGCTCCCCTCATACCAAGGACGAGAAAGCCGACAAACAACTCTGGTTAGGGAAACATCTAAATAACCCTCGGAGCTAAGATAAGACGAGAAATTTCAATAATATTTTTGCATATAAGTGACACGAATACTTGCAGAACACATGAAATAGCATTCGTGTTATCATGATTAAAAATGTTGTTGCATGACAGGTACATTTCAAGCATTGTCTTCAAGACACGAAGTTCAATAATTACAAAGACGCGAGAATCATATTTCACATAAGACTTCCCGAAATATTAAATTTTTTTAACAACTAAAGCTCAAGATGAGGGCGGCATCTCCCCGCGCTCGAGCGCCTCAGTTGGCTCTTTCTGCTTATCAATCTTCATTGCCTTCCCGAAACTCAGTGAGCGTTGAACAAGGAGTGAGAGATTAAAGTCAGGGCCTGTGTGTTAACAGAATCTGGAAATGGAGGAACTTCAACCGAAGAAAGGATAGTTGGGGGAATAGCTCAAACATGATGAGTGTTCATAACATCTTCGAACGGTTCAGGTTTTACGGCAGAAATTTGCATCTCCATTCGAGCTTGAACCTCTACCATAGGAGGGTGATCAACTTTTCTCGATTTTGAAACTATTTCGATATCGTCATCCTCTGATGGCCCTATGTTAATTTTCCCAACCTTCATTCCTCTAACTGTATCACCATCATCTACTCTCTCATCAGCGGTGGCATCCACTTCTACACTTTCGCCTGCTACGGCGATGCCTAAAAGAAGGAAGGGGAGAAGGTAGTGTGTAGATCATGGTTGGATAGATAGGCTTAAAATCAATAAGTAACCCAACCTTTGACATCAGGTTCGGTTGGTTTCTCTTTAGCAACTCTGATTGGGTCAGGCGGAAGGGCGGATGACGGGCCTATCTTAATGTTAGTGATGGCGGACGTCTCGACCTGGCTGTTATCATTTTCCTCTATTGGGACCGACTTCCCGTTTAACCTATAACACTCTGCCTCTATTGCAACCTCTTCCTGCCTTCTCCATTCGACCAACACTTCCCGTTCTTTCTCGTTCAGAATTCGAGTCATTAAAAGTACTTCATCTACTGGCCGCTCTCGCGCTTTTCTTTTTTCCTCACCCAGGATTATTCCCCACACATCAGCTAAAACCATGTAATACTTTGGCATCTAGGATAGATCCCTGCGACGAAGGAGCTTAGCGAAGAACTCGAGAACCTAACGAGCGTGCCCCTTCTTTAACTCGACCGCTTGGATGTCAATGTCGTGCTGGAATCTCGGGTTGATGGCTGACTCGATCGCTGCAGCGACATCTTGTTCGGCCAGTCATTTGGCCAATTCGGACGAATGAAGTGTGGCCTTGAGATTCTGCACTTCCAGATTTAGTCGAATCTTATCAGCCCTTAAAGATTCAGTTTCACTTTTCATGGAGTCACGCTTCCGACTCCCCTGCTTGACCCGGGCATCCAAATCCTTTATCATCTTTTCGTGCTCCGCTTTGTCAGCAGCCGCCTGTAGTTCCAGGCCCTTAAACTTCTTCTCAAGAGAACCGAAAGCTTTCCGTCCTTTGCCACATCACTTTTCAAACTGGGAATCTTGGTTATTTTCTCTTTCAGTATTCCACTTAATTTCCCTGTGTACTCACGCAATATGTTGTATTGAGAAAGGACGTGATCAAGGTTGTTACGAATACGACGACAGAAACCACCCGGCAGTGGCTGTAACTCGGGGACAGGTTCAACCCCCGCAAATACGAAATCCGGAAAATCCCTTTCCAGTTCTCTGATTCGATCGATGGAAGAAGGCTCGACCAAAGATCCAGGTCGATTTAGTATAGCCCGGGAATGTTCAGATTTCGACTTTTCTTCAAGGCCCTTTTTACAAAGACATGGGAAACTTGAAGCTTAGTGGACTCATTCTCTTTTTTCTTTTTGAGCGTACCTCCCAGCTCTTCTGTATCTTCCGATATTCGGACATGTTTCTCTAAGCTTCTCTTCTTCTGTCTGCTTCGATCTCGGGCCGACTCTTTCTTTTTATTTGCTTTCCCGTCATCTTTTTCCTGCTTATTTCTCTCACTTTTCTCACTTCCTCCCTCTTTGTCTTTTTCCATATTTCCATCCTTCTCCTCTTTCTCCTCCAGCTGTTGTCAACCGCCATGTCGTCGCCTTTCCCAAAGTGTTGTAAAATGGGCTTGTCTGATTTGACATCTGCTAGAAAGGAGGCAAAAAGATTGACATAAAACTCCCCATCAATGTCTCCTGAAAAGAAAGAATGAATAGCAGTTAAAACAATCTACATTTGAGTTGAATGTGAAGAGCATAATGTTGTGACGTGCAACACGAACCATATATGACAAATCGTTCAAAATGATCTTAAAGTCGAGAGCGAAGTCATACCTCCGATGTTTTTTTTCCCGATTGACATCCCTTCAGACTAGTTGCCAAAAAATCGATTTGGATCTAAACTCCACGGTGAAAGGATGACACAGGGCATCTGCAGTGACTTTAACCCTGGCGGAGGTGACGTGACACGCTCTCCTCGCAAGCTATAGGCCGGAGGGGAATCCTTATCGACCATAGGGCCCCTCAGGGATTTCCCATGTTGGCTCTTCTTTTTTCGTTAAATATTTGTCAACAGAAACTCCCTCCCTTCCTTGACATTTGAGCTTTTGGCGTTTGGCTTCTCGACTTTCGGCCTCTTTAACCCGTGTCTTAGACGTAGGTTTCTTCGACCAAAAATTCTTCCTTTCCTTGAGTAAAGGGCGGGCGGAGGATTCCCCGACTAAGGGAGTTGATTTGTCATCCTCTGGCTGTCTTTTTGATGGAGTCGTCTCATTCTAACTGGGGGCAATCGACCCGGCTTCTTCCTTGTAGGGCCCGATGGATCTATTTTCGTCTAGGAGAGCATATTGATGAAGGTGTTGGTTGGACAAACAATCCAAAACCGTCGATGCTTGATATCTAAATTGAAGAGTTGCCTGTATCTTCTCTCGAACACCTCCCCCCGGACCTTGCGGGATAATCTCCCATTAAAGGAGAAGAAATCGAACGTAAAAAAGGGGGAATGAGGAAGGAATAGTGAGGAGAAGGAGTGAAATGAAGGTTCGTCATAAACGGCCAAATTAACAAATGGACTTACTACATTGAAGTCAATATCGGGTGCATCCTGGCTGTTCTTTAATCTAGAACCACCCCCGCTTTGGATCACCCGCTTTGCTGGGAATATCCTCAATAATCTTCCAACCTCGAGCAGACTCGAAATAAAGAAGAGAAGGGGATTGTTTCTCATTGTGCTTGAAACAGAAAAAGAAACTCAGGTCCTCAAAGTTTGGGGGGTAACCCAAATATCTCATGAAAAAAAAGTACATAGATAGCAGGCTGCCATAGGCCATCGGATGAAATTGCATGGGGGGCTAAGTTCATACGTCGCAAGAAGTCAATGATGAATAATGAAAAAAGGGAATGGCTCCTACGTTACACATCATAAGAGACATCAACATGTAGCCTGTCGAAGGATTGTGAGGTCGAGCGGTGTCTTGTAGAAGAAGAACATCTATAAAGGGAATCTTGCGTTTAGCCATCAAGTTCTCTAACCTTGTGCGAGTTATTTCATATTCTAAGGCGTTTGGAGGACTCTTCAAAATTTCAGCTTCTAGATCCATGTCAGGTGCCATCAGAATTTGGTCCGCCACATTCAATTCGACCGCAACTTCCGCGAGACTCAGTCCCCTATCGTTCGATTCTGGGAACCGTCGTTTAAGTTTGGACCCGAGTCGACCGAGGACCCGGAGAAGTTATCAACCTATGTGGAAGAAGACAAGTTCTTGACTGATTCCTGTTTAGGGTCGCCCCATAACTCAACTATGGTTGATCAAGACACTGTTGATTTGAAATAAAAGAAGAATCGGATTCAAGAAGGAATTAACTTCGCCCAAAGCACAAAAAAATGAAAAACTTCGTCCCCTATATGGACTAATCGAATCGCCAGAATCCACTGTAGCGCCTTTGATAAGGCGAACCGGCATTGGCGACCCTGACCATGGATCTCATAGGATCCAGATTAAGACGAAAAAAGGAAAAAGGAATCTAATGCCAAAACGACATTGATATGATGAAAATGGCATAAAGAAAGATCTTTTACCTGAGAAAGATGGGTTAATGCGAAGGCGATGAACAATTTCCAATCTTTCGCTTCAAGCAGTAAAGTAATATTTTGCAGTAGAAGAGAAGAGGGGGATGGGATAATGAAGATTTTCCCTTATTATATAATATGGTAAAAAGACTATTCAAACCTAGTTGATATAACCTTCAGATTAGACATGATTGGCGTGTGAAGCGGCTGGTAACTCAATGGTCAGCCAATGAGGTAAATACCAGGTAAAACGTCATCGTTGCTTGAGCCCTTTGGGGTCCCCGAAGCAATTTGCGGGTCCGTTGCAGATTTCAAGGTCCATCAGATGGACTAGTCGGCCCAGCTTCTGAAAATCTGGTTAAGGTAAAAAAAATTGTTCAGGACACATGTTTTCAAAGTATGTTCCATTTCCAACACACCATACTTTCGGGGGCAAAGTGTTTATGGGCCTTACGGGCAGCCCATCAAGGCGAAATGATGAAGTAGGAATGCTGCTAAAGCGTTCGGTGTGGACCGAGCTGTGACGCCCAACGATAGGGTTCTCTTACCTTGACGCGGCCTTGAGGAGTTCCGCATGACTAGGCTTGACTAGACTTGCCATCCTCAGATGAGATCCGGAAAACCGGCCCAAGGATCATCTCGCCCCCGAATTTTCCTTTTAAATTACTCAAGCTGGAAGGGTTCAACATCAATTGACGCCTATAATTAGCGGAGAGTACCAACTCTTCAGGAGAAAACCGACTCATTCAATATCAGCTATCTTTTTGGATCTCACGGCAGTACTCAAGGCGGCTTGATATTATATCATCTATAAATACTCCTTTTTCAATTCAGAGAGGGGGATCCATCTTCAATTTTCTGACCAAAGAGAAACGATAGCAGAAACTTTTTATAATTTTAATTCTTTTGTTCTACCATTGTTAACATTTTCTTAGCTACTGAAACGATCTATACAAGTTTATAAAGTGGACATAACGCCAAACCACTATAAATCTATGTGTGATTCTTTCTGTTTTTCATTCCCTATATTTGTTATCTTCATTTTGATCTCTACACAAGTCTCTCTTTTTAGTGTCGTGCCAATTTTTGATGTCAACAATGTTGTATATAACGGTGTTGTATACACAATTATACGATTTATGTTTGATGATAACAACCAAATAAATATTATTTTAATGTGTTTGATGTTTCATTTACTCATCACAGACAGGAGTATGATATTTATATTTAAACAGAATACACCAGCATAGAAATTCAAATATTTACACAGTATTTTGTTTAAATATAATATTTTATTTCAATATTTAAACAGTACAATTTGATAACTCCGCTATTTGTTTATCTCAGTAATACATCACATTGCATATACTTTTCATTTACAGTACACAGCTCCTCTCATACTCAGTTACATATATACTTATACATTCACAGTCTCAATATACAGTTTTTTTATTTACTGACACTGCTTCATTCACTGGCTTTCATCTTCAGTCTTCACTGCTCTCTGTCCAGTCATCACAGTCAGTCCAGACATCCCTGCTTACCTGTCACATATGAAACACACACACAGTACACTGCAATAGAAATGAAACAGAATATGTGCAAATATAAATTTTATTTTTAAAATTTTATTTGCCTCAGATTTCTGGTGTGCTTCTCATCATTTTTCATGAATTGATCTGAATTATAAAACCATTAATCTGTATCTAGACGGCTTGTGATATTCACAGGGATACACTGTAAATACCACAAGGCAAACAACATATATAAAATATTTCAGTATAGGGACAGGAAAACTTGACTGATGGATGCATATACACACGTGTATAAATATACACGTGTGCACTGCCTCGCCAACCAGCTAGCATCAGAGGAGTAGCCACAAAGACCATCTCGACTCAGCGCATATGAATATGGTCGAAAGCTCAAACAATTTTCAAAGCAAAGCTCAAGTATAAGATTAAATGTACAAGCATTGACGTGGCAGCAAATGCAAACAGCTCAGCACAAATGTACATGGTCCAATCAATTCAACAACAAAAAGGTGGTTCAAGTTGAACTTGAGCAGAAAAAACATGATGAAGCATAGGTGAAGCAGAAACAAATGTGGTGTGCCAAGATAGGACAGAAGCATACATGAACAAGTGAAGTATAAATGGTGCAAGTGTACAATGGTACAACAAATTTACAAGTGCAGTTTCATGGTCAAGTGTTTATTCAACAATGCAGCCAAGCTCAAGTAAATGCAACAAGTATCATAAGCATCATCAATGAACAGTTTGTCAAAACAGTGCACTGGTGTACATGGGTTAACCATCACAAGCAATATGGTTTGAGCAGAAGTAAGCATGGATGTGAATCAGCACAACAGTTTAAACATGAATGGTACATAATGGATCAGCAACAATGATCAGTTTCAACTCATATGAAAGCATACAAAGGATGCACAGTCATGAGCAAAAACTTAAGAGACATGTTCAGTCAGCAATTCATTCTCGGCAAGTAAATAAGAGGCAAGCACTCACACAGCCATGCACTATGGAAAGAATTAAATCAGCAAAATGGAGAATCCAGATTTGGTAATGTTTTTTCAATCCAATATTTTAGGCAGAACTTTGGATATTCACAGTTTTTTTTAAAGGGCAAGAAAACATTTTTTAAATAAATGTGCAAGCAAATTCTCACATAAATATGGCAATGTGATATCCAGAAATCACTATGTAATTTCGGCAAGAAAGTATTTGTTTCCAGAAATGTTCACAAATCAGTATTGGCAGGATTTTTTATTTTCCAGAAATAAAATGTACATATTAGGCTGTGTACATCAGTAAATTGAAGACATGTTTAAGCATGTTTTTTTTGGTTGTTTCCTGGTTTCAAATATTCATGTTTGGAAAGAAAACAATCTCAACAAAGATTTAAATCGAGGAGATAAAAGGCAAGAAATTGAATCATGGAATCTATCACGCAAGTGAGGAACAAAATTCATGTCCAGATTCATCAAGCAATTTTTTTTGCTACTTTAAATCGAAATTCAGAAAAGAGTAATGCAGATTTGTATCAGAGTTTAGTTCGAATTCAATGTGGGAATTTAAGTCGACCCAGTCGAAACAGGAAACAAATTTTCAGAAATTCAGTGTTTAAAATGTGGCAAGATTTCTTTCCAGAATTAACAAGGTCGAGAGTTTTTTTTTCAAGAAGGGAAAAACTTTTTAAGGCAACAAATTCAAGAGCCAAGGAGAGTAAATCACGCAAATCCCAAATATAGATTTCATTCACGAGTACAAGGCAACAAGTATCATTCATCTCAAAAATTAAAAGTCGAGAATATCAATTCCAAAAGAGGAAATCTTGTATTCAATCAAATCGCAAATCAAAAGGGGAAAAGCACCGCAACAAATCAGCCGAATCATTCAGTGAAATCAGAGCGATTTTAGGATGTTATAATCCTATTTCTAACACCCATTTACATCATAGGCAATTATCGAAAATCAACAACAAAATCAAGAGCAATCAGAGAAACAAAATTTGAATAACTCACGATTTTCACAAGAGTTTCGATCGCCTGAAAGCCCCAAATCAGTGAGCAAGAACGCATCATAAAGCCACAACAAATCGAAGGGACAGAGATTCATTTCCACGAAGCAAGCGATTTGATTTGGGGAAGAAACCCTAGCCGCCATTTTTTTTAGAAACAAAGAGAACGGGCTGAACTAATTTGAAAAGGGTCGGCCAAGTGTTAAAATGAAAAGGGGATGACCCCTTAGTTATATTCTAGGGTTTTTCTATTTTATTTTTTCTTGTTTTCATTATTTTGTATTGTTTTTTCTTCTGTAAACAATTCTGAACAGTTTTTCTAGAAGTCTGTAAAATTCTAGAGTTCCAGTCAGGGTGTTGACTGGCAGTCCCCTAGAGTCTGTAAATTCTAGGGTTACGAGTTACAGGGTTTGTAATTCGGGAAATCTGATCGAGGGGATATCAGTCAGTCTAAGGTTTGAGCGTAGGGTTAGGACAGGAGCAGGCGCTGCGAGTGTACATGGTCTTGTATGCGGGACCTGTTTATAACACCTAGTAGAAACCTTAAGAATGCAGCAGTAGGCAGGGTTTTGCCGAAGCTGGGTATATCTGTGTGTGATTTATTTTCTGCACTTTTATTTCTACTGCATTCTGTGATCTGTTTATTATTTTAATATCCTGTCAGTTTTTCAATTCAGTTTAAAAACTGTGATAAACCCTATTCACCCCCCCCCCCCCTCTAGGGTTAATCTAGATCCAACAATTGGTATCAGAGCTGGTATAACGTTACAACATGATAGGGAGTTCTCGCTCTATGATCTAGGGGCGAAGTAGTGACTCTTATCCCTACATGTCCATGGGTGGTTGTCCATGTCGAGAGGCACGACGTGAAATCAGTCTCTGAGGTGCCTTTGTTTGCCACCGGGGTGTCATTAAAATCCTCGAGAAAGCGAGAACAATTTGTATCAGAGCAGGTATTCTGTTAACTCTAGAGCAATGGTGATTCCTAGTTGTCAGTCGATAGAAAGTCAGTCCAGTTCATTTCCAACTATTTTCGATGGAACAGATTTTTTAAACTGGAAATCCAAAATGGAATTTTATTTAAAATCTGTTAATATTAAATGTTGGAATGTTGTTATCCATGGATTTGATAGTGTAGATATTACTTTCAATACCCGTGCTATGAAAATTATATTTGATTATCTTAGTACTGAACAGTTTAATCTTATCTGTCATTGTTTATCTGCACAGGAAATCTGGGATACTCTCAATACGAAGTATGGAAAATCTGACAACAGCTCAAAACCCCAGAATGTCAACTCAGATTCAGAATTCTGTTTAACAGGATTTACAAATGAAAATTCCGAAGGATCAGATGATGGAGAATCAACAGATGCTGAAGTTGAAAATTTCTCGTACGAAGATTTGGTTTATATGTGTGTTGATTTAACTAAATCTGTTGATAAACTCAAATCTAAAAAAAAATCTCTATGAGTTGACCAGCAAAATTTATGATTTGGAATCACAGCTTGAATATTTTAAAAATTCTTCAAATTCAGATTGCAAAAATTGTTTAAAATTGGAAACCAATCTTGTTCATCTCAATAAGAATATTCAAAAGTTTGAAAAGGAAATTTTGATCTTAAAAGAAAACAAGATTGAGTTATCAAGTTTGAATAACTTTTTACAAGAGGAATTTGAAATTTTTAAGACTGATATATATTCCAAATTTGAAATTGCTGAAAATGAAAATTTGGTGAAAAGTGGTTTGATTTTGAAAGAACTTGAAAATGAGATTGAAAAATCCAAGAATTTTGAGTCTAAAAAACAAAAACGATTTGAACTTGAAATTTCCGAATCCCAAGCCAAAATTAAATTGCTTGAAAATGAGAATTTGGTTTTGAAACAGTCCAACGCTGAACAGAAGATCGCTATAAATAATTGCTCAAATTTACTAAAAGAAAATAGTGATCTAAAATCCAAAATTCAACGATTAGAATCAACTTTGGATAAATTTTCTAGTGGGGAAAAATCGTTGAATAAGCTGTTACAAAACCAAGTTTCTATTAGAAATAAATCTGGTCTTGGCTTTGAGAAAAATGATGTTTTTGGAAAACAAAATTCAATTGATTTGAAAAATTCTTTAGACTGCTTTGAAAAGAATCGATATGGAAATTCAAACTCTGATAATCGCAAAGGATTTTTGAATCATAAACATGATGAGAATTTGTTTTATAATAATCTATTTGAACAATCCTGGATCCCAAAAAGGAATAAAACAAAATTTGTTAAATTCAAACAAATCTGGGTTCCTAAGGGTACAAAGGTGAATTCAGATGGGTTGTTGTATAAACAAGTTTGGGTACCAAAATATGTGAATAAAACTGTGAGTGGTTTTACAAACTTTGTTAGACCACTCGATCCCCTAAACCATTAGGTACCTGAGGAGGCTGAGGAGCTGCTGTGCAGAAAGAGAAACTGAATTCAAACTGCTTCATATCATGGAATCATTCACAGCTCCTTATCCAAGTCTATTGAGTTAGAGATTCTGATTTACACTGGATTCTGGTAAGATCTCTAAACTCACCTCTGTAAATATTTTCTGTTTTGATTTTTTTTCTTTTGCTTATTTCTTCTTCTCACTTCTATCTCTTTCTTCTGTCTTTTCTGATTTGATTTATCACTGCCATATTTTTTTGTGCTTCTTGAATTGCAGTATTCATGATATTCTGGAAATTTGTTTTGCGTGAATAGAACTCTGATGTTCTAATTTTTCCCAGATCTTGAATGTAATCTTATAAATATCTGCAATTGTTTTGAAGTTTTTGGTTCTCTGAATTCATAACAGTGTTGATGTATTCGTTTCATATCATAAACACTGTTAATTTTGAATTCTAATTTTTTTTTGAAGATCTGAATATTTAGTGGAATTTCACACTCTTTTGCTGTTTTGAGTTTCTTCTAATTCATTTTAGAAAAACTTGAAATATTATACTCATTACAGCACACCAATATTTATCTGTTGTGATAATTTCATTATTTTTTTAGATTGGCTTGAATATCTTTTTGGAATGCATTGTCTTAGTGATACATCTTAAAATTCATTTTTATTCATGATTAGTACAGTTGAAATCAGTTTGTTTGAAATCATGTGAAACTCTTGATATTTTGAATCTCACACATCTCCTAAAGTTGAAATTATCAATCTTGTGTGAATAATTCATTATATCTCAAACTTGATAATTGATTCAAGTGATTTCAAATAAATTATTTATTAATGAATCATGAATATCTCCTAATTATTTGATGTAAATGATCTGAAATTAGTCTTAGAAATCTTGTGAAAAAATCCTTTGAAAATCTGGTCTTGAAATTCACTCTTATTTCATGATTATCTGATTTAATTATTTGTTTGTTTAAAATCATTTGAAATTATTGATTTATTGAATCTCACACATATCTCAAACCGAAAATTTATAATCTGGTGTGATTGATTCATTAAATTCTGATATTTTCATATTTCCACAAATGATTTCAAGTAAACAGTACTTTAATCATTAGATCATGAATCATCATATGTGGCCATCATCCTGACAAATATGATTTGAAACTATGTTCTGTGTTGCTCTGATATTGTTTTGAAAAATGTTTGTTCTGGAATCACATGCTTGCTGCTCTGATACATGTGCATAATCTATTATCTCGTCTGTTTGGGCTTGGTACTTAATAATTCTTTTGTCTATGACATTCTTGTTCAGTATCATGTTAAAATTCCTCGTAAATAGAGACACCAAGTGGTATCAGAAGCGCCTTATATTTGTCTCACCCATCTGTACTTTGATTCAAATCTTCACCATGTATAAATCCACACACTCCTTTTGTCTAGTACACATTTTTTCCCTCGTGTCGTGTATAGATCAGCATATTTCCCTTGTAATTGATTTTCAATTTTAAAGATTATTTATTGATTATTCTTTCAGAAATTGAAATCAATATCCAAATTGAAATGTATTTATAATTCATCAAAATTATTATCAGATTTTGAAATTGTGATGAATTGTGACTGCAGTATATTCCACAACACGAGGAGAATTTATTTGGATTTTCATGATGGTTGAATATTTATTATAATATCTTTGAACTGGCAATTATTTCACGATCATCTTCTTCTTCTATCACCCGTCTGCCATCCATCATGTTTTTATATTAATGTGGAGAGTTTATTTTAAAAAAAACATCTTGTTTTAAAACAGTGAAAATTATTTGTGATAGAAATGGGAATATATTATTATTCAGAATTAGTGATAATTGAAAATTTTCAATAATCCCGGTACAGTCGAGCTTATTTCATAATATAATTAATTTAGAAATTTATTTCACAATCCATTTTTGTACCTACCACATTTCTATCATCCATTTTGGTTTCATATACCAAGGAGTTTTTTTTTAAACTGAAATGATAAATATATATATATATATATAATAAATATATAAGTGTGTCTCTAACCTCATTTAAAAATCCAAGCTCTGGTTATGCATGGCTATGAGACAACTTATAATTTAAGCTGCGACTGACCCCATTTAAAAATCCAAGCTCTGGTTATGCGTGGTCAGTGTGCTCTTAAATAATAATAAAAAATTGAAATTCTCCACTGTGTATAAAAACCAGCTTACCAATCCATCTTCTAATCGTGAAATGTGTTGAAATCTTATGACATATTATGATTTGTTGATTGATGGGTATTGGGATTTGAGATTATTCGATTGTTTCACTTAAGTTGAATTATTAATTATAGTCCAAATCCGTCACTGTTTTTGAACTTCATTTTTTTATAAATCTTTTTGAAAATTAATTGAAATTCATTTTTATATAACTCTCCTCATTTATATAAATTTCATCGTGAATCCATCATTCTCTACAATGTGAAATATGCCACTAGTTCTTAGAATATTATGATTTTTGTTTGACTGATTGAAATTTATGATGACCGTTCTTCCTCTTAAGCTGAAATTATATTTTTAGTCAATTTTCATCTGTATTTTAACATCTGTATCTTTTTGATGATAACAAAAGGGGGAGAATGGATTAGATTTTGATTTATGAGTGAATATTTAATAAATACTTTTAATTTTGAAAATTCATTATTCAGTTCATATTCACTCATGCACAGTTATAGGGGGAGTTTTCTGTTGTAGGGGGAGCTAATAAATAGGGGGAGTTCAATTTTCACTATAAAACACATTTGTTGGATTCAAAATCTTTTATTTGTTTGTCATCATCAAAAGGGGGAGATTGTTGTATATAACGGTGTTGTATACACAATTATACGATTTTTGTTTGATGATAACAACCAAATAAATATTATTTTAATGTGTTTGATGTTTCATTTACTCATCACAGACAGGAGTATGATATTTATATTTAAACACAATACACCAGCACAGAAATTCAAATATTTACACAGTATTTTGTTTAAATATAATATTTTATTTCAATATTTAAACAGTACAATTTGATAACTCCGTTATTTGTTTATCTCAGTAATACATCACATTGCATATACTTTTCATTTACAGTACACAGCTCCTCTCATACTCAGTTACATATATACTTATACATTCACAGTCTCAATATACAGATTTTTTATTTACTGACACTGCTTCATTCACTGGCTTTCATCTTCAGTCTTCACTACTCTCTGTCCAGTCCAGTCATCACAGTCAGTCCAGACATCCCTGCTTACCTGTCACATATGAAACACACACACAGTAAACTGCAATAGAAATGAAACAGAATATGTGCAAATATAAATTTTATTTTTAAAATTTTATTTGCCTCAGATTTCTGGTGTGCTTCTCATCATTTTTCATGACTTGATCTGAATTATAAAACCATCAATCTGTGTCTAGACGGCTTGTGATATTCACAGGGATACACTGTAAATACCACAAGGCAGACAACATATATAAAATATTTCAGTACAGGGACAGGAAAACTTGACTGATGGCTGCATATACACACGTGTATAAATATACACGTGTGCACTGCCTCGCCAACCAGCTAGCATCAGAGGAGTAGCCACAAAGACCATCTCGACTCAGTGCATATGAATATGGTCGAAAGCTCAAACAATTTTCAAAGCAAAGCTCAAGTATAAGATTAAATGTACAAGTATTGACATGGCAGCAAATGCAAACAGCTCAGCACAAGTGTACATGGTCCAATCAATTCAGCAACAAAAAGGTGGTTCAAGTTGAACTTGAGCAGAAAAAACATGATGAAGCATAGGTGAAGCAGAAATAAATGTGGTGTACCAAGATAGGACAGAAGCATACATGAACAAGTGAAGTATAAATGGTGCAAGTGTACAATGGTACAACAAATTTACAAGTGTAGTTTCATGGTCAAGTGTTTATTCAACAATGCAGCCAAGCTCAAGTAAATGCAACAAGTATCATAAGCATCATCAATGAACAGTTTGTCAAAACAGTGCACTGGTGTACATGGGTTAACCATCACAAGCAATATTGTTTGAGCAGAAGTAAGCATGGATGTGAATCAGCACAACAGTTTAAACATGAATGGTACATAATGGATCAGCAACAATGATCAGTTTCAACTCATATGAAAGCATACAAAGGATGCACAGTCATAAGCAAAAACTTAAGAGACATGTTCAGTCAGCAATTCATTCTCGGCAAGTAAATAAGAGGCAAGCACTCACACAGCCATGCACTATGGAAAGAATTAAATCAGCAAAATGGAGAATCCAGATTTGGTAATGTTTTTTCAATCCAATATTTTAGGCAGAACATTGGATATTCACAGTTTTTTTTTAAAAGGCAAGAAAACATTTTTTAAATAAATGTGCAAGCAAATTCTCACATAAATATGGCAATGTGATATCCAGAAATCACTATGTAATTTCGGAAAGAAAGTATTTGTTTCTAGAAATGTTCACAAATCAGTATTGGCAGGATTTTTTATTTTCCAGAAATAAAATGTACATATTAGGCTGTGTACATCAGTAAATTGAAGACATGTTTAAGCAAGTTTTTTTTTGGTTGTTTCCTGGTTTCAAATATTCATGTTTGGAAAGAAAACAATCTCAGCAAAGATTTAAATCGAGGAGACAAAAGGCAAGAAATTGAATCATGGAATCTATCACGCAAGTGAGGAACAAAATTAATGTCCAGATTCATCAAGCATTTTTTTTTTGCTACTTTAAATCAAAATTCAGAAAAGAGTAATGCAGATTTGTATCAGAGTTTAGTTCGAATTCAATGTGGGAATTTAAGTCGACCCAGTCGAAACAGGAAACAAATTTTTAGAAATTCAGTGTTTAAAATGTGGCAAGATTTCTTTCCAGAATTAACAAGGTCGAGAGTTTTTTTTTCAAGAAGGGAAAATCTTTTTAAGGCAACAAATTCAAGAGCCAAGGAGAGTAAATCACGCAAGTCCCAAATATAGATTTCATTCACGAGTACAAGGCAACAAGTATCATTCATCTCAAAAATTAAAAGCCGAGAATATCAATTCCAAAAGAGGAAATCTTGTATTCAATCAAATCCCAAATCAAAAGGGGAAAAGCACCGCAACAAATCAGCCGAATCATTCAGTGAAATCAGAGCGATTTTAGGATGTTATAATCCTATTTCTAACACCCATTTACATCATAGGCAATTATCGAAAATCAACAACAAAATCAAGAGTAATCAGAGAAACAAAATTCGAATAACTCACGATTTTCACAAGAGTTTCGATCGCCTGAAAGCCCCAAATCAGTGAGCAAGAACGCATCATAAAGCCACAACAAATCGAAGGGACAGAGATTCATTTCCACGAAGCAAGCGATTTGATTTGGGGAAGAAACCCTAGCCGCCATTTTTTTAGAAACAAAGAGAACGGGCTGAACTAATTTGAAAAGGGTCGGCCAAGTGTTAAAATGAAAAGGGGATGACCCCTTAGTTATATTCTAGGGTTTTTCTATTTTATTTTTTCTTGTTTTCATTATTTTGTATTGTTTTTTCTTCTGTAAACAATTCTGAACAGTTTTTCTAGAAGTCTGTAAAATTTTAGAGTTCCAGTCAGGGTGTTGACTGGCAGTCCACTAGAGTCTGTAAATTCTAGGGTTACGAGTTACAGGGTTTGTAATTCGGGAAATCTGATCGAGGGGATATCAGTCAGTCTAGGGTTTTGAGCGTAGGGTTAGGACAGGAGAAGGCGCTGCGAGTGTACATGGTCTTGTATGCGGGATCTGTTTATAACACCTAGTAGAAACCTTAAGAATGCAGCAGTAGGCAGAGTTTTGCCGAAGCTGGGTATATCTGTGTGATTTATTTTCTGCACTTTTATTTCTGCTGCATTCTGTGATCTGTTTATTATTTTAATATCCTGTCAGTTTTTCAATTCAGTTTAAAAACTGTGATAAACCCTATTCACCCCCCCCCTCTAGGGTTAATCTAGATCCAACAAACAATATATACTGGATATGTGCAATGTAATGCATTATATGAAATCGCCTGCGCGAGACTTGACGGAGAAGGAGCATAAGACGGGAAAGTTTTGTTTATTTTATGAGACTTATGGCCATTCAGTGAATGAGTGTCGGCATCTAAGAGATGTAGTTGAGAAGTTACCATGATAAGGGAAGCTTTTTGAGTACAAGCTGTCCCCAAGGGACAATTTGCAGGGGGAATCAGCCCCAAATAAGGGTCAAGTGGCTCCTAGGGACGAATTGTCATCGACATAGTCGTCGGAGGGCCACATCCGGTGGGGTTTAGCGCAAGAATGATATGTAAATGTTGCAAATCATATGGAAGTTAGGGAATGTAGCACTCCCGAAGACTATGCTTTGATCAAACAACAGTAAACGATGATGGACGATATCATTTTGCACGATAGAGAAAGTTTGAGGGTGGAGACCCCAAGCATAGACCCATTGTTAATATCGGCTATTATTGGCCTTGCAACTTTGAGGAAGGTCCTGGTTGATTGAAGGAGATTTGTTGATATTCCAATCAAGAAAGCTTTTGATCAAATGAAGTCAGAAGCTAGAGACTTAAAGCCATGAATGGGATGGATACACAGTTTCAACAGTTCAACCACTGAACTAATTGGTTTAGTCGAATTACCATTTGAGTTAGGTGAGGGAGATCATCAAAGAGTATGAGTCCTCCCATTCCTCGTGAGGGATATTAACTCTCCTTACAATGCCTTTTTGGGATGGTCGACCCTAGAAGAATTCCGAGCACGTATAGCTCCTTGGTGTTTGCACTTGAAATTCCCAATTAAGTCCGAAGTTGGAATTGTCAGGGGAGATCAGGTAGTTGGAAGAGCACACTATCTAGTGGAGTTGAAGGAAATCTGCAGTGGAGAAGGCAAAGAACTACAAGACACCTGCGAAGGATGCGACTACATAACAAGTAATGAACATATCCCAACCAGGATCGCCCAGCCACCAGTTCGAGGATATTTGTAACAACCCGCAAATTTAACGATAATATATTTAAATACTTTATTTAAATATAACGTCGTTAATCGTGTGTGTATCCAAAAATTGAAATTTTGCATACATTTGAATTTGCACTTGAAATCACATCCATTGAGTCCGGATAATCGTTTACAATCTTTTTGACTATAAACTTCATTATGTTTCGAGTTTGTGAAAATTGGGACTTTGGTTGGGGCCTAGATGGCGAAACCTAGCCACTTAATTAAAGCCTCCCCATCATCCCATTCTCCTTCATTCTCTTCCTCTTCTAAAATCAAAGCAAAAATGGGGATAAGAATGGGAAATTAAATTTCCTAAGCTAGGGTTCTTGATTCCAAGCTCAAATCAAGTGCTAATTTGGAGAGACAACTTGTGTAAGCTCTCTCTACTCCTCCTCTATCTCTCTACCTTATCAATTTTCGGATTTTTGAGCAACCGTAACACATATAAGTTTTCTTGTGTGTGTATTTGTTGTTTAGAGAGAAGAATTGATGAGATATTGGATTCCTTGCAAGTGTAAAAGTTTGTTCTTCCTTGTTGGAGCTTGTTCTTGTAAGGTGAGTTCTTTATGAACTCACATCTACGCCACAAGCCATTGGCTTGTAAAAGTGTAATTTAGTGTTCATTTGAGTTTGCATATGCTAGTAAATTGGTTCGGTTAGTGTAACTTAGCCGATTTCATGAGTTTTATGTTTCATTGAATTGGAATTATAGCAAGGAGATCGTTCACATCATCGAATGCATATGCTATGAGTTGTTTCGGTGACGTTGTGAAACTCCATTGTCGCACCGACAAGTTTTAAGACTTCATAATTCGCTTATATCACGTTTGATTGCTTTGGTTTAATATTATGTTCATTTTAGATCTTAAAACCAAAATCATCGAATTCAGGTTCTATGAGTTGATATCGTGATCGTTAGAGGCCTCGTTGACGTCAAGAAGTGTTCACGAGACTCGAATGGTCGCGCATGATTATGGAGGTCCACCGGGAGGGTCAAAACCCTCCCAATCCGACCTGGGCAGCAGCCAAGATTCGGACCAGTCGACCGGTCGAATTTAGACCAGTCGATTGGTGGTCTGCCTGCGCAATATCCTAGACTGGTCTGAATGGACCAGTCGACTGGTTTTTGCTGTGGACCAGAGGGACGTCGGTCTAAAGTCTAGATTGATCCAGGCTCTTTTCCGGTCGGAGCCCGGACCGTTTGGCTTTTTCTGTGACTTTTCAGTTTCTTTAATTCATAGAATTCAGCGGTTTGATTATTGACCTTTGATGGACTTTCAATTAATTCGTGGCGAACAAATTTATATTTTATAGTTGTAAGATTTAATTTACATTATTAAAACGTGAATTCTTCGTTCGATCATTATTTCGATTGCTATTACATGAGATTTGCCACTTCAAAACTATATAAAAAGGGTTTTAAATTTATTAGTAAATTCCAGTCTTTTACTAAATGGTTTCAAATTCTACTTCATTATATAAAGTTATTTTCCAAATTGTTTTACTATTTACTAGTATATGATTTCATAAACCTTTTTCTCGTTCGTATGAGTAATCTAATTAAACTCCTTTGTAAAAACAAGGACTATGACCCCTTGTGTTTGCTTCGACGGTTAATTCTTGGACTAGTTCGATTGAATCTCGTGGAAATGATCGTTTAGTATTTCTAGTGTAATATACAACTTGTCGTAAATATTCGAGTACAGGAAGTGGTTATAGGACATGTAGCTCAGTTCTTATATTTACTAGCTTGGTGTAGTTTATACTATACTTGATCATTTCTGATCAATTCGACCTTCGGGTCACTTTGGTGATCTTCGGATCATCTTGAGGAACTTCGGTTCATTTGCTTATCTTGATGATCTTCGGATCATCTCGAGGAATTTCGGTTCATTCCCTTATATCGATGATCTTTGGATCATCTTAGCGGGGTCGCGACCTGCGGTCTTTGGACCATCGTGGAAGCTTCGGCTCAACACTATGGCTTATGCCTTGAGATCGCGTCTCACCTTCGATATTGAGTTGGTTGAGTCTTCAGAATCCCATTTTTACTTGGTTGAGTCTTCGGACTCGCATATTGATTTTGATGAGCCTACAGACTCCCGCCTTGACTTAGGTCTTCCCCTTCTTTGACAACTTCAAGATTTCTAATTTATAGATTTCTTTAATCTTATTTTTATTGACATATGTGTTGTCATTCTCGTATTGATATTAATTTATCAATCTTATTTTATTGATATATGTGTTGTCAATCTCATATTGATATTAATTTATAAATCTTAGTTTATTTGTTATTGAGATATCCTTATATAGTGTCAAGATTTCTTTGGGATATTTTCTAGACATATCGAGTCTTTACATTTTACATGTGAACATTGTTATTATTTTATATATGTCATTTTCTACTTATATCGCCATTTCTATGTCAGTTTATTATGATGAGTACAGCTAGACTGATCCGTTTATTGTTTATTCTTATAAATAATACTCAAGTCAGACCGAGTATTACAGGTTCCTCTCCTTGTCTATAGCATGGGCTAGTCTTCCTTGTGGTTAACCGCACTTGATTTAGTAGTTTTTCTTTCATCTATTTGAGATTGTGACACTTATGTGTACATATTCTTTTGTGTAGTACATGTATCTATTATTTTATGATATAGTGGATCTTGAATGACCACTTATATTATGTCCACCACTTCTGTACTATTTCACATATCTATTTCCGCCTTAGAGATGTGAATATATGTGTCTGAATTTGATTTTATTGTTATGTATTTTATATTGATTCCGAATTATATATAGCCACTGTGTAGTAGATTTGAACTTGAATAAGAAGTGTCGGGTTTCCTCATCATATTTAAAAAGTAAGACCACATTATCCGACATGTTTAACACTCGTTCAAAGCTAATATACAGATGGTCGCTCCTCAAAAACCATATTCTTTGGGTTAGTTGATACCATTGCTTGCAATGGCCTTGGCTAACGCGAGCATAGAGCTGGGGCGTTACACTTGGTATCAGAGCCAAATTCGGAACAATATAAGATATTATGGCGAAGATCACTGTCCTAAGTTTATTAGGAAATCATGTTTAGGATTTTATTTGAGTCTTAGGACCTGTCATATCCTACATTATATCTTGGTCCTTTGTTTGACCAATCAATGTTATTTGAATCTAAACTTTTTCTTCTTCTCTCTTTTGAAGGAGAAGAATAGTTAGGAACATACATCTTTTCTTTAGTTACTCTTACTCATTGTTAGTTAGATGTTATAATTAAGTTTCAATTCCCATATCTATTGCTATCAAGATGTCTTTATCTTTCTTTGGGTAGTGATTTAGTAATCTTTTAGCATCATTTAGTTACTTGTTGCCTACAAGTAAGTATTTCTTTTTCGGTTGAATAAAGACTTTAATTAAACGTTTTGGTAAAAACAAGGGGGTCGACACTCTTGCATTTACTTCGGCGGTTAATTTATGTACTTAGATGATTGAAATTTTTTGTATCCTAGTTGGTCACTTAATTCTTAGCTGAGCAATGATTTTGCACTTCTTGAGTTATCTAGCTCATTTTTATGAAGTGGCAATTTATTGTTCTTACTGACCTCTTAGGAACTTTCCAGTTGGACTTGGTTCGAAAGTGTATCTGCAGGTGCATTGCCGATTTGTCTGAGTTCACTTATTATAGAGGTTTGTCTGACATGTTTATAGGCTCGTCGACTTACCAATTTCATCAGTTTATATGGTGTGTTTACATGCTCATTGACATCTCATTATTGCGGATTCATTTGATGTGTTTACAGGCTCATCGATGATCCAACTTTCTTTTTTTAGCAGTTCATCTGATGTGTTTATAGGCCCATCGATGATCTGAACTTGATGGTTTGTCTAACGTGTTTATAGGCTCGTCAACTTACCAATTCCATCGGTTCGTCTAGTGTGTTTACAGGCTCATTAACATGCCGTTACTGTGGATTCATCTGATGTGTTTACAGCTCATCGATGATCCAAGTTTCTTTTTTTAGCAGTCCATCTGATGTATTAACAGGCTCATCGATGATCTGAATTTAATGGTTCGTCTGACATGTTTACATGCTCGTCAACTTACCAATTTCATCGGTTCGTCTGATGTGTTTATATGCTCATCGATGATCTATTCTTTGTTGATCACATGTGTTGTATAAATTTATATACATCGATGTCGATCACTTTTATTGGAGCTTGTGTTTTGTATATGTGCAAGTATATCGACGAGAACCTTATGTATTCTATAGTAGATAAATGGCTGACAAAATTGCTCTTGGGAGGTGTCAGCAACCTAGCCATTATAGTCAAAACTGCTTTTGGGTGGTGAGCAACCTTGTCGTTAGGGTCAAATTGCTTTTGGGAGGTGTCAACGACCGTGTCGAATGCCATGGATGTTGGACCACCTTCTCAGACGACAAAAAGACTCCGTGTGATGATTTACAGTGGATTTTGCAATTTGTTTGTAAATACTTGAGTTAAGTCAGTGGTTATGGGACATTTCGATAAACTCGCCTATTTACTAACTTAGTGTGAAATTTCGCTTTCCTTGTTGATCGTTTATGATCGTTTTGCTATTTATGGAACTTGAGCTCTAACTTATTGTTGTTTGAACATCTTTCCATATTTAGATTTTTCTAGATCTCTTTATGTGATTTCTAGAATTTGAGTTATTCGAGTTTTCATTTGAAAAATTATCTCGAATCTTCTTTCGAAAAATGATAAGCTATATTTTGCTTATCTATTTTAGTCTCTTGTTTTCGGATTTCGAATTCGTAATTTCCGGGATCTCGTGAATATTGGTTAATAATTATTCCAGTTTCTTTTGTTAACCTCATTGAACCTAATTTTCGAGGCCATAAGCCGATTGGTTTGACCTCATTCTTCTTGGTAACTTCCGTGTGAATTTGAAAACCAAAAGTTTTCGGGTTTTATGAGATTCTTCCAACTTCTACCATTTATCATGTTTACATGATTTAGAAGTTTTTCGTGAAATATTATAGGGCATGCTAATGTTTTATATTTAAGATTTTTGGGGTTTATTAGAAACTTAAAAGTTCTCATTTATTTGTTTTTGAAATATTAGAGAACATGCTAATATTTCCTATTTAGGGTGTATAACCAAAATTTTATTTCATGATCTTGTTTCCCCAAACGAGGTCGCTTATCCTTTCCAATTTAAGGAAAATTTGTAAGCTATAATACTTTTGAGAAATTTTATAAGGGATAAAAAATTTCTAGCTAAAATGTAATAAGGAATATTCACGATTTTGGACAGTCGATATTTCCAACTTTTAATTTAACTGATTAATTAGTTTGCATTGAAAACGTAAGCGTACAGGTTTATAATTTATAAGCTTATTGAATGTTAAAAAAATTAATTAAATTTAATTAAAATAAGAAACGAACTTCAAATGAGTATGTAGAATCAAATATAAGTCAGAATTCTTCAAAACAAGGATTATCCGGACCTATTGGATTATTATTTTCTAATGAAAGAAAAATATTTGAACTTCATCCTGTAGATTTTGAGATATGACAAAACCAAGTGTTTAGAAAAATCGCGGTAAGGTAGTTCGCAATTAAAACTTAAATAATTATTGAAATTAAGGTTTAGAGTATGTAGAATTTGAGTAAGAAAATTCTAATTTCTTAAAAACACTTATGGGAAAAATAAATTAGTTGCTCGTATATGTTCGTGACTTTAATTTGAACATTATACGTGTATAAACTTAAGTTATATAGTGATTTATAACTAAAAGTTAAAATTTTATTTGAAAGTGAATTTTGAATTAACCTATCTTTAAATAGGCCTTTTTGATGCGTGGTTGTTATCTATATTGAGTTTGGCGAGGACACAATTTCTTTATGGGGGAAAGTCTGAAACAACCCACAAATTTAACAATAATATATTTAAATATTTTATTTAAATATAACATCATTAATCGTATGTGTCCAAAAAGTGCTAATTTAGAGAGACAACTTGTGTAAGCTCTCACTACTCCTCCTCTATCTCTCTCCCTTCTCAATTTTTGGAATTTTGTGCAACCCTAACACATATAAGTTGTCTTTTGTGTGTATTTGTTGTTTAAAGAGAAGAATTGATGAGATATAGGATTCCTTGCAAGTGTAGAAGCTTGTTCTTCCTTGTTGGAGCTTGTTCTTATTATTCAAGAGCCAAAGGTGAGTTCTATATGAACTCACATCTACGCCACAAGCCGTTGGCTTGTAAAAGTGTAATTTAGTGTTCATTTGAGTTTGCATATACTAGTAAATTGGTTAGGTTAGTGTAACTTAGCTGATTTCATGAGTTTTTTATATTTTAATGAATTGGAATTGTAGCTAGGAGATCGTTCACATGATCGAATGCATATGCTATGAGTTGTTTTGACGAGTTGTGAAGCTCCATTGTCGCACCGGCAAGTTTTAAGACTTCACAATTCGCTTATATCACGTTTGATTGCTTTGGTTTAATATTATGTTCATTTTAGAGTTTAAAACCAAAATCATTGAATTCAGGTTCTATGAGTTAATACTATGATCGTTAGAGGCCTTATTGACATAATGAAGTGTTCACAAGACTCGAATGATCGCACATGATTGATGGAGGTCGACCGGGAGGGTCAAAACCCTCCCTGTCCGACTTGGGCAACCGCTTAGGTTCGGACCAATCGACTGGTCGAATTCAGACCAGTCGACTTGTGGTCTGCCTAGGCAATAGCCTGGATACTGAATAGTCGACTGGTCTGAATGGACTAGTCGAATGGTTTTGGCTGTGGACCAGAAGGACCTCGGTCCACTATCCAGATTGATCCAGGCTCTTTTCCGATCGAAGGCCAGACCGTTTGGCCTTTTCTGTGACTTTTTTTATTCTCTAATTCATATAATTCAGCAGATTGATTATCGACCTTTAATGATCTTGATTAATTCGTGGTGAACGAATTCATAGTCGATAGTCATAAGATTAAATTTACATTATTAAAACGTGAATTCTTCGTTCGATCGTTATTTCGATCGCTATTACATGATATTTGCCATTTCGAAGCTATATAAAAAGGGTTTTTAATTTATTAGTAGATACCAATCTTTTACTAAATGGTTTCAAATCCTACTTCATTATATGAAGTTATTTTCCAAATTGTTTTAATATATACTAGTACATGATTTCATAAACCTTTTTCTCGTTCATATGAGAAATCTAATAAACGCCTTAGTAAAAACAAGGACTATGACCCCTTGTGTTTGCTTCGACGGTTAATTCTTGGACTAGTTCGATTGAACCCCGTGGCAATGCGCGTTTAGTATTTCTAGTGTAATATACAACTTGGTCATAAATATTCGAGTTGAGCAAGCGGTTATGGGACATGTAGCTCAGTTCTTATATTTATTATCTTGGTGTAGTTTATACTATACTTGATCATTTATGATCAATTCGACCTTCTAGTCACTTTGGTGATCTTTGGATCATCTTAAGGAACTTCGGTTCATTTGTTTATGTCGATGATCTTCGGATCATCTCGAGGAACATCGGTTCATTCCCTTATATCGATGATCTTTGGATCAACTTAGCGGGGTCGTGACCCGCGGTCTTCAGATCATCGTAGGAGCTTCGGCTCAACATTATGGCTATGTCTGAGATCACGTCTCACCTTCGATATTGAGTTGGCTGAGTCTTCGGACTCCAGTATTTACTTGGTTGAGTCTTCGAACTCCCACAATGATTTTGATGAGCCTACAGACTCCCACCTTGACTTAGGTCTTCCCTTCTTTGACAACTTCAAGATTTCTAATATATAGATTTCTTCAATCTTATTTTTATTGGCATATGTGTTGTCAATCTCATATTAATATTAATTTATAAATCTTATTTTATTGACATATGTGTTGTCAATCTCGTATTGATATTAATTTATCAATCTTAGTTTCTTTGTTATTGAGATATCCTTATATAATGTCGATATTTCTTTGGCATATTTTCTAGACATATCGAGTCTTCACATTTTACATCTGAACATTGTTATTATTTTATATATGTCATTTTCTACTTATATCTTCATTTCTATCTTAGTTTATATTGATGAGTACAGCTAGACTGATCCATTTATTGTTTTTCTTATAAATAATACTCTAGTCAGATCGAGTATTACAGGTGCCTCTCCTTGTCTGTAGCATGGGCTAGTCTTCCTTATGGTTAACCACACTTGTTTTAGTTGTTTTATCTTTCATGTATTTGAGATTGTGACTCTAAAGTGTACATATTCTTTTGTGTTGTACATGTATCTATTATTTTATGATATAGTGGATCTTGCATGACCATTTATATTATGTCTTCCACTTCTGTACTATTATTTATATCTATTTCCGCCTTAGTGATGTGAATATCTGTGTCTGACTTTGATTTTATTGTTATGTATTTTATATTGATTCTGAATTATATATAGCCACCGTGTAGTAGATTTGAACTTCAAATAGATGTGTCAGATTTCCTCACGAGATTTAAAAAGTAAGGCATATGATCAACTCTCGTTCAAAGCAAATATACAGATGGTCGCTCCTCAACAGCCTTATTCTTCAAGTTAGTTGATACCATTTCTTGCAATGGCCTTGGCTAACGCGAGCATAGAGGTGGGGCATTACAATATTGATCCTGAGGAAGATGAGGAGTTAGGTTGTAGGAGGGTGGAACCTAATGAGGCTACGGTAGAAGTTTCGATCGATAATGATGACGCAACTAGGGTCTTGAGGATCAGATCCCATTTTGACTCCTTCTGGACAAGGGAATTGATTAATTTTCTTAAAACAAACCTTAATGTGTTTGCTTGGTCCCATGCTGATATGTGTGGGATATCTCCATTGATTATGAGACATTCGTTGAGCATTGATCCAAAATACGTTCCAGTTAAGTATAAAATGTGCATGCTTGGCTCCGAGAGGTCAGCAATTCTGAAAGAAGAGGTTGAAAAGCGTAAGGGTATCAGATTCATTCGAGATGCGATATAACCTGAGTGGATATCGAATCCGATCTTATGAAGAAAGCTAATGGGAAATGACGTACGTGCATTGACTTCTCAAATTTGAATTAGGCATGCCTAAAGGATAGCTTTCCACTTCCGTGAATTGATCATCTAGTAGATTCGACAACTGGACATGAACTTCTTTCATTTATGTGCATACCTTGGATACAACCAGATTCCGATGCATGTTTTAGATCAGTAGAATCTTCATTACAGACCTTGGATTATATTACTATGTAGTGATGCCTTTTGGGCTGAAGAACGCTGGGGCGACGTACCAACATTTGGTTAACCATATGTTCCATAACCAGATTGAGAAGTCAATTGAAGTGTATGTGGATGACATGCTTCTGGAGTCAAAGCAATCGGCTAATCATGTTAAAGACTTAGCAGAGATGTTCAATATCCTCAAGTATTACAAGATGAAGCTCAACCATTTCAAATGCTCTTTCTTTGTTGCATAAGGGAAGTTTTTGGGCTTTATCATCAGTTCGCATGGAATTGAAATCAACCCAGACTAGATTACAATGATCAACAACATCCAAGAACCCCGAAAGATCAAGGATGTACAGAGTTTGGTTGGAAAGGTAGCAGCTCTAAGCAGATTCATCTCCAGAGCTACCAATAAGTGCATTCCCTTCTTTGACTTAATAAAGCGAGGGAATCGCAACTTCGAATCGACCCCATATTGTGGCGAAGCTTTTGAAATTCTGCTAAGTCACTTGGAGAGACCCTTATTATTATCCAAGCATGTAGGTTATAAGGACTTATTTGTACACTTGGTTGTATCATTGCATGCTGTTAGTTAGGACACATCCGCGAGGAGGAAATGATTCAGAGACCGGTCTACTATGTGAGCAAGAAGTTGACGGGGGTGGAACACAATTATCCAAGGATTGAGAAGCTTGCTTGCAGTTTGGTGATTTCTTCAATGAAACTCCGCTACCATTTCTTAGCTCACCCGATTATGATATACAGTGACCAGCCACTACGATGGGTCCTTCAGCGACTTGAAGCGTCTGGTAGGTTACTTAAGTGGAATATAGAACTGAGTCAGTTCGGCCTCACTTTCCTTCCAAAAGAGTCAATCTGATGGCAAGCATTAGCTGATTTCATAGCCGAGTTTACAACTCCTGAGGAAGGTGTCTTGGACAATGATGCAATCCCTCCTGAGATTAAGCTGGAATTGAGCATTTGGAAGCTATATGCAGATGGTGCTCGTAGTGGTAGATGTTCCAACGTCACGGATGTCTTGGTAACTTCGGAGGAGGATCGATCTATTATGCCTTAAGGCTTGATTTTCCAATTACTAACAATGATTTCGAGTATAAAGCCCTGATAGCCGGGTTGAAATTTATGAAGGAATTGAGAGTGGTTATGTTGAATATTTTCTGTGACTCTCAAATTGTTATATTTCGGGTTCGGAAAGACTATCAGACAAAGGGACCACAACTTACTGCCTAGTTGGAACGAGTGGAAGTACTATTGGATGACCTAGAGTATCATAACATTCCCCATATTCCATGGGAGGAGAATCTAAAGGCCGACAAGTTAGCCAAAATGGCCAGCTCTGATATCCCATAGGGAACATAAATGGTTCTGATTGAAGAATGGGCCGAATATTGATCAGATGGAAGTTGATTAGATATTGAACGCGGAAAATGAAAGGGAATCGTGGATGACTCCTATAAAGAATTTCCTACAACATGTAATCCTTCTAGAAAGGAATAAAAAAGCACGCCATTGTGCGTAAAGCTTCTAGATATATTATGCAACACGGTACGATGTACAGAAGAAGATTTTCAGTTCCTTTGCTCCGGTGCATCTCCAATGATGACATCAAGCACGTATTACGATAAATACACGAAAGCATTGTAGCAACCACACCGGAGGACAAATTATAGTGAAGAAGATACTACGGTATGGCTATTTCTAGCCTACCGCAAACCGGGACGCGATTGATTATTCACGTCGCTGCGCCAAATGCCATAGATTCGCTAAGATTCCTAAAGCTTCTCCTAACCAACTCACCCAAATGGTGAGTCCCTGGCCATTTCAATATGGAGAGTAAACATCATTGATAGCCTTCCGATATCCAAGGGCGAAGCGAAGTATGTATTCATGTCGGTGGGTTATTTTATGAAGTGGGCTGAAGCGGAATCATTAACTACAATCACGACCAACCGAGTGATCAACTTTATTGTCAGTTACATCATATGTTGATTTGAGCTCCCCAGGACCATCATTACTACTAATGGAACCTAATTTGATAGCACGGAATTCAAAGGTTTCTATCGATGACATCATATTGAGAAGAGATACACAGTTGTCATGCCCCCTCAATCGAATGGACAAGTAGAAGCCGTGAAGAAGATCATCAAGTCCATTATAAAGAAACGACCAAAGAAGGCAAAAGTCAAGTGGGTTGACAAATTTCCATTAGCCCTTTGGGCATATTAAACTACCCATAAGTCATTGACTGACCATACTCCTTTTGCGCTCTCCTAAGGCTCATAGGTAGTAATCCCAGTAGAGCCTGAAGTCCCCTCTCACAGGATGACGTATTATGATCCTTTGACTAACAGGCTCTTCTCCTAGAGTCGCTGGATATGTTCGAAGAGAAGAGAGAGGAGGCGGACTTTCATGCTTCAGAGCATATACATCAGGTCACCCGATAGTATAACCGGAAAGTATGACTAAGGACCTTCGAGCTTGGAAACCTTGTTCTGAAGCGTGTATTCCCAGCCCCTGCTACATAGGCCCAAAGTGGGAAGGACCATACACCATTCATTGTAAGCTTGTAAACGGAGCTTTTAGGCCAACGACCGTTGATGTTAATCATCTTCTAAGAGCAGGAATGCCGAGCATCTATGAAAATATTTGACTTAAGCTTTTATTTTATTTATTCCCAGACTATGTTATAACGCCCGATTTTCCCAAAGTTATTGGTTATAAATAAAAGCTCTTTCCATGCTCTATGACTATTTGTGTTGATTTGGCTAAGCTTTGTGATTTGATTGGCCTGTGCAAACATGAATGAAGGGAGTGATTATCTCCCCAATGGCACTCACTCGCTCACGTTTCGATGAGCTAACCCAATTCCATGAGTAATTAGACTTGGGCTAACCGAATTCGAGCTCGACATCGATGCTCGATACAACGATCCCCACTTTGTAAACAAAAGTGAGGGAACGATGCCAAAAGACTTATTCAACTCTTCCCCACATCTCGAGGGGATGTATATAAATGACAGGGGTGTAATCCGACTATCCCTGATGGTGACCTTTTCCATTGACATGGGGGCAAAAGGACGATGCCCATACAAGTGTGACCTGACCACTTGTCCTATTAATTCCATTCCTTGGAGCTTGGAACATAGTATTGAATAAATTAGATTTCGATATCGACACTTGAATTGGCTAAATCCAACTTTATGATTTAAAGTGTAAATTTGATGCTGAAGCGAATGACATGACAATTCACATGATTAACTCTAGCTCTCATGAATTGAGAGTGAGTATAAAATGTCAGGGTAAGCGTGAAATGGTGCAACACGACTTAAGACTGCTATAACATGCAATTCTAACCTGAATTCACGAGAGGAGAGTATATAAACATTTGGATCAAACATCCAAAAGCCTTGACTCATACCCCCCACGGAAGGCTTGAGGACATAAGTATAGACTTAGCCTAAGATCCGCACTAGTGCTGGGATAATTGGCATGACTTACAACTTAACCGCAAATACGCTATGGGCTTGGCACATAATTCAAGGTTAATTGGGGGAATATACATGAAACCTCCGAACTTGTAACAAATTGGCTTGATTGATCCTAACTAAAGAGGCTTTTTCGAGCAAGGCAACTTATGAGTTAAACATGGGTCTACAAAATTGAATCGCAAGCACATTGAATGGAAAGCGAATAAAAGAAACAAACTACTTTATTAATTACAGGTTTTTCACAGAGTGGTAAAGCAAAAGACGAGGGCCGCACTCCCAACAATCACAATAATCTAGTAAAAGACTAAATAAACAAGTATATAAACTGTTAGATCAAAATTTGGACCTAACACCCAAATTGTTCTGAAGCTTATAGAGTTTCAACTGAAGAATGAGAAAAAAGGAAATAACACACAGAATTTATAGTGGTTCGGCGTTAACGAGCCTACGTCCACTTTATATATTGTTGATAATACTTTGAAAGCTAATACAATCAAGGATTTCTCTCAATATTTCAGTAGTTTGACAACAATGGCGGATTCAATACTCAATATTGCCAAAAGATCCCAAAAAATGCCAAGCTCTGGGCTATTTATAGCTGATTTTGTCAGGTAGGTCGTGATAACACGTGGCACAGATCCCGAGAACATCGGATCGCATCGCCTCCGTTGAAGAAATAGTCAAATTAGCCGTTGTGGACAGATGTCGCGATCTGCTTGAAAATCGGATCGTACAGATGGGGAGAATCGGTCCAAGTGAGGGTTAGGGACACGCGTCGCCAGATCCGTACGATTCGGATCGCTGAAGACTAGCTCGCGCTTGAACGGGTCAGAGGGTTCGCCATGCACCAGGGGATCGGATCGGTTCGCTCTGGGCAACAATATAAGTTTGGATCGGATCGCCTGGATGCGTCGTTCGCTGATGAGATGTGGGCGATCCGTCGAGACGCGATCCTCCGTGGGCGAGTCGATAGAGTGCGATCCGACGGTGGGCGAGACGATGGTGCGATCCATCCTTTCATATCCTGAGAGAACTTGGTTTCATGCTTTCTTCTTATGAATGATCCTGGGTGGCTTGGTCAAAAAGCTAGCCAACATTTTGCCCCCTCGAAGTATGTTTTATCGATGATGGAACATGCTTCGAAACTATAGAATCGTCTTTTCATAGCAAGTCGCGAATCAGTGATCAATTCTCTTTCCGAGATTTTTCAGTCTTCATTCCTGAATTTATCGATTCGTATCGCAGGCTCGAGTCGCGGTTCGTTAGGGAGATATTCGTTCCGCTCTTGGGTGTGCACTTGGGCCTCGGAACGAAACGGGCTCCTCCTCGAGTCGTGGTGGGCTTTTGGTTCGCGGCCCTCCGGTTTTTCGTGGATCGAATAGGACAAAGAAAGGAAGACAAACGGTCGCCCTCTTTGCCTATATAAGCCGACCCTCTCCTCTTCACTTTCCTTCTTCTTTCTTTTTGCCGTATCGTTTCGCCTGCTCCTTCGAGGAACGAACCCCAGTATTTCGAACCTTCAAATATCCGATCACTTTCCCAATTTTTTAGAAAGGTAATTCCACGGAAAACATCCTTACTCGTAAACGCTGCTGTTTCACGAACTTTTTCGAATAATTTGTGGAAAAAAACGATGGAAATTTGCGATTTTTGGGGAATCCATCGAGACGCCATGGCTGACGGGCGTAGAGCTCGGAGTTCGAGGGTGAGAAGAAGAGATGGAAAACGAAGAAGGAAGAAGAAGAGAGGAAGCCGGTTCAGATCGTGGGCAAGGAGAGGAGAAGATGAAGGCGAGTGGCGAGACGAAAGATCGTGGTGGCAGCAAAGGCGCGTATCGTGGGGGTTGCAACGATTCGTGAAGGAGCGATCCCTTTGCTCTGCGATTCGGTGGGGGGCGATCCCTCTGCGTTGCGATCCAAAAGGGGGCGATCCCCGTGCCTTGCGATCCGAATGGGGGTCGATCCGAAGAAATTTCAGACTTTAATCAACGTCGTGTCACCATAAAACTCTGAACAGTTAGGCTAGAGCCTTGACGTTGGACTTTCTGGACTAAATGACCACATAATTTGACTGCATATGACGACTAATGTTTTGATGATCTTGATTGCTTTCACGCTTTATTTTTAATGCACACACAAGCACACACACCAGCACTTGCACACACGGGGGACGGGTAGTGTTAATCTTATTGTTCATATTTTCTCGTCCTAGCAGCAATGTCGAATGATCACTCTTCTTCAAGATCCGCAACAGAGGCGGAATCCGAGGTTCTTGAACAGTACAATCCTGAAATTCCTCCAATTAATCCGGGAGGTGAAGATTCTGGATCTGAGTACGAGGCCACAGAATCAGATCCGTCCAGAAGTACTTCATCTAGCGATGATTCTGAGATAGATGGGCGAGCTCCTGACGAGATTCCTGGCACGCTCGGGATAGACAAATTTTCGGTTTCTTTAGCATCCAAGCTTGACGAAATAAAGCTTAAAAGAATCTGCTTAAGACACGGGATTCCTTGGGATAATGTCTTGACACCCGGAAGCGAAGATAGACCCCACCTAGCTCCGGAAGGATACATGGTAATCAGTCGAACTATGTGCTTGGTAGGAGCTATTCCTCCGTTTCCTCCGATCGCCATCGAAACTTTAAGACGACTGGGTATTGCTCCGATGCAGCTTCATCCTAACGCCTACACGTCCCTATACTCTCTATATGTTGCATATGCGGAGATCCTACACGCCGAACTTAAATTCAGAGATCTGGTGTTCTTCTTTCTTTTCAAGCACCGTTCTTCGGCAACTCCAAATTTCTCTTTCTTTGAATCGGTGGCGAATAGGAAAGTTCTGTACGACGGATACAGCAACATTGGGGATCCTAAGTCCGATTGGTTTTATATAAGGAAACAGGCTGGATGCTCACGAAGATGGATCAAATCAAGTAAACTTTGATCACCTAATCGAATATCTTGCTCAAGGAGTCTAAGTATTAACATTCTTCCGCCTTTTCCTTTGTCTTAAACAGATCACATCTTCCCGAAAACGGAGGGTCCGTTATACAACCATCGGTTATCTATTCTTCATCAAAGCAGGTCTGACTTTCTAAGGATCAAAAAATGCATTACTGACGACAATCTTCATAAGCATCGTCTTCTAGATAGAAGGTTTGGACTTGGCACTGGCGGCAGACCTTATAAGTATGTGCCCCCAACGGAAGGAGAGGGAACTTCGCAAGCGGCAGAAACAACTAAGTTTCGCAAGAGTCCTTCTCCGATAGTCATCCAAGACGATGAGGATCTGAACATATACAGAGGGGATGAGGTCCGCGATGACGTGTCCAAGGAAATTCCTATCTCTGCTCCAATCGAAACCGTTGCTCCCGATGACTTGACAGAAGAGCAGTTATTTGACGAGCTGAATAAAATCCCTCTACCCGATGTTGTATATACAGAAAAGGACTTTGAAGAGGGGCCTTTCTTCCTTGCTCCTGAAGAGATCAGTGCTCCAACTAGAGGACGAGAAACTGGTCAGATGAGCCTGTCTTCAGGCCCGGGTCTGTTAGGGGGAATTATATGGGATGCACACATCACTCACACTATCTGACCCTGCACTCTTATATCGTGGGCATTCAAAATTTTAATATGCTCTTCTCTTTTTTGCAGGAACGATGTCCCGCAGGAAATCTTACTCGTACCGTTCTCTTCGTGAGGGCACACCCAGCCTTCGCCCGGATACTGAACGCTCTCGTGGTCCTTCTCACAGGCCGACTTCTTTACAACCTCGGTCTCCACCAAAACCGACCTCTACCAAGCCTTCCAGCTACCCGGCAGTTCCTACAGGGGGGAAGAAACTTCCTAAAGAGCTAACTCCTCCAAAGAGTGCACCTTCCCATAGCCGGTCGTCCAAAAGACACCAGGAATCTAAAGATAAGGGCAAGGATGCATCCAAAGAATCTGAAAAGGAGAGGAGTGACATCGTCCCCTCCAGCCAGACAGAGTTGGCTGCCCCCGGGTCACGGGATCACAAACACGGTCCCGATATTCAAGGCAGGCTAGAAAAGCTGCGGGAACAGTTTCTAGACATATTCTTTGACCGGATGACATTCGTTCCAGCCTTGGAACCAGTCCCCAAGAACTGGGATAGCGAGGTTGTCGGGCATATCCGCCATGTTGCCAGGCAATATGAGATGATGAAAAAACATGCTGTTAACCTTTCTGAAGTCATCCGATCACTTGAAATAGAAGCACACAGATCCAAGGCGAAACTCGAAAACAACGAAAGGGCCAGGACCAAGATGGAGAAGGACTTAGAAGATGCTCAATCCCAGCTTGCTTTAGCACGGAGGGACGTTGAAAATTATAAGATTGAATTGGAAAATGCTAAGCAACGCTTCTATTCGGAACTGGACTCCAATAGCCAAGAGAAAATGGCCTTAAAGAAGGAGGTCGAAGATCTCAAAATGGCCAACATCGAGTTGAAAACAGCACAAGGCCATTTTGAAGCTGAGAAGGCTGCTTGGGAGGCAGAAAAAGCGAGTTTAAAAGAAAGTTTGGCCTTGGCTAAAGCAGAAAAGGTGATTTTGAATGACCAGGTCGCGGACGCGGAGAGACGGGCAGCTCTCGCCGAAAAGAATGTTGAAAGTGCCATCGAGTTGGCCACTGCTTCTAACAACAAGCTCCTCGAAAGAGAGAAGGAGATCGAGGGGTTTGAAGAAATGATTTTCGATTTCCTTGGCCAGGTTCTCAAAACTCGCAACATCTCATGGATCCCGGATTACCATGTTACTTTGGCCAACTTATGGGATGCCATTGTGGAGGGTGAAAAACATAGACTGGGGGTCGAAGAAATCGATGAGGATGAATTGATGAAGAGCATCCTAAGGGACAATGAGCCTGAGGACCTGGCAGAGGGTCGTCGCCTAATTCTGGCGGAGATGGAAAAGGAGAGGGCCCTGGCTAAGGGTAAAGGCAAAGCTGATGAGGGCTCGAGTTCGGCTGTGGAGCCCAAGACCTCCGGGGTTGAGGAATACCATCCCGATGATCCATTAATCCCTTTGGGTCGAACTCCCATGGTCATTGGAGCCTCTGCAACTACTCAAGAAGAAGCATTTGCTGAAGGTATTTCTCTCTTTTCCCCACAATTTGTTAGAGCAATTGTGAATTGTCGTCGTCTGGCAGAACAACCAATTGAATTAGTAATGTGTGTTTCTCGTAATACAGGTGGCGAGCCCGTCGACAAGGGTGATGAAAAAGAGAAAGAAGTGGAGAAGGAGGCTGTCCTGCCAAGTGCTGGTATTGATGTATTAAAGCAGGCCGAGGTCACAACAGCTGAAAGAAGCATCCCGGCACCTAACACTGATGTACCCAAAGATGCTGAGACCATCGAAGCTTTGAAAGACATGGATGGGCGCCATGTAGATGACGAAGAAGACATTATCGGCGCCAAAAAGGCTAATGATGATGACGAGGAAACCCTGGCCAGCCGAAAAGCCAGACAGGAGAAAGAGTTGTCTTCGAAGAAGGTGGGGGATGAGGCTTTGGACGTAGTCCCTCTTGCAGAATTCGATCCCAAAACTGGGATGATTGTGAAGATTCAGCCCAAATCTATTAGCCGACAGCTTCATTTTGCAAATCCCGATGACTTCCCGGCTTCCCTTTCTGATAGAAGGAAGAGAAAAGAGGCGGAAGAGGAATCTTCAGAAGAATCGGATGTTCCTCTTATTGACAAAAGGAAGAGGAAGAAAGGGGATCCGTCTGATTCCGACAAGGCGAAGCTGGAGAGGCAGAAGCAAGAGAAGAGGCCAAAGCGTAAATAGGATTTTTGTTGTTTGTTGATATTTTGTCTTTAGGTTTTCCACTGGCCAGGAAGTGTAATTGTGAGACTGGCCCTCACTTTTGTTTCTAGGTTGTTTTTCACTTTGTTGATTCACAGTATATAAGTAAAAGTTTATCTCTCCTTGCATCATTGTGTACCTGTATTCAGATAAACTTTCTATGTTTAGTCATTAGCTAACTAATAATAATTACAAATCAGTCAAACAACAGAAAGAAGAATTTTCATGCTATGTTGCACTGCTGTATCAAAGTTCAGTGTATGTATACGAGTGCATGTGCCCCCCCAATCAGTTGTTACTGTAGCATCTGACTGGGGTTTACTAAGGATTGATTAGTACTGTCAACAAGTTGCCCCCTATTTCTGAATATGGGGACATAGGAGATTTCATGGGATAACAGTAGTTCAGTCAGCCCTTGTTCCTTTAGCAGGGAATAAGTTCTTTCTCAGCGCTCAATCGGAGGCGCTTTTATACTCTCTCTCTCTCTCTCTGGAGAGTTAGAGTTTGTGCTCGGCGATTCATTCGCTCCCCGATCCTTCAGCGGGGAAGGAGCTATTTCTCAGCGCTTAATCGGAGACGCTTTTATACTCTCTCCCTCTCTGGAGAGTTAGAGTTTGCGCTCGGCGATTCATTCGCTCCCCATCCTTCAGCGGGGAAGGAGCTATTTCTCAGCGCTCAATCGGAGACGCTTTTATACTCTCTCTCTCTCTCTCTGGAGAGTTAGAGTTGGGACTCAGCCGTTCCATCGCTCCCCGATCCTTCAGCGGGGTAAGAGTCCTTTCTCAGCGCCATGTTATGGACGCTTTTATATTCCCCTGGCGGTCGCCAAGGTTAGACTTTTGCTCAGGCGGCTCCGATCATGGTACACCGCCCTACCTTGTCATCTTCGCGTCCTTTATATTCTCTCTCAGCTCTGGAGAGTTAGAGTCACGGATCAAGCGGTCTGCAATCATGCCCGCTCATCAAACTCGTTCTAGATTTACATTTTAACCTAAGCTCCGAGGATTAAAATCAGTCGGACAAGCAGTTGGGGCATTTGCCAAGGCCTTGAGTTCCTCCGAACAGTCTACGGGAGGAATGGTTGGCAACAGACTTCGGGTGCCTGCATCATTCTATTGATTTTCACAAAAATAAATAGGCAGATAAGTAAAGATGCAATAAAGGTAAACGACACACAATATTTTATAGTGGTTCGGTCGAATCATGACCTACGTTCACTTTATAATCTCTTGCTTTAAGGAATCAGACTATTCTAGGCAAGTCATGCCCTGTACATAGTTTTTTAACAAAGCAAAAGAATAAATTTGAAACTTTCATGTTAAATATGGCCGTAAATGTTGGGCATTCCACACTCTGGGGATTTCCTTTCCATCTACGGTTGCTAGCTTGAAGGTTCCATTATCAAGCTTGCTCAGAATGGAGTACGGTCCTTCCCACTTCGATCCCATATGAGTTGGGGGTGGGAAGACACGTTTCAGAACCAAGTCTCCGGGTTCCCAAGTTCGGGCTCGAACCTTTTTGTTGTAATATCGGACGACCTGTTGTTTGCATCTTAAGGCACGCAGGTCTGCTTCATCCCTCTTTTCTTCGATCATATCCAGGGACTCAAGGAGCAATTCATTATTGGTCATTGGGTCGTAATAAGTCACCCGATGAGAAGGTACCTTTATCTCAACCGGGATGACTGCTTCCGTTCCAAAAGCAAGGGAGAACGGGGTGTGTCCTGTTGCCGATTTATATGTTGTCCTGTAGGCCCATAGTGCCAAGGGCAATTCATCAGCCCACATGGCTCTAGCCCGCTTCATTCTTCTTTTCAGAATGGACTTAATTACTTTATTTGCCGCTTCGACTTGTCCGTTCGATTGTGGGTGCGCCACAGAGGTGTATCGATTCTCGATGTGGTATTTTTGGCAGAAGTTTCTGAATTCAGCACTATCGAACTGAGTTCCGTTGTCTGTTATTACATCTTTGGAATCCCAAATCGACAGATGATGTTTCTCACGATAAAGTTGATCACTCGTTTGGTTGTGATCGTAGTTAGTGGTTTAGCCTCGACCCACTTAGTGAAATAATCTACGACCACAATAGCGAACTTTGCTCCGCCCCTTGCTATGGGGAGACTTCCAATGATATCAATTCCCCACATAGCAAAAGGCCATGGACTCATCATTGTTTTTAACTGACTAGGAGGCGCTCTAGGTATCTTTGAAAATCTCTGGCACGCATCACACCGTCGTGCATATCTTGCTGCATCCTGGTTTATGGTAGGCCAGAAATAACCATACCGCAACACCTTTTTTGCCAAAGTTTGCCCTCCAGTGTGGTCGCCACATTCGCCTTCGTGGACTTCTTGCAGCACACGTTTGATGTCATCGTGGGCTACACACCGAAGGAGGGGCATTGAAAACCCTTGTCTGTAAAGAACTCCGCCTTGCAGAACGTATCGGGCGGCTTTACGAATCACATTACGCCTCTCGCTTTTCTTGGTCGGAAGCGTTCCATCTATCAGGAAATTCTTTAGAGGGGTCATCCAGGACTCCCTTTCTGGTTCCGTCTCTAGTACTAGGTCGATTTCCATCTGATCTATGCTAGGGGACCAAAGTACTTCAACGGGGGCTAGCCCAGTCACTTCAGGATCGTCAGAACTAGCCATCTTTGCCAACTTGTCTGCCTGCTGATTCTCTGACCGCGGAATATGAGATATGCTGTAGTGATCAAAGTTATTCAGCAGTTCTTTCACTTTCTTTAAGTATAAAATCAATCTTGCACTTTTAGCTTGGAATCTTCCAGTGACTTGATTCACAACTAACTTGGAGTCGCAGAAGATGTTCAGCTTTGTGACTTCTAGTTCCTTTGCAATCTTTAATCCGGCTATCAGAGCTTCATATTCGGAATCGTTGTTAGTGGCATGAAATTCCATTCGGATTGCATAGGTTATCAATCGTTTCTCGGGGGTTTCAAGCACTATTCCAGCGCCGGATCTTTCGTCGTTCCTAGCGCCATCAGTATACAATCTCCAGGCATTGGGATCGAAAAGTAACTTTGAAGGATCAACTTCCTCGTTTGCTATATCTTCCTCAGGGACAGTGAACTCTGCTATGAAGTCGGCTATCACTTGCCCCTGAATTGACCGTCTGGGCTGAAAGTTCAAATCAAATTGACTTAACTCAATATTCCATTTGAGTAACCTTCCAGATGCCTCCGGTCTCTGTAGAACTTGCTTGAGTGGATGATCGGTGTATATGGTGATAGGATGTGCCTGAAAATAATGCCGAAGTTTTCTAGAGGCGATCAGTAAACTATACGCCAACTTTTCTATCCGTGGATAATTACGCTCTGCTGCTATCAATTTTTTGCTCACATAATACACAGATCTTTGGACCTTATCCTCTTCCCTTACCAATGCTGAGCTGATCGCATGGGATGACACTGCCAAATACACGAATAAATCCTCGTGATCTATTGGCTTAGATAAAATCGGAGGTTTCTCCAAGTGCCTGAGCAAATTCTGAAATGCTTCTACGCAGTCAGGTGTCCATTTGAAGTGGCGTTTTCCTCGCTTGATTAATTCGAAGAATGGGATGCACTTATCCGTAGCCCTGGAGATAAATCTGCTTAATGCGGCCACTTTTCCGGCAAGGCTTTGCACATCCCTAATTTGCCTAGGTTCCTGAATGTCTCTGATTGCCGCGATCTGGTCTGGATTAATCTCAATACCACGGGAACTGACGATGAATCCCAAGAATTTTCCAGAGGCAACACCGAACGAACATTTGGTTGGATTGAGTTTCATTCCGTACTTTCGAAGAATGCCGAACATCTCTGCCAAGTCGGTAGTGTGTTGAGAAGATTGCTTGGACTTAACCAACATATCGTCGACGTATACTTCCATTGTTCTCCCGATCTGGTTATAAAACATCCTGTTGACCAAACGTTGATATGTAGCGCCTGCGTTCTTCAAACCAAAGGGCATCACCACATAACAGTATAATCCCAGATCCGTGATAAAACTAGTGTGCTCTTGATCTGGAACATGCATCGGAATCTGGTTATATCCTGAATAAGCATCCATAAATGAGAGAAGCTCATGACCTTCCGTTGAGTCTACCAGCTGGTCAATCCGGGGCAACGGGAAACTATCCTTTGGACATGCTTTGTTCAAATCTGAGAAGTCGATACACGTTCGCCACTTCCCGTTGGCCTTCTTTACCAGGACTGGATTCGAAATCCAATCTGGGTAGGTCGAGTCTTAGATAAATCCATTACTCTTTAGCTTTCCAACTTCTTCTTTCAAGGCAGCGGACCTCTCTGGGCCCAGCATTCGCCTTTTTTGCTTTACTGGAGGATGTTTAGGGTCAATGCTCAAGGAATGGCTCATGATTGATGGGGATATCCCACACATGTCCGCGTGGGTCCAAGCAAATATATCCAAATTGTTTTTTAAGAAATCCGTCAATTCTTTAGCAAGATTCGGACTTAACTGGGATCCAATCTTAAGGACCTTCTCCGGGTCACTGTCATTGATCGGTACATCCACAGTTGTCTCGTTGGGAGTCGCCATTCTGCCCCCGGGTTCTTGATCCTCTCTGGGATCTATATCCTCGGGCATCTCTCTGGGCGACTCTCCAACGACTATCCTCTTTGGTTGCTATAAGGTCTCCGCCCCCGAAGGGGGAGAGGTGCCTTTAGTTTCGATATCCCCTCCATTACGAAGTAACTTTAGTTCGGCAACATAACACGCTCGCGCAGCAACTTGATCCCCTCTGACGATACCAATGTCGGCTTCTGTGGGGAATTTCAATAACAAGCACCAGGGGCTATACAGGCTCTGAACTTTGCGAGGGCCGGTCGGCCCAAGAAGGCATTGTAGGGCGATTCAACATCCAAAACCACAAAGGGAAGGATTCTCACTCTCTGGCGTTCTCCTTCCCCAAGTGTAACTGGTAACTCTACATAACCCATTGGAGCGGTGGATGCTCCGTTGAATCCACGGATCCATCCTTGGCAGGGCTTCAAGTCTTTTATTTCGAGATTCATCTGGTCAAAGGCCTTTTTGAAAAGAATATTGACGGAACTCCCGTTGTCCACTAGAACCTTATGAACAGTGGCTGGCCCAATGGGTACTGTAATTACAAGTGGATCTTCAATTGGAGCATGGACTCCGATGCTTTCTCGTTCTCGGAAAACAACATCATCGGTCATCATCTTCTGCTGCTTTACCGGGGTACTGTTCTCAGGGTTGCTACACTCCCCTACCTCGAGGTGTTGTTTGGCTGCATTGACGTATTGATCCAATGCTTTGGAACTGTGCCCAGCGAGATAAAGTCCTCCGATCACGGTATTGATAACAATATTCTTTCCTTTTTGCTGAGAAGTCGGCCTAGCAGCAAGTTGATTTTGGTTCTGATTCGGGGCCTGCACTGCTTGCCCCCTGTCCCTGGGCGTTACTCTATATTCATCTAACTTTCCTTCTCGAAGCAGTCTTTCGACTACATCTCTTAGATGACGGCATTCATTCGTCGAATGGCCGTGAATCTGATGAAAGAGACAGAACTTCCCTGTTTCACGCTCTTTCTCTGTCGACTCTCTGGGAGGTGGCCTCTTATTCTGGAGGACTTCGTACGCATCCATGAAGATATTTTCCAGAGCATCACTTATTGCTGTATAACTTTCAAAGGCCCTGGGACGAGTCCTTCTCTGGGAGTCATTCCTTCGGTTCCTCTTCCGGTTGTTGCCGTTACCATTATTATTGTTGTTACCTGGCTGACGACCACCCTGATTCTGATTTCCGACGTTAACTTCAACTTTCCCCGAGCTGTCTCCCGTCTGTTTGATGGCGATATTGCTCTGAATTTCCTCCTTATCAGTTGTTTTAGCCTTTCGGTTAGCATATACCTCTTCCCGGCGTAAATGTACGTTGGCTTTCTCGTAGAATAACTCTCTAGTGTGCGGCGGTTTGCCTGCCAGGTACCTCCCGAATTCAGTGTCCTTATCTACTCCGTCAATCAGTGCTGCGACAACGATCGGTTCATGGGGATCTTTAACCTCAGTAGCGGCCAAATTGAAACGATCCAGGTACACCTTTAAACTCTCGCCTGGTCGCTGCTTGACAAGGAACAAACCGATCACACTTTATGTCTTCTGTGCGTAGATACGGAATTGTTCTACGAACTTCTCACTCAGCTCCCTGAAGCTAGAAATCGATCTCGCCGGCAAGCGAGTAAACCATAACAAAGCCACGTCCTCCAGGAATATGGTAAACGCTTTGCACTTAACAGCGTCAGAGGCGGCGGCAGCGGTCATTGACCAAGAGTATCTCATCAGATGCTGGACAAGATCAGATCTTCCCGCGTATCGGTTCATTTGTGGCATATTGAAACGCCTTGGAAAAGTTGCATCCAAAATATCATTAGTGAAAGGGGTGTGACTTCGGTCGATCCCCCAATCTTCATTCCGTTGTCCACGGCTATCTGCCAGAATCTGGTGGACCATGGCTGCAACATTTGCACTGGTCAAAGGAGGTTCAGGGTCAGTGCCTCTGGCTCGGCGGGGTTCTCCGATCTCTCTTCGGGGAGCAGTCACAAAATCCGGGGCTCGGATGGGGCTTCGTTGCCCCCTATTATCATGAGTATGTGTGCGACGACGGGGCTGAGGTGGTCTGTTATGCACAGGACTGTTCACATCTCGAGCCCTGGGAGCTGTAGCTTGATCATTCACATTACGGTTTGAGGGCCCCGCCCCCAGCGCTTCTTCTTCCTGTGATAGCAGCGTTCCGAACCGAAGTTGCTCTATGTTCTCGGCTCTCTCATACGGTCGTCGCGGAGGTCTTGGCGATTCCTCAGACGAAGAAGAATATCCCGGAGTGGGTGAACGAACCAACGGCGTTCTTTGCCTTGCGAGTTCGTCAAGCCTTCTATCCATAGCCGTCAAATTTTGCTGCAGGATGGAACTTTCCTGCCTTTGGGCAGCCAACTCATCAAACAATCTATCCCACATTTCGGCGAAGCGAGAGAGATCCCCCTCAGTGACAGGAGCAGCAGGATCATATTGGTCATCATCACTCCCTCTTTTGCGGAAAGAGCTCGAACCGGGTCGAGCAGAGGGGCCAGGACGATAGGAGCGGGTCATAGGTTCCTTTCCAGGTCGAGTTGTAGTCTGATCATCAATTCGGATAGCTGCGGTTCGTGGATGGCGACTCGCTGCGCCCCCCTGAGGTCGACTCGTGGTCGTGGTACGCGGAGGCTGCGAGGCGTTACCTCGGGATCGAGTAACAACCCCTTCAGCGCCCCGGATCGTCTCGTTCTCATCGACTCGGAGCGTGGTGTCTTCGTCGGATCGGTTCGCCCCCTGCGCTCCGCGATCCAGAGTTTCTTCATTGCCCAGCTCGTGCACACTCTCTTCAATCGTTTCGTTGGTCTGTGAAGCTTTAGATCTTTTTCCAGCCATGATCTCCGAATCGCTGGAATCTTCAAAGAAGTGAATAGTGAAACTTTAGGATCGTTCTCTCAATGAAAGCACCAAAAATGTTAGATCAAAATTTGGACCTAACACCCAAATTGTTCTGAAGCTTATAGAGTTTCAACTGAAGAATGAGAAAAAAGGAAATAACACACAGAATTTATAGTGGTTCGGCATTAACGAGCCTACGTCCACTTTATATATTGTTGATAATACTTTGAAAGCTAATACAATCAAGGATTTCTCTCAATATTTCAGTAGTTTGACAACAATGGCGGATTCAGTACTCAATATTGCCAAAAGATCCCAAAAAATGCCAAGCTCTGGGCTATTTATAGCTGATTTTGTCAGGCGGGTCGTGATAACACGTGGCACAGATCCCGAGAACATCGGATCGCATCGTCTCCGTTGAAGAAATAGTCAAATTAGCCGTTGTGGACAGGTGTCGCGATCTGCTTGAAAATCGGATCGTACAGATGGGGAGAATCGGTCCAAGTGAGGGTTAGGGACACGCGTCGCCAGATCCGTACGATTCGGATCGCTGAAGACTAGCTCGCGCTTGAACGGGTCAGAGGGTTCGCCATGCACCAGGGGATCGGATCGGTTCGCTCTGGGCAACAATATAAGTTTGGATCGGATCGCCTGGATGTGTCGTTCGCTGATGAGATGGGGGCGATCCGTCGAGACGCGATCCTCCATGGGCGAGTCGATAGAGTGCGATCCGACGGTGGGCGAGACGATGGTGCGATCCATCCTTTCATATCCTGAGAGATCTTGGTTTCATGCTTTCTTCTTATGAATGATCCTGGGTGGCTTGGTCAAAAAGCTAGCCAACATAAACATATAAGGCTTGGATGTTTTGGACTTCTTGAGATCTCTGAGCTTCTATTATTCCTCCTTCTCAGTCTCAGTAAGTAGACGCTTTTCTTTTTAATCTTCCCAATTGAAGATTCTTCACGTTCGGGAGTAAGTTTTAGAGCTTGTATTTTCAGTGGCAATGTGGGAAACTTAGTGGAGACCTCTATGCTCAATGGAAGGACCATACTGATGTGATCAGAGGGAAAAAGTGTGGGAAATACCTCAAATATGATTTGCATAAGTTTTCCCTCATTCCTCGCCTTCATTTCTGCAAGCGCCAGCTCCTAGATCTTTCTGGTCTCTCCAATGTAGATGATATCATCGCCACCTTCCTTGCCATTGAAATATTTCAATGCTTCTATCATCTCTCCTTCCTTCGATGCATCCTCACCGGAAGGCAATGCAGACTCATTAGTTGGCTTAGCTCCTTTCTCTTTGACAAAATCAGCAGGCTTGGTACCTAAATCAGGGAGAGCAATGGTTATTAGGTCTGCAGAAATGACAGGCTTATCGGTTGGAGATCCCACAACACAATGACACGCCATAATAACTTTGGAGAATTAAGGAGAGAATGCAAAAATACCTTCAGTGGAATGGTCTCTAGGAGTTGCAGTAGTATAAACCTCAATGATTAGTGAGAGAGAAGTATGGGTGATGAGTCCCGGATCCTCAGAATGTACTCTTCTGTCTTCCTAACCTTGGATGTTGTAGAGGAAGAACTAGGGTGACCCTCTATCGCATCTTTGCCCTTAGCCAGACGCTTTGCAGCATCCTTTACTTTTTTTAGCAGTCTCTTTCCCTCTGCTAAATGTTCAGGTTCGTCGTCCTTCAAGAACGTTATCATCAATCCCTCCTCATCCACAGTCTCAAATTTCTGCCTACGCCTCTCATTCTCGACCAGATCACTCCATGCATCAACTAATGTAGTGGATAGTCTTCCACCCATGATATGTCACGATATCGGAGAACTTGCGTGAAGAAAGAAAGAACGAAAGGTCCTATACCAAGAAGGTCTTGTTGTGCCTCAGCAAGTTATTTCTCCAACTCAACCTTGTCAACCTCCAACCGAGCTTTAGAGTTAGAGGCATTTCCAAGAGAAGTATTAGCATGCTACTCAGCCCTTTTTTCCTTCTCCTCCGCTTCGGCAAGCTTGGATCTCAGATCGGCATTTTCCTTCTCAAGTTCAGTTTTCTCGTGCTGGAGGCGAGTGCAAGACAACTTTAGATAAGTGTTTTCAGCTGTAACGCTCTGATATTTATCCTTAAAGGTTTTGCATTCCTTGCTATTAATATCAAATTCATTATGGAAAAGTTATTGTAGCTCATCATGCATTTTCTTGTGTTTCTTGGCTTCACGTTCTGCAAGCGCAAGTTTAGCCTGAACTTTTTCATATTCTTTCTCGATAGCCTTAACGTGCGACGTGTCGCACTCCCTTATATGCCTCTGATTGTCCAAGTCTATTTGGAGATTCCGTATGATTTCAGATAGCTTCCGGGCATACTTTCATGTTTCCTTGTACTGCTTGTCGATTAAATCTATCTTTTCCTTGACACTATCGGCCCAATTTTTGGGAACTAGCTGGAGATTAGGCACAAAATGCATATTCCCTTAGTGATACCAAGTGAATTGCTCTTTCAAAACTTTTACCCTCTCGGTAGTAGAGGCGTCAAGTATAATGGACTTTGACTTAGAGATATCAGTGGATTTTCGTTTGGATGGAATGATCGATGCACTATCCTTATCCTTGGGGTCGGAATGCTTCTTAGGATGTGTGTATTGTGGTTGTGAATCTTTATGAAGAATTGGGGCCTTAGTAGTTTGTCTATCCCCTTTGTGATGGCCTTGATAGCTCTTATGCTTGTCAATGTCGGAGAGAACCAAAGATCGGGAGTGTGAAGAGGGATAATACTTTTGCTAATAATGCCTTCTCTCCTCTCGACCACGGTCATCTCTATATTCACCCTTAGAATTGGAATAATATTTTGAGAGACTACTACGGGGCTTTCTAAGGTCATAATCTCGATGAGACATAGCTCCTGCAAATCAAAGTAAGCCAGTATTAGAATCTAAAATTAATGCAATATACAGGTGTTGTGTCATGTAGTTCCGGTGTCGTGTGTGTCCTAGTGACCCCCCACCCCTGATGGACTGGAACCTGTAATTTAGCTAATTAGAGTTCTCTGCACCACCTTTGTGTGCGTAACTTTCTCTTCGAAGGTCAAGAAGAAGGTGCCAGAGCAAAGATCTTGAGAAGAATATATAGTATTTAGAAAAGGAAGATAGCGTAAGCCTTGGAATGGAGATGCTGACTTCTCAGGGAGAGAATCATAAGTTGGCGATTTAGCTGGAGGTGAAGTCTTGGGAGAAGACTGCTTCTCTTCAGTCAGGGTATCTTTTAGAGAAAGGTCATTAGGCTCTTCCTCAACAATCTTTTCTAAGAGCTCATCTGTAAACACATTTATGGGAGAGGGACTCTTAAGTTTTTCACTAATCACTTTCCCGGGGGACTTCTCCTTCTCCCCGGCTGGGGTTCCTGATTGGAACTCACAATATCTTTGCTCTATGGGATCCCCTCGGCTTCGAATGAAATTGTTGCCTTCTTCCAACTGGGGGCACACCTTCTATTCTCGCCTACGCCAGAGGACTTTGAGTTAGAGGTACGTATACAAGAGCACAACCTCCACCAACTCCTATACTCCATTGTGGATTGAGAAAATGGTATCGGTGAAGAAATTCTTCCACAAGGAAACTCTTGACGCTTGGCGAGGCCGGTGGATCATTTAGTAATGTAGATAAGAGGTCCTGATACACCTGACCTAGCAGCTTCTTCGGGTTTGGAATTGACAATGAAAAGAAAGGTTAGAAATCCTAAGCACAAGGTTAAAGAGAAGAGATTGGAATTAAAATATTACTAGATTGAAGCTATCTCCTAGTGCACCCTACTTGATATTAAACATAAAACCAATTGGGCCTTTTGTCACCCACGTTGTTATATCAACAGTAGTAATCTTCCTTTTAGGCACAAAATTGAAATCAAGGAATGAAGGAGTCACTTGTTGGCAATACTTGAAGTTACAGAAAAAACTATATCTTCATAGGAGGGCTCCACACCCAAGATCTCCATATATGCTATGAACAAAGTGTACATGTATATGAGTATGCTGTTGGATGAAGCTTCATGGGTTCTATCTTCACTCGTCGAAGGAAGTCGACGATAATTGGATGAAAGGGAGAATTCTTTCGACTGGGCACATTTGTCGACATACTGTCATGTATCCTTCTGGAGGATTGTGAGATCTCTCTAGAACATTAGGGCTCGGACGTCTTCCCATGAAATTCCTTATTACAAGCATAATTGCTTCAGCCTCGATTCATCAGCGGTGGACAACTAAGAATCCTTAGGCTCTTCCAGAAAAATTGCATCTTGGAATATATTAGGAGCCCTCTGGAAGATTCTATCCCCTCATGAAGGTTAACTTCAAATTTTGGATAATTGAGATCAGAGTTGGAGTCTGGAGAAGGAATCTTTGGATCAGTCTCTGTCTTTGGAGCCTTGCCCTTCTCAGATTTAGAATATCTTGTGGAGTATGATCTAGACATGCTTGCTGTGCTATCCAAGAAATATTTGTAGTTATAGTAAAGTAACATGTTCCCCCTATGTATGTGTACTAGTGTGTGCAGTGCAAGTGTGTTGGAATGCATAAAGGATGCATCGAATGCATGTAATTATTTGGTATGCATCGTAGTGTCGCGAAGAATTACATCTTTATGTCTAAACTGTCCGAAGTCATATGATATGCCGTAGTGATTTGGGTCCCAAAAGGCTCTATCCTAACTATCGATAAGTATGTTTGCCCAGTTCAACGTTGGATTGTTCATCAATTATATATTGGCTAAGATTTGATGATCATTTGTTTGCATTGAAGTGCTGGAAGGATTTGTTCCAGAGGTATAAATCTTTGGTTGATGAGAGCTTCAGATCGAATTATTTTGGATAGAAAATGATCTCGGATCGAATTATCATCTGGATTGAATAGTAGCTAGATCAAACAAGACTCCAAATTGAAAATTTTCGATCCGAACAAATATGATCCCTTCTAGCCTCCGTGGATCCTCCTTCCCATTCCTTCGAACCCAGTAAGTATATTAGCCTCTAAGTTTTTTGATCCGATGTCGTCCAACCCTTTTCTACTCCTTGACTTCTGATTTCTCTTCATTCCACTATCCTTTTGTGGCAGACCAAAGCTCTGTTACTGTAACCACCGAATTCCAATAGATTGGTACATCCCATTGTACCCATCTACTTCATAATAGACTAATCCGATATAATATATATGTAGTTATACCCAACATCTCAAGGTACATCCCATAGTACCCTCCTCGTACGACCACCATCGTCACGCTATAGAAGCGTATGCCACCTTCATCATGTGTCAAACGTCATATGGAAATCTACATCCTTACACTACGTAATCGCACATAACTACCATCTACATTCCAAGGCAATTGTACGTTAGCTGTATCCGAGCTCCTCGGTTGAATCACGTCTCAACACAGAGTAATTCCCTATTATCTACAATATACCACTCAATGCGTGTATCTAGACCCTCACACGAACATACTATCTTGTATAACTCGAGTCCCGTAATAGGGCTACATCTAGTGCACAAAACTCGATCGGACGCTTTCGATATCTGTAAAGGAACGCCCAATTAGGCCTATAATATAGATATTCAAGTATGGTCTATCTTTTCACGATGGTTATGCTCCCACCCTAAACCTTCACTCAACTAATGAAAGACTTCCTCAAGAGCTAATTGACTTTCCCCTATCAACCAATATAAAATCCAATTTGGCATGTCCCGCAACCCACTTTCGGAAGATCGAAGGATTGAAGGTTTAGCTCTAGTCTTTCTACATCACACTGACTGCCGATGATAGGTTTCTGATAACTACTATCCTTAATTTAGTCCTGGCCAACCTCTCCCAAGGAAAACCACCGAATCACCTAATGTCACCCGCCACAACCTTCTAACTGCCATATCACAGTTGAAGTCAAGGTATACTCACCGGATGGAATCGTACAGACCAAACCCCTACGAGTACAACCTGAGCACGTATCGCACAGAGGACCACCACAGAGTACCCTATCACGTCCCGTAGAATAATTAGTTGCACGTGCTCCTCTCATTTCTCTAGACACCATGATGTTCTACCTCGTTAGGTTCTTCACATTCAAACATACAGACTGCATCATGTCAGCGTATTATTAGATCATATGTCTAATATTTTAATCAGTGTATTGTTATTGACACTCCATTTTCTATTAAGGAGGGCAAATTTTAGAGACACTTCACTTTTTTAAATTGTTAAGGGGGATCAATGTAGGTGACTAATTATTTTTAATTCTTACGCTTTTAACTTACTTCTAAAAATTACACACTATAAAATCATCAATCCCCTAAATCACAAAAAACCTAAATCATTTCAGCTGCAAACTTATGTCAGGGCAAAATCGAAGAAAAAATGGTGAGAACAAAGAAAACATCACTATCCTCTTTGTGAATTTATAATATATCTCGGATTACCGAAATTCAGCTAAGGTTGAATTAGTCTAACAAGGGAACAAACGTTGCTATGATATATTGGGATCAGATATAAAGAAAATTGTCATGACTCCCAGTTTAACATGTGGTTTAGGGATTAAACCGTAGCCAACAACTCCAATTTTATCACTGATTTAGTAAATTTTTGTAAGAACGATTTGGGTAGCAAATGAAGAATAAGAAAACTTTCGTTTACTTCTAGCAACTACGTAGATACAAATCGTTGTACCCAGAAACCATTTCCATAATTGGCATAAACAATGAAAATGAATTCACTATTAAAATCATACACGCCCAATGATTATACTCGATACTCTATACAAGACACACACACACACACACACATATATATATATATATATATGTGTGTGTGTGTGTGTGTGTGTGTGTGTGTGTGTGTGTAGTCATGGTTTGAAATTATAACTCAATAGTGAAAAAATATCTAATTAAATTTAAGGTGTATATATAATTTTAGTATGTATTTTTATGGTAATTTGAAATTATATTGAAATAATTATAAAACAATTAAACATTATGTATGTACGTATAATAAACATATGTATTAATAATATCTATGTGCATGTTTATGTTTTTATGTATGTGAGTGTGTATATAAAGAAAGTCTACTTAGACATAAAAATTTGTCATAAAATCATATTCTTTGAATTTTCCTCTGATTTCCATTCCTTATTTGAGGACAAATGATCCAATTACTGATGACTGGTGATAAACCCCACAATAACGCTTACTCTCCTATGTCAATATCATACTTTTATTTCCTTCATATTTTTTTGGTCAAGGTTTGATTTCTCCACAGCTAATGGTGTTGATTAACCATTAAAAAAATAGATTAATGGACATAAGAGTGAAATTAAGCTTAAATGGGTAATAAGGTAAAGCTACATTTATTTGTTAAGGTGCTACTTTCCTCATTGGTACTCCCCTTAATAATTTATTAAAAATAAAAAATTGGCCTCCCTTTGATAATATTTGGAGTGTCAATAACAATGTCCTTTAATCACGCACTTGCTTTATCTCGTCACAATGCTAATTAACTTGATTATCAAAATATTCACTTCTTATTCAAATTACTTGGTTCACTAGCTCACAGTTGGCTGCTTAGTTTCTCTATTCAGCCCTATGCCGCCAGAGCGGACTTTTGCTTATTATTTATTATGTTTATTAGACTTAATACTTCAAATTATAAATCTACTAATAATTAGCCTACTTTATTCTTTCTTATTTAATCATAACCTTGTCTTAGTCTGTTATCACAATTTGTTGTTGTTTACTTATCAACTTAGTTCTCTTAAAAAAGGTTTATTAATAAGTTATCTTTTCTAAATTATAACCTATATTATAATTTCTCTTGTCCCTAAGACAAGCCTACCTATTATATTTCATTCTCATTCATATAATTAATTATAATAGGTTATATTCCCCATTCATAACAATTCTTCTTAGGTTCCTTAATATGAACCAAATTTTATTGTTGTAATGTTTCTTTAATTACCATAATTGTTGACGGCAAAAAATGTCATAACTACCAAAGATTCCTATTACTAGGAATAGTTAATTTGGTCGCAAGACTAAGTAAGAGAAAGCGGTAAATGAAACGAGAATTTATAGTGGTTCGGTCGCGGATTAGGCCTAGGTCCACTTTGGAAGGATGTTAAACTTTTATTAATCACTCAAGATTTACAAGGTAGAGCCATGCTCATTACATTCACTTTTATAATTTCCATATGCTATGTATTTGGGAAAAAGAATATTAAATTCTCCTTCTTCCTCAAATAGGAGATGCCATTAATGGGGCCTAGGAAGATCTAGGAAGGTCTCAAGTGAAGAAAATACAACCCCTTTGAAGTGTGAGGCCATGGGCTATTTATAGGAGTGGGGGTAGGTAGGAGTAGGTAGAAATAGGGAACCGCTAGCAGAATTTCGAACCCACCACTTGCACACCACGAAATTTCGAACCCGGGCATGGATTCAAATTTCGAACCCGCTGGGTTCGAAATTCCGAACCCAGGGATGGGTTCGAGATTTCGCCCCCACTGGGTTCGAGATTTCGCCCCCACTGGGTTCGAAATTCCGAACCCAGGCGTGGGTTCGAAATTCCGTACCTTCCTGGTTCGAAATTTTGAACCCAGGCATGGGTGCGAACTTTCCCACCCGCAAGGTTCGAGATTTCGAAGCCATGCATGGGTGGGAATTTCGCGTCCTGCCTGGTGCGAAGTCTTTCCGAGGAGCGCGATGGTCCCGGGATCAAGCGCTTGAGGATCGCAATTCCTGCGAGGCCCGAGGTCTTGGTTCGCGGATGTCTTCTGAATGCTGCGAGGTTGCCATTGGCGCATTCCCTTCCTGATCCTGTCTCCTTTTCTCCTGAGAGTCCCTTTTTGGCCTCAACTTCACGCGATACGTTGAGTTGAGCGTGTCTGATGCACTCTTGGGAACCAGATCAAAAAGCAGGTTAATAATCATGTACTTTCTTATTATTTCAGGAAAATATTTCACATACCTCACTAGATTGGTTAGTGGAAAGATGTAAAGATCTATTTCCATAACGTACATCAATCAAGATCCATAGGTGCAAACTATTTCTTTTATTTTTGTTGTGGACTTACATGTATATTTTATTTGATTAATGTGCAATACGGTAAAAGAATCCATATTTCACACTAATCCCTTTTTTCTTTCTTTTCTTGCAATTATGTTCTTAATAATCATTATGGAAATGTATCGGCTTTCCCAAAATCTAACTAACTAAGTCCACTACTAACTTTTCCCCATTTTATTTTCTGAGTTGATGTTAATTCCTGTTTTTCATTTACCATTTCCAATTACTGTAAATTTCTATCTAAAACTAGGCATATCAATTCTTCTACCATTATTTCCACAACTCAGTGTAATTCCCTTTTTCAACATATCCAATTTATTATTGAATAACAATCTCCAGAACATATGAATAATTATTATCAAATTTACCATTTCGGCATTATATTAATTCTTAACCCAAACAGAAAATTAATTGAACAAATTACAACAATATTCTTAACATACTCATGAATATGTTATATTGGGAGTAAAAGGATCCTTGAGCCCTAGTGAATGTGTATCAGCAATAACAGTGTCGATAACTGGAAGTGGTTTGTAAGCAGTAGAAGGGAGGATGTGTGCATACGGATGATCAACCTGGGGTTACATCTATGCTTGTCTTCCAAGATAACCGGTGACTTGGTTGTTTCACGAACACAAGTGGTAGCAGCATCATTGCTTTACTTAATTGACTTTCCTTTGTCTTCTTTACTAGCTGGGCTAGATCCAATCAAAAAACCAGGCTTAAGGCAAAAAAATATTGCTCAATAGTGGGGGTGAAACAGGTGGAAAATAAACGTCAAAACCACTAGAGAACGGTGTGTTTTAAAAATCATGCACATAATCAAGAATTTTCAACATAGCATCTTCTTTTCTTAAGCTCTTCTCATTCTCAGTTTGACCAAGGGAAGTATTGTATAACATTGGAGCTTTCAACATTCAGTCCAGGGACAAATTTTCCTTTCTCAACATTGATTATGTCTTCGGTTCTAGTTTGTTCATTGTCGTGTAAAACAATAACTGAAGCATCACCATCTAGAGTATCTGGAGTCTCTCCATCTTCAATGCCTTGAGTTGATGATACAGCAGTATCAAAACTAGTTTTATCAATCTCATAAACCTGCTCATTTTCATCATTTTATGAACCATGTCCATCAACGGTAAGTGAACTAAGTACATCAAAACAATTGCCAATATCAACACCTGAAATATCATTTTTTGTCTTGTCACCATAACCATTTCTTTTCACATTACCACCTTCGATGTTCTTCCATTTTCTGGGCGTGTACACTCTGACTTTTTGTTTGCTTCTAGCTGGCAACTGCCTAGGTTATTTCTTGTTGATAGTGGTAAAGCCTTCATGGCCAACCATCTGATGTTTTCCGAGAGTATCATCACTTTTGTTAACATTCTTATTTCTCTAATTCTTACTAACTACCTCAACTATGTCATCCATCTTGACACTACGCAGGCACTTATAAGATTTGTGACCAAATACCTTACATATGTTATGTATGTCGGGCTTCCATAAGTAATTCACCTTCACCTCACGTTCATCCCCATCTCCCAAAACCATAGTGAACGAATTAGGCAACACACTATCGGGGCTAATCCCCACTAAACACCTCACATACCCTAGCCTATCTGGACTTTCAGTTGCTTGATCCATACACAAAAACTAGCTAATTTACATAGCAAGCCAACATATCACAATTCTAGGCTAAGCGACCATGTGGATATGAGTCACCTTAATCCGAACAGGTACATGTTTGATAGCATTATCCGTTTTCCAAATTTTAACATCCCATTGTTTCGCTAAAAATACCTTATCCCACTGTTCCAAAATGTACTTTTGGATTTCTTATTCATATAAATACACAACACACACACACATATATATACCCACACACACATATATACACGTATATGTATATTTATGCTCACATATATGTATAATTTTCCTTGTATGTACATCTATATACATTTTTTTAAAGAAAGGGATACTTATATTACAATAAACAAGTTACAAAGAGAAGTTCAAGCTGGTAGCAAAATACAACAGCACACATAAAAACAAATACTATACATAACACTAATACCAGCTCGAACTGAATAGACGCAGAAAGATACAAACAAGAACACCAAAAAAGAAACAACATGCTAAGACCCCAAAATACACAGCAGTAAATCCAACAAGGACTGCTACACTAAAGTCCACACAGAAGTTTTGTAAAAGCATTTATATAAACCCAAAAAGCCCATGAATCAGGCCCAAAACTCCAAGGCAGCAATAGAGAAACCCAAAACCTGAAGCAAAACCAAATTTTGAAGCACAACCAAAATAAAGACTCCAAATGCCAACATGAAAGCACCCCGCTACCAAAAAAACTAGATAAAGAAAAACACACATGGAAATTCCGAGTTTCACTCCAAATCTCTGGCAAACTGATGACAGAAGTTCAAGTAACCTTCAAAGACAGGAATGTTATTTGCTTCTATGAAATGCCTCCATTTAAAACACCGCCTGGGTTACCTCCTTCATCTCTATATTTCTTAGTTCTTGACCTTGTTTGTATTTGGGAAACCAACTGTATCCATTTAGGATTAGTTTGCACTAAAGGGTTATCACTTAACACCCTCTTTCCACCTTTAAAATTGTTAGATTTATATCTATTCTTCCTTTTATTAAAGATGCTAACCGAGATATCAGAATCATCTACTAATATATCTTGCAAAGCATTATTTTCTAAATCATCTAATCAGCCTTAAAGGGATTACTAACCTTATAATGGTCTGAAGAGTCTTCATAATAGTCTGAGACAGATTGCACCATAACATTATCCCTACAACCATCATCTTCTTTGAAATATGACTCATCCAATTTTCCTTTAAAACCCTCTGAAATTCCAGGACATTTGGTACCATCATTATTAACCTCATTCAATATCTGGATGCATTTGTTAGTATCCGAAAGAACAATGAAAGGATTGGACTTACTAACCACATTATTCTAAGATACAAGTCTAATATTATTGGAACGATTCTCAATCCCCTTACCCACTACCGTATCCTTTGTCTTTACAAACACTCATGTAATAATATTTATTATTCAGTGACCTTCCTTTCTCGGTACATTCAATGATATAATTGTTTAAAAAAAAATATTATCATCTCTCTCCATCCCATTTACTATACTAGAATTCAATTTAGGAGCCCAAACCTTAACTGATTTACACACATCCTTTGTACGGCCAAAAACTTTACAAATAGAACATTGAGAAGGGACCCATTCATAAACTACTTTTTCCCTACCACATCACCATTAAAACATTGAATAGGTATAATCTCAGGAAACTGAAAATCAGAGCTCACTTCAACAAAAATTCTAGCATAGGAAATCCGGACTACATTTTCTATGATATTATCCATCTTTAAAGTTTGTCCCAATAAATAGGCTATTCTACTACTTTAATGGACCAAAAATCTAAATCTAGACTAGGAAGAAGCATCCATATAGGGATACAATGTAGAAATTCCCAATTTAACTTTAATCCCAGTTGCCATTTTTTCATAAAAAATTACCTTTTGTTATAGTAATAAGGCCCTTATGCTAGAATTTATCACAATCTTCACTATTCTGATATTTAATAATACAAAATACATTTTCCCTTGAGAACAACTGGTATTTTCCCTTCAAATTCCAATTTCAATCTATGTAATCCTTAAGAAAATTGTAATACGGCTTGCTTCCAAAGACATAAAAAACTATAGAATTTATCCATCTTTCTCTCACGTTTTTGTCAATTATTCATTGATAACCGTAATTTTATAATTATCCATGATTTTGTGTTCTAAATTACTAAGCTGGATTGAAGTTTGATGATAATTATTCTCCGTGACAACATCAATCCAAGCTTTTGATTGTTTAAGACCTACTGAATCCATAGGATTTAGAACTGCAGAAATTAAATCCAGAAAGTCCTTTTTTGATTTTAAATCAGGAGAGATAGAGATATATCGAGTTAAGGAACTCCTGTGCTCTACATGTTGCCATGTAGAACGAAGAATGGAGGTATGGCCAAACATTGACCAGAATCCGAACCAATGACGATTTGTTCTAGAAGCTGGAAGTTGAGAATTAGAGGTTGCTATTGACGCGAAATATTTTTCTTCCCCTTCTATACGTTTTTTATATACATTTTCTCATAGAATATGCATTTCTTTAGTCATCCCTCTAAAATTAAAAATATGATGCTAGCGGGATTCGAACTTGCATCACTCACATGGGAGAGACATGCCCCTACCAACTCACTTGCTTAGCATTTTGTTAACAAGGCTAAAAACATTGGTATTTATTATTTTTATTAGTGTTCTTCTATATATCTTCTTTTTCAAGTTTATTATAATACTTTATTTAAAGATATTGTTTTCATTTGAAAATTGTTTTTTGCAAACCATATGTCTAAATTGATCATAAAATCGCCACGGACGCAATGATGCTAATTCTTTGACCAAATTCTGAAAACTTTTCAAATTATTATTTTATTATTTAATTAAAAATGCGGGGTGTTACATCCTCCCACTCTTAGGAAATTTCGTCCTTGAAATTTAGGAAGGGTAAAATTAAGTAATTCCTCTCATAATTTACAATCATTATATGTACATCCAATTTTGCAACCATTTGTGCACTTGTGGAAAGTGTAATACAACATAATAATACATGAATGCAACGAATGCCTAAGTGATACCTCCTATATGAATGCAAATTTTTCCTGAAAACTTTTTGAAAACATGATGCATATATCCTAAATATACTGGCTATTTCTCTATAAATGCAATGTTTTGAAAATCAAAATACTTTCATCTGATTTTCCAACATTCTTACATAGCAAGAGCGTAGTTTATCCAATTTTTACATCCAAACCCTACTAATCAACTTTAACTTTATGAATTTTTAGAAAACTCTAATCTTCTAAATTCGACCTCTTATGTTATGAAAAGATAGAAAACGAAAAACTTCATGTCTTCCTTTTTTCTTTTAGTTATGTCATTACTTTTTCCTTAACTTATTTAACTTGTTCCACTGATCTAAAATTAATTTTAAATAATTTTTCTAATTCTTTCAAAACTAAAATAGAGAAACAAGCACAGTACACAACTACTACCAAGCGCTAAGAGTCCTAAGATCATGTCCCCAGTGATAAAGAAAAGTCCAAACCACGGGATCTAAACAACTCGCTGCCCACTATCATCTACTTGTCAAAATTAGTCCTTATTGTGTACTAACTGTCTTTTCCAATCAACAACCTAGGCTCTATAGAGCTTACGTACTCTATGGGAATTTATTATTCCATAATAATTCTCGCTACCTACTTAGTAGCCTTAAAAATATTCGCCGTCTTTTAGGTACTACTCCTCACATACTCCATGATTTAAAAGCGCGGTTTGGCTTTTTCACCTTTTCTCAAAAATTAAAAGCTTCATAACTTTATTTTTTCCTCATTAAAACTTATTTTTGCCAAATTATAAAAATGACATCTCATAACAAAATGCAAAAACTTTCTTTTTTTTCAAATCATAAAATCTGGAGTAGACAAAGACAACTATTTCTTAATTAATTTTGCAACCGTTTATTTATATTATGCTAGTTCGATTACTTACAACTAGGTTCTAGTTCCTAAACTTATCCCAAACATCTACCCTATGCTAAATTTTTAACAACTTATTTTATTCCACCACCAAAGTTTATGTCAAAACAATTGTCAAAAATTATTATCAAAAGAATAGAGATTTTCAAAATTTTCTTTGCTAAATATTTTAATTTTTGACAAAATGCAACCTTTTATATGTTTTATTATTTAATTCTTTCATAGTTTATAGCTTAAAAACTAGCGAGTTATACGTGCTCTATAATATATACATTTTTCTAAAAGAATCCATTTAAGATAAAAAAATTCATAAGAAATCACCATTTCCAAAATATACCCCATTTCTCCCATAACTCAATATGTACTATTCAAACTTATCACCTATATTTTTTTTTTCAAATGCCTAAAATATCTCTTTTGTTTCAAAAATGGTTTCTATATAATTTAGCTAGTATATATTTTGAATAATTTAGCTAGTATATATTTTGAAATTATGAACTTTTTAGGTCAAAACTTGAAAAATTCTATAAAAACTATCACCCAAAAGCTTTTGAAATTTCAAGTTCTTAAAAGTTAACAATGGAGCAAGACTCAAAGTGGGTTTCTCACTTACTTAGACTATCCTAAATATTCCCATAAAGTGATTTCTCTCTCCTATATACATACATATATATATATATATATGTATATATATATAAATATATATATATATCCTTAATCCAATTTTTTTTTACTCTTTCCCAATTTATAAGGCTCAACTGCTAGACCCACTAATTTGAAATACTAACATTTCAAATTCTAACATATGGGATCAATATTTTTCTATTACAAAAAACCTTGTACACTTTTCACCTAAACCATCTAAGGTTCTCTTATTCTCAAATTTCAATAACCATTTCTTTAGTGTACTTGACTGATATCCCAACTCTTTCCATATGTCGCTCTTCCTATTTAGTGGGTTCCCTTATGGATCTAGTTGTATATATATAATATATTTTTATTTTTAAAAATACAAATATGTTCACTCACTATCTATACTTAGTAAACCTAGACATGCATCTAATGCACGACCTCCGCTGTCACGCCATGAAAGCATATGCAACCTTCATCCTACGTCAAATGACGTACGAAAATCTATATTGTTATGCCATGTAATCGCAAAAAACTACAATCGCTACGCTATGCAGGCGTACGGATCATCGTACCTGAACTTTGTGGTTGAATGACGTCTCAACACAAAGTAATTCCCTACTATCTATAATACACCACCCAGTGCATGTATCTAGACCCTCACATTAACGTACTGCCTACTATAACCTGTGTCCCGTAATAGGCCTGCATCTAATGCACTAAACACGATTGGGAGCTTTCAGTATTTGTAAGAACCACCTCATTAGGGCTACAATACAGATTCAATTATGGTCTGTCTTTTCACGGTGGTTATGCCCCCACCCTGTCCCCTTCCTCAACTAGTGAAAGACTTCTTTAAGAGCTAAGTGACTTTCCCTTATCAACCAATCTAACATCCAATTTAGCATGTCCCGCAACCAGGGTCTTGATAGTGAAAGATCGAAGGTATGTAGTTTTAGCTCTAGTCTTTCCGCATCACACTGACTGCCGTTGACAAATATCCAATGACTACTATCGTTATTTTGGTCATGACCAACCTCTTCCAAGGCAAACCTCTGAATCACCCAACGCTATCTATCACAGCCTTCTAATTACCATATCATAGTTGTAGTTAATGTATACTCACCGAATGGTACTGTAAAGACCAAACCCTTACGAGTATGGCCTGAGCATGTACCATACAGAGGACAACCACAGAGTACCTTATCACGTCCCGCAGAAGCCACGTGCTTCCTTCCATTCCCATTAAATAATCAGTTGCACATACTCCTCTCGTGTCTCTAGACACCGCGATGATCTACCCATCGGGTTCTACACCTTCAAATGTATGGACTGGTCCAAGCGCATCACGCCAACATGTTGTTAGGTCCTATGTCTAATGTTTTAATCTCATCACGTTGTTAATTAACTTGATTATCCACATATTCACTTTTTATTCAAGTTACTTGGTTCATTAGCTCACAATTGGTTGCTTACTTTTATTATTCAGCCCTATGTCGCCGGAGCGGACTTCCACTTATTATTTATTATGTTTATTAGACTTAATTCTTCCAATTATAAGTCTACTTATAATAAGCCTACTTTATTCTTTCTTGTTTAATCATAACATTTTCTTACTATGTTATCACAACTTGTTGTCATTGTTTACTTATTAACTCAGTCCTCTTAACTAAGGTTTATTAATAAGTTCTCTTTTCTAAATTATAACAGATGCTACAATTTCTCTTGTCTTTAAGACAAGACTACATACTATATTTCATTATAATTCATATAATTAATTATAATAGGTTATATTCTTCATTCATCACAATTCTTCTTTGGTTCCTTAATATGAACAATCTTTTGTTGTTGTGATCTTTCTTTATTTACCGTCATGTACATTCTTATTATTTCAGGAAAATATTTCACACACCTCATTAGATTGGATAGCAGAAAGATGTAAAGATCTATTTCCATAATGTACATTAATTAGAATCCGTAGTTGTAAGTTATTTCTTTTATTTTCATTGTGGACATACATGTATATTTTATTCGATTAGTGTGCAATATGGTAAAAGAATTCTTATTTAATACTAATTCCTTTTTTCCTTTCTTTTCTGCAACTACATTCTTAATAATTTTACCATTAAGGAAACGTATCCATTTTCCCAAAATCCAACTAACTCAGTCCAGAACTAACTTTTCCCCTTTTATTTTCTAAGTTAGATGTTAATTCCTGTTTTTCATTTACCGTTTCTAATTAATGTAAATTTCTATATAAAAATAGGTATATCAATTCTTCTACCATTATTTCTATAATTAAGTGTAATTCACTTTTTCAAAATATCCAATTTATAATTGAATATCAATCTCTATAACATATGCATAATTATTATCAAATTTACCATTTCAGTAGTACAGTAGTTCTTAACCCAAACAGAGAATTAATTGAACAAATTACAACAATATTCATTTCATACCCAGGGAATATGTTATATTGTAATTACTGCAAGTTTCAATTATTTATCATGTTCATAATTACGAGGAAAGTGAATGATAAATATACCATTTCCCAAAAAGTATAATTCTAAATCCACTCACCTGACTGATTTCCAATCCTTGAATCTGATTCAAATATGCTATTCCATGGTCTCTCTAGTTGAATCTAATATTAAGATAACCACAAATTTACAAATCTGAAGCTAAAACAAGAAGGAAAGAAAGAAACTTAAATAATTCAGATTCACAGGATTTACCTCTCGTGGACAAGAAATCTGAACACCTATATTGTAGATCTATTGTCTTTGTCTTCAAATCTTGATTTAGAATTCCTAAAAACTAATATTCCAATTTCTGAAAGCTTTGGAGAAGAAATAAAATCGCAGAGTCTAGGCATCGTCTCAAAAAAATATGAGTTGGAGGTCAGGCTCTGTTATTCTATTTATAGATGTACAGGGAATTATGGTCTGTCGAAATTAATAATATAAAATTTGAACCGTAAAATCCAAGAAGCACACATCAGAAAACCTAGATCTAGCTCATGGTAGGTCGACCCATGTGTCGACCAATCTTCATGATGTGTCGACCCCATGGTTGAGCAATGGGTCGACCCATGTAAGGTCTTGGTCGACCCACGACTACGATCTTTGACGTTGATTTTGGCGATTTTTAATTCTTGCTTAACGTTGGTGTTAACGTTCATCTTATTTCCAAATATCTCTTATGTAAATTATTTTCTTTCGTCTATGACATACGTCCAATCTCAAATTTCAAACTTATGCGTATATATTCATGCATAACCTTTTTAATATTTTTTCGTTAATAGTTGTTTAATTAATGTCATTTATAATGCTATCAGTTCATTGTTTCTTCCTTTTGATATATATATTCAGATTTCAAGTGCAGTTATCTTCTTGCCTAATTTTATTGATTGCAGGTTACTTTTGTATTTCTTATTCATGCACAGACATATATATTTACACAAACACACACACACACACATATATATATATATATATATATATATAGAAATTGGGTTTAATTTTATTGCTAGTCATTTAGACCCAAAAGAGAAACAATGGCCTAAGGCCATGTTACAACGTCGGTTCAGGAAAGCATGCAAATCGACAATACACTACTTTTCAAATGAAAAGGAAAGAATAAAAAAAAGTAAACATTTCAGATCTACCAAAACCCTCTTCTTCTTCTACTTTCATGGCGGTTGGTAAGCGTAAAAGCTCGTGCCTTTAACTTGGAGTGGAGTCGATGGCTGAAATTAACCATGCCTCCCCTACCGATTGCTTCAGGTTCTATTTCTATGGTAAGCCCTTTTCTCTTCCTCAACAAAGCCAATTTTAGATCTTGAACAACAAATCTAGTGACTAATTTTGCTGTCTTCTCCCTGTTCTAGAATATACGGTTGTTCCTTTCCTTCTATATGCTCCATGCAGCAACGGTAAGAGCGACAATGTGCATTTCAAGTACCTTACATATATGTTGCTTGATGACTTCAAGGTGAGTCGTAGTGTAGTTAATTGCTTTACCGCATTCCTCCTAAACTCTTTCGAAAAAGGATAGCTGAAAAACAGATGCTTATGATTATCCTATGTAGCTTTGCATAGAATGCATATGTCATATGAAGTTAGTTCCCATTTAAAGAGTCGATCTTTTGTCGGAAGTCTATCCAACATCGCCTTATAAGCACAACATGCCATTTTAGGGACATTGCGCTTACACCAAATTATCTTGCTTCATGCTTTGATAGGGATTTTCGGTCTGATATCCTCAAACACTTGTTTGAGGTTAAATATATTTTTTGTCCAGGTCCATATGTTATACACTCGTTCTTCATGAATTTGCATGCTTTCGATGATTCTTTTCCGCTCTTGATTGCATGTAAAGTTTATGCTCCAACATTATCTTGTATAATAGAGTTCACCTTATCATTTGGGCAGCTAAATGTTGAGTAAGTGTTCCACCCAAGCATATCTATAAAAGATTTGCCTCCTAGCCATGGGTCTTTCCACAAGTGTGTTTCATTGCCTTTGGCAATTTCTCTTCTGCAGTGTCTTGCTAATACATTTCGAACCCATAATATAGCCTTCCAAGTTAAGGAGGCATTGTTATCTTCTTTCATGGTCCATAAATTATCTCTTTTATATCTCCCATTCATCCATCTTTCCCAGAGACCCTCATTGTTTATTACTTTCCGAGCTTGTTTCAGAGTAAATGCTTCTCTCATAACTTTAGTGCTTCTTAGCCCCACCCTACCTTCTTCTTTGGGTCTGCAAATTTTTTGAATATAATCTTATGTAATCCCCCCTCCAAATGAAGTTAGCACATACTCTCTCTATTTTCTTAATAGATGCATCAGGCAGTTGAAAATTTTGTAGCCAAAAATTAACTTTTGCATAAATGACTGTGCGGACAAGTGATCGACGCTAATCTATGAATTAGAAAAGCGCGACATTTAAATTAAATTCTGCAAGCATACAGGCATGTAGCATACAGGTCGAACACAGGGAGGTTTAATTAAAAATTATTATTTATTTTTTTCTTGGGCGTGTTAGACGAAGCTGGAGGTTGATTTTTTTCGCAAAGTAAAATAAAATCCGAAACTACGAATAAAAGATGCAGTTAAATTCACTACAGATTCGAATCTAATCGGATCTGTAATAAATTCAATGATTAAAATAAAATAGAACACTGGAAATAAAATTGCAGAGAAGAAATCAACAACTTAAAATAAAAACTAGGATTACCGCTGAATCTAATCAGACGGTCAATCACTAGTAAGAAAAATAGAAGCAATAGCAAATTGTGTTCTAGCAAATCTAATTGACTAGACAACACAATTTGCCATGGAAATAGAATGCAGAAACTAAAGAAAAGAAAGCTTTATTAAGACTGAAAGAGAGTACAGAAGAATGAATGCTTTTTACAATGGTTACAACACATATTTATAGATGAGAAAGGGGAAAACCATAATTAGGTCTATGAATACATGGGCCTCCTCATTCATGAATATCTCTTGCCTTCCTTGACTCAGCTTGATTGGAGAAAAATCTGGCATATTATGGTAAATATTTTCCATATCTCTCAATTCTCTCATGTGGCTAATTGATTGGTGCATGTAATTGATTCTTCCAAACAAGGATGCTTATTAGAATCCCAAGGCACAAAGGATAAAATCTTCACAATGGATCTTTTCTTGGCAGCAATTCAATCAGAAATTCTTCTAATTGAAATTGAATGATTTGAATTTAATTCCATGATAAGAATATGGCTATTGCTGAAATGTTAATTGGTGCACATCATAAATACATACACATGAATATGTGTATGTATATAACATAACACTAATCCAAATATTCCTCAAAGCAAAGGGGCCAGTGTGAACGCGCTCCGTTTCTTTGGCAAAAAGTGAGCTTGACGGGGTTCGAACTCAGGTCTCTCAGCACCAATTCCTATGCCTTTACCAGTGAGCTACTCCTTCTTTTGCAATTGAAATGAATTTGATGTGAGGAAGTAGCTCTTTCTTGTAGTTGGCCTTTGATTTGAATTGAAGGAGGCATTTCTTGACATCCTATAAAAACATACAAAAGTAACCAAAGTATCATTTATTTATTTACAAAAGATAAAATATAAGAGCATAGAATAAACATTTTTCAATGTCAATCAAATACCCCCACACTTATCTTTTACTCGTCCTCGAGTAAAACAAAAAATGAAAAACTAAACTAGATAGGTCACACTTTCGTAGGAAACACGATTGCATTGAGCGTATGCAACAAGCCGTTAAACCTCTAGGTGTCCCTAGTAGGACGAGTGGTGTCTCGTGAGGGTTTTCAGCGGATACTACCCACAAAATCCAAATGAAGTATGCTATGATTCTAATGAAACTATATGAATGCAATGGACATATGCAAATAAAAACAAAAAATGAAAACACGACTTATTTCAGGAAAGTGGTACAACAATTTAAGTTAACAATTTCTAACCAGTTGATTTTATTTTAGATACCTCAACTTGTCATAAATTTTCAACATAAATCAAGTTTTCAAATGTTAAATTCCAGTTTGGCCAGTTAGTTCGGTTGATAACATAGTGCAGCCATGAAATAAATTCTTAGTTTGCTTGGCACAGTTTGCAAAGTGGTATTCTAATTTTCTCATGTATGGCTAGTCAAATCAATAAGGTCAAGAAGTGTTTGGGTATCATCGCTTATTCTTTGTTCTATAAAATTTTAAGATTTATGATTAAGTACATACACCTAAAAAGACCAAGGTTTACCACCTATGCACTGCCTCGCGGACTAACGGAGAGTGGGTAAAGAGCTTGGCGGATTGTGCAGGCCGACTTTGACTTTGTCAACAACGTGTCGGTAATCCTTAGGTGTCCAATCCCATAAAATGAGACCAAGATATTCCAACTTTGACTTTGTCAACAACGTGTCGGATAGAGCTTGGCGGGTTTGCACACCAACGCTCGATATACAAGCAATGTTGGATACCCTTGGAATACTATTATTATTATCGAAAATATAAGCACAAAAGAGAGTTATGCGAATTCAACTTAACACAACTTAGTTTTAAAGATTTGAAAAGCCAATATAAGTCTTTTAAGTCCTCCACTTATTTAAACAAAGTCTACAATATAGAATAGATTTCATGGCCATCACCTAAGAATCTCCCTATGTACCGGTTACACTATTATCCCTCAAAATTAAACTTTTCATTATATTTCAAATTCGATCTAAGTTGAGAGAGAAAAATACTATCAACTGGCTAAAAATTGTAAACTTATTTTGTTGTATCAATTGAAAATGAGTCGTATTCCAAAAAAAAAAATGGCATGTTACTACAGTCTAAAATGCATGATGGGTTACTACAGTCTAAAATGCATGATGGTCCTACTTAAATGGCTGAAAATAAAAAGAAATAAAAACAAAGAAAAATGAAAATGGATGAAATGCAGACTCCCCCCCCCCCCCACACTTGATTCAGACAGTGTCCCAACTGTCTAAGGCAGAAAAACAAAGAAAAAAAAATGAAAAATAAAAGAAAAAGAACGTGTACCACCTGATTTCATGGTGGATGATCATGCAGATCGATAGAGTCGTCTTCGTCATATTGCTCGAATTCCAAAAATGGTTTCAGTCGTTGACCGTTTACTTTGAAGACTTTTCCATCTCTAGGATTTTCAATTTCAACCGCTCCATGAGGGTATACTGTTTTCACGACATAAGGTCCAGTCCATCTAGATCTGAGTTTTCCTGGAAACAAGTGAAGTCTAGAGTCGTATAAAAGAACTTTTTGACCTACGTTGAATTCCTTACGAAGTATGTTTTTGTCGTGTTGGGCTTTGGTTCTTTCTTTGTAGATTTTCGCATTTTCATACGCCTCATTTCTCAATTCCTCTAATTCAGAAATTTGTAACTTCCTGTGTGAGCCAGCCTTTTCTAAGTCAAAGTTCAAAAATTTTATGGCCCAAAGAGCGCGATGCTCTAATTCAAGAGGTAAGTGACAGGCCTTTCCAAAGACTAATCGATATGGTGACATCCCTAGATTGGTTTTATAAGCAGTGCGAAAAGCCCAAAGTGCATCGATCAGTTTTACAGACCAATCTTTTCTATTGGAATTTACGGTTTTCTCAAGAATTTGTTTGATTTGTCTATTGGAAACTTCTACTTGCCCACTCGTTTGTGGATGGTAGGGGGTCGACAGCTTGTGTGTGATTGAGTATTTCTTGAGCAAGGACTCAAAAGCACGATTACAGAAATGAGTGCCATTATCGCTAATGATAGCTCGAGGTGTGCCGAAGCGTGAAAAGATGTTTTCTTTGAGGAATTTGACAACAACCTTGTTGTCATTGGTTTTGGTCGGAATGGCTTCAACCCATTTTGAGACATAATCTACCGCAAGTAAGATGTAAAGATTCCCAAATGAATTAGGGAATGGTCCCATGAAATCGATCCCCCAAACATCGAATAACTCAATCACTAAAATGGGGTTGAGAGGCATCATGTTTCGCTTAGAGATTCGACCCGTTCTTTGACATCGCTCACATTTAGAGCAAAATTCGAAAGCGTCACGGAAGAGTGTGGGCCAATAAAAACCGCTTTGCAAAACTTTTGCAGCAGTTTTTCTTGCTCCAAAATGACCGCCACAAGCATGGTCATGTGAGAAAGAGATAATACTTTGGTGTTCATGATCGGGCACACACCTTCGAATGATTTGGTCTGGACAGTATTTGAAAAGATATGGGTCGTCCCAATAGAAGTTTCGAACTTTCGAGAGAAATTTTTGTTTATCTTGTTTCGACCATTCAGCGGGCATTTGTTGTGTGACAAGATAATTCACAATGTCAGCGTACCAAGGGGTGTTAGAGATTGAGAGGAGTTGTTCGTCAGGAAAATAGTCATCGATTTGGGTGTCGTTATCATTTTCGTGCACAATTCGAGAGAGATGATCAGCTACAACATTTTCAGAACCCTTTTTATCTCGTATTTCTATATCGAATTCTTGGAGAAGAAGGATCCAACGAATCAAGCGGGCCTTGGCATCCTTTTTAGAAAGCAGATACCGTAGGGCAGCATGGTCAGTGTAAACTATGACTTTGGATCCTATGAGATATGGCCTGAATTTCTCAAGAGCGAAGACAACTGCCAAAAATTCCTTTTCAGTAGTTGAGTAATTCAATTGGGCCTCGTTTAAGGTTTTGCTGGCGTAATAAATGACTCGAGGGAGTTTATCAATACGCTGACCCAAGATGGCTCCAATAGCAAAATCAGAAGCGTCACACATAAGTTCAAAGGGTTGAGTCCAATCAGGAGGTTGAATGATGGGAGTTGTGGTCAAGAGTGATTTAAGAGTTTCAAAAGAAGTTTGGCAATCAGTGGAAAATTCAAACTTTACGTCTTTAGCAAGTAAATTCGAGAGAGGTTTTGAAATTTTTGAGAAATCCTTAATGAATCTTCTATAGAATCCCGCATGGCCAAGAAATGAACGAACATCTTTGACAGATTTAGGAGGAGGTAAATTAGCAATCAACTCGATTTTGGATTTATCGACTTCTAGGCCATCTTTGGAGACGACATGACCTAGAACTATCCCCCTTTTTACCATAAAGTGGCATTTCTCCCAATTAAGCACGAGTGATTTCTCCTTACAACGCTTAAGGACGAGTTCTAGATGAGTGAGACATTGGGAAAAAGATGATCCATATATTGAAAAATCGTCCATGAATATTTCCAAGAATTCTTCCACCATATCAGAGAAAATACTCATCATACACCTTTGGAAAGTCGCGGGGGCATTACAAAGACCAAAAGGCATGCGACGATAAGTAAAGGTTCCAAAGGGACAAGTAAAGGTGGTCTTATGTTGATCTTCTAAAGCAACAGGGATTTGGTTATAGCCAGAGTATCCATCGAGAAAACAGTAGTACTCATGTCCCGCTAAGCGTTCGAGCATTTGGTCAATAAAAGGCAAGGGAAAATGGTCTTTTCGTGTGGCTGAGTTAAGCTTTCGATAGTCGATGCACACACGCCATTTGGTTTTGATTTTTGTTGGGACGAGTTCATTACTGTCGTTTTTGATCACTGTGACTCCCGACTTCTTTGGTACAACTTGTACCGGACTTACCCAAGTACTATCAGAGATGGGATAGATGATGTTATTGTCTAGACATTTGATTATCTCCTCCTTGACCACTTCTCTCATGTTTGGGTTTAATCGCCTTTGAGCCTCACGGGTGGGTTTAGCCTCATCAACTAAATGTATGCGATGTTCCACAATTGATGGGCTAATTCCTTTTATATCGCTAATTTCCCACCCCAAGGCGTCCTTATTTTCCCGCAAGATATTCAAAAGTTTTTCTTCTTGGTCCTTGACAAGATCGGAAGCCAAGATTACGGGAAAAGTTTTTGAAGAGTCTAGGTAGGCATACTTGAGGTCTGGTGGCAAGGGTTTGAGGTCTAACTTGGGAAGTTCTTGTGTATCAACATTGGTCAACATTCCTTGGTTAGATTCAGGTGACGAAGTGTCGGAGTCAAGAATTTTGTTTAATTCAGAAATGTATTCGAGTTCGTCGAAATCAGAGTCGAAATGGTCAAGACACATTTTCAAGGCTTCAGAAGTGTCACTAGAGGTTTCATCAACTGTGGTTTGAATCATGTCAATTTCATCGATCTCAAAATCCCTAGGTTGCTTGTTGAGATTAAAGATGTTTAGCTCAATGGTTAGGTGCCCGAAGGAAAGTCGAAGCTGACCATTCCTACAATTAATAACAGCATTAGAGGTTGCTAAGAAAGGGCGTCCTAAGATCAATGGTATTTGAACGTTGGGATTTGAGACAGGCTCTGTTTCTAGAACTATAAAATCGACAGGGAAGTAAAACTGCTCGATCTGTATCAAGACGTCTTCGATAATTCCCAATGGCTTTTTGACAGATCGATCGGCTAGTTGAAGTGTGATGTTCGTTGGTTTAATCTCCCCTAGTCCAAGTTGACGATAGACAGTATAAGGGAGAAGGTTGACACTGGCACCAAGGTCGAGTAGAGCATGAGAGATGTGGGTGTTTCCTATTTTACAATCAATCGTAGGGCAGCCAGGGTCTTTGTACTTGACTGGGGCAAGATTCGAAAGAACAAAGCTTGTATTCGCAGTTAGAAAGGCGGTTTTTGGAACATTGGTCGCACGTTTTTGTGTACACAATTCCTTAAGACATTTAGCATATTGAGGAATTTGTTCAATGGTGTCTAAAAGAGGAATGTTCACACGGACTTGTTTGAAAATTTCCAGAATTTTATCGAAATTTGCTGCTTTCTTCTTATTATTGAGTCTATGGGGAAAAGGAGCAACTGGTTTTTCGACTCTACGATCAGTTTCATCATTCGAAGAAGAAGGTGGTAGGGGTGTAGAAGATGAAATGTTGGGATTGCCAACATTAGTTTTCGAAGGTGGGTCGGGTTTGCCGACACTGGGAGAAGAACTGTTGGGATTGCCAACATTTAAGGGAATTTGAGGTTTGGAAGAATTGGCATTCGAAGCCAATGGGTGATCCTCAAGATTAGGCATCGGGGCCGAGTTAGAAGGTTCGTCGGGGTCTCCCACGTTATTATCAATCCTCTTTCCAGATCGAAGGGTTGTAATAACGTTGACTGGATTATGGTTTTCGTCCTCACAAGAATTTACAGCACGAGAGTTATATTTTGGATTCACCTCTGGTTGACTCGGCAATTTTCCCTTCTCATGAGTTTTCATAAATTCCTTCATCATATTAAACATTTGGTCCATTTTAGCGTCTTGCGAGTTTATTTTAGCTTCGTAAGAGTTCATCTGTTTTTCTAGACGCCCAATATCTTGTGATGGTTGAGAAGATTGAGATGATTGGTTTGATGATTGAAAATTGGGGTGCCGATAAGGTTGTTTGGATTGAGGTGTAGCTTGAGAGGTTTGAGAATTGGTAGAAGGAGCTTGGTAATTCGGATTGGGAATAAAGGGTTGCACGTGAGATGGGTTAGCCGAATTATTGGGGTTTGACCAAGAAAAATTTGGGTGGTTCCTCCAACCAGGGTTGTACGTGGATGAGTAAGGATTATTTCGAGCTATGGCATTGGGTTGGTCTTGAGAGTAATAGTGGGGTAACCCTTCTCCGGCTTGAGAAGCTTGATTTTCTAAGGGAATTTGAGTTGGGTCCACAACATGTACTCCTCTAGTAGAAGTACGAATGGGAACACGAATTGATTCCCACTGCATGTCCTTTTCAGAATAATCTTCTAAAAACCGCCAAGCTTCATCGGCTGTTTTAGACATAAAGTCTCCTCCACACATTGATTCTAGTTGAGTTCTATTCTGATAGTTTAGCCCTTCATATGCAATTTGACATAAGTGATCTTTTAGAATTCCATGATGAGGGCAACTATATAATAGCTGGTTGAATCTCTCAAAGTATTTTGAAAAAGTTTCCCCCTCATTTTGACAAAATTGATTTATCTCGGTTCGGATTTTCAGAGTTTTATGGAAAGGGAAAAACTTTTTCAAGAATGCAGTGACAAATTCATCCCAACTTCTTATGGAATGTCGTGGAAGAGAATTTAGCCATCTTTTAGCGCTTTCAAGTAGTGCAAATGGAATTAGCCTTAGCTTGATCGATTCGTTAGATAGTTGTTGCATTTTTGTTGTGGAGGCATACAATTCAAATTCACTCAGAAATTCATAAGCATTTTCAGACCCAGTAAATTTTGGTACCCCTTGGATAAAAGAATGTTTTAGCTCAAAATTGTTCCCTTCAGCTGGTGGGAACACAATGACAGATGGTTGAACGGTCCTAGTAGGATAACATCGATCACGAAGAGACAAGGGTCTCTCCATTTGGATATTGAGATTTTGAAAATTTTGATTTATTTGGTTTTGATCCCCAAAGTTTTGAAAGTTTTGATTCACTCGATTTTGATCCAATTCGGTTGGAAAGTTTTGGTTGATTCGAGAACCCCTAGGAGAATTTTGTTGGCTAACACTTTTTTCACTCATTGTTGTTAATTGCAAGCACATAAATTAGCTACAATGAAGTTTTCTGTCCTTATTGGCTCTTAACCCAAAATTATAAAGTGATGCGTTTGATTACTTAGATCAAAAGATTTCTTAGCCAGTTAACGAACAGGAGTTATCGGTGCACCAGGAATCACCCTAGCAATGCAGCCGAAGGTTTAAGTACCTTCAGAGTAACAACCGATATAATATTTACGAATCACCGTAATATTTATAAACGGTTATTTCTCTGCCGTAGTCTAGACACCAAGAAATAATTCGTTCCAAATAAATCAACTATCACAATATAATTAAGCCCTATATGAGCCCGTGACTCCCTTAAGTCCAATGTCTAACCGTTATTATTAGTCAGATTCTACGATGAAATGCAATTTGTGGGCTAAGGAAAGGGTGATGAAATCCCTCACCTTATGTGAATTGGGGTATTGCCCTTAACAGAATGAATAAGGAAATGCAGAAATCACACAAAAATAATTGCAAAAATTAAAAATTGTACATTCGAAGCCGCTGCCCCTGCAGAAAATTTTTACAATAATTATCTATATATATTTTTTTTCTTTGCGGCAGAGCACCTGTAGAGTTTTAAAAGCTTTCACCTTGATCGGCAGTCCTCCAGTGAATTTGGGATGCGCTAGCGCGTTCACACCCCACTTGGTGTGCAACCGCTCCAACCCATTTGAATCGTCTGCTGCTTTCTGTTGTTGTCCCCTTCTATTAATTGCTTGACTGCGCTGCGGCACGGGTTCGGGCTAGGAGCCCGAAAAAAATTTTTTTAAGACCTTTTTTTAAAATTTCAGCTGTACCTGTTTTGATTTTTTTTGAATGAAAAAGCAAATAAAAATAAAAACAAGCAAAAAAAAAGGGAAAAAAATGCTTAAAAAGAGAGAAAAAGAAAAAAAATGACCAAACAAGCGAAAATACTCATCTAAAGCTAAAGAAATTAGAACTCCTCATACAAGTAGCAAATAGAAAATAGCTTTAAGTTACGCACACAGTAACACCTGCTAAGCGAGCTCAACGCTCACACAAAATAATACCGTCTTCCCAAAAGCTCCGCGCCCCAATAAGAGTAAGAAGAACCAAATTCACGCACTCAAATAAAAGGCAAGGATACTTCCAATTATACTGCTTAAAAGAATTGGAAATGACCAATTTCCAAAAAGAAATATTCAACAGCAAGAAATCCGCCTCAAACCTAGAGGAATACCTATAAATCCACGTACTCAATTTAGTCACACAAAGGTCGCACTCACATCAAAAACAAACAAAGCACATACTCAACTGTACCAAATTTACACGCCCCTCTCTTTCTGAAAAACAAACCCATATACCCTAAAAACAAGCCGCCTTCCCTTCTTATTTCTCTTTTGTTCGAATCGGATGTGTTTTTGAACTCCAGAAAATAAATAAATCAATTTCCCGGAAGACGCATCAATATGTGGATTCGAGCAATTAGGATCTTCGATTTTTGGGCCTGCTGTTTTGATTGCTCGCGGTTTCGATTGGATGATGTGTGATTTGGGTTTCCGATCTTCAATTTAGGGTTCGAATCGATTGGGCATACTGCGGTTTTTATGGAGATGTAGGATGGCTTGATGGTCTGAAACGTTCGAAGTTCGGTGGATGGGAGCAGTTTGGGCTCGGATTTGGTGGATGGTGAGGGGCACGTGGATCTAGGCAATAGTGTTTGAGGACAGAAATGGTGAGTGAATTTGTAGGAAGATGGCTTGGTGTAGGTGGTGTTCGAACGTGGGTGATTGGCTTGGCAATGGATGTTCGAAGTGTGGTTATTGCGTGATGAAGATTGGTGAGGGTGGCGTTGTGAAATTGTTGAAAGGAATTTTCAGTGGCAGGAGACAACGTTGCTGTAGGAGGTGTTGTGGAAATTGGATGTGTTCAGTGGTGATGAAAGTTGGGTATGGTGGAGATTGAAGGATTGTTACAGGGGTATGACGAGTTCTCTGTGACAAATGAAGTTCGAGTTTTTGTTTGTTTGTCGGGTTGCGAAATTGAGGATTTGGGTGTTTATTGCAGCGGTTTTGGCTTGGGGCGCTGGTATGTGATAATGTTGAGGATGATGGGATGATTTTGGTGGTGGTAGGTCGTCGGAATTTTGGATCTGCGAACGGGAATAAGGCAGAGAAGAAGGAGTGGAAACAAATCAAGGCAGAAAAAAAGGAAAAAAATGCAAATTTTGTTTGTTTGTTTGTTTTTTTTTTTGGAAAACAAATTGTGAACAAAAAAAAAGGGAAAGAAGGAATGTAGAAAATTGGGAAAGAAATCAGGAAAACAAATGACAAGAGATTTTTTTTTCTTTTTTTCTTTAACTAAACAAAAACAAAAACAAGAAGAAAATAAAAATAAAAATAAAAACTAACACGAATAGAAATTAAATAAATAATAAAATTCAATTATTGCCTCCCCGGCAACGGCGCCAAAAACTTGATCGACGCTAATCTATGAATTAGAAAAGCGCGACATTTAAATTAAATTCTGCAAGCATACAGGCGTGTAGCATACAGGTCGAACACAGGGAGGTTTAATTAAAAATTATTATTTATTTTTTTCTTGGGCGTGTTAGACGAAGCTGGAGGTTGATTTTTTTCGCAAAGTAAAATAAAATCCGAAACTACGAATAAAAGATGCAGTTAAATTCACTACAGATTCGAATCTAATCGGATCTGTAATAAATTCAATGATTAAAATAAAATAGAACACTGGAAATAAAATTGCAGAGAAGAAATCAACAACTTAAAATAAAAACTAGGATTACCGCTGAATCTAATCAGACGGTCAATCACTAGTAAGAAAAATAGAAGCAATAGCAAATTGTGTTCTAGCAAATCTAATTGACTAGACAACACAATTTGCCATGGAAATAGAATGCAGAAACTAAAGAAAAGAAAGCTTTATTAAGACTGAAAGAGAGTACAGAAGAATGAATGCTTTTTACAATGGTTACAACACATATTTATAGATGAGAAAGGGGAAAACCATAATTAGGTCTATGAATACATGGGCCTCCTCATTCATGAATATCTCTTGCCTTCCTTGACTCAGCTTGATTGGAGAAAAATCTGGCATATTATGGTAAATATTTTCCATATCTCTCAATTCTCTCATGTGGCTAATTGATTGGTGCATGTAATTGATTCTTCCAAACAAGGATGCTTATTAGAATCCCAAGGCACAAAGGATAAAATCTTCACAATGGATCTTTTCTTGGCAGCAATTCAATCAGAAATTCTTCTAATTGAAATTGAATGATTTGAATTTAATTCCATGATAAGAATATGGCTATTGCTGAAATGTTAATTGGTGCACATCATAAATACATACACACGAATATGTGTATGTATATAACATAACACTAATCCAAATATTCCTCAAAGCAAAGGGGCCAGTGTGAACGCGCTCCGTTTCTTTGGCAAAAAGTGAGCTTGACGGGGTTCGAACTCAGGTCTCTCAGCACCAATTCCTATGCCTTTACCAGTGAGCTACTCCTTCTTTTGCAATTGAAATGAATTTGATGTGAGGAAGTAGCTCTTTCTTGTAGTTGGCCTTTGATTTGAATTGAAGGAGGCATTTCTTGACATCCTATAAACAAGTTCGATACGATCTGCAAGTGATAATAATATGGAACTCCATCTATATAGTTTATCTCTTATACTAATAATATGCCCTGTACATTCTATGTATGTGATTTTATTGGATGATAAAGGCACACCCAAGTATTTCCCTAGAAGTTCTCCCTCCTGCACATGTTACACTTCAAGAATTCTGGATTTGATTCTACATGTCTCATTGAAGTAACATTTGGTCTTCAGTTCGTTAACTTTCAGACAACTCTCTATGTTTCCAAAATTCTCCTTGACCTTACCAGTCGCTTCACAATTCGCATTGATGCATATAAGCAAGTCATTAGCATACAGCAAATGACTAATGTTTGGTAGAATGTTATGAATTGTTTGCACCCATTTCTTGTGACAAGCTATCTCCATTTGAAGCGTGAAGAATTCCATTGCCACAACAAAAAGTTAAGGTGAGAGCGGATCGTCTTGCCTAATCCTATGTTACTCCTAATGAAGCCTTTAGGAACCCAATTAATTAATATAGAATATGTGGGTGTGGATATACATTCACTTATGTGCTAAGAGAGGATTGCCTTTCCCATCAGGTCCCCTAAAAGAATCGATATGGATGGAGCTAAGAGCGTCCCGAATTTCTCTCCCGCAAACTCTACTCAGCAGCAGTTGTCATCCGTTGGCATTAACCAGTCTACTCGTTATGATGTGAGGTAATTCTACTTCAGTGTTCCTATTATAAAGATGGTGAAAATAAAGTATGGCATCTTCCTCAAATTTAACCATACCAATGCAATTATTACCATTCTGATCATAAATTTGCATGTTGTAATTTGAGTTTTTCCTGATCGACATTTTAGTGTAAAAAAATTTGGTACACTCGTCTCCTTCAGTCGACCAATTTTCTTTGGTTTTTGTTTTAATTCAATGGCCTTCATGTGCAGAGTTTCCTTCAGTTTATTTTAGGCTTCATAGTATTGCTTCCACGTAATATCTGAATTATCACCTTCATCTATTTTGTGCAGCAATTCCTCATTGATCATTGATCTTTTCGAGTTTTAGTAGATCATCCTAGGCCTTAGGCCTGACTTCGTTCCACTTTTTAAGTCTGTCTTTAGATCTTTTAAGGAATTTCACCAGTTGATATAAGTGATTGTCTTCTGATTGATTGATATCCGCAGTGTTAACTGCTGTTTGATAACCTTCAATCAAATGCCAGTCACTGGAATATCTGAAAGGCTTGCCTTTGACTTTTTTGTCTGCTTTTTTTAAGTAGAATATGTAAAGGATAGTGATCGCTAGTAGAATTAGGCCGAGTATTGAATTTGATGTCAACGAATTTAATCATGCAATGCACATTAATTAAAGCCCTGTCTAATTTACATAAATTTTCCTGACTTCTCCATTTTTCCATGTGAATTACAGACCTCCATGGATGGGTTCTATGAGTCCGGCTGTAACCAAACAGTTGTTGAATTCTGATAGCTACATAGCTCTTAGAGTAAGCCCCCTTGCTTTTCATCTGCTTGTAAAACAACGTTAAAATCTGCCATGATAAGCCAGGGTTCTTTAATGTTGTTAGATAAGTTAATGATCATCTTCCAAAGTGTAATTCTTTGACCGGTAAGATTACTAGCATAGATAGTAGTAATGAAGATGACTAATCCTCCAACGTTAGTCACTTTAACATTCAGTTGTTGTTCATCCTTATCCTGTAGTTGCATATCCTAAATTGCTTTGACCCATGCCAAGATGATTTTGCCTTTAACCCCGGTGTCATTATTATTACATAGCATCCATTCACCTCCCAATTATCATCAAAATAGCTAATGTTTTCATCATTCATTTTAATTTTTAATATACCCAGTTGAGCTAATCATCATACTTGTCATTTTGTTTAGTGAAACTACCACTCTTGGTTGATCTACTTTCTTCATTTGGTAAACCGAGGTTAACGGCAAACCCCTTTAATTACGTTGTTGTTTCAGGATCTCGGGCCTGTGGACTGGACGAAATGCCATGGTTTTCTGCCTGAACTTCCACCGTCTACGGCTTCTCATGGTGATCCGCTTGTTGCACCTCCTTCTCAAGCTGAGCCATAGGGATTTGTTGTGTCTCGCCATTGATTTCGTTGATTGAAGTTTCTATAAATATATGTAAATTATTTAGTTAGTAACTGGGTTGGGATCAAGCATAGTGGGTATGCTTGTCATTTTGTTGTGCTGCACTATCTCTGAAATATTCACTACAGGTTTTTTGCCATCCAGACTTGCTGAAAAGTGGTGGAACACTGGTTGTCGGAGTGGCCAAAGCACTTACAAGTGCTGCCAAGTGCTTGTTCTCAATATTTTGGAAGTAAATATTTCCTTGTGTATCTTTGGCTCTAACCTGCTTTTTGATTGCACTGTCATCTTTGATCTCTACAAGTACTCTTTCATATTTTAGTCTTTTAATATGTCTGGTATAGTCATCCATAGTTAATGGGTTGCCTACCAAACTTGCAATCTTACGGATGCCTCTGGCATTCCATAGGGCTAGATCCAGATTGTGCAATCGGATCAAAATGGATGTGTTTCAAGCATGTCATGCTCCAGTTTGATGTTCGGTTCCCATCTCTTAGTGAAGACCAACTTGCTGTCCATGAAAAATGGACCATTATCAAGAACTTTTGAGTAGTCTTCAGCATTCATGAATTTTATTAGATAAAACCCGTTTTCTCTACCGTAAACAATCCAATAAGTGAACAAAGTAAGGGCGCTTACCAATCAAGTATATGTAGATCGAGTTCGCCCACATATTTATTGCTTCAGTTAGATCTCTTCATCGAGCACAACCTACTTCCCTTCTTCGTCATTCTCAGCTGTAAACTTCTAAACCCCACCATTGATCTTAGTACTGCCAGCCAAGACATCGATCCATTTCTTACTGCCCGCCTTGAAATTCAGAGTTTGGACCCTTGTTGCTCGTTCTCCTCCAGATACAGGCGCTGGATCTGTGCGTCTTCCAGCTACCACTTGGGCGAAGCTATGCTATTTTTTGCTGACCTCTTTCCACCCAAAATCAGCGTTTTCCCTTAATTTGGTAGGGTTAGGGTTTTCTCTTAAGGTGGTTGTCATTCAACCATATATATATATATATATATATATATATATATATATATATATATATATATATATCTTATATTATAATGCAAAACCCTGAGTCAAACGTTCAAAGTGAAGCCTTTTTGGCTTTACCGAAAATACCCACCTTCTTACTGTTTGAAACCACGGGTTGATGGGCAGACATGTCATTATTTACATGTTTCTTACACCACACATAACCGCAAAACACATTCCCTGTTTTCCTTCTTTTCAACTGCTTTCTTCTTCGTTCTCCACCCTTTCCTTCCTCCTCCCAATTCGTAAATTTAAAAAAAAAAAAACCACTTCGCATCGTTCCTTCTACGTTTAACTCCTCCATGTCCGCACCGCTATCTCTTACCACTTCCGCTAACCCTATCAACTTGCCCTCTAATTCCACATGCCCTCCATCTACTCCACTCTCTCGATTTAATGCTCGATTCTCCTCCGTCAGTCATAGATCCACTTCCCCACTATCAGCTTCTCCTCCTAATCCGCATTCCGACGATTTGCTACACTCTTCAGATCTCAAGCTCCACTCTTTTCAGCTGTACGTGGATCCAGATTACCATGGCTTTTACTTCTACCACATGCAGCTTGCTTTTCAAAAGATAATCTTCCTGCCTCAACTCAATTTGGTTACCAGTAAAATTGTTGCTAATCTTAACGTACATGAAATTCTACCTGATTTTCTTGCAGCTACCAATCCCCTACCTTTTATTTCAAGCAGATGGTTTTTGCTTTTCAAAAGGTATTCTTTCCCGTCTCTTGTACTAGGTTACCACAAATGTAAAATGCGGAATCATTCATTTACAGTTGATATTCGTCAATATGTCTGCATCGCGTATGCTAATAAGATTGTTATATGATACGCATTATAATACTTATTCAATTTTTGGGGGTTTTACTGTACTTTAAGTTATATTTATGTCTACGGCGTACCTCCTGTTGCTGATCCTATTTATTATTCAAATTGAGGTTTCACAGATTTTGTAATCTACTTTTTTAGGTGAACACCCCTGAACTGATACGTTTTCTAAAATAATTTTACACACTTGTTTGTATGAACAACGAACCGCATTTTTCTATGTTTTAGGTTAACAATACACATTGCTGCTATCAACAATTAGTGTCATATTTGTAAACAATCAATAATTTTATAAGATTTAAACTGCTGCAATCAGCAATTACACCTATGCACTCCACAACAGCTACATTTTACTTTGTCACAGTAGCCGTTGTTATATATCCAGGATCCAATTTTATAGGCACATCATCAGTCACCCAATTATTATTTCAGTTTTCCGCTATATATATTTGTACACAATACATGATGTTACTTACTTCGCTGTCTCCCATTCACTCGATAAAAATCATTGTCTTTTACTGCTCCTATAACTCATTTCACTTTCGTCTCACTTGCCCCACACTATGGACCAGCAACAAAGGGAAAGACGGCGTCGTACTCAACAGCAAAGACGTACAAACCTGAGACAAGCTGCCATTGCTGACAGACGGACCCAGATGTCATCAGCTGATGCTACCCATCCCTCACAAGGTATTTTACCATTACTTCTTCATTGCCTACTGCTCCATCAGTCCAGCTTATCATATGTCACAAGTGCCGCAAATAAACTGTTGCTATATTTATTACGATTTATTACTTCAAATTGCTTCATGCTTTTTGCTATATTTCTATGTTCACAGTGCTGCATCATGTTCCTCATTACGCCATAAAACTGCTTAATTGTTTCCTTTTTGTTGCAATGTCTTTATGTCTTTGGTTTAAGTTGTCTTCAGAATTTTATTGTTTTCCCCTAACACTTCTTTATCTAAGCATATACATTAAACAAAAATAAATTTAGACATGTGCATACATGTATCAATGTATTCATATGTGTAATATTAAACCATTCATTCTATTTCCTGTGTTCATGTATTATATTCTTAATAAAGTCATAGGCTTCATATTTCATTGTTTCTACAAATGTCATACGTCCATATCATTACGATTCAAACAATTTGATCATAGTAATTTTTTTAATTATGTGTGCACGATGTCCTGATAGTATATATGCACTAATTATATGTTTTTCATTCACTTTTGAATAATTCATAATTACTATGATTCATTGCTCGGTCGAGCTAACCGGACCACTTCTCGGCACAACAAAACATAAATAGTTTTGGTAATTTACAAAAATAATTGCATTTATTTGTGGTGAAATCATGAAACACCAATTAATACACAAAATATTTGCACTTATTTTACGTGAAATCATGAAACAGCAGCTATATGTATTATGATTTATTACTTCAAAATGCTTCATGCTTTTTGATATATTTTTATGTTCATAGTGCTTCATCATGTTTCTCATCACGCCCTAAAACTGCTTAATTGTTTCCTTTTTCTTCCACTGTGTTTATCTCTTTCGTATAAGTTGTCTGGAGAATTTTATTGGTTTTCCTCAACTATTCTTAATGTAAGCATATACACTCAAAAAAAAAAAAAATACATCTGCATATATGTATCAATGTATTCATGTGCGTAATATGAAACCACTCATTCTATTTTATGTTCTCATGTGTTATATTCTTAATAAAATCATAGGCTTCATATTTCATGGTTTCTACAAACTTCATATGTCCATATCATTACGATTCAAACAATTTAAAGACAGTATTTTGTTTAATTATGGGTGCACGATGTCCTCATGCTATATATGCACTAATTATATGTTTATCATTCAATTCTGAATAATTCCTAATTACTACGTTTCATTGCTCCGTTGAGCTAACCTGAGCATTTTTGGGCACAACAAAACAGTTTTGGTAATTTACAAAACTAATTACATTTATTTGTGGCGAAATCATGAAACACCAATTAATACACAAAAATATTTCCAATTTTTTTACGTGAAATCATGAAACATCAGCTATATTTATTATGATTTATTACTTCAAAATGCATCATGCTTTTTGCTATATTTTTATGTTCATGGTGGTGCATCATGTTCCTCGTTACGCCATAAAACCACTTAATTGTTTCCTTTTTCCTCCAATGTGTTTATCTCTTTGGTTCAAGTTGTGTTTACAATTTTATTACTGTTTTTCCCCAACTATTCTTAATCTAAGCATACACATTCACCAAAAAAAAATTAGGCATGCGCATACATGTATCAATGTATTCATGTGTGTAACATGAAACCATTCATTCTATTTTCTGCAGTCATGTGTTATATTCTTAATAAACTCATAGCCTTCATATTTCATGGTTTCTACAACCTATTTCTCTTTTTAAATTATTATGTTTTCTAGCTCTCATTACCACTTACTGTATGTTCTATCTTCGTGACGGTACAAGATGCAAAGACTTTTGAACAATAAAATATGAGAGAGCTATAATGGTGGGATTGAAAAAATTAATAAATTTACGATACAATCTTTTTTTTTTCCCCAATAGTTGACATTAAAAATTCGAAAACGCCAAAAGAATGATGAAATTGTCAGCATAAATGCCATATTTTACTTATTCCTTTTATGGATAGGTTCAAATATTTCTGCCTTAACTCTACATTTACTGCATCAAAATATAAAGACATAGACATAGCATTGAGCATATATTTTATTCCATGGACCTTTTCCCATATCATATTCTTTGTTATTGTTTATGTTAGTCAACATATATCAAAAAGGTAGCTTAATGAAATGATGTTGGTTGTTATGTCATTTTTTTCCTTCTACTGTACTATATTGCTCCTTTATTCCTGTTTTTCCCAAATTAACTAACTCGTAATTTTCTTTCGTGTTATTACCACTGCAATTATCAATTGATATTTTGTTGTATTTGTGGATATCATTTATTTACTACTGCACCATTTTTTTTGGTTATTGATTTATTTCCTCTATTTTCGATCAATCCTAAAAAATATATTTTTTGTTTCTGATTACACCAGTGAGCATAACAGTTCTTATTTTGCCTCCCTTTATTCACTGGACAAAACTGCTGATGACAAACTAAATAGGAACCAATTTAGTGTTTGTTTGCTGCCACTCACTTGCCTACGCTTACTTTTCAAGTTTAAATACAATTTTCTTAACTTTGATCTATTTACTCTAATTCCTAATGTGTCATTTCCTAAAACACGGATGAATGATCTCAATTTTTTTTAAGTAACTGCAGTTTTTTTTTTTGACATATCCTGTATTTGTACATATTTTTTTCTTACAGCTGTGCAACTTTTTTTATTTTTTTTCGGTCTAAGCCAGAAAAAATGTTATATCTCATATTGTTATTAATTTATTTCTTTTATTTTCGATCAATCCTAAAAAATATATTTCTGTTTCTGATTATGACCAGTACGCATATATAGCACTTCTTATTTTTCTTCCCGTTATTTACTGGAAACAATTTCTCAAAAATATGGACCATTACATTGAAGTTGCCTGATTGAACTATTTCTTCTTTCTCTTTTCTATCTCGCTTTTTTAGCTGTTATACAGTTACCAATTTGGTTACAATGTATGACAGAATACCTAATATTTTGATTTATCCTACTATGTTTTGGATTTTTTGTTATTTTATGCTATATTGAGACAAAACTTTTTAAGTTACACATATTGCCTTCCATGTTCCATGTATTACTATTAAATGACAGAAGTTATTCCTCCTTCCACCAATTCTTTCCCCAATACAGGGGCACTGATATTTTTTGCCTGCTTATAATACCGGTACATATGTTTATAATTCTCTTTTCTTTTTTTCAACTGTTACTACAAAAATTTATTTAGACGGAAACTTTATTCATTCTAAATTTTAGTACATTTAGTCGTTTATTATTTAGCTTCATAAACTGTGTTCATTGTTTTGTCTTATTTTTTATTTTATGTTATATTGAGACAAAACTTTTTAACTTACACATATTGCCTTCCATGTTCGAAGTATTACTATTAAATGGAAGAAGTTATTCCACCTTACACCGATTCTTTCCCCAATACAGGGCCACTGTTATATTTTGCCTGCTTATACTACCGGCACATAAGTTTGTAATTTTCTTTTTTTTTTCAATTGTTACTATAATAAATTATTTAGACGGAAATTTATTCTATCTAAATTTCAGTACATTTAGTCGTTTATTATTTAGCTTCATAAACTATGTACAATATTTTTATATTTTTTCCTTATAAACATACATCATGTCGAACATCATCCCATATGCTTTTTACTTATTCTCTTTCTACTATAGTGTACATATCAATTTCTACTTTTCCCCCTCAAACACTGCTGCACACTAATGTATTAATGCTTTGTGTTTTTGTACTACAAGCTCATCTACATCCAATTCACAACTGTCTGCACTTTTGTTATAAATTTCTGAGTTTATTTTTCTTCCTAGGTCACTTCTCAATTTCCTCACCAAGGGCAATGTCATATGCAATTAACCACGTTGTACCATCTACTGCTGCCGCTGCTGCTCCAGGTAATTTTTACCAATTTTATTAAGTCTGCCTACGGCTTGCCATGCCATGCTCACTATACTTTATTTTTTGTATAACTACAACATCATTCACCATTACATCAACAACAACAATGTCAGACGCAATTAACCAAGCATTACCTTCTCCTACTGCTGCTGCAGGTAATTTTAACCAACTTTCAACTCTTTGTCTACTGCTCGCCATTTACTGCATACTACATCTTTTCTTAACAACTTGCAGCATCATTCACATCGCAACCACAACCCCAATCGGTTGCACGATCTCCCATTCCTAAACGTTACAACTACGGTAGGAATTTTACTACCTCCTACTATTTCTCGCGCCATATGCTCCCCCAGCCCACATTCTGTCAGCACTGCAATGCAAAATTATTTTATCACGAAACAAGTGGGAACTGTTGTTGCAATGGGAAAATTGTCATTCAACACCCTCCGCCACCGCCGGAATTGCTCAATTTATTCACCGCTGATGGAGAACATGGTGTGCATTTTCGTACAAACATAAGATCTTACAACAACTCTTTTGCTTTTACTTCTATCAGTGCTAACATTGACCAAAACTTAAACAACGCACGTGATGGAGTATACTCTTATCGTGCGCAAGGTTCTATCTACCATTCCATTGGAAGTATTTTGCCAATGCCTACAAATAGGCCAAGATATCTGCAATTATACATCTACGACACTGATCACAAGATTGAAAATCGACAGGAAGATAGTCCAGTGTTACGACATGACATACTGCAAGCACTTAAGGATATTCTGGATACTTACAATCCTTATGCTCATGTATTAAGACATATGGGCCAAACCGCTAATGTGTAGGAATGTAAACTTATAATAAAGGAAGTTACAGTCAATCGACATCTTCATGTCCTGCCAACCGCATCTCAGGTTGCGGGTATCATTGTCGGAGATGACAATTCTGAAGATATAAATGAACAAGATATTATAGTACAAACAAGATCAGGAAGTCTGCAATGCGTTCCTGATACTATAGGATTTTATGATCCGCTTCAAAATCCACTTTAACTTCCATGTGTTGAGCAAGGATGGGACTTAAATTTCCATGTTGCCGGAGAAAAAGAAAGTAGCTGCAGAGCTTACTACTCTCATATGTTACAGGTATTTTATTCCTCGAAACACTAACCTTTTTTCTTACACATACCCCATTATTTATGCCACGTACCATACATGTTCTTCTATTTATTTTTGCTTCACGCATATTTCTCCCACCCAGATATGACCTTTGGCAATACCTCTTCTCCTGCATGGTGGTCGTTTGCTTCAACAATTTGTTGTTGATACTTTTGTCAAAATTGAAACCATGCGATTGCGATATAGTCGAAACCATCAAAATACTATTCGAGCTGACCTATACCAAGGACTACAGGATGCTCTTGCAACAGGAGAGACAACTGGCAGTAAACACTTTCCTGTCTTATGCATCAAAAATTGTGTGATGTAAATCTAGATTTTTAATACATTTTATCACTATTATCGCTTATAGGAAATGTTGGGGTTCGAAAAGTTCTGCCTTCATCTCATATCGGTAGTCCTCGCGACATGCATCAACGATACCAAGATACAATGGCCATAGTACGAAGGTATGGCAAACCCGAATTATTTATTACTATAACATGCAATCCTAACTGGGTGGAAATAACACAAGAATTGCTACCTTTCCAACAACCATTTGATCGCCCTGATTTAACTACTCGAGTTTTCCGTGCTAAGCTAGAACAACTTAAACAAGATATTTTTGACGAGCACGTTTTAGGTAAACCCATCGCACATGTTCATGTAGTTGAGTTTCAAAAAAGGGGATTACCACACTCACATATGCTAATTATTCTACATGAGAGGGACAAACTTAATAGTCCCGACGATTACAATTCAATGGTTAGAGAAGAGATTCCAAACAAAGATTTAGAACCTGATTTGTATAATGTTGCCACCAAACATATGATTCATCATCCTTGCGGTAGCTTCAATCGCAATGCTACTTGCATGCGCGACGGAAATTGTAAAAAAGGTTTTCCTAAACCATTCACACCTATAACTGTAAAAGGACGTAACTCCTACCCCATTTATAGAAGACGTGATATTCCTTTAGAAAATCAATCAACTAATAACGTAATTGACAATCGTTGGGTTGTTCCATACAATCCTTATTTATTGCTAAAATATGATTGTCATATTAACGTTGAGGTTTGCTCCAGTATTAAATCTATCAAATATTTATATAAATACGTTTACAAAGGATCAGATCGTGTCTCCGTAGGATTATCTTCTACATCGAACGAGAACGATGAAATTTCTCGATTTGTTGATGCTAGATGGATTTGTGCCCCTGGATCGCTATGGAGAATTTTTAGGTTTCAACTTAGCAACATGTCTCCTTCAGTTATAGCATTACAAATACATCTTCCTAACATGCAACAACTTCATTTTCAGCCATCCAAAACCTTACAGTCCATCTTAACCGACAAAGAGAGATCTAAAACTATGCTTACTGAATTTTTCAAACACAACTTACAAAATGACGAAGCACGACAATATATGTACAACGAATTCCCTGAACATTTTTGGTGGTAATCAAAGCGAAAAGAATGGGTACCTAGGTAAATTAATCGTAAAGTAATTGGTTCTATTTATATCGTATCCCCCACCGAAGGTGATCGCTACTACTTACGATTACTTCTAAACCATGTGCGAGGACCCCTGTCTTTTGATAATTTACGCACTGTTAACGGAACGCTTTAGGACACATTTAAACAAGTAGCCGAGTGTAGAGGACTACTTGAAAATGATAATAGTATTATCGACTGTTTGACTGATGCTTCAATCACCGATATGCCCGTTGCACTTTGACATTTATTTGTTACTATTTTACTTTACTGCAAACCGAGCTCTGTTCGAGATTTATGGGAAAAGTTTTGGTCTTTTTTAATGGAAGATTATCCATCCACCTCTTCTACATCTCTTCCAACTTCATTTTTAATTACCAAATGTATTGCTGATCTTAATAATCTTCTTAAACAATATAACCAAACCATTTTCGATTTTGATTTACCACATCCCTCCCGACTTTATTTACACGACGACAATATTTCAACCCTTATTTTAGAAGAGCAATCCATACATATATCTGCTCACGATTTACAATCAATAAACAATTTAAATAGCGAGCAAAAGGATGCATTTGATGCGATTATGCATGCTTTTAATTCTTCCAGCTCTTCCATTTTCTTCATCGACGGTCCTGGAGGAACAGGGATTTTTTTTTAATACAAAGCACTTTTGGCTCATCTACGAAATCAAGGTCTTCTTGCAATTGCAATAGCCACTTCAGGAATAGCTGCTATTGCTTTACCTGGCGGTAGGACTGCTCACTCACGTTTTAAGATTCCTATTAACTTAGACTCCACATCCACTTGCCATATTTCTAGGCAATCTGATACTGCGAGGCTATTACGCGCCTCATCTGTTTTGCTATGGGATGAAGCAACGATGGCTCACCAACACGCATTTGACGCTTTGGACAGAACGTTAAGAGATTTGACTTCCATTGATCTTCCATTTGGAGGTAAAATCTTGATCTTAGGTGGAGATTTCCGACAGGTTTTGCCCGTTGTCCAGGGAGCAACCAGAGCTCAAACTACAGACGCATGCATACTCCGATCTTATTTGTGGTCATATGTTCAAGTTTTCCATTTAACGGAAAATATGAGAGCACGAAATGATAAATCATACGCTGATTTTGTTCTTCGCATTGGTAATGGAACTGAAAAAACCATACATGATGATATGATTATATTGCCAGATGATATTGTCCAAGAATGGACTGATACAAATTCTTTGTATTCTTTGATTCACCACGTATACCCCTCCTTACCTGACAATATTACTTCCACAAAATATATCTTAAACAGAGCAATTTTAGTGCCTAAAAATGAAAAAACTGATCTAATTAATAACATGATAATCAAAGAGTTCCCCGGTGATGAGCACATTTACTATTCTTTCGACAGAGTTGAGGACGATGCAAATAACTTATACAAACCAGAGTTTTTAAACTCTCTTACTCCAGGTGGTATGCCCCCACATCAACTAATTCTTAAGAAGGGTTCTCCAATCATGTTACTACGAAACTTAGATCCGAGAATTGGATTATGTAACGATATGAGATTAATATGTCGACCGTTCTACAGAAACCTAATCGACGTAGAAATTTCTTTCGGTCATTATCAAGGTACACGAGTCTTTATTCCACAAATACCGTTGAAACCATCGGAAAACTTAAATCTGCCTTTCAACCTCATCCGTAAACAATTCCCAATACGACTTGCTTTCGCTCTCACTATTAACAAATCTCAAGGCCAAACCATTCCCCATGTAGGCATTTATCTCCCCGACCATGTTTTCACTCACGGCCAACTTTATGTTGCTTTATCTCGGGGGGTTTCTCGGCATACAACTAAAGTTTTGGTTAAAAATGGAAATCTTCCACGCAGACCAGGAACGCATACAAGAAATGTCGTTTACACCGACGTTTTGTCAACATGTTCTCAAATTGTTAACTAATCTTCCACTAACTGCACCAACAACCAAGGGATTTTTTGACCTCCACCAAACCAAACTTGCAATACATTATGTCACCCAACCGTCCCACATCACCATATCAATACAATACCAATAATAAGAACATTATCTAAACTATATTGGGAAAGCAATTATACGTCTAACCTCTCACTTCCTAACTAAACCTACTTCAACCAAAGCCCCGGCATAGCACGAGTTGTCTGTATTCTGTTATACCATATTTCCATCCTACCTATAGGTCTTAAAATCCCCAACCAAGTTTTTAACTCCACCATCTACGATCATTTATTTCTGTAGATGCCGATCTCAAGCCCGGATAAAGAACGAGAGAAAACAATATGCACTAATTTCATTTTTACATTGCTTTTATATTTAACTATACCGATGATACACATTTCTGTTTTAGGTTTTCACAATGGTATAACTTCTTTGGATTTCTCTTTTCCAACATTTAACCCACGATAGAGGCAAATTATAAAAGCGATTCGAAAGGCAGTCGAGGATGTTTAAGCAGCTCATCACAGGTGAACAACTCATGTTTTAAATGTTTATTTTCATATTTTCTAATTTGTTATCGATTTGTCTTTAAATTCAATATTCTTTACGCAATTCATATTGCGATGATCACCATCCACTTAGTTTGCTACTTCAATGTAATGACCTGAAAATCCGGTCCAATTTGAGCTGACCAAAAACACAAGTCCAACCCCAAATTTAACTGAAAATACCGGTCATTAATGAAAGAAATTAGAGGGTGAGGAAAGATAAAATAGAAACTTAGATTAGAAGAAGAAGAAGAACACAACATTAGAGTAACACGAACCTCACAGCGGAACGAATAACATATAATATATATAACATAACTTGAAATATACATCTGTACTTGAAAATACATCATTATCAAAGTACAACACTTACAACACAGCGGAAATAACTATATCTATATAATCCTGAAGCCTCCTGCTCCAAGCTCTTCCAGTATATATGTAAATCCCGACTACTTGACTGCCCGTACAAATTTAGGCACCCAAGAGTTTAGGAAAACAAACAAATAAACTTCGGGTCAGTCATGGGACTGGTATGAGTAAAACAGTTCGAACAAGTAAACGATATCTCATAAGACCACGCCGTATAACGGAACGGGTTTTTCCCTTATGAGAATCCAAATTATCTTTATATCAAAAACCTTTTGATATTATAGTAATGTCTATCAACACAATATAATAATCATCTAGCAGAATGCTTTCATCTCACGTTCTACATATATAGTATACAATCAAAACCGCAAGCGTGTATTGGGTAATGGATTTCCGACTATGACAAGGTATGGAACCACATTACGATCAGTGTACTCTAGGAACGATACACTGGAGTTCAACAAGAACATCTTGCAACTCAGCCACACATGACCGACCACTCATTTCGCTTGAGTGTATCAAATGTATATCACCAACGGTTGGGATCAGCAACTGTTTCCCGTATATATATATATATATATATATATATATATATATATGGTGTATATATATATATATATGGTACAACATTGATAGATTAAAGAAGCAAATGAATATTCTCTAGATAGGTGATTATACATCCTACTTCGGAGCGACCGACTTAGCCATGCTGCCTGCCCGATTTCTGTCATTTACCGGATGTGAGGCTAGAAGCTACGCTTATCTTTTACATGCCACATCTTCATTCACTTTGAATGTCACATCGTCATACCTGCCAAATCACAAATTGATTTCCCCAAAAATACCACGGGTATACAGCTAAGAGAAACGAATTCCTCCGCCACCAAACGTGGATACATTTGAAGAGATCAATTTACGCGATCTATTAGATATACTCTGTCAGACATTCTTCCATACAGGTCGTCTTGGGTCTGGACAAACCGAAGGCACTATTCTGTAAACAGGATAGCCCTTGCACTTTACTCCGTCTTTAATTTTCTTTGGCATATATGATTCGCAACGCTTATGCCAATACAGAGTGGTTCTTTGGATAATAATCCAACCGGTCTCTCCATATTAACAACGTTAAAATGGTCGAAACTTTGATAGTCTGTGATTTAACTATCAAGAAAAAATACGTGTGCAAACAACAATATTATTTCCAGATGGAAATTTTATCGATCAATCATCATTTAACATATATATATATATATAAAATTACATTTCCTCATTTTCTATGTTTAGAAAATATACGTTATTAACACTGGAAAACATTTCCACTGTTTATTTACATATCACTATCATTTCACAACTTTCAGTCCCTGACTGTAATCTAGAATGAGAACAATTCCCTAAGTATAAACCCCGAAGGCCGAAACCAATATCAGATCGATATCAGGAAACCATTCAACTTACTAATCTCTAGTCAGTTTCTAATTTTGTTTAACTCTATTTCGATTAACTCTAATTGAATACTCTAATTGTTTAACTCCTATTCAAATAACTAATATTGAATTTAACTCCATTCACTTGACTCTAGATCGCAACGATCACAATGGTTATGCCTGATTCCCTCAGGAAACATCCGACCGCCGTAGGCTATCTGCAGCCCTGCGAATTACGCTAGCAGTCGTGCAAAATGGCAACTTATCCTGAATAACTATGTTTCACTAATTCTATTTGACTAACCATATTCGATTAACTAAATTCGATTAACTCTTTTATATCTCGTCCACTTCCCTTTCTATAAATCCTATTTATTTCCTAAATAAATATTCCTTTATTTACTCTATTTATTTCCTAAATAAATATTCCTTTATTCTATTTATTTTCTAAATAGATATTCCCCTTTATAAAATCCTATGATTTTATAAATACTTTATTTTCAAAATATTTCCTTTTATAAAATCGGTTGATTTTATAAAATTCCTTTATTTCAATATACATTGAAATATTTCTTTTTACATCCCAGGGTCTCTTATGATATTTAAAATAGCAAACCCCCAATGATCGATATCGTTTAAACCCACATAATCAAGCAGATTATATATCGCATCATATATTACAATATATGAACAGAACAGTATCATAAATATTGAGGAGTTCCCTGCATCACACGAATATAAAATATTCTATTAAACAGAATCAATATTCGATTAACGATTTATATATATATATATATATCGTTATCTATGATTTCAATCAATACACAAACAATTCAATCAACAGTTAACACACAGCAATCAGTCATCATTTATCAGTTCTAAATATACGTTATAAAAATAGAACTGTTCAGAGTTGGTGAGTTTTACTCACTTTGGACGATCATTGTTAATAACGATAATCATCACTCGATTTGATTCATACGGACAATTTATTTTGCTATAAATTGTAACGGACCCCAATCCACTCCCAGTCAGTTCCAACGTGTAGCTCCCGTCCATACGATCCCGTCGGATCCTGTTTCACTCAATTCTGATTTCGTATGAGTAAGATATACATTTTTAAAGTTAATACACTTGAAATTAATTTAAACTTAAATTACAAATACTATATGGGCCTTTACCCTTTTCAAACCACGTTAGCCCATCTTCCTTTGTTCAAGCCCGTAGCCGCTCACCCTTCTTCCCCAAACAAACACTACGTGGCCTCCTCCTGTACACATACCATAGCCGCTCCCTTCCCATTCACAAATCTCCATCTCCACCTTCTTAAAAATCGAACAAATTATACCAAAAATCACCTCTTCACGACAGCTCCAACCTCCACCCACTAACCTCAAGCTCGCACTGTGCTTGCCAAAACTATCGCACAGTATCACCGTGAAAGCCATATGACCTGCGAACAAAATTGATACTGTATGCCTCAAAATCATCAACGCAAGTGCGGCTTCACTCCCTAAATCCGAAAACGAACTCGATATCCATCTTCAATGCCTCCATCGATCAAAAAGATCAACCCTAGCTTGCTGTTGCCAAACGCGACAAACAAGAATGACCATCGAATGCAAAAATATTAGTACTGGGTTGAGCAGAATCCTTCCAGGAATTCAAAAGGACATGTTTTGAGATTTTTAGAAATTTATATGATTTTATCTCATTTCTTGAAGATCGATTTCTTGCAAAAAGAAAACCAACGGCGGAAGTTTTGTTTTGACCAAGAACGAAATATGACTTAGGTTTAGAATTTTATGGATGTTATATAGGATATTTTTTATAATTTAATATTCGATTATTATATTAAATTATAAGCAAACGTTATATTTCCTTGTCCTCTAAAAGTCCTGTAATCACATATGACACCTAAAAATCACGAAACTGGACATGCAGCTACAGTTCGACATTACGGTCCCAACGAAACTGGTTTCGTCGAATTCCGACTCCGTATGCTCACACAGCATATTTTTAACCATTGAAATACTGACTGTTTTTCACTCTAAAAATCCGTACGGCCACACAGTGACTCTAAAAATCACGAAACTGGAAATCTAACAACTATTTGATATTGCGGATCCAACAAAACTGGTTTCGTCGAATTCCGACTTTGTTTGCAAAAGTGGCCATTTTTAACGCTCTAAATAACCTATTTAAATACATAAATATATATAAATATAATTAAATTTAATATTTAAAAATAAATATTATCGTCTATATTCACAGTGGGATACCATACAGCTCCAGAATATTCCTGTATGAATTTACAACTCGATATTACATCGTCAAAGTTATATCGATGTTCGATTTCTATTTAAATCCTTATATAGAATATAATTAAATCGTTATGGTCAGGGCACTGCATTTCTGAGAATTTGATTTGGACAGAACTCAAAATATATACAAAGAAACCCCGATTTTTCTCTTCCACTAGAAAGATATCCTTCACCAGCTCCACACATTTCTTGTTTCATAGAAATCCGATTTAAAATGAACTCTGTATATTCAGTTGAAGTTCAAATCGCCAAATAGCGAACTGCCGTGTCGTTACGCGCTCTATTTTAATTATATTATAATTCTACGTTCAAACTGTCGTTATTTAAATATATTCGTCAATATAATTCAACTCTAAGCTGAATTAAATCTTAAGGACGACCCAGTTCACAGAATATTGTGATATCCAATATTTTTGATTATCTCTGAATTAAATATATTATTCTATTATTTAATTTAATTAAATATTCACTATAATTAATTAAACCACTATTTAAATCTCTAAATCCTTATTTACATAATTAAATTAATTAATTATTCCACGGCTAACAATGCGGGTCATTACATTCAACGATTACATTATCTTCACTATCATTTTTGTTTTCGTATTCATACCTATTACCAAAACAAATTGTGAGCATTACCATACACAAGTTGACAAATTCTTTTCAAACTTTTGCGTGATTTACATCCCTAATATTAAACTCTATGTTAACTGCAAATGCACATTTTTACATGGCCACATATAGAAACATGTTGGTGAACATTATGTGGATGACAGTACACTATTATGGATGATAATATTTAGTTACTAATGCCTATGAGTGCTCAAAACTCCGCCTATTTTACACAACTTTAATTTCTGTTTCATACGACACACTTTTACATGTTCCAAATTTCTAAAGTGCTACACTGCTTGACTAGGTTTTTACTGAAAATGATTTACCTGTTTTCCCAATATGTACAAACAAATAGTCTTTTTTATGCTTTGTTTCTTAGCATGCTAACATATATGAATATGAGCATTAAATACACATGTTTAATATGTTTTACTTTTTAATACACATCAGCATTTCGATGCAAAGTTCTGTATATATCTAAATTCCAACTAACATACTTTTGGATGTACGTAGATTTTCAAAGTATATTACTTTTGGCCGCACATTGAATTTTTATACATACATCCTTTTCAATAACACATAACCTTATATAAACTATATATAACTCCTCGGGTGTACATCCACTTTTCAATATACACTGTCCTACACATATGGGTTTCTCATAATCAACTTTCTTTCTGATGTACTGTCCAAAATGGTTTTATATTCTTGGACGTGGTTTCGGAAAAATAATGCTTCAAATGTGCCTGTCTACATGTATATTTAGCATTGAATATGCTTTCAATAAATTAACATCTCCAAATGCGTCTCCGACCATATATTTGTGTGTGTCAAACAAACGTTTTTATTGTTTTTGTCATAGCTTGCTTCAATTATTACGCCATCGCTTGCTTCAATTATTATTGCCATGCCTTGCTTTATGTTTTTGAACCTCTAATCTGTTTGTTGCATTTGTTTTGTTTGATATAGCTTCCTTTTAAATCAAGTAAATATATAATGATGAATATTCATTTACAAACTCACACCCCTGCCATATACGCTATACCTTTACAAAAAGGAGAAATTGAATGTTAACTACAAATAGTACACAATATCATTTGCTATCTTCATATTGACAAGTTTTAAATATTTGTTATGCAGGCCTTGCAATACGATCCACAGAGTGTACAAGTAAAAAAAAAAATTACACACTCACTCACTTCCCAAAACAACATAATAGAGCTGAAGAAGTGGAAAATATCAGACCAATTCTCAACCTAAGGTATATGCTTCTCTACTTTATTTTTTAAATATGTGGAATCATTTTCAACAAATTCTCCGATTCTATTACTATTTAGATTCGTATTGCAAAACCAAAATTTATACGCCTTGCTTCGTACGTATTCCAGATAATGAATTGTTCAAGTTTTGAGCTACAGAGATGGTCAAGAACTAACGTAAATTCATGCTCCCCACATAACCAAACTGTTGACTAAACTGCAGATATAAGCACATAAACAGGTGACGTTCATTCCTCTCTTCTATCCACCTTTTACCAATTCAAAAGATCATTCCTTTATCATCTCCTTCTTTCACTCCTTCCTATTGGCCATTTCCCCTACACATGTTCGATAAACATGCAAATATACTGCTCTACTTCTATATATATCTCTCCAACTGGGTCACTTCACTTTAATCCTACCTTCATCACTCATCTTCACTTTCAATCCATACAAGTGCGAGCTTTCATACCCAAAAAATGACAAAGGTACTAGATCCCTTTCCCTTCCAATTTTACTGTTTTTCTTTTTTCTTTTTTACATATCTCTTTTTTCCTTGCTCACTATACAAACTGCCGGCTAATATCATTGAACACAGCCCAAAGGTTCAGCTAAAGCTAAGGAATTGGCAATGCCTGCTGTTGACAAACTGACACGTAAAAGCTCCCGTAATTCAAAGAATCATACACCTACAACCTCTGCAACGCCTGTTGAAGTCCCGGACGAGTTGGAGCGCAGCATCACTCAACTTCAGATACCTAATCAGAACCAAGTTAACCACAATGATGCCACTTCACACATTTCTCCTCACATTCATGAAGTTGACATTGAGGATGATGAGTACTGGAACGATCCATAATTGGTCAGCATTGTTCTCAACTTCATCTCTTTTTTACTTATCCTACCATACTAACATTTTATAAACCCAACTTATGACTCCATTTTTTTTAACTCTACAGATCGAAGAAATTAACAGGGTTTTTGCTGAGCTCGAGAGCCGTTCACATTCACAATCACGTTAAAGCTTCTCCTGCTCCTGCTTTTGCTCCCCTGTTTTACTTTCATCCAATTTGTTTTTTTCCCAAATTTTTTGCTTTTTTTACATTCTGCTACCCAATAAACATTGCACTCTACTGCAAACTATGTAATAAATAAACTCCTACTGCATGTATTTTGTTCGCTCATTTAATGTCTCCCCTGTTTCTTTTAATTCAACCTACTGTTCCTTTACCTTTTACGTCAATTTTGCATGCCCTTCACATCTGTTCGGCATTATTTAGTCTCTGCATGTATGTTTCCATTTACCGCATTCTTCTAACTGATCTTTTGTTCACAATTTTGGACGTGGACACAACACATAAATACAAACCGCTGTAGACCTGTCTGGACTGTCCTTTTCTCACCATTATTTTTTACTTCCTTCCTTGATTATTCATGACGTACTATAGTACACCTGCGAGGACTGTGCGCTGGGAAATTAAACTGCGGTTTAACACATGAATTCATAGCGCTGCATTAGATGTTTACTAAAATACGGAACTCAACAACGTACAGGTATAGAAAATTAAGACGGCCAGCTTTGGTCTAATACATCTATGCATACGCCCATCGGGCGTGCATGCGTACTGGTATATATATATATATATATATATATATTGAAACTTGGTACGCTTCATGTATATGTATATATATATATTTATTTATGCTTACCTATATATATAATTTTCTTTGTATGTACATTTATATATATTTTCTCTTAGAATATGCATTTCTTTAGCCATACATCTAAAATTAAAAATATGATGCTAGCGTGACTCGAACTTGCCCACTCACATGGGATAGACATGCCTCTACCAACTCACCTACTTAGCCTTTTTTCACAAGAATAAAACATTGGTATTTATTATTCTTATTAGTGTTATTCTATATCCTCTTTTTCACATTTGTTCTAATACTTCATTTAAAGATATCTTTTTCATTTTAAATCCATTTTCTGCAAACCATTAGTCTAAACTGATTGGAAAATCGCCACATACGCAATGACGCTAATTCCGTGACCAAATTCTAAAAAAATTTCAAAATTTTATTTTATTATTTAATTAAAAATGCATGGTGTTACAATTTCCCTATGACTACAACCTCTAGGCTACAAAGATAAAAGTTGCACCACCGAGATGACGCCTAAACATCGCCGATGATCTGGAAACATCCCAGGTGACATCAACAACGACAATGATACATAAAGGTTGAAGCAAACGATTTTGCACCAAATAGAAACCGAATCATGTGGATTCGTGGTGCGATTGATATGATATGTCGGAGACAAATGCGAATTACATGAATTAGAACCCATCGTAAATGGTTTGGGGTTTGAATTCAAAGCTGAATAGTGAATTAGGGTTTTGGAGTTCTATGGGATCGAAGATAACGGCGGCAAGGGTAAAAGTAAATAGTAAAAGGGGAAGATGAGCCGATTTATATCGTATACAAAAGCAACTATTCAGCTCCCCACATAAACGTTGCTGGACTTCATCTTCTGTTCAGAATCGAGAAATGTGGGGTGTCATCAGATCGAAATAGCGCTGGATCGAATTGGATCCGAAGTAAAGTAAGATTTTCGATCAAAAAGCTGATAACGAGAAAGAAATTAAAGCAAGGCAAGGAACGTTCCTACCAACCATATCAAGTTCTCGACGGTGTGAGGAACTCCTATGATATTGAAGATCCGACACAGCCTCGATGTTCATTAGAAAAGTTTTTCAGAAGACATGTATATATGTGACCACATATGACAACCAACAACTTAGCATGATTTAAAATGGGAAAATCTAAACTATAGATTCAACAAGGGTTGATCAATTTTCCTATGTGCCTGTCATCACACTGATCAAAGATGTTGGCCTGTTAATTACGACAAAGACAATCTTGGGTTTGTTTTTCTACTTATACATAACATAAGCGATCAAGAGTCATGACTTTACAAAAAGACACAGCTATTTACCGTTGTTTTTTTGGGAATAGATGGCTTAATGAGTTCAAAGCACATCTCATCTATAATAAGATGTACTTTGGGGGTAAAATGGTGGCCTGCCTTTTAGCAAGGCCGTCCAAGGTCCAGATAATAATGACCGAGAGTCCTAGAGCCTCAAATACATTCCTATATACATAGTAGATCTCAGCTCGAAGAAGATTGGACCGATAAAGTACGGTTTTTGCAACTCCAAGCCTAGGCTCGAATGACCCCAATTCGAACCAACTGGACGAATGAAACAACATTGGGTACGAAGGCCCTGGATCGAACCCTACGATCCTATCTGGGTAGGACTGGTGCCACCAATCCATCCACTCTCCCCATGATCTCCTAAAGGCACAGAGATGCTGCCATGTGTCCACAATTTGAACAGGATAACCACGAATCAATCCACAATCTCTATATAATTGTCGCCGCTACCCCCAAGAAACACGACTCGGATGCTACGTGTTCGATCTGAACCGACTTGCTATGCCTATAAGTAGATGATCTTGAGGAGATTTTAAGGACTTTGGGCTCATATACACTACACGCACGCTTCAAACCGTCCATCACCAATATCAATTTGAGCTACATTTCAAACTCTATCATCAAACTTTAAGAGAAATAGTGTCATATTACGAGTGTTTAAAGATTATATTTTTTGTATTTTAATTTCTTATCGAATCAAGGAATTATAAAGTGGACGTAGGAACATTAACGCCAAACCACAATAAATTGTGTGTGTTTGTTGCTTTTCTCTTATTTTCATTTGATATTTCTTCATCTTTCTCTACATATTCTAGTCTTTTGGTGTTTTTGTGTCATTTTTTGGTCAGACGGTCTATAATCAAAAAATTAATATGAACACATGAATTTAGTGAGTCTAATAAAAATATAATCGCGTCATATCCATCTACTGATTGACTGTTATTTTTAGATTTTAAATTTTTTGTATGATTATTATGGAATCCCTATGGACATTGGTTATGGTTAAAATTATGTAACTTTGATACTATAAAGGTTGAAATAAGTATACCCCTATATTTGAAATTTTAAATATTTCACTTGGCCTAGGCAGAAATTTTAAATAATAAACACTGCTTTGTCAAAATAAATGGTTTTATGAAATTGAAATTGTTCGATATTTAATAATAATAACAACAATTTGAAGATATTAAGTGGAATTCATTAAAATAATTTATTTGAAAATTTTAAATATAAGGTTTCATTTAAATAATTTGTAAATTTAAAATTATGAACAAAACGCTATAATTTTGTGAGTTGATGTTTATATTAACCTACTAACCAACCTTATAATTAAATGTGACTTTTATTGAAACTTATATTGTGATATTGAAATGAATAGATTAATGGGTTTTAATTAATTTATTTCAAATTTCATTTTTAGATCTAGAAGTTAAATTGATTGAAATTCGAAATTTTGAATATTTTGACAGTGAAGTCAAGTTAATGTTTATTAAAATGATTAAAAAAATTAAATTTGAATTGACTTAATTAACTCTGTTTGTAAATTGGAAGTGACTTAGTAAGTCTTGATTAATAATTTAAACCTAATTTGGAAGTAATCTGATTCGATTTGAATTTGATTAAGACATAAAATTGAAATTTTGAATTAAAAGGTAAATTTCGAAATGATCAAACTTAAAGTTGGCAAGCTTAATCTAAAACCTAGAGTCTAGAATGATCATATGATATGAATAATGAAATGTTTCTGATTTTATAATTTGAAATTGTTAAATGAAATCGATAAATACAAATTTTGCTTAAATTTATTGGGTTTTAAATCTTAAAAGTTCAAATTGAGATTTAGTTTGAATTTATCAAAATTAATTTATTTTGAGTGTTAAATGTAAAATTTTAAATTTAAATTTCAATTCTAAAACTAGTTTAATATAAATATGGTTAGATTTGGAATTTAAGTTTTGAAACCAATTTAATATGAATGGGTTTAGAAATTGAATTTAAGTAAATTACTTTAATATAATATGTTTAAATTGGAAATCGAGATTTAAACTGCTTAAATTGAAGTTGTTTCAAATCAAAAAATTGAAATTTAGATTACTGATAAATTGAAACTAGAAGCAATTTTTTTTTTAAGTTGGAATATGAGACTCAAAAGGGTTTAAAGTGAAATTTAGAGAATTTTAAATTGGGTTCAAATGGCTTTAAATAAATAAGTATTTCCAAACTATTACTTTAAAAATTATTTCCAAAATAGTACTATTTTAATTCAAAACATTTAATACTCAAAATTATTTTCCATTATACTATTTTATTCCAAATTATTTTCTATTAAAACTATTTCTAGTTAGAATTATTTTTAAACTTAAACTATTCAACTACTTTATAGATATAATGTTTTAACTAAGAAAGCTATTTTGAATCCAAGCCGTTTGAACCTGAAACCATTTTAAATGTTAATGACTACATTGGAATAATGATACTTGCGATACGAAAATCTATAATTGAATTTTGAAATTGACAAAGAACTGATTATTGATACTAAAATAAGAAATTGAAACATGAATCATGTATTGAAATGATTTAGGATATGATAATACGGAATCTAAATTTGAACTGAATAAATTTCTGACATGAAAATATGAAGTTTTATTGAAATATAAAATGATCATGTGTGTAAATAACGATTAACTATTAAAATGGATACAACTAGATATTGGGATACTCTTCATCAATCAGTTCGATAATGGTGTATGTGAAAGATATTCCAAAATGAAGTGGTCAAACTGGCAAACCTTTGCTGGAATGAAGTAAATGAACGATGATGGTTAGCTTTACACTTATGTTAAAATTAAAACGACTGAAACAAGAGTCTACGTCTATCTATTGAGGCTAGCTACCTCCAACAAACACACCTTTTCATGTTACTCTCATGACTTTAGGTGCACTAATTGATTTTTGTGTGTTGTGCGTAGCCGACTGCTAGGGGTTACGACTAGTTAGAAAGGGTAAACTAGTATAAACCTATCTTGTGCATTAACTGATGGTCCTTGTTATATTTTACCCTTGTATATCCTACAATGATTTTGTTTTAGCATTATACCTATTGAGGACTCACTAGCTACTGACGTTATTGATTGTGTTACGGGTACTGCATAAACTACATGCTTCAAAATGCAGTAAGGTGGATTAAATGAAGACTTTACTCTATTTTAATACTTATTTATTGAATATATATAGTGTATCTTATTATATATGGATAGTTTAATGGATCCTTGAGTGATAGAAAATCATGTAACATCTCCTAAGTTACTGTGCACTCCCTTTTTTTAATTTAATTGAGAATGTTAGTTCTAACTTGTGTGTTGTGTTTCCATTATGCTCAGCTCTGCTTGAGTTTTAAAATTAAGGAATACTTTTCTAGAGATGAAGACATTGTTAGAGACTCCATCTTTATTTAGTTTATTTCGTCGTTTTAGTTTACTTTATAGTTGTTAAACTTTTGTTATTTCCGCTTGTAATATTCCACAAAATAAAATGTAAACTTATGAACTGCTTATGTATTTATTTATTTCTGTAGTGAGATCATGAATTATATTTATTTTTGCATCTATGTGTTCGTGATTGATTATATTCATACCCATTAATTATTTATCACTTTGAGAAATTTATGTTCTTTAAATGGTGGGTTGTCACAGTTGGTATCAGAGCTAGGTTAAGCGAACACCTAAGCTTGTAGGGTAAGCACATTACAGATAGGGTAAGTGTTACCGATATTTTTCGTCAAACCCCGAACTAAGATAAATGATGTGTATACTTTGTAGCTTGATGCAAGGGCAATCTAAAGGCCATAAGAATACAACCTTGGATCAGTGTTAATTAACTAGTTCCACCGTTCCCTAGGCACCATGACCCTAAGTCTAAAGGTTAGTTACTCTTCCCTCAGGGGGTGAGTATCACGCTTACAAGACCATGAGGTTGAAGATAACCTTGGAGAAAGGTTTCTACAAGTTAAATAAGACTGAAATCTTGTACAATAGTCACCTTTAGATCTAGGATAAAATAACATACATTGTGCACAAAGGAAACTGGCTAATGCCTCGCAACTCTTGGGTTGTTTTTATGCCACAACACTTATCAATTTATATGATATTTGCGCATCGAACCAGCCTGGAAAGGCCTTGGTTGCATCAGTTATCAAGTCAAAAGCTCACAGCAGCCTCCTTCATAAGGTTTGGTTGCACTAGATTTAATATGAAAGAGCTAAGTCACTTGATGACCGTTCGAAAGGGGAAAAGCCTTGATTTTACCCAGGACCTTTCCGCTTGCGAAAGGGGGTGTGATTGACCCTTTTATAAGGAAGGTTAGCGTTAACTCCCTGTCTAATCAGTATGAACACAATATGATTATCAAATAGAGAATTTCTTAAGTACTAGACTGCCCCTCTTTTATTAATTGAAGATATATTACAAGAGTTGAATAAATCCCCAATTCGTTTTAGAAATTATGGTTTGTTCTTCAAAGAAAAAGAACAAGATTGAGAAATGAGAATTCAGCCTCAAAAATGAGACCCCTGGGGTCTTATTTATAGACAAATTGGGTCCCCTTTTGCTATTGGGCCAGCAGAAACCGTTGTTGGCCGTGTTTCTCTTTGGTTCCGGAAATTCTGGCTTTCAACCGCTTTTCTTTTTGGTTCTGAAGGAATTACTTATGGCTTTTTGAGGCATCAGTCTTAGCTCTTGGGACGAAGATCCCAGTCTTTGGAGCTTTCTGTTGACGTCACGTCTATCTCCTTTGTATTGATACTAAGTGTGGCGGTGTAAATAGCATTCGAAAGGCTTTGGCTTTCGGGTGTAGGGTTCCGTATAATAGCTTTCTGTCTCGAACTTTCGACCTTGCTGTTAATTCAGCATGCCTTCATGATTCAAATGGATGGCTGCTGGATCCGCCACCCCTATCAGTATTGAAACTAGCAAATTAGTGTGGATAGCTTATCTCTCTTCGAGGCTCCAACTTGCCTTTTAGTAGATTCCTAAAGTGTATCTTTGCTTTCGAAGGGTTGCTTCCGGTGCTTTATTAATTGTTTAGCTAAGAGTTCTCTTGGTTATCGTCTGGCTGGTGTCTCGGCAACTTGCTCCCGAAAGATTTCCTTGCATTTCAAACCCCGTGCTTTTGGTGCTTTTTATCGCTTAGTGTATCATCATTAAGCAAGTTAATGTCGATAGCCCCTTTGATCTTCTGGGTCTTGGGTTGTAGTGTCCCTGGTTTTTCTCCTTATTTTCTCCCGATTTCGGATGGCTTCTTGTCAGTCACTCCTCCTACTGGAATTACCCTGCCGATAGTCTCCTTTCGAACTGGATTTGAGGTTCTTTCTTTGCCAAAGGTGTCGATTGTTGACTTTTCTAGACACCTCTTTTAGGCTCTCGGTTTTATCTAGTGCTTAGCTTTGGCTTACTGATTACTTTCTTTGTTTTTGACGGTCTAACGCTCCTTTACTGTCAGCTTATCTCGGTGCCAATTTTGGTAGTAACATCCCCCCCCATGAAGGGGTGCTTTTGACTTTTCAAGTCAAAATTCCTTTCTTGATTTCTTCATATTTCTCTTGTATGAATTTCAATAACTGATATTATGTGTTATTTTTTATGGTTATTTTCATATATACTAGATAAGGTGTTACTCAGGATTCATTGTTGACATTATATTAGACTTGTGTCCTCTGTTCAATATTTGTTCATGCTTTATACTCTATTGGGAAAATAAAGGAGAGAGTTTAGGAAACTTCCTGCTTGCTAATCTGGGTGCATAGTATAAAATTACAACTTAGCTTTTCGGAAAGGAAGAAAAGTTTGGGTCTGCCTGTTACTTAGGCATCAAAGATCAAAGATCCAGGATTAGAAACTTTTCCTTAGTATTGTCCATTAACCCTTATTTGGATATCAAAGATCGAAGACTAGAAACCTGCCTCTGGTATTGATAGGAGTCCCTAACCAACCCTTATCCGGGTATTAAATATTGAAGACCATAAATCCACTTCTGGTATTAATAGAAATCCGGAACCAACCCTTATTCGGGTATTAATGATTAAAGACCAAAAATCCACTTCCGGTATTAATAGAATCCTAGACCAAACCTTATTTGGTTATTAAAGATTGAAGACCAGAAATCCACTTCTAGTATTAATAGAAGTCCCAAACCAACCCATGTTCGGATATTAAGAATTGAAGACCAGAAATCCACTTCTGGTATTAATAGAAGTCCCGAACTAACCCTTATTCGGGTATTAAGAATTGAAGACTAGAAATCCACTTCTGGTATTTATAGTTTTGCTTCCCCTTTTGGGTTTGATTTATCAAGCAGAGGATGTACGTGCTTCTTGAACCACTCTCTCGGCTTTTATCGTCAAAGATGAGGATGCATGTGCTTTGTCGGCCACTATCTGGGCTTGTGCGTCCGGTGTGCTTGGCTAGCTTATCCATAAGCAGGTCCCAAGGACTTACCCGACCTCCCTCTAGGAGGCTCCCTATCCTGACCATTGTGGGTGATGACAAGTTCCTAGACACTCAAACCGGGCCATCGTAGACGCGAAATTAAGGCTTGCTCATTTGATGCTCTACCTAGTAATCGTAGGCGGTGATAAAGGCTTACACTTCACGCCCCTTCAAGGGGTGCCCTATCCTGACCATCATAGGCGATGATAAGGGTTTGCGTTCCCTTTTGCGGGTAACGCAAACATAAGCAGAGTTAGGACGTGCTCTACTGCGAGGAGATGTAGGACGTGCTTAACTCATAACAGAGGAATGGTGTACTCATCTATGAGTAGAGGTAGGGCATGCTAATTAGATGCTCGACCATTTCTAGTGTGGGTCGGAGGCTTACGCTTTTGATGCTTTAACCTAACCCTTTCTATTTTGGGAGCAGAGAAAGGCTTACACACCACCCCCCTCCAGGAGGTGCCTTGCCCTAGCCAACTCGGCGGTGACAAGGGTCTTCGTTTGTTTGCAGCTTTACCCATCTTGGGTTACTTTGAGCTTTGAGAGGGTTTATGTACCCTTAGTTGCGTGAATATTCTTTGGTAATTACTCATTCATCATTGAGAAGTATGGCCTTAAATGTTCCAAGTTCCATGTTCTTGGAACGAGATCACCATTTGGCTTGCATAGTTGATACGTCCTAGGTATGACTTCGTGGTGGATAATTATGTGTCCTTCCTAGTTTGGGCCAAGCGGACCATCCGATGGATCCTTGGTGTTGAACATTACCCTTCGTAAGACTAAATCTCCTTTTGTGAAGGCTTTAGTTTTGACCCTTGAGTTGTTGTACTTTGTGATTCTCCTTTGGTATTTGGCCGTTCTGATTGTAGCCTCCTCTCTTAATCCTTATATTAGGTCTAAGGATTCCTGTTTTAATTCTTGATTAGGGTCAAATGTGTAAGCTATCCTTCTATGTGAAGGGATTTCAAACTCAATTGGAAGCTTGGCTTCACATCCATATGTTAAAGAAAATGAGGTATATCCTGTTGTTGTTTTAGTGGAAGTTCTATAAGCCTAAAGTACTAAAGGTAATTCTTCCGCCCAATTTATTTTGGCTTGATTCAGTCATTTCTTAAGGATTGACTTTATGATTTTATTTGTAGCCTCAATGCTCCATTTTCTCTTGGTACTACTAAGGAGAAGCTTTTGATGATCCCATTCTTATCGTAGAATCGAATGAATTTTTTGCTTTTGAATTGTGTTCCATTGTCTGATATGATTTTGTAAGGAATCCCAAGGGAGTAATAATGTCCTTTATCACAAACTTCAATACGTTCTTAGATGTGATGGCCGGAAGGGGTTTTGCTTAAACCCATTTGGTAAAGTATTCAATAGCTACTACGACATATTTTGTTCCACCCTTGGAACCAAGTAGAGGCTATATCAAATCTATTCCCTGTACATCGAAAGGCCATGGGATCAAAACAGTGGTTAACTCACCTGGAGGTAGCCGAGGTATCTTGAAGTACCTTTGACATTTCATGCACTTCTTGACATATTCAATTGCTTGTCTAAACATTTGTGGCTAGAAAAATCCTTGTCGTATTACCTTCTTGGCTAACTTGGTCCATTAGAGTGATCCTCGCACAAACCTTCATGTGCTTCATTCAGCAAGTTATTCCCATCCTCAAGGATTATACATCTCAAGTAGAGAAGTGAGTGCCCTTTCTTATAGAGTATCCCATTTGCAATCAAAAATGTAGGGGATTGGTGTCTTATCTTTCTCGCGTCTTGCCTACTAAGGGGTAAAACTTCGTTTAGAAGGTAATCTATGATAGGATCCATCCAAGTATTTTCCTAATGGTAATGCATTCTTGTTAAGAAGGTTCCTTATCAGAAGCGATCTCCTTATCCATTTCATTTTCCTTTCTCGAAGCTTGGGATCTAGTTAGAACCATCACCTCTTTTCCCGTTTCTGGTTCTTCATGTTCAACGTTGGGCCTTTCCTGATTTCCTACTGGAATTATCTGATTTACGGGCGCTCCTCGGGAGATGGCCAATTTGGCTTGTGAATCAGCTTGGGTGTTCTCCCCCCTTGGGATTTGATGTATTGAAAAATCCTCAAACTGGGAAAGCATCTTTAATATCCTTTTCACATATAGGGTCCACCGGGCATCTTTGGTTTGATAGGTTTGCTTTATCTGATTTACCATTAGTTGTGAATCACCAAAGATTTCTATTTGAGGTGTTTTCAATTGTAGTGCTAGGTTTAATCCTACCATCATTGGCTCGTATTCAGCCACATTGTTAGTAGCTGAAAACCCCAGCTACATTGCATAGTGCAAGCGGTGCCCATCAGGGGAAATTATGATGTATCCTGCCCCTGCTCCTTGAATTCATTTGAATCTCTATCTACAAACAATTTCCCCTTAGCCTTTAGGTCACTTTCCTTAGTTGATTGTTCTGTAATAAAGCTTGGGCACTCATCTACAAAATCTGCTAAAGCTTGTCCTTTGATAGTTGCTCGAGGTTGAAACTCGATCTCATGTTGGCTAAGTTCAGTTCCCCATTTAACTAACCTTCCAAAGGTTTCCGTCTTGTTGAAGACTTGCTTAAGTGGAAAACTACTTAGGAGCTTAATGTGATTTGCTTGAAAATAACCCCTAAGCTTTCGTGTTGTGAGTATTAGGCAATGTGCTAATTTTTCCACTATGGGGTATTGAGTTTCTGCATCCTTTAATCTTCTGTTCACATAGTAAATTGGTTGTTGATTTCCATCACTTTCTCTTATAAGTACTGAACTTACTGCATATTCTGAAACGACCATTTATAGATATAAATCTTCCCACTTGTCGGAGCTGGATAGAATTGGGGGTTTTCCTATATAGTCTTTCAATTCTAGAAAAGCCATTCTACATTCTTCGTTCCATTCGAAGTTCTTCTTTTTCTTTATTACATCAAAAAGGTGGACACATTTGTTGGTGGCTTTGGAAGTGAACCTGTTAAGGGCTTCTACCTTTCCATTTAAGCTCATGAACTCTTTGCTTGTTTTAGGCTCCTCTATATCTTTTATAGCTTGGATCTTATCAGGGCTAGCCTTAATGCGATGCTCACTTACCACATATCCTAAGAACTTTCCGGATTGGACCCCAAATGAACACTTTTGTGGGTTTAGTTTCATTTGGTAGTTTCTTAAGATGTTGAACATCTCTTGTAAGTCCGTCAGGTAGCCCTCCCTTTTGGCAGACTTTACTAGCATATCATCTACTATACTTCCATGTTATGCCCTATTTGCCCTTGGAACATTTCGTTAACTAACCTTTGGTATGTTGCTCCCACATTTTTCAATCTGAAGAGCATTACTTTATAAAAAATGTCCCTCGGTTAGTGATAAAGCTCATATGCTCCTCGTCGGGTTTATGCATTGGAATCTGATTATACCTTGAGTACACATCCATAAGGGATAATATCTTATGCCCACTTGTTGCATCGACCAATTGGTCTATCCGCAGATGGGGATAACAATCCTTAGGGCAAGTTTTGTTTAAACCCATATAATCAATGCATGTCCTCCACTTTCCGTTGGACTTCTTTACTAGCACGGGACTGGTTAGCCATTTAGGGTAAAAAACTTCTCAGATGAACTCGTTTGTTTCTAACCTTTTTACTTCCTCCTTTGTAACACCCCGTGAATTCTATAATGTTAAGCTACACAAATTAAAGTGTAATTAATTCTAAACGAAAGAATTAAGGGAAATGGGCTACGCCATTGCATTCGTCTTGAAATTCTGCTTGAGATAGAGTCCGAGTTTGCGTGAATCGGACTCCGTATGAAGAAGTTATGACCTTCGGAAGTTTCAAAATAAAATTAAAATTCAAACAGCTCAGTTTAAAATTCGAAAAACAGGTTCAAACTGGGCTAGGCGGGAAAATTCCCGCCCAGAGACCAGGTCGACCATAGGGTCGACCTGGCCCCCCCAGGTCGACCATGGTGTCGACCTGGCCACCCCAGGTCGACTTGGGTGTCGACCTGCCTGGTCGACCTGGCTCGAATTTTTGTGGCTCTGTGTGTCACTAGGGCTGACGTGTCACCTCTTGATTGGCTCTTTGAACTTTGTATGGTCTAGATTCCTCCTGTCTTCATCTGACGGCTCAAAACAATTTAAAAATCTATAAATACACCCTAAGTCTCAACTGAAAATTCACACAAAAAAATAAGATGGGAGTCGTCATGCTGCCAGGGAAGAATTGAACATAGCCGTCAAGAGAGAAAAGCCTAAGAGACGAATCAAATTAAGAAGAAGATAAAAGCTTAATCAAATTAATCAGCGCAACGTTAATCTACCCAAAGGAGCGCATCTCAATTTCAGAATTCAAAATCCAGAATTCAAGATTATGCATTCGTTGTAAGTATAGTGACCTTTCAGAATATGAATAAAAACTGTGATGTGATTCGATGTAAATGAAAATAGAATTTTGTTATTGTATACATATGATATAAATTCTATGTATTGTAATTATTCTATCATGACTTGTGTATTGATATTTGTGGCCTAAATTGATTGATGCAAGCCTATTGAACAATTGTATATGAAAACAATGGCACTTGCAAGTTTCTGGCAAAAACTAGAATTTGATCCCTTTATGTTTATGCCTATGGCATGGACTATATACATTCACTAAGTCTAAATTAAGGCTTTTGTAAACATGTTCTAGATTTGAAACCTTTTATGCCCACATGACCCAAAACCTATGATGTCATTCTCATGTTTATTTGCAAGTATAATTGGATTTATGTTAAGTATCGTTTGAGTTTCATAAACTATGCAAGTTCATGTTATTTGCAAGTATAATTGGATTGATGTTAGGTATCGTTTGGGTTTCATAAACTATGCAAGTTCATGTTGAAATTGGCTATGTGATTAGATGTTATAGTTGGACATTTTGGTGAATATACAACATGCTAGTTTGTGGTTGACATTATGCCAAGTTAAACGTGCTTAAATACAAGTTTGTATTAGCCTAAAACTATGCCATTTCATATGTCACCTACTTAGTTATACTTTGATTTGAATGCAAGTTCACATGACCCATGTTATATGTTAGTTGAATCGCTAAATTGCAAGTTCATGCGCCACACACCTTTATGTATTACATGTTCTTGATTTTCCCTTTGTCTCATGTTTATAAGGTTGGGTTGAATTATGTCAAGCCCAACACTTGTTATAATGTTGCGAACGTACAAACGGGGGTAATAACGTTGGGTGTAAAATATGAAAATATATGTTGGCATGTTTGGCACATGCCAACGACAATGACATATAAGCGGTATGAATTGTTATACCCAAAAATAAAAGATATGACATTTACATATATAATTGAGAAGTATTAAAATATGTAAATTTAGAAAACACGATATGCTTAACCCGAGGTTGGATTGAGTTGTTATGTAAACCTGCCCGGACCCGCCCGGCTGTCCAGTAGTCACAACAATACCTATCCAATGTGGGTGGTTAAGCATTGAGCCCAATAAGGACCCGAGGTTAGACTAAGCTATGGTGTAAACCTGCCCGGAACCGACCGGCATATCTAGTAACCGTAGCAATACCTGTCTAATGTGAGTGGTCAGGTGCTCTTAAGAGGCTAAGGACAGATGGTAGGGTTAAGTCAACTATAACACTTAACCAAATTCAACATGTTAACAAGAATTGATGGGTGGGGTTAGGTAAATACAGACACTTAACCACTTAACATGTTTGACTAGAAAATCCTGGTAACGAGGGACCCGTTTCAGTAGTAACCCAAGTTAGATATCAACGGTACCCTGAAACTAGGCAGGGTGGGGCACGATTACTGGGCTGATTATAAGCGGTCATAACGATGGCGGTGGGTGCACAGTGTAGGTCTAACGGGGTGCGGGCATGGATAAACTTTGGAGCAGGCAAACTGGGCACTGGGGACACCAGTAGTATAACCTATGCCTTCTAGAATTTGTGTCGGGGCCGCCACCATGGGTCTTGATACACCCCATGGTGGGACCAGCATAGGTATCTACAATTCTTGGGGGCCGTATGACACATGTTAACGCGAGTAGGAGTCGATCTTTAGAAAAATGGGGATCACTTCACCCTCAGCGTGGGGTGCCAGTTAGAATAAACTCAAGTAGATGCAGAGATATAATATGGGTGCGATAGTACATTCGACACTTCCTTAGCCTGTGACACTTTCCTATTTTCAGTTTATATCTATCATGCCCTTTTCCTATTCACATACTGAAGAGTTGCTAGATTTACTCAGGCTTTATGTCTGACTCTATTTTCTTTCGTCCCCCCCCCCCAGGTCCACAGGGAGGAAACAGCTCAGCTCAGTCAGACTCTTTACAAGCTCCAAGACCGTAGATGTATGATTTGGATCTCTTTTGCTCGGATTATGGCTTTAGATATCACTATGGGGATTTTTGTCACTTTATTTATGTTCTATGCTTCTTTAATAATCAAGACAGTAATGAGGTTGTAATGTTGGAAGTATTTTGAGATAATTATGGAATGTTTTGTTTGAACACATATTTATGAAATAAAAGTCTGTTTGGTTTCCGCTGTTTAAAATATATGTATTTATATCTGTCTTGAGTTTATCTGTGGCTTTTACTTATAAACCTCCACCAAAGTTAAGGCATTCCCTTTGTGAGTGACCTTAACGGAGGTGGGGTGTTTCATCCTTTAAAGCCTCTGACCAGTCTATATTGTATTGCCTCTTCTTTTGCCGAACTGGGATTACATAAGGACTGATGTTTAGGGAATGAATTATGATAGAAGGATTGATTCCAACCATATCTGAATGTGTCCAAGCGAAAACATCCTTGTTGAGCTGCAAGAACAGAACTAGGTCACTCTTTAAGGGTTCTGTTAACCTCTTCCCTATATTAACTTTGGCTTTATCCTTTCAATGTCCCCTCTAGAATCCAAATTTGTGACAATTTCTTCTTCCTCTACCAAGTTTATGTTATCGACTCTCCCCCTTTTTCGTCTCATAGAAGTGTACCTATCATTTGTACATTTGTCAGCTTTATTTATTTTTATTTTAGCTTCGAAGGTTGGAAGTAAGAATCCATCATCCGAAGGTTGAAAAATAGTAGAAGAATCAAAATTCGAAGAATACTCCCTTTTGTATTTGTCAACCGTTGCGATGTACAACTCGCAAGAACTATACTGTTCCCCCATGATGGTTCCCCATCCCTGCTTTGTCAAGAACTTTAGCATCAGATATTTGGAAGAGTCAAAGCATCCATTTCCTTCAGAGCAGGTCGACCAAAGAAGGCATTGTAGTAGGATGGTTGATCAATCATGTAAAAAAGATTTTCAAAGGTCATGTGGAGCGGAGACAATCCAACTTGCACCAGGAGGTTGATATGTCCAACCGGAGTTGATCCCTTGTTGTTGAAGCCAAAGATTGGTTCATTGATTCTTTCTAACTTTTCCTCGGGAATCCCCATTTGATCAAAGGCATGTTTGAAGATGACATTGACCGCACTCCCAGTAACAAAGATTTTGGCTACCACAGAGAGCCTAATCCGAGCTGTTATCATAAAAGGGTCATTGTGTGGATGACGGACCCCTTTCTTCATTTCCTCTGTAGAAGTCACCAAGTTGCGCATTTTGAGAGTGTAACGGGTGTTTTCCATAGATGGTTCCTCTCGAATGGAGAATATCCCTTTGTGAGCATCCTTTAAGTAACAGTTCTTGTCTATGGGCAATTTTCCGTAGGGTGTGGCCCACCATGGATCACATTTATTCGGTTTATTGGTGGGACTAAGTCTAGATAATCTTCCTCTACCGTGGCATCTATTGTGTTTGCTGAAACTTTCTGTTGCTTATTCGTATGCTGGGCAGATGTCAACTTTTTCAAAACAAACTCTTTTAGATGTCCCTCTCAAATAAGCTTCTGAATGATCTCGTCCAAAACCTTGCACTCGTCAGTCTTATGTCCGTTTGTATGGAAATACTTACAATGCTTTCCACCAGTATGGGGTTTTGAGCAATTCTTGGCTTTGAACAAAATAGGGAAGTTGTTGGCCCATTCTTTTGCCATAACATACAAAAAGGAAATCGGCTTGCTTTAGGCGACTACATTGGAATTTGAATCCTCCAACCTCGGCTTCTTTTAATTTCTATCCAAACCAAACCTTCCACTTTGAGGCTTCCTACCAAAGCTCAGCTTCCCTCCTTCCCCTCGAGGCCCGAACTTCTTCTTTTTAAAGTACAATTCATCCATACGGATGAACTTGTCAGCTTGAAAGTGGAAATCTTGTAAGTTTACATAGCCATGGATGTATAGTTCCTTCCAGAAGGGGGTATTCTCAATCAATCCTAAATGCACAATGATTAGCTTATCATGGTTATTCATACCCTTTGCCTTTAATGCTTCCAAATTGAACCACTTCAAGTAATCTTCTAGGGACTCCCCTTGCCTCTGCTTGATGTTAGCAGTGACTGTGTAGTCAACTGTTGGATCCTTACAAATGCAAAATTGTGCAGAAAATTAGTAGGCAAACTGCTTCCATGAATAGATGGTATTTTCCCTATACTGAAGGTACCACTTAGCTGATGTTCCCTAGAAGGTTACTGGAAAAAGTCTACACCTAATGACTCCTGAAGCATTATAGAGATCATTTGGTTGTCAAAAGCTATTAGATGATCATCAGGGTCAGTTGTTCCGAGATATTTTATGGTTGGAACCTTCAACCTGGATGGTATTACAGTGCTCATGATCTCGTCGGTAAAAGGAGCCACTCTTTCATTATCATTAACCCTATCGACCTAGGTTCTCTTCCTTTTTCTTCCCAACAAGTCCATAACAATTTTTCTGGCGATGTCTTGAGATAAGCCTCCGTGTTGTCATAATCTGCCCTTTTGGGGTTATGACCTTAGAAGTGGAGCTACCAGATTGCTCTTGTTCACATTGATTCCCTTGATGATCTATCCCTATTAAAAGTGATCTTTTCTTCTTAGAAGAAGATGCCTTAAGCTTCTCTTTTGCTTCAGAATGTTAGACGGGAGCCTTTCTCTTCGAAGATTCATCCACTTCTCTCTGGCTGGACTTAGTGAGCTTTGAAGACTTTTGCACTTGACTAGCATTTATTTGAGCTTGCATTTCTTGGACTTTCTTATCAGAGCCATAATTTTAGAAGCATTTTCCTCCATGGCATTCAGATATGGTGGACGTATAGGGTTGGAAGTCATTCCTTCTTCGTTGTTGTTTAGATTGAGCGTTAGATCCAAGTTTTCTTCAAGGGTTGCATTAGGAGCTGGTTCCCTATTTCATTCCACCAATCCTTTTGATTTCACATTTCCTTGCCATGGAGCAATAAGTTTACCAAATTATTCTTTAATAGGGTAAACATAAAGTTGAAGTGTTACGACCCGAACTTCCCAATTAAAGGAAATCATGGATTGCTTTGAGGACAAGACGAATCAGAACAAAAACAGAAGAACATTTCATTGCTTATTACAACAATTCCATCAGAATACAAGAATATAACAGTATAAATAAATATTACACATAAGAAAATATCAGAGATTTAAATACACTACTGTAGTGGAAAAATAATACAAAACACAATTGAAGGTGATATACGGATACAGAGCTTCCCGAATATCATTCCAGTTGTGAACCAGGATCCTGTGAATATAAATCTGCAAAACCAAAACTACTAGCTGCCCATGTAGAAAATAGGGGCACCCGGAGTTTAGGTTAAAACAATAAACTCCAGGTTAGTCATGTGACTAGTGTAAGAACTAAAACAGTTATTTAAAATTTTACTTTAAATCAGATATATCAAGGGACAACACCGTATAACACGGAACGGGCTTCCTCCCAAGAATACCAGTACATATAACAAAACAGCGCAATGCTTTTTGTAAAAATGAAGCTACTATAAGACCCAGGTCCCATCACACAATGCAACACAAGCCGGAGGATAAGGTTTTCCCTTATAATAGCCAAACATGCTTGGTACGTTAAAAACAAATCATTTGATACTATCATAAGTGCATAGTGTATAAATCAACTTCAAATATAAATGTATCAATCCTAGACGGCATGGGTACCATATATCATGTCGCCATACTAGGCTCTACAATCAAAACCGCAAAGTCACGTATTTGGAAGTTGGATTTCCATCATGAACCAAGGCAAAAGATAGTCCTTACCGAATTCGAGACGCTCTAGACCGCCCCTCAGGAACAGAACGCATCGTCCCTTGGATCGTCAGGGCCGGTCCACCGATGCGGATTAAAATGCCTGAACACTGCGTTTCCCCACCCTATGGGCGTCAACGAGCCAAATGACTCCATCAGACCCGGATCGTCCGATCTAACCGAGGCACCTCGCAATCCATCATCCACATAAGTAAAATGTCCGGGCGTGTAAAACCCAAAACACCACTCCTAGCTAGAAGGAAATGCATGCCCTCCCTGATATCCTCTCCCGTTTCTGGTTCACATCGGGGTGAGAGGCTCGCGAATTAATGCTACACAAAGCTACGCCACAAAGGCCGTGCTTTGATCATCAACCACAAGACTCTGCTTTTCAACAGAAGCCTTGATCATTTGCATCTTAGCATGCTACACAAGCAAACCACTCCATGCAACCGATATCCATCAATCACACAGAATGATATCCAATGTCAGACACACAGTCCATTTATAAGTTCGCTCTGGGTCTGAACGAAACCGGAGGAACCTTATTCCTCGCATATCCATTGATCTCTAAGTACGTTTGGATGATCACCAACTGATTCACTCCTCTTGGGTGTACAGCCCAATCAAGATCATCAGTAATTATCCAAACGATGTGAAGACCTCCGTTCTTCAACCATCGTCTTCACCTTCGACTTATCGTCGTATCAGTTATTCAGAATGGGATAAACCCGGTCTTTCCGAATAACTCGCGTATATAATAAATAAGTGTTACACAAACACAACATATGCCTCATTCCAATTCATCAATCACTAACCGTAAACTAGTAAGAGAACAATTCCCCAAATATTAACCCCGAAGGCCGAAACCAACATCAGATCAATACCCAGGAAACCATTCATCTTAACTAATCTTCAGTTAGTTGCTAAATTTCACATTCTTAGGGAGAGGTTCCCATTAATTTTATCAAAGTTAAATTCTTTAATCTTCTTTTGAATATCAATTCAAACTAACTTATGGTTTATCCAAACTAGTCGGGATTAACGAACCTTACCGAAGTAATCAATTGTTAAATTTCCCAACCCCAACCTATTCATCCCATGAAGTAAAACTGGTAATACTTCATATCTAACACCACGGTGTTATCAGTAAATTCAATTACCATTTCGGGTTCAAATCTAATTAAAGATTTAACTATCGTCTGAAGTAAAACTGGTGATACTCCATTCTCGATCATTTCTTGAATTTGATAATTTTAACTATCAAATTCACTTTTCAATCTAATTAAAGATTCATTAAAACTCTAATTCAGTTTTAATTTCCACTAATTCAGTTTTAAAACACGGTTCACGATAAACCCAAAATCACATTCCATTAACAATGGAATTTTCATGGAAAATAGATCAATATATATATAATCGAGATAAACTTCCATATCCAACTAATAATATAAATGGAATAATGGCAAAGCCTTTTAAATTCCATATATATTAGCAGTCTTCCTCCACAGAAATTCACTTCGATTATTACCAAATCGAATTCCATTCCATTCCAATTTATTTTATTAAATTGGAAAACTTCACTTTGGAAATTTTCCTTTAGATCTTATCAAAAAGATTTATAAATTCCAAATCCCATTTCATTGTAAATCTGGTTAAAGAACGAATGTGGTTAAAACACAGTTCACGATAAACCCAAAAAAAAATTCCAATTCAATTCCAATTAAATATTATTTAATTGGTATACTTCATTAAATCTAAATAAAAAGATTTAATCTTTTTCTCAACTGGGTTTAAGAACAGTGTTAATGAAGACACCATTCACCACAAACCCAAATCCCATTTGATATTAAATACAGGGCTCTGAATAGAAAATATATCAGCTTATATTCAATATCAAATACTACAACCAACAAATATCATATTGGAAATAACGATATTAATATATCTTTCAAATTTCCATAACAATATCTGTATAATCACAAAATTCAATATCGAAATATTTCGAAATAATTTCGATTCAAATCCATTTCCAATTTATATATTGGAAATTCTGGTTATTTTCAAAACCATTTCAAATCCACTTTATTTATTTTAAAAATACATGGGATTATAATTTTAGTTCAAAACTAGTTCATTTCGATAAAAAATATTTTTATCTTTTCAAATTTGGAATTTTTCATCCTAATTAATCCCAAATCATTTCTTATGATTTTACACTAATTATTGATCTTTTTAATAATTTTATCAAGGCTCGTACAGTCGATTTCCATCAACGGCCATCGAACTGCACTTACAGCGACCTTTTCCAAATTTGATTTGGACATAATTCCAAATCCAACTGTTAGATTTCTAGTTTTTTGTATTCGTTAGAAAGCACTTTTCGATACGAACCCAAAGGTTTCGATTTTAGGAGAATCCAACGGTCGGATCTCCCGTAATGTCCATTCGAAGTCAATTGTCGAAATTCGCGAACTGCCGCAGCTCGGCGCGTTCTATTCAGGCCATTATATATATAATATATATATATATATATATATATTATATGTATTACGTCGATTTCCTTTCAAAACGTATTTTATAAATCGTTTTAAATTCGTTTTCAAAACGATTTCAACTTCATATTCAATTTCAAATCAAAATTGAATATTCCATATCGTTAATATATAAATGATAATATTTTCAAAACGTTATATTTTGAAATCACTTCCTTTTCAATATTCATTATAAAAACGAATATCATCGATATAAATATCGTTCGTGTCAAAATGGCGCATATCTAACCAACACGGCTTTATATATTTCAATAACTTCATTATTATATTCAACAAATGAATATTTTCTTCAACACATGAATTTTCTTTTATTCAACACATGAATATATATTTTATTCAACACATGAATTTTCTTTTTTTCAACACATGAATATTCTTTTATTCAACACATGAATATATATTTTGTAATATTCTTTATTTTCCAAATTGGAATGAGGCCCAATCAATTACCATATAATATTAATTATATGGATTTCCTACAACACATGTATATAATAGCAACGATAAATAATCAACCATCATCCAGAGTGCACCACACAACTGCATAAGCATTAAATATAAATAATTAACGCTTACATAGTCTGTCAACCAATCGATCGACATACAACTAAATAATTGGGATTAGTTTACGCCAAATATCATCCCAACACCCGTGTGGGGTTTCAAATCAACAAACACAGATTTTTATTTGTGCAGTTGGGCGATGTGTAAAATTTATCGTCCCAATCCCTATTAGTCAAATGTGTGTACATAAACAAATCTTCCGATTTGTTTATAAATATTCATTTTATATACACGTTAAAAATAATATTTTTAACTATAAAATATTTTCAACTATAAAATATTTTATTCCATTCCACTTCACACAATCAACTTTCACAACACATCAATTAAACAAACAAGTCATCCATGGTCTGTGGACAACGGGTTTCGGGTGCTGCTAAGCACCGTCTGCATCCTAGTATATATTTCAAACTAGAAATTAAAATAAAAGTGAGGAGTTCTCACCGAGGGTTCCACTCCTCCATCCTACTTCTGAACTTCTGAGCCGTTTGGATTTGCCCGTACTTCCAACGCAGTCGTCTCCACGCTGTTCATATTAAAATCACATTTTCAATATGATGTTCTGTACATTAAAAATCATATTTTTAATACTCTACCAGTATAAAAATCATATTTTTATCCTTTCTATAATATAAAATTCATATTTTTATTCTTTCTATAATATAAAAATCATATTTTTATTCATTCTATAATATAAAAATCATATTTTTATTATCTCTATAATATAAAAATCATATTTTTATTATCTCTATAATATAAAAATCATATTTTTATTCTTTCTATAATATAAAAATCATATTTTTATTATCTCTATAATATAAAAATCATATTTTTATAATCTCTATAATATAAAAATCACATTTTTTTCCTAACCAAAAATCGAGTTTTTACATAACTAAAGATCATATCTTTATCATTCTAAAAATCCTAACTTTTCATGTCTAAAAATCTAACCTTTTCATGAACAAAAATCTAATCTTTTTACTAACAAGAATCTAATCTTTTTATTAGCTATGTTTATATAAAAATCAAATTTTTTTATACATATAAAAATTTCAATCTTTATCATAATAAAAATTTAATTTTTATCGCATTATAATCTAATTATTTTATCATGAATCAATGGCATTATATAAAAAAATATAAGACCTGAAAAACGATTTTTATTCACTAAATTAACTAGTTCATTACTTAAAAGAAAATAAAAATAATAATGAAGAAAGCTTACAGTTCAAAGAGGGAGGAAGAGGGGGGTTCGGCATCGAGGTGGCAACCTAGGCAGGTGGCGGCGCTGGTTCGGTTTTAGGGGGATTTAGGGTGAACGGTTTTGGGCGATGGGGACTTCAACGGTGGGAGGGAGGAGGCGCTGGGGAGGAGAGAGGGTGGCGGCTGTCGAGAGGGAGCATCGGAAGTGGGCGGCGCAGTGGATGGAAGGGAGGCAGCGACGGTCTCAGGCGATTGGGGGGGGCGCGATTGTTTTGTTTCTTTTTTTTCTCCCTATCTGTTGAATGATTTGAACGAGGGGGAGGGGGTTGACTAGGAATAGGAGAAATGAGGGGGGTTGTTTAGTTATTTATATATTTTATTATTTTTAAATTTCAAAAAGCAACTATTTATTTTGAGCTCGAAATCGAACCCACCGACTGTCGTCACTAGCTAATTACCCCCATTCCGAACACAATGGGATATGAATCGTAAGCTGATTCGACTGTTTCGATCAGTTTCCGTCAAAATTGAAATATAAATCTATATGTTGAATTTAAACGCACATTTCAATTTACCAAGGCCACATATGGACTCTAAAATTTCCCAAAAATATTTTCTAGCTTCGTAGTGATGATACGGTCCTAACAAAACTAATTTCTTCAAATTTGAAGACCGTTTGAAAAATGGCCATTTTCCAGTCGATGGAATTGACTAAAACTGTTAAAACACATTTTACTTCGCCACGCTCACATATTGATTTCAAAAATTACGAATTTTTGAATCTAGCAATAACTTGACATCCTGGATCCAACAAAAGTGGTTTCGTCGAAAATAGAGGTCGTTTGCAAAATTTCCAATTTTAAGGGCCAAAATTCCAAAGCGACTATTCTGAATTTTCAACTGGACGTAACTTTTAATTCCCGCAATGAAATTTTGATTTTTCAGATTCGTTGGAAAGATATTCTCAAAGAGATTCTAATATTTTTGGTTTCGCTAAAATCCGGTTTATTTTGAATCCTTTATATTCATTTGAACTTTGAAATCGAATTTTCGAACTACCGCGCCATTTTCAATTCCTTTTCAAATTAAAATAAAATATTTATATTCCAACGACGATTCAAATAAATATTTCCGTTCTATTTCTATTCAAAAAAAAAAATTCTCCTTATTATTATTTAAAATAATTCATTTTAAATATCCAAAATTCATTAAAATAGCCAAAATAAAAAATTTAAATTGGCTCGGATTTTCGGGTTGTTACACGAAGGTTCAATCCCTCCTTGTAGCGCCAAAATGTTAACAATATTTTTCGTTAACACCCGAACTAAGATAAATGATTCATATACTTTGTAGCTTGATGCAAGGGTGATCTAAAGGACATAAGAATATAACCTTTGGATCAGTGTTCTTTAACTAGTTCCATCATTCCCTACGCACCATGACCCTAAGTCTAAAGGTAAGTTACTCTTCCCTCAGGGGGTGAGTGTCACACTTACAAGACTATGAGATTGAAGGTAACCTCGGAGAAAGGTTTCTACTAGCTAGATAAGACTGGAACCTTGTACAATTGTCACCTTTAGATTTAGGATAAAATAATATATATTGGGCATAGAGAAAACAGGATAATGCCTCTCAACTCTCGCTTTGTTTTTATGCCACAACACTTATCGCATTGTGAAAAGTCGATGGTCTATAGCTTTAGCTCTCCGTCTTTCCGCATCACACATCAAGCTGACTGTCAATGGCTGGTACCCGACGATTACTATCAATCAGATGGTTAAACCTGCCTAAGGAAAACAAATGAGATGGTCGTAACACGCCTAGTTACAAGGCAACAAGATCGTCGAATCATCTACGCTACCCCACAGCCTTCTGACTGCCCCGTATCGTGGCAGTCAAGGTATACTCACCGGGTAGTAATGTGCAGACCCAACACCTGCGAGCAAAGCCTAAATGCTGCCATCGCATAGAGGACTACCACGAGTATCCTCCACGTCCCTGGAAGTCGCATGCTTCCCCTTCCAGTCCTTCGAAGCCAGCAGAATATCAACAGAACATCAGGTAGAATAATCAGATGGATTTGTGCTCCCCTTGTATCTCATGACACCACGATGATCTACCCCGTTGGATTCTTCATTACCAGACGTACGGACCGGTCCAAGCGCCATAGGTTAATGTGTTATTGGACCATATATCCAAACGTTTAATTACATGCTTTCTCTATCTCAATAGATTTCTGGTTAACTTGGTTATTTCAAATCATATTAACTTCTTATTCAGGTTACCAAGTTCTTCTTGCTTATAAATTTCATTTATATAACTTAACCCATTTAAGTTCATTAATAAGCCTTTAACATATTATTCTTATCAGCAGATTTCAGATTCTCAGGTTTTCAGATAACATGTTCTTCTTATCAGCAGGATTCAGATTCTCAGGTTTAAAGATTACTTAATATATAATTAAGTTCAGCTTATTGCATTTCATATGTTTTCCCTTCTTTTCTCCACTTATTACAAACAACGGGTTTCAGGTTTCCAGATTTACAGATTACTTAATTTATAATTAAGTACAACTTATCTCATTACATAAATTATCTCATTTTCTCTATCATTTATTATAACCTAAGTTATAATTTCAACTTGTCCATAGGACAAGCCCACCTATTATCTTTCCTTTTCCCCTTCAGGTTTATTTATAATAGGTTATTATCATCCCCTGTTCTTTCCAATATTTATATTGTTGTAACCTTCATTTATTTCCATTGATTACAAATAATGTCGTTTAATTCTTTCTAGTTATATACATATATGTTAATGCACCAGACCTCTCAAATTAAGTTGACCACTTATGGATGCTGCATTTGTCGGGCGGTTCCGTGCAGACTTCTAGAACAAGTTGAACTTAACATCATGTCTTAGCACTATTATATGTATGTTTACGCATCAGACCCTTCACCTTAAATTTCCCACTTGTGGATGCTGGATATGCCGGGTGGTTCCGGGCAGACTTCTAACACAAGTTGAATTTAACCTCGTGTCTAAGTGCAGTTACAATTTTCTATTTACTGTAAATTTAGGCATATTCATTCTTCCAAATTTTACTGTAATTCTTATTTACAATATTTTGGCACAATAATATTATTAAACAAATATTCATGTTCATTGAAAATTTCATAATTATAATGTTCATATAAACTACAAATTTAGACAGGTGATTAATGGAAATAGGCTTTATACAGCAGAAAATGTCCTCGGTTCAGGTTTCAAGATTACGATATTATAGTAATTCCATCATTTATATGAAGGGTATGATTCATTTTTAATTACAACAATACTAATTTCAATAGATTTCAGTAGGTTAATCATTTCACTATCGTGTCAACAAGATCATCGAATCACCTATGCCCCTCTACAGCCTTCTTATTGCCCCCTGTCATGGCAGTCAAGGTATACTCACAGGGTAGTAATGCGCAGACCCAACCCCTGCGAGCATAACATAAACATTGTCATCGTCAGCTATCAGGAGTACCCTCCACGTCCCAGGAGGCCACATGCTTCCCCTTCCAGTCCTTCGGAACCAGCAGAACATCAGGTAGAATAATCAGATGGACGTAGGGGTGAGCATTATTCGGTTAAACCAAATAAACCAACCAAACCAATTTATTTTGGTCGGCTTGGTTCGATTTTGAAATTAAATCGGTTTGTAATCGGCCCGAAAAAATATTAATTTTGGTTATCGTTTTAACCAAATTAACTGAATTTTTACTATATTTTCAAAATTATCGGTATTATAATAAACAATTTAGGTTAGTTTAGTTATTTAAGTATGTATTAATCGTCACCTATGTGTCAAAATTAATTTTAAAAATAAAAAATAATAATACTGTAATCATATATTTATAATTTGTTTCTAATTATAGTGAACATTTCAAACACATAATGTAAAACATTTTTAGTTCGGTTTAATCAGATAACCAACCGAACCAACCAAACTTTATTTGGTTGGTTTGGTTTTCTTTTCATTTTTATTGGTTTTAGTTTGGTTTGACAAATTTTTCATCGGATAAACCAAACCAACCGAACGCTCACCCCTAGATGGACGTGCGCTCTCCTCGTGTCTCATGACACCATGATGATCTACCCCGTTGGGTTCTTCATTTCCAAACGTATAGATTGGTCTGAGCACCTCAGGTTAATGTGTTATTAGACCCTGTGTCCAAACGTTTAATTACGCACTTGCTCTTTCTCATTAGATTTTCGGTAAACTTGATCATTTCAAATCATATTAACTTCTTATTCAGGTTACCAAATTCTTCTTGCTTATTAAATTATATATCTTACCCCATTTAAGTTCATTAATATGCCTTTAACATGTTATTCTTATTAGCATATTTCAAATACTCAGGTTTTCAAATAACATGTTCTTCTTATCAGCAGGATTTAGATTCTCAGGTTTACAGATTACTTAATATATAATTAAGTACAACATATTGCATTTCATATGTTTTCCCTTCTTTTCTCTATTTATTACAAACATCGGGTTTTAGGTTTCCAAATTTACAATTACTTAATTTATAATTAAGTACAACTTATCTCATTACATAAGTTATCTAATTTTCTCTATTTTTTATTATAACCTAAGTTATAATTTCCACTTGTCCCTAGGACAAGCCTACCTGTTAATTTTCCTTTTTCCCTTCAGGTTTATTCATAATAGGTTATTATCATTCCATGTTCTTTCCAATATTAATATTGTTGTTACCTTCGTTCTTTTCCATTAATTACAATTAATTCCATTTAATTGTTTCTAGTTATATACATATATGTTAATGCACTAGATCTCTCACGTTAAGTTGACCACTTGTGGATGTTGGATTTGTCAAGCGGTTCCGGACAGACTACTACCACAAGTTGAACTTAACATCGTGTCTTAGCACTGTTATATGTATGTTTATGCACCATACCACTCACATTAAATTGACCACTTGTGGTTGCTGGAATTGCTGGGCAGTTCCGGGCAGACTTCTACCACATGTTGAATTTAACCTCGTGTCTAGGTGCAGTTACAATTTTCTATTTACTGTAAATTTAGGCATATTCATTCCTCCAAATTTTACTATAATTTTTATTTACAATCTTTTGGCACAATAAAATTCTTAAAAAAATATTCAGGTTCATTGTAAATTTCATAATTACAGTGTTCACAAAAATTCACAATTCAGACAGGTGATTAATGGAAATTGGCTTTATATAGTAGAAAATGTTCTCAGTTCAGGTTTCAAGATTACAGTACTACAGTAGATACATCATTTATACAAAGGATACAATTCAGATTTAATTACGACAGTACTAATTTCAACAAATTTTAGTAGGTTAATTATTTCAGCAGATTAAACATTTCAGCAGGTAACAGTAGGTTAAACATTTTAGCATGTTAATCATTTCAACAGATATATTATACATATTAACAGGGTACACAAAATGAAAGATATGCCATTATCGAAAAGTCATAACTTAAATCAACTCACATAATAGCTTCCTAATTCATGAAGCTGGTCCAGACCTAGCATTCCATGGCTCCCCTAACTGAATCTAGAACCTAAATAACCATGGATTCACAATTCTCAAACTAAAAGAAAAGGGAAGAAAGAAGAGAAATCTAAGTTGACCAGATCCAAGAATTTACCTTACTTCGATCAAAATTCTGAACACCCCAATCGTAGATATATATTCTTTTACTCCAAATCTTGAATTAGAATTTCCAAAGACTAATTATTTTACTTTTTGAAGAGATTGAGGAGGAGGAAGAATGGAAAAGTCCAGGAAGCATTTCAGAAAATATGAGATTTAGGTTAGGCTCTGTTAGTCTATTTATAGATGCCCAGCAACGAATATGGTCCCCAAAATAGTCCACATTCATAGAATGAACCTGCCAAGATCAGGGGTGGGTCAACCCCGGGGTCGACCTTAAGGTCAACACACCCTTGTATGGGTCGACCCCTAACGGGTCGATTTCCCGCCCTATTTTCCTACTGTGTACGTTTTGATTTTCTGGATTTATTTATTTATATATAAGCGTGTTATATGTATACAAACTTCCAATGCCCATAACTTTTTCAGACATTATCTGTTTTACGTAAACTTGGGATCTATTTAAACCAGAATTCCGAGACGAACACAACAGTGATGTCGGTTCCACTTAATTCTGAATATTAATTTAAGTTATTTCCATCTATTATCTTCAAGTATGGTTATAGTGTATTAAATTTTGAGTTGTTACATTCTCCTCTCCTTAGGAAATTTCATCCCCAAAATTTGCTAGGGATGTAATAGTGTTATCCCTCGTATATAACAACCAATTTGTGTTCATCCAATTTTTCAATCATCTGTGTACTTGTGCAAAGTGTAATACAACATAATAGTACATCAATGCAATGTAAGCCTAAGAGGTACCTTCTATATGAATGCAATTTTTCTCAAAAGTCCTTTAAAACATGATGCGCACATCCTAAATATACTGGTAGTTCTACATGAATGCAATATTCTGAAAATCAAAATACTTTCTCATCCAAATTTTTCCCACACTCTTACTAAGTAATAGCACAGTTTGTCCAATTGTTGCGTTCAAAATCCTACCAACCATCTTTAAATTTCGAATTTCAAAAAAAATCTAATTTTCTAAACTCGATTTCTTATGTTACAAAAAGGCAGAAAACAGAAAACTTCACATCTTCCGTTTTCTTTTAGTTACCTTTTCTATCTGTACTCAGATTTTATATAACCACTATATAAGGATTCCCTACTTTCCTATCCAAGCACAGACCACATAAGAAAACTTTTTTCATTATAGATTTTCTTTAACTATCATGTTTGTTGCTTTATTGAATTTGTTGTCTCCTTTTTAGTTATTCCATTACTCTTTTTTTAGCTTATTTAACTTAATCCTCTGATCTAAGTTTAGTTTCAAATAAGCATTCTAGTCCTTCAACTAAAATAGGAAAACAAACGCTCTACACAGCTACTACTAAGGGCCAAGAATTTCAGGACTATGTCCCCCTCAGATAGAAAAGTTCAAACCACGGGATCAATGACAGGTATAGTTGTTACCCTAACTACCCAACTGGAACAAAATAATAGAACGATCCCAATAGAAATGAAATAATGGGTTTTACCCCAACAGGAAAATTAGCAACAAGATCTAAACACTTACTTGCCCTTCACTTCCAAGTAGTCACTACTAGTCCTTATTGTGTACTAACAGTCATTTCCAAGCAACAATCTAGGCTTCTCAATGATTACGCATTCTAGGGGAACTTACCACTATTCCAAGTAAATTCTCGCTATCTGCTTCATAGCCTCAAAACTTTTCCTTCCTTCCCTAGGTACTAATCCTTACCTACTCCATGATTTAAAAACGTGGTTTGGCTTCCTCATTTTACTTTCCTTCCAAAAGTTAAAATTGTTAAAACTTTATTTTGCCAAACCATAAAACATGTCATCTCAAAAACAAAATCAAATTTTTTTTTTCAAATCACAAAAATTGGAGTAGACAAGGACAACTATTACTCAATCAGGTTTATAACCATTCTTATTTATAATGCAAGTTCAGTTATGTAATAACCCGGAAATCTAGGCCATTTAAAAAAATTTATTTTGGCAATTTTAGCGAATTTTGATTATTTAAAAAGAATTATTTTAAATAATATCGACGAGGAATTTATTTTGAATATAAGTCGAACATATATATTCGTTTGAACCGACGTTAGAATATAAATATTTATTTATATTTATAAAAGGAATTGAAAATGGCGCGGTAGTTCGATAATTCGATTTCAAAATTCAAATGAACATATCGGGTGCAAAATAAACCGGATTTTAGCGAAACCAAAAATAATAGAATCTAATTGAGAATATCTTTCCAACGAATCCAAAAAATTGAAATTTCATAGCGGGAATCAAAAGATATGTCCAGTTGAAAATTCTAAATAGTCGCTATGGAATTTCGGCCCATAAAAATGGCCATTTTGCAAACGACCTCGGATTTCGACGAAACCACTTTTGTTGGGTCCGCGATGTCAAATTATTGCTAGGTTTCAAATTTCGTAATTTTTTGAATCAATATATGAGCGTGGCAAAGGAAAACGCGTTTGACCAGTTTAGTTGATTTTAATCGACTGGAAAATGGCCAGTTTTCCAACTGTCTCATAATTCGACGAAACTAGTTTTGTTAGAACTGTATCGTCAATACGAAGCTAGAAAATATTTTTCTGGAATTTTTAGAGTTCGTAGGTGACCCCGGTAAATTGAAATGGCGTTCAAATACAATATATAGAGTTATATGTTGATTTTAACGGAAACTGATCGAAGCAGCCTACGATACATATCCCATTGTGTTCGGAATGGGGGTAATTAGCTATGAACGACAAGCGGTGGGCCTTGTTTCGAGGTCGAAAATAAAAGTACCTTTTTAAAATTAAAATTAATTAATTAATTAAAATTTAACTCCCTCTCTCTCTTTCTTTTAACTCCTCTGGCCCCCCATCACCGTTCAATTCTAATCGAATAAGAAAAAAAACGACGGAAAGGGGGGATCGCCGCCCACGCCATCGCCGCCCACGCCAGCTCGATGCCTCCTCCTTCGCCATCCCCTTCTCTAGGCGTCCCTCCTCCAATCGATTACCCACCCCGCGCCCAAATCGAAGAAGACCGATGCCCTAGCCCTACCCACAACGTCGGGCCCCACTCCGACCATCAACGACCCCCGCCCCCCCTCAGGCCATCCACCGCCACCATGAACCCCCCTTCTCACAGAAGCAACACTGTAAGTTTAATTAATTTCATTTTTATTTTTCTTTATTTTACTTATATAGGGTGATTAGCTTTATAGGAAAAGAAAAAATCAGTTTTATACACGATATTAGCTAATAAAAATCAATCCTTTTATATAGAGAAATTAAAAAAGTGACTTTTATATAGTAGAAATAGTAAAGATGTGATCTTTATAGAAGTAGCAATATTAAAAATATGATTTTTATATAGTATAGATAATAAAAATATGATTTTTATTCATGAAGAGTAATAAAAAATATAATTTTTATTATATTACTAGCAAGGTAAAGATGGAATTTTTATCTATATAGTAGCGGTATAAAAATGTGATTTTTATCCATATAGCATAGTTATAAAAATGTGATTTTTATATACATAGCAAAAAAAGTAAAAAAATTCGACTTTTTATATATTAAACAGCGAAGTAAAAATTCGATTTTTATATATTGAATAGTGAAGTAAAAATTCGATTTTTATATATTGAATAGCGAAGTAAAAATTCGATTTTTATATATTGAATAGCGAAGTAAAAATTCGATTTTTATATATTGGATAGCGAAGTAAAAATTCGATTTTTATATATTGAATAGCGAAGTAAAAATTCGATTTTTATATATGTAGTGAATACAGATGACGAAGGTGATGAAAGAAGAAACGATGAAGATTTACTACATAAGAAGAGTCGTGGCGTATTGGATTTGCTATATGTGAGAACTTCTCACCTTCTAATTTTGTTTTCTAGTTAAAAATATATACTAGGATGCAGACGGTGTTTAGTAGCACCCGACACCCGTCGTCCACAGACCATGGACGGCTTGTATGCTTGTTTGTTTGATTTTGATGTGTAGTTGATTGTGTGATGTGAAATAAAATAAAATATTTACATAGTTTAGAATATTTTATAGTTAAAAATAGAATTTTTAATGTGTATATGAAATGAAATAAAAATAAACAAATCGGATGATTTGTTTGTATACACACATTTGACTGATATTGATTGGGACGATAAATTTTACACATCGCCCAACTGCACAAATAAAATCTGTGTTTGATTGTTTGAAACCCCACACGGATATTGGGATGATATATGACATACACTAATCCCAATAGTTAGTTGTATGTCGATCGATTGATTGACAGACTGTTATGAGCGTTAAATATTTATATTTGATGCTTATACAGTGTAGAATGCACTTTGGATGATGGTTGATTATTCATCGTTGTTATTGTATACATGTATAGTAGAAAATCCATATAATTAACATTATATGGTAATTGATTGGGCCTCATTCCATATTAGAAAAAGAAATATTTGAAAAGGAAATATTTGAAATAGAATGTTTGAAAATAAAAATATATGAAGCCGTGTCGATTAGATTTACGCCATTTTGATGTGAACGATATTTATATCGATTTTATTCATTTTATAATGAACATCGAAAGTGATTTCAAAATCTGATATTTTGAATAGAAATAAATTCGAATTAAATTGAAATGAATTGAAATTCGAATTAAATTGAAATTGAATTGAAATCAATTTGAAATGAATTTAAAACGAATTTATATTGGAAAAATTCAATTTTGATTTGAATTTGAAATGAAGTTGAAATCGTTTCGAAAATGAATTTAAAACGATTTATAAAATACGTTTCAAAAGTAAATCGACGAAGTATATATTATATATATTATATATATATAATATAATGGCCTGAATAGAATGCGCCGCGCCGCGGCAGTTCGTGAATTCCGACTATCGACTTCGAACGGATATTACGGGAGATCCGACCGTCGGATTCTCCTAAAATCGAAACCGTTGGGTTCGTATCGAAAAGAGCTTTCTAACGAATATTAGAAATTAGAAATCTAATGGTTGGATTTGGAATTATGTCCAAATCAAATTTGGAAAAGGTCGCTGTAAGTGCAGTTCGATGGCCGTTGATGGAAATCGATTGTACGGGCCTTGATAAAATTATTAAAAATAGTAATAAATTGTGTAAAATCATAAGAAATGATTTAGAAAGAATTGGGATGAAAAACTCCATGTTTGAAAAGATAAAAATAGATTTTTATCGAAATGAACTAGTTTTGAACTAGAATTATAATTCTATTTATTTTTAAATAAATAAATTGGATTTGAAATGGTTTTGAAAATAACCAGAATTGCCAATAATTATTGGAATGGATTTGAATCGAAATTGTCTTTGGAATATTTCGATGTTGGATTTCGTGATGATACAGATATTGTTATGGGAATTTGAAAGATATTTATATCGTTATTTCCAATACGATATCTGTTGGTCGTAGAATTTGATATTGAATATAAGCCGGTATATTTTCTATTCAGAGCCTTGTATTTAATATCAAATGTGATTTGGGTTTGTCGTGAATGGTGTATTCATTAACACTGTTCTTAAGCCCAGTTGAGAAAAAGATTAAATCTTTTATTTAGATTTAATGAAGTGTACCAGTTAAATAATATTTAATTGGAATTGAATTGGTATTGTTTTTTGGGTTTATCGTGAACAGTGTTTTAAATAACACTTGTTCTTTAACCCGATAATTAATAGAATGTGATTTTGGGTTGTCGTGAACGGTATCTTCCATAATACTGTTCTTAGACCCAACAGAGTTAAGAAAATCAGAAACTAACTGGAGATTAGTTAAGTTGAATGGTTTCTGGGGTATTGATCTGATGTTGGTTTCGGCCTTCGGGGTTAATACTTAGGGAATTGTTCACTTGCTAATTTACGGTTAGGGACTGATTGAAATGTGATGTGATTTTGGGTTTATTGTGAACCGTGTTTTAAATGACAAGGATTCTTTAACCCAGTTACAGATTAAAACTAAGTGGAGTTTTAATGAATCTTTAATTAGATTGAAAAGATCGAGAATGGAGTATCACCAGTTTTGCTCCAGGCGATAGTTAAATCTTTAATTAGATTTGAACGTGAAATGGTAATTGAATTTACCGATAACACCGTGGTGTTAGATATGAAGTATTACCAGTTTTACTTCATGGCATGAATAGGTTGGGAAATTAAAACAAATGATTACTTCGGTGAGGTTCGCTAATCCCGACTAGTTTGAATTGATATTCAAAAGTAGATTAAGGAATAAATTTTAATGATTTATCTTTGATAAAATTAATGGGAACCTTTCCCTATGAATGTGAAATTTAGAAACTAACTGTCGATTAGCTAAGCAGAATGGTTTTCTGGATATTGATCTGATGTTGGTTTCGGCCTTCGGGGTTAATATTTGGGGAATTACTCTCTTGTTAATTTACGGTTAGTGACTAATGAATTGAAATGAGGCGTATGTTGTGTTTGTGTAACACTTGTTTATAATATATGCGAGTTATTCGGAAAGACCGGGTTTATCCCATTCTGAATAACTGATACGACGATAAGTCGAAGATGAAGACGATGGTCGAAGTCCGGAGGTCTTCACGTCGTTTGGGTGATTACTGATGATCTTGATTGGGATGTACACCCAAGAAGATGGAAACAGTTAGTGATCGTTCAGACGTACTTGGAGATCGATGGATATGCGGGGTACTAGGTGCCTCCGGTTTCGTTCAGACCCAGAACGGACTTATAAATGGACTGTGTGTCTGACATCGGATTTCATTCTATGTGAATGATATCGGTTGCATGGAGTGGTTTGCCTGTGTGGCATGCTAAGATGCAAATGATCAAGGCTTCTGTTGAAAAGCAAAGTCTTGTGGTTGATGATCAAAGCACGGCCTTTGTGGCGTAGCTTTGTGTAACGTTTACTTCGCGAGTTTCACACCCGGGATGAACCAAAAACGGGAGACGGACCTCAGGGAGGACATGCGTTTCTTTCTAGCTAGAAGTGGCGTCAGTGGTTTTATACGCCCTGACGAGTTTGACTTATGTGGTTGTTGCTGTTGCGAGGCGCCTCAGTTTGATCGGACGATCCGGGTCCGATGGAGTCATTTGTTGGCTCACTTACGCCCCAAAGGGCGGGGAAACGCAATGTTCAGGAATTTTAATCCACATCGGTGGACCGGCCATGTCGCTCCAAGGGACGATGCGTTCTGTTCCTGAGGGTCGGGCTAGAGCGTCTCGAATCAGTTGAGGACTATCTTTTGCCTCGGTTCATAGATGAAAATCCAATTTCCAAATACGTGATTTTGCGGTTTTAATTGTAAAACTAGTATGGCGACATGATATATGGTACCCATGCCGTCTATGATTGATACTTATGATTTGAAGTTGTTTTATACACTAAACACTTATTATAGTATCAAATGATTTGTTTTAAACGTACTAAGCATGTTTGGCTATTATAAGGGAAAACCCTATCCCCCGGCTTGCGTTGCATTGTGTGATAGGACTTGGGTCTTATAATAGCTTCATTTTCTTTATTTAGCATTGCGTTGCTGTTATATGCACTGGTATTCTTGGGAGGAAACCCGTTCCGTGTTATACGGCGTGGTCCCTTGATTTACCTAACTTTAAAATAAAGATTATTAACTGTTTTAGTTCTCACACCAGTCCCATGACTGACCTGGAGTTTATTGTTTTGACCAAAACTCTGGGTGCCCTTATTTTGACACGGGCAGCTAGTAGTTTTGGTTTTGCAGATTTATATTCACAGGATCCTGGTTTACAGCTGGAATGATATCCGGAAAGCTTTGTATCCGTATATCTCTTCTAGTTGTGTATTGTATTATTTTCCGCTGTGATGTACTTAAATGTAATTTAAATCTCTGATATTTCTGTGTAATATTTATTCATACACTGTATATTCTTGTATTATGATGGAATTGTTGTAATATTCAATGAAATGTTCTTCCGTCTGCGTTCTATTTTGTCGTGTTCTCAAAACAATCAGGCGTTTCGAACGGTCTAGATCGGTTTAGCGACTGATTCGGATCGAGCGAAATTCCCGGTCGTCACAGTTGGTGTAACAACCCGTATTTTCAATAACCTGTTATAACATAAATCGAGGCAGAACTTAATTCTAAAATCTGAATCAAGGGAAACGGGCTATGCCATTGCGTTCGTCTCGGAAAAATACGCGAAATAGAGTCCGAGTTTTCGAAAATCGGAGTCCGTATGACCCAGTTAAGGCCCATTGAAGTTTTCAGAAATTTCCATGTTAAAAACAGATTTAAATTTTAAATTAAAAACAGGGATTAGGGCTAACTGGTGTCAGGCGGGAAAACTCCCGCCAAGACCCCCATGTCGACAGGCATGTCGACAGGGGTCTTAGGGTGTCGACTGCCCTGTCGACAGCCCTGTCGACACGGGGTGGCCAGGCAGTTTTGCCTGGCGCACCATTTTGATTTGGGCTTGGTCTTGTGGCTTGGTTCTAGAGAATTCCGAAATCTGACGGACCTAAACTAACCTAGGGTTAATCCTAGGGCTAAAAACACTCTAATCTTCTATAAATAAGCCCCTAATCCTACCCTAAAACCTCATTATTCATTCTAGCAACCAAACTATGCCAAATTGATTTCTCAAATGGCCTCCACCTAAAAACCCTAGCCTCCACCCTCTTCAAAAATCATTTCTATGAAGGTTTTGATGTTCATACAAGCATTTCTAAGTTGTATGAATGATCATTAGCTTGCATACATCATCAAGTTGCAAGCTTTATTTGCTAAGCTAGAGTTTTTGGGATTTTTGTTAATTGGAGCTTTGTTTTGGGTTTTTATATGCTTGCATAAAGATCTTCTCAATCTTTATTAGTAGATTTGTGTCTTCATAATATTTGTAAGCCCTCTTACCCTCATTTTAGAAACTCTAAAGTTAATGTGTGATGAAAGTTGGGATTTATGCATGTTTAATAAGTTATGCATGCTTATGCGAGTTCACTATGCTATGTTATGCATGTTTAATAAGTTATGCATGCTTATGTGAGTTCACTATGCTATTTTACACATGTTTGATAAGTTATGCATGTTTATGCAAGTTCACTATGCCATGATTTGCAAGTTTAACAAGTTATGCATGTTTATGCAAGTTCACTATGCCATGATTTGCAAGTTTAACAAGTTATGCATGTTTATGCAAGTTCACTATGCTAAGTTATGCAAGTCCAACATGTTATGCATGTTTATTATGATATGTAAGATTTATCATGTATGTTGCGCCAAGTTCCCTCTTTCTATCCTTTATGCGTTATGACGAATATGTAAGCGATAGAATGACGTTGGGGTTTTTTTTGGGTAAAACTTAAAATACATGAAAAGATAAGATTGGGAATTTACCTATTAAGTTAGGTCTACCCCTTGGGAATTTACCTATTAAGTTAGGTCTACCCAAGTATTTGTTAAACTTGTAATTATGTTTTGAAATTAAAGTGGACATGGCACTTAGAAAACATAAGTGTGGCCAACTCGAGGTTGGGTTGAGTTTGTAGCGTAAACCTACCCGGAACCGACCGGCTTAACTAGTTGCTACAAACAATAGGACCCAATGTGAGAAGTTGGTCATGTGTACCTGGGACCCGAGGTTAGACCAAGTTGTGGTGTAAAGCTACCCGGACCCGCCCGGCTTAACTAGTAACCGCAACAAAGTCTAATGTGAGAGGTTAAGGTACAATTAAATTAATGCCTCATGATTAGGGTTAAGTCATGGCCCACTAATACTTAACCAATTTTGGGGATGCGAGGGATTAAATGGGGTTAAGTGGTGAACTGTTGGTTACACTTAACTAATTTAATCCATGATTAGTGAGGGGTTAAACCACACTTAACTCTCTTAGAAAACCCTAGCAACGTGGTCTGTTCCAGCAGTAATCCCAGTTTGGTATCATTCACAACCCTAGAGGCTAGGCTAGGGCGGGGCACGATTACTGGACTGATGTAAGCGACCAAAGCGACGGCTGAGTGGTACAGCGGTGCGGGTCCAGGCGGGCTACGGACGTGCACGTAGTCCGGTGTTGGACAAACTCGAGGCACGGGTACCAGTAGGTTTAGACTGTGCATTATTGCTTAGGTGTCTGGGGTTGACACCCAAGGGCTTGATACACCCGAAGGTGGACCCAGCACAGTCTGACTACAACCATATGTGGGCCGTATGGACACCAACACTTGACGTGTTAGGTTTATAGGGAGCCGATCGACTAGACCGTTGGGCTGGACCTTGTATTAAGGTCACCTCACGTTATTGGGCCAAAGTTTGGGCTGAGGGATCAATACCTGTTATGTTAGTTGCTAGTACACTGTGGTGCAAAGCTTAATCTTCTTTATGTGATGTCACCTTTATCTATTGCCAGTATGTTCATCTCAGTTTCCATCATGATGTTAACTTTATTAGTTTATAGACTGATCGTAGTAGGGCTTACCAGTCTTTTTGACTGACCTGTTTTCTTTCGCTTCTTTTCTTCCGTCCCCCCCCCCCAGGTTCTCAGGGAGGGAACAGTGGTGCTTAGCTTGGATCGCTTGCTTGTTTGCTGGATAGCTCATGTATGTCTGGACATTGAGCTCGCTATGGTTTATCATCTTTATTTTGGGGATAGCACTATGTATTTCAGTATTTCTGTTTATGATGTACTAGACATGTTTACTTTGGCAGTTGACTTTATGATGTACTAGACTTGTTTTGAGATGGTTTGAGATATTCCGCTGTTTTATTCTCACTTACTCTGTTTTACATATATATTTATGTTCTTGTTCTGCCTTGATATATCATTATGCATGCTTACCCAGTTCTAACGCCCCCCAGAAGCTAGTGCCCCCAAAAGAGTGACCCTAGCGGAGGTGGGGTGTTACAAATTTGGTATCAGAGCATATGGTTTACAAGATAGAACAAAAAGTTTTTAAAAGACTTTTGAAAAACTATTTTCAAAACAAGTATAAAGTATTTTCCAAAGAAAAGTCTAGTATTTTAAAAAGGCTATTCCCCAAAAAGCCATTAGCGTTATCCTTCGTTCCCTTGACCTAATCTTATCTTATCCATCGTTTCAGTATGGCTGAGGATCTTGCCATCCCGGATGGAGTAAATGTACCACTCTGGTATAGGAGACTTCTAGAAGCTAGGGCGGCAGCCGGCCCCGCAAACCCTACTCCCACTCCTCCTCCTGTAGTTGAGAATCCTACCCCTAATGTCCCTCCTCCGGTGATTCCTGTTCCTCCTCCTCCAGCAGTTAATATTCCTCCTCCCGTGGCTAATGTTCCTCCCCCTCCTGTTGCTGAGGCTCCTCTTCCTCCTCCTCCCCCTCAGCATCCTCAGGTTGAGTTCACGAAGGTTTGTAAAGACTTCAAGGCGATGGGAGGCAAGAATTTCCTAGGCACGGAATCTTTTGTTGAAGCTAGGAATTGGCTGAAAGACACTGAGGACTTGTTTGCTATTTTTGGGATTGATGACGAGAGGAAGATCTTATTGACAGTATGGCTTTTGAAGGATGAAGCAGCCTATTGGTGGGAGGTCACCAATGGGACGAGGCCCGTTGAGACTTGGGCCGATTTGAGGGCTAGATTTGTGGCCAAGTTTCTATCTTCTGCTGAGGCAAATTTACAGATGGAGAAGTTCATTGCATTAAAGCAAGGTGATATGTCTGTCAAGGAGTATGTGAACAAGTTTAATCAGCTGGCCCGTTTTGGTTTGGATATGGTAAACACTCCTGAGAAGAAGGCTCTTCGATTTGCTAGAGGATTGAATGAGCCGCTGCAGGGTTTGGCGATGTCACATATTCCGCATGGGGCTACTTTTGAGAGTTTGGTCAATATGGCCCTACTTCAGGGGGATGGAAAGAAAGAGGTTAAGTCGAGTGATACTCAAGCAAAGAAGGCTGATTCTCAAGGCAAGGGCAATCAAGGTGGTCAAAGCAGTCAGGGGAATCAGAGCAAGAACAAGAAGGGGAACAACAACAAAGGCAAGGGAAAGTGCAATTACTGTGGTGTGCCTGGACACTTTGCTAAGGATTGTAGGAAGAAGAAAAGGAAGCTTAGTGGTGGATGTTTTTCCTGTGGTGAGACTGGACACTTCAGCAAGGAATGCCTGAAGAAGAAAGGACAGGCTGGATCTTCAGGAGGGCAAGTTCATGCTCTCAATACCGCTCCAGTTCCCGATCGAGGTAGTGTTTCTGTTGAGAACCTTGTTTATGTTTCTGATCTTCCAGTTCGTACCTTGTTTGATTCTGGTGCATCACATAGCTTTATTTCATCTGATCTTGTTGATAGCTTGCACCTTAGTACTAGCTTAGTGGATGATCCCGTTTGTGTTTCGAATCCCATTGGGGGTTCTGCTCATCTATCTATGATATGTGAGGATCTGAGGATCTCTATACTCAGTGTAGAGTTCTTGTGTAGTGCGTATGTTCTTGGTTTCAGGGGATACGGATTGATATTGGGCATGGATTGGCTGTCCAGATATGGAGCCATTCTTGATTGTGAGCATAGGGTTGTGAGGCTTGTGACTCGCCTTGGCAACACCTTAGAGATTTCATGCAATCCGAAGAATCCCGTCATGTTGTGCTATCTTGAATCTCTCGACTCGTCAGAGGAAGCCCTTCAGTCTGTAAGGGTGGTCCGAGATTATCCAGATGTTTTTGAAGAAGTTAAGGGGTTGCCCCCTAAACGAGAGATTGATTTTCGCATTTATCTGGTGGATAATGCTAAGCCTGTTTCTTTGCCCGTTCGGCACATGGCTCCGCGTGAAAGGCGGGAGCTGAGCAAGCAAGTGAAAGAGTTGCTTGAGAAGAACTTCATCAGACGAAGTATATCCGAATGGGGAGCGCCTGTGGTGTTTGCTACTAAGGCAGATGGTTCTCTTCGACTCTGTGTGGACTATAGAGAATTGAATAAGCTGACTAAGAAAAACAGACACCCATTACCAAGGATCGATGATCTCTTTGACCAGCTTGTTGGTGCTTCTGTTTTCTCTCAGCTTGATCTTGCTACTGGATTTCATCAGCTCAGAGTGGCTGAAGATAGTATAGACAAGACTGCATTCAGAACTCCAGATGGATTCTTTGAATGGCTTGTTATGCCGTTCGGTTTGACGAATGCACCCGCGTATTTCGTGGACTTGATGAGTAGGGTGTTTCGAGAGTTCTTGAACAAGTTTGTCGTGGTCTTTGTGGATGATATTCTGATCTTCTCCAAAGATGAAGAAGAGCACGCGAGGCATCTTGTAGAGGTGATGGATACGCTTAGAGCGCATCAGTTAAAGGCTAAGTTCTCCAAGTGTCACTTTTGGAGAAGGGAAGTTCGGTTCCTTGGGCACATAGTATCCAAGCAAGGCTTAGCGGTGGATCCCGCTAAGGTGGTGGCAGTTCAGGATTGGAAGACTCCAAGGAATGCAACCGAGGTGAGAAGTTTTCTAGGTCTTGCGGGTTTTTACCGGAAGTTCATCAAGGACTTCGCGAAGATATCCGCTCCTCTTACTAAGTTGACGAAGAAGAACTTAGTTTTTGCTTGGGATTTGGACTGTGAGCTTGCTTTTCAGAGACTCAAGAGAGCCCTTACCTCAGCACCAGTTCTAGCTTTACCCGATGGTGGTAAGATGTTTACCGTGTACACTGATGCTTGTGGCACGGGATTAGGCGCCGTTCTGATGCAAGAGGGCAGAGCTATATGTTTTGGTGGGAGGCAACTTAAGGTGCATGAGAAGAATTATCCCACTCATGATCTAGAGCTGGCAGCGATTGTATATGCACTCAAGGCTTGGCGTCATTATCTTCTGGGAGAGAGGTTTGAGTTGTATACTGATCATATGTCTTTGAAGTATCTCTTTTCGCAGAAGGATCTGAACTTGAGGCAGCAAAGGTGGATGGAATTCTTGGCGTCCTATGATTTTGATATAGCCTATACCCCCGGCAAGGGGAATGTTGTAGCGGATGCGTTGAGTAGAAAAAGGTTGACACTGAGTCCTCTATTTGTTGAGATGAAGAATTTAGAGTTCTTGGCAACCTTTGATTTCTCTTTGACGATGGAGTCGATGACCGGTTCTTTAGCATCTCTGGAGCTCAGGCCTACCCTTCTAGATCAAATTGGGGCTTCGCAGAAGGAAGACCCTCAGATAATTGAGATTATGGATAAGCTGAGTCGAGGGGAGACATCTAGTCACCTTGCTCGATATTCTATAGATGATAAGGGTTGGCTGAGGAGAGACGGAAGGCTTTGTGTTCCGATGGTGGAAGACTTGGTGAGGAAAGTTCTTGATGAAGCACATCGCTCCAAGTTGACTATACATCCGGGTGAAGATAAGATGTATAAGGATATGAAGCGCATTTTCTTCTGGCCTGGAATGAAGAAGGATGTGGCAGAGTTTGTCTCTAGATGTGTTGTTTGTCAGAGAGTAAAAGCCGAGTCGAAGAAGCCCGGTGGGCTATTGCATCCTCTAGAGGTCCTGCTATGGAAGTGGGAGAGTATTTCTATGGACTTTATTGATGGGCTTCCAAGGTCAAGGAAAGGGAATACGAGTATATGGGTCATTGTAGATAGGCTTACGAAGAGTGCTCATTTCATTCCGGTGAAGAGCAAAAGGACCGCATCTGGACTAGCATCAGTATATCTTCGAGAGATAGTACGACTACATGGAGTCCCTTCCAGCATAGTCAGTGACCGAGACCCCATCTTTACTAGTCAGTTCTGGAACAGTTTGCAGGAAGCTATGGGCACGAGGTTGAACCTGAGTACGGCCTATCACCCACAAACGGACGGTCAGACAGAAAGGGTGAATAGGGTACTTGAGGACTTGTTGAGGCTTTGCATTCTGGACTTTGGTGGTACTTGGGAAGACCACCTCCCTCTTGTTGAGTTTGCATATAATAACAGTTATCAGGCAAGCATAGGGATGGCACCATTTGAGGCTTTATATGGGAGACCGTGCAAGTCACCCACATGTTGGTGGGAGACTACGGATAAGCTTATACTTAGCCCTGACATGATTAGAGATACATCCGAGAAGGTCGAGTTGATTAGAAGACGGATGAAGGCGGCCCAAGACCGACAGAAATCCTATGCTGATAAGCGAAGATCCGATTTGGAGTTTGATGTTGGGGATAAGGTTTTCGTAAAGGTTTCTCCTTTGCGGAATGTGGTCCGATTTGGAGCTGTTGGGAAGTTAGCACCGAGATTTGTTGGACCCTTCCCTATCATAGAGAGAATTGGGAAGATGGCTTATAAAGTGCAATTGCCCGAGAAGCTGTCCGGAGTGCATAACGTCTTTCATGTCTCGCATCTCCGAAAGTGCCTACATGAGTCCGCTGAGGTGGTTGAACCTAGCATTCTTGAAGACGTGGAAGTAGAGAGAGAGAGGCAACTTTGAGGAGAGCTCCGATTCGTATCTTGGGGACGGAGACCAAGAAGCTAAGGAATCGAGAGGTCAAGTTGGTGAAGGTTCAATGGGGTGAAGCCGAAGAAGACGCAACTTGGGAAACCGAGGAGAAGATGCGTGGGCTTTATCCATTCCTTTTTGAGGGTACACTCTCAATCTCTTTCCTTTGTTAGCATATCTTTCTCTTTGCTATCCATGTTTATCTAGTTATTGTGGTAATCTTGTCATGAGAACCTTAGGTAGAAACCCTTTGGATGAAACATGTGTTTGATACATGTTATGTTTGATGGTTGCAAGTGGTTGCAAGTGTTTGCAAGTGGTTACTCGTGGATGCATGATACACATTAGGCACTAGATCGGCTCACACACTCCTCATATTGCATGTGCATGAGTGTTTATGCTTATTCTTGGATGAAATTTGTAGGCAATCACATGGACGTTGCATATGGATGTATGATTGAGCACGCATGTAGATATTATACATTATGTTAGGGATTTGCATACATATGGATACATTTCACTAACATATTCTGCATTGATCTTTGCATTAGATAAGTACATATACACACACTTTTGCATATGTTCATACAGCATTTAGAATCTTTTATGGACAATGGTTGCTCGTGGATGATGTTTTGAGTAGATGGATGTTGGATGGTAGGATATGTTCTTCCTAACTTGAAGATTTCGGGGACGAAATCCTTTAAGGAGGGGAGAATGTAACAACCCGTATTTTCAATAACCTGTTATAACATAAATCGAGGCAGAACTTAATTCTAAAATCTGAATCAAGGGAAACGGGCTATGCCATTGCGTTCGTCTCGGAAAAATACGCGAAATAGAGTCCGAGTTTTCGAAAATCGGAGTCCGTATGACCCAGTTAAGGCCCATTGAAGTTTTCAGAAATTTCCATGTTAAAAACAGATTTAAATTTTAAATTAAAAACAGGGATTAGGGCTAACTGGTGTCAGGCGGGAAAACTCCCGCCAAGACCCCCATGTCGACAGGGGTCTTAGGGTGTCGACTGCCCTGTCGACGGCCCTGTCGACACGGGGTGGCCAGGCAGTTTTGCCTGGCGCACCATTTTGATTTGGGCTTGGTCTTGTGGCTTGGTTCTAGAGAATTCCGAAATCTGACGGACCTAAACTAACCTAGGATTAATCCTAGGGCTAAAAACACTCTAATCTTCTATAAATAAGCCCCTAATCCTACCCTTAAACCTCATTATTCATTCTAGCAACCAAACTATGTCAAATTGATTTCTCAAATGGCCTCCACCTAAAAACCCTAGCCTCCACCCTCTTCAAAAATCATTTCTATGAAGGTTTTGATGTTCATACAAGCATTTCTAAGTTGTATGAATGATCATTAGCTTGCATACATCATCAAGTTGCAAGCTTTATTTGCTAAGCTAGAGTTTTTGGGATTTTTGTTAATTGGAGCTTTGTTTTTGGTTTTTATATGCTTGCATAAAGGGCTTCTCAATCTTTATTAGTAGATTTGTGTCTTCATAATATTTGTAAGCCCTCTTACCCTCATTTTAGAAACTCTAAAGTTAATGTGTGATGAAAGTTGGGATTTATGCATGTTTAATAAGTTATGCATGCTTATACGAGTTCACTATGCTATGTTATGCATGTTTAATAAGTTATGCATGCTTATGTGAGTTCACTATGCTATTTTACACATGTTTGATAAGTTATGCATGTTTATGCAAGTTCACTATGCCATGATTTGCAAGTTTAACAAGTTATGCATGTTTATGCAAGTTCACTATGCCATGATTTGCAAGTTTAACAAGTTATGCATGTTTATGCAAGTTCACTATGCTAAGTTATGCAAGTCCAACATGTTATGCATGTTTATTATGATATGTAAGATTTATCATGTATGTTGCGCCAAGTTCCCTCTTTCTATCATTTATGCGTTATGACGAATATGTAAGCGATAGAATGACGTTGGGGTTTTTTTTGGGTAAAACTTAAAATACATGAAAAGATAAGATTGGGAATTTACCTATTAAGTTAGGTCTACCCCTTGGGAATTTACCTATTAAGTTAGGTCTACCCAAGTATTTGTTAAACTTGTAATTATGTTTTGAAATTAAAGTGGACATGGCACTTAGAAAACATAAGTGTGGCCAACTCGAGGTTGGGTTGAGTTTGTAGCGTAAACCTACCCGGAACCGACCGGCTTAACTAGTTGCTACAAACAATAGGACCCAATGTGAGAAGTTGGTCATGTGTACCTGGGACCCGAGGTTAGACCAAGTTGTGGTGTAAAGCTACCCGGACCCGCCCGGCTTAACTAGTAACCGCAACAAAGTCTAATGTGAGAGGTTAAGGTACAATTAAATTAATGCCTCATGATTAGGGTTAAGTCATGGCCCACTAATACTTAACCAATTTTGGGGATGCGAGGGATTAAATGGGGTTAAGTGGTGAACTGTTGGTTACACTTAACTAATTTAATCCATGATTAGTGAGGGGTTAAACCACACTTAACTCTCTTAGAAAACCCTAGCAACGTGGTCTGTTCCAGCAGTAATCCCAGTTTGGTATCATTCACAACCCTAGAGGCTAGGCTAGGGCGGGGCACGATTACTGGACTGTTGTAAGCGACCAAAGCGACGGCTGAGTGGTACAGCGGTGCGGGTCCAAGCGGGCTACGGACGTGCACGTAGTCCGGTGTTGGACAAACTCGAGGCACGGGTACCAGTAGGTTTAGACTGTGCATTATTGCTTAGGTGTCTGGGGTTGACACCCAAGGGCTTGATACACCCGAAGGTGGACCCAGCACAGTCTGACTACAACCATATGTGGGCCGTATGGACACCAACACTTGACGTGTTAGGTTTATAGGGAGCCGATCGACTAGACCGTTGGGCTGGACCTTGTATTAAGGTCACCTCACGTTATTGGGCCAAAGTTTGGGTTGAGGGATCAATACCTGTTATGTTAGTTGCTAGTACACTGTGGTGCAAAGCTTAATCTTCTTTATGTGATGTCACCTTTATCTACTGCCAGTATGTTCATCTCAGTTTCCATCATGATGTTAACTTTATTAGTTTATAGACTGATCGTAGTAGGGCTTACCAGTCTTTTTGACTGACCTGTTTTCTTTCGCTTCTTTTCTTCCGTTCCCCCCCCCCCCCCCAGGTTCTCAGGGAGGGAACAGTGGTGCTTAGCTTGGATCGCTTGCTTGTTTGCTGGATAGCTCATGTATGTCTGGACATTGAGCTCGCTATGGTTTATCATCTTTATTTTGGGGATAGCACTATGTATTTCAGTATTTCTGTTTATGATGTACTAGACATGTTTATTTTGGCAGTTGACTTTATGATGTACTAGACTTGTTTTGAGATGGTTTGAGATATTCCGCTGTTTTATTCTCACTTACTCTGTTTTACATATATATTTATGTTCTTGTTCTGCCTTGATATATCATTATGCATGCTTACCCAGTTCTAACGCCCCCCAGAAGCTAGTGCCCCCAAAAGAGTGACCCTAGCGGAGGTGGGGTGTTACAGTTGGCATCAGAGCTTTGGTTTACAAAGCTCAGAGAACAAGACACATTAGAACCATACGAAAGAATTCATCAGAAATTGGATTAGTAATATCCAATGGAATGACTCGTTAGAGATGGGATCAGTAGTATCCTAGAACGAGTGTGAAGAGTATATTTTTAAAATGAAAACAATTTTTGTTTTGAAAATTTAAACTTTATTCAACGTATTTGAATATTTATTTTGTATTGAATTTGGACAATCCAATATATAAAGATTTTGTATATATGTCTTGCAAACGTGTGTTCGAAGTCTTAATATACTGGGTAGATATAGAATCCCTCTAGTGCCTGGGGATAATTCTGGTGACGGGGCACCATCGCCAGTATTTATTTTCGAATTTCGAAAGTGAGATTTCCATATATTTCCAATTGACTGGTGTGAGAACTGAAACTAGATAGGGCTTATTGTTGTGATTTGGCATCAAAAATCTGATTTTTGACTATGTATCAAAGTTATGAATTTGAAAAGATAACCAACTAATTGATTGATGGTTGTGTTGTTGATTATTGGTTGATTAATTAAAATTTGTGCCATATAGCCAAATTGAATCAAATAGTGAATTGTATTGAAATTTAGTCGCATTTGCATGCATATACATGTACTTACATTGAACAGGTCATAGCAAGGAGGCTAGAGCAGAGAATAAAATTTGTTTGCCCGAAAAATAGGTACATGTTTATCATAATTTACTGTTTTGTTTGGGTGATGATGATTTTATGAGCCGATTGGCTAGCCGCTTGGCTTTTTCTTTTTCTTTTTGAGATCAGAAGGCCTGTATGGCAATTTCGGGATTTTCTCGTGCTCCCGGTGCAGGGGAGGTTATGGCGGAATTTTTCGGAAATTTAGGGTGTTAGCCAATTTTTTGAAAAATTTGAAAAATTCTTAGAAACTGAAAAGTTGAAGAACTTAAGCTGTAATCAAAACAATGAAAGTTGAGTTGATTTGTGAAACAACTTTTGGCTTTGTTCCTTTTCGGGGACGAAAAGTTTTAAGTGGGGGAGATTGTAATAACCCGGAAATCTGGGCCATTTAAAATTTTTTATTTTGGCAATTTTAGCGAATTTTGATTATTTAAAAAGAATCATTTTAAATAATATCGACGAGGAATTTATTTTGAATATAAGTCGAATGTATATATTCGTTTGAACCGACGATAGAATATAAATATTTATTTATATTTATAAAAGGAATTGAAAATGGCGCGGTAGTTCGATAATTCGATTTCAAAATTCAAATGAACATATCGGGTGCAAAATAAACCGGATTTTAGCGAAACCAAAAATAATAGAATCTAATTGAGAATATCTTTACAACGAATCCGAAAAATTGAAATTTCATAGCGGGAATCAAAAGATATGTCCAGTTGAAAATTCTAAATAGTCACTATGGAATTTCGGCCCTTAAAATGGCCATTTTGCAAACGACCTCGGATTTTGACGAAACCACTTTTGTTGGGTCCGCGATGTCAAATTATTGCTAGGTTTCAAATTTCGTAATTTTTCGAATCAATATGTGAGCGTGGCAAAGGAAAACGCGTTTGACCATTTTCAGTTGATTTTAATCGACTGGAAAATGGCCATTTTTCCAATGGTCTCAGAATTCAACGAAACTAGTTTTGTTAGGACCGTATCGTCAATACGAAGCTAGAAAATATTTTTCTGGAATTTTTAGAGTTCGTAGGTGACCCCGGTAAATTGAAATGCGCGTTCAAATTCAATATATAGAGTTATATGTTGATTTTAACGGAAACTGATCGAAACGATCGAAGCAGCCTACGATACATATCCCATTGTGTTCGGAATGGGTATAATTAGCTATGGACGACAGGCGGTGGGCCTTATTTCGAGGTCGAAAATAAAAGTACCTTTTTGAAATTAAAATAAATAAATTAATTAAAATTTAACTCCCTCTCTCTCTTCCTTTTAACTCCTCTGGCCCCCCATCACCGTTCATTTCTAATCGAATAAGAAGAAAAAAACGACGTAAAATGGGGATCGCCGCCCACGCCATCGCCGCCCACGCCAGCTCGCCGCCTCCTCCTTCGCCATCCCCTTCTCTAGGCGTCCCTCCTCCAATCGATTACCCACCCCACGCCCAAATCGAAGAAGACCGACGCCCTAGCCCTGCCCCACAACGACGGGCCCCACTCCGACCATCAGCGCCCCCCGCGCCCCCCTCAGGCCATCCACCGCCACCATGAACCCCCCTTCTCACAGAAGCAACACTGTAAGTTTAATTAATTTCATTTTTATTTTTCTTTATTTTACTTATATAGGGTGATTAGCTTTATAGGAAAAGAAAAAATCAGTTTTATACACGATATCAGCGAATAAAAATCAATCCTTTTATATAGAGAAATTAAAAATGTGACTTTTATATAGTAGAAATAGTAAAGATGTGATCTTTATAGAAGTAGCAATATTAAAAATATGATTTTTATATAGTATAGATAATAAAAATATGATTTTTATTCATGAAGAGTAATAAAAATATAATTTTTATTATATTACTAGCAGGGTAAAGATGGAATTTTTATCTATATAGTAGCGGTATAAAAATGTGATTTTCATCCATATAGCATAGTTATAAAAATGTGATTTTTATATACATAGCAAAAAAAGTAAAAATTCGATTTTTATATATTGAATAGCGAAGTAAAAATTCGATTTTTATATATTGAATAGCGAAGTAAAAATTCGATTTTTATATATTGGATAGCGAAGTCAAAATTCGATTTTTATATATTGGATAGCGAAGTAAAAATTTGATTTTTATATATTGAATAGCGAAGTAAAAATTTGATTTTTATATATGTAGTGAATACGGATGACGAAGGTGATGAAAGAAGAAACGATGAAGATTTCCTACATAAGAAGAGTCGTGGCGTATTGGATTAGCTATCTGTGAGAACTTCTCACCTTTTAATTTTGTTTTCTAGTTAAAAATATATGCTAGGATGCAGACGGTGTTTAGTAGCACCCGACACCCGTCGTCCACAGACCATGGACGGCTTGTATGCTTGTTTGTTTGATTTTGATGTGTAGTTGATTGTGTGATGTGATGTGAAATAAAATAAAATATTTACATAGTTTAGAATATTTTATAGTTAAAAATAGAATTTTTAATGTGTATATGAAATAAAATAAAAATAAACAAATCGGATGATTTGTTTGTATACACACATTTGACTGATATTGATTGGGACGATAAATTTTACACATCGCCCAACTGCACAAATAAAATCTGTGTTTGATTGTTTGAAACCCCACACGGATATTGGGATGATATATGACATACACTAATCCCAATAGTTAGTTGTATGTCGATCGATTGATTGACAGACTGTTATGAGCGTTAAATATTTATATTTGATGCTTATACAGTGTAGAATGCACTTTGGATGATGGTTGATTATTCATCGTTGTTATTGTATACATGTATAGTAGAAAATCCATATAATTAACATTATATGGTAATTGATTAGGCCTCATTCCATATTAGAAAATGAAATATTTGAAAAGGAAATATTTGAAATAGAATATTTGAAAATAAAAATATATGAAGCCGTGTTGATTAGATTTACGCCATTTTGACGTGAACGATATTTATATCAATTTTATTCATTTTATAATGAACATCGAAAGTGATTTCAAAATCTAATATTTTGAATAGTAATAAATTCGAATTAAATTGAAATGAATTGAAATTCGAATTAAATTGAAATTGAATTGAAATCAATTTGAAATGAATTTAAAACGAATTTATATTGGAAAAATTCAATTTTGATTTGAATTTGAAATGAAGTTGAAATCGTTTCGAAAACTAATTTAAAATGATTTATAAAATACGTTTTAAAAGGAAATCGACGAAGTATATATTATATATATTATATATATAATATAATGGCCTGAATAGAACGCGCCGCGCCGCGGCAGTTCGTGAATTTCGACCATTGACTTCGAACGGATATTACGGGAGATCCGACTGTCGGATTCTCCTAAAACCGAAACCGTTGGGTTCGTATCGAAAAGAGCTTTCTAAAGAATATTAGAAATTAGAAATCTAACGGTTGGATTTGGAATTATGCCCAAATCAAATTTGGAAAAGGTCGCTGTAAGTGCAGTTTGATGGCCGTTGATGGAAATCGACTGTACGGGCCTTGATAAATTATTAAAAATAGTAATAATTTGTGTAAAATCATAGGAAATGATTTAGAAAGAATTGGGATGAAAAACTCCATATTTGAAAAGATAAAAATATATTTTTATCGAAATGAACTAGTTTTGAACTAGAATTATAATTCTATTTATTTTTAAATAAATAAATTGGATTTGAAATGGTTTTGAAAATAACCAGAATTGCCAATAATTATTTGAATGGATTTGAATCAAAATTGCCTTCGGAATATTTCGATGTTGGATTTCGTGATGATACAGATATTGTTATGGGAATTTGAAAGATATATATATCGATATTTCCAATACGATATCTGTTGGTCGTAGAATTTGATATTGAATATAAGCCGGTATATTTTCTATTCAGAGCCTTGTATTTAATATCAAATGTGATTTGGGTTTGTCGTGAATGGTGTATTCATTAACACTGTTCTTAAGCCCAGTTGAGAAAAAGATTAAATCTTTTATTTAGATTTAATGAAGTGTACCAGTTAAATAATATTTAATTGGAATTGAATTGGTATTGATTTTTGGGTTTATCGTGAACAGTGTTTTAAATAACACTTGTTCTTTAACCCGATAATTAATAGAATGTGATTTTGTGTTGTCGTAAACGGTATCTTCAATAATACTGTTCTTAGACCCAACAGAGTTAAGAAAATCAGAAACTAACTGGAGATTAGTTAAGTTGAATGGTTTCTGGGTATTGATCTGATGTTGGTTTCGGCCTTCGGGGTTAATACTTAGGGAATTGTTCACTTGCTAATTTACGGTTAGGGACTGATTGAAATGTGATGTGATTTTGGGTTTATCGTGAACTGTGTTTTAAATGACATGGATTCTATAACCCAGTTACAGATTAAAACTAAGTGGAGTTTTAATGAATCTTTAATTAGATTGAAAAGATCGAGAATGGAGTATCACCAGTTTTGCTCCAGGCGATAGTTAAATCTTTAATTAGATTTGAACGTGAAATGGTAATTGAATTTACTGATAACACCGTGGTGTTAGATATGAAGTATTACCAGTTTTACTTCATGGGATGAATAGGTTGGGATTGGGAAATTAAAACAAATGATTACTTCGGTGAGGTTCGCTAATCCCGACTAGTTTGAATTGATATTCAAAAGTAGATTAAAGAATAAATTTTAACGATTTATCTTTGATAAAATTAATGGGAACCTTTCCCTATGAATGTGAAATTTAGAAACTAATTGTCGGTTAGCTAAGCAGAATGGTTTTCTGGATATTGATCTGATGTTGGTTTCGGCCTTCGGGGTTAATATTTGGGGAATTACTCTCTTGTTAATTTACGGTTAGTGACTGATGAATTGAAATGAGGCGTATGTTGTGTTTGTGTAACACTTGTTTATAATATACGCGAGTTATTCGGAAAGACCGGGTTTATCCCATTCTGAATAACTGATACGACGATAAGTCGAAGATGAAGACGGTGGTCGAGGACCGGAGGTCTTCACGTCGTTTGGGTGATTACTGATGATCTTGATTGGGATGTACACCCAAGAAGATGCAAACAGTTAGTGATCGTCCAGACGTACTTGGAGATCGATGGATATGCGGGGTACTAGGTGCCTCCAGTTTCGTTCAGACCCAGAACGGACTTATAAATGGACCGTGTGTCTGACATCGGATTTCATTCTATGTGATTGATATCGGTTGCATGGAGTGGTTTGCCTGTGTGGCATGCTAAGATGCAAATGATCAAGGCTTCTGTTGAAAAGCAAAGTCTTGTAGTTGATGATCAAAGCACGACCTTTGTGGCATAGCTTTTTGTAACGTTTACTTCGCGAGTTTCACACCCGGTATGAACCAAGAACGGGAGACGGACCTCAGGGAGGACATGCGTTTCTTTCTAGCTAGAAGTGGCGTCAGTGGTTTTACACGCCCTGACGAGTTTGACTTATGTGGTTGTTGCTGTTGCGAGGCGCCTCGGTTTGATCGGACGATCCGGGTCCGATGGAGTCATTTGTTGGCTCACTTACGCCCCAAAGGGTGGGGAAACGCAGTGTTCAGGAATTTTAATCCACATCGGTGGACCGACCCTGTCACTCCAAAGGACGATGCGTTACGTTCCTGAGGGGCGGGCTAGAGCGTCTCGAATCGGTTGAGGACTATCTTTTGACTCGGTTCATAGATGGAAATCCAATTTCCAAATACGTGATTTTGCGGTTTTAATTGTAAAACTAGTATGGCGACATGATATATGGTACTCATGCCGTCTATGATTGATACTTATGATTTGAAGTTATTTTATACACTATACACTTATTATAGTATCAAATGATTTGTTTTAAACGTACTAAGCATGTTTGGCTATTATAAGGGAAAACCCTATCCCCCGTCTTGCGTTGCATTGTGTGATTGGACTTGGGTCTTATAATAGCTTCATTTTCTTTATTTAGCATTGCGTTGCTGTTATATGCACTGGTATTCTTGAGAGGAAACCCGTTCCGTGTTATACGGCGTGGTCCCTTGATTTACCTAACTTTAAAATAAAGATTATTAACTGTTTTAGTTCTCACACCAGTTCCATGACTGACCTGGAGTTTATTGTTTTGACCTAAACTCTGGGTGCCCTTATTTTGACACGGGCAGCTAGTAGTTTTGGTTTTGCAGATTTATATTCACAGGATCCTAGTTTACAGCTGGAATGATATCCGGAAAGCTTTGTATCCGTATATCTCTTCTAGTTGTGTATTGTATTATTTTCCGCTGCGATGTATTTAAATGTAATTTAAATCTCTGATATTTCTGTGTAATATTTATTCATACTCTGTATATTCTTGTATTCTGATGGAATTGTTGTAATATACAATGAAATGTTCTTCCGTCTGCGTTCTATTTTGTCGTGTTCTCAAAACAATCAGGCATTTCAAACGGTCTAGATTGGTTTAGCAACTGATTCAGATCGAGCGAAATTCCCAGTCGTCACAAGTTACTTACAATTAGTGCAAACATCTACTCTATTCTCAATTTCTATAACTTATTTTGTCTACCCAACAAAATTTCATGTTAAAATGATTATCAAAAGAATAGAGAATTAAAAAAATTCTTTACTGAAAATTCTAGTTTTCAGAAAAATGCAACATTTTCTATGTTTTGCTTTTTAATTATTTCATACCATATAACGTGAAAACTAGCGAGCTATACATGCTCTATAATGTGCAACTTTTACTGAGAGAATTTTATTTTAGACAAAATTTTCACACAAAATCACTATTTTCAAAATATACCCCATTTTACTACAAAACTCAATATGTACTTTTCAAATATGTTCTTTACATATTTTAAAACTGTAACTTCTGAGATCAAAACTTGAAAACACCATAAACCATCTTCCAAAAGCTTTTACAATTTCATGTTCTTAAAAGTTAACAATGGAGTTAGACTCAAAGTGGGTTTCCAACTTATCTAGGCTTTCCTAGACACTTCCACAAAGTCAATTCTCTAAACTATATATATTCCTAATCCAATTTTCTTTTTTTTAACCTTTTCCAATTTATAAGGTTTTCTTCCAAACCCATTGACCTGAAATACTAACAAATGAGATTCACCATTCCTCCATACAAAGTATATTGTACACTTTTCACCCAGATTACTTAAGGGTCTCAGATTTCCATGTTCATTCCTTTATTGTAAAAAACATATATCCCAACTTTTACCATATTATGCTCTTCCTATTTAGTGGGTTCATCTATGGATCTAGGTATATATAATATATTTATAAAAAAATACAAATACGTTCACTCATTACCTATACAGGAATCATAAAGCTAGGCTCTGATACCAGATGTAACTACCCAAACTCTGACAGACCGAATTTTTTTCAAAATTCCAATCTATCGAAACTTGAGTTGGCTTGTCTGGTATCCTGCAGAAAAGACAGAGATAAAGAATATATCAGAGCTTAGAAAAACATCTCACAGCGGAATGGAATAAAGTATAACAAATCAAATATAGCCTTACCAAGCTAATAATACTGCCTGACCAGTATCAAAAGTTGTCATATCTCTGCCACAAACCTAACCTGTGAGTGTGCTATGAGGATGGGATCAGAACACAAGTTCTAGTGACTGGACTTAAACTACACATTTTGGATAACCTTACATATATCGTTCAGTTAAATTTTCTTATTTATTAGGTTACTTGGGTTAACATCACTCAAAGCTTAAATACACGTCGTACCCATCTACTCCCTAGTAGATTAACCTAATACGGTATATATGTAGCTACCCCTAATAATAAGGTACACCCCATGGTACCCCACTCGCATGATCTCCGCTGTAACGCCACATAAATATATGCAGTCCCTTATCCTACGCCGAAACGAAGTATGGATCTCTATATAACAATGCTATGTTTCACATAGAACTGCCATTGCCATGCTACGTGAGCGTACAGACTGCTGCCTTCGAACCATTCACTCGAATCAGATTCCATCATAGAGCAATGCCCTAGAGTCTACGATACACTACCCAGGGCAGACATGCATATAACTAGACTTTCTTACGTACGTATCGTTAATCATACTCGATGCCTCAACCTCGATGATACACCATCCAGAAACGGTATGCATGTATCTTCACGTATTATTTACTGTGCACCGAGTTCCATAATGGGACTACATCAGAAACACGAAACTCGGTCATGAGCTTTTTCAGATATATGTATACATAGATGTTATGGTCAACATTTTCACAGTGGCTACGGTCCCACTAGACCCCTCCCTCATCTAGTGAAAGACAAACAGATGAGAGCTAGTGACGTGGCCCCAAAAAAACATCCTAATTGGCCTGTCCAACAACCAAAGTCGTGATAGTGAACGGTCGATGGTCTGTAGGTTTAGCTCCCCGTCTTACTGAATCATGCATAACAATGACTGTCGATGACTAGTACCTGACAATTACTATCAATCAGATGGTTAGACCTGCCTAAGGCAAACAAATGAGATGGTCGTAACCTGCCTAGTCACAAGGCAACAAGATCGTCGAATCACCTATGCCACCCTGCATCCTTCTGACTGCCCCTTATTGTGGCAGTCAAAGTATACTCACCGGGTAGTAATGCGCAGACCCAACCCCTGCGAGCACAGCCTAAATGTTGCCATCGCACAACTACCAGGAGTACCCTGCACGTCCCAGAAAGCCACATGCTTCCCCTTCCAGTCCTTCGGAGCTAACAGAACATCAGGTAGAATAATCAGATGGAATTGCGCTCTCTCGTGTCTCATGACACCATGATTATCTACCCCGTTGGGTTCTTCATTTCTAGATGTACGGACTGGTCCGAGTGCCTCAGGTTAATGTGTTATTAGACCCTATGTCCAAACGTTTAATTACGCGCTTGCTCTATCTCATTATATTTCTGGTTAACTTGGTCATTTCAAATCATATTAGCTTCTTATTCAGGTTACCAAATTCTTCTTGCTTATTAATTTCAGTTATATAACTTACCCCATTTAAGTTCATTAATAACCTTTAACATGTTATTCTTATTAGTAGATTTTAGATTCTCAGGTTTTCAGATAACATGTTCTTCTTATCAGCATGATTCAGATTCTCAGGTTTACAGATTACTTAATATATAATTATGTACAACTAATTGCATTTTATATGTTTTCCCTTCTTTTCTCTACTTATTACAAACAGCGGGTTTCAAGTTTCCAGATTTACAGATTACTTAATTTATAATTAAGTACAACTTATCTCATTACATAAGTTATCTCATTTTCTCTATCGTTTATTATAACCTAAGTTATAATTTCCACTTTCCATAGGAGAAGCCTACCTATTATCTTTCCTTTTCCCCTTTAGGTTTATTTATAATAGGTTATTATCATTCCCTGTTCTTTCCAATATTTATATTGTTGTAACCTTCATTTATTTCCATTAATTACAAATAATGCCATGTAATTCTTTCCAGTTATATACATATATGTTAATACACCAGACCTCTTACGTTAAGTTGACCACTTGTGGATGTTGGATTTGTCGGCGATTCCAGGCAGACTTGTACCACAAGTAGAACTTAACCTCGTGTCTTAGCACTGTTATATGTATGTTTACGAACTAGACCCCTCACATAAAATTGACCACTTGTGGATGCTAGATATGTCGGGTGGTTCAAGGCAGACTTCTACCACAAGTTTAATTTAACCTCGTGTCTAGGTGCAGTTACAATTTTCTATTTACTGTAAATTTAGGCATATTCATTCTTCCAAATTTTACTGTAGTTTTTATTTACAATCTTTTGGCACAATAATATTCTTAAAAAAATATTCATGTTCATTTTAAATTTCATAATTACAGTGTTCACATAAACTACAAATTTAGATAGGTGATTAATGGAAATAGGCCTTATACAACAGAAAATGTTCTTAGTTCAGGTTTCAAGATTATGGTATTATATTAGTTTCATCATTTATTTGAAGGATACAATTCAGTTTTAATTACAACAGTACTAATTTCAACACATTTCAGTAGGTTAATCATTTCAGTAGATTGAACATTTCAGCAGATTATAGTAGGTTAAACATTTCAGCAGATTAAATGTTTTAGCAGATTTATTATACATATTAACGGGGAACGCCAAACGATAGATATACCATTATCAAAAAGGTATAACTTAAATCCACTCAGCTAATAGCTTTCCAATTCATGAATCTGGTCCAGACCTAGCATTCCATGTCTCCCCTAACTGAATCTAGAATCTAGATAACCATGGATACACTATTCTCAAACTAAAAGAAAATGGAAGAAAGAAGAGAATTTTAAATTGACCAGATTCAAGAATTTACCTCCCTTCGATCAGAATTCTGAAAACCCAATTGTAATTATAGATTCTTTTCCTCCAAATCTTGAATCAGAATTTCCTAAGACTAATTATTTTATTTTCTGTAACACCCCACCTCCGTTAAGGTCACTCACAAAGGGAATGCCTTAACTTCGGTGGAGCATTTTAGTAAACAGAAACAGAATACTACAAGACAGAAAAACAGTACTTGAAAAATTATAACTTTATTTCAAATAGAAGCTTGGTTACATCCTTTCAAATCACAATATCAGAATTCAAGTACAAAATATCAGTCGTGTACAAAAGCCTTCAGAATGCATAGTTTAAAATCATAATCCCCACAGAAGAAGACAAGCCATACTTTAAGCACTGCAAGCGGAAGAAATCTGGATCAAGCTAGAGTATTCCCTTCTACAAAACCTGGGGGGAAACGGAAGAAAGGAGGCGAAACAACAAGGGTCAGACAAAAGTTTGGCAAGTCCAGTGATTTTCAGTTATGAACAGATAATAATAACATGACATGAAAATAAAACTGGATGAGAGATAACTGTAACAGATGTAGCAGATATAACAGAAGAACAGAATGATATAAGCTATTGCTTTATACTTCTCTGCACTAATACTAGTATAACCGAATTAGGTGTCACCCTAATGTCTAAACTGAAACAGAAACGGGTACAGAATAATTTAACAGAAACAGAATGCTAATAATGGGCCTTTACTACCCGATCAGAAACAGACAGAAGCAGAAACAGATTAATCCCTACGGAAACAGAATGTAGAATTAGGTGTACACTAGTAATGGGCCTTTACCACCCGAACAAACGGTACCACGTAGAAACAGACAGGTGTTACCACCCAGCAGAAACAGACGGTACCAACAGAAACAGACAGAACTAAGTGTACCCTAAAACCCTACCCCAAGCGATCGGCTCCCTAATACATAAATATCCTGTGTCGGCCCCACAGTAGGGTGTATCACTCCCTAAAGTGACAACCAATTGGCACAGACCTATTTACAGATGTCACGGCGTCTTACATCCTCAGAGGCAGACCGGGATCCATGCACGCACATGACCCGGTTGGAACGCACCATCAACACCCCTCGCCATTATCAGAATGAACCGCTTATAATTAGTTCAGTAAGCGTGCCCGGACCCTACCTACTGTTGGGTCAAAGTTTTGATACCAGAAAGGGTTACTGACTAATATGGGTCCCAAACAACAGATGAAACAAGTAATTCCCCTCCTAACCTTGTGTCCCCAGACTAACAGATTTCAGATTAACTTGTTTACAAGTTCAGACATACAGAATTCAGATCAACCAGTTCACATACAAGTTTTCAGACTAACGGATCAGATATACAGATTTAACAGACTTACTGATTAACCAGTTACAGATTAACAGACTTACAGATTTTTCTAACTTGGTAATTGGACCTACAGATTCACGGAACAGATTTATTAAATTCATCAGTCTAGTGGGTTTAATCCTATCCGCCCAACACGTTTTAGACATCATGTTCATCTCAGATTTTCATTAATTAATTATTAATGCCCAGTCCTCTCACATTAGACTGACAGTTTGCGGCTATTGATTAGGCCGGTTGGTTCCGGGCAGATTTCTGTCGCAAACTGAGTCTAACCTCGGGTTTCAAGCACGTTATGACTAACTTCTCACATTAGAACCTATTGTTTGCGGCCACTGGAATATGTCGGGCGGTTCCGGGCAGAATTACGCCGCAAACTCATTCTAACCTCGAGTTAGCCATGTTTATCTTTGCGGCCAATTAATTAATGATTTACCATTTATACCCACGCCTAATATACATGTCAATTATTCATAGCTAATTCAGATTATGTCAATAACAGACTGAATATATCAACTTAACAGACATAGCAGATAACAGGTTTAGGCGACTTAACGGATTCAGCAGATTAAGCAACTAGCAGATTTAGCAGATAATAGATTAGGCATCTCAACAGATTTAGGTTAGCATTCTTAACAGAATTAGCAGATGACAGATTTGGCAGATGAACAGATCTAACAGACTAGGCAGTAGGGCATAACTAGCAGATTAAGCAATATAACAGAACTAGCAGATTAGGCAAATGTAGCAGAACTAGCAAATTAGGCAAATATAACAGATTTAATCATTCCTTAAAGTTTCACAACATATCTTGCCTAATTATAAATCTTGCCTAAGTTCACATGCATAAATAATAGTCATGATTCACAATATGATCATATACCCTATGTTTGCATTAAATTTGCATGTCACAGATTAAGGTCATAATTTACACGTCCCAATTTAGTTCAACTTGCCTAGTACAAAAGATTCACATATAAATTATACCAAGTATAGCTATTGACAAAAATTTCCTACTTAGGTATTATTCACATTTGATAGATATCCTACTTTAATGTAAATCTTTATACCTAAACCATATTTTCTTCGTCTCAAGTCATATGTTAACATACCATGGTTCCTCTTCTTCCAATTCATAGAATATGCATAGATCTAAATCTAGTTTACAACCTATGTCCTTTTTCTTAAATCAGTCACAGATTAACCAACTTCTCAAGTCGTATGTTCAATATTCTTTATGCCACAAACTCAAGTCATAGGTTCCATTATATGCCTTAGATTTATGTCCTAAGTTCCAAGTTCAACCTATGTTCTTTCCTCAACTAAGTCACATATCGGTCATGCCCATTTCATGCATTATTCATTTTATTGTCCCAAATATTTTAGCGTATGTTAATCCCTTAGGAGATTGGCGCAGGCTCGTAGTAGCCTGTCTATAGAACAGAAAGAAGAAGAGATACAGAATAAACTAGATCAGAACAGAACATACACAATCTCAAATTCAGATTTACAATCATGTCACAATTATGATTAAAGTTTATATCGGAAAATAACTGCACTTGCCTTGGTTGGATTCTAAAAGAAAAAGGTGTTGTAGCTGTTCTCTTTTAATCCTAATCAGAATTGGAGGAAGAAGAAGCACAAGTCCTAGCTTAGGTTTCAACAGAGTAGAGACGCCATTGATTTATTTATTTTTAGAGAGGAAGAGAGCAATGGAGGCTAGAGAATTGTATATGAGATTTAGGTTTAGGTTATGGATGTATATATAGGTGTAGGAAGTTATTTAGGACCATTAGATTAACCCTGAATCATGAGAACCATTCAAATGCAAAATCTGCATTTGAGCGAATCGGCCCACGGGATGACAGCCAAACACCCTGGATTAACCCCTAGTCGACCCAGCAGAGCTTGGGTCGACCTCAAAAATGGGCCGGTTCGGTTATTCCCCCTCCCAATTCGTTGTTTTGAACCTTTTTTGCATGTTTATTTGTTTAATTTATATATATATACATATATATATATATATATATATATATATATATATATATATTTCTCTCATATGCATACAAACTTCAAGGCTTAATAACTTCTTCATAATTAACCATTTTTTTTATATTCTCAGAAAATATGGGGTGTTACATTCTCCCCTCCTTAAAGGATTTCGTCCCCGAAATCTTCAAGTTAAGAAGAATGTATCCTAACATCCAACATCCATCTACTCAACCATTCAATCACAGGCATCCATTGTCCTTAAAAGGTTTCTAATGCCGTATGAACATATGCAAAGTGTGTGTATATGTTTCTTATCTAATGCAAAATCAGGCGGTCTACTGATCCAGTTGACCTCCTTAATGCGAATCATGTTAGTGTCATGAGTCCAAATATGTATGCAAGAAATCCTATTTGATACACATCATTTCTATATGAGTGCATAACCATTCATCCAAATGCAACATCCATGTGCTGAGTCAATCATTTTGCATCCACAAAAATTTAAAATGCTCACACATCCATATGCAGTATGAGAGTGTTTTCGAGTCGATCTAGTGCCTAGTGTGTGTATATGCATCCACGAGCAACAACTAGCAACCACTTGCATCCACTTGCAACCATCAAACATAACATGTCTCAAACACATGTTTACACCCATTAGTTTCTAGCTAAAGTTCGAAGATTCGATCGATAGGATACAGTCGAATGATGGAAGCGAGTACAGATAAAACGAAGACTTGGTTCCCATTAGACATTGGTTGAGAAAATAATTCCCCTAAGTATCAACCCCGAAGACCGAAATCAACATCAGATTGACACCCAGAGGATTACCCTCTTTAGACAATGTCAGAACTGGAAATCAGAATTATTCAGATATTTACAGACTACTGATACAGATCAGGTTCCCTAATGATTCTTAGGAAGCTAAGCATGATAAAATCATATCCCACAAAACCTCAGAATGTATGCATCATACTTGACGCCTAACACAGATATCTCTCAAACCCCAATCTATCACAAACAGATTAATCATAACCCTTATGGGTTTGAGTCTACAGCGGAATCAGAAACAATACTAGTATTAAAGTGCAGAGTATCGATTACAGAATCAAAATACCAGAATCAGAAAGAGTTTTAACTCAACAATTAGATAAAGAAATTAAACCTCCTACAGAAAGTTTTCCTAATCCTATCCTATCCACTAGCCTCGAGAGTGTTCGCCTTCCCTCCAGCAGTTGGTCCTGCCCTCTGCCCTTGTCCTCGTTTCTTCGGGCAGTCCCTAGTGAAGTGTCCCATCTCACCACAGTTGAAGCAAGTGCCCTTCTTTGGATCCACTTTCTTATCGTGTGTCCTATCCATGTCTCCCATGTACATTCTCCATTCGTGAGCTTCCACCAAAATGAAGCTTCATCCTTCATTAACCAAGCAGCTGGTTGAACCTTCCTCCCATCGTCTATCTCAAAGGTACCAACAAGTCCTCCACTTCGTTCAGCCAACTTCTAGCCTCGACAACGTCTCAGTCCCATAAAGCGGTTTTCCGCCCATCGCACGGAAGTCCTTACATATCTTAGAAAAAGCATCTATATGCGGAGGAAGAGATTCAAAAAGGGAAAGGGGAAGGAACTCGAAACAAAGAATCAAAAGAAAGATATATGGCTTTTGGGGATTATGTTTTTTTTTCAAAATAAGCTTTACTTTTGAAAATACTTCCTTTTTAAAACATAGTTTTCATAAATTTTTTATCAAATCTGGTAACCTTCAGCTCTGATACCAAGTGTAACACCCCACCTCCGTTAAGGTCACTCACAAAGGGAATGCCTTAACTTTGGTGGAGCATTTTAGTAAACAGAAATAGAATACTACAAGACAGATAAACAGTACTTGAAAAATTATAACTTTATTTCAAACAGAAGCTTGGTTACATCCTTTCAAATCACAATATCAGAATTCAAGTACAAAATATCAGTCTTGTACAAAAGCCTTCAGAATGCATAGTTTAAAATCATAATCCCCACAGAAGAAGACAAGCCATACTTTAAGCACTGCAAGCGGAAGAAATCTGGATCAAGCTAGAGTATTCCCTTCTACAAAACCTGGGGGGAACGGAAGAAAGGAGGCAAAACAACAAGGGTCAGACAAAAGTCTGGCAAGTCCAGTGATTTTCAGTTATGAACAGATAATAATAACATGACATGAAAATAAAACTGGATGAGAGATAACTGTAACAGATGTAGCAGATATAACAGAAGAACAGAATGATATAAGCTATTGCTTTATACTTCTCTGCACTAATACTAGTATAACTGAATTAGGTGTCACCCTAATGTCTAAACTGAAACAGAAACGGGTACAGAATAATTTAACAGAAACAGAATGCTAATAATGGGCCTTTACTACCCGATCAGAAACAGACAGAAGCAGAAACAGATTAATCCCTACGGAAACAAAATGTAGAATTAGGTGTACACTAGTAATGGGCCTTTACCACCCGAACAGACGGTACCACACAGAAACAGACAGGTGTTACCACCCAACAGAAACAGACGGTACCAAAAGAAACAGACATAACTAAGTGTACCCTAAAACCCTACCCCAAGCGATCGGCTCCATAATACATAAATATCCTGTGTCGGCCCCACAGTAGGGTGTATCACTCCCTAAAGTGACAACCAGTTGGCATAGACCTATTTACAGATGTCACGGCGTCTTACATCCTCAGAGGCAGACCGGGATCCATGCACGCACATGACCCGGTTGGAACGCACCATCAACACCCCTCGCCATTATCAGAATGAACCGCTTATAATTAGTTCAGTAAGCGTGCCCGGACCCTACCTACTGTTGGGTCAAAGTTTTGATACCAGAAAGGGTTACTGACTAATATGGGTCCCAAACAACAGATGACACAAGTAATTCCCCTCTAACCTTGTGTCCCCAGACTAACAGATTTCAGATTAACTTGTTTACAAGTTCAGACATACAGAATTCAGATCAATTAGTTCACAGACAAGTTTTCAGACTAACGGATCAGATATACAGATTTAACAGACTTACCGATTAACCAGTTACAGATTAACAGACTTACAGATTTGTCTAACTTTGTAATTGGACCTACAGATTCACGGAACAGATTTATTAAATTCATCAGTCTAGTGGGTTTAATCCTATCCGCCCAACACGTTTTAGACATCATGTTTATCTCAGATTTTCATTAATTAATTATTAATGCCCGGACCTCTCACATTAGACTGACAGTTTGCGGCTACTGGTTAGGCCGGTTGGTTCCGGGCAGATTTCTGTCGCAAACTGAGTCTAACCTCGGGTTTCAATCACGTTATGACTAACTTCTCACATTAGAACCTATTGTTTGCGGCCACTGGAATATGCCGGGCGGTTCCGGGCAGAATTACGCCGCAAACTCATTCTAACCTCGAGTTAGCCATGTTTATCTTTGCGGCCAATTAATTAATGATTTACCATTTATACCCATGCCTAATATACATGTCAATTATTCATAGCTAATTCAGATTATGTCAATAACAGACTGAATATATCAACTTAAAAGACATAGCAGATAACAGGTTTAGGAGACTTAACGGATTCAGCAGATTAAGCAACTAGCAGATTTAGCAGATAACAGATTAGGCATCTCAACAGATTTAGGTTAGCATTCTTAACAGAATTAGCAGATGACAGATTTGGCAGATGAACAGATCTAGCAGACTAGGCAGTAGGGCAGAACTAGCAGATTAAGCAATATAACAGAACTAGTAGATTAGGCAAATATAGCAGAACTAGCAAATTAGGCAAATATAACAGATTTAATCATTCCTTAAAGTTTCACAATATATCTTGCCTAATTATAAATCTTGCCTAAGTTCACATGCATAAATAATAGTCATGATTCACAATATGATCATATACCCCATGTTTGCATTAAATTTGCATGTCACAGATTAAGGTCATAATTTACACGTCCCAATTTAGTTCAACTTGCCTAGTACAAAAGATTCACATATAAATTATACCAAATATAGCTATTGACAAAAATCTCCTACTTAGGTATTATTCACATTTGATAGATATCCTACTTTAATGTAAATCTTTATACCTAAACCATATTTTCTTTGTCTCAAGTCATATGTTAACATACCATGGTTCCTCTTCTTCCAATTCATAGAATATGCATAGATCTAAATCTAGTTTACAACCTATGTCCTTTTTCTCAAATCAGTCACAGATTAACCAACTTCTCAAGTCGTATGTTCAATATTCTTTATGCCACAAACTCAAGTCATAGGTTCCATTATATGCCTTAGATTTATGTCCTAAGTTCCAAGTTCAACCTATGTTCTTTCCTCAACTCAGTCACATATCGGTCATGCCCATTTCATGCATTATTCATTTTATTGTCCCAAATATTTTAGCGTATGTTAATCTCTTAGGAGATTGGCGCAGGCTCGTAGTAGCCTGGCTATAGAATAGAAAGAAGAAGAGATACAGAATAAAATAGATCAGAACAGAACATACACAATCTCAAATTCAGATTTTACAATCATGTCACAATTATGATTAAAGTTTATATTGGAAAATAACTGCACTTGCCTTTGTTGGATTCTAAAAGAAAAAGGTTTTGTAGCTGTTCTCTTTTAATCCTAATCAGAATTGGAGGAAGAAGAAGCACAAGTCCTAGCTTAGGTTTCAGCAGAGTAGAGACGCCATTGATTTATTTATTTTTAGAGAGGAAGAGAGCAATGGAGGCTAGAGAATTGTATATGAGATTTAGGTTTTGGTTAGGGATGTATATATAGGTGTAGGAAGTTATTTAGGACCATTAGATTAACCCTGAATCATGAGAACCATTCAAATGCAAAATCTGCATTTGAGCGAATCGGCCCACGGGATGACAGCCAAACACCCTGGATTAACCCCTAGTCGACCCAGCAAAGCTCGGGTCGACCTCAAAAATGGGCCGGTTCGGTTATTCCCCCTCCCAATTCGCTGTTTTGAACCTTTTTTGCATGTTTATTTATTTAATTTTTACATATATCTATATATATTTCTCTCATATGCATACAAACTTCAAGGCTTAATAACTTCTTCATAATTAACCATTTTTTTTATATTCTCAGAAAATACGGGGTGTTACATTTTCTAAAGAGATTTGAGCAGGAAGAAGAATGGCAGAGTCTCGACAACATTTCAGAAAATATGAGATTTAGGTTTCGCTATGCTAATTTATTTATATGTGCTCAGCAATGAATATGGTCCGCAGAACGAACTTGCCCAGATCAGGGGTAGTTCGGCACACCCTTGCATGGGTCGACCCCTAACGGGTCAATTTCCCGCCTGTTTTCTCGCTGTATAGATTTTGATTTTCTGGATTTATTTATATATAAGCTTGTTATATTTATACAAACTTCTAACGCCTATAACTTCTTCATACGTTTTCTGTTTATGCAAACTTGGGGTCTATTTAAACCATATTCCAAGACGAACGCAATGGTGTAGCCCGTTCCACTTAATTTTGAATATTAAATTTAGTTATTTCCAATCTATTATCTTCAAGTATGGTTATTGTGTATCAAATTTTGGGGTGTAACACCTTTTTCTATTGGGCCGGCAGAAACCGCTGTCGACCACGTTTCTCTTTGGTTCTAGAAATTTGGCTTTCGGTCGCTTTTCCTTTTGGTTCTGAAGGCAGTGCTTATCGCTTTTCGAGGTGTCAGTTCTGGCTCTTAGGAGGATGATCCCGGTCTTTGGAGCTTTCTATTGACGTTACATCTATCTCCTTTGTATTGATACTTAGCCTGGAGGTGTAAATAGCTTTCGAAAGGTTTTGGCTTTTGGGTGTTGGGTTCCGGATACTGGCTTCCAGTCTCGAGCTTTTGATCTTATTGTTAATTCAGCATGGAGTTTGCCTTCATCATTCAAATGGATGTTGCTATATTTGCCACCCATGTCGGTATCCACACTAAGAAAATTAGTGTGGATAGCTTGTCTCTCTTCGAGGCTCCAACTTGCCTTTCGGCGGATTCCTGAAGTGTATTTTGGCTTCTGGAGGGTTACTTCTAGTGCTTTATTAATTTTTTAGCTAAGAGTTCTCTTGGTGCTCATCTGGTTGGTGTCTCGGTAACTTTCTCCCGAAAGTTTTCCTTGCATTTCAAACCTCGTGCTTTTGATGCTTTTTATCTCATAGTGTATCGGCATTAAGCAAGTAAATGTCGATAACCCCTTTGCTCTTCTGGGTCTCGGGTTGCAGTGTCCTTAGTTTTTCTCTTTATTTGCTCCATATTTAGAATAGCTTCTTGTTGGTCACTCCTCTTGCCGGAATTACCCTGCCGATGGTCTCCTTTCGAACTGGATTTGAGGTTCTTTCTTTGCTGAAGGTGTTAGTTGCTGACCCTTCTGGATACCTCTTTTAGGCTCTCGGTTTTACCTTGTGCTTAGCTTCTGCTTACGGAGTACTCTTCTTTGCTTGTGACGGTCCGACACCCCCTCACCGTCATCTTGTCTCAGTGCCAATTTTGGTAGTAACAGTAAGTGTTGCTCTAGAGTGAGTAGATTCTTCCGTGAGGGAGCTTATTTATTCTATAACATTTTTTTAAAATCTTATATATTTTCAAATTTATTGGACCTTTCACCCTTAGTACATTTCCTTTGTTTAGATCTTTCTTAAGTTCAGCTTCTAGTTCATGTTCTTAACCTATTATTTCCTTAACAAGATGGGTAATAGAAGAAAAATATAAATGTAAACTATATTTGATGATTAATAAAGAAGAAGTTTAGAAATATGGATATTTTAACGAATATGGTAACTATCACTTAATTTTATTGACTATTAATTCGACATGAAATATTTTGAATAGTTTTCATAAAAATATTTGATATCATTTAATAAATAGATTTTACAAAGGATTTGTAAAGGAGTTATATATTTGTGAAATTTGAAAATATTATAAGGAAATATATGTAAATAAGATTTATAAAATGATAGTCAATAAGTAAAGAATTTCGTTATAAAGAGAAAAGATATTCTAGCAAAGACGTATAACCTTGTTTTGTTTGAAGTTCACAAAATGAAAAATTATAAGTAAAATATTTCGTACTTATCTTAGAATAAAATTTTAAGAACCTTGCTCGGAGGTCACTAGAATTAATGGGTTTATTAAGACTTTGGAATATAAAATGTTAGTGATAATAATAATTTCCTGGTATAAATATAATTGTATCTCATATATATGATATTTTGAAATTGTTATAACCATTCCAAGTAAAATATTTTGAAATACTAACTGATTCCAGGTAGAATATTTGTGAAATTATAAAAGTCTACTTTGTTATGGAAAATGAAGTTATTATTGTAAAAGGTAATGAATTTTAAGGAATATATATATATATTTATTTAGTTTAAGAAAGTTAAATGGATTTTTATGAATATGATATATGTAAGGTTTAAAGAAATAGTAAATAAATTGGTTGTATACATTTCAAATCGATTCTTGATCATTTTAAAATACCTTTGAACTTTAAAAAAGGTATTAATAAATATTAATGATAAATTAAACCATGGTAACATTAATGATAGTTAAGGATAATATTGATATGAATATTAATTGGGAAAGAATTGAAATATAAATTTGTCTAGTATGTTGATTTAAAAGTTATATATATATATATAATGAAAATTAAAATAGTATGTTCGCAATAAATATTAAAATTTGAACGTTAATATTAGGGCTTTTGTGCGTGTACAGGTCTCCTTTATTTTTAGTAGTTAGATGTCTGTCTAACTCTTGCACATCATGTACTCATTATTTGTTGTAATGAAAAGTGGTTGCGACACTATAAAAACTGCTCGGCTTTGCCAAAATAAAAGATTTTAATGTTAAGCGGAAAGGAAAATTTAAAAAATGTAAGGTGTAAAATAAATTAAAGGTACAAATTTGAAGAATTAAACAAAACTGTAACCTAAGTAATGTTCATATGTATGTTAAGAAACCTATATCATGAGGATATTACTTTATATGATTTCTCATTGTATTATAAGTTAATTATATTTAAACAAATAACTTGAAGTCAAAATATGAATAAAACAATTGAGCATTTATTTTACAAAAGTTTATTAAAAATGGTGATTTTATACAAAGTTATTAAGTTCCCCCTCTAAAAAGGAATCTTATTTGAATTTTTAGATAATAGTTTTGATAACGAAAATAGTTATCCTTAAAAATATAATTAATGAAGTTAATAACTAATTTCAAATATTTATTCATTTTATAAAGATGCCTATGATAATTTTAAATTTGTGTTATGAATGAAATTCATCTTATGTTAAGTAATAAATTTTATAAATGAACTTTGTTAAGTACTCAAACTTTGAAACTTATTGATGCCGACATAAATTAGATTTGTGTAAGTTTCCCAAGCATAAAAATTAGTGATATTAATTAAAAATCCAGAGTTATGTATATAATTTTCCCTACTTGAATTTTTTTAATAAATAAATGATTTGAAAAGAATATTGAAAATAGTATATTGATATGAAAATTTCGAGTATCTTTTGTTTTGAATGAATAAGTTATCAAGTATGTCACATGATGCTGAAGGTAGGTTTGTCGAATACTTAGAGATTTTGAGAGCTCTGGACAATGTATATACCAAATTCTGTGAGTACGAGGTAGATATTAACAGATCTCACTCTAATCATTGGAAAATGATTCCAGTGATGAATGTAGTATGATCAGTTTTTATTTTTGGTTTTCAAAATATATTAATTAAGACATCAAGTATAGATAGATTATTTTGAAGTAAATCAGAAAATACTTAAACTTTTAATCAGTCATCTAATAATTTATATAAAAACTAAGTCTGGGACACCCCATCTCGAGACCCATATTAACATAGAGCATTAATAAGTAATACCATTTTCTAATGAAGAGAATAGGCCTGGTTAGTAACGACCACTCATGAGTCTTGTTTAAAAATTATCAAATACATCAATGTTGTGCACAATTTTTTCAAGGATCCAAAAATGGTTGATAGAGAAGTCCGTAAAAGATACAGTTAACCAAGAACTAATGATAATCTAACTTGCAACTCGGTCTAACCTTAGTACGTAAAATCGATTGGTCAGTTTAACTTGAACAAGGTGAATAATAGATGACATTTAAAATTTGATGTCACATAACGGATATATTTCTTTAATAATAAAGGAGTAATATATAAACTAGGATTTTCATATGGTACATGTCAAAAGATCATAGAATCATCTTATAAGCAACGCATGTAAGTCAAATACACTAACACTGATGTTTCCATCAATTGAGATTACCATGGCTATAAGACTATGATTTATGAGATTTAAAATCTAATAAACCCCAATATGGAAACTACTGAAATCATAGAAGTCATAGAAATCACAGAACATAGGAACTCGTTTAGGAGCTCAAAATCCATAAATGTAATCACTACACACACACATATATCCACATATATCTCTAGGCTATATATATATATATATAAAACATCTGATAATGATGAAAACATTTAGAAATCATGGTATCTAGAAAATTAAAAACAATAAAATCTAGAAATCATCATAGATTGGTTCCATGTCACGGTGGTAAGCCAAAGAAACACTGCATGTGTATGTCACAGATGGTCTAAGCCTAGCAAGTACAAATCAATATATAAGGTCCCAATCAGAAATGACCTGATGGTCTAGTCACTGATGGAACATAACCTAGCAAAGATGAGCCGAAAGTCTAACGCAGATGACCCAAAGGTCTAGTACGGGCACTTTTCCAGAACGTGTCACAAACTCCCAAGTAGTAACTCAATAATATAACGGTATGTCCAATATTGTACGTTTTAACTTACCGGTTTACTATTTGTTAGCTAATTCGACATTAAAAGTAACATTTATGTCCACATAAAAATAATAACTTTGATTAGTCAAGTCTGGAACTAACCAATATAATCAGTCGATGTGTTCCATACCACATGGTTTATTGCATCATTTAAATCACACCTCGCCTTCTCGAAGGGCTAAAAAGCGTATAGTTTTATGTATGAAAATATACTTTAGAAAATCAGCATTTAAACAATTTCAAAAAATATTTGTAAGTCTTGATTTTTGAAAATCTCTTTATAATATAAAATATCCATACATTGTACTTTTGAAACAAAGAAAAATTTACAAAAAAAATATTGTAAAATATTTTTCTTAAAATGATACATATATATACTCTTTTTAACAGTTTATAAATCACGTGCATATGTACATAAAAAAACAAAATGTAAATGAATAAACATGTAGATATTCATAGTCTTATACCAAAAATTGTTCAACAACCCCAAGTCTCAAAATAGAGAATAAAAATTAAAGAAAATAAATGAAAAGGAGGCAATATGCAATTTAGAGTGGCTCGGCTTGAATATTCTTGCCTTCGTTTGATGATTTTCACTAGTTTTTCACTAATTTGATGATTACAGTGGGTGGAATTGATACAATCCGGAGTACAACTGAAAACGTTGAAAATGCAATGCCAAAAAGTTGAAGAAAATTCCTCCAATTTTCATCCAAGGTAGTATTAAAAAGTATAGTTCATATCTAGGTCAGCCAGGCGAGTGAGCGGGTAAGTAAGAGTGATGGAGTGAGTGGGAGAAGTAGGCCACATCACTAATATCCATTATTCCGCTTCGGCATATTCTGGATCGACATATGTCATGCTTATCTGAATTCATGCTGATCCGGATTGGGAACATTTTTGTGTAACTTCACATGACCAACCCAAGTATGTCGAGTCGAGAGATTGCCAATCTGAGAGGATGGTGCTCTAAGTTGAAGTGTTTTCGACTTAGATGACAACTGTGTCATACTAGTAGACATGCCTTAGAGAAATTGGAGTTGTGTGTCTTTGCTGAACCGAAAGATGCTGAACTAAGAGTGCTACTTCCATTTTGACTCTACCTTAGCCGATCCGGAGCATTGCGTCTGTACTGAACCAGTGCTACATTGAACCAATGTGATCTACCTTAGACTATGTAGGGTTAAAGTTCACAAGTGCTTGAGTGTTGAATGAAATTGCTATGGAGGACTAAGAATGTGACGACCTTGAAAAAGTGCTAGAAAACAATTTGCTCCCAAAAGTACGTTGCGTCTTAGACAAGATGTGCTTTGAATGAGTAGAGTTATATACTCCTGTCAGCGTTACTCCTTGAGCAACAACCATTTCGAGATAAAGATGATGAGGAACTTTAACAACTGGCGCTGAATGGGTCTAAATTCTGACCCAGAAAAAGCCCATCTAAACTTAGAGCCACTCTAAATGGATCTTTGTTTCCTATAAGGAAATACTAAACATGTATCACAGAGCAGTCTAAACGAAAATCAGAATCTCACACAGCGGAAGGGATAAAATATAATAAAATAAAAATAGATGTACCATAAATAAACCATATAGCCGGATACAATAAGTCTCACAGATAACATGTACATCGTTCAATATCCCAAGTACATAACAATAATAATAAGACAACTGCCATAATAACTAAATCTTCATCGAGAGGCTCTTCCTCTAGGCAATTGTTCTTCATCAATCAACCCTCCTCACCTACTAACCTTTTTATGTTAAGAGGAGGGAGGTCAGAACATAAAGTTCTGGTGAATGAAAAAGTATAAGTTTACGAATGACTATTCCATGTATTTGAAAGTGTAAACTCTACATCTTGTGTCTATGCAACAAACATACAAGGCAGACATCCTCACAGTAAGTTAAGGCCTACATGTATTAAAATTTAGGGAGGACATCCTAATAGTCACTTAATACCCACAAGTAAATCTAAGGACGGACATCCAAACAGTCATTTACTACCCTACGAGGTGGCCATACCTAATCACTTAAGGATATTATCTAATTTATTAAGAGTGGATATCCTTATAGACACTTAATACCAATGGCGGACCCCTAGACACTAAGACATCATACCAAACGTCCATGTCATTAAATATATACTCCCCTTGTAGCTCGATAAATAGTAACATCCACTTAATACCAGGTTTAGGTAGGAGCGCGACACTGTTTAAGACTCTCCTAACAGACAGTCTTGTTACGAGTGAACTCCTAGCCTGTAACACCCCACCTCCGCTAGGGTCACTCACAAAGGGAATGCCCTAGTTTTGGAGGGGTATTATCTAGTAAACAGGCATAGAGATAACACAAGACAGAACATAGATAAAATAGAGTATATAAAGCAGCGGATATAAACTTTAAAACCAAATCTCATTACTGAAAAATAGAGTCAAAACCTCTTACATCAAAATGCCAAGTCATTATTTCATTACATCAAGTTCTAAAGAAGCAAAGTACTTAAAACAACATAAGTAAAATATTATTCCCCAAAAAGTGCATGAGTGCAGCCATAGCATAGCTCAAGACCAAACCGTACATGAGCTGTCAGAAAGCAAGCAAAGTCCAAGCTAAGAGCTAGAGTTTCCTCCCTGAGAACCTGGAGGGGGGAAACGAAAGACAAAGAGGCGAAAGAAAATGGGTTAGTCAAAAAGACTGGTAAGCCCTAGTGACTATCAGCATAGAAACTAGTAAAGTTAACAAGACATGAATAAACTGGAATTAAACATAGGAATGATGATAAGTCTGACATGATAACTAAGCTAACAAGATAACTCAAGTCTAACATTGCGTATTTAAGGTTCGCCATACCAACTATACTGGTATACTAATCCCGTGTCAACTATAAATCAAGAAATAATCCCTTGGCCCAATATCGTGAAGTAACCCAATTCGGGGTCCAACAGTATGATCTAATCGATCGGCTCCCTACAAGTCTAGCTCGTCGTGTGTCTGTGTCATACGGCCCTATCATGAATGTAGTCACTTGTGCTAGGTCCACCGTAGGGTGTATCAAGCCCTAGGGTGCCAACCACCGACACGAATCAAGAATGCACAGATAATCCTACTGATGCCCAATGCTTGCTTTTTCAACTCCGGACTAAGTGCACGACCCTAGTCCGCCTGAACCTACAATGGGGCACCAACTCAGCCGTCGTTCTGGTCGCTTACAATCAGCCCAGCAATCGTGCCCCATCCTGCCTAGTCCCAGGGTACCGTGATACATCTAGTGGGTTACTGCTGAAAAGGACCGCGTAACTAGGGTTTCGTTCAGTAGGTTAAGTTGTCAATTAAAATCGAGACTTAACCCCATCTACGTGTCATGTCAAATTGACTAAGTGTGTCATTCTAGTTCAAGACTTAGTCCTACGAATCATGTATCAGGTTGGTTAAGTGTGTTCAAGCGGTTCATGACTTAACCCTATCAAATCAACGTGTCAAATTGGTTAAGTATATTCAAGTGGTCCATGACTTAACCCTATCCAGTGGCATTAATTTACTTAATGCACCCCTAACCTCTCACATTATACATGGTTATGGTTACTGGATGTGCCGGGCGGGTCCGGGCAGTTTTACACCATAACCTAGTCTAACCTCGGGTTTCGAGTGCGATATGACCAACTACTCACATTGGGTCCTATTGTTTGTAGTTACTGGATTCGCCGGGCGGTTCCGGGCAGATTTATACTGCAAACTCAACCCAACCTCGAGTTGGCCACGTTCAAGTTATCTAAGTGTCATGTCCCAAATTCATATTTTCAAGTATAATTTCATGTCAAGTTCATGTTCCTATCCAAGCTCAAGTTATAACGATATTCATGTTTTCAAGTTCATACTAAATTCAGGTTTTCCTAAACTACCCAAATCGCATCCCCAACGCTCGTGAATTCGAATCAAGGCAATAGATGTAACTAGGGAATAACATAACAAGGATGGGTATAAAGTGGCAAAGGTGATTTCAAGGCAAGCATGGTGTAACTTGAGATATGATCATAACATCACTGGCATATGAAATAGGGTGATAAACATAACAATAAATGAAATAAGATGATAATCCTAAACTTGTGACTAGCGATAGTTTCAACATCACAACATCACAGGCATGTTAAAATAATGATAGGGTTTAGGTTATGACATGAACAGGCCCCTAAATCAAGTTCTTATCAGTATTCCACAAATCAAGGTTCAATATGAATGGTACTAGGTTCAAGGTGAATAGATCTAGGGTGAACAAGAGTAGATCTAAAATAATAGATCAAACAGGAATAGTCATAGATCAAAGATATACAAGAGTAGGCCTCAAGTGGTTATCATGTTTATATTCAACTTCAATTTACACATGTCCATATTAAGTTTAGAGTTTAGATCTAAGAGAAACTGGGGCTTACAGATCATGGTTTTTGAGAGCTAAGAACATAAATTGTCGTAGGATTGTTGTTGAGATGTTGATCTATTCCCTTGAATTGTTGTAGAAACGTTGGCCTTCGATTTGGATCTAGTTTGAATGTTTAAGCTTCAAGTTGGAGGCGGCGGCCATGGTTCAAGAGGAGACTTAACAGCATAATGGTGTTAGAAAGATTTGTTGTGGATTAGCCTAGGTCTTAGGGTGTTTTTATAGTTGCAAACACTAGTCTAGGCCATAGGATAAACCCTAGAATCGATCTGAACTGCCAAAAATCGTCACAGGCCCTCAAACAAGCCAACAGGGTCAAGCAGGAGCAACCATGCCCAAACCAGGTTCGGGGACCAGGTCGACACCCAAGTCGACTGCGCAGTCGACCTGATCCTGGGGATGTCGACTGCCCAGTCGACTCCCCAGTCGACTTCGGGTGCTGGGCGGGAAATTTCCCGCCCAGTCTGTCTGGGTTTTGAACTCGAATTCGAACTGTTTTGAACTCTGAAAATTTCTGAAACTTTGGGGAGCTATAACTTGGTCATACGGACTCCGATTTTCGAAAACTCGGACTCGATTTCATGCAGAATTCCGAGACGAACGCAATGGCTCAACCCGTTTCCCTTGGTTATTATTTTAAAATTTAATTCTTCCTAGATTTATGGTTATAACACATTATCAAAATACGGGTTGTTACATTCTCCCCTCCTTAAAGGATTTCGTCCCCGAAATCTCTAAGTTAGGAAGAATGTATCCTACCATCCATCATCCATCTACTCAAAACATCATCCACAAGCAAACATTGTCCTTAAGAGATTTCTAATGCTGTATGAACATATGCAAAAAGTGTGTGTATATGTTCCTTATCTAATGCAAATGATCAGGCCTGATTGATCTTTCTAATGCAAAATATGTTTAGTGTCATGAATCCAACATGTATGCAAACAAATCCTAGTCACGTAAGCACTATATGTGTGCACAAACATTCATCCATATGCGACATTCATATGATAACACATTCAATTTCATCCATAAATAAGTATAAACACTCATGCATATGCAATACGAAAATGTGTCTGAGCCGATCTAGTGCCTAATGTGTGTTATGCAACCACGAGCAATCACTTGCAACCACTTGCAACCATTCGCAAACATCAAGCATAACATGTTTCAAATACATGTTTACATTCATAGGATTCTACCTAAGGTTCTCAAGACAGGATCGAAAGGATATACAAGATAAAACAGAGTATCTAGGGAAAAGAAGTTAAAGATGTACCCCTAGAAGGTCCTTCTTGCAGGGCTTGCCCTTGCTTCTTAGGGCAGTTCTTGCTGATGTGTCCAGTTTCACCGCATTGAAAACATGCTCCTATCTTCATCTTCTCCTTCCTACAATCCTGGACTATATGTAACACCCCGCGAATTCTATAATTGTGAAATTAACAAATTAAAGTATAATTAATTTGAAATCAAAGAACTAAGGGAAAGGGATACGCCATTGCGTTCGTCTCGGAAAAATACGCGAAATAGAGTCCGAGTTTTCGAAAAACGGAGTCCGTATGAAGAAGATATGGCCTTCGGAAGTTTTTGAATTAAATTTAAAATTCAAACAGAATAAAACAGTTTAAATTCGAAAATGGGGCCCAATGGGCCAGGGCGGAAAAACGCCCGCCTGTCGCACCCAGGTCGACTGGGCTGTCGACCTGGTCTAACCAGGTCGACAGGGCTGTCGACAGGGCTGTCGACAGGCATGTCGACCTGGTCCAGAGCCAGGTCGAGCCCAGTCTAACCTGGCTGGCCTATTCTATGTTGGTCGATTTTCTGTGGTCTGCTTTGTCATTAGGGCTAGGTGGCAGGCTCTAATTGGTCTCTCCTTAGGATGAATGGCTACGATCAATCCAAGCAACATCAAGGGTCCTAATCAGTTCCTAACCTCTATATAAAGAACCCTAGACTAAACCCTAATCTATTCATTCAAAAATAAGAACAAAGCCGCCATGTTGTTGAGGAACGACAAGGAGTAGCCACCAAATTTGGAGAGAGGATTAGGAGGAAAATTCTAAGGCATAAAGCAACTCAATCAAATCAAACCGCGTCTTCAATCCCTAAATTAGAGAATTCATCACACCATTGTAAGTAGAGTATTACTTTGGTATGAATAAACAATTGTGTTGGTTTGTATGCTTGAATTGTGGCAATAAAGTTATTCATATTTGTGCGTTCTTATCAATTTGAAATATTATATACGTTTGGATATTCTTGAATTATGTTATTCATGTTATAAAGAACTACATGCGGTAGTTCTATGCAAGTATACGTTTGGAATATTTCACAAATTATGTAATCCATGTTGAAGCTACATGTATGTAGTTGATTTAAATTCATGCAAGTTTGGGGTTTTGCTACTATGCCATCATGATGTATATTTTTGTGCATAAATCAATTTGTAAGTAATTAAAACAAGTTTGGTTATTATAATCCATATGAAATTATGTTGAGAATTTGGCATCATGTATTAAGCCATGCTTTTGTACTAAAAAACCTATTTGCAAACTTATGAATATAGCTAGGCTATGAATGATATTTGGCATAATTGAAATCCATGATTAAGTCTATCTTGTTTACAAGAATTATATGATGACATATGTGGTACATAGTTAGGATTAGATTCAAAATCCCTTTTTGCAAGTTTACATGACTAAAGTAAGAATCATGATTTCATGTTAGAGATATTTATGCCATGCTTATGTTTGACATTATGCCATGCTTATGTTAGAAATATTTATGCCATGCTTATGTTTGACATTATGCCATGCCTATGTTAGAAAATTTATGCCATGCTTATGTTTGACATTATGCATAAATAAAAGTATAGATTCATGTTGTAGTTATGACTATGTGTCAATAATGATACCCAATTTAGACTCTTATCTCAACTACAAGTTCACATGCTTTGATTCATGTCACCTATGCTTTATGACCAAAGTATATGCCACTACTATGCAAGTACACCAGTTTCTATTTTGTATTCCCAACGTCATATTGCAAGTTCATACGCTCACCTTCCCCTTTTTGTGTATGTAATCACGCCATAAGCCTCCCCTTTTCGCATGGCTAAATTGGGCTTTAAAAGGCTAAGCCCAATATATATAATAAACGGACGTGTAAACCGGGGGAAAATAACGTTGGGTTAAAATTACTAATGAATGAAAATATAAAATGGAAGGGCCCAAGTTCAAGTATGGGTTGGGCCCATGATTGGTGTAACCTTTACACCATTAACTTAATAATGGGCCGCAAATATTTACATATAAGAAATAAAGAAGAATGACAAAATATGTAAATGTAGAACATACGATGTGTTTAACCCGAGGTTGGATTGAGTTGTGATGTAAACCTGCCCGGAACCGCCCGGCTGTCCAGTAGTCACAACAATACCTATCCAATGTGGGAGGTTAAACATGGAGCCCAATAAGGACCCGAGGTTAGACTGAGTTGTGGCGTAAGACTGCCCGGAACCAACCGGCAACAGGCAGCCACAACAATACCTGTCTAATGTGAGAGGTCAGGGCCTTAATAAGACAATTAAGGCTGAGTCAGGATTGTTAGGATTAAGTGAACTAAAGACTTAATCAAAATGGAACATGCTAAACTAAACGGACTGGTGGGGTTAGGTTAGGGAAACACTTAACCAACATAGCATGTTGGCTAGAGATAGAAAACCTAGTAACGGGGGACCCTTTTCAGCAGTAACCCTAGAAGGTGTATCAGGATATCCTGAAACTAGGCAGGGTGGGGCACGATTACTGGGCTGATTGTAAGAGGTCAAATCGACGGCGGTGGTGTAGCAGTGTAGGTTCTAACGGGGTGCGGGCGTGCACACACTCCGGCGCAGAAAAATAAGGCACTGGACACCAGTAGCATTCCTGTGCACTCTAAGGTTGTGTTGGGTCGCCACCATGGGACTTGATACACCCCATGGTGGGACCAGCATAGGTAACTACAACATCGGGGGCCGTAAGACACATGTAACTATGCGAGTAGGAGCCGATCATCATTGAATGGATCACATCACCCTGATTATGGGGTGCCAGTGGGAAACTAGTTTATATGGGTTCAGAGATTAACATGGGGTACGATAGTATATTCGACCCTAGACAACTTGACCAAGTTTATTGTGCTTGCCCACTTCTTGTTTATACTTATCATACCCAGTTCTTTATTCATAGACAAAATAGTACTAGACTTACTCAGGCTTTATGTCTGACTCTACTTTTCTTTCGTCTTCTTTTCTTCCGTTCCCCCCCCCCCCCCAGGTCCACAGGGAGGGAACACAGCAACTTGACCAACCTTAACATCCAGCTTGAAGAAGAGAATGTATTGCTTGGACTTTCCTGTTTTGAACTATGGCTTTGGACAATCCACTATGGGGCTTTTGCAGTTTATCTATGTTTTATTTATGCTTCTTTAAATAATGTACTCAAGACAGATTATGAAAATGTTATGTTATGTTTCTGGAAAGGATGTAAGACAATCATGGTGATGTTTTGTAACACGTATTTGCTTTTATGAAATAAAAGTTGTTGTTCTTCCGCTGTTTACAAATATGTGTTCCTATATCTGTCTTGTATATCTGTGACTTATACTTATAAACCTCCACCAAAATTAGGGCATTCCCTTTGAGAGTGACCCTAACGGAGGTGGGGTGTTTCACTTGGTATCAGAGCATAGGTTTACCAGATAAGATAAAAAGTTTTGAAAATTTATTTTCAAAAAGGGAAATTTAAAGAAGCATTTTTAAAAGAAAAATATTATTTTATTTTAAAAAAAAGGCAAAGTCCACTCCCCAAAGCCATAGGTACTATCTCTTATCCTTCGTTTTGAATCTATCCTTTTTGTTTCAGCATGTCCGAAGATCTTAACTTGCCGGAAGGGGTACCAATACCTGGTTGGTTTAGATGATTCTTAGAAGCAAGGGCCACTCAGCCAGGTCCTACCGTTCCTCCTCCCCCAGCTGCAGGGAATCATCCAGCTGCAGCGGCACCTTTTCCTCCACCTCCTCCTCGGGGAAACACGTTTGCTAAGATTTGTAAAGATTTTAAAGCTATGGGAGGAAGGGATTTCCATGGAACTGAGTCCTTCGTAGCAGCTAGAAATTGGCTGAAAGAAATGGAGGACCTATTCATCATCTTTGAGGTAGAAGATAGGCAAAAAGTACAATTGGCAGTGTGGCTATTGAAGGGCGAGGCTTCCTACTGGTGGGAAGTCACTAATGCTGAAAGACCAGTGGAGACATGGGAGGACTTTAGAGCAAGGTTTGAGACCAAATTTCTCTCAGATGCGGAAAGAAGTTTGCAGTTGGAAAAATTCTTATTTCTTAAACAAGGGGACAAGACAGTCAGAGAGTATGTGAATCAGTTCGATGAGCTGGCTAGGTTTGGGTTTGACCTAGTCAACACCCCGCACAAGAAGGCTCTCCGTTTCGTCAAAGGGTTAAATGAGCCATTACACAGTTTGGCCATGACCCATATACCCATGGGAGCCACGTATGAAAGATTGGTGCAAATGGCATTACTGAATGAAGAGGATAAGGGCAAGAAGAAAGAGGGTTTGCAGCCTAAGAAGACGGACTTTAAGAAGGGCGGAAAAGGCAACAAAGAGAAGAGGAAGTGCAATTTCTGTGGCAAAGTGGGGCACTTAGTAAAGGACTGCCGGAAAAAGAAGGCCAAGGAGAATGGTGGGTGCTTTTCTTGCGGTGAGACAGGCCACAGGGCTAAGGACTGCCCAAAGAAACGAGGACAGGGGCAGAGGGCTGGATCCACCCCAGGGGCACAGGTTCATGTGCTAGAAGCGCCACCTCTGCAACAGCGAGGTATAAATACTTCTGTTGAAAGTGTAGTTTATCTTTATGATCACCCCGTTCGCACTTTATTTGATTCTGGCGCATCACACTCCTTTATCTCGTCTGCTTTAGTAGAATCTCTGCACCTAAAAACTAGTATGGTAGAGGACCCCTTAATTGTTTCAAACCCAATTGGGGGCCCAGCTCATTTGTCTATGATCTGTTTGGGATTGAAAATTTCCATTCTAAGCGTAGAATTTCAATGTAGTGCCTTTGTTTTGGGCTTTTCGGGGTATGGTTTGATTTTGGGCATGGATTGGCTATCCAGTAATGGGGCAATCCTTGATTGTGAGAAAAGGGTTGTTAGGCTCCTAACCCAGCTCGGTAATACTTTGGAAATTTCTTGTAATCCCTCGCATGCGGTTATGCTTAGTTATCTTGAATCGCTAGATGCCTCCGTTGAAAATTTGCATTCAGTTAGAGTGGTCCGGGAATATCCGGATGTCTTTGAAGAGGTGAAGGGCTTGCCTCCGAAGCGGGAAATAGACTTCCGCATATATCTTGTAGATAATGCAAAGCCCGTTGCGTTGCCCGTTAGACACATGGCTCCACGAGAAAGGAAAGAGCTCAGTAAACAGATTAAAGAGCTTCTAGAAAAGGGGTTCATTAGGAGGAGCATTTCAGAATGGGGCGCTCCAGTGGTGTTCGCTACAAAGGCGGATGGTTCACTCCGTCTATGTGTTGACTATAGGGAGCTCAACAAGCTAACGAAAAAGAATAGGCACCCTCTCCCTAGAATTGACGATTTGTTTGACCAGCTTGTAGGAGCGTCTGTTTTCTCCCAACTCGATTTAGCAACCGGTTTTCATCAGATAAGGGTGGCTGAAGATAGCATCGATAAAACGGCATTCAGAACCCCAGACGGCTTCTTTGAATGGCTTGTCATGCCTTTCGGCTTGACAAATGCACCTTCTTACTTCGTGGACCTGATGAGTAGGGTATTTAGAGATTTCCTCAACAAATTCGTAGTGGTCTTCGTAGATGATATCCTTATCTTCTCAAAGAGTGAAGAGGAACATGCTCAGCACTTAAGCAATCATGGAAACTTTGCGAGTCCATCAACTAAAAGCCAAATTCTCCAAATGCCACTTTTGGAGAGAAGAGGTGAGGTTCCTTGGGCACATAGTATCCAAACAAGGGTTAGCAGTGGACCCTGCTAAGGTAGTGGCGGTACAAGATTGGAAGACACCAAGGAATGCGACTGAGGTCCGAAGCTTTCTAGGACTAGCGGGTTTCTATCGAAAGTTCATAAGGGATTTTGCGAAAATCTCATCTCCGCTCACGAAATTGACTAAGAAGAATCTAGTGTTCAATTGGGACTTGGATTGCGAGTTTGCTTTCCAACGACTGAAAAGGGCTCCCACAACAGCCCCAGTTTTGACGCTGCCAGATGGGAGCAAGATGTTCACTGTTTATACGGATGCATGTGGGACAGGGCTAGGCGCCGTCTTAATGCAAGAAGGAAGGGTAGTAGCTTATGGCGGGAGGCAGTTGAAAGTGCACGAAAAGAACTACCCAACCCACGATCTTGAGTTAGCCGCCATCGTCTTTGCACTCAAGTCTTGGCGACACTATCTCCTAGGTGAGAAGTTCGAACTTTACACTGACCATAAATCGTTGAAATATCTTTTCTCGCAGAAGGATCTTAACTTGAGGCAACAAAGATGGATGGAGTTTCTTGCCTCGTACGATTTCGAAATCTCCTACACTCCGGGCAAAGGCAACGTAGTGGCAAATGCGTTGAGCCGAAAGAAATTGACCCTAAGCCCGTTGTTTGTTGAAAGACAAAGCCTAGAGTTTATAGCCAGCTTCGACTTTAGGCCCTCCTCCGATTTCGTACCAGGCTTGCTTGCATCTCTCGAAGTGCGCCCAACTTTAGTGGATTCAGTAGGGGCAGCACAACGCGAAGATCCTCAGCTTGTGGAAATGATTGATAGGCTAATTAGGGGTGAGACTTCAAGTCACCTCAACCGATACTCCATCGACGATAAAGGTTTACTAAGGCGAGACGGAAGACTATGCGTCCCACAGACAAAAGATTTAGTAAGGAAGGTTCTCGAGGAAGCACATCACTCCAAGATGACGATACACCCGGGCGGAGATAAAATGTACAAAGATATAAAAAGGACTTTCTTCTGGAACGGCATGAAAAAGGACGTGGCAGAATTCGTTTCTAAGTGTATGGTGTGCCAACAGGTTAAAGCGGAACAGAAAAAGCCTGGCGGACTGCTACATCCTCTGGAGGTCCCGCAGTGGAAGTGGGATAGCATATCAATGGACTTCATCGATGGGCTGCCTAGGTCTAGGAGAGGCAATACTAGCATTTGGGTAATAGTGGATAGGCTTACTAAAAGCGCCCACTTTTTACCTGTCAAAAGTAAAAGAACTGCCTCATCCCTAGCATCACTTTACCTCAAGGAAATCGTTCGACTCCATGGAATACCATCTAGCATTGTTAGTGACCGGGATCCCATCTTCACCAGCGAGTTTTGGCGGAGTCTGCAAGAAGCAGTAGGAACGCAGTTATGCTTGAGCATAGCCTATCATCCCCAAACCGACGGCCAAACAGAGAGAGTGAACAGAGTTTTGGAAAACCTCTTAAGACTATGCGTCCTTGACTTCGGAGGGACATGGGAAGACCACCTTCCTTTGGTGGAATTTGCCTACAACAACAGCTATCAAGCAACCATCGGAATGGCGCCCTTCGAAGCCTTATATGGAAGACCGTGCCGATCGCCCACTTGTTGGTGGGAGTCCACGGATAAGCTCATACTTGGACCAGACATGATCCGAGAGACTTCAGAGAAAGTAGACTTAATACGAAGAAGGATGAAGACGGCCCAAGACAGACAAAAGTCCTATGCCGACAAGAGGAGGACCGACCTTGAATTTGAGGTTGGAGACAGAGTTTTTCTCAAGGTATCACCGCTAAGGAACGTTGTTCGTTTTGAAACCACAGGAAAACTAGCACCAAGGTTCGTAGGGCCATTCCCTATTATCGAGAAAATTGGGAAAATGGCCTATAGATTAGAGCTACCCGAGAAGTTGGCTGGAGTCCACAACGTTTTTCACGTTTCACATCTCCGAAAATGTCTACATGAGTTAGCTGAAGTGGTAGAGCCAAATATCCTCGAAGAGGCCGAAGTGGAACGCGAAGCAACCATAAGAAAAGTTCCAACCCGCATCTTAGGAACGGAAGTGAAGAAGCTACGCAACCGTGAAGTCAAGCTCGTCAAAGTTCAGTGGAGCGACGCCGAGGGAGACGCGACTTGGGAAACTGAAGCTAGAATACGCACTGCCTACCCTTTTCTATTCGAGGGTACATCCTTGATCTTTCTTTTTCCTTAAGTTGCGCTTTTATCTATCTTTTTAGGTATATTTCCTCGACCATATCTTTTAGGTAGAAACCCTTTGGATGGAAACATGTAGTTGAAACATGTTATGGATGATGGTTGCAAGTGGTTGCAAGTGATTGCTAGTGGTTGCTCGTGGTTGCATATACACACACAATCTAGGTTTTAGATCGGCTCAGTCACTTCATATTGCATATGCATATATGTTTGCATTCGTATATGGTTGAACTTTAATGTGTTGTCATATGGATGTTGCATTTGTATTGAATGGTTGTGCACTCATGTAGAATCAAGAATAGGAAAATTTGCATACATAATGGATTCATGGCACTTACATAATTCGCATTAAGGAGGTCAACTGAATCAGTAGACCGCCTGATTTTGCATTAGATAAGTTCATGTACACACACACTTCGCATATGATCATGAAGCATTAGAAGTCTTTTAAGGACAATGGATGCTCGTGTTTGATGGATGAGTAGATGGATGATTGGATGTTAGGATATACATTCCTCCTAACTTGAAGATTTCGGGGACGAAATCCTTTTAAGTGGGGGAGAATGTAACACCCCGCGAATTCTATAATTGTGAAATTAACAAATTAAAGTATAATTAATTTGGATTCAAAGAACTAAGGGAAACGGGATACGCCATTGCGTTCGTCTCGGAAAAATACGCGAAATAGAGTCCGAGTTTTCGAAAAACGGAGTCCGTATGAAGAAGATATGGCCTTCGGAAGTTTCTGAATTAAATTTAAAATTCAAACAAAATAAAACAGTTTAAATTCGAAAATGGGGCCCAATGGGCCAGGGTGGAAAAACGCCCGCCTGTCGCACCCAGGTCGACTGGGCTGTCGACCTGGTCTAACCAGGTCGACAGGGCTGTCGACAGGCATGTCGACCTGGTCCAGAGCCAGGTCGAGCCCAGTCTAACCTGGCTGGCCTATTCTATGTTGGTCGATTTTCTGTGGTCTGCTTTGTCATTAGGGCTAGGTGGCAGGGTCTAATTGGTCTCTCCTTAGGATGAATGGCTACGATCAATCCAAGCAACATCAAGGGTCCTAATCAGTTCCTAACCTCTATATAAACAACCCTAGACTAAACCCTAATCTATTCATTCAAAAATAAGAACAAAGCCGCCATGTTGCTGAGGAACGACTAGGAGTAGCCACCAAATTTGGAGAGAGGATTAGGAGGAAAATTCTAAGGCATAAAGCAACTCAATCAAATCAAACCGCGTCTTCAATCCCTAAATTAGAGAATTCATCACACCATTGTAAGTAGAGTATTACTTTGGTATGAATAAACAATTGTGTTGGTTTGTATGCTTGAATTGTGGCAATAAAGTTATTCATATTTGTGCGTTCTTATCAATTTGAAATATTATATATGTTTGGATATTCTTGAATTATGTTATTCATGTTATAAAGAACTACATGCGGTAGTTCTATGCAAGTATACGTTTGGAATATTTCGCAAATTATGTAATCCATGTTGAAGCTACATGTATGTAGTTGATTTAAATTCATGCAAGTTTGGGGTTTTGCTACTATGCCATCATGATGTATATTTTTGTGCATAAATCAATTTGTAAGTAATTAAAACAAGTTTGGTTATTATAATCCATATGAAATTATGTTGAGAATTTGGCATCATGTATTAAGCCATGCTTTTGTACTAAAAAACCTATTTGCAAACTTATGAATATAGCTAGGCTATGAATGATATTTGGCATAATTGAAATCCATGATTAAGTCTATCTTGTTTACAAGAATTATATGATGACATATGTGGTACATAGTTAGGATTAGATTCAAAATCCCTTTTTGCAAGTTTACATGACTAAAGTAAGAATCATGATTTCATGTTAGAGATATTTATGCCATGCTTATGTTTGACATTATGCCATGCTTATGTTAGAAATATTTATGCCATGCTTATGTTTGACATTATGCCATGCCTATGTTAGAAAATTTATGCCATGCTTATGTTTGACATTATGCATAAATAAAAGTATAGGTTCATGTTGTAGTTATGACTATGTGTCAATAATGATACCCAATTTAGACTCTTATCTCAACTACAAGTTCACATGCTTTGATTCATGTCACCTATGCTTTATGACCAAAGTATATGCCACTACTATGCAAGTACACCAGTTTCTATTTTGTATTCCCAACGTCATATTGCAAGTTCATACGCTCACCTTCCCCTTTTTGTGTATGTAATCACGCCATAAGCCTCCCCTTTTCGCATGGCTAAATTGGGCTTTAAAAGGCTAAGCCCAATATATATAATAAACGGACGTGTAAACCGGGGGAAAATAACGTTGGGTTAAAATTACTAATGAATGAAAATATAAAATGGAAGGGCCCAAGTTCAAGTATGGGTTGGGCCCATGATTGGTGTAACCTTTACACCATTAACTTAATAATGGGCCGCAAATATTTACATATAAGAAATAAAGAAGAATGACAAAATATGTAAATGTAGAACATACGATGTGTTTAACCCGAGGTTGGATTGAGTTGTGATGTAAACCTGCCCGGAACCGCCCGGCTGTCCAGTAGTCACAACAATACCTATCCAATGTGGGAGGTTAAACATGGAGCCCAATAAGGACCCGAGGTTAGACTGAGTTGTGGCGTAAGACTGCCCGGAACCAACCGGCAACAGGCAGCCACAACAATACCTGTCTAATGTGAGAGGTCAGGGCCTTAATAAGACAATTAAGGCTGAGTCAGGATTGTTAGGATTAAGTGAACTAAAGACTTAATCAAAATGGAACATGCTAAACTAAACGGACTGGTGGGGTTAGGTTAGGGAAACACTTAACCAACTTAGCATGTTGGCTAGAGATAGAAAACCTAGTAACGGGGGACCCTTTTCAGCAGTAACCCTAGAAGGTGTATCAGGATACCCTGAAACTAGGCAGGGTGGGGCACGATTACTGGGCTGATTGTAAGAGGTCAAATCGACGGCGGTGGTGTAGCAGTGTAGGTTCTAACGGGGTGCGGGCGTGCACACACTCCGGCGCAGAAAAATAAGGCACTGGACACCAGTAGCATTCCTGTGCACTCTAAGGTTGTGTCGGGTCGCCACCATGGGACTTGATACACCCCATGGTGGGACCAGCATAGGTAACTACAACATCGGGGGCCGTAAGACACATGTAACTATGCGAGTAGGAGCCGATCATCATTGAATGGATCACATCACCCTGATTATGGGGTGCCAGTGGGAAACTAGTTTATATGGGTTCAGAGATTAACATGGGGTACGATAGTATATTCGACCCTAGACAACTTGACCAAGTTTATTGTGCTTGCCCACTTCTTGTTTATACTTATCATACCCAGTTCTTTATTCATAGACAAAATAGTACTAGGCTTACTCAGGCTTTATGTCTGACTCTACTTTTCTTTCTTCTTCTTTTCTTCCGTTCCCCCCCCCCCCCCCAGGTCCATAGGGAGGGAACACAGCAGCTTGACCAACCTTAACATCCAGCTTGAAGAAGAGAAATGTATTGCTTGGACTTTCCTGTTTTGAACTATGGCTTTGGACAATCCACTATGGGGCTTTTGCAGTTTATCTATGTTTTATTTATGCTTCTTTAAATAATGTACTCAAGACAGATTATGAAAATGTTATGTTATGTTTCTGGAAAGGATGTAAGACAATCATGGTGATGTTTTGTAACACGTATTTGCTTTTATGAAATAAAAGTTGTTGTTCTTCCGCTGTTTACAAATATGTGTTCCTATATCTGTCTTGTATATCTGTGACTTATACTTATAAACCTCCACCAAAATTAGGGCATTCCCTTTGAGAGTGACCCTAACGGAGGTGGGGTGTTTCACTATATGCCCGTCAATACCACAGAAGTTGCATTTTCTTTTCTCACGTGACTTGTAATTCTTGTTGTTGTTGTTCTTTCCTCCTTTCTCGGAGTCTACCTTCTTGTCTTGAGACTCATTCGCCTTGACCTTCTTCTTGCCATTCTCGTCTTCTTCATGAAGTAGGGCCATATTCACCAAGCTTTCAAAGGTCGCCCCCATGGGTACATGAGTCATGGCCATAGTGTGGAGTGGCTCGCTCAATCCTCGAGCAAAGCGTAGAGCCTTCTTCTTAGCCATGTTGACTAAGTCCAAACCAAACCGAGCAAGCTGATTAAACTTATTCACGTATTCCCTAACTGACATGTCCCCTTGCTTGAGTGCCAGGAACCTCTCCATCTAAAGACTCGCTTCTGCGGATGATAAAAACTTAAGCCCAAACCTCTCTCTAAAGTCTGCCCAAGTCTCAATTAGCCTGGTAGCGTTGGTGACTTCCCACCAAAATGCAGCTTCCTCTTTCAACAACCATACTGCCAACTGAACTTTCCTATGATCCTCCATATCGAAAATAACAAACAAGTCTTCAGTCTCTTTTAGCCGGTTTCACGCCTCAACGAAGGTTTCAGTTCCAACGAAGTTCTTGCCGCCCATTCCTATAAAGTCCTTGCATATTTTGGCGAAGGCGGTACCCGGACGAGGAGGAGGAACCGTGGCCACCGGGGGAGGAGGAGGAGAGATATCTGTTGGGCCCGCGCCATTGGCCCTAGCTTCCAAGTATCTTCGGGACCAGCCAGGTATGGGTACTCCCTCAGGAAGGTTAAGATCAGACATGCTGAAAAGCGAAAAGGAAAAAGATTCAAACGAGGAAACAAAGGAAAGTGCTAATGGCTTTTGGGGAATAGCCTTTTCTTAAAAATAAAACTTTTCTTGAAAAATGCTTCTTTATAAACGGTTTTGAAAATAGTTTCAGAAGGTTTTTAAAACTTTTGCCCAGTCTGGTAACCTTCTGCTCTGATACCAAATGTAACACCCCACCTCCGCTAGGGTCACTCACAAATGGAATGCCCTAGTTTTGGAGGGGTATTATCTAGTAAACAGGCACAGAGATAACACAAGACAGAACATAGATAAAATAGAGTATATAAAGCAACGGATATAAACTTTAAAACCAAATCTCATTACTGAAAAATAGAGTCAAAACCTCTTACGTCAAAATGCCAAGTCATTATTTCATTACATCAAGTTCTAAAGAAGCAAAGTACTTAAAACAACATAAGTAAAATATTATTCCCCAAAAAGTGCATGAGTGCAGCCATAGCATAGCTCAAGACCAAACCGTACATGAGCTGTCAGAAAGCAAGCAAAGTCCAAGCTAAGAGCTAGAGTTTCCTCCCTGAGAACCTGGGGGGAACGAAAGACAAAGAGGCGAAAGAAAACGGGTCAGTCAAAAAGACTGGTAAGCCCTAGTGACTATCAGCATAGAAACTAGTAAAGTTAACAAGACATGAATAAACTGGAATTAAACATAGGAATGATGATAAGTCTGACATGATAACTAAGCTAAAAAGATAACTCAAGTCTAACATTGCGTATTCAAGGTTCGCCATACCAACTATACTGGTATACTAATCCCGTGTCAACTATAAATCAAGAAATAATCCCTTGGCCCAATATCGTGAAGTGACCCAATTCGGGGTCCAATGGTATGATCTAATCGATCGGCTCCCTACAAGTCTAGCTCGTCGTGTGTCTGTGTCATACGGCCCTATCACGAATGTAGTCACCTGTGCTAGGTCCACCGTATGGTGTATCAAGCCCTAGGGTGCCAACCACTGACACGAATCAAGAATGCACAGATAACCCTACTGATGCCCAATGCCTGCTTTTTCAACTTCGGACTAAGTGCACGACCCTAGTCCGCCTGAACCTACAATGGCGCACCAACTCAACCGTCGTTCTGGTCGCTTACAATCAGCCCAGCAATCGTGCCCCACCCTGCCTAGTCCCAGGGTACCGTGATACATCTAGTGGGTTACTGCTAAAAAGGACCGCGTAACTAGGGTTTCGTTCAGCAGGTTAAGTTGCCATTTAAAATCGAGACTTAACCCCATCTACGTGTCATGTCAAATTGACTAAGTGTGTCGTTCTAGTTCAAGACTTAGTCCTACGAATCATGTGTCAGGTTGGTTAAGTGTGTTCAAGCGGTTCATGACTTAACCCTATCAAATCATCGTGTCAAGTTGGTTAAATATATTCAAGTGGTCCATGACTTAACCCTATCCAGTGGCATTAATTTACTTAATGCACCCCTAACCTCTCACATTAGACTTGGTTATGGTTACTAGATGTGCCGGGCGGGTCCGGGCAGTTTTACACCATAACCTAGTCTAACCTCGGGTTTCGAGTGCGATATGACCAACTACTCACATTGCGTCCTATTGTTTGCAGTTACTGGATTTGCCGGGCGGTTCCGGGCAGATTTATACTGCAAACTCAACCCAACCTCGAGTTGGCCACGTTCAAGTTATCTAAGTGTCATGTCCCAAATTCATATTTTCAAGTATAATTTCATGTCAAGTTCATGTTCCTATCCAAGCTCAAGTTATAACGATATTCATGTTTTCAAGTTCACACTAAATTCAGGTTTTCCTAAACTACCCAAATCGCATCCCCAACGCTCATGAATTCGAATCAAGACAATAGATGTAACTAGGGAATAACATAACAAGGATGGGTATAAAGTGGCAAAGGTGATTTCAAGGCAAGCATGGTGTAACTTGAGATATGATCGTAACATCACTGGCATATGAAATAGGGTTATAAACATAGCAATAAATGACATAAGATGATAATCCTAAACTTGTGACTAGCGATAGTTTCAACATCACAACATCACAGGCATGTTAAAATAATGATAGGGTTTAAGTTATGACATGAACAGGCCCCTAAATCAAGTTCTTATCAGTATTCCACAAATCAAGGTTCAATATGAACGGTACTAGGTTCAAGGTGAATAGATCTAGGGTGAACAAGAGTAGATCTAAAATAATAGATCAAACAGGAATAGTCATAGATCAAAGATATACAAGAGTAGGTCTCAAGTGGTTATCATGTTTATGTTCAACTTCAATTTACACATGTCCATATTAAGTTTAGAGTTTAGATCTAAGAGTAACTGGGGCTTACAGATCGTGGTTTTTGAGAAATAAGAACAGAAATTATCGTAGGATTGTTGTTGAGATGTTGATCTATTCCCTTGAATTGTTGTAGAAATGTTGGCCTTCGATTTGGATCTAGTTTGAATGTTTAAGCTTCAAGTTGGAGGCGGCGGCCATGGTTCAAGAGGAGACTTAGCAGCATAATGGTGTTAGAAAGATTTGTTGTGGATTAGCCTAGGTCTTAGGGTGTTTTTATAGTTGCAACAACTAGTTTAGGCCATAGGATAAACCCTAGAATCGATCTGAACCGCCAAAAATCGTCACAGGCCCTCAAACAAGCCAACAAGGTCAAGCAGGAGCAACCAGGCCCAAACCAGGTTCGGGGACCAGGTCGACACCCAAGTCGACTGCGCAGTCGACCTGGTCCTGGGGGTGTCGACTGCCCAGTCGACCTAGGGTGCTGGGCGGGAAATTTCCCGCCCAGTCTGTCTGGGTTTTGAAATTCGAATTTGAACTCGAATTCAAACTGTTTTGAACTCTGAAAATTTCTGAAACTTTGGGGAGCCATAACTTGGTCATACGGACTCCGATTTTCGAAAACTCGGACTCGATTTCATGCAGAATTCCGAGACGAACGCAATGGCACAACCCGTTTCCCTTGGTTCTTATTTTAAAATTTAATTCTGCCTAGATTTATGGTTATAACACGTTATCAAAATACGGGTTGTTACATAGCCACTTAATATTTCTCTTAGACGGTGGTTCCTTTGGGCCTTTTATATAAACCGTCCCTAGGTCAACCCTCACTAAAGCCCTAGACAAGAAGTGGACATTGCTTGGAGAACTGCCTACTCATACGCTATCATCTAATAAGACTACTTAATACCTTATATATAAAGAAGGCGGACAATCGCTAAAACCTCTAAGGGCGGGTCCTATGACTTGTGTCCAAAATTAAGAAGTGAACCTTAGGAACGAACCTAGTCCTAACCACTTAATACCCAACAAGAGGTAGGTCGACCACTTAATACGTTTCCCCAAAGCAGGTCTACTTAACACACACACACACACACACACACACACATATATATATATATATAAAAACACACTAGAGATCTTACATTAGACTGACCACTTGTAGATGTTGGATTTACCGGGCAGTTCCAGGCAGGCTCCTACTACAAGTTGGGCCTAACTTCGTATTATAGTGTACTAATTATAATGGCACATGATATCTAGACTTCTCCCATTAACCAGCCCAACTTGTAGATGTTGGATACGCTGGTAGGTTCCGGGAAGGCTTCTACTACAAGCAATGGTTAACCTCATGTCTATGTGTCAACTATTATAATTTAGGTCGTTATCTCGCACACATACATAAAAATTCCTATGGGGACATCCAAATTCTATTTCTTAATTTAAACGTATTTAATACGTACTTAATACGTGTTGTTATTGCATTTGACTATGCTTTAAATATGTATATATAAATAGGCGTGAATTATGAGAACGTGAATAACGTCCTAAGCACGTTTGAAATGTCAATTCCTATTCAAATTAAAGGTGTACAAGTAATTTCCCATATTCCCTTTAATCATGGCGTAAATATACATATTAACATGTAACAATCAAACTGGGAAAACAATAATATCAACACCGACTCGTAACCTATGTTTGATTTGATTATCTCAACAATAAAAGATAAACAAACTGCCATATATCCAATATATATATATATATATATATATATATATATATATATATATATATATATATATAATTTCTATTTTGGTACATACTCACATTTTTATGTAAATTTATATGTGAAACCTTAATACTTGGACATCTTGCAAACTACATGTTCAAATACTCCATTAGAAAAATAGAGATTTAAACCTATTCATATTAACAATTTCTCCAAGTCTTACAAAACCAAAGATATGAATTGATACAAAATAAAATAAGATGAATGTGACTAATATAGAGAATTATACAACACCAACATTCTTCTCTTCTATTATTTCAATAATCCAAACTCACATATACAAATAGATTGACCATTTCTTCATACAAACAAAAACAAGTGGAAGATATGAGGGATTTAATATTGTTTTCTTTTCGTAAAACTCAAATCTTTCAAATCATACTAATCCAAATTTGAATTAACAAATCATAGAAAATAGCAATGAACTCCACTCACAGATAGTTTAAGATAGAAAACAGTAAAATTTGTTGAAGAATTGAAACCGAGACCCAGTTCGTCTGTAACATATATATATATATATATATATATATAAATATATAAATAAGAATTATAATCTCATACATATATATATACCAAATTTACAGAATTATAATCTACAGAAAAACATAGATAAGAGAAGATAGAAATGAAGATAAGAGAGGTGGAAGTGATTTAACTTTTCTTTGGAAATTGGTAATGGCAGAAAGCTAAAGAAGGCACGAAGAAGAATAGAAGTAGGGTTTTTGAGTTAGGGTTGGGGGTCATATTTATAGTTGACATCGTGTATACAGACAGTTAGATTCAACAGATTAAATCTAAGCAGTCCATTTGATGAAAAATATAAATAAGGCCTTCTTTAAAACAATCTTCGCTGGGCTCCATACGGGAGGATGGTCGACCACTCCTGTAGGAGCGCGGTCAACACCCCTAGTCAACCCCCCCTTCTACAATGGGGTCGACCCCCTTCTAGGGTCGAGCCTAGGAGATTTGTTCTCCTGTACATTTCTTTTCATTAATTTATGAATTTATTTGATTGATTGGTTACCTTATATTGATTATTCTTATTCCCTTTGTATATAAATATATACACACAAATTTGAATTCAACAGGAATATTCTTTTCATGCTTATCTAAATTAATATATTCTAGATTTGTATATATTTATTTATTTGAAATTCAGACCTTATGTGTGAATATTTATGCATAACTTGTTTTATTAATATCTTTTGCATACGGACTCCGTTTTCAATACGTAAAATATGAAAATGGATCAGAATCTCACCACGATTGAAACTGCAATACTTTTGTGGCCCAATTCCTAACTATCCCAAATTTCATTTCCAGCCCATTATCTTCTTATTAATTATTAGTTATTTATTTTAAATTAAATTACCCAATTTCTACAATGTGTTACATTCTCCCTTTATAAGAGATTTCATCCCAAAATCTTTTGAAGGGGTGAAGAACAATACTCGCCCTCACCAACCATGTTGTACACCTATGTTATTTTATAACCATCCACAACTCATAACGATAATGAGTTGTAGACTTTATAAAAATGAGCTTAGTCCTAGCATGTATGTGTAATAAGTGATGCAACATTTATCAACAAAATTCCTAATATGCATAAAATTATATATGAGTGCATAGTGCATCCTTCTTGCAGCCATCTCTTACCATCCAATCTTGAAACCACAATGCAACCATAAACGAGAATTTAGGAGAAAATAATTGGCCAAGAAAAGCTCTGGATGAGTTAGCCTAATCTTCTCCTCAGTTTCCCAGGTGCTTTCCATAGGTTATCTCCCTATTGAACTCGGACTAATGGAATAGATTTGTTGTAGAATAGTAAGATTTAGTGCTCCACGATCTTTGCAGTGGCACAAGGCACCCTAGACTCCAACTTGAGGTTCCTTATGTTGCAAACTCATTTAGCTCAAGTCTGTCGGTTGAATCAGGAAGGCATTGGCAAAGATGAAAAATATGGAAAAATGTTGTGGACTCCCGACAAACACTCGGCAAGATCCACATGGTAAGTCATCTTCCCAATCCTATCTAAAATCCTGAATGGCTCAATAAACCTAGAATCCCACTTCCTGGTCTTCCTAATCCGAACTTCCTTCTTCAGAGGGAAACCTTTACAAATATCAAATATCCAACATCAAATTCTAGTTTTTTCCTCCTTCTGTCTGCATATGAGTTCTATTGATCTTGAGTAGCCTTCATTCTTTGCCGAGCCAAAGCGATAACCTCCGTTTAATCATGTAAAGGTTTGGTCTGAGTAGAACCTCGTCAGTAGTTTTCCACTAACAAGTTAACAATTTGCATGGCCGCCAATAAAGCTTCATAAGGGGACATACCAATCATCGCTTGTAACTGTTATTGTACAAAAACTCAACTAAAGGCAAGTGTTATTCCCATGCTTCTCTGAAGTCGATGATGCAATCTCTTACCAGATCCTCCAAAATTTTGTTGATTCTACCATTGTTTGGCCATCGGTTTGCGGATGGCAGGCTGCGCTCAAACTTAACGCCATTCCAAAGTTTCTTAAAGACTCTTCCAAAATTCGCTAGTAAATAACATGTCTTTTTCACTAACTATAGTAGTAGGAGTCTCATGTAGTCTAACAATCTTCTTAACATTCAACTAGGCTAATAAAGTGGCCGTCCTACTCTTCTTAATCGGAACAAAATGGGCGCCCTACGTTAATCGATCCACTATGACCCAAATGGCTTCATTCCACTTCTTGCTCCTAGGAGGACTATCAATAAAATCCATAAAAATATGTTTCCATTTCAAAATGGTAATCCCTAAGGGTGACAAAAGTCCTCCATGCTTCCCTTGCTCCGCCTTCACTCTTTGACAAGTTAAACATCATGAAAAATACTATGCAACGTCTTTTTTCATTCCTTCCTAATCAATGCTTCTCTTTATGTCCCTAAAAATTTTGTCACCTCCGGGGTGTATGGTTATCCTTGACCTATAACATTCCTCAAGAATCTCCTTCTTAAGATCCATACTCTTAGGGACACAAATCCAGCCATCTCTCCTCAAGCTACCACTACCATCAATAGAATATCTATCCGAATGAGGGAAAGATTCTTTCCTATAAACCTTTTCCTTGAATACCCTTAAATCATCATAATGGTCTTGTTTACTCTTAATCCTTTCCATCAGAACTGGTCTTATCTCCATAGCTCTAAGAAATCCTTGAGCTGCCATCAATGTGGTTGCAAATTAAAACTAAAGAGAAATTATAACTATCTCCACTCGGTGATCGAACAAAAGGTAGCGTGCCTCTAACTCAAAGTGTCATCCATGACGTTACCTTTACCAGGGGTATACTGAATGGCAAAATCAAAAGACGCAAGATATTCCATTCGTCTCTACTGTCAAAGGTTTAGATCTCACTGAGAAAACAAATACCTAAGATACTTATGATCAATGAACAACTCAAACTTATTTACAAGAAGATAATGTCTACAAAACTTAAGAGTGTAACCACTAATACTAACTATAAATCATGGATGAGTACCTTTTCTCGTGATCCTTAAGTTATCTACTTGTGTAGGACAACTACTCTTCCCTCTTGCATAAGTACCGCTCCTAAACCGATCCTACGTGCATCCATAAAACTGTAAACGTCTTGGTTTCATCCGGAATAATAAGAATAGGTGCACTTGTGAGAGACTCCTTCAACCTATCAAAGGAAATTCCACATTTCTCACTCCATACAAACTTATATTCCTTTTTGTCAATTGGGTAAGAGGGGTTGCCATCTTCGCGAAGTCCTTAATAAATTTCTAATAGTAGCCTGCCAACCCAAAGAAACTCCTAACCTCTTTCGCATTGTGTGGTATCTTCCACTCTTTAGTGGGGTCTACTCCTAATCCCTTCCCCGACACAATATGCTCTAGAAACTTGACATCTTTCTTCCAAATGTGGCATTTCGAGAATTTGGCTTTAAGTTAGTTCTTCCTCAGAATTCTTAGGGTTCTTCTCAAGTGATCCTTATGCTCCCCATGGTCCTTGGAAAAGATAAGAATATCATCCACAAATACTACCACAATCTTATTGAATATGCCTCTAAAAACCTTACTCATAAGGTCTACAATGAAGGCGCGGGAATTCGTCAAACCAAAAATCATAACCTCCCACTTGAATAGTCCATCTAGCGTTCTAAACGATGTCTTGGCTTACTCTCATCTGAAATCCTTAATTGGTGAAATCCAATAGCTAAATATAACTGGAAAAATATTTGGGCTCCACCCAAATGGTCAAACAAGTCATCAATCATCGGTAAGGGATATCTATTTTTCTTAGTCAACTTGTTAAGTTCCCTATAATCCACACATATCTCAATGATCCATCAAACTTTGTGGAAACACCACTGGTGCACCCCATTTAGAGGTACTCCTATGAAAAAACCATTTCTGCAACAATTCCGAGATTTTTATGTCAAGCTCTCTCCTTTCCTTAGGAGCCATGTGCCTTAAATGAAATGATATATGCCTCACATCCTTTTTGAGGTCTATCCTAAACGATATTTCTTGGTGGAGTAAGAGTCCTACGACCTCCTCAAAAACATCGGGAAACTCATATATAATCGGTACCGAATATGGTCCTTCCAAATCAGAAGATAAGGAAATTAAGATTGAATCCTTATTCCCTGTCCTATAAGGTATTTCTAAGATGCGGCCTCCACGGCTTCTCAAACGAGCTACTCTCCTATTGCAGTTAAGGACGACCCCATAAAATGATAACCAGTCTATTCCAAAAATAAGACCATACCCCTCAAATTTCAAGTAAACATGCATCGCAAAAGAAGTTGACATCAGTGATGTCCAATACTAGGTCTTTACACACAACATAAAGTTGCATAGTAGCTCCAATAGAGTTAGACATCCCTATCAGATGGCTAGCAAAGGATAAGGGAAGTTTCAAAGAATCAATAGTTGTCCTAGAAATGAAGGAGTGGGTGCCTCTCGAATCACATAGGGTACAAAAATAAATTCCTAAGATAGCAATTGTACTTTCCAATGCAGGTTGTCCTTGATCTCTAGGGTGTTGACTATGGATCGGTGCTACTTCCAAGGCGTAGTTTTAACCACTTTGCACTACTTTTGGCTTAGGGCAGTTCCTTTCCAAGTCCCCCTCCTCATGACAGTTAAAGCATTTACCCTTGAATTCTGGCCTTGCTAAGCTCACGGTGTTGTCCTTCGCCTCATGCCCTTTTCTGTGGCATCTAGAACATGTCTTTCCCTCCTTGAATTTGCAAACTTCTTCTTCTTAAGCCAAAAAAATTTCCTTTTATTCTTCCCAACAATAGAAGTACCTTCTCCCTTATCAGTCTTAACTCTTAACACCCTCAGCTGAATATAGGATAACTACCTCGATAAGCACTACTACAAATCATAAATGTTGTTTCGCTTGATTTGCACTGGTTGCATCAATAACCAGAGTAAACATTGTTTTTTTACGCTGGTTCTAGGATAACAACTAGTGCAACTAGTATAGAAAAAAACAATAAAGTATGGGAAAAATAAGTTGCTTTGGTTTTATTTGAAAACCAGTGCAAATAATGGGAAGAAAATACCATTATCTACACAAGTTAAATATGCAACCGATGCAAATATTACGTTTGCACCCGATTTCCCACCTGATTCCACCAATCGGTGCAATTTTAAACTATTTTACCATTGTCCACCCTAAGATAATTGGCTCGGTTTGTTTCTCTTTACTCTTCCCTAGTCTACCGCCTTCGGTTATTTTATGTTGTCCTTCCCCAAAATCTTTTGATACATTTTCATATCTCCACTTACTCCCGCCTCCAATTAGCTCAGTTTTCATTTACTTCGGTCTCCACCTAAAAAATATTCTACCCTTTCACGTTTTTGTGGGGATTTCAATTTTGCCATAAGGTACGAAACCCTTGTTTTAAATAGATTTTGATTTCGTGTTTGACTGTGCTATTTCTACTATGAATATTTTAATTCTACTTGTTTTTCATAATAAATAGTATTTATTAATTAACGAAAGAAACAATTTGTACAATACGTATGAGAATTCTTAATATTTTTGGGTACAAAAAACAGAAGATGTTCAATTGGAGGAGTGAAATAGGGTAGAACTAATAAAGCCAAAAAAATACACATTACCATGTAAGCAAAACTCAAAAACCAATATCAATATTTGACATCGGTCGGATAATCCAGTGATCATATTGTGCTTTATTGGTGAAATCAATTTTCAATCCCTATGAGTTGACTGTTAAGTACTCAGTGGAACTGAAATTAGGGAGAATGAATTTGGGGGCTATAAAGCAGAAGGGAATGAATTTGAGGAAGGGACGGAGAATCAGGTTGATAATGGAAAGTGAGTTGGAGCAGTTATTAATATATTTTTAGAAAAAGGTAGGGAGAATGGTGGTCGAGTATTTTGAAATGTCGGATGCTGTTGTAGGCAGTAATTAAGCGATTTTGGTAATTATGTATTGTTCTATGTTCTAGGATGTTGAAATAACATATTATTAATGAATGAGCAGTATTGTAAATGAGAGGATTTGAATGTACAACTCAGCAATGAGATGTTCCTGGTTTAAAACTTAAGTAATAGATATATTCAAGTGATTAAGCATATTAGCTTTATGTATAGAAAAGGGAAATGGTTAGATTTCAAACTTTATATACTTAAGACAACTAAATTTATTGTATTCAATGTTTCTAGTCTCAAACTTGCAAGTTTCGTAAACATAAGGCTAAATTCTTTCTTTGAAAAGTCCTCTAATTTCATCATAGTATTTAATTTTTGGATGATGAGTGTATGAGATTCCAAAAGCACATATAGACTTAATTTTCACATGTATATCAGATCCTTGAATATATAAAGCTGCCCATGCAAATGAATATTAGTTTTTGACCAATTTTGGCTTTGGCTATATGAACGGTTTTATGAATTAATGCATATATGCATATCATGTGAGTACATTCCATAATGTGTGCTCTAAATATCAGTTGTTTCAAATTCGTGAGGCATATACGTAAACTTATGATTTATAAAAACACATGTTCTGGATCATTAAGCTTTATCTCGACACATACAATTTTCGATCACATCGTGTCTGGGTATGAGTATCGTCAGACTAAACTTATATGATTTTGCATATATACATGTTATTGTTGGATTTGTTGAGCATAAAAGGTATATGGTATGTACAATATGCATGTTTTAAAGTTCGTATTGGGAATAGTTTTGATGCTAAATACAAAAGGAACCAGATCCATTTTCATCCTAATTTTTAAAGGCTTATAGCTTTTAATACACAATTTTTACATATTAGATTTCCATATACATATGTGTGTGTGTGTGTGTGTGAATTTTGGAAATTTCTTCTTTCGAAAGAGATATCAAAGAATTAAATATATAAGTGGGGTTTTTAAGATTCAAGCACAAGTAACTCTATATCATAAACTTTGGCAATATGGACATAGATTTCTAAATATGTTGTTTTAGATATTATCAAATATGTCCAAAGTTCTTGGCTTGAATCCTGTGGATGATACTATGTAATAGTTTTCAAAAGTAAATGTTCTGAAAGTTCATATCAATTTTGATAGAATTTGATTTTGAAATTCTAATTTTCACGATTCTATGATAAATTAGCTTCTATAATGTGTTAGGTTTCGGCAATGTTAAAAGAAGTATAATCTTTGAATGTATGAGTCATATATATGTACACACTGATTTCTAAATTTAAATTCGTGCAAAGTTTTTGAGCATATATAGAAACTTGTTATTTCACATGTATGCATTAAGTGCGCTCTTTTTCTGAGTCAATTATAGCGATCCTGCTACTATTAAAAAATATGCTAGGCACGCACAATTAGTCGAAAATTTTGAATTAGACCAGGCTACTTTAAAATCTTATGGTATTTTTCGTGGTAGTAAGCATATCGTGTATGACTTCGAACGGTATTTTGTATGACTTCAGGTATATCTTGTGCATTATAAGCCAGATTCATAGTTCATCATCTCCATTTCTGGCACGGATGACTAGCTAATTTAACAGAGTCAAATCTCATTTTCAGGGTATTTCTAATTTGAGCGCACAGAAGGTTATTTCTAATTTACTGTGCATTTGGCCAATAACATAGGGGTAACCCGTTTTATGCTTCTCCATATGTTGATAAACAACGTGTATACGATCTCTGTCATTATTCTGACTCTAAACCAAAAGTAATTTACATAATTCATTTTTTGTTGTTGTGGAAATGCTGGTTTCTGTGGTTTCGGTCATATGTATGTGATAGGAAAAACCTAAAACAAGTTCAAATTCATTTCAATTTTACTACCAGTTCCTATTCTAGTTTTTTCAATTTGTTATACCCTGTGTATGCATTCTATTACCCATACTATTTTTTAGTTTAGTGGTTGATCTTTTTATGATAAATTATGCAATCAATTCCAGTTTTAGGCTATCTTGCCCTTTCAACTTTATGATGTTAAATCATCCTAATTCTTATAATTCTTATGTATTGTTCATCTCAGTTTTTCTATGATTGTATTTTGTGCAATATCATGTTTTCTTTCTTGTCAATTACATATCGATTTTCTTTCTTAAATTCCGAATAGCCTTTGTAATTTCAAAAGATTACAATTCTATATCATTTTTTCTTGTAGATTATTGGTTGAATTAGTAAAATCAAATTCCAGTTTCAACTTAAATCAAATTTCTATATTGTTTCAGCAATTAACTTATGGAAAGTTTGATGAATCAGCCAAGATGTTTTCATTTGGTGTCTCAGGTGGTTCTGCCTGCGGTAAGGCTTCCATGGCAGCTCGGACTTTAAGCATTTTAAGGCTATTACTTATTAGTGTTGTTAAAATTGTGGACTTAATTACTTCTTAGAGATTATTGTGTTGGAAATGCGAATTATATTATGAAAACGAATGTGTATGGATGAATGTTGTTATTGAAACGGATATGTATGGATGAACACTAGAATTGATTTTTTTTTTTTTTTGAATGTTTAAACTTTTATTATGGGCATTAACGGCCTAAAAAGAAGAGATACTGGAGGCCTTAGGTTTCCATTCGGCATTAAACCCACTTTCAAACACAACTTTCCCAAATTAAATCCGCTTTCCCTAAATTGCATTCATGGCTTCCAGCGGCGGCGACTATTTATCACATGAGATCATGGAGGCCTTAGGTTTTCACCTTCATTCCTTGATACCAGCGTCATAGATGGATCCCTAGCTTTAGTACCAGATGGTGGCGCTTCCACTGCTGATGTATGCCTCGTCTTCTACATTTGATTATTAGCTTTACTTCCTCCTCATTTAGTTTGTTTATTTATTTCATTGACTGATCTTCATTTGTTGTGAAATATCCTCCTATTTATTTCTTTCCATATCCACCAACATGCAGATATAACGCTAATGCCATATTCTTTTATCTCTATGTCTACTTTCGCCCAATCTTTAACCAGGTAATTTATGATATTTTAGATATTATTAGAATGTTCATTTATGTTGCACTTGTTTTGGCTGCTGTTAATAACACTCGCCGAAAATTCACAGTGAAAAAATAAGTGGTGGTGGTTTTCTTCACTTTGCTCGCAAAGGGGACAAATGTTTTCAGATGTTATGCCCCACTGTGATAATCTGTCTCTAGTTGGTAGGCGATGAAATAATGTTTTATATATATTATGTGATATCTTAGGAGGTAGCAGCCTATCCCATACAACATTTTCCAAACCACCTTAGTCTCAACATCCCTACATGCATTACAAGCATTCTTAATAGAGAATTCATTATTTGATGACCATTTCCACTTGTCAAAATCTCTACTAATGAAGAGAGGAGTATATTCTATGTCTTTTTTGATTGCCTCAACATAAACCAGTCGCTCACATCTCTAATCACCATTTGAGATAATGTGATTTACATTGTGATTAGGGCACCCATAAGCAGAATATGTATCCATCCCAGTATATCAATCAAAGATTTACCTTATGTCCATGGGACTCTCCACAGATCTATTTCATTTCCTTTATCAATTTCTTTCTCACAATTTTCAGCCATCTTGTTTTTGATTCTAAGTATAGCTTTCCAGGTTGCAGATGCATTATTATCGATTGGCATAGTCTAGAAGTTAGTTTTTATATATTTTCTACACATCCAGCTAGCCCATAGGCCCTGTTCGTTGATGATTTTTCCACGCTTGTTGGAGAATAAAAGCATCTCTCATATCTCTGATTTTCCTCAAGCCAACACCACCTTCCTCTTTAGGTCTACACATGTCATCAAATTTAATTTTGTGTAGCTTTCCCCTCCAGATAAAATCAGCACATACACTTTCTATTTTGCTAACCGAAGCATCTGGAATTTGAAACTTTTGTAGCCAAAAATTAACTCTAGCATGAATAACTGTATGCACTAACTCTATTCTCCTAGCAAAAGATAATAGTCTGGAATTCCATCCTTGAAGTTTATCTCTGATTTTAGAAATAAGCTCCGCGCATTCACGATCAGTAATTTTATTAGAGGATAAAGGAACACCAAGGTATTTTACAGGTAACTTCCCTTCTGTCACACCTAAAATGTCAAGCATAGTAGTCCTGGTTTTGCAATATTTGTTGAAATAACATTTTGTTTTAATTTCATTCATCTTAAGACCCACAAATTGATAAAAACTAAGGAATAATTCTTTTATTTTAAGAGCAACTTTAACATTTGCCTTGACACAAATTATCAGGTCGTTAGCGTACAGCAAGTGGCTAATGGAAGGTTGAAAGTTGTGAATTGGTAGTACCCTTTTATCTTACTCTGCAAGTTCCATCTGGAGAGAAAAGTACTCCATTGCGGTTGCAAACAGATAAGGGGATAGAGGATCCCCTTGTCTAATACCCCGGTTGCTGGTAATGAAACCTTTTGGTACTCCGTTAATAAGAACATAAAATATAGAAGATTGTATGCATTCAAAAATAAGTCTAGTGATTTTCTCAGGAAATCCCATAGATTTCAACATATGAATGAAAAAAGGTCGATTAATTTTGTCATATGCTTTTTGAAGATCAACTTTTAAACAAAAAATTTCTGCACCTTTTTTGTTAAAGTTTCTCACTAGTTCATGAGCCAACAAAGAGTTTTCTGAAATGCTTCTGCCCTTTATAAAAGCTCTTTGACACTCTGCAATCAGATCTGGGAGCACCACTTTCATTCTATTACAAATTACTTTACTCAAGATTTTGTATAGAACATTACAACATGCAATAGGTCTGTAATCCGCAATTCTGGTAGGTTCGTCAATTTTTGGAATCAAACAGAGAAAATTATGATTAATTTCTTTAATGGTTTTACCTGAATTAAAGCATTCTTTTATCGCTGATACTAAGCAAATTTTCAGGGAGTTGCAGTGGTTCAGGTAGAAGTTGGACCCCAACCCGTCTGGCCCGGGGGCGGAGTCAACATGAATGGATTTAATGGCCAACATAACTTCATCTTCAGTAACTTGCTTGCACATCCATCTTCTCCCACAAGCGCTCAACAGTTTCCTAGTGTTAATGATGGGTAAGTCACTAGCACATTCTCTATTGTACAATTCCAAAAAGTATTCCACTGCCTCCTTTTCAAATTTCTCAAGATCAATAATATTATTACCATCCTGGTCCAATAATTGAAAGTTGTAGTTTGTGTTGCGACGAACAGACAATTTGGTGTAAAAAAAATTAGTGCACTCATCTCCTTCTGACAGCCATTTCTCCTTAGCTTTCTGTTTTAATTCTACAGCTTTGATCTTAAAAGCTTCTCTCACGTCAGATTGGCATTTATAATATAGATTCCAAACTTCATCACTCACGTCTCCATTGTCAATTAGCATTAGCACATTAGTCAGCTCCTTCTCCAACCATTCAATTTTTTCATTCTCTTTTACTCTTATTCTATTCCATTCTTTCTTTCTTTTTTGATTCCTTGAGGAGTTGCAGTAGTGAATACATGTGGACATCAGCATTTTTGAACTCAATAGATTCAACAAGTTCATTGTAGCCATCAATCAGTTTCCAGTGATTGGCATACCTGAATGGCTTGCCCTTCGAGTTATTATCTCTGGTAATTAGATTTAATAGAATTGGGCAATGGTCACTAGTCGAGGAAGGCAGAATATTAATTTTTAGAACAGAGAATTTATTGACGCACTCTGAATTAACTAAAACTCTATCCAATTTACAGGAAATTTCCCTTCTCTCACCACTTCTCCATGTAAAATGTAGGTCGTTATGGACAGGTTCAACCAATCCAGAAGCAACAATGCATTTGTTAAATGTAGGCTGTTATTTGGTTTGATGCTGTCAATTTGTTTGTCATTCAATTTTATTTTAAATGATCACAAAAACGATGTATACGTATAACTATATTAATAGCGTGTTTCAGAATTTCGACAATTGATGAGGGGCTTGCTATAAAAGATCATCGTTTTGCATCGGTTTTTATAAATAAACAATGCAACAAAAAAACATCTTAAGCCAAATGTAACTCTTTTTTACATTGGCTATTTTAAACAACTAACAACCGGTGCTATATTTTCATCTGTTGCACCGGTTGTATAAAACTACCGGTGTAAAAATAAGCTTTTTTAATGCCAAAAACATATTTTGCACTTTTTTTGTTAAAATACAGTGTAAAAATACTAATCATTTGCATGGTTTTTACAGACAACTAGTGCAAAAAACCTTTTTTGCATCGGTTATATAATTGATGTGAATGAAAAAAAAAATTGCATCGTCTACATTTACCGGTTTAGAACCAATGCAACAAGGGTAAAGAACTGGTGCAAATGACCCGTTTTATAGTAGTGAAGGGCTTCAAACGTAGCTCCAAACATCACTTGGGCCAAAAGCATCTCTCTCAATAGAGAATTCAACCCTTTAACAAATCTAAGGGCTTTATCCATTGGGGTGTCCACTAGTCCTCTTCCAAACTTAGATAATTTTGTAAACTTCGCCACATACTGTTTAGATACAACCCTCCTTGCTTCAACTGGATAAAATTTTCAAGTTGCAGGCCCTTCTCAGCATTAATTAAGAACTTAGCCTAAAAAGGGGTCCTAAACTCTATCTAAGAAAACACTCTACCATGTTCTCTTATGCAATTAGGTTCTACCATTCAAGGGTCTCTCCCTTCAAATGCCAAGCCACTACCCTGCGCTTAAGTTGATCATCCTATCGGGTAGCTTCAAGGATTCTCTCGCACTCGGTGATCCACACTTGAGCTTCAACGGAGCTCTCAGTTCCCGAAAATGACTTGCCTCCTAAACTCATGAAATCTTTGCAAAGACGAGGGAAGTTGAGGGCCCCTTCAACAGGATAAGCTGCTGGTTCCACTGGGGCAATATTGGTAATAGGGTCCTGTTCCATAATCCTAAGGAACTATTGGAATTATTCTAGCAAGTAATGAGGCCTTGTCGGGTTCCCTTGCTTGGGCTAGTTTTCAGCCGTTTCCACTATCTAAAAAGGAAAAAAAAACCTTCAGTGGACTTCGTACAATAGTATCAAGGCCCACAAGAAAGAAAGATAAGGTTGCCTAGTATAATTGCATATGATTTTGGGTTATAGTACATATATATATATGTGTGTGTTGTGTGTGTGCGTATTTTTGAAAACCTTTTCAAGTAACAAATACGTCTCTCATATGTATATTTCCCCGTAACTGGGTAACCTATGCTCTAATACCAAATGTAATAACCCGCCTGGAATGGGCCTAAATTCCGATCTAGAAAAGTCCCATTGGAACTTAGAGCCACTCTAAATGGATCGTTGGTTCCTATAAGCAAAAAAATAAACAGATATCACAGAGTAGTCCAAACGAAAGTATGAATCTCACATAGTTGAAAGGGATAAAATATAATAGAATAAAAATAGATGTACCATAATAAAACCATAAATTCAGATATAATAAGTCTTACAGATAACGGGTACATTAAGTGCATAACAATAATACTAAGACAACTTCCATATTGACTAAGTCTTCATCGAGAGGCTCCTCCTCAAGCAATCGTTGGTCGTCATCAATCAACCGTCCTCAACTACTATCCTATTTATGATAAGAGGAGGGAGGTCAGAACATAAAGTTCTGGTGAATGAAATACAGATAAGTTTAGGAATGACAGTTCCTTATATTTGGTAGTGTAAACTCTTCATTTTATGTCTACGCAACAAAAATACACAACTAAACATACAAGGTGGACATCCTCACAGTTACTTAAGGCCTATATGTATTAAAATTAAGGGTGGACATCCTTACAATCACTTAATACCCCACAAGTAAACTAAGGATGGACATCCTTACAGTCACTTAATACCCGATAAGGTGGACTAGGTAAAGGTCAATATCTTATTTATTAAGGATGAACATCCATACAATCACTTAATACCTATGGATGACCCTTATCAACTAAGGCCATGTAACTAACTTTGCGTCATTAAATATATACTCACCTTATAAATCGAGAAATACTAACAGCCACTTAATCCTAGGTTTAGAAGCGTGACACCATTTTAAGACCCTCCTAGCGGACCATCTTATTACTATCTAACTGTCTCTACAGATGAACTCATAGCCACTTATTACTTCCCTTAGACAGTGGTTCCTTTATACTTTCTATATAAACTGTCCCTAGGTTAGCCCTTACAATGCCCCTAGACAAGAAGCGGATATTACTTGGAGAACTACTCACTCATATGCTATCGTCTAATAAGATTATATAATACCTTATATATAAGAGAAGGTGGACAACCACTATACCCCTGAAGGGCGGGCCCCATGACTTGGTTCCAGAACCAAAGATTGAACCTAGCCCTAACTGTAACACCCCAAAAAATTTAGACATTTTAACTACATTATATAATGAATATAATATGATAACTTAATTAAATACTACGAATTAAGTAAAACAGACTGTACCATTCCGTTCGTCTCGAAATTTTGGTCAAGATAGACATTTGATTTGCATAAAACGGACACCGTATGAAGAAATTATTAACCCTTGAAGTTTGTATGCATATGGGAAAAAAATCTAGATATATAAAAATTAAATAAATAAATTCTCAAAGAAAATTCAAATCGACAAAACGGAAGCCAAAACGTTGAACCGACCCTTTTGGGGTCGACACCGGGGTCGACTCAGGGAGTATGGGTCGACCCCTGGGTCGAATTGGCTGAATGTTTCTAAACACATGCAGTGTCCAGATTCAGGGTGCAGCGACTATATAAAGGACTCTAAACCTAATTTTAATTCATTGGAAAAATAATGGTGATGGCGAGGCTCTGCTGCAACTTCAATTAAATAGCCTATTCTTCTCCAAAATCAAGTTTTAAAAAAAAAGATTCAAGCGTTTCGACTATAGATCTGAGATTCAACACCAACACTTTCTTTTCTATCTTCTAAAATCCAAACATGGTGAGTTAGTTAATTTTAGATTTGAATGATTAAAAGTAAACATGATATAACTGTGATTTGGATATATGCCTGTGTTTGAATCATATTGGATCTATCATAACTTGTGAATCCATAATATTCTATGACTTAGATCTAAATCTTTATCATATCAGATCTATTGGGACTTTTTAATCTATGACATAACAATGATGTGGATCTTAAATATTATCATGCAAGATCTTTTTAGATCTAATTCGCTTGTGGTTAATTTGTCATGTCTCAATTATGGATCTTAAATTATTATCATGCTAGATCTACCTTTTTAGATCTAATTCGCTTGTGGTTAACTTATCATGTCATGCTAGATCTACCTTTTTAGATCTAATTCACTTGTGGTTAATTTTTCATGTCACAATTGTGGATCTTAAATTATTATCATGCTAGATCTACCTTTGTAGATCTAATTCGCTTGTGGTTAACTTATCATGTCATGCTAGATCTACCTTTATAGATATAAATCGCTTGTGGTTAATTTATCATGCCATGCTAGATCTTTTTAGATCTAATTTGCTTGTGGTTAATTTAACATGTCATGCTAGATCTACCTTTATAGATCTAATTTATTTGTGGTTTATTTATCATGTTTTGCAAGATCTACCTTTATTGATCTAATTCTCTTGTGGTTAATTTATCATGTCACATTTGTGGATCTTAAACTTTACCTATCATATGGTGATTAATGTAGATCTGTCATTAATTGGAAATATGAATCCTTATTTATTCATTCCTATTATGACATCCTTGATATGTTAGATCTAGTTTAATTATAACATGCTCACTAGATTTATTTTATATGTCCACCTTATCACTATGCCAATTACATGTTTATGTCACTTTTGTTAAAATAATCACTATTGTCATCTTTCCCTTTTATTGTTTATGGCTAGGCTGCTTTATAGCATAGACATGACACCAAATATATGCGAATGCGTTAGTTAGGGAACGGGGGAAAACATTAGAATTGGCATAACTTGAATGACAAGTATGAATTTGGACATATAATCCATTATGAATATAATTGGGTAAATGGGCATGAACACCTATAAAGACATAGGTATAATTAATTGATTATTAATTAAAATGCCTAGAATTACAGTAATTAGAAAACTGTAGTGGCACTTATGACATGAGGTTAGATTGCATTTGTGGTGGAAATTTGCCCGGACCTGACTGGCATATCTAGCAACAGCAAATGTAACAGCCCGCACCTCCGTTCACGCAAGATATTGTCCCCAACTTAGCCACCGTATAGGTGTGGGGTTTTGTTCCTCAAAAGGCCCCGGCATTAGTAAGAGATGGGCTCTATTATATAAGTACCCACTTCACACAGGCTTCCATGATGTGGGACTTAGGGGTGTTACATTCTCCCCTCCTACAGAGCCCAACGTCCCCGTTGGCTCACAAACACCTCACCCAGTCGTTGTGGTCCACACAGGAGCCACAATTCCGGTTGGGTATTGGTTCTGATACCACTGTAACGGCTCGCACCTCCGTTCACGCAAGATATTGTCCCCAACTTAGCCACCGTATAGGTGTGGTGTTTTGTTCCTCAAAAGGCCTCGGTGTTAGTAAGAGATGAGCTCTACTATATAAGTACCCACTTCTCACATGCTTCCACGATGTGGGACTTAGGGGTGTTACAACAAATGTTGAATCTAATGTGAGGGGTCTAAGTGCACAAATACGAGATGGGCTAAGACACGAGGTTAGGCCCAACTTATGGAAGAAGTCTACCCAGACCCGACCAGCATATCCAGCATCCACAAGTTGTAGGCCTAATGTGGGAGGTCTAGCCCATTATAAACATAAATGGACTTGGTAACGAATTGGAATGCTTAACCTTGATGAATCCATAGGGATTGTATGAACATGTTAACTTGAATAGGGGTTAAGTAAACGTAGTTGAAACAGTGGGTGGGTTAAGTAAATCTTGTGGTGGTGGGTAATATTTATATATATAGGCCCACAAACTTAACCTATTTTATACTTTGGGGTTATGAAGCTTTGTTAAATAAACTTGCTTGGATCAGTGAGGGTTAAATAAATCTTGTGGCAGTGGGGTAATATTTACATATATAGGCCCGACAACTTAACTTGTTTTACATGTTGGACTGTTTGGCATGACCAGTTGAAATCCTAGTAGTGGGGATGCCAGCCTAGGGGGAGCTTGTATCATCTTGTGTATGGGACATGTTTCAGTCAGTAACCCATCTAGGTATCAAACGAGTACTCCAAACTAAGTTGAAGTAGGGGCATGCTTACTGGGCTGAATGTAAGAGATCCAAAACGAAGGGGCGGTGTCAACAGCGCAGGAAACCAACAGAGTCATGTGCATGCATGGGTTCGGCTTTCCATGGGAATTAAGGCATTGTGACATCATTAGATATGGTTGTGCACATCTTGAAAATGAAGGGTTGCCACTTTAGGAAGTGATACATCCTACTATGGGGCCCCACAGTGTATCTACGAAGAAGGGAGCCGATCGATTAGGGTAGTATTTAGGGTACATCTAGACTCTGGTAAGTTTAGGAGTCCGTTATTGGGGATGACCGTGGATGGTATGGAGTCAAAACCTCTCACCAAAAGTACGCCTAAGTCTACCATTTCAAACATGTTGGGGATCATCTCATTTTGGATATACTAGTAGTAGTGCAGGGTAATCATTAGTGAAGCGTATACACCTTATCCTGTCTACCTTGTCACACTTGCCTTTTATGTAGTAATCTCTTTTATCCACTTCATATGCCTGTCATGCTACTTTTATTTATTTACTTCCTAAAAGTAACTAGACTTGCCAGACTTTATGTCTGACCCTTTTTGTTTCCTCTTCTTTCTTCCATCCCCACACCCCTCCAGGTTCTCAGGGTGAGAATACTCAGGCTTAGTCAGGACTTGGTTATCATCTTGCTAGGAGCTGCTTTCGAAGTATGGCTCAAGTTCTTATCTCTACTATGGCTTAGTCTCTTTTTCGGGGAATTATGTTTTCTTTTAAGTATTTATGTACTCTAGTAGTATAAGACAATAGCTTTTATGTTGTAATGGGTTTTTGTATTTCAGACATGTGAATTTTTGGACCGCGGTGTTTTATGATAAATAAAGTTTTTATTCTGCTGTTGTTTTATATATATGTCTTGTAATATTTCTATTATGTTTACTTATAATGCTTTACGAAACTTAATGCATTCCCTTTGTGAGTGACATTAACGGACGTGGGGTGTCACACGTAACCACTTAGTACCCAAAAAGAGGAAGGTCATCCACTTGATACCTTTCCCTAGGAAGGTCTACTTGACACGCTAATATATATATATATATATATATATATATATATATATTATACACACACTAGACATCTCACATTAGACCGACCACTTATAGATGCTGGATTTGCCGGCCAGTTCTGGGCAGGCTTCTACTACAAGATGGGTCTAGCCTCAAATCATAGTGTACTAATTATAATGGCCCATGACATCTTGACCTTTCACATTAACCAGTCTTATTTGTAAATGTTGGATATGTCGATCGGTTTCGGGAAGGCTTCTACTACAAATAATGGTTAACCTCATGTCTATGTGTCATTTATTATAATTTAAGCCATTAACTCACACATATACATACAAATTCCTATGAGGACATAAAAATTCTAATTCCTAATTTAAATGTATTTATTACGCACTTAATATGTGTTATTATTACATTTGATTACGCTATAGGCATAAATACATAAACAGGCATGAATTATGTGAACGTGAATAACGGCCTAACCTTGTTTGAAATGTCAATCCCTATTCAAATTAAAGGTGCACAAGTAATTTCCCATATTCCATTTAATTATAGCATAAATGTACATATTAACATGTAATAATCAAAGTGGGAAAACAACAATATCAACACAATACTTTTAACCTAGGTTTAATGTAACACCCGTAATTTTAACAACAGTAAAGATGACAAAATTAAATAATACTTAATTAAATATTCAGAATTAAGTAAAACGGGTTGCACCATTGTGTTCATCTCGGAATACTGCTTAAGATAGATGCCGGAGTTTGCGTAAAACGGACACCGTATAAAGAAGATATTAAGGTTTGAATTTTGTATACATATAAGTCAGTTGTATAGATAAAATAAGCTCAGAGTTCAGAATCAGTTCAAATTCGAAGGCGGAAGATCTGGGAGGGAATCAGACCCGTTGGGGGTCTACACACCTTAGGGGTGTCGACCCATGGGTCGACGCCATAAGGGAGGTGTCGACACCCATGTCGACACCCCCCAGATCCAAACCAGGATCATTTTTGTCTACGTGGACTTGTTTTCTGACCAGATTTGTGACCCCTAGGCTATAAATAAGACCATATTTTCGGTGTTATATTCATTATAAAACAATGAAGAACTAGATGTTGCCTCTGCCTAGATTGAGAATTTCCTTTCTTCTTCAACAAACAAGTCATTCAAGCGTAGAGATTTGTGATTCAACATCTGCAATCCCTCTTCTATTTCTTAGATCCAATCATAGTGAGTCTACATTATTTTTAGATCTAAATACTTAAAATATAATCTTGACATGACTATAACTTAGATCTAAGCATGTAACTATTTGAAGCATATCAGATCTGCTATAACCTGTGTGTCTAAGTTATTCTGACATGACTATGAACTAGATCTAAGCCTGTACCTATTATCATGTCAGATCTGTCATTGCTTGTAGATCTAATTCGCTGTTTAGATCTAATCATGCATGTTCCTATTGTGTTTGTGGCTAAATCAGTTCTAGTGTCACTACAGATCTTTCAATAATTCGGTATCTAATTCACTATTTAGATTTCATCATGCATGTTTATGGTGTCTCTATTATGTTAGAATCAGTCATATCACCGCATGTTCATCAGATCTGTTCCTACATGTTAGTTGCTATGCCTATTTTACCGTCATATGACAACTTTGTTATTACGATCGTTTCCATTCTCTTCCCTTCTTCTTTTCCCTTTTTATTTTTATAGCCAGGCTACCTTCAAGCCTAGGCATGCCGCTGAAATATGCGAACGTGAAAAATTGGGAACGAGGAGAAAACGTTAAAATTGGGGCATAACTTTTATTACGAAATTTGGGCATAAATTGAATGTAATACAAGAATGTGGGTTTGGGGCATAAACTGCAATTGTGATTAAAAACCTGAATTTGGGGCATATGGTTCATTATGAACATAACTTGGATAAGGGGCTTGAAAACCTATAATGACATAGGAATAAATAGCTAATAACGGGAATGCCTAGAATTGCAGTAATTAGAAACTATAACTGCGCTTGGACACGAGGTTAAATTACACTTATGGTGGAAGTCTGCACGGAACCGACCAGCATATCCAGCGACCACAAGTGGTGAATCTAATGTGAGGGATCTAAGTGCATAAAACACGTGACATGCTAAGACATGAGGTTAAGTCCAGCTTGTAGAAGAAGTTTGCCCGGAACCGACCGGCATATCCAGCATCCACAAGTTGTAGGCTTAATGAATATGGTAATGAACTGGAATACTTAACCTAGTTGAATCCATAGGGATTATATGAACTTGTTAACTTGAGTAGGGGTTAAGTAAACTTGTATGAGTCAGTGGGAGGGTTAAGTATATCTTGGGGATGGTGGGTAATATTTGTATATATAGGCCCACAAACTTAACCTGCGGGGTTATGCAATCTTTTACTCTGGTATGACATAACCTATGGAAAACCTAGTAGTGGGGATACAAGCATCAGGGGAATCTTGTACCATCTTGTGTGTGGGACCCATTTCAGTCAGTGACCCATATATAGGCAAACGAGTACTCCGAACTAGGCCGGAGTCGGAGCACGCTTACTGGGCTGATTGTAAGAGATCCAAACGTGGTGGACGGTGTGGGTGGCACATACCGACAGAGTCATGTGCGTGCATGGTCTGACAAAGGAAGATAAGACGCCGTGACACCTGTAGATATGGTTGTGCTCATCCTGAAAATGAGGGGTTGCCACTTTAGGAAGTGATACATCCTGTTGTGGGGCCAGCACAGGGTGTCTACGGTGTAGGGAGCCTGTTGATATGTTTAGGAGTCTGTTAATACCCTTATGGGTAACTCCGGTATGTTTAGTTCGGCTGCCTGTTGATTGCATGGGGTTAAACCTCTCACTAAAAGTACGCCTAAGTCTACCATCTTGTAGTGTTGGGATCATCTCATTCTGGTTATACTAGTATTGGTGCAGAGAGAAGGAAAAGTGTTAAAGAAGCGCTATTTATTCTATACTGTTTATCCTGTGTACCTTGTCATACCTGCCTTATATGTTGTTATCCTCTTATCCAGTCTATTTGTCTGTCATGATTCTTTTACTTATATGCTTAAAGTAACGGTCTCGCCAGACTTATGTCTGACCTATTTTGTTTCCTCTTCTTTCTCTTCTATCCTCCCCCCCCCCGGTTCTCAGGGTGGGAATACTCAAGCTTGATCAGGATTCTGCTTAGCTTTGCTTGGAGCTACTTAGATGTATTGCTCGATTTCTTGTCTTTCTACTATGGCTATGTTTTTTAGGGAACTATGCTCTTTTCATTATTATTGTATTCTGATGATTTAAGTACAAGACAGAAGTTTTAAGATTGATGTACTGGGCTTTATGTATTTTAGACTTATGATTTACTATGTTTTGAACCATGATGTTTTCTGTTTAAATAAAGTTTTAAATTCCGCTGTTATTTTATATTTGTCATGTAATATTTCAATTTCTGTTTACCTATAACGCTCCACGAAACTTAATGCATTCTCTTAATGAGTGACATTAATGGACGTGGGGTGTCGCACTTGGTATCAGAGCTAAAGGTTACCCGATTGGATAAAAGATTTTGAAAATTGTTTTCAAAAAGGTTTTGAAAGAAAGCATTATCAAAAGAAAAGTCTGTTTTGAAAAACATATTTCCCCAAAGCCATATGTAATATCTTACGATTCTCTATTTGAATCCCTTTCCCTTTCTTTTCAACATGTCTGGGGAACCTAGTATTCCTGAGGGCACTACGATACCAGGCTGGTTTCGTAGGTATCTTGAGGCCATGACTCCTGCCAGAGGCCAAGCAGACGCCCCCCCCCCCAACTGGACCAGTTGTTCCTCCTCCTCCGCCACGTGCTGAAAATTTCTTTAAGATATGCAAAAATTTATGTTCTACGGGAGGAAAGCCATTCCATGGAACCAAAACTTTCGTAGAGGCAAGGAACTGGATAAAAGAGACGGAGAATCTGTTTGGAATTTTCGAAGTGGACGATCGTAGGAAGATTCAGTTAGCCACCTGGCTGCTGAAAGATGAAGTTTCGTTCTAGTGGGAAGTGATGCAAGCAGGCTGTCCAATAGACACTTGGCATGATTTCCGACAGAGGTTTGAAATGAAGTTTCTTTCTCAAGCTGAGAAAAGTATGTAAATAGAAAGGTTTCTGACACTCAAGCAAGGAGGCATGACTGTCAAAGAGTATGTTAACAAATTCAATCAACTGGCGAGGTTTGGGTTGGAGCTTGTAGATACTCCGCATAAGAAAGCTTTGTTGTTTGCTAAAAGACTGAATTAACCCCTTCATAGGTTGGATATATCCCATATTCCGATGGCGGCAACTTTTGAGAGGCTTTTTGATATGGCACTAATGCATAAGGAAGATAAAGGTGAAAAGAAAGGAGCTGAGGTTGAGGAAACACAAAACAAGAAGGTATGGCCCAAGAAAGGACAACAACGACAACAACAAAAGTAGGGCGGAAAGGACGACAAGGCTAGGGATAAGAGGAAGTGTCATAATTGTGGACGCGAGGGTCATTTGATCAAGGACTGTAAAAGAAAGAAGAATGCTTGTTTCAATTGTGGAGAGGTCGGACACTTTTCTAAGGAGTGCACGAAGAAGCAAGGACATGGTCAAAGGGAAGGAGCTTCTGGAGGGCAGGTGCATGCTCTCGTGACCAGTACTCCTGATAAAGGTAGGAAAGTTTCTGTAGAAGGTTTGATTTCTCTTTCCCATCATCTAGTTAGAACTCTTTTTGATTCTGGTGATTCGCATTCTTTTATATCTGATTCTGTGGTTGAGTCTCTGCACCTTAGTACTAGTATGGTTTTGGATCCTGTTATTGTCTCAAACCCAACTGGTGGTACGACTCATTTGTCCATGATTTGTAGGGGTTTGAGAATATCTGTGTTAGGCGTTGAATTTGAATGCGACGCATATGTGCTCGGTTTTATGGGCTGTGGTTTGATTCTAGGGATGGATTGGCTTGCCATGTAAGGTGACATTCTAGATTGTGAGAGGAGGGTCGTTAAACTTTTGACTTGTCATGGGAGGACCCTCGAAATTTCTTGTGACCCAAAGGGATTTGTCATGCTTAGTTTCCTAGAGCCACTTGATGCATCTATTGATGATCTTCGATCTGTACCTGTTGTCTGTGAGTATACTGATGTTTTTTTAGGAGGTTCAGGGTTTATCTCCGAGGCATGAGATCGATTTTCATATATTCTTGGTGGACAATGCAAAGCCAGTTGTATTGCCTATGCGCCATATGGCTCCAAGAGAAAGAAGGGAGCTCAGCAAGCAAGTAGGGGAGCTACTTGAGAAAGGGTTTATTAGGCAAAGTATATCTGAATGGGGTGCTTCAGTGGTATTCGCAACTAAGGTGGATAGGTTTCTTCGCTTATGTGTGGACTATAGAGAGTTGAATAAACTCACTAAAAAGAATAGGCATCCACTTCTGAGGATAGATGATCTATTTGACCAGCTTGTTGGTGCATCTGTTTTCTCTCAATTAGACTTGTCCACGGGGTTTCATAGGTTAAGGATGGCCGAGGACAGTATAGACAAGACTGCCTTTAGAACTCTAGATGGTTTCTTCAAGTGCTTGTTATGCCTTTTGGATTGACGAATGCACCTGTCTATTTTGTTGATTTGATGAGTAGTGTGTTTCAAGAGTTTCTAAATAAGTTCGTTGTGGTCTTTGTCGACGATATCTTGATTTTCTCGAAGAGTGAGGAAGAGCATGCCCAACACTTGAGGGAGATTTTGAAAAATGTCTGTGCGCATCAGCTTAAGGTGAAGTTCTCTGAATGTCATTTTTGGAGAAAAGAGGTGAGGTTTCTAGGGCATGTGGTTTCTAAAGAGGGGATAGCGGTAGATCCCACAAAAGTAGTTGCAGTTAAAGATTGGCAAATCCCAAAGAATGCAACGGAGGTGAGAAGTTTTATCGGATTGGCAGGCTATTATAGGAAGTTTATTAAGGACTTCGCAAAGATATCATCCCCACTTGCCAGGATGACGAAGAAGAATCTGATGTTTTCATGGGATATAGATTGTGATGTTTCTTTCCAACGATTGAAGAGGGCTCTGACAACAGCCCTAGCCTTGACCTTGTCCGCTGGGAACAAGGTGTTTACAGTATACATCGATGCATGTGGTACAGGGCTTGGTGCGGTTCTGATGTAGAAGGGAAAGGTAATATGTAATGGAGGTAGATAGGTAAGGGTTCATGAGAAGAACTACCCTACCTATGACTTCGTGTTAGCTGCCATAGTGTTTGTGCTTAAGACGTGGCGCCATTATTTGCTTAGAGAGAAGTTCGAGTTGTATACCGATCATAAATCTTTGAAGTACTTGTTCTCGCAGAAGGATCTTAATTTAAGGCAACAAAGGTGGATGGAGTTCCTAGCATCTTATGACTTCGAGATTGTTTATGCCCCTGGCAAGGGTAATGTGGTGGCAGATGCACTGAGTAGGCAAAGGGTGGCCTTAAGTCCTCTGTTTGTGGAGAGAAAAAGCTTGGAGTTTATATCGACTTTTGACATTAGACCCTCCACCGAGTTTTTGCCTGGCTTATTTGCATCATTGAAAGTGCGGCCTATTCTAAAGGATCAGATAGGAGATTCGCAGCGAGAGGATCCACATATTTTAGACATCTTGGATAGGCTCAGTAAAGGGGAGACTTCAAGTCGCCTTAGTAGATATTCCATAGACAATAAAGGGTGGTTGCGACGAGATGGAAGGCTTTGTGTTCCCCAAGTTGGGAGTTTGTTGAAGACAGTCCTAGAAGAAGCCCATCATTCTAAGATGACTATTCATCCAGGCAGCGATAAGATGTGTAGAGATATGTAAAGGGTTTTCTTTTGGGTTGGGATGAAGAAAGAGGTGGCAGAGTTTGTTTCTCAATGTTTGATTTGCCAGTAAGTCAAAGCTGAGCAAAAGAAGCCTGGTGGTTTACTTCGTCCTTTGGAGGTCCCACAGTGGAAGTGGGAGAGCATCTCGATGGATTTCATCGATGGTTTGCCTGGATTAAGGAAGGGAAACACCAATATTTGGGTTATAGTGGACAGACTTACTAAGAGTGCTCATTTCATTCTAGTTAAGAGTAAGAGGACGACAACATGGTTGGCAGCAGTTTACGTTCATGAGATAGTCCATCTTCATGGAGTAACTTCCAGTATCATAAGTGGTCGTGACCCCATTTTCACTAGTGAGTTTTGGAGAAGCTTGCAAGAAGCATTAGGTACACAGTTGTTTTTAAGCACTGCTTATCACCCTCAGATAAATGGATAGACGGAAAGGGTGAATGGAGTTCATGAGGATCTTTTAAGATTGTGTATCCTAGACTTCAGAGGGACTTGGGAAGAACATATTCCTTTAGTAGAGTTCGCCTACAACAATAGTTTTCAAGCTAGCATTGGCATGGCACCCTTCGAAGCATTATACGGACGACCCTGTAGATCACCGACTTGTTGGTGGGAGTCTACAAAAAGACTTCTACTTGGCCGGATATGGTTAGAGAAACTTTAAAAAAGGTTGACCTTATCCGCAGACGCATGAAGACAACTCAAGATAGGCAGAAGTCCTATGCAGATAAGAGAAGGACGGATATTGAGTTTGAGGTGGGAGATATGGTTTATATCAAAGTACCACCTTTGAGGAATGTGGTTGGCTTTGGATCTGTCGAGAAATTGGCACCAAGATTTGTAGGGTCATTTCCCATAACAGAAAGGATTGGCCAATGACCTATAAAAGAAAGCTACCAGAGAGACTGTCTGGTGTTCATGATGTTTTCCACGTTTCTCATTTACGGAAGTGCTTGCATAATTCTGCAGAAGAAGTTGAGCCGAGTATGCTTGAAGAAGTAGAGGTGGAACGAGAGGTGATAGTTAGACGAGTTCCTACCCGTGTTACTGGATCAGAAGTTAAGAAGCTACGCAACCGAGAGGTCAAGTTGATAAAAGTTCAGTGGAGAGATAACCAAGAGGATGCAACTTGGGAGACCGAAGACAAGATTCGTACTTTGTGCCCTTTTCTCTTCGAGGGTATTTCTTAACTTCCTTTTCCAAAGCTGTTACTCATGTTTGTTTCTACCATTTAAGTATATCCTATTGATCGAGTCTTCGACCTTTAGGTAGGAAACCAGTGGATGTAAACATGTGTTTGAGACATGTTATGTCTGATGGATATAAGTGAATGCAAGTGGTTGCTTGTGGATGCATATACACACACACTGGGCACTAGATCGGCTCAATCACTCTCATTCTGCATATGGATGTGTATGCATATTTTTCTACTTTTAATGGATGAAAGTGGGTGTATCATCATATGGATGTTGCATTTGGATGAATGATTGTGCACACATATAGAACTTACATGTTATAATAGGATTATTTGCATACATGATGGATTCATGGCACTAACACACGTCGCATTAAGGAGGTCGACTGAATCAGTAGACCGCCTGGTCTTTCGCATTAGTATTGGGACATATACACACACCTTGGCATATGTTCACATAAGCATTAGAAATCTCTTAAGGACAATGGATGCCTGTGATTGGCGGATGAGTAGATGGATGGTAGGAAATACGTTCTTCTTAACTTAGAGATTTCGGGAATGAAATCCTTTGAGTAGGGGAGAATGTAGCACCCCGTAATTTTAACAGCACTAAAGATGATGAAATTAAAGAATAGTTGATTAAATATTTAGAAATAAGTAAAATGGGTTGCGCCATTGCGTTTGTCTCAGAATTCTGCTTAAGGTACACTCCGAGTTTGCGTAAAACGGACAACGTATGAAGAAGATATTAAGGTTTGATGTTTGTATACAAATAAGTTAGTTATATATGTATATATATAATAAGCTCATAATTCAAAATCAGTTCAAATTCGAAGGTGGAAGATCTTGGAGGGAATCAGACCCGTTGTGGGTCGACACCATAAGGGGGTGTCGACACCCATGTTGACACCCCCCAGATCCGAACTAGGATCATTTCTATGTACGTGGACTTGTTTTCTGACCAGATTTGTGACCCCTAGGCTATAAATAAGACCCAATTCTCAGTGTTTTATTCATTCTAAAATAATGGAGAACTAGATGCTGCCTCTGCCTAGATTGAGAGTAACCTTTTCTTCTTCAATAAACAAATCATTCTAGTGTAGAGATCTGTGATTCAACATCTACAATCCCTCTTCTATTTCTTAGATCCAATCACAGTGAGTCCAAGTTATTTTTAGATCTAAATACTAAAAAGATAATCTTGATATGACTATAACTTGGACCAAAGCCTGTGACTATTTGAATCATATCAGATCTGCTATAACCTGTGTATTTAAGTTATTCTGACATGACTATGAAGTAGATCTAAGCCTGTACCTATTTATCATGTCAGATCTGTCATTGCTTGTAGATCTAATTCACTGTTAAATCTCATCATGCTAGTTCCTATTTTGTTTATGGCTAAATCAGTTCTAGCGTCACCACAGATCTGTTAATAGTTGGGTATCTAATTCATTGTTTGGATTTCATCATGCATGTTTATGATGTCCCTATTATATTAGAATATGTTCTATTATCGCATGTTAATCAAATTCGTTCCTATATGTTAGTTGTTATGCCTATTTTACCGTCATATGCCAACCTTTGTTATTATGATCGTTTCCGTTCTCTTCCCTTCTTCTTTTCCCTTTTTATTTTTATAGCCAGGCTACCTACGAGCCTAGGCATGCCGCTGGAATATGCGAACGCGAAAAATTGGGAATGAGGGGAAAACGTTAAAATTGGGGCATAACTTGTATTGGGAAATTTGGGCATAAATTGAATGTAATACAGGATTGTGGGTTTGGGGCATAAACTGTAATTGTGGTTAAAAACCTAAATTTGGGGCATATTGTTCATTATGAACATAACTTGAATAAGGGGGATGAAAACCTATAATGACATAGGAATAATTAGCTAATAATGGAAACGCCTAGAAGAAACTATAACTGCGCTTAGACATGAGGTTAGATTACACTTGTGGTGGAAGTTTGCCCGGAACTGACCGGCATATCCAGCGACTACATGTAGTGAATCAAATGTGAGGGGTCTAAGTGCAAAATACATGACGTACTAAGACACCAGGTTAAGTCCAACTTGCGGAAGAAGTTTGCCCGGAACCGACCGGCATATCCAGCATCCACAAGTTGTAGGCTTAATGTTGGAGGTCTAGCACATTATAACCTTAAGTGAATATGGTAATGAACTGGAATACTTAACCTAGTTCAATCCATGGGGATTATATGAACTTGTTAACTTGAGTAGGGGTTAACTAAACTTGTATGAGTCAGTGGAAGGGTTAAGTATATCATTGCGGTGGTGGGTAATATTTGTATATATAGGCCCACAAACTTAACCTGTGGGGTTATGCAATCTTTTACTCTTGTATGGCATAACCTGTGGAAAACCTAGTAGTGGGGATACAGCGTAGTGGGAAGCTTGTATCATCTTGTGTGTGGGACCCATTTCAATCAGTAACCCATATAGGTATCAAACGAGTACTCCGAACTAGGTCGGAGTCAGGGCACGCTTACTGGGCTAATCGTAAGAGATCTAAATGTGGGGGACGGTGTGGGCGGCACATACCGACAGAGTCACATGCGTGCATGGGTCCGGCAGGGGAAGATAAGACGCCGTGACACCTGTAGATATGGTTGTGCACATCCTGAAAATGAAGGGTTGCCAGGAAGTGATACATCCTACTATGGGACCTACATAGGGTATCTACGGAGTAGGGATCCAATCGATTGGGGTAGTAATTAGGGTACATCTAGACTCTGGTATGTTTAGGATCCCGTTAATACCCTTACGAGTAACTCCGATATGTTTAGTTGGGCTGCTTGTTGATTGCATGGGGTTAAACCTCTCACTAGAAGTACACCTAAGTATACCATCTTATAGTGTTGGGATCTTCTCATTCTGGTTATACTAGTATTGGTGCAAAGAGAAGGAAAAGTGTTAAAAAAGCGCTATTTATTCTATACTGTTTATCATGTGTACCTTGTCATACCTACCTTATATGTTGTTATCCTCTTATCCAGTCTATATGCCTGTCATGATGCTTTTACTTATTTATATGCTAAAAGTAACTGGACTCATCAGACTTATGTCTGACCAATTTTGCTTCCTCTTCTTTCTCTTCCCCCTCCCTCCAGGTTCTCAGGGTGGGAATACTCAAATTTGATCATGATTCTTCTTAGCTTTGGTTGGAGCTGCTTAGATGTATTGCTCGATTTCTTGTCTTTCTACTATGGCTATGTTTTTGGCGAACTATACTCTTTTCATTATTATTGTAATCTGATGATTTAAGTACAAGACAGAAATTTTAAGATTGATGTACTAGGCTTTATGTATTTCAGAATTATGACGCACTATGTTTTGAACCACAATGTTTTTTATTTAAATAAAGTTTTAAATTCCGCTGCTATTTTATATATGTCTTGTAATATTTCTGTTTTTGTCTACCTATAACGATCCACGAAACTTAATGCATTCTCTTAATGAGTGACATTAACTGACGTGGGGTGTCACATTTGATTTGATTGTCTCAACAATAAAAGATAAACAAAGTGCCATATATTTAATATATATATATATATATATATATATAATTTCTATTTTGATACAGATTCACCTTTTTATGTAAGTTTATATGCAAAACCCTAATACTTGGACATCTGCAAACAATATGCTCAAATACTCCATTTAGAAAAATAAAGATTTAAACCTATTCAAATTTACAAGTTCTCTAAGTCTTAACCTTATGCAACAAAAGCATACGTACAAATTTACATAAAATAAAATAAGATGATTCTGACAAATATAGATAATTATACAACACCAATATGTTTCTCTTTTATTATTTCTATTCACCGGCTTTTGTCAAAGCAGTCATATGTTAGGATTTTGGTTAGAGATGTGCTCCAGTTTCGAGAACGTTGTCATAAAACACAAAGCGATTAGGTTGAAGACGCGACATGTTCGGAAAAGGTTGGAAATCGCATCGATTCGTAAAATCATCGTTAATGAACTTGGAGAAACTGGCATGATAAAAGTACGTGATCGACTCGGTCCGATCAGTTCAAAATCCCTGAGTGTGTCGGGCCAAGCACGTGGCAAAACTCGTTGTGGAAACACATATGGATTTCAGTCAATTCCGGTTCCACGCACCCAAAAACAACTGATCGATATTGCACAATCAATAAAAATGTCTTGCGTGACTCACGACATCAAAAACAGGTAAGCGACACATAAAAAAGTGTTGAAAACCACGTGTTCATGCTTAGTCATTCACATCTGAGATTTTGGCTACATCAGATTTGGCACATTGGAATTGGTTGGTAAACTCAGGGAAATCATGGATTATCCCATTCGTGCTTTCCCCGACAAGCCTTGATTTTTTGCTTGGAAAATTGGGATTTCGCATTCCTCTATCTCGCATCACAACCAGGATGCAAAATCCCCATGATTGTATCGGCCCCGGCATCCAAAACCACTATCCGCGTCGGGATATGAAAAGTAGCTCGATGCAAGAGTCAAAATCTTGGCAACTCTAAAAGCCTGGATCTGCATGGGTCGAGGAGTCAAATCTCGATCTTGCATCATGGATCTGGGAGGAGAAAACTCGGCTTGGAAAAGGGATTCGAAATTGGGAATCTCGAAATCTCTGGAGCAACGCCGGCTGATCCGATTTTTTCACGGATGCAACTCGAAGGAATGGGAGTCGAAATTTGGTCAATTGGTTGGAATGCTAAAATTTAGAAAATGCTAGATCATTTGGCACATTGTTTTGACCGTGCAGATCCCTTATTTTCCCCTGATCTGCACGCGTCGATCACACTATTTTGGCATTTGAATTTTCTTTACTTTGGGATGTGAATTTTCAACTTTGGCTTGATTTTTTGCCTTTGTTTTCAGGATGCAGATTTTGCATTCCCTAGCAATGCAAAATTCGGCTTGATGGTTCCAAAACTCACCTTTAAATACCACCAAGCTTAACATTCAAAAGGGTAGGTTCACTTGGTATTTTAGACTTCTTAGGGATCTCAAGCACATTTGTAACACCCCACACCCGCTAAGGTCACTCACTAAGGGAATGCCTTAACTTCGGTGGAGTATTTTAAGTGAATATAGAACAGAAAAATTACAACAAGACATATATAAATAATACTTGAAATCTAAAACATCGTTTCATTGCAGCAGAAGATAAACATTTTGGTTACATATCAAAACCAACTAAAACAAGAGTCAAGTACTAAATATCCATCCTGATAAAACATAAGTACATAATCCCACTACATAACTAATAGCCATGATAGAAAAGATAAGCTGGGCTTTACATCACGGTCCAAGCTCCAAAAGATAGATAAAGCAATCTGATCAAAGCCCACTAGTGCTAGGCCCACTCTAAGAACCTGAGGGTTGGGAAAAAGATAAAAACAACGGGGTCAGACATAAGTCTGAGTGAGCCCTATAACTTTAACAATACAATCATTAAAGTAATTAGGGTATGATATAAACTTGGTACGGTGATGACTAGGGATAAATGACTACACTAAGCAGCCAACTAGACATAGGATGAACTAAGATAACGGTAAAGACGCATCTACCCACCCAAGGGTAATTACTACACTACACCACACCAGTCATTTCTACTTAAAGGTTGATCCCACCCAAGGACTTAGAAAATTTAACTAGTAGTTTCGTGTACCCCTAGCTGACTACATAGGTGCCGTCTGCCCCTATCTCCACTAGGTGTACCCACTACTCCCCAAGCGATCGGCTCCCTACCGTAGATACCCGTGCTGGCCCCACAGTGGGGTGTATCACTCCCCAAAGTGGCAACCCGATACAATCAACGGTGCACGGCTTATACCTACACGATGCAACAACGTCTTACCTACCAGCCCGGGTCCACACACGCATATGAAACCCGTTGGACTTGTGTTGCCACCGCTAACCCGTTTTGGCCTCTTATAGTCAAGCCCAGTACGCGTGTCCCGTCCTCGACATGGGTCGAGCCCAATAAGATACATATGGGTTACTGGTTGAAATGGGCCCCCACAAGCTACCCACCTAAGCTTGTCCCTTTTTCTAGTGCATCCCACTTAACCCTTTAATCATGTTTAATTACATGTTTCCACTTGGTTAAGTATTCTAATCGTATTTTCTATTGCCACCCAAGGCAACCCACTAGATTTCCACATGCCACCCAAGGCACTTACATGATTTCCACATGCCACCCAAGGCACCCACTTAACCCCTCATGCCCACTACATGCTTATCTGGTTAAGTGTTTCTTAATTGATTAAGAACGTAACCGTTGTAAAGACCTCTCACATTAGACTATCTTTTATGGCAGCTGGATTTGCCGGTCGGGTCCGGGCAGCCTTACGCCATAACCGAGTCTAACCTCGTGTCTTTACACTTGTCACGTATTTAGTTTATGCCTAAGACCTCTCACATTGGGCCAATCATTTGTAGCCGCTGGATTTGCCGGTCGGTTCCGGGCAGTCTTATGCTACAAAAGGGTCCAACCTCGTGTCTTAGTCGATTAATTACACCTAATTAATCACCCCCATAATTTGTATTAATTATCCCTAATTAATTACAAATTTAACGATGTACATAATTGACTCAATTATGTCCATCCACTTTATGGTATGCATAATCATACCAACTTCACACCATTTCATTAACATGAATATTAACCCCATCGTTCCCCACGTAATACGTTGACATGACATACTTAAAAGGGAAGATTCATCACAAACACAATGGGTTCAACTTGCATAACATTAGCATCAACATGGGTTTTAAAGGTGTCAACATGCATATATGACCATGGCATCAAACCCAACTAGCATAAATAATCAACCCAAACTTGCATGAATCACATATGTCATAAAGAGGGTAACTTGCATAAGTTACTTATGTCATACAAAGGGGTAAACTTGCATATGTATGTATGACATACAAAGGGGTTAACTTGCATATGTATGCATATCATACAAAGGTGTAAACTTGCACATGTTACTTGCATATAATCAAACACCAAACTTGCATAACATGTCATATATGAACTTGCATATAATCAAACACCAAACTTGCATAACATGGTGTCATAATGGATCAATGTTTATCATAGTGATTTGCATAACTAGCATCATGAGCACAAAGCATAAAACTTGCATAACTAGCATCATGATCATATAGCATAAAACTTGCACAACTAGCATCATGAACTCATAGCATATGACTTGCATAACTTGCATAACATCATGAACACATAGCATATGACTTGCATAACTTGCATAACATCATGAACACATAGCATATGACTTGCATAACTTGCATAACATCATGAACACATAGCATATGATAACATAACTTGCATTGATCCACATTCACAACCATAACCTCCTTATATCCTATCATAATTAGTTTAGAAATTGCTTGCTAAAGGCATAGAAACTCACAACTTGTTGATTAGCACTCCTATGAAGAAGATTAAGTTGCTAGAGTTGATTAGAAGTTGATTTGAGAAGCTATCTTCTTCTACAATTTGATGGAGGCTCCTTCAAGTTGCATTTTGACGGCATAACGACGTTGTATCTATTTTTAGTATGAATTAGGGTAGTATTAGGGTGTATTTATAGAATTAGGATGTAGTTTAGGCCCTTAGATTAACCCTAGATTAGGTTAGAGCCGTCAGATTTCGTCATAAGCCCCAAACACAGCCCAAACCCCTTCAGATTGCACCCAGGCCAAACTAGCCGACAGGAGGGGTCGACCCCTGGGTCGACACATGGGTCGACCCCTTGGGGGGGTCGACACCCATGTCGATCCCTGTGTCGACACCCTCTGTCTGGCGGGAATTTTCCCGCCTCTTCTGAAATCTGAAATTTGAATATTTTAAATCTGTTTTGAATTTTCTGAAACTTCGTTGGGCCTTAACTGGGTCATACGGACTCCGATTTTCGAAAACTCGGACTCTATTTCGCGTATTTTTCCGAGTCGAACGCAATGGCATAGCCCGTTTCCCCTGATTCAGATCTTAAAACTTAATTCTGCCCTGATTTATATTATAACAAGTTATTCAACATACGGGGTGTTACATTCTCCCCTACTTAAAGGATTTCGTCCCCGAAATCTCTAAGTCAAGAAGAACGTATCCTACCAACCAAACAACCATCTACTCAACCATCAAACACTGGCATCCATTGTTCTTAAAGTTTCTAATGCTGTATGAACATATGCAAAGAGTGTGTGTATATGTTCCCTGTCTAATGCAAAATCAGGCGGTCTACTGATTCAGTTGACCTCCTTAATGCAAACCATGATAGTGCCATGCATCCAATATGTATGCGAAAGAACCCTATCTACACATACTATTTCTACATGTGTGCACAACCATACACCAAAATGCATCATCCATGTGATAACACAACCATTATACATCCATTAATATAGCTACCTACACACAATTATATGCAATATGCAATATGAAGTGACTGAGCCGATCTAGTGTCTAAAGTGTGTGTATATGCATCCACGAGCAACCACAAGCAAACACTTGCATCCACACGCATCCATCAATCATAACATGTCTCAAACACATGTTTCAACCATAGGTTTACCCTATCTAAAGGTCAAAGGTACTAATGAGAGGACATACTAAAGATAAGATAAGTACTAGACAAACGATAAAGGAGAAGTTAAAAGACATACCCTCAAAAAGGAATGGATACAGTGAACGCATCTTCGCTTCTGTCTCCCAAGTAGCATTGCTCTCATCCTCTCCCCATTGCACTTTGACTAGTCGAACCTCTCTGTTTCTCAACTTCCTAATCTCTGACCCAAGGATGCGGGTAGGAGCTCGTCGAATAGTCGCATCATGCTCTACCTCCACTTCTCTAAGCAAGCTCGGCTCTACCACCTCTGCAGTCTCATGTAGGCACTTCCTCAAATGTGACACATGGAATACGTCATGTACCCCACTAAGTCTCTCGGGTAAATCCACTCTATATGCCATCCGTCCAATCCTTTCCTTAATAGGAAACGGTCCTACGAATCTTGGTGCTAACTTCCCAACGGACCCAAAGCGAACAACATTCCGTAATGGAGATACTTTGACAAAAACCATGTCCCCAACATCAAACTCCAGATCCGTCCTCCTCTTATCCGCGTAAGATTTCTGCCTATCTTGCGCTGCTTTCATCCTTCTTCGAATCAAATCAATCTTTTCCGAAGTCTCTCTAACCATATCGGGCCCAAGCAAGATCTTATCCGTAGATTCCCACCAACATGTAGGTGATCGACAAGGCCTTCCATAAAGAGCTTCAAAAGGAGCCATACCAATACTAGACTGAAAGCTGTTATTATACGCGAACTCCACCAATGGAAGATGCTCTTCCCATGTACCTCCAAAATCTAAGATACATAGCCTCAAAAGGTCTTCCAGAACACGATTCACCCTCTCGGTCTGGCCGTCCGTCTGAGGAAGATATGCGGTGCTCAAACACAACTGAGTCCCCACTGCCTCTTGCAAACTCTTCCAAAACTCGCTAGTGAAGATAGGATCTCGATCGCTCACTATGCTAGAAGGTACCCCATGCAACCGAACTATCTCTCGAAGGTAAACTGAAGCTAGCCATGGAGCAGTCCTCTTACTCTTCACGGGTATGAAATGGGCGCTCTTAGTAAGTCTGTCTACCACAACCCAGATTCCCGTATTACCCTTCCTTGATCTCGGTAACCCATCAATAAAATCCATCGAGACGCTATCCCACTTCCATTGCGGAACTTCCAATGGGTGAAGCAACCCACCGGGTTTCTTTTGCTCCGCTTTCACTTGTTGGCACACCAAGCATCTAGCAACATACTCGGCCACATCTTTCTTCATACCGGCCCAAAAGAAAACTCGCTTCATGTCTTGGTACATCTTGTCCCCACCGGGATGAATGGTCATCTTTGAACGATGTGCATCATCAAGAATAGCCTTCCTCAAACCCTCGTCTTGCGGTACACAAAGTCTACCGTCTCTACGCAAGCACCCCCTATCGTCTAGGGTGTACCTACTCAAATGGCTGGACGACTCCCCCCTTATGAGCCTCTCTACCAACTCAACCAACTATGGGTCGTCCCGCTGTGTCTCGCCAATCCGTCCCAAAAGAGTAGGTCTGACCTCTAAGGATGCTAGCAAACCGGGTATAAAGTCAACGGAAGGTCTGAAATCAAACATCGAGATAAATTCCAAGCTTCGTCGTTCCACGAACAATGGACTCAAGGACAACCTTTTTCTGCTCAAGGCGTCCGCCACCACGTTACCCTTGCCAGGGGTATACGCTATCTCGAAATCATAGGATGCTAAGAACTCCATCCACCTTTGCTGTCTCAAGTTCAAATCCTTCTGAGAAAACAAGTACTTCAATGATTTGTGGTCAGTGAACAATTCGAATCTCTCGCCAAGGAGATAATGGCGCCAAGTCTTAAGCTCAAAAACAATAGCGGCCAACTCTAAATCATGGGTAGGGTAATTTTTCTCATGCTTTACCCTTCCCTCTTGCATTAAGACTGCGCCTAGTCCTGTCCCACAAGCATCGGTATAAACCACAAATGGCTTACTCCCATATGGCAACACTAAGACTGGAGCTGTGGTTAAAGCTCTCTTTAACCGTTGGAATGCATCATCACAATCTACGTCCCATGCGAAGACTAGATTCTTCTTTGTCAAGCGAGTTAATGGGGCTGATATCTTCGCGAAGTCCTTGATAAACTTCCTATAGTAGCCAGCCAACCCCAAGAAACTCCTCACCTCGGTAGCATTCTTTGGAACCTTCCAATCTTGGATGGATACTACCTTCGCGGGATCCACAGCTATCCCTTCCTTGGAGACCACGTGCCCCAAGAACCGCACTTCCTTCCTCCAAAAGTGACATTTAGAGAATTTAGCCTTAAGGCTATGCACTCGAAGAGTCTCTAACACTTCCCTAAGATGTAGGGCATGCTCTTCTTCACTCTTAGAAAGGACTAAGATGTCATCCACAAAGACCACCACGAACTTATTAAGGTACTCCCTGAACACCCTACTCATCAAATCAACAAAGTATGCTGGGGCGTTCGTCAAACCAAATAGCATCACAAGCCACTCATAGAAACCATCCGGAGTCCTAAAGGCAGTCTTGTCTATGCTATCCTTAGCCACTCTCAACTGATGAAACCCCGTAGCCAAGTCCAACTGCGAAAACACTGAGGCGCCAACCAACTGATCAAAGAGATCATCAATCCTCGGCAATAGGTGTCTATTCTTCTTTGTGAGCTTGTTGAGTTCTCTATAGTCTACACAAAGTCTGAGGGACCCATCCGCCTTCGTGGCAAAAACTACTGGAGCACCCCACTTCGATATACTTCGTCTTATGAACCCCTTCTCAAGCAACTCCCCTACTTGCTTATGGAGTTCCCTCCTCTCACGAGGAGCCATGTGGCGCACTGGCAAAGATACTGGTTTAGCATTGTCCACCAGATATATTCGGAAGTCAATCTCCCGCTTCGGAGGTAAGCCCTTCACCTCCTCAAACACATGCGAGTATTCCCGAACCACTCTAACAGATCGCAAACTCTCGACCGAAGCGTCAAGCGATTCAAGATAACTTAGCATAACAGAATCCATGGGATTACAAGAGATCTCGAGAGTATTACCCAAGCGGTTCATGAGCCTAACAACTCTCCTTTCACAATCAAGAACGGCACCATTACTGGATAACCAGTCCATGCCCGAAATCAACCCATAGCCCGTGAAGCCCAAAACAAAAGCATCACATCTAAACTCAACGCTAAGTATAGAAATCTTCAAATCCAAACATATCATGGACAAATAAGTGGAGCCCCCAATTGGGTTTGAAACAACCAAGGGATCATCTACTAGACTGGTGTCTAAGTGCAGTGACTCAACTAATGATGATGAGATAAACGAATGCGATGCGCCAGAGTCAAACAAAGTACGGACAGGATGATCAAATAGAAAAAACAGACTTTCAACGGAAATAGTTCTACCTCTTTCCTGAATCGGTGGGACCGCGAGAGCCTGAACTTTCCCCCTTGCCTGACCTGGTGCCAAAAGAGCTTGCACCTGTCCTCCCGAGGTAGATCTCGTCCTTTGCCCCTTCTTAGGGCAGTCCTTCACTAGATGCCCTGCTTCGCCACAGTGGAAGCAGCCAGTCTTCTTCTTCTTCCGACAATCTTTGCTTAGGTGGCCTGGTGTCCCGCAATTGAAGCACTTCTTCTTTCCCTTGCCACCGTTGCCTTTCCCACCCTTGTTTTGTTGTTGCTGTTGAGGTATCTTCTGATCTCCTTTCTTCTCGGGTGCCTTATTTGCATTGGGACCCTTCTCTTCCTCATGCATGAGTGCCATGTCTACTAGCTTCTCAAAGGTGGCCCCCATAGGGATGTGAGTCATAGCCAATCCATGCATTGGTTCATTCAAGCCTTTAACGAACCTCAAAGCCTTCTTCTCTGGTGTATTCACCATGTCTATGCCAAACCTTGCCAATTGATTAAACTTGTTGACATATTCCTTCACTGATAGGTTTCCTTGCTTTAGAGTCAAGAACCTTTCAATATACAGATTTTCTTCCGCCCTTGAAAGAAACTTTGCCACAAACCTTTGTCTGAAATCCGCCCAAGAGTCAACAGGGCGTTCCCCATTAGTGACCTCCCACCAGAACGAGGCCTCTCCCTTCATTAACCAAGCAGCTAACTTGACTTTCTTTCCTTCTTCCATCTCAAAGATATCTATCAACTCTTCCACCTCCTTAAGCCAATCCCTAGCATCCACAAAAGTTTCTGATCCTTGAAAAGGTTTCCCTCCCATAGCCTTAAATTCCTTGCAAGTCTTAGCAAAAGTATCCGTGCGCGGAGGAGGAGGGGAAGGAAGATCGGGTGCTACTGTTGGTGGAGGAACATTTGCTGGACCCGCAGTGGCGGCCCTAGCCTCCATCAACCTCCTATACCATACTGGTATCGCTACACCCTCAAGAAAGTTAAGATCTTCAGCCATGCTGAAACGAAAAAGGAAAGATTCAAAACGGAGAATTCGAAAGATAAAGATATGGCTATTGGGGATTATGCTTTCCTTTCAAAAACTTTTCTCTTAAAAGACATGTTTTTGAAAATACTTCTCCAAAAATGTTTTTAGAAAAATAGTTTTTCTAAAAGTTTTATCTGTTCTGGTAACCTTCAGCTTTGATACCACGTGTAACACCCCATACCCGCTAAGGTCACTCACTAAGGGAATGCCTTAACTTCGGTGGAGTATTTTAAGTGAATATAGAACAGAAAAATTACAACAAGACAGATATAAATAATACTTGAAATCTAAAACATCGTTTCATTGCAGCAGAAGATAAACATGTTTGGTTACATATCAAAACCAACTAAAACAAGAGTCAAGTACTAAATATCCATCCTGATAAAACATAAGTACATAATCCCACTACATAACTAATAGCCATGATAGAAAAGATAAGCTGGGCTTTACATCACGGTCCAAGCTCCAAAAGATAGATAAAGCAATCTGATCAAAGCCCACTAGTGCTAGGCCCACTCTAAGAACCTGAGGGTTGGGAAAAAGATAAAAACAACGGGGTCAGACATAAGTCTGAGTGAGCCCTATAACTTTAACAATACAATCATTAAAGTAATTAGGGTATAATATAAACTTGGTACGGTGATGACTGGGGATAAATGACTACACTAAGCAGCCAACTAGACATAGGATGAACTAAGATAACGGTAAAGACGCATCTACCCACCCAAGGGTAATTACTACACTGCACTACACCAGTCATTCCTGCTTAAAGGTTGATCCCACCCAAGGACTTAGAAAATTTAACTAGTAGTTTCGTGTACCCCTAGCTGACTACATAGGTGTCGTCTGCCCCTATCTCCACTAGGTGTACCCACTACTCCCCAAGCGATCGGCTCCCTACCGTAGATACCCGTGCTGGCCCCACAGTGGGGTGTATCACTCCCCAAAGGGGCAACCCGATACAATCAACGGTGCACGGCTTATACCTACACGATGCAACAACGTCTTACCTACCAGCCCGGGTCCACACACGCATATGAAACCCGTTGGACTTGCGTTGCCACCGCTAACCCGTTTTGGCCTCTTATAGTCAAGCCCAGTACGCGTGTCCCGTCCTCGACATGGGTCGAGCCCAATAAGATACATATGGGTTACTGGTTGAAATGGGCCCCCACAAGCCACCCACCTAAGCTTGTCCCTTTTTCTATTGCATCCCACTTAACCCTTTAATCGTGTTTAATTACATGATTCCACTTGGTTAAGTATTCTAATCGTATTTTCTATTGCCACCCAAGGCAACCCACTAGATTTCCATATGCCACCCAAGGCACTTACATGATTTCCACATGCCACCCAAGGCACCCACTTAACCCCTCATGCCCACTACATGCTTATCTGGTTAAGTGTTTCTTAATTGATTAAGAACGTAACCGTTGTAAAGACCTCTCACATTATACTAACTTTTATGGCAGCTGGATTTGCCGGTCGGGTCCGGGCAGCCTTACGCCATAACCGAGTCTAACCTCGTGTCTTTACACTTGTCACGTATTTAGTTTATGCCTAAGACTTCTCACATTGGGCTAATCATTTGTAGCCGCTGGATTTGCCGGTCGGTTCCGGGCAGTCTTATGCTACAAAAGGGTCCAACCTCGTGTCTTAGTCGATTAATTACACCTAATTAATCACCCCATAATTTGTATTAATTATCCTTAATTAATTACAAATTTAACGATGTACATAATTGACTCAATTATGTCCATCCACTTTATGGTATGCATAATCATACCAACTTCACACCATTTCATTAACATGAATATTAACCCCATCGTTCTCCACGTAATACGTTGACATGACATACTTAAAAGGGAAGATTCATCACAAACACAATGGGTTCAACTTGCATAACATTAGCATCAACATGGGTTTTAAAGGTGTCAACATGCATATATGACCATGGCATCAAACCCAACTAGCATAAATAATCAACCCAAACTTGCATGAATCACATATGTCATAAAGAGGGTAACTTGCATAAGTTACTTATGTCATACAAAGGGGTAAACTTGCATATGTATGTATGACATACAAAGGGGTTAACTTGCATATGTATGCATATCATACAAAGGTGTAAACTTGCACATGTTACTTGCATATAATCAAACACCAAACTTGCATAACATGTCATATATGAACCTGCATATAATCAAACACCAAACTTGCATAACATGGTGTCATAATGGATCAATGTTTATCATAGTGATTTGCATAACTAGCATCATGAGCACATAGCATAAAACTTGCATAACTAGCATCATGATCATATAGCATAAAACTTGCACAACTAGCATCATGAACTCATAGCATATGACTTGCATAACTTGCATAACATCATGAACACATAGCATATGACTTGCATAACTTGCATAACATCATGAACACATAGCATATGACTTGCATAACTTGCATAACATCATGAACACATAGCATATGATAACATAACTTGCATTGATCCACATTCACAACCATAACCTCCTTATATCCTATCATAATTAGTTTAGCAATTGCTTGCTAAAGGCATAGAAACTCACAACTTGTTGATTAGCACTCCTATGAAGAAGATTAAGTTGCTAGAGTTGATTAGAAGTTGATTTGAGAAGCTATCTTCTTCTACAATTTGATGGAGGCTCCTTCAAGTTGCATTTTGACGGCATAACGACGTTGTATCTATTTTTAGTATGAATTAGGGTAGTCTTAGGGTGTATTTATAGAATTAGGATGTAGTTTAGGCCCTTAGATTAACCCTAGATTAGGTTAGAGCCATCAGATTTCGTCACAAGCCCCAAAACACAGCCCAAACCCCTTCAGATTGCACCCAGGCCAAACTGGCCGACAGGGGGGGTCGACCCCTGGGTCGACACATGGGTCGACCCCTGGGTCGACACATGGGTCGACCCCTTGAGGGGGGGGTTCGACACCCATGTCGACCCCTGTGTCGACACCCTCTGTCTGGCGGGAATTTTCCCGCCTCTTCTGAAATCTGAAATTTGAATATTTTAAATCTGTTTTGAATTTTCTGAAACTTCGTTGGGCCTTAACTGGGTCATACGGACTCCGATTTTCGAAAACTCGGACCCTATTTCGCGTATTTTTCCGAGACGAACGCAATGGCATAGCCTGTTTCCCCTGATTCAGATCTTAAAACTTAATTCTGCCCTGATTTATATTATAACAAGTTATTCAACATACGGGGTGTTACAACATTAATGGCTACCATCTTTTTCTCCATCACTATTGGACATAGCTTGGACCTCTAAACATTGCATAAACGTTTTCCTTTAACTTTTGGACATTAAACCGAGATTTTTGCATGCTTTTGGACATATTTTCATACTTTTGGACATTGGAGCAATTTCTTGGATACTTTTGCACAATTTGACTCAGTGAAGAAGACAAAGGGCATTTCGGTTAAAGTTTAGAATTAACATACTATTTATTTTTTTGTTATACAACTTTGTACATAAAAAATGTTCAAACTTGTACAACACTTGCAAACGACAATTATATGATGAATGATTACTATAAAGTGGACGTAGGCATTAGTGTCGAACCACCAAAAAAGTTGTGTTCTCCCTTTACATTTCACTACTCTCAGATAATTGGATTATTGTTTTGCTATAAAATGTACATTTGGGTATTGGAGTGTGTGTTTAGCCGATTCCCCACATTAACACTTTGGCACACCAGGAAGGAGGCACACAACTTCTGCTTTGGATTTGATTCTGAGATTCGATTTCGGATTTTGTCTTTGGGTTTGGTTTTCGACTTTGGTTTCAATTTTCAAATTTTCACTCTCTTTTCATCATGGTTAAGCACAAGAAGCTCGACATTATTGCTGAAGCTCAGGGTACTGGAGTTGAAGAAAGTTAAGAGCTTTCTTTGACTGGAGTTCCCTCGAATTACATCACTCGAGACAACGTTAATAAGATGATTAAGAATTTGGCTATGGATTTGAACGCTCGACTCGAGCGATAGGAAGAAGCGATGACTACCTTTCTCACTCAGATTAAGGCTATAATTGGAAATTCTAGAATGCCGACTGGCTAGTTAGATATTATTGGAACAAGTACTAGTGGATCGGCGTCGGCCTGATGATTAGTTTGCAGGATTGCCCCAAGTCCCGAGTCACTTGAGAAACACCAGTACTTGTTCCAATAATATCTAACTAGCCAGTCAGCATTCTAGAATTTCCAATTACAGCCTTAATCTGAGTGAGAAAGGTAGTCATCGCTTCTTCCTATCGCTCGAGTCGAGCGTTCAAATCCATAGCCAAATTCTTAATCATCTTATTAACGTTGTCTCGAGTGACGTAATTCGAGGGAACTCCAGTCAAAGAAAGCTCTTAACTTTCTTGGAGTTGAAGAAAGTTAAGAGCTTTCTTTAACTGGAGTCCCCTCGAATTACGTCACTCGAGACAACGTTAATAAGATGATTAAGAATTTGGCTATGGATTTGAACGCTCGACTCGAGCGATAGGAAGAAGTGATGACTACCTTTCTCACTCAAATTAAGGCTATAATTGGAAATTCTAGAATGTCGACTGGCTAGTTAGATACTATTGGAACAAGTACTAGTGTTTCTCAAGTGACTCGGGACTTGGGGCAACCCCGCAAACTAATCATCAGGCCGACGCCGATCCTCGAACCAGTGACATTCCTGCTACACTCAGGGGAACCTCTAATCCCGACCTTGCTCCAGCCCATGATGCTTTGGTTGGCCAAGTTGCGAGTTCAACCATAGGTAATGTGGTTCAAGCACCGGTGCGTGCAGCTTTGGATGGTAGCATCCTCATGGTTCTGGGAGTAAGGATTGTTCCCGATGCGGCTCCTCAGGTTGGAATTCAACAGGATATTCTTCTTGCTAATCAACCAATTCCTAATTTGGACTTAAACACTGGGTCATTAATGTCGCTTTGGATAACTTGTATCAGTTGCTTACTTTTGGTAATGGATCTGAAATCACGGATGTTATTCATTGATTCATTAGAGGCGTTGCCTCTTCTTCGGAATTGGATTGTGTTACTCATAGTATGTTCTCTTTGAATATTAGAATTCTTGCAACCCACCATACTTCAAATTGCCGATGTTGGAAGATTATGATGGTCGGAAGGATCCGACTGCTCACTTGATGCATTGTGTGCATCATATGGAAGTTTTCTCGCTTCGAAAAGTGTCATGGAAAAGTGCCTTCACTTTACCTGACAGACATTGTTGCCATGTGGTTCAGGTAGATGGAAACAGATTCTATTCATTCTTTGAGTGCTTTGGTTAGGAAGTTTGTGGAACAGTTCAGTATTCACATCGCTCATTAGAATGTGTTAAGAATCTAACAGGAATCAAGCATAAGTCTGACGAAACTCTGCGCAAGTTCTTGAAATGGTTTAATGTGGCGATAGCATCGGTTGACAGTCCTAAACCATCTATGGTTTTGATGGCCACAGTCCCTGGTATTCTGGATAAGTCAGACTTTAAAACTTCATTGCATTGAGCCTGGCTGAGGGGTCTCGAGGAGTTCTATTTTGAAGCAGAAAGGTTTCTTCGAGGGGAGGGTGTGAGAACTGGTAAAAAAAGGTTCTCAAAGCTATTGTGGTTAAGGGTGGGAAACCGTCCAACTCTTGTAAAGCTAAGGATTCTGGTAAAAGTAAACCTCCTTCAGGGAATGATCAATCAACAACTTGGAGGTTCATCCCGCTGCTCCTTTCAGGAAGCCTTCTGCAAGGGAGTCGACTCAAAGGGAAAAGGATACTGGTCGACATTGCTTATTTCATTATCTCGACGGTCATAATATGAATGATTGTCCACACTTCAGGGATATGATCGAGGAATGTGTCGGACGTAGAGAGCTAACACGGTTTGTTCGGACTCGGGTTGTGGTGCTAGGACATACACAACCCCCTCACGAAAAAAGGACAGGATAAGCCCGGGACCAGCACTCATCCCAGCGGCATTGTTATCATCAAAACCCCTCTTTGGCCATGGTGTCTTGGATGCAATTCTCTCGAGCATCAACATCTTTTGGCTTGTGGTTTCTGGTCTTTTGGCATTATGGATATTTTGGTTACTTAGTGTTGGTTTTGCTTGGTCTTCTGGATTTTGGCATTGGCTAATTGGTATCTTGATTTTGGCTCTTGCGGATTCTTGGTTTTAGTATTCTCTGGCTTCTTGGATTTTGGTTTTCTGGCCTTCGGTGCTTTGCTTTGAATCTTTAGTCTTCTTGGGTTATTTGCTTTTGGGGTTCTTTGGTTTTTGTATTCCCTGGCTCTTGGATAACGATCGCCTCACTTATGGCTTTCTTACTTCTGGTTCCCCATCTTTTGAATTTCTTGAGCTTATGGTTTGGCTTTCTTGCCTTTTTTGGATTTGGATATTTAGGCTCCGACCCATGGATTTTTCTTTGTAGGCTCCAGCCCTCTAGATTTATCATTTTTGGCTTTCTGGATAGTAGATGGTTGATTCGACCTACCCATATACAAGAAGTGTTATAATCTCTAGGCTTGCTCTTTGCTTGACAAACATCATCACCCCTTAGTTATTAATAAAATGGATTAGTCCTGGCTTTTTTTGGTCGTCTTACTCTGGTAAGGCTGCCTTGAATTATTTTGGCTTTCCTTGGTAGTCTTACTTCGGTAAAGCCATATTAGACACTTAGGCTTTCCTTAGTTGTTTTACCCCTATAAGGCCGCCTTGGACTTCTCTGAATACTCTTGGTCATCTTGCTCCGAAAGGGCCGCCTTGAGATAACTCTGGTTTTGGAACTCGAATGGCTAAGTTTTCTTTTCCATGTATGGGAACAAATGAGTCCCTAGGCATTCTTTTGGCAGACGATAAACCGTCCAGTCTTCTTCATGAAAAATTTGAAATCAAAGACATCTATAACTTTAATAAGATCACTTTGCAAAGTAAGGACGCTAACTTATGGAGTATGAAATCTAAAATTGGATTGCAAACTCTAGGGACCCCGGTCCCTGGCTAATCCTTGGTCGTCTTACTCTGGCAAGGTCGTCTTGGACCTCTCTAGCTTTTCCTTGGTTGTCTTGATCTAGCAAGGCCATCCCGGAACTTTCAAGCTTTTCCTTCGTCTTGCTTCGGCAAGGTTGTCTTGGAACTGTTGTCTTTTCCTTAGTCTTCTTGCTCCGACAAGGTCATCTTGGAACTTTCTCGCTTTCCTTGATTGTCTTGCTCCGGCAAGGTCGTCTTGGAACTTTTTGTCATTCCTTGGTCGTCTAGCCCCGGCAAGGCTGTCTTGGAATTTTCTGGCTTTCTTTGGTCATCTTGCCTCGGCAAGGCCGTCTTGGAATTCTCTGACTTATTCTTAGTTAACTTGCCTAGGCAAGGCCACCTTGGCCTCATTTGAATACCTGGCTATCTGGTTATTTGTTACTCTGGATTTACGAATTTCGAGTTTTCTTAATTTCCTGGCTATTGTTATTCTGGTTATTCAGGTTATTGTACTCTTGCAGTCCTTCGGTTGTTCTAGTTATCTCGGTTATTTTGGTTGATCGATTTTTCTTGTTATCTCTTAAGAAACGATCTAAAGCGATCATTAGCCATTATTGGATTTTATGTTTTCTGGTTTTTGGTTAATAAGATCTAGTGCAATTATGGATTTCTGGTTAATTGGCTTTGAATTTCTGGTTAATACAACACAGTGCGATCGTGGCACTTCGATTTTCTAGTAATAGTAGTTCACTTTGTACATCTCCTGACTTTGGTTTCTAGATTTCCAGTTTTCTCACAAAACACATCTTCCTTCGATCAAGAAAGACATGTTTTGGAGGGCAAAGCAGTCACACATCAAGATTTTGGCAAAGCAGTCACACATCAAGATTTTGGTTAGCAACATGCTTCGGTTTCAAGAACGTCATTAGAAAACACAAGGCGATTTGGTTGAAGTTGTGACATGTTCAGAAAAGGTTGGAAATAGCATTGATTCACGAAATCAACGTTAATAAACTTAGAGAAACCGACATGGTAAAAATACATGATCAACTCAGTCCGATTAGCTCAAATTCTTTGAGCATGTCGGGCCAATAACGTGGCAAAACTCATCATGGAAAAATATATAGATTTTGGTAAATTTTGGTTTCGCACATTCAAAAATAGCAGATCGACATGGAGCAATCACGAAAAATGGCTTGAGCAACTCATGGCATCAAAATCTGGCACTGGGCAAACTATCGGTTTGGCACGTTCAAAAATAGGGGACCGACACGGGAAAAGTGTTGAAAACCACATGTTCATGCTTGGCTAATCACGTCTGAGATTTTAGCTCATCATCAAATTTGGCATATTGGAATTGGTTGATCGACAAAATCATGGATTCTTCCGTGTTCGTACTTGCCCTAGCAAAACCTGGATTTTTGGCTTGGCAAATTGGGATTTCGCATCCCTCAATCTCGCATCTAGGATGCGAAATCCCCAATATCGTATCGGCCCCGACATCCGAAATCCCGTATCCGCATTGGGATATGAAAGGTGGCTCAATATCGGGGTTGAAATTGGCAACTCAAAAAGCCTGGATCTGCTTGGGTCGAGGAGTCGAAATCTCCATCTCGCATCATGGATCTGGGAGCCAAGAACTTGGCTTGGCAAAGGGATTTGAAATTGGGCATCTTGAAATCGCTGGAGCAACGTGGGATAATCCGATTTTTTCGCGGATGCGACTCGATGGAATAGGATTCGAAATTTTGTTAATTGACTGGCATACGAAAATTTAAAAAAGGCCAGATCATTTGCCACGCTGTTTTGACCTTGCAGATCAGCTATTTTCCCTTGATCTGCACGTGTCGATACACTTCTTTGGGATTCAAATTTTTTAAACTTCGGGATGCGAATTTTCAACTTTAGCCTGGTTTTTTGACTTCCTTTACGGGATGCGAATTTTGCATCCCCTAAGGATAATAAATTCAGCCAGATGGTCCCTAAACTCACCTATAAATACCCCCAAGCCTGGTATTCAAAAGGGTTGATTCTCACTTGGTATTTTGGTATTCTTGGAGCTCTCAAGCACCATTAATGATTGTAATCTTCTTCTCTATGACTATTGGACATGGATTTGACCTCTAGATGTTGCATAAACGTTTTCCTTCGACTTTTGGACATTCAATCGGAATTTTTGCATGCTTTTGAACATATTTTTACATTTTTGGACACTGGAGCAATTCCTTGGATATTTTTGCACAGTCTGACTCAACGAAAAAGATAAAGGGCATTTTGGTCAAAGTTTAGAATTAAAAAACTATTTATTGTTCTATTATGCAGCTTTGTACATAGAAAATGTCTGAACTTGTACAAAACTTGTAGTAGACAATTATACGATGAATGACGACTATAAAGTGGATGTAGGCGTTAGTGCCGAATCAGTATAAAAGCTATGTTCTCCTCTAACATTTCGCTACTTTCAGATATTTGAATTATTGTTTTGCTATAAATCATACATTTAGGCGCTGGCGTGCGCGAATAACCAATTCCCCATGTCAACAATTTCAATAATCCAAACTCGCATATACAAATAGATTGACCATTTCTTCATACAACATAAAACAAATGGAAATTTTGAGGGATTTGATATTATTTTCTTTTTATATAACTCAAATCTTCCTTGGTATAATAATCCAAATTTAAACTAACAATCATAGAAAATAGCAAACTTAAATGAATTTCATTCACAGAGATTTTGGGATAGAAAACATTAGAATTTGCTGAAGGATTGAAATCTGGATTTGGCTTATCCAACGAGCTCCGATCCTTCTATAATATATATATATATAAGAATTATAATCTCATGTGTATATATATAAACCAAATCTCCAGAATTCTAATCTATGGAAAATCCTAGATGTGAGAAGATAGAAATGAAAATAAAAGAGTTGGAAGAGATCTAAACTTTCTCTGGAAATTGGTAACGGCTTAAAGGTAATGGAGGCATGGAGAAAAATAAATGTATGGTTTTAAGAAAGGGTTAGAGATTATATTTATAGTTAACATCGTGTATACATGTTGTTAGATTCAATTGATTAATTTTAAGCAGTTCTTTTAATGAAAATATAAATAAGTCCTTCTTTAAAATAACTTTCGCTAGGCGCCCTACAGGAGCACGGTCGACCACTTCTGTAAGAGGGCGGTCAACAATCCCAGTCGACCCCCTTATATATAGGCGGTCAACCTCCTTCTGAAGTCAAACCCAAGAGATTTGTTCTCTCGTACAATTCATTTCATTAATTTTTGAATTTATCTAACTAATTGGTTACCTTATATTGATTATTCTTCTCCCCATTATATATAAATATATACACGTAAAGTTAAATTCAATATGAATATTATTTTCATGCTTATCTAAGTTAATATGTTCCAATTTTTGTATATTTATTTATTTGAAATTCAAATCTTGTGTATTATTATTTTATTCACAACTTGTTTTATTAATATCTTTTGCGTACATACTCCGTTTTCAGTAAATAGAATGTAAAAATGGATCGGACTCTCGCCATGATCGCAACTACAATACTTTCGTGGCCCAGTTCCTAATCATCCAAATTTTCATTTTCGACCCATTAGCTTATTATTAATTATTAATTATTTATTTTAAATTAAATTACCTTATGTCTAATTTATGTTTACTTTACGAGGTGTTACAGGAACAGTCTTGTCCTTTTGAATATTCATAATTGAGAGCCTTTCTTATATACTCCCTCCTGTTCACATTATAAGTCGTTCTGAATTTGTTCACACAAATTAAGAATACTGAAAAATGACAATTTTACCCTTTCATTAATTCCCTTGACCATGCAGCTCCAACGAGATGTGTTGTTCCTCCTTTCATTAATTCCCTGATGAAAGAATGAGCTGTCCATTAGCTTTTTAAGTTGGGTAATGGACCACATCGGTTGGAAAGATGTTTTTTTGTCTGTATGCATAGTGAAGACAAAATGTAAAGTTGCATGTGGATGAGAGACATTGGAGGGAAGGTTGGAAAGAAACATTGCATTGAAAGAAAGAAAATCAACAGCATGCGAATAGGGGTAAAACAGGGAACAAGGTGTTATTTATCTCAAAACGACCTATATTTAGTAAAATGTCCAAAACCCTATAAAGACTTATAATTTGAACTGGAGGGAGTATATAAATAGCCAAGTACACTTCTGATTCCTCTTGATTGCATTTGTCGAACTATAATCTTTTGATTGAGAATCCTGATGATCACAAGCAACTGATGAAACCTCGTCAAGTCAAGAGGACGAGTATATTTTTCGTTCAGTCATGTATGTCAAGTCGTCAACTACCGCGTGTTGTTGTAAATGCGTAGGTTGTGCTACACATCATCGTTCTTTGCACTGGTCGAGCAGGTTGTCAAGTCCGTTTCTCTCTGTACGTGCATTGGCACGTGAGATTGCTACATGTTAACAAAACATCAGAATTCCTCTCCCACCATTTTTTTATTTAGTTCGGATTCAGAACCAAATGGGTTTCACCCCTAGATCAACATTGTAAAAACGAAAGGTTATGGTCTCGGATCGGAATTGTCGATTTGGGGCCATCGCCCGTCTCTTCAGGGTTATACGAAGATTATTTCTTCTTCCTTATATAAATGTTTCCCACTTCCTTCTCTTCTCTTCTGTTTCTTTGTTGATTTTCATGCCAATCTTATTGCGGTTAGCCTAAGAACAAAGTCCATTGAGGATGATCTAAAAGCAGTAACTAAGGAGTACTTGGAATCAAAGCTCAGCTTAATAGCCCGAAAGCTGAAAAAAGCACTCCGGAGAAGAATAATGATGAGTTAAGAGCTAAGCAGGTCGAGGCCGAGGCACAAGCAAAGAAGGCGAAGAAAATTGCTTATGCAACTGTTAAATCGACCTCCAACTAGCAAATTTAGTATATAAAGAAGTTAAGGGATCAGCTGAATGAGGCTAGAAAAGAAGAAGAGGAATTTGATCCTCCAATTTTGTGCTTCGTTACTCGATTCCTTAGATATAACGACTTGTATTAGGTTAAGGGATACCCAAATACTCTAGCCAACGCCTAGAGAGAACTTATTAAAGGGAAAGGCATGCCTTGGAGGATGGGGTCTGTCAATGAGGAGGAAATTACTGGGCGTTTTCTAAGGGACAATAATCCCGAAACTTCGGAGGAAAAGAAGAAGTTGTTAAAGGAAGCAAAGGATGCCGCAAGGCTTCAAGTTAAAGGGAAGCCTAAGATTAAGGGGAGCCTTGGGTCTTCTATTGCTGGTCAGCGTTCTAAAATCATTGAAGAATATAGTCCTAACTTCCCGTCCCCAAAAACTTTCAAGCCCCTATAACCGAGGTTCTAAACACTCCCAAACTCAGTGGTAGCGATTTTGCAGAAGGTATATCTTTATCATATCTACAGTTTGAAAAGTTCTTATCACATGTCGACGATCTATGAGTTGACAGTTAAGACTCTCGTAGTTTCCAGGAGACTAACTATTATCGTCGTTCCTACTACAGGTACCCAGTAGGTCAAGACACCTCTTGAGAGACAGTCAAAGACTTCTGATGAGTCCTAGGTGCCTCGTGACGATGATCTGGAGAAGGAAAAAGGATGATTGATTCTATAAAAGGATTGGACGACAATGGTACACATCCTTATGGTAAGGAAGATGTACTTTATGTAGGAGAGTTTGTGAACTCTAGTGGAATGAGTATGGAGGGGCTGCAGGCACCGCATTAAGGTAAGCTTCTTTTCATAAAAGTTAAGTCAGGGGTTATCGCCTTAAATCCCTTACAGGTAATATATCCTTCTCCAACTAGTAGTCAAAAGCCAAATAAGGACAAATCAGACATGACTGCTGAGAAAGTTAAGTCAACCCGTGGCCAACAGCCAAGAATGAAGAAGAAACTTGACAAGTATAAGCATGGGAGTGGCAAGGGATCTGGAATCGATAAGTCAGGCCGACCTGGAAAAATACAAGAAGCAGAAGACCAATGATAAGACCAAGGGAAAATAATCACGCCTGCAATTATAAAGTTCCTTTTGTTTTGTTGGCCGAAGTCTATGCAAATGCAGCCCTCGCTTGGAGTGCAATTTTGTTGACACCCAAAAAGGGATGTCAACAAAACTTCCACCCCTGATTGGTGGAAATCAGGGGGGCCCATATGGGTCCCCCTGATTTCCACCAATCAGGGGTGGAAGTTTTGTTCACACCCCTTTTTTGGGTGTGAACAAAATCGTATTCCCCTCGCTTGTTGTCTCGATGCTTGTACAGACCTGTAGTTGTGAATAAGATAGTCTTTTTCTTCCTACGAATCATCAAGTATTTTCGCTTTCCATTCAATGTACTTGCAAGTTTATTAAGTTATACTTAAATCATAAGTAGTCTCACTTTGGGTGAGTGTTATTCAGGAGGTGGTGTATATACCCCTAATTAACTTTGTGTCGCGCACCGCGTAACATGTTTGAAGTCAATTTCTAAGTCTACACTTATGCCCTTAGTTTTGTTAAGGCTAAGTTAAGTAATCGTACGTCTAGTCCTTAAGTTTTATACTCTCTATTCAGTGATCATGCTAGAATTATAAATTGGGCTGCCATAAGTTTTGGCGCACCATTCACGCTAACATAATATTTTTTATACTTTATCTCACGTTGTTGAGAGTTAAAGTTAATTACGCGAATGGTCATGTTAAATTCTCTTTGGCATCGCTCCTCTACTTCAGTCTTAGGGTTAGGATCGCCAAACGAGCGTATGAATTACAATCAAAATTGGTTAAATCATTCACCGCTAGTCGTAGAATCGAGCACGCTCATCGAACCATGAGCAAATGAACGTTGTTAGGTGATTAGTAACACCTTTGTTCAAGTATCAACATAAGCTGGTCAAATCATATCACTTGGCTATATAATTACAAACAATCGTAGAGCATGGAAAGAGTTTTTATTTACGTTGCATAGGCAATTGGCGAGTCACCCGAAAGAAAAAACACTAATTACAATATCAACTGAAAATAAAAGACTAAGTGAAGTAAAGCCAGAGATGCTCGACATTCTGTGCTATTGGGAGTCGGTTACCATCAACGGTCGTTAACCTAAAAGCTTCATTTTCAGGTTTTTGTTGAATGACATAAGGTCCTCCCCACTTTGGGCCCATATGGGAGGGGTCGGGAAAGACACATTTCAGGAACATGGTCACTAAGTTAAAAGGTTTTACATCAAGCCTTCGTGTTATAGTACTGGACGACCCAATGTCCATGTGCAGCAGCTCGCAAGTCAATCTCCTATCTCTTCTCATCAATCGTGTCAAGTAACTCCAAGAGGAGCTACTTATTAGTCAATGGATCATAGTAGGAAGTGCGGTAAGAGACTTCAAGCTTGATAGGTATGATTTCTTCAGATATATAAACTAAATGAATGGAATATGACTAGCTGTAGACTTGTGGGTCATTAGGTACGCCCAAAGGGCTAACAGTAGCTCATTGAAAACCATTTGCCTCTAGCCTTCTCCAACCGCTTCTTCAGGATGGAATTTATTGTTTTGTTCATTGCTTTGATCTGTCCATTTAGTTAAGGTTGAGCGATTGTTGTATATCTTTTCTCGACCGATATTGCTGATAGAAGTTTTTGAATTTTGAGCTATCGAATTGAGTTCCATTATTAATTATGATATTCTTATGAAGTCCAAGTCGATATATAATGTTTATGATGAAGAAGTTGATCACGTGCTTTATCAAGATTGTACTCAATGGCTCAGGTTCATCCCACTTGGTGAAATAGTCAACTTCCACCATCACGTACATTGCTCTTCCTTTAGAAATTGAAAGGCTACCGATGATGTTTTTTCCTCATGTCGCGAAAGGCCATGGACTGATCAATTGGGCTAGCTGGATGGGCAGATCTCTTGGAATTTTGTCAAACCATTGGCACTTGTCGTAGCATCTAAGTAGGGATGTTAATCGAACAGGACAGTCCGTTATATGACTCGGTCTGAATGGGTAAGGTGTCTGGTCCATGTCCATACGATTTTCATTTAGGAAATGATTTAGGACAAGAAAAAGTGTATGAAAATATGTCCATTCGAAAAATTTCGATGTTTTTCTATTGTATGAACCTTGTCCGTCCGTTGTCCTTCTCGTAAGTATAATGTCTAAGCTAACTCCTCATCCAGTCCGTATACGTCCGAAAGTCTTATAGAACAGGACAAGAACACCCTTATGTCTGGTCTGGTCCTCCCGATTAACACCCCTAGCCTTGAGTAATCATCTTTATCTCGGTTGATGGTAGGCCAGAAATAACCATACTTGAGTATCTTCTTTGCCAAAGTTTTCCCTTTAGCATAGTCGATAAACTCGCCTTCATGCACTTCTCGTAGTACCTTTTTGACGTCGTCATGGGTTACACACCGGAGTAAGGGAATAGAGAACCGTTTTATATACAGCATTCTCTCTAAATGACGTATCACGTAGCTTGACATAAAAGGGCATGCTTTTCACTTTTCCGCTTAGTAAGGTTTCATGCATAAGTTCCGGACGCAAGTTGTCCATGACCCCTTCTCCGTTTTGACAGTGAACGCCTAGTCGACTTCCATTTGATCTATATATTCTAAATGTGCTCAATCTCTTGATCAGGACCAACTCCATTCACCCAATCGGCTTTTTCATTCTAATTACATGGAATGTGTAAGATGTCGTAATATTCAAATCCAGCTAGCAGCTCTTGAACCCAATTTTGGTATGGGATAAGTCATGCCCTTTGCCTTGGAACTCCTTTTTGACCTAGCATAAGACAATCTGGAAGTTGTTGAAAATTTGAATCAACTTCACCCCTAGCTCCTTTGCGAGTTTAATCCCGAAAATCAAGGCCTCATATTCGGCTTCATTGTTGGTCATAGGAATGTAACACCCCATAATTTTGTTAACATTAAAAAGGACAAATTAAATAATAATTAATTTAATATTAAGAATTAAGGGAAACTGACTATGTCATTACGTCCGTCTCGAAATTCTGGTTAGGACAGATACCTAGTTTGCGTAAAACGGATAACATATAAAGAAGTTACGGACGATAAAAGTTTGAAGATCAAAACCAGGTATAACTGACGCACTTGCCAAGTGCGCTGAGGCAATTTTGCACTGGCGCACCTGTAAAGTGCGCCCAGAATAATTTTTAGGTATTCGGACCTTTTCCAAGTGGGAGGCGACCCACAACCTGATTTACCCTAGGGCTTATGTGGTAGTCAGTTCCAGAGGGTTCTACAGCTATAAATACATGGCTATTTCACATATTTCTTCATTAGAAATCATGGCGGCCAAACTCTGGCGGAGTCTGAACTGAACTAGGGTCTCTTGTCTTCTTCTATCAACTAAATCAAATCAAGTTCTAAGATTCAAGCATAGACTCAGCACCAACTTCTTCTCTATCATCTTAGCAATCCAATCACAGTGAGTTTCTACTTGCTTTTAGGTTTAGATAAATAAAAGTGAATTATGAAAGACTGTGATTTGGATACGTTGTAAACCTTGAATCTATGTTATTGTTAGATCTTATGCTATGTCATGATAGATCTATTTCTCTAGATCCAATTCAATTGTGATTATTCTACTATGTTATTATTGTGGATCTTAGTTTGTAACTATATTGTGGTTAATATAGATCTGTTAATTTGGATAGTTATATCAGTGGATAGATCTAATCATTTATGTAAATCATGAACATATGTAACCTTGAATTGGTTAGGATTGGATCTAAATCATTATCTTAATTGTAACTTTTATGACATGCTATGATGTGGATTTGTGTAGATCTATTTCTAAACTAGTAGATCTAATTTATGTGGACATTGAAACAGTTAGATCTATTTTATGTGATTAAAATTATCACCTTATGTTATCATGTTAGATCTATTTTATGTGATCTAATTCATCACCTTGCGTTATCACGTTAGATCTATTTTAACCTCTAGATCTGAATTATGTGATCTAATTTATCACCTTGTGTTAACATGTTAGATCTAAACCGATTAGACATCTGAATTGCTTTAATTTAGATCTTACTATGATTATTGTGACATCATAGTTATTGACTCCCAACCGTTCATCAGTTTTATGTCCACCTTGTTATGATGACAATTTCATGTCCATGCCAGTATGTATGTTCACCTTATTATCATGCTAGTTTATGTTTATGCCAAGATATTCATTTTAGTTATATTCCCATTATTTTCCCTATTTCGTTTATGACTAGGCTATTGTCTAGCCTAGGCATGTTACTAATTTTGTAAGGGCGCTAGTTAAGGAATGGGGGAAAAAGGGTTAAAAATGGCATAATTTAAATATGAACATTTTTGGACATGTAATTCAAATTATTGAATAAAATAGGTATTGGTACCGATAGAAGGAAAGGATTAATTAATTGGTAAATTAATTTAAAATGGAATGTCTAGTAATTACAATTAGGAATTGTAATTGTACTTATGACACGAGGTTAAATTGCATTAGTGGTGGAAGTCTGCCCGGACCCGACCAGCATATCAAGCAGTCACTAATGTTGAACCTAATGTGGGAGGTCTAAGTAAAAAAATACGAATCGGGCTAAGACACAAGGTTAGGCCCAACTGTGGAATAAGACTGCCCGGACCCGACCGACATATCCAACATCCACACGTTGTAGGCCTAATGTGGGAGGTCTAGCCCATTATAAACCATAAATGGACATAGTAATGAATTGGACTACTTAACCAAATCAAATCAACAGGGATTGTATAATTGTGAACTAAGGTTAGGGTTAAATAAATTGATTGGATAATGGATGGTTAAGCAAATCTGGAAGGGGTGGGTAATATTTACATATAGGCTCACAACTTAACCCGATAAGGTTATGTAATTAAAAACACCTAGTGGAACACATAGCCGGAGAAAATAATAAAGTTATGTAATTAAAGACCCATTTTAGGGCAAGCATAACTGATATAGGGCTATGTAATTAAAGACACCTAGTGGTATACATAGTCAGTGAAAAACCTGGTGGGGGATACAAAACAAAGGGGATAGCTTGTGTCAGATTGAATGGGATCCATTTCAGTCAGTAACCCATAGTAGATACAAATAAAGTACTCCATACTAGGCGGAGTAGGGGCACGCTTACTGACTGATTGTAAGAGATCCAAACATGACGGACGGTGTAGGCGGCGCAAAACGACCGGGCCTTATGCGTGCATGGGTCGGGCAGAAGGGGATAAGACGACCGTGACACCAGTAGGTACGGTTTTGCACATCTTGGGAATTGAAGGGTTGCCACTTTAGGAAGTGATACCTCCTACTGTGCGGCCAGCACATGGTATCTACGGAGTAGGGAGCCGATCGATTAAGGTAGTGGTTAGGGTATGTTTTGGACATATGCCCTGAGCCTACCACCTTATAGTAGATGGGATCATCTCATTTCTGGTTATACTAGTAATAGTTCAAAGTAATCATTAGAGAAGTGTATACACCTTACCTTGTCACCTGCCATTTATGTAGTGATCTCTCTTATCCACTTTATATGCGTATCATGTTACTTTTATTTATTTACTAGCTAAAAGTAACTTGACTCGCTAGACTTTATGTCTGATCCTTTTGTTTCTCCTGCTTTATTCCGTCTCCCCCCCTCCCCCGGTTCTCAGGGAGGAAACACTCAGGCTTAGTCTGGACTCAGATATCATCTTGCAAGGAGCTACTTCTGAAGTATGGCTCAAGTCCTTGTCTCTACTATGGCTTAACTCTTTCAATTGGGGAATCATGTTTTTATATTCTTATGTACTCTAATGATGCAAGACAAAAGTTGTTTTATTGTAATGGTTTTTGTGACTTACAGTATTATGGACCATGGTATTATGATTTATGTTGAAATAAAAATTTAAATTTCCACTACTATCTTATTTATACCTGTCTTGTAATTATTTTGTGTCTGTTTACCTATAACTCTTCATGGAACTTAATGCATTCGCTTAGTGAGTGACATTAACGGACGTGGGGTGTCACATTTGGTATTAGAGCTGAAGGTTACCAGATTAGATAAAAGTTTTTGAAAATTATTTTCAAAAAGGTTTTATAAGTAAGCATTTTCAAAAAGAAAAGTCTGTTTTGAAAAACATTCCCCAAAAAGCCATATGTAGTATCCTTCGGTCCTTTATCTAAATTTCTTCCTTTCTCCTTTATCAGCATGTATGGGGAACAAAACATTCCTAATATCCCAGAGGGCATCACAATACCCGAATGGTTCCGTAGATATTTGGAGGCCACGGCACCTGCCGAAGGCCAAAGAAATGTTGCTCCCCCAGCTGCACCAGTCATTCCTGCTCCTCCCCCTCCAAGAGCAGATAACTTCACCAAGATCTGCAAAGGCTTCCTTGCTATGGGAGGGAAGCCATTCCATGGGAAAGAGAAATCATAGAAGCTCGTAATTGGCTCAAGGAGACTGAGGATTTATTCGTAATCTTTAAAGTAGAGAATAAAAGGAAGGTTCGGTTAGCCGCCTAGCTACTGAAGGACGAAGCCTCATTTGGTGGGAAGTCACTCAGGCTGGACGTCCGGTGGAAACTTTGGAAGATTTTAAATAGAGGTTCGAAATGAAATTTCTTTCCCAAGCTAAAAGCAGCATGCAGATGGAGAGATTCTTATTACTCAAACAGGGAAACTTGATGGCAAAAGAGTCTGTGAATAAATTCAACCAACTAGTAAGGTTCGGTTTAAAGTTGGTGGATACGCCACACAAAGGGGTTTTGCGGTTTGCTAAAGGGCTGAATGAGCCTCTGCATGGTTTATCCATGTCCCATATTCCAATGGGGGCCACTTTTGAAAAGCTTGTTGATATGGCCCTAATGCATGAGGAAGAAAAGGGAGAAAAGAAGGCTGAAGAGACGTTGCAAAATAGGAAGGTGTGGCCCAAGAAGGGGCAGCAACAACAGAAGAAAGGAGGGAAAATGGTAAAGGCAAGGATAAGAGAAAATGTCACCATTGTGGAAAGGAAGGTCTTGTGGTTAAAGACTGTAAGCGAAGGAAGAACTCTTGCTACCACTATGGAGAGGTCGGACACTTTGCTAAAGAGTGCCCGAAGAAACAGGGATCATAGGGACAAGGTCAAAGGCCAGGAAATTTTAGAGGGCAGGTGCATGCTCTCGCGACTAGTACTCCTGATAGAGGTAGAAAAATTTTTGTGGAAGGTTTAGTTTCTCTTTCAAACCTTCCTATTAGAACACTTTTTTATTCTGGTGCCTCATATTCATTTATATCAAGTTCTGTAGTTGAATCTCTGCACTTAGTTACTAGTATGGTAGTGGATCCCGTAGTTGTTTCAAACCCTATTGGTGGTTCGGCTCATTTATCTATGATTTGTTGGGGTTTGAAAGTATCTATGTTGGGCATTGAGTTTAAATGCGATGCGTATGTGCTTGGGTTTATGGGCTATGGGCTGATTCTAGGAATGGATTGGTACTATTCTGGATTGTGAGAAGAGGGTTGTTAGGCTTCTGACTTGATTTCGTGTGACCCACAAAGGTTGGTTATGCTTAGTTTCCTAGAGTCTCTTGATGCATATATCAACGATATGCAATCTGCTCCAGTAGTCCGAGATTTTTCCGATGTTTTTGATGAGGTTCAGGGTTTACCTCCGAGGCGCGAGATCGTTTTTCGTATATATCTGGTGGACAATGCAAAGCCAGTTGCATTACCAGTGCGCCATATGGCTCTAAGGGAAAGGAGGGAGCTGAGTAAGCAAGTAGGGGAGCTACTAGAGAAAGGGTTTATCAGACGAAGCATATCTGAATTGGGTGATCCAGTAGTATTCACAACTAAGGCGGATGGTTCGCTTTGCTTGTGTGTTGACTATAGAGAGTTGAATAAACTCACTAAGAAGAGTAGACACCCGCTTCCGAGGATTGATGATTTATTTGATCAGCTTGCTGGTGCCTCGGTATTTTCTCAGTTAGACTTGGCCACGGGGTTCCATCAGTTGAGGGTGGCTGAGGGCAGCATAGATAAGACTGCCTTTAGGACTCCAGACGGTTTCTTTTAATGGCTAGTTATGCCTTTTGGACTGACGAATGCACTCGCCTATTTTGTTGATCTGATGAGTAGGGTGTTTCGGAAGTTCCTAAATAAATTTGTTGTAGTCTTTGTCAATGATATTTTGATCTTCTCCAAAAGCGAAGAAGAGCATGCCCAACATTTGAGAGAAGTTTTGAAAACTCTCTGTGACCATCATCTTAAAGCAAAATTCTCCAAATGTCATTTTTGGAGAAAAGAGGTGAGATTCTTTGGGCATGTGGTCTCCAAAGAAGGGATGGCAATAGATCCCGCGAAGGTAGTTGCAGTGCAAGATTGGCAGGTTCCTAAAAATGCAACCGAGGTGAGAATCTTTCTTACGTTAGCAGGTTACTATAGGAAGTTCATTAAGGACTTTGCAAAGATATCAGCCCCACTCACCAGGCTGACGAAGAAGAACTTGGCATTCTCATGGGATATAGACTGTGACGTTTCTTTCCAACAACTAAAGAGAGCTCTAACAACAGCCCCAGTCTTGACCTTGCCTGATGGGAATAAGGTGTTTACTGCTTACACTGATGTGTATGGTACAGGGCTTGGTATGGTTCTAATGCAAGAAGGGAAAGCAGTGTGTTATGGCGGTAGACAGTTGAGAGTTCATGAAAAGAACTACTCCACCCATGATCTAGAGCTAGCTGCCATAGTGTTTGCGTTAAAGACGTGGCGTCATTATTTACTTCGAGAGAAGTTCGAGTTATACACCGATCATAAATCTCTCAAATATCTATTCTCGTAGAAGGATCTCAATTTAAGGCAACAACAGTGGATGGAGTTTCTAGCTTCTTATGATTTTGAGATTTCTTATACCCCTGGCAAGGGTAATGTGGTGGCAGATGCACTAATTAGGCGGAGGGTATAACAACCCGTATTTTCAATAAACTATTATAACATAAATCGAGGCAGAATTAAATTCAAAAATCAGAATCAGGGGAAACGGGCTATGCCATTGCGATCGTCTCGGAAAAATACGCGAAATAGAGTCCGAGTTTTCGAAAATCGGAGTCCGTATGACCCAGTTAAGGCCCATTGAAGTTTTCAGAAATTTCTATGCTAAAGACAGATTTAAATTTTAAATTAAAATCAGGGATTTGGGCTAATCAGGGGTAGGCGGGAAAATTCCCGCCAGGGGGCCCATGTCGACAGGCATGTCGACAGGGCACCCAGGGTGTCGACTGCCCTGTCGACAGCCCTGTCGACAGGGGGTGCCCAGGCAGCCCAGCCTGGTGCACCATTTCTGATTTGGGTTGGGTCAAGTGGCTTGGTTCTGGAGAATTCTAAGATCTGACGGGCCAAACCTAATCTAGGGTTAATCCTAGGGCCTAAAACACTCTAATTCTCTATAAATATACCCCTAATCCTACCCTAAAGCCTCATTAATCAATCTTGCAACTAAACTATGCCAAATTGAAACCTCAAATGGCCTCCATCTAAAATCCCTAGCCTCCACCTTCCTCAAAGTTTAATCCTATGATGATATGATGATCATACAACCTTTTCTATGTTGTATGAATGCTTAATAACTTGCATACTTCATTAAGTAGCAAGTTTGATTTGCTAAAGTTTGTGTTTTTGGGATTTTGCAAAAGGGTTTTCTTATTTGAGGCTTTGTTTTGGTTTTTAAAAGGGCTTCTTCATCTTATTTGGTGGATTTGTGGCTTGTTTATATTTGTAAGCCCTCTTACCTTCACTTTACAAACTTTAAAGTTAATGTTTGGTGAAAGTTGAGGTTTGTGTGAGTTTAGTTGATTATGCATGCTTATGCGAACTCACTATGTCATGTTCTACATGTTTCATAAGTTATGCATGCATATGCAAGATTTCTATGCCATGTTTTACATGTTTCACAAGTTATGCATGCTTATGCGAGCTTATTATGTCATGTTCTACATGTTTCATGGGTTATGCATGTTTATGCAAGATCACCTTACCATGTTATGCAAGTTTAATGGGTTATGCATGTTCATCTTACCATGTTATGCAAGTTTAATGGATTATGCATGCCTATGCAAGCTCATCTTACCATGTTATGCAAGTTAAATGGATTATGCATGTTCACCTTACCATGTTATGCATATTTAATAAGCTATGCATGTTTATGCGAATTCACCATGACATGATTTGCAAGTTTAACATGTATGCATGTTTATTACGACATGTGAAGTTCACCATGTATGTTATGCCAAGCTACCTTTTATACCCTTATACGTTATGACGAATATGTAGGCGAGATAATGACGTTGGGAGGGCTTGGGTAAACTTAAAAATACATGAAACTAAAGGATTGGGAATTTACCTATTAAGTTAGGTCTACCCCTTGGGAATTTACCTATTAAGTTAGGTCTACCCAAGTATATGTTAACTTGTAAATATGTTTTGAAGTGGACATGACATTAGATAACATGATATGGCCAACTCGAGGTTAGACCTAGTTGTGGTGTAAATCTTCCCAGGTAACCACAACGTGGGGTCTAATGTGGGTAGTTGGTCATGTTGCACCATAAGACCCGAGGTTAGACCTAGACGTGGTGTAAATCTTCCCAGGTAACCACGGATGTCTAATGTGAGAGGTTGGGTGCGTTAAGTAATTAATGCCTCATGATTAGGGTTAAGTCATGGCCCACTAATACTTAACCAAAAATGGGGATGCGAGGATTAGATGGGGATAAGTGGTTACACCTAGCTAATCTAATCCGGGATTAGTGAGGGGTTAAAACCACAGTTAACCCTCTTAGAAACCCTAGCAACGTGGTCTGTTCCAGCAGTAATCCCAGTTTGGTATCATTCACAACCCTAGAGGCTAGGCTAGGGCGGGGCACGATTACTGGACTGATGTAAGCGACCAAAGCGACGGCTGAGTGGTACAGCGGTGCGGGTCCGGCGGGCTACGGACGTGCACGTAGTCCGATGTTGGACAAACTCGAGGCACGGGTACCAGTAGGCTTAGACTGTGCATTATTGCTTAGGTGTCTGGGGTTGACACCCGAGGGCTTGATACACCCAAGGGTGGACCCAGCGCAGTCTGACTACATCCATGTGGGCCGTATGGACACCAACACTCGACGTGTTAGGTTTATAGGGAGCCGATCGACTAGACCGTTGGGCTGGGCCTTATACTAAGGTCACTTCATGTTATTGGGCCAAAGTTTGGGCTAAGGGATCAAGATTTGTTTTGTGGGTTTGCTAGTACACTGTGGTGCAAAGATTAATCTCGTCTATGTGATGTCACCTTTATCTGTTGCCAGAATGTACCTCTCAGTTTCCATCATACTGTTAACTTTATTAGTTTATAGATTGATCGTAGTAGGGCTTACCAGTCTTTTTGACTGACCTGTTTTCTTTCGCTTCTTTTCTTCCGTTTCCCCCCCCCCCCCACAGGTTCTCAGGGAGGGACTACACCTGCTTAGTGGATCTTTGACTTGCTTGTTGGATAGCTCATGTATGGATCTGAGCTAGCTGTGGCTTATCTTTTATTTCTGGGGATTAGTACTGATGTCTACTATGTATTTTGTTATCACGTGCCTAGACTGGAGTAGTATTTTGGATCATGACATTTTGATATTATGTACTTGACTATGTGGGTTTTTCTGTGATGATGATGGGTTTTTATCTGCTACCGCTGCTTTACTTATATTTATTTTTATATACTCTGTCTTGCTATATCTCTGTGCATGTTTACCTTCACAATAACGCCCCTCCAAAGCTAGTACATTCTAAGGAGTGATCCTAGTGGAGGTGGGGTGTTACATTTGGTATCAGAGCACAAGGTTAACAAGATTGAACAAAAAACTTTTGAAAAAAAAAAAAAAACCTTCTCGAAAAACTATTTTCAAAAACCTACTAAGTATTTTCCAAAATAAAGTCTAGAGTATTTTAAGGCTAATCCCCAAAAAGCCATCAGCGTTATCCTTCGTTCCCTTGACCTAATCTTATCTTATCTCTTGTTTCAGTATGGCTGAGAATCTTGACATCCCAGATGGAGTGAACGTACCACTCTGGTATAGGAGACTCCTAGAAGCTAGGGCGGCTGCTGGTCCCGCCAACCCTACTCCCACTCCCCCTCCTGTGGTTGAGAATCCTACCCCTAATATCCCTCCTCCGGTGGTCCCTGCTCCCCCTCCGCCAGCAGCTAATATTCCCCCTCCCGTTGCTAATGTTCCTCCTCCTCCCGTTGCTGAGGCTCCTCTTCCTCCTCCTCCCCCTCAGCATCCTCAGATTGAGTTTACAAAGGTGTGTAAAGACTTCAAAGCAATGGGGGGCAAGAATTTTCTAGGCACAGAATCTTTCGTTGAAGCTAGGAATTGGCTGAAGGACACGGAGGACTTGTTTGCCATCTTTGGAATAGATGATGAGAGGAAGATCTTATTGACTGTATGGCTCTTGAAGGATGAGGCGGCCTATTGGTGGGAGGTCACCAATGGGACGAGGCCCGTTGAGACTTGGGCCGATTTGAGGGCTAGATTTGTGACCAAGTTTCTATCTTCAGCTGAAGCAAATTTACAAATGGAGAAGTTCATTGCACTAAAGCAAGGGGATATGTCTGTCAAGGAGTATGTGAACAAGTTCAATCAGCTGGCCCGCTTTGGTTTGGATCTAGTAAACACCCCGGAGAAGAAGGCTCTTCGATTTGCCAGAGGATTGAATGAGCCGCTACAGGGCTTGGCAATGTCACATATTCCGCATGGAGCCACTTTCGAGAGTTTGGTCAATATGGCTCTGCTTCAGGGAGAGGGAAAGAAGGAAGTCAAGTCAGGCGATACTCAGGCTAAGAAGGCTGATTCTCAAGGCAAAGGCAACCAAGGTCAAAGCAGTCAAGGAAATCAGAATAAGAACAAGAAGGGCAACAACAAAGGCAAGGGGAAGTGTAATTACTGTGGTATAGCTGGGCATTTTGCTAAAGATTGCAGGAAGAAGAAAAGGAAGCTTAATGGTGGATGCTTTTCTTGTGGAGAGGCTGGGCACTTCAGCAAAGACTGCCCAAAGAAGAAAGGACAGGCTGGATCTTCAGGAGGGCAAGTTCATGCTCTCAATGCCGCTTCAGTTCCCGAGAGAGGTAGTGTTTCTGTTGAGAACCTTGTTTATATCTCTGATCTTCCGGTACGTACCTTGTTTGATTCCGGTGCATCACATAGCTTTATTTCATCTGATCTTGTTGATAGTTTGCACCTCAGTACTAGCTTAGTGGATGATCCCGTTTGTGTTTCGAATCCCATTGGGGGTTCTGCTCATCTATCCATGATATGTGAGGATCTAAGGATCTCTATACTCAGCGTTGAGTTCTTGTGTAGTGCGTATGTTCTAGGTTTCAGGGGATATGGATTGATCTTGGGCATGGATTGGCTGTCTAGATATGGAGCCATTCTGGATTGTGAGCATAGGGTTGTAAGGCTTGTGACTCGCCTGGGCAACACCTTAGAGATTTCATGCAATCCGAAGAATCCCGTCATGTTATGCTATCTAGAATCTCTCGACTCATCAGAGGAGGCCCTTCAGTCTGTAAGGGTGGTCCGAGATTATCCAGATGTGTTTGAAGAAGTTAAGGGGTTGCCCCCTAAACGAGAGATTGACTTTCGCATCTACCTGGTAGATAATGCTAAGCCTGTTTCTTTGCCCGTTCGGCATATGGCTCCGCGTGAGAGACGGGAGTTGAGCAAACAAGTGAAAGAATTGCTTGAGAAGGGCTTCATCAGAAGGAGTATATCCGAATGGGGAGCGCCTGTGGTGTTTGCAACTAAGGCAGATGGCTCTCTCCGACTCTGTGTGGATTATAGAGAGTTGAATAAGCTAACTAAGAAGAACCGACACCCGTTACCAAGAATCGATGATCTCTTTGATCAACTTGTTGGTGCTTCTGTTTTCTCTCAGCTTGACCTTGCTACGGGTTTCCATCAGCTCAGAGTGGCTGAAGACAGTATAGACAAGACTGCATTCAGAACTCCAGACGGATTCTTTGAATGGCTTGTTATGCCGTTCGGTTTGACAAATGCACCCGCATATTTTGTGGATTTGATGAGTAGGGTGTTTCGGGAGTTTTTGAATAAGTTTGTCGTGGTCTTTGTTGATGACATTCTGGTCTTCTCCAAGGATGAGGAAGAGCATGCGAGGCACCTAGTAGAGGTGATGGATACACTCAGAGCACACCAGTTAAAAGCTAAGTTCTCCAAGTGCCACTTTTGGAGAAGGGAAGTCAGATTTCTTGGGCATATCGTATCCAAGCAAGGCTTAGCGGTGGATCCCGCTAAGGTGGTTGCAGTTCAGGATTGGAAGACTCCAAGGAATGCAACCGAGGTGAGAAGCTTTCTGGGTCTTGCGGGTTTCTATCGGAAGTTCATTAAAGACTTCGCAAAGATATCCGCTCCTCTTACTAAGTTGACGAAGAAGAACTTAGTCTTTGCTTGGGATATGGATTGTGAGCTCGCTTTTCAGAGACTCAAGAGAGCCCTTACCTCCGCACCAGTTCTAGCCTTACCCGATGGGGGTAAGATATTTACCGTGTACACTGATGCTTGTGGCACGGGATTGGGTGCCGTTCTGATGCAAGAGGGCAGAGTGATATGCTTTGGTGGAAGGCAACTGAAGGTGCATGAGAGGAACTATCCCACTCATGATCTAGAGCTAGCAGCGATTGTATATGCGCTCAAAGCATGGCGTCATTATCTTCTGGGAGAGAGATTCGAGCTATACACCGATCATAAGTCTTTGAAGTATCTCTTTTCGCAGAAAGATCTGAACTTAAGACAGCAGAGATGGATGGAATTTTTGGCTTCCTATGATTTTGAGATATCCTATACCCCTGGCAAAGGGAATGTTGTAGCGGATGCGTTGAGTAGGAAAAGGTTGACACTAAGTCCTCTGTTTGTTGAGATGAAGAATTTAGAGTTCTTAGCGACCTTTGATTTCTCTTTGGCAATGGGGTCGGTGACCGGTTCCTTGGCATCTTTAGAGCTCAGGCCTACCCTCCTAGATCAAGTTGGGGCTTCGCAAAAGGAAGACCCTCAGATAATTGAGATCTTGGATAAGCTGGTTCGAGGGGAGACATCTAGTCACCTTGCTCGATATTCTATAGACGATAGGGGTTGGCTGAGGAGAGAAGGAAGGCTTTGTGTTCCGATGGTAGAAGGCTTGGTGAGGAAAGTTCTCGAGGAAGCACATCGCTCCAAGATGACCATACATCCAGGGGGTGATAAGATGTATAAGGACATGAAGCGCGTTTTCTTCTGGCCCGGAATGAAAAAGGATGTGGCGGAGTTTGTCTCGAGATGTGTTATTTGTCAAAGAGTAAAAGCTGAGTCGAAGAAGCCCGGTGGGCTATTACATCCGCTAGAGGTCCCGCTATGGAAGTGGGAGAGCATTTCTATGGACTTTATTGATGGGCTTCCAAGGTCCAGGAAGGGGAATACGAGCATATGGGTTATTGTGGATAGGCTCACGAAGAGTGCTCACTTTATTCCAGTAAAGAGCAAAAGGACCGCATCTGGACTAGCATCAGTATACCTTCGTGAGATAGTACGACTACATGGAGTCCCTTCCAGCATAGTCAGTGACCGAGACCCCATCTTTACTAGTCAATTCTGGAACAGCTTACAGGAGGCTATGGGCACGAAGTTGAACCTGAGTACGGCCTATCACCCACAAACAGACGGCCAGACAGAAAGGGTGAATAGGGTACTTGAGGACTTGTTGAGGCTTTGCATTCTAGATTTTGGTGGTGCTTGGGAAGACCATCTCCCTCTTGTCGAGTTTGCATACAACAACAGTTATCAGGCGAGCATAGGGATGGCACCCTTTGAGGCTTTATATGGGAGGCCGTGCAAGTCACCTACATGTTGGTGGGAATCCACGGATAAGCTTATACTTGGACCCGACATGATTAGGGATACATCCGAGAAGGTGGAGTTGATTAGAAGACGGATGAAAGCGGCCCAAGACCGGCAGAAATCCTATGCTGACAGGCGAAGGTCCGAATTGGAGTTTGAGGTTGGGGACAAGGTTTTCGTGAAGGTTTCTCCTTTGCGGAATGTGGTCCGATTTGGAGCTGTTGGGAAGCTAGCACCGAGATTTGTTGGACCCTTCCCCATCATTGAGAGAATTGGGAAGATGGCATACAGAGTGCAATTGCCCGAGAAGTTGTCCGGAGTGCATAATGTCTTTCATGTCTCGCATCTCCGAAAGTGCCTGCATGAGTCCGCTGAGGTGGTTGAGCCTAGCATGCTTGAAGACGTGGAGGTAGAGAAAGAAGCAACTTTAAGGAAAGCTCCGATTCGTATCTTGGGGACAGAGACCAAGAAGCTAAGGAATCGTGAGGTCAGATTGGTGAAGGTACAATGGGGTGAAGCCGAAGAGGACGCAACTTGGGAAACCGAGGAGAAGATGCGTGGGCTTTATCCATTCCTTTTTGAGGGTACACTCTCAATCTCTTCCCTTTGTTAGTATATCTTTCTCTTTGCAATCCATATTTATCTAGTTATCGTGCTAAGCTTGTCATGAGAACCTTAGGTAGAAACCCTTTGGATGAAACATGTGTTTGAAGCATGTTATGGTTGATGATTGCAAGTGGTTGCAAGTGTTTGCAGGTGGTTACTCGTGGATGCATGATACACATTAGGCACTAGATCGGCTCACACACTCCTCATATTGCATGTGCATGGGTGTTTATGCATATTCTTGGATGAAATTTGTATGCAATCACATGGATGTTGCATATGGATGTATGATTGAGCACGCATGTAGTTATTATACGTTATGTTAGGGATTTGCATACATATGGATACATTTCACTAACATATTTTGCATTGATCGTTGCATTAGATAAGTACATATACACACACTTTTGCATATGTTCATACAGCATTTAGAATCCTTTAAGGACAATGGTTGCTCGTGGATGATGTTTTTGAGTAGATGGATGTTGGACGGTAGGATATGTTCTTCCTAACTTGAAGATTTCGGGGACGAAATCCTTTAAGGAGGGGAGAATATAACAACCCGTATTTTCAATAAACTATTATAACATAAATCGAGGCAGAATTAAATTCAAAAATCAGAATCAGGGGAAACGGGCTATGCCATTGCGATCGTCTCGGAAAAATACGCGAAATAGAGTCCGAGTTTTCGAAAATCGGAGTCCGTATGACCCAGTTAAGGCCCATTGAAGTTTTCAGAAATTTCTATGCTAAAGACAGATTTAAATTTTAAATTAAAATCAGGGATTTGGGCTAATCAGGGGTAGGCGGGAAAATTCCCGCCAGGGGGCCCATGTCGACAGGCATGTCGACAGGGCACCCAGGGTGTCGACTGCCCTGTCGACAGCCCTGTCGACAGGGGGTGCCCAGGCAGCCCAGCCTGGTGCACCATTTCTGATTTGGGTTGGGTCAAGTGGCTTGGTTCTGGAGAATTCTAAGATCTGACGGGCCAAACCTAATCTAGGGTTAATCCTAGGGCCTAAAACACTCTAATTCTCTATAAATATACCCCTAATCCTACCCTAAAGCCTCATTAATCAATCTTGCAACTAAACTATGCCAAATTGAAACCTCAAATGGCCTCCATCTAAAATCCCTAGCCTCCACCTTCCTCAAAGTTTAATCCTATGATGATATGATGATCATACAACCTTTTCTATGTTGTATGAATGCTTAATAACTTGCATACTTCATTAAGTAGCAAGTTTGATTTGCTAAAGTTTGTGTTTTTGGGATTTTGCAAAAGGGTTTTCTTATTTGAGGCTTTGTTTTGGTTTTTAAAAGGGCTTCTTCATCTTATTTGGTGGATTTGTGGCTTGTTTATATTTGTAAGCCCTCTTACCTTCACTTTACAAACTTTAAAGTTAATGTTTGGTGAAAGTTGAGGTTTGTGTGAGTTTAGTTGATTATGCATGCTTATGCGAACTCACTATGTCATGTTCTACATGTTTCATAAGTTATGCATGCATATGCAAGATTTCTATGCCATGTTTTACATGTTTCACAAGTTATGCATGCTTATGCGAGCTTATTATGTCATGTTCTACATGTTTCATGGGTTATGCATGTTTATGCAAGATCACCTTACCATGTTATGCAAGTTTAATGGGTTATGCATGTTCATCTTACCATGTTATGCAAGTTTAATGGATTATGCATGCCTATGCAAGCTCATCTTACCATGTTATGCAAGTTAAATGGATTATGCATGTTCACCTTACCATGTTATGCATATTTAATAAGCTATGCATGTTTATGCGAATTCACCATGACATGATTTGCAAGTTTAACATGTATGCATGTTTATTACGACATGTGAAGTTCACCATGTATGTTATGCCAAGCTACCTTTTATACCCTTATACGTTATGACGAATATGTAGGCGAGATAATGACGTTGGGAGGGCTTGGGTAAACTTAAAAATACATGAAACTAAAGGATTGGGAATTTACCTATTAAGTTAGGTCTACCCCTTGGGAATTTACCTATTAAGTTAGGTCTACCCAAGTATATGTTAACTTGTAAATATGTTTTGAAGTGGACATGACATTAGATAACATGATATGGCCAACTCGAGGTTAGACCTAGTTGTGGTGTAAATCTTCCCAGGTAACCACAACGTGGGGTCTAATGTGGGTAGTTGGTCATGTTGCACCATAAGACCCGAGGTTAGACCTAGACGTGGTGTAAATCTTCCCAGGTAACCACGGATGTCTAATGTGAGAGGTTGGGTGCGTTAAGTAATTAATGCCTCATGATTAGGGTTAAGTCATGGCCCACTAATACTTAACCAAAAATGGGGATGCGAGGATTAGATGGGGATAAGTGGTTACACTTAGCTAATCTAATCCGGGATTAGTGAGGGGTTAAAACCACAGTTAACCCTCTTAGAAACCCTAGCAACGTGGTCTGTTCCAGCAGTAATCCCAGTTTGGTATCATTCACAACCCTAGAGGCTAGGCTAGGGCGGGGCACGATTACTGGACTGATGTAAGCGACCAAAGCGACGGCTGAGTGGTACAGCGGTGCGGGTCCGGCGGGCTACGGACGTGCACGTAGTCCGATGTTGGACAAACTCGAGGCACGGGTACCAGTAGGCTTAGACTGTGCATTATTGCTTAGGTGTCTGGGGTTGACACCCGAGGGCTTGATACACCCAAGGGTGGACCCAGCGCAGTCTGACTACATCCATGTGGGCCGTATGGACACCAACACTCGACGTGTTAGGTTTATAGGGAGCCGATCGACTAGACCGTTGGGCTGGGCCTTATACTAAGGTCACTTCATGTTATTGGGCCAAAGTTTGGGCTAAGGGATCAAGATTTGTTTTGTGGGTTTGCTAGTACACTGTGGTGCAAAGATTAATCTCGTCTATGTGATGTCACCTTTATCTGTTGCCAGAATGTACCTCTCAGTTTCCATCATACTGTTAACTTTATTAGTTTATAGATTGATCGTAGTAGGGCTTACCAGTCTTTTTGACTGACCTGTTTTCTTTCGCTTCTTTTCTTCCGTTCCCCCCCCCCCCCACAGGTTCTCAGGGAGGGACTACACCTGCTTAGTGGATCTTTGACTTGCTTGTTGGATAGCTCATGTATGGATCTGAGCTAGCTGTGGCTTATCTTTTATTTCTGGGGATTAGTACTGATGTCTACTATGTATTTTGTTATCACGTGCCTAGACTGGAGTTGTATTTTGGATCATGACATTTTGATATTATGTACTTGACTATGTGGGTTTTTCTGTGATGATGATGGGTTTTTATCTGCTACCGCTGCTTTACTTATATTTATTTTTATATACTCTGTCTTGCTATATCTCTGTGCATGTTTACCTTCACAATAACGCCCCTCCAAAGCTAGTACATTCTAAGGAGTGATCCTAGTGGAGGTGGGGTGTTACAGAGGGTGGCCCTGAGTCCTCTGTTTGTGGAAAGAAAGAACTTGGAATTCATATCAGCTTTTGATTTTAGACCCTCCATCGAGATTTTGCCAGATTTGTTTGCATCCTTGGAGATACGACCGACTCTGATGGAGTAGATCGAAGCTTCGCAACAAGGTGACCCACAGATTTTAGGCATCATGGATAAGCTCAAAAGAGGGGAGACTTCTAGTCACCTTAGAAGATATGCCATAGATGAAAAGGGGTGGTTGCGACGAGATGGAAGGCTTTGCATTCCTCAAACTGGAAGCTTGATAAAGGCAGTCCTAGAAGAAGCCCACCATTCTAAGATGACCATTCATCCAGGCGGTGATAGGATGTACAGGGACATGAAGAGGGTTTTCTTTTGGGCTGGGATGAAGAAAGATGTAGCCGAATTTGTTTTCCAATGTTTAGTTTGCCAGCAAGTTAAAGCTAAGCAAAAGAAGCCTGGTGGTTTACTTCATCCTTTGGAGGTTCCTCAGTGGAAATGGGAGAGCGTCTCTATGGATTTCATAGATGGTTTGCCTAGATCGAAGAAAGGCAACACAAGTATTTTGGTTGTGGTAGATAGACTCACTAAGAGCGCTCACTTTATTCCAGTTAAGAGTAAGAAGACGGCATCGTGGTCGGCAGCAATTTATGTGCGTGAGATAGTTCGTCTTCATGGAGTTCCTTCCAGCATCGTGAGCGATCATGACCCTATCTTCACCAGTGAATTTTGGAGGAGCTTACAAGAAGCATTAGGTACACAGTTGTGTTTTAGCACCACTTATCATTGTAACACCCCACATACGTTAAGGTCACTCACAAAGGGAATGCCTTAACTTCAGTGGAGCATTATGGGTACTAGAACAGAAATATTACAAGATAGACATATATAAAACAGCGGAAGGTAAAGTGGAAGTACTTCAAATCATTTATTAAATATAATTGTTTACAATAAAAGCCCATCGACTTCCAATACCCAATTACATAGCTAAAATATCTGTCTTGCTCAAAAACAAAGAAGCATGAAAATAAATTGTAGTATTCCCCAATAAAGCAGCAAAGCAAGCCATAGCCAAGAGAAATCCAAGCAGTACATGAAAGAGCCTTGGAGCTTGGTAAGATCCGAACTAAGCTGTATTCCCACCCTGCGAACCTGGGGAGGGGAACGAAAGAAAAAGAGGCGAAACAAACTGGGTCAGTCATAAAGACTGAGTAAGTCCTAGTGGCTTTCAACATAAAAACAGGTGAAGATAATATGGCATGAAAAAACTGAAAGTAAACATAAGCATGATGACAAGGTAAGCTACAAGCACGATGAATCAAGTATAACATCCCATGCTTCCTATCAAGAGTATCCTCACAAGGTTCCTACCAAGTATCACATTGCAAGGTTTCTATTAAGTATAACATCGCAAGATTTCTAAGCTTCACCATTCCACTATTTTCTTTGATTTCCTATATTCTCTGCACCAACTGTACTAGTACCCCAACCCATATCATCCTTTCCATGTATATGTACAGTCCCTTGCCGTATATCGTACGGGTTTCATCACGTATTTCTATACTACTTCAACGTAGTGCCACCATTCTTGAAATCGTTTTGACTGCCACCCTTGTTCTGGCTAAGTTTCCTTATCATGAACTATCGCATGTTCAACTAGGATTTATGCCACCTAGGACCACTAGGGATTATGCTACCTATTGAACGTTTCCTAGATTCGATTAGGGTTTATGCCACCTAGGACCACTAGGGATTATGCTACCTAACAAACAACACCCTTTTTTTACGTAACGATCTATTAATCGATCGTCTCTCTACAAGTCCTAGCTCGTTCTTGTGTCTGTGTCATACGGCCCTATCACGAATGTAGTTACCTGTGCTAGGTCCACCATAGGGTGTATCAAGCCCTAGGGTGCCAACCATCGACACGAATCATGCACGCACAGTGTAAACCTACCGATGCCCAATGCCTAATTTTTCACCTCCGGACTACGTGCACGACCATAGTCCGCCTGAACCTACAATGGCGCACCAACTCAGCCGTCGTTCTGGTCGCTTACAATCAGCCCAGTAATCTTGCCCCACCCTGCCTAGTTCCAGGGTATCGTGATACATCAAGTGGGTTACTGCTGAAAAGGACCGCGTAACTAGGGTTTCCGTCCAGTAGGTTAAGTGTTGTCATTTAAATTCGAGACTTAACCCCATCAGTCTAGCATGTCAAGTTGGTTAAGTATTGTCATTCAAGTTCGTGACTTAACCCGCCTACGTGTCATGTCAAATTGGCTAAGTGTTGTCGTTCAAGTTCATGACTTAGCCCTACGAATCATCTGCCAAGTTAGTTAAGTATATTCAAGCAGTTCATGACTTAACCTTATCAAATCATCGTGTCAAATTGGTTAAGTATATTCAAGCGGTTCATGACTTAATCCTATCAAATCATTGTATCCAATTGGTTAAGTATATTCAAGTGGTTCATGACTTAACCCTATCAAATCATCGTGTCCAATTGGTTAAGTATATTCAAATAATTCATGGCTTAACCCGCCCACGTATCATGCTAAGTAGGTTAAGTATTATCTATATGTTCAAGTTGACTTAACCCTGCCACGTGTCATGTTATATTGGTTAAGTGTCATAAATCTAGTCATATTTCTTAACCCACCCATTGGTCTGATTAACTATTATGTTGGTTAAGCCTACATTTGTAAGTTTTACATGTTTTTAACTCATACCGGTTAGGTCCACATTTACATGTCAAATTTCCATGTCATCCCACCTAACCCTCTAACCATACCCACGTATTATTATGGTTAGTATTCCTTAATTCATTCATTAAGACGAACGAATCATGACCTCTCACATTAGACCGTGCATTTTGTGGCCACTGGATTTGCCGGGCGGTTCCGGGCAGATTTACACCACAAACTCGGTCTAACCTCGTGTTATAAACCGTTATGCCTATAATTTGGCCTTCGACCTCTCACATTAGACTGACAGTTTGTGGCTACTGGATTTGCCGGGCGGTTCCGGGCAGATTTACACCACAAACTGAGTCTAACCTCATGTCAAAGGTTCATTAATGGTCATATTCCACCCAAAACTCCAATATCAGTTCATGTGTTTAACATATAGAAATGTTCATGTTCCAACCACGTTCATATTTCTAGTTATATATCAATTATAAAGTTCATAATTCACGTTTTTGTCCCAAAACGTATTCCCAAATTATTATCATAATTCATTATAAGGTTGTGCCATGTTATAGCCTTTTATTTACAATACATGCCAACTACCCAAAACCCAACTTAGGCGCGTTCATATTAAACCTCTACCAAGTCATAAATTTTCACATATGTTCCAACTCCAAAATTTTACATAATTAACATACGCCCAAGTTCTAGATTACAAGTTAGTTTTTACATATGCCCAATTCATACCAAATTTACATATGTTTAATTCACGCCATTTCACATGTATGCAAACTTTATACCAATTTACACAAGTACCAAGTTTCATGCCATTTACATATATCAATATTCTTGCCATTTTACATAGGTCGAGTTTCATACCAAACTACATGTATTCCATGTTTACACCATTTTATCCAAACTTACAATCTTTAATTATAGCGATAATACTCATATCCCCATTTCATGTTATGCCGCCAATTCCACCAAACATATATATATATCCAATATAGACAACATTCCCATATTCCCCGTATTCAATCGTATGCAAATCACGGTTCAGGCCTAGGTCCGAAATTGACCTAGGTTCATTGAAATAAAATAAATAGGGGAAGGTAGAATTTGTATAACAATCAGTATAGAGAGGAAAAACTGGCATAAAAACTTCATCTCTGGAATAAAAGATAGATCTTGACAATAATATCAATATGAATCAAGAAAAATTGATTTGCAACAGGCTGAATAGATCATAAGCTTGACATGAGAACGAACATAGTAAAGTCCCAAAACTCAAGATTCAAGAAGCAACAGAAATAGATCTGAATCAATAAACATACTTAAATCCAATTCCGCTTTATTCCATGGCCATATTATAATTAAATGTTTAAATCTAAAAACAACTAGAACTTACAGAGCATGGCTAGTGAATTAGGAACTGAATTTGTTGTAAAAATGTTGCGGCGTTGTTGATATATTGTCTTGAATCATTGTTGAAGCTTTGTTCTTTGAATTGATTTGATTTTGAATGTTTGTACTTTAATTTGGGGGCGGCGGCCATGGTTCAAGAGGGAGTTCAGCAGCATAATAGTGTAAGAATGATTTGATATGAATTAGGTTAGGTCAAAGGGTGTTTTTATAGGTGTAGCAACTAGTTTAGGCCCTTAGATTAACCCTAGAATCAATCCGGACCATCAAAACACGTCTAAGGCTTCAAAAATGAGTTCTGGGTCAAAACAGGCCGACCAGGTCGACCTGTAAGGGGGGAGGTCGACCACATGGTCAACCTGGGGGGTAGGTCGACCCTAGGGTCAACCACATTGTCGACCTGGTCCCCAGGTCGACCCCCAGGTCGACCTGCCTGGTCCTGTGCTGCCTAAAATCTGCTGAATCATCTACAGGTCATAACTTCTTCATTCGGACTCCGATTTTCGAAAACTCGGACTCTATTTCTTGTAAAATTTCGAGACGAACGCAATGGCGTAACCCGTTTCCCCTGGTTCTAATTTTAAAATTTAATTCTGCCTTGATTTCTTGTTTTAATATGTTATAAAAATACGGGTTGTTACATTCTCCCCTCCTTAAAGGATTTCGTTCCCGAAATCTTCAAGTTAAGAAGAATGTGTCCTAACATCCAATCATCCATCTACTCAATCATCAATCACAGGCATTCATTGTCCTTAAGAGATTTCTAATGCGGTATGAACATATGCAGAAAGTGTGTGTATATGTTCCTTATCTAATGCAAACGATCAGGCCTGATTGATCTTTTTAAATGCAAAATATGTTTAGTGCCATGAATCCAACATGTATGCAAATAGTCCTAGTCATATAAACACTATATGTGTGCACAAACATCCATCCATATGCAACATCCACATGATAACACATTCAGTTCCATCGATAAACAAGTATAAACACTCATGCATATGCAATATGAAAATGTGACTGAGCCGATCTAGTGCCTAATGTGTGTTCATGCATCCACGAGCAACAACTAGCAACCACTTGCAACCATCAACTATAACATGTCTCAAACACATGTTTACATCCATTAGTTCCTACCTAAAGGTATAACCGAATGATAGAAGTAAGTAAAGAAAAACTTTGTACCCTAAACACCAGCCCAAAACCAATATATATGATTCTAGGAAACCAAGCATGATAAACTCCTTTTAGGTCGCAAGAAATCCCTTCCTAAGACCAACCCATATACTATAAAACCCAAAAAGTTTAGCAACCCAACGGACACCCTCAAGCCCCAACATGTATTACTAACAGATAAGTCATACTCCCTATGGGGTTTGCAACAGAAATAGGATGGAGAATTGGACCGAGAGGTTATACTTAAAAGATAGCATGCAAATAAGCTCTGCAAGAAAAGAGGGATCAAGGATATACTCTTAAAAAGAGATATAATGTGCGTATCTAGCCTTCAATCTTCTAAGCCGCATTTCCTTGAGCTTAACTCCATTGTGCTTTGGCCGTTTTTAACTTCACAATTTCGTAGCTTCTTAATTCTTGTTTCCAAAATATGAGTTTGAACTCATTTCACTGTCGCCTCTCATTACACTTTTATTTATTCTTTTTCTAGTATACTCGTCTCAAACATAACTGCGTACTCATGGTTTCATGTAAGCTCTCCAAAATTCACTAGTGAATCCTGGATCTCATTTACTTATTATAAGGTATTCCACGCAGAAGAACTATCTCTTGAAAACAAACAAATGCCAACCATGTTGCCAAATGTACTTACTAAGGTGATTTTCTATGACTCATGCATAAGCGAAATGAACCATTCGCCTTAGTGGCAAACACAACTCGAGCGGATCAATAAATGTATCAAGAGATTCTAGGTAACTAAGCATGGCAGAACCCTAAGGGTTACACTAGACTTCGAGGGCACTACCAAGGCAAGTCAAGAATCTAACTACCCTCTTTTCATACTCAAGAATGGCACCATTACTGGATAACCACTCCATCCCTAGAATCAATCCATAGCCCAAAACAAATATAAGCATTACTTCTAAACTCAACACTTAGCATAGACATTCTCAAATCCAAACAAGTCATGAATAAATGAGTCGATTCCCTAACAGGATTTGAGAATAAAATGGGATCCTCTACTACACTAGTACTAAGGAGCAGAGACTCAACTATCGAAGCAGAATTAAAAGGATGCGATGTACAAAAACAAAGTTCTAACGGGATGATAGAAAAGAAAAGCTAAGCCTTTAACAGAAATGTTACCACCTCTCTTAGGTACGTTAGTAGTGAGAGCATACAATTGCCCTCTCGACGATCTTGTTCTTTGCCCTTGTCCATGTCCTATAATACTTAATTACATGTCCCTTTTTACCATACTAAAGACATTCTCTCTTGTCATGGGTTTTTATTATTCTTTCACTTGGCCTCTTTCCTTTCACCTTTTTCCTCTTTCGTGGATTAAGCCATATCAAAAAGTTTCTCATCCTTAGGCTTGTGTTCTTTGTCCTCATTCCTACTATCCTTGTATAGCTTGTTGACAAGTTTCTCGAAAGCTACCTCCATCACACGGCAACCCTACAAAACTTGAAATAAGATTAGTCGCAGATGGAACTACTGCGGCTACAGATGGAGGTTGGACACTACTTTGCCCTCCGACATGTGTCGTACGCCTACAAAACTATGGTGAAAAGAGAGAAAGAAGAGATTCAAAGAGAGATTCAAAAGATAGTGCATATGGCTTTCAGGAATATTCCTTTCGTAAAACAAAAATTTTCTTTAGAAAAATGCTTCTTTGTAAACGTTTTGAAAATAATTTCAGATGGTTTTTAAAAGCTTTTGCCCAGTCTGGTAACCTTCTTCTCTGATACCAAATGTAACACCCCACATCCGTTAAGGTCACTCACAAAGGGAATGCCTTAACTTCAGTGGAGCATTATGGGTACTGGAACAGAAATATTACAAGACAGACATATATAAAACAGCGGAAGGTAAAGTGGAAGTACTTCAAATCATTTGTTAAATATAATTGTTTACAATAAAAGCCCATCGACTTCCAATACCCAATTACATAGCTAAAATATCTGTCTTGCTCAAAAACAAAGAAGCATGAAAATAAATTGTAGTATTCCCTAATAAAGCAGCAAAGCAAGCCATAGCCAAGAGAAATCCAAGCAGTACATGAAAGAGCCTAGGAGCTTGGTAAGATCCGAACTATGTTGTATTCCCACCCTGCGAACCTAGGGGGGACGAAAGAAAAAGAGGCGAAACAAACTGGGTCAGTCATAAAGACTGAGTAAGTCCTAGTGGCTTTCAGCATAAAAACAGGTGAAGATAATATGGCATGAATAAACTGAAAGTAAACATAAGCATGATGACAAGGTAAGCTGCAGGCATGATGAATCAAGTATAACATCCCATGCTTCCTGTCAAGAGTATCATCACAAGGTTCCTACCAAGTATCACATTGCAAGGTTTCTATTAAGTATAACATCGCAAGATTTCTAAGCTTCACCATTCCACTATTTTCTTTGATTTCCTATATTCTCTGCACCAACTGTACTAGTACCCCAACCCATATCATCCTTTCCATGTATATGTACAGTCCCTTACCGTATATCGTACGGGTTTCATCACGTATTTCTATACTACTTCAACGTAGTGCCACCATTCTAGAAATCATTTGGACTGCCACCCTTGTTCTGGCTAGGTTTCCTTATCATGAACTATCGCATGTTCAACTAGGATTTATTCCACCTAGGACCACTAGGGATTATGCTACCTATTGAACGTTTCCTAGATTCGATTAGGGTTTATGCCACCTAGGACCACGAGGGATTATGCTACCTAACGAACAACACCCTTTTTTCATGTAATGATCTATTAATCGATCGGCTCACTACAAGTCCTAGCTCGTTCATGTGTCTGTGTCAAATGGCCCTATCACGAATGTAGTTACCTGTGCTAGGTCCACCATAGGGTGTATCAAGCCCTAAGGTGCCAACCACCGACACGAATCAAGCACGCACAGTGTAAACCTACCGGTGCCCAATGCCTGCTTTTTCAACTCCGGACTACGTGCACGACCATAGTCCGCCTAAACCTATAATGGCGCACCAACTCAGCCGTCGTTCTGGTCGCTTACAATCAGCCCAGTAATCGTGCCCCACCCTGCCTAGTTCCAGGGTACCGTGATACATCAAGTGGGTTAAGTGTTGTCATTTAAATTCGAGACTTAACCCCATCAGTCTAGCATGTCAAGTTGGTTAAGTGTTGTCATTCAAGTTCGTGACTTAACCCGCCTATGTGTCATGTCAAATTGGCTAAGTGTTGTCGTTCAAGTTCATGACTTAGCCCTACGAATCATCTGCCAAGTTGGTTAAGTATATTCAAGCGGTTCATGACTTAACCCAATCAAATCATCGTGTCAAATTGGTTAAGTATATTCAAGCGGTTCATGACTTAACCCTATCAAATCATCGTGTCAAATTGGTTAAGTATATTCAAGCGGTTCATGACTTAACCCTATCAAATCATCGTATCCAATTGGTTAAGTATATTCAAGCGGTTTATGACTTAACCCTATCAAATCATCGTGTCCAATTGGTTAAGTATATTCAAATAATTCATGGCTTAACCTGCCCACGTATCATGCTAAGTTGGTTAAGTATTATCTATATGTTCAAGTCGACTTAACCCTGCCACGTGTCATGTTATATTGGTTAAGTGTCATTTATCTAGTCATATTACTTAACCCACTCATTGGTCTGATTAACTATTATGTTGGTTAAGCCTACATTTGTAAGTTTTTCATGTTTTTAACTCATACCGGTTAGGTCCACATTTACATGTCAAATTTCCATGTCATCCCACCTAACCCTCTAACCATACCCACGTCTTATTATGGTTAGTATTCCTTAATTCATTCATTATGACGAACGAATCATGACCTCTCACATTAGACCGTGCATCTTGTGGCCACTGGATTTGCCGGGCGGTTCCGGGCAGATTTACACCACAAACTCGGTCTAACCTCGTGTTATAAACCGTTACGCCTATAATTTGGCCCTCGACCTCTCACATTAGACTGACACTTTGTGGCTACTGGATTTGCCGGGCGGTTCCGGGCAGATTTACACCACAAACTGAGTCTAACCTCGTGTCAAAGGTTCATTAATGGTCGTATTCCACCCAAAACCCCAATATCAGTTCATGTGTTTAACATATAGAAATGTTCATGTTCCAACCACGTTCATATTTCCAGTTATATATCAATTATAAAGTTCATAATTCACGTTTTTGCCCCCAAAACGTATTCCCAAATTATTATCATAATTCATTATAAGGTTGTGCCAAGTTATAGCCTTTTATTTACAATACATACCAACTACCCAAAACCCAACTTAGGCACGTTCATATTAAACCTCTACCAAGTCATAAATTTTCACATATGTTCCAACTCCAAAATTTTACATAATTAGCGTACGCCCAAGTTCTAAATTACATCTTAGTTTTTACATATGCCCAATTCATACCAAATTTACATATGTTTAATTCACGCCATTTCACATGTATGCAAATTTTATACCAATTTACACAAGTACCAAGTTTCATGCAGTTTACAAATATCAATATTCTTGCCATTTTACATAGGTCGAGTTTCATACCAAACTACATGTATTCCATGTTTACACCATTTTATCCAAACTTACAACTTTAATTATAGCGATAATACTCATATCCCCATTTCGCGTTATGCCGTCAATTCCACCAAACATATATATATATATATATATATATATATATATCCAATATAGACAACATTCTCATATTTCCCCGTATTCAATCGTACGCAAATCACGGTTCAGGCCTAGATCCGAAATTGACCTAGGTTCATTGAAAGAAAATAAATAGGGGAAGGTAGAATTTGAATAACAATCAGTATAGAGAGGAAAAATTGGCATAAAAACATCATCTCTGGCGTAAAAGATAGATCTTGACAATAATATCAATATGAATCAAGAAAAACTAATTTACAACAGGCTGAATAGATTATAAGCTTGACATGAGAACGAACATAGAAAAGTCCCAAAACTCAAGATTCAAGAAGCAACAAAAATAGATCTGAATCAATAAACATACTTAAATCCAATTCCACTTTATTCCATGGCCATATTATAATTAAATGCTTAAATCTAAAAACAACTAGAACTTACAGAGCATGGCTAGTGAATCAGGAACTGAATTTGTTGTAAAAATGTTGCGGCGTTGTTGATTTATTGTCTTGAATCATTGTTGAAGCTTTGTTCTTTGAATTGATTTGAGTTTGAATGTTTGTACTTTAATTTGGGGGCGGCGACCATGGTTCAAGAGGGAGTTCAGCAGCATAATAGTGTAAGAATGATTTGATATGAATTAGGTTAGGTCAAAGGGTGTTTTTATAGGTGTAGCAACTAGTTTAGGCCCTTAGATTAACCCTAGAATCAATCCGGACCATCAAAACACGTCTAAGGCTTCAAAAATGAGTTTTGGGACAAAACAGGCCGACCAGGTCGACCTGTAGGGGAGAGGTCGACCACATGGTTGACCTGGGGGTAGGTCGACCCTAGGGTCAACCTTATTGTCGACCTGGTCCCCAGGTCGATCCCCAAGTCGACCTGCCTGGTCCTGTGCTGCCTAAAATCTGCTGAATCTTCTACAGGCCAAAACTTCTTCATCCGGACTCCGATTTTCGAAAACTCGGACTCTATTTCATGTAAAATTTCGAGACGAACGCAATGGCGTAACCCGTTTCCCCTGATTCTAATTTTAAAATTTAATTCTGCCTTGATTTCTTGTTTTAATATGTTATAAAAATACGGGTTGTTACATTCTCCCCTCCCTAAAGGATTTCGTCCCCGAAATCTTCTGGTTAAAAAGAATGTGTCCTACCATCCAATTATCCATCTACTCAATCATCAATCACAGGCATTCATTGTCCTTAAGAGATTTCTAATGCGGTATGAACATATGCAGAAAGTGTGTGTATATGTTCCTTATCTAATGCAAATGATCAGGCCTGATTGATCTTTTTAAATGCAAAATATGTTTAGTGCCATGAATCCAACATGTATGCAAATAGTCCTAGTCAGATAAACACTATTTGTGTGCACAAACATCCATCCATATGCAACATCCACATGATAACACATTCAATTCCATCCATAAACAAGTATAAACACTCAAGCATATGCAATATGAAAATGTGACTGAGCCGATCTAGTGCCTAATGTGTGTTCATGCATCCACGAGCAACAACTAGCAACCACTTGCAACCATCAACCATAACATGTCTCAAACACATGTTTACATCCATTAGTTCCTACCTAAAGGTATAACCTAATGATAGAAGCAAGTAAAGAAAAACTTTGTACCCTAAACACCAGCCCAAAACCAATATATATGATTCTAGGAAACCAAGCATGATAAACTCCTTTTAGGTCGCAAGAAATCCCTTCCTAAGACCAACCCATATCCTATAAAACCCAAAAAGTTTAGCAACCCAACGGACACCCTCAAGCCCCAACATGTATTACTAACAGATGAGTCATACTCCCTACGGGGTTTGCAACAGAAATAGGATGGAAAATAGGACCGAGAGGTTATACTTAAAAGATAGCATGCAAATAAGCTCTGCAAGAAAAGAGGGATCAAGGATATACTCTTAAAAAGAGATATAATCTGCGTATCTAGCCTTCAATCTTCTAAGCCGCATTTCCTAGAGCTTAACTCCATTGTGCTTTGGCCATTTTTAACTTCACAATTTTGTAGCTTCTTAATTCTTGTTTCCAAAATACGAGTTGGAACTCATTTCACTATCGCCTCTCATTCCACTTTCATTTATTCTTTTTCTAGAATACTCGGCTCAAACATAACTGCGTACTCATGGTTTCATGCAAGCTCTCCAAAATTCACTAGTGAATTCTGGATCTCATTTACTTATTATAGGTATTCCACGCAGAAGAACTATCTCTTGAAAACAAACAAATGCCAACCATGTTGCCAAATGTACTTACTAAGGTGATTTTCTACGACTCATGCATAAGCGAAATGAACCATTCGCCTTGGTGGCAAACACAACTCGAGCGGATCAATAAATGTATCAAGAGATTCTAGGTAACTAAGCATGGCAGAACCCTAAGGGTTACACTAGACTTCGAGGGCACTACCAAGGCAAGTCAAGAATCTAATTACCCTCTTTTCATACTCAAGAATGGCACCATTACTGGATAACCACTCCATCCCTAGAATCAACCCATAGCCCAAAAAAACATAAGCATTACTTCTAAACTAAACACTTAGCATAGACATTCTCAAATCCAAACAAGTCATTAATAAATGAGCCGATTCCCTAACAGGATTTGAGAATAAAATGGGATCCTCTACTACACTAGTACTAAGGAGCAGAGACTCTACTATCGAAGTAGAATTAAAAGGATGCGATGTACAAAAACAAAGTTCTAACGAGATGATAGAAAAGAAAAGCTAAGCCTTTAACAGAAACGTTACTACCTCTCTTAGGTACGCTAGTAGTGAGAGCATACAATTGCCCTCTCGACAATCTAGTTCTTTTCCCTTGTCCTTGTCCTATAATACTTAATTACATGTCCCTTTTTACCATACTAAAGATATTCTCTCTTGTCATGGGTTTTTATTATTCTTTCACTTGGCCTCTTTCCTTTCACCTTTTTCCTCTTTCGTGGACTAAGCCATATCAACAAGTTTCTCATCCTTAGGCTTGTGTTCTTTATCCTCGTTCCTACTATCCTTGTAAAGCTTGTTGACAAGTTTCTCGAAAGCTACCTCCATCACACGGCAACCCTACAAAACTTGAAATAAGATTAGTCGCAGATGGAACTACTGCGGCTACAGATGGAGGTTGGACACTACTTTGTCCTCCGACATGTGTCGTACGCCTACAAAACTTGGTGAAAAGAGAGAAAGAAGAGATTCAAAGAGAGAATCAAAAGATGGTGCATATGGCTTTGGGGAATATCCCTTTCGTAAAACAAAACTTTTCTTTAGAAAAATGCTTCTTTGTAAACGTTTTGAAAATAATTTCAGATGGTTTTTAAAAGCTTTTGCCCAGTCTGGTAACCTTCTGCTCTGATACCAAATGTAACACCCCACATCCGTTAAGGTCACTCACAAAGGGAATGCCTTAACTTCAGTGGAGCATTATAGGTACTGGAACAGAAATATTACAAGACAGACATATATAAAACAGCAGAAGGTAAAGTGGAAGTACTTCAAATCATTTATTAAATATAATAGTTTACAATAAAAGCCCATCGACTTCCAATACCCAATTACATAGCTAAAATATCTGTCTTGCTCAAAAACAAAGAAGCATGAAAATAAATTGTAGTATTCCCCAATAAAGCAGAAAAGCAAGCCATAGCCAAGAGAAATCCAAGCAGTACATGAAAGAGCCTTAGAGCTTGGTAAGATCTGAACTATGTTGTATTCCCACCCTGCGAACCGGGGGGGAACGAAAGAAAAAGAGGCGAAACAAACCGGGTCAGTCATAAAGACTGAGTAAGTCCTAGTGGCTTTCAGCATAAAAACAGGTGAAGATAATATGGCATGAATAAACTGAAAGTAAACATAAGCATGATGACAAGGTAAGCTGCAGGCATGATGAATCAAGTATAACATCCCATGCTTCCTATCAAGAGTATCATCACAATGTTCCTACCAAGTATCACATTGCAAGGTTTCTATTAAGTATAACATCGCAAGATTTCTAAGCTTCACCATTCCACTATTTTCTTTGATTTCCTATATTCTCTGCACCAACTGTACTAGTACCCCAACCCATATCATCCTTTCCATGTATATGTACAGTCCCTTGCCGTATATAGTACGGGTTTCATCACGTATTTCTATACTACTTCAACGTAGTGCCACCATTCTTGAAATCGTTTGGACTGCCACCCTTGTTCTGGCTAGGTTTCCTTATCATGAACTATCGCATGTTCAACTAGGATTTATGCCACCTAGGACCACTAGGGATTATGCTACCTATTGAACGTTTCCTAGATTCGATTAGGGTTTATGCCACCTAGGACCACTAGGGATTATGCTACCTAACGAACAACAACCTTTTTTCACGTAACGATCTATTAATCGATCGGCTCCCTACAAGTCCTAGCTCGTTCATGTGTCTGTGTCATACGGCCCTATCACGAATGTAGTTAACTGTGCTAGGTCCACCATAGGGTGTATCAAGCCCTAGGGTGCCAACCACCGACACGAATCAAGCATGCACAGTGTAAACCTACTGGTGCCCAATGCCTGCTTTTTCAACTCCGGACTACGTGCACGACCATAGTCTGCCTAAGCCTACAATGGCGCACCAACTCAGCCGTCGTTCTGGTCGCTTACAATCTGCCCAGTAATCGTGCCCCACCCTGCCTAGTTCCAAGGTACCGTGATACATCAAGTGGGTTACTGCTGAAAAGGACCGCGTAACTAGTGTTTCCGTCCAGTAGGTTAAGTGTTGTCATTTAAATTCGAGACTTAACCCCGTCAGTCTAGCATGTCAAGTTGGTTAAGTGTTGTCATTCAAGTTCGTGACTTAACCCGCCTACGTGTCATGTCAAATTGGCTAAGTGTTGTCGTTCAAGTTCATGACTTAGCCCTACGAATCATCTGTCAAGTTGGTTAAGTAAATTCAAGCGGTTCATGACTTAACCCTATCAAATCATCGTGTCAAATTGGTCAAGTATATTAAGCGGTTCATGACTTAACCCTATCAAATCATCGTGTCAAATTGGTTAAGTATATTCAAGCGGTTCATGACTTAACCCTATCAAATCATCGTATCCAATTGGTTAAGTATATTCAAGCGGTTCATGACTTAACCCTATCAAAACATCATGTCCAATTGGTTAAGTATATTCAAATAATTCATGGCTTAACCTGCCCACGTATCATGCTAAGTTGGTTAAGTATTATCTATATGTTCAAGTTGACTTAACCCTGCCATGTGTCATGTTATATTGGTTAAGTGTCATTAATCTAGTCATATTACTTAACCCACCCATTGGTCTGATTAACTATTATGTTGGTTAAGCCTACATTTGTAAGTTTTACATGTTCTTAACTCATACCGGTTAGGTCCACATTTACATGTCAAATTTCCATGTCATCCCACCTAACCCTCTAACCATACCCACGTCTTATTATGGTTAGTATTCCTTAATTCATTCATTATGACGAACGAATCATGACCACTCACATTAGACCGTGCATTTTGTGGCCACTGGATTTGTCGGGCGGTTCCGGGAAGATTTACACCACAAACTCGGTCTAACCTCGTGTCATAAACCGTTACGCCTATAATTTGGCCTTCGACCTCTCACATTAGACTGACACTTTGTGGCTACTGGATTTGTCGGGCGGTTCCGGGCAGATTTACACCACAAACTGAGTCTAACCTCGTGTCAAAGGTTCATTAATGCTCGTATTCCACCCAAAACCCCAATATCAGTTCATGTGTTTAACATATAGAAATGTTTGTGTTCCAACCACGTTCTTATTTCCAGTTATATATCAATTATAAAGTTCATAATTCACGTTTTTGCTCCAAAACGTATTCTCAAATTATTATCACAATTCACTATAAGGTTATACCAAGTTATACCCTTTTATTTACAATACATGCCAACTACCCAAAACCCGACTTAGGCGCGTTCATATTAAACCTCTACCAAGTCATAAATTTTCACATATGTTCCAACTCCAAAAAATTTCATAATTAACATACGCCCAAGTTCTAGATTACATGTTAGTTTTTACATATACCCAATTCATACCAAATTTACATATGTTTAATTCACGCCATTTCACATGTATGCAAATTTTATACCAATTTACACAAGTACCCAGTTTCATGCCGTTTACATATATCAATATTCTTGCCATTTTACATAGGTCGAGTTTCATACCAAACTACATGTATTCCATGTTTACACCATTTTATCCAAACTTACAATCTTTAATTATAGCGATAATACTCATATCCCCATTTCATGTTATGCCGTCAATTCCACTAAACATATATATATCCAATATAGACAACATTCCCATATTACCCCATATTCAATGTACGCAAATCACGGTTCAGGCCTAGGTCCGAAATTGACCTAGGTTCTTTAAAAGAAAATAAATAGGGGAAGGTAGAATTTGTATAACAATCAGTATAGAGAGGAAAAACTGGCATAAAAACATCATCTCTGGCATAAAAGATAGATCTTGACAATAATATCAAAATGAATCAAGAAAAACTGATTTACAACAGGCTGAATAGATCATAAGCTTGACATGAGAACGAACATAGAAAAGTCCCAAAACTCAAGATTCAAGAAGCAACAGAAATAGATCTGAATCAATAAACATACTTAAATCCAATTCCACTTTATTCCATGGCCATATTATAATTAAATGTTTAAATCTAAAAACAACTAGAACTTACAGAGCATGGCTAGTGAATTAGGAACTGAATTTGTTGTAAAAATGTTGCGGCGTTGTTGATTTATTGTCTTGAATCATTGTTGAAGCTTTGTTCTTTGAATTGATTTGAGTTTGAATGTTTGTACTTTAATTTGGGGGCGGCGACCATGGTTCAAGAGGGAGTTCAGCAGCATAATAGTGTAAGAATGATTTGATATGAATTATGTTAGGTCAAAGGGTGTTTTTATAGGTGTAGCAACTAGTTTAGGCCCTTATATTAACCCTAGAATCAATCCGGACCATCAAAACACGTCTAAGGCTTCAAAAATGAGTTCTGGGCCAAAACAGGTCGACCAGGTCGACCTGTAGGCGGAGGTCGACCATATGGTCGACCTGGGGGATAGGTCGACCCTAGGGTCGAGCACATTGTCGACCTGGTCCCCAAGTCGACCCCCAGGTCGACCTGCCTGGTCCTGTGCTGCCTAAAATCTACTGAATCTTCTACAGGCCATAACTTCTTCATTCGGACTCCGATTTTCGAAAACTCGGACTCTATTTCATGTAAATTTCGAGACGAACGCAATGGAGTAACCCGTTTCCCCTGATTCTGATTTTAAAATTTAATTCTGCCATGATTTCTTGTTTTAATATGTTATAAAAATACGGGTTGTTACAATCATCCTCAGACCGATGGGCAAACGGAGAGGGTGAACAGAATTCTAGAAGATCTTTTAAGGCTGTGTACCTAGACTTCAGAGGGACTTGGGAAGAGCATCTTCCTTTAGTAGAGTTTGCCTATAATAATAGCTATCAATCTAGCATCGGCATGGCACACTTCGAAGCATTGTACGGATGATCCTGTAGATCACAAACTTGCTGGTCGGAGTCTACGGAAAGATTATTACTTGGACCAGATATGGTTAGGGAAACGCCCGGAAAGATTGACCTTATTCGACGGCAAATGAAGACAGCTCAAGATAGGCAGAAATACTACGCAGACAAGAGAAGGACCGACATCGAATTTGAAGTAGGAGACTTAGTTTTTATCAAAGGTCACCTCTGAGGAATGTGGTTTGCTTCGGATCAGTAGGGAAGTTAGCACCTAGGTTTGTGGGACCATTTCCCATAACCGAGAGGATTGGCCAAATGGCTTATAGAGTAAAGCTTCCTGAAAATATATTTGGTGTTCATGATGTTTTCCATGTTTCTCATCTGCGGAAGTGCTTGCATGACACCGCGGAAGTTTTTGAGTCGAGTATATTAGAAGAGGCAGAAGTAGAACGGGAGGCGACAGTCAGGCGAGTTCCTTCCCGTATTCTGGGTTCAGAAGTTAAGAAGATATGCAATAAAGAGATCAAGTTGCTAAAGGTTCAATGGGGAGACAACCCAGAGGATGCGATTTGGGAGACCGAAGACAAGATTCGTGCTTCATACGCTTTTATTTTCGAGGGTATGTCCTTAACTCCTTTTCCCAAAGCTTTATCGGTACTTGTTTCTATCATTTGAGTATATCTTATCCGTAGTATTTTTCAACCTTTAGATAGGAATCCTATGGACGTAAACATGTGTCTGAGACATGTTATGATTGATGGATGCAAGTGGATGCAAGTGTTTGCTAGTGGTTGCCTGTGGATGCATATACACACACATTAGGCACTAGATTGGCTCAATCACTCTCATACTACATATGGATGTGTGTGCATTTTCTTTTCTTTTTTTGGATAGAAATGGATGAACTAGCATATGGATGTTGCATTTGGATGAATGAGTGTGCACACATGTAGAGCTTACATGTTATAATAGGCTTATTTACATACATATTGGATTCATGGCACTAACATACATTGCATTAAGGAGGCCAACTGAATCAATAGACCGCCTAATCTTCGCATTAGTGTTGGGACATATACACACACCTTTTCATATATTCATGAAAGCATTAGAAATTCTTAAGGACAATGGATGCCAGTGATTGATGGATGAGTAGATGGATGGTAGGATATGCATTCTTCTCAACTTGGAGATTTCCGGGATGAAATCCTTTAAGTAGGGGGAATGTAACACCCTATAATTTTATTAACATTAAAAAGGATAAATTAAATAATAATTAATTTAATATTAAGAATTAAGGGAAATTGACTATGTCATTATGTCCATCTCGAAATTCTGATCAGGATAGACACCTAATTTGCGTAAAATGGATAACACATAAAGAAGTTACAGACGATAAAAGTTTGAAAATCAAAACCACGTATAACTGGCGCACTTGCCTAGTGTGCCAAGGCAATTTTGCACTGGCGCACCTGTAAAGTGCGCCCATAATAGTTTTTGGGTATTCGGGCCTTTTCCAAGTGGGAGGCAACCCGCGGCCTGATTTACCCTATGGTTTATGTGGCAGTCGGTTCCAGAGGGTTTTGCAGCTATAAATACATGGCTATTTCACATATTTCTTTATTAGAAATCATGGTGGCGAAACTCTAGTGGAGTCTGAACCGAACTAAGGTCTCTCATCTTCTTATGTCAACTAAAGCAAATCAAATTCTGAGATTCAAGCATAGACTCAGCACCAACTTCTTTTCTATCATCTTAGAAATCCAATCACAATGAGTTTCTAGTTGCTAGGTTTAGATAAATAAAAGTGATTTATGAAAGATTTGATTTGCATATGTTGTAAACCTTGAATCTATGTTATTGTAAGATCTTATGCTATGTCATGATAGATCTATTTCTCTAGATCCAATTCAATTGTGATTATTCTACTATGTTATTATTGTGGATCTTGGTTTGTAACTATATTGTGGTTTATATGATCTGTAAGTTTGGAAAGTTATATCATTAGATAGATCTATTTATTTATGTAAATCATGAACATATGTCACCTTGAAATGGTTAGGATTGGATCTAAATCTTTATCTTAATTGTAACTTTTATGACATGCTATGATGTGGATTTGTGTAGATCTATTTCTAAACTAGTAGATCTAATTTATATGCGCATTAAAACTACTAGATCTATTTTATGTGATCTAAATTATCACCTTATGTTATCATGTTAGATCTATTTTATGTGATATAATTTATCACCTTGTGTTATCATGTTAGATCTATTTTAACCTCTAGATCTGAATTATGTGATCTAATTTATCACCTTGTGTTATCATGTTAGATCTAAACCGATTGGACATCTAAATTGCTTTAATTTAGATCGTACTATGCTTATTGTGACATCATAGTTATTGACTCCTAACCGTTCATCAGTTTTATGTCCACCTTGTTATGATGACAATTTCATGTCCATGCCAGTATGTATGTTCACCATATAATCATGCTAGTTTATGTTTATGCCAAGATAATCATTTTAGTTATATTCCCATTATTTTCCCTATTATCGTTTATGACTAGGCTATTGTCTAGCCTAGGCATGTTGCCAATTTTGTGAGTGTGCTAGTTAAGGAACGGGGGAAAAAGGGTTAAAAATGGCATAATTTGAATATGAACATTTTTGGACATGTAATTCAAATTATTGAGTAAAATAGGTATTGATATCTGTAAAAGGAAAGGACTAATTAATTGGTAAATTAATTAAAAATGGAATGTCTAGTAATTACAATTAGGAATTGTAATTGTACTTATGACACGAGGTTAGGTTGCATTAGTGGTGGAAATCTGCCCAGTCCCGACCGGTATATCCAGCAGTTACTAATGTTGAACCTAATGTGGGAGGTCTAAGTACGCAAATACGAATCGAGTTAAGATTTGAGGTTAGGCCCAACTGTGGAATAAGACTGCCCGAACCCGACCGACATATTCAGCATCCACACGTTGTAGGCCTAATGTGGGAGGTCTAGCCCATTATAAACCATAAATGGACATGGTAATGAATTGGACTACTTAACCAAATCAAATCCATAGGGATTGTATAATTGTGAACTAAGGTTAGGGTTAAGTAAATTGATTTGATAGTGGATGGGTTAAGCAAATCCGGAAGGGGTGGGTAATATTTACATATAGGCCCACAACATAACCCGATAAGATTATGTAATTAAAGACACCTAGTGGTATACATAATTGGAGAAAATAATAAAGTTATGAAATTAAAGACACCTTTTAGGGTAAGCATAATTGATATAGGGCTATGTAATTAAATACACCTAGTGGTATACATTGTCAGTGAAAAACCTAGTTGGGGATACAAGACAAAGGGAAGAGCTTATATCATATTGTATGGGACCCATTTCAGTCAGTAACCCGGAGTAGGTATCAAATAAAGTACTCCGTACTAGGCGGAGAAGGGGCACGCTTACTGACTGATTGTAAGAGATCCAAACTTGACGGACAGTGTGGGCGGCGCAAACCGACCAGGCCTTGTGCGTGCATGGGTCGGGCAGAAGGGGATAAGACAACCGTGACACCAGTAGATACGATTGTGCACATCTTGGGAACTGAAGGGTTGCCACTTTAGGAAGTGATACCTCATACTGTGGGGTCAGCACAGGGTATCTACGGAGTAGGGAGCCGATCGATTAGGGTAGTGGTTAGGGTATGTTTTGGACATATGCCCTGAGTCTACCACCTTATATCAGAAGGGATCATCTCATTTCTGGTTATACTAGTAATAGTGCAGAGTAATCATTAGAGAAGTGTGTACACCTTACCTTGTCACCTGCCATTTATGTAGTGATCTCTCTATCCACTTTATATGCCTATCATGTTACTTTTATTTATTTACTGGCTAAAATTAACTAGACTCGCCAGACATTACGTCTGACCCTTTTGTTTCTCCTTCTTTCCTCCTCCCCCCCCCCCTCAAGGTTCTCAGGGAGGAAACACTCAGGCTTAGTCTGGACTCAGTTTTGCTAGGAGCTACTTCTGAAGTATGGCTCAAGTCCTTGTCTCTACTATGGCTTAACTCTTTGAATTGGGGAATTATGTTTTTATATTCTTATGTACTCTAATGATGCAAGACAGAAGTTGTTTTATTGTAATGGTTTTTTTGACTTATGGTATTGTGGACCACGATATTATGATTTATGTTGAAATAAAAATTTAAATTTCCGCTACTATCTTATTTATATTTGTCTTGTAATTATTCTGTGTTTGTTTACCTATAACACTTCACGGAACTTAATGCATTCCCTTAGTGAGTGACATTAACGGACGTGGGGCGTCATACGGAAAGTCCAGCTTCAAGGCATAACAGATGTATCATTCCTAAGGAATCAACAATACAACTTCTATCCCAAAATGTCGATTGTTACGAGCTCCATTTGTGAATAGCTTCCATCTGGAAATTGACGGTTCAATGTCCTCAGCATTGTCATTCAAAGCTATGACCTCTGTGACGAAATCCTCTAGAGCGTGTCCTTGGATAGCCCTCCATGGGGTATAGGCAATATCAAACTGGCTTAATTCAATATTCTATTTATGCAGTCTCCCAAACGCCGCAGGTCGCTAAAGGACATATCGTCCCAGTTGGTCGGTGTACACTTTAATGGATAAGCAAGAAAGTAGTGACGTAGCTTCCTTGATGCCATTAGGAGGCTATAAGTCAACTTTTAAATATTCCCGTAGTTTCACTTAGCCCATGTCATCCATTTACTCATGTAGCACAACAGTCGTTGAATCCGACTGCCCTCACGTACGAGTGTTGAACCGACCGCGTGCAAAGATATCGCCAGATACACAAATAAGTCCTCGTGGTCAGCTTCGATAACATGGGAGGGCTCTCCTGGTGATTCAACAGGTTATGGAATGATGTGGCATAGTCTGGAGTCCAAGCAAATTCATGCTTTCCTCTATTTATCAGGTCAAAGAAAGGAATGCACTTATCAGTCACTCTAGATATAAATCGGCTCAAAGCGGTTACATTCCCTTTCAAGCTCTGCAAATCTCTAATCTTTTGGGGTTTATGAGTGGCTTCTATATACTCAAGGTTGACTTCAATCCTGAAATTTGACAATAGAATCCAAGAATTTTCCTGGCATAAGGCCAAAATAGCATTTCAAAGGATTGAGTTTCATCCCGTATCGGTCCTAGTGAAGAAGAGATTATATCTCCTATATGTATATGCCTTATAGAATAGTCCACTTTTATCTCTTTTATTGTTGTATGCTGATTTTGAATTTTGAATTAGCTCTATTGATCTAGGCTTCATCAGCATCACCCCATTATATATATATAATAGATCCATGAAGGAAAAGAATATGAAGAATAATTGTGTGTATTGAAATGGGAGAGAGCCACCTATTTATAGATTTAAAGAGCTAATCTTAACCTTTAAATGTTATGTTTTCAATCTAAGACATACACGTAACACTGAGTCGGCAATGAACCAAGCCAACAAAACAGTCCAAATACAGATTTCGGAATTAACCCAGGATCTGGGAGGGTCGACCCCCCAACCTACTGGGTCGACCCATAGGTCAACGTAATCCCGTTGTGGGTCATCCCCTAACGGTCTTTTTTTCGCGTTGTTTTTCTTGTTTGAATTATTTTGAATTTATATATATAACCCCCGTATATATGTAAACAAACTTCTTATGCTCATAACTTCTTCATACATTATCCGATTTACGCAAACTTGGGGTCTATCTGAACCAGAATCCCAAGATGAACACAATGGTAAAGCCAGTTTTACTTGATTCTAAATATTTAATTAAGTAATTCCCAATTTATTATCTTTATAGTATGGTTATAGTGTATTAAATTTTGGGGTGTTGCATTCTCCCCTACTTAAGGAATTTCATCCCCGAAATCTCCTAGTTAAAAAGAATGTTACTATCCTAACAACCACCTACAACCATCTACTCATCCATTGGAATCCATTGTCCTTACGAAATTCTAATGCTTGTATGAACATTTGCAAAGGTGTTGTATGCATATGTCCCTACATCAATGCGAAAATCAAGTGATCGACCTATTCAGTTGACCTTCTTAATGCAATATATGTTTGTGCCATGTACCCAAGATGTATGCAAACAACCCTAGTATAATATATATACTTTATATGTGTGCACAATCATTAATAAAAATGCAACATCCATATGACGATTCACCAATTTCCATTCGAAGAAAATTAAAATGCACACACATCCATATGCAATATGTAAGTGCTTAAGCCGATCTAGTGCCTAATGTGTGTATATGCGTCCATGAGCAACCACTAACAAACACTTGAATCCACTTGCAACCATCAATCATAACATGTCTCAAGCACATGTTTCCAACCATTGGATTCTACCTAAGGATCGAAGGTTTGAACGATAGGATAAACATACTTGAATGATAAAAGCAAATGCAAATTTAAATGCTTGGAAAAGAAGTTAAGAGCGTACTCTCAAAAAGAAAAGGATAAGAAGCATGAATCTTGTCTTTGGGTTCCTACTAGCATCTTCACAGTCTTCTCCCTATTGTACTTTCACCAACCTGATTTCTTTGTTGTATAACTTCTTAACCTTTGATCCAAGAATATGAGTAGGAACTCTTCTCATTGATGCCTCCTTCTCAACTTCCACATCTTCAAGTGTGCTTGACTTCACTATCTCTGTCGTGTCATGTAAACATTTCCTCAAATGGGAAACGTGAAACACATTGTGCATGCCGCCACTTTGATCCTATAGGCCATCTGGCCTATCCTCTCCACTATAGGGAATGGCCCTACGAATCTTTTCACCAACTTCCCAACTGAGCCAAAGCGAACTACATTCCTTAGCGGTGATACTTTAATATACTTTAACAGAGACCATATCTCCCACTTCAAATCCCAAATCGTTCCTCCTTTTATAGGCATATGATTTTTGTATGTCCTGAGCTGCTTTCATCCTTCGATAGATAAGATCAATCTTCTCGGAAGTCTCCTGAATCATCTTAGGTCCAAGTAGAAATCTATCCGTAGACTCCGACCAATAAGTTGGTGATCTACAAGGTCATCCGTATAATGCTTCGAAAGTTGTCATGCCTATGCTCGATTGGTAACTATTGTTATATGAGAACTCAACCAATGGGAGATGCTCCTCCCATGTCCCTCCGAAATCTAGGATACACAACCTTAGAAGATCCTCAAGAACTCTATTCACCTTCTCATTATGTCCATCAATCTGAGGGTGGTATGTCGTGCTCAAACGTAACTGTGTACCTAACGCCTCTTGTAAGCTCTTCTAGAACTCACTGGTGAAGATGGGGTCACGGTCGCTTACTATACTAGAAGGTACCCCATGAAGGCGGACTATCTCTCGAAGATATACCGATGCAAGCCAAGTTGTCGTCACATCCTTCTTCATATGTCCAAAAGAACACTCTCTTCATGTCTCGATACATCTTGTCGCCGCTTGGATGGATAGTCATCCGAGAATGATGAGCTTCCTCAAGCATTGCCTTTAGCAATTCTCTAATTCTAGGGACGCATAGCCTTCCATCTCGTCTTAGCCACCATTTCTGATCCACAGTATATCTGGCTAGGTGACTAGAAGTCTCTCCTTACCAAGCCTGTCCAAGATGTCTGATATCTTTGGGTCCTCCCATTGTATAGACCCAATACGCTCCAATAGAGTAGGTCACACCTCCAATGATGCTAACAATCCCAATATGAAATTTGTAGATGGCTTAAAATTAAAGGTCAATATAAATTCCAAGCTCTGCCTTTCTACGAATAAAGGACTCAAAGTCATCCTCTACCTATTCAACATGTCAGCCACTACATTAACCTTGCCCAGGGTATAAGCTCTCTCAAAGTCATAGGACGCTAGGAACTCCATCCACCGTTGTTGCCTTCGGTTGAGATCCTTCTGTGAGAACAAGCATTTGAGTGACTTATGGTCCGTCTATAACTCAAATTTCTCTCCAAGTAGATAATGTCGCCAAGACTTCAATGCGAACACTATTGCAGCTAACTCTAGATCATGGGTAGGGTAGTTATTCTCATGAACTCCCAACTATCTGCTACCATAGCATACTACCCTTCCCTCTTGCATCAGAACGACACCAAGTCTTGTGCCACAAGAACCTATGTAAATCGTGAACATCTTGCTTTCGTCGGGGAGAGTATGAACTGGGGTTGTTGTCAGAGCTCATTTCAATCTCTAAAACGCATCCTCGCAATTAATACTCCATGAACAAGCCAAGTTCTTCTTCGTCAATCGGGTGAGTGCGGCTGATATCCTTGCAAATTCCTTGATAAACTTTCTATAATAGTTGGCCAACCCTCGAAAACTTCTCACCTCTGTTGCATTCTTTGGAATCCCCCAATCTTGAACTGCGATGACTTTAGCGGGGTCCACAGCTATCTTGTCCATAGTGACCGCATGCCCAAGGAACCTTACTTCCTTTCTGCAAAAGTGACACTTAGAAAATTTTTCTTTGAGCTGATGCGATCTAAGAGTGCGTAGAACCTCTCCCAAGTGTTGGGCATGCTCCTACTCATTCTTTAAGAAGATCAGAATGTCATCCCTAAAGACCACCACAAACTTGTTCAAAAACTCTCTAAACACCCTACTCATCAAGTCCACGAAATATGCGGGTGTATTGGTTAGCCCAAAAGGCATAACCAGCAGCTCAAAGAAATCGTCCAGAGTTCTGAATGCAATCTTATCAATACTATCCTCTGCCATCCTTAACTGATGAAACCCCATGGCCAAATCCATCTGCAAGAAAACTGATGCTCCTACTAGCTATTCAAACAGCTTGTCAATCCTCTGAAGTGGGTACCTATTCTTCTTGGTGAGCTTGCTGAGCTCCTTCCTCTCTTTAGGAGCCATGTGGCGCATTGTCGACGCTGGTAGAGCAACTAGCTTAGCATTCTCTACCAAATAAATCCAGAAGTCTATCTCACACCTTGGAGGTAGTCCCTGAACCTCTTCAAACACCTCCCGGTAATCTCTGACTATGGGTACAGATCGCAAATCGTCAACGAAAGTATCAAGCGAATCTAGGAAACTAAGCATCACCAACCCTGTTGGGTCACAAGAAATTTTGAGAGTTCTACCATGATAATTAAGCAGTCTAGCTGCTCTATTTTCACAATCAAGAATGATGCCATGCATGGCTAGCCAATCCATTCCTAGAATCAAACCATAGCCTATAAAGCCCAGCATGTATGTGTCACATTCAAACTCGACGCCCAAGATAGAAATTCTCAAACCCCAACATATCATGGATAAATGAGTCATACCTCTTATGGGGTTTAAGACTACTACAGGATCAGAGACTATACTAGTATTAAGGTGCAGACTTTCTACTAAAGAACTGGATATAAATGAATGTGAAGCACCAAAATTAATGAGTGTTCTAACAAGATAGTCAAAAAGGGAAATCAAGCCTTCAACAGTGACTTTCCTACCTCGATCAGGTCCACTGGTCTTAAGAGCATTCACTTGTCCAGAAGATCGTGCGCCTTGTCCTTGATTGCTTGGGCATTGCTTAATGAAGCGTCCTACCGGTCCACAATTAAATCAGGCTTTCTTCATCTTTCTACAGTCTTTCACAAAATGACCCATAGCCCCGCAACCATGACACTTGATATCTTTCTTGATCTAAGCCTTATCGGGCTTTCCACCTTTCTTTTGTGCTCTTTTCTTGGGCCACCATTTTTTCTCTTGCTCTTAGCATGTGTATCCTTAGCCATACTGTCTTTCTTCTCATCCTTGCCATCTTCGTGCATTAGAGCCATGTCAACCAGCCTCTCAAATGTCGCCCCCATTGGTATATGAGATAATGCAAGTCCTTGGAGAGGTTGATTCAACCTTCTTGCAAACCTAAAAGGCTTCTTATGGAGCGTATTCACCAGTCTAGATCAAATTTGCCAGCTGATTAAAATTATTAACATAATACTTAATAGGCATGCCCCCTAGTTTCATAGCCAAGAATCTTTCCATCTGTAATCCCTCTTCCACCTGAGATAAAAACTTCATCTCAAATCTCCATCTGAAATCATCCCAAGTAGTTATTGGTTGCCATGCCTGTGTCACCTCCCACCAGTATGAAACTTCATCCTTCAGTTGCCATGATGCCAACTATATCTTCCTCCTATCGTCAAGCTCAAAAAGACCAAACACGTTCTCTATTTCTCTAAGCCAACTTCACACCTTGAAAAATCTCTCTATACCCGGAACAGTTTTCCTCCTATAGCGCAAAAGTCTTTACATAGCTTAGAAAAGTTATCTACTCGTGGAGGTGGAGCTACTACGGCTGCAGCTGGGGGTGGGGAATCTCCTTGAACTCCGGCAGGTGTCGTAGCCTCGAAATACCTACGGAAAATGTTGGTAGTGGAATGCCCTTAGAAAGATTGGGTGCCCCATACATGTTGAAAAGAGAATAAAAAGGATTCAACAAGAGATCGAGATAATATTGAATATGGCTTGAGGGGATGTGTTTTTTCCAAAAACAGGTTTTTATTTGAAAATACTTTACTTTCGAAAATATTTTTTTTTTAAAAAAAACTTTTTCTCCGATCTTGTAACTTTCATATTTGATATCAAATGTGACACACCATGTCTGTTAATGTCACTCATGAAAGAATGCATTAAGTTTCGTGAAGCGCAATAGGTAAATAGTATAGAAATTAACAAGAAAGATATAAAGTAAGCAGCGGAAATTTCAACTTTATTATAGAAAATAAAACATCATCTCAAAATAGGTTATGTCATTAAACTAGTTACATCAAAAACCAAGAACCTCGCATCTGTCTCATAATGCAAAATAACAGAGTGCAATAATATGAAACCATATCCCCCATAACAAGCCATAAAAGAGTAGAAAATAAGTCAAAGTGGTACATCTTAGAAAGTCCAGATCCAAGTTGAAAGAGAAAGTCCTAATAACTGAGGAGTACTACCACTCGGAGGACTTGAGGGAAAAGGGAGAAAGAAGCAAAAACAAATGGGTCAGACAAAAAGTCTGGCGGGTTCCAATGATTTTCAAATATGCATAAAATAGAGATACCTAGACAGAAAAACAAAACTGGATGAGACAGTACAGTATCATAGAAGGCAACAGGCAAACATGATAAACAAAACAGCGGGATAAACAGGAATAAACAGTGATCGAGTAATGCTTCCCATTTATATCCCTAGAAACAGGTTGTGTCTGCACCAATACTAGTATAACAGGATTAGGTGTTAACCTAATTACTTAAAAGAAACAACAGGATTAAACAGTAGGATTAGATGTACCCTAATTACATAACAGGATTAGGTGTTACCCTAATTACATAACATCATGATTAGGTGTACTCTAATTACTATCCACACGATCTGCTCCCTAATACGTAAATACTCTGTGTCAGCCTCGACAGTAGGGTGTATCACTCCCAAACACGATAATATATATAACACAGACCTATTTACTGGTGTTACAACGACTTAGTTTCCCTAATCGAACTCATACACGCTCATGACTCCGCAGGAACGCACCCGTACCCACCTTCCCCGTTTTGAACCTCTTACTATCCAATTCAGTAAAGTGTACCCTAGCCCCTACCTAATGCGAGGCCCTCTAACAAAATACCAATAGAGATACTGACCGATATGGGTTCCACACAACAGGATTGACACAAGCCAAACCCCCTAAGCTTGTGCCCCCAACTAACTAGGATTTAAGAGTCCCCTAAACCCGACACAACAACAGAACGAGGGACCTCTTAGCTTATTAATAATCAGGTTTAAACTAACAGGTTTAGGTTTACTAACAAGCGTGGTTGTAATATTACATGTTATTATATGTGTACAACCATTTCCCAAAACACCTACCCAGATGTATGTATAATTACTATAGTGATTCAGTTTACTAATCTACATCTGGTACTTACATAATTTTAACATGTCCATTTACTTAATGTTTTTATTAAGTCAAATCTAACATGTTTATACATTTGCATACTATTCCATTCAATTATGTCCCTAAATTACAACATGTACAAGTTTATGCATATTATCCCTTTTTATTACATTCCCAATTTACAGCAAGTACAAGTATATGCATATTATCCCCTTTTATTATATCCGAATTTACAGCAAGTGCAAATATATACATATTATCCCTTTACCAAATTACAGTCAAACAGTCCTCAATTTAACAATATGCCCAAATTCCCCTTTTTCATGCCATTTCTTATTATCCTAATTTTTTCTGTACGCAAACTTTAATCGGACATGGCCTAGGCTTTCAAAGGCCTAGCGTAAACAAAAGAAAAAAAAATAGAGAAAGGAGAATAGAATAAAATCAAACTATATAGGCATATTGGTGAGACTAGAAATGAACTAATACAGTAGAAATAGGGAAAAGTAAGACAAATACACATAACAAATTAATCCATTGATAGTAAAGGCACATATATTACATATAACAATGGCATAGGTGAATAACAGTAAAAGAACAAGTATAGAAATTATCTTATAGCCACTGCATGTTCTAGATCTAGTTTTTATTTACTGTCATGATATAGTTCTAGGTATCAGATCTGAAAATAACATGGAACTCACAACGGGTCTTGGTGAAGAAGAGATTATATCCCATATATATATATGTGTGTGTGTGTGTGTCGTTGTAGAAAAGTCCACTTTTATCTCTTATATTTTTGTATACTGATCTTGAATTTTGAATTGATTCTGTAGCTCTAGGCTTTCGCAACATCTCCTTATTATATATATATATATAATAGTTCCATAAAGGAAGAGAATATGAAGAATAATTGTGTGTATTGAAATTGGAGAGAGCCACCTATTTACAGATTTACAGAGCTAATATTAACCTTTAGATATTAGAATCTAAGTCATACACGTAGCGTTGAGTCAACGATGAACCTAGCCAACAAAATAGTGCAAATACAGAATTCAGAATCCATCCTGAATTTAGGTGGGTCGACCCACCGACCTACTGGGTCGACCCATAAATCAAACCCACTTGACTCGGGTCGACCCATAGGTCGACCCAGGCCCGTTGTGGGTCATCCCCTAACGGTCTTTTCTGCGCGTTGTTTTTCTTGTTTGAATTATTTTGAATGTATATATAACCCCCTTATTTGTATACAAAGTTCTTATGCTCATAACTTCTTCATACGCTATCTGACTTGTGCAAACTTGGGGTCTATTTGAACCAGAATTCCGAGTCGAACGCAATGGTAAAGACAATTTTACTTAGTTTTGAACATTTAATTAAGTAATTCCCAATTTATTATCTTTATAGTATGGTTATAGTATATTAAATTTTGGGGTGTTACATCTCGTCTTCCCCCTTCAATGTCGGTGACCTCTCAGAACCGAGCATACACCTCTTTTGTTCCACCGGAATGTATTTCAGATCTGTATTGAGTACATGGCTTATGATGGTCGTCGTTATCCCACACATGTCAGCATGGGTCTAGGCAAACACGTCCAGATTTGCATTGAGAAAATTAGTCAATTCCCTTGTCCGAAGGGGTCCAACGTGGGATCAGATCTTCAAGACCTTATAGGGTACATTGTTATTTATCGAAATCACTACCGTAGTCTCGTTAGGTGCCCCCTTTAGAACCCTGGCTCCTCATCCTTTCTATCAATGTCTTTGAATACTTGTTATGCATTGGCATCCTTAACACAAAGGGAAGTATCGACGGTTTTTCCCTTCTCCTTGCTGCGGGAAACTTTCCACTCAGCCATGTAGCAGTCCCGTTTAGCTACCTGGTCTCCTCATACAACCCCGACTCTACTTTCAGTCGGGAATTTCAAGAGCAAGCACCAAGGACCAATGCATGCTCTAAAGTTACAAGGGCCGAATGACCTGAAAAAGCATTATATGGAGAACTAATATTGAATACAACAAATGGGAGGATCCACACTCTCCTACAATCCCCCTCACTAAGATTCACCAGTTGTTCAACCATACCTATCGGTTCGTTAGCCGATCCGATGAAAACATCTATTATGGCATTGCATGGCTCAAGTCCTTAGCCTCCAACATCATCTAGTCATAGGCTTTCCTAAACAAAAAATTATAGAACTCCCGAAGTCAACAAGGATTTTCCATCCCATAGTAGGACCAATCAATGTCGAAATCACCATTAGCCCAATACTTGGGGCCTCCATCCCATCTGCATCTTTACTTCGGAAGACGACTTCGTCCGCCATCGTGCTTCATTCCTCCACTAGAACAGTTTCGTGTACAGCGTTGCACCCCTCAACCTCAATGTGCTTTACTACATTAACGTAGGTTCCATTGACCATAAACTGAAACCACCCAGATGGGGTCCTCCAACTGCGGTGTTGATCACAATACCTTTTTTGTTGTTGTGCGATAGCTCAAGGAGCCGCCTGACCTTATCGATTGGGGTATGAAGTCCCCTGCCCCCTGTATCTCGAGGCAACTCTATATTCATCTAATTTCCACCACGAATCGATTTATCCACGATGTCCCAGAGATGATGGCATTCATTTGTAAAGTGGCTGTAAATTTCATGAAATAGACAAAATTTTCCAGCCTTCTTCTACTTCTCCTTGGACTCTCTCGATGCAGGCTTTTGGTACTAAATCATGTTATAGGTATAGGTATCCAAAAACACATTTTCCTTCAAATCATTCAATGGCGCATAATTTTAAAAATGTTGGGAATGTGGTTCACTCTCTAGCATCCCTTTTCTAATCACGACCACCTCCATTATCATCTTGTTGATTGCCAGTTCTTTTGTTCTTATTTTAGACATTCATCTGAACTTTTCTAGAATTATCTCCAGCTATTTCACCGCCAAATTGCTCTATATCCCCTCATTCATAGGATCGTCTATTCTCCTTTTTCAGCTTCTCTATGCTTCTTCAATAAGCAAGAATTGGTTGGCCTTCTCATAAATCGGTCCAAGATATATGGAAGCTTTCCCATGAGCCATTTTTCGAACTCTATATCAGGGTTAACGCCATCAACCAACACATCAAAATAGTTTCAATGTTGGGGTTACTAACTTTGTTGATGGTAATATTAAAGCGCTCGAGATAATACTTTAGTAGTTCCCCGTGATCATGATTCACGAGGAAGAGTCATAACATATTTCGACTTGGAAACATGTAAACGGAACTGACCCATGAATTTTTTCTCTCAGATCGTCGAATGAAGGTACTGATCTTGGTGATAGTCTCATGAACCACATGAGAGATACACCATTCAAGTAGATCAGAAAGGCTTTGCCCTTTCACAACGTCAAAAACTTGGGATAATTCAATATACCGCCTGTATCACATCAAATGCCAGACATGATTAGTCTTCCCTGAATAGAGTGATATCTGTGGTCGGTTGAACCTGCGAGGGAACTCGACACTTATGATATCGTCCATGAAAGAGTATGGGTATAGTCAATTCCCCAAGCATCATTGTTGTAACTTGACTATCATGCATAATCTGCCTCACCATAACAGTCAAGTCTGGAGTGTAGTAGCCCGAGACGGTCTTGGAGCATAGCGATCATGCGACGAAGCAGTAGTGTTAGGTCACCGGGAAGAAGTGAATTTTGGTTTAGCATTGTCTAGTTTGGCATGGACGGGCCAAGTCGGATCGATAGTGCATACGGTCTCAGTTCGACATGCCAAGCCAAATTGGCTGATTTGCTTCTAGAGCATTTTCGACTCTAACTTGTTGCTGTAGCATTCGTCTACTTCTAACAACTGATGATGACTCTATAGATTTATAGCGTGGCGGAGTAGGATTTCTTTGACACATAAAATCGTTTTGTTGCACTTCCATCTTTTTCATATACTGCCTTGAAGCAACGTTCTCACAAAATTAGTCATTCAAAGAACTAGTAGTCTTATTCAAATTTCCCATGCTCACTTTGAGGTCGTCGTGCATTACAGGTGAAGAAGTTGGTGCGGAATCATTGGGTGTAGCAGTTGTGGTGCTTGCAGGTACATTCTCGACATTGGTGGGCTACTGGCTCACATCATCTTAAGACCGGCTGCTCGCTGGTCTGAAGAGGAAGTAGCTTTTTGGACACCATTGTGATGGAAAATGATGAAAACATGGTCTTTTTAGCGAATTTGGGAATCGCTAGTAGATGCAATGATCCTAATCTTAAGAATTAAAATTTCTCAGTGAAAGCACCAAAAATAGTTCAACGCCCCGAAGTCTAAAACTAGAGAATAAAAAGTAAAGAAAATAAATGAAAACGAAATAACATGCAATTTAGAGTTGTTCGGCTTGAATATTCCTACATCAGCTTGATTATTTTGACTAATTTTTCACCAATTGAGGATTATAATGGGTGGAATTGGTATAATCCCGAGTGCAACCGAATAAATGCAATGCTAAAAAGTTGAAAAAGAAGTCCTCATAATGTCTTCCAAGGTGATTTTTATAGGTGTAGTCCATATCTGGTTCGGCCAAACAATTGGAAAGAAAGTGAAAGTGAGGGAGTGAGTGAGCAAAGTGGGTCATGCCACCCATGTTTGTTATCCTGAGTCCTACAGATTCGGATGGGGAAAGTTATGGCGTAACTTCACTTGATTGACCTGAGTGTACTGAGCCGAGAGGTTGTCGATCCGATAGGACGGTGCCTGAGATAAAGTATTTTTGAATTGAATTACAACCGTGTCGAAACGTGTCATATGCGTTGGTGCAATTGGAGTTTTGTGCCTCGGCTAAACCGAAAGCATGCCGAATCGAGAGTGCTACTTACGCTTTGACTTTGCCTTAGCTAATCCGGAGATTTATATCTTTGCTGAACCAATGCTACGTCGAACCGATGTGATTTGCCTTAGACCATCTGGGTTTTAAGCTCACAAACACTCGAGTCTTGAACAAAATTGCTATGGAGCACTAAGAACGTGACAGCCTTTTAAAAAGGTTAGCCAACATGCACGAAAACTTGGTAACGGTAATATTGGCTTTTTCATTATAAGAGAAAGCCAACATAAACCACTTGAAAACCAATTTTAAAATCAATAGAACTCAATCACAAAATGCATTTAAATTTTCAGCAACTAAGTATATAATGCAATAGAACTACATACGTGTAAAAGAGCTACAAGGGTCGACTGGCGCCTATGATAGGTCAACTTGAGGTCTGTTATGAAAACTGCGCCTTTGCGGAAGCGACCGGGATCTTCTTCACCCAACTACTTAAAGATGATTTCTATGGAAACAAACACAGATATGAAATCACATGTGCAAACACAAGATATTCCACCCAACCACCCTCTTTATTGATTCACAAAACCAAATTTTGTTTACACTCAACGGATCAAAACCAACAATAAACAAAATTACAAGAATCAATAACCTTATTGAGAAAGGGAAAGAATATCTAGATGACTGACACTCTTTGTTGGAGAAGGAGAACAATGAAGAACGACGGCTAAGCCTTGGATTAACTGGAGGCACCAATCATCTCTAGGGCACCAAGCCCTAGAGGCACGCAGCCGCCACTCTATTCGGTCATACATTAATCCAACCCAATGTGCTGATTTTATAGGAGAATAGAAGGCCTAGGAAAAATATCCAATTTTCCTCTTAGAGATATATTAGGAATATATCCCCTCAATACTTGCAGATAAGCCACAGAAAGGCCGGGTCAAAATCCAGCAATAAATCCGCTTAAACGCCAAACTGATCCTTCTAACCTTCTTTCTGTTGCTGCACCATATCCTCTGCCGGCAAGCACATCCACACCTCGCCTCTATCAACATATGTGATTTTATGTCACAAATCACAACACTCCACCTTGATATGAAATCACATCAACAACAAGTCAACCGACTTCCATGGACATGTGAAATCACCATCACAATGCTCCACCGTAATCTGAAATCATATCAACACCCCAATAATCACCAAACAAGTCATCTAGCTCTTTCAACGACACCTTCTCTCAGTTAAACCAACCTCGATTTCTGGGCAACGAGATACACCTCACAACCTCGATTTTAGGGCAACGAGGTACGCCCAGTCGATTTGAAAGGACTACGACCACACCTCAATTACAAACACAACTCACCGCCTGCAAAAGATGCATCTATCACCTGAGCTGCACCGTGCATCAACCAATGGTCTAAAAGTGCTTGTAATTCCACAACGACACCCGTCTACCACTTGACCCGAGCTCCTTCTTCGATCACTCCTGATCCCTCGAGCATCATCAACGTGAAGACCCCTGTCGAAAACATGAACCGAACACCAAGGTATAGGCAAATCAAACCAATTGCCAACATCTTCGTCTTCTTCCATCTTCCCCCATCCACATCTGAGGGCTCCTCTTCATCTCCATCAACCAAACAATTGAGGCCTTCAAATCCCCAATCAAAATTAGTCATCACCAATAACGCCATCATATCCGACATAAAAAAAATCGTTTTTTTTTCAACAAAAAATCAATTTTTTCCGAACAAAAATCAAATTTTCCAATCCAAAATCACTCTAAGCTTTGCAATGATCTAGCCCTGATACCAATTGTTATGAAAACTGCGCCTTTGCGGAAGCGACTAGGATCTTCTTCACCCAATTACTTAAAGATGATTTCTATGGAAACAAACACAGATATGAAATCACATGTGCAAACACAAGAAATTCCACCCAACCACCCTCTTTATTGATTCACAAAACCAATTTTTTTTACACTCAATGGATCAAAACCAACAATAAACAAAATTACAAGAATCAATAACCTTATTGAGAAAGGGAAAGAATATCTATATGACTAACACTCTTTGTTGGAGAAGGAGAACAATGAAGAACGACGGCTAAGCCTTGGATTAACTGGAGGCACCAATCATCTCTAGGGCACCAAACCCTAGAGGCACGCAACCGCCACTCTATTCGGTCATACATTAATCCAACCCAATGTGCTGCTTTTATAGGAGAATAGAAGGCCTAGGAAAAATATCCAATTTTCCTCTTAGAGATATATTAGGAATATATCCCCTCAATACTTGCAGATAAGTCACAGAAAGACCGGGTCAAAATCCTGCAATAAATCCGCTCAAACGCCAAACTGCTCCTTCTAACCTTCTTTCTGTTGTTGCACCATCTCCTCTACTGCTAAGCACATCCACGCCTTGTCTCTACCAACATATGTGATTTTATGTCACAAATCACAACAAGGTCGACCTAAGGGCAGACCCTGATAAGGTATAAATCGACCTCTTGAAATGAATTACTGCAGGTTGAATTTCAACTAAAACTGCAACTTTTGGATAGGTGTTGAATAACTTATTGAGTTCGGAATAGTCTGAAAATAGACAAGCACAACGTACAACAATATGACTATCAATTGAAAAAGGTTTTATAAGATTTTGGAAAAACACAGAAGTTACGTAGCCATAAACATGGACCTAGGCACTGATTACTGAAACTCGGAAACTTTGCAAAACTAGTTACAGTAAATCAAGATTTCATAGATAAGTTCATATATTTGTCACTTACAGAGCTTAGACAAGTTAGAAGATGTGACATAAACTCATATATGATTCAAGGCAATGACTTAGAGCACAAAGATTGGAACTTTTGAGTGGATTTTTTCTTTAAGATTCACTCAGTTTCCAGTAAAAGCCATTACCGTGACATCCAAGGCAAAAGAAGTGCACAACAACCAAAAACCCACAAGTTAAATATAAAAGAAAGTTAAATATAAAATTCCTGAAATAAGATGGAGGTAAACCCATGGAGTAGTATTGGTCACCAGTAAAACCTCTCTAGCTTGCTATTTTCAGATTTTAAATTAAGTTTTAGAAGTGGAAATTGAGTTTGGAGAAGAAGAAGACTTACTATGAAATTTTTCCAAGAGAAGAGATAAAGTCTTTCTCTTGTAATTTTGTAAATTGTATGTTTCCATACCTCTCTCCCTTTCTAATTATTCACAAATGGATCTAACTTTAGCCCAGTTAGTCTAAGTATACTTTGTTTAGGCTAGTTAATTGTAATATAAACCCAGTTTGACTAAAACACTTATGTCAGCACACTTTTAAGACAAATCCTATCCAACTATTTACAAGTTTCACATTGTGCAACTTCATAAAATCGTACAAAACATGTTAAATCCATTGAATCAATGCTAAATACTAGCACACTTTAAATTTTCATTTTTTGAAACACATAGTTTACATTTTCTTTGTTTAAACCTACATTTTTAATGTCTAAATTTACACAACTTCCATTATCATAACAAAATAAATATTGAACCTTTTAAAATATTTTTAATATATTTTGGTTGTTAATTTCTACCAGTGTTTACATTTTACATTTTAATTTATTCAAAACTTACATTTACTAACAATAAATTTCCCAAAATCCATTGTTTTCACAAAAATAATGGTGCAACTATAAAATATTATTTTATCACTCAAATATTGAATTAAAATTAATACTTGACCTTTCTAAATTAATATTTACATTTAGTTATATTTTTAAGACACATTTTTGCACCAATTATTTAGCCAACAACTGCAATTAATTGCAAAATGATGCTAAAAATCCTTTAAGCACATATTCTATCACAATTGCTAATATAAAATTCTCAAACTTTATTTTCCATCATATTCAACTTTATTTATCAAATTTAACCCCGGATTGAGATTTATTTCATTCTCAACTCATCTTAATTTTCTGCACACCTCATTTTAATCAACTAGTGATTAAATAATTTATTATTCCTCCAAACTATTTAGTGGTTGTTTTATTAATTTATACATGTAATCACTAATTCGGGGTTGTTTGAAGTAAGTCACTTAAAAAATTTAGAAGTTAATCATTTGATAAACATACCAAAGTGCTAAATTCATTGTAACAACCCGTAATTTTTAATGATTTAAATTCCGATTTAAATCGATATTTTTATTTTGAAAATATTCTAATGTTTTCAATAATGGGAATTTGTAATTTTAAATACGTACAGTGAGTTATAGCCGCTATGAAAATTTCGTCGAAAAATTTAAATATTTGTCGATCGCGCATTTTTCAGGGCAAAGCTGCGCATATCAGTTCAAATTTTAGCGATTTTATAATCACTCCAAAACCAGTTCGGACCAACATGAAAAATATTCTATTCGTTGTCACGAATCCGACGGCGAAATTCGTTTCGCGAAAATCGGACGTTTTGACCTCTGTTTTCCGTCCGCATTTTTACGCCAAAGGGGTCCATAACGCGCTTTTGAATGGAGCATCCTGACACTGCAAATTTCATACCGTTGTGTCCGTCTCGTCGCGTTGATTACCACAATATATTCATTTGTCAGTTTCGGTGTTAGGTTGGCGCTGAAATTGTGAAAATGCTTGCATAGTTCATTTTTGAAACTGAGCCATCTGAGTTCGATGTGTCCCTTTTCCGATCTTACATACTTTCCTAGCCATTTCGGGTCTACAAAACCTGTTCTTTTATTTCATTAAAACACCCATTTTTTTATTGTTTTTTTCTTAGGCTTGCAAGAGACTAATCCAATGCATGCACACACTTTCATTTTCAACTTCAAATGCATTACGTCTTATATTTCTATGTCCAACTCAAAGCCTCTTCATTTAATCCATGCACACATGATATCTATTTTGCTCCCACTTCTCACGTTGGTTTATTAAAAAAAAAGGAAAAAAAAATTGTGCTTAGGCGTGATATACTGACTGAGTGGTTAAAATACCTTGCGTTCTGTGTGTTTAGGCCTTATCTTCGTGTTATAATTTAAAAAAAAAAGTAATTTTGTGTACATTTTTTTTTGTAGCGCACGAACAAGTTTTATCCGGGTTGTCGCCAATTTGATTCGACCTTAAGTGTGCTTGGATTTCGTCATTTTATCTCGTGTATGTCTGTATCTTCATCATCTTTTTCGGTGCCACGAAAGGTGAGTTTATCTCACACCTGACTCACATTTATTTCATGGAGGTTAGATCAACTATTTGAACTGTTATGAAATGTATAGGGCTGCTAGTAGAAATTGTCTGTTTATTATGTACACTTTCATATGTGACACGATATTTATATGACACGTAGGTGCACTGATTTTATATACTGTGACTGTTGCTATGTGATTGTTGATACCCTAGTTTAGGAAAAATCACTAAGGGTTGAAATGATACATACCCGAACGGACATTAGAATAGGAAAAATCGTTATGAGTTGAAATGATAGACCTAAACGATTTTTACTGAATTTGGGATCGCGGGTTGAAATGATAGACCCGTTGAAATTTTATAAATTGCGGGTTGAAATGATAAATATCCGTATCACTTGACCATAGGGCAGAAAATTATATACGGACACCGTTGGTCGTGTTTTCGAAGTAAAATGATTTGGAAGTTGATTTTAACTTATTATTTTATAATTTAATTATATAAATATTTTTAAAAAAACTTTCATATATTATATTATAGTAAATATTTCTTTTAAATCTATTTTATACTATTTTGAACTTATATATGTTTATAATCTATTTCTAATTTATTTTAGAATTTTATAAACTTGTGTATATATATATATATTTCAAAATTATATTTTTCTTTATATATATTTTACAAACATTAATAATACACTAAAAGTTGAATAAGTTAAGGTTTCGCGATTCGAATTCGAGGTTTAAGATATAAAATTTATATAATGATACTTTACTTAACATATGAACGGATATAAGAAATGAATTTGTTTTCGAATCGAAATAGACTTACGAGAGATGAACTTGAATTGTGAATTTGTTTTGAAATTGAATTTCCAAATCTAAGGAATGAATTTGATTATAAATCAATTGAATGTGAGTTTGAATTCGGTTTTGAATTCTTATGAGAAATGATCTTAAATTGCGATTAATTTGAATTACAGCTCACATGAAATGAATTCGATTTTATAGTGATTGAATATGAATTGGAATAAAAAAAATTATATAGAATTGGTTTTATAAATTGTTTGGTTTGAATTAAGAATTTGTGAAAGAGAATTTATAAGAATGGTTTTAAAACCGTATGATTTGAATCTATAAGCGACGACATTGAAATGTACAACTTGAATTGTAAGAGATGGTATGTTTTCTTGATTTGAAATATAAGTTTTGATTTGAATCGAATACATTTTGAATTAGAGCCGAAAATGTTGAATTTCTTGAGTCGACTTAAATGAACTCTTAATAAGGTGGAATGGAATTATTTGAATAATTTGAATGAGTTTCGCCGAGTATAAATCAAACTACATATCTTCGAAGTTAAAACAATTTTGTCTTGATTTTTAACGATATTCTGGATTTTTTTAATATATGACTGTAAGTTGATTTTGGAAAGATGATCGTTATATAAATCCGAAACTAAGATATTATCGAAGTTAAATATTATAGTATTAGTTTATACTATATTTCGAGACCTTTATGATATGATTTTCTAAATCGATTCGATTTACGTGGATGTGTTTCAAAAGTTAATATATTCGAAGTAAATATTTAATTTTGATTTTTTATACGAATATGAGAATTCGTATAAACTATTTTATAAAGTGATTTATAATATAATGACCACGGTGTGAAAAATGTAAACGGTTGGTTGTTAAAGAAACCGGGATCGGATATTGTCATACTCTCTGCCAATACCGAAAACCACTTTAACAACTGCGTACGAGGTGGAATTCCAGAATGAAGGGGATAATTTGGCGAACGACTCCATTTTTTTTATTTCATATTAATTACGAGACCCTGACTACCTTGAGTCAGCTTGATGTGGCTAAAACAGGAGCTACACACGGACCAAGTGAGGTCATACCTCTTATCGAGCACACTTCTTCGATATTATTCTATTATTGTTGAGATTCGATTTGGGCCCTTTTGATTATGGGAGTGTGTATCGAGGTGGGCGGTAGTAGCTACTATGCGTTACCACCAGTCCGGCTCTGCAAACGGTGAATCCACCCTGGCATTCCTTGTGTGCCTTGTCACATGCCTTATACGAGCCCACTACGACTTTGTTTTGTACTGTTTTATATGGAGTGCCCTCTGATCAACCTCCATTTTACGGAGGAATTACGGTACTGTATATACTATGGGAATATATAAACGGTGTAAGGGTAATCATGGTAATCCCGCTTACGCTATTTTGATATTTTTACTTTACTGATAGACACTATTGTATATAGCGTATTATACTATATAGTATTAGTTTGGCGGATCCTTAGAGGATGGTGATCCCAAACATCCTTTAAGTTACTGATGCATTTCATTGAACATTTCATTTGAGTTGATTTACTTCTATGAGAATGTTAGTCCTGATCCGAGTTGTTTTGTTTTGCATTATTGCTCGGGTCAGATCGAGTATTACAGCTTTCGTGGTTCACTCTTGAAGTTTGGAGCTTATTTTGGGTTTTCCTCACCTATATCTACCTGTTGATTAGTTATTCCAGTCATTCAGTTACTTCTGTCATTCTGTTTCTGACTGTTATCAATTATTTATTGTATTAGACTTCTACTATATTATTTATGTAAACTCTGATGTAAAATTTTATTTTGTAGCTTCATGAACTACTATTGTATTGTATATTTTCCGCTGCGAGATATTATATTACTGTGTGATATGTGATTCTGTGATTTGTTCTATTTACCTCAGAAGCTAATAACAATTTGTTGTTTTGGACGTTTCGAGTTGACATGTTTTGTCGATTCGGCACAGTCAAAATGGCGGGTCGTTACATTCATGCTCTGTTCATTTTTGGGATGAATTTTTTTTGGTGGGAGAGTTTGTAAATACCCATGAATATACCATTTAAAAATAATGAAATTGGATTTTATTTAAAATAAAAAACAAATTAGAAATTTAAAATAAAATTTAGGCTATATGTGTTTAGTTCAAATTAAAGAAGTCAAAATGATCGTCAAAAACGAGAATTGATTCAATTGTAAAATGTTGATGTAAAATCATTTGATAATATAGTGGTAACATATTAATTTTCAAGATGTAAATATTTTATGTGAAATTGTTCAAAAATATTTATAATTAAAAATCGGTGATCATTTCGTTGAATTTCGTTTTCGCTAGCTCCGTTTAAATCGATTTATATAATTGGTTAACGAAAGCGTGTATAACGAGTATATGAATCTTTTCACAAACACTAAATTTTAGTCTTTTAGTGTGTTATTTCGTTTGTATCGACCCATTGAAGAAAATAATATTTATTTCATGTGTTTGGACACTTAGTTTGGGCTATAGTTTAGTTTAAAGTATAAATTATGGTGTACCCAGATAAATGGGCTTACTATGTCTATTAAAACCAACGTAACATGTAAATTTAAATAAAACGAAAGGTGTTGAATCAATAAACTAGCACATCCTATTCTTTAGTGATGCATGATTGAGGTGGTAGTTACAAAAATTTCACGATGTTCACTTCCTCTTTTTATTTCTTTGAAATCTCGTTGCTATCGAAAATCACTTCTTGATGTTCATTTTTGAACTCTTTCTCCTCTTTCTTCTTCATAATTTTGAAGCCTATGTCATATAAAGAATATTTTTAAACCTATTATTACCTAACCCTCTTTGACTCCTCATTCTGGCCATCGCCGTCCCTTTGGCCTTCGTCCTCTCCCACGTCAGCTAAGTCGCCTCCACCCTATTGACGTTTGAAACCCGACCGAACCTTCCCCCTGTTGAAATCGTCGACCTCCATCTCCACATGCCTTCATCTGCCTAACACTAGAACCCTACTCCATATTACCACTCATCCGCTTGCATCCATCACTACACCCAACCTAACACCCCACCACTAGAGTTTCACTCGACATCCTCCTTACAATTACTTCTCCAGACCTCTGCCTTGGCCAAACCACACCACTATAGTTTCACTCGACATCCGCTTTACTATCACTTCGCCTGACTGTAACAACCCAAATTTTAACAAATAGTGATTTATTAACAAATTAACTAGAATAATTCATAAAATAATGGGAATTAGGCAACGGGGATTGCGCCACAGAGTCTGTTACGATTTCCTGGTTCAAACAGATAATTGGCTTGCATAAAACGGACTTAAAATGAAGGAGTTATGACATTTTGAAATTTGAGAAGTAACGCAAAAAATAAAATAGTAAATAAGAATTAATTTCTAGAAGGTGATAAAATGGATGTCATATTTATAACCATTGTGAAGATCTTTTCAAGACGATCGGTTTGATATATGATTTTTATATATTTAGAGTTGTGGTTTAGAAAATACAGACTTTAATTTTTTTAAAAGAAACACACATAAAACCAATAACTTTCTATGTTCTAATTTTGTAAACAAAAATTGTGTTAGGTGGAGTGGTAAAGCATGTACTTCCTAGACCAAAGGTCGTGAGTTCAATTCGCACTAATGACATACTTTTAAAAGTTTAAGAAGACCAATCTAAAAGATGCATGTATGTTTGTACATATATAACCAAAAGATTACATATGTGTGTATGTGTTTATATATGTGTGTATATGTATATACATATATATATACACACACATGTGTGTGTATGCATGCATATATGTGTGTATATATGCATTTTTGTGTATATATATGTATATATATATATGCGTATGCATATTTATTTATTTATTTATGTGTATATATATGTGTGTGTGTGTGTGCGCGCTCGTGTGTGTGTGTGTATTTATGTGTGCATGTATATATGTATATTTATATACATATGTATGTGTGAGTGTATATATATTTAACGACGTTAAGTAACGTTATAATTTAAAATAAGTATGCGTGTATTAGTTCTAAAGATGATACATGATTAAAATTGAAATTAAACGTATGTTGGAAACGAAAGAAAAATTAATGCGTAGAAAACAAAACACGAAATAAATATAACGTTAAAAATGATGTTTGAAATCTTATATAAATATACATATTTAAAATTTCAAAGTATACGCACATATTAATTGCGTGTTTGAATTTAAAATTTAAATGCATGTCAATTAATGAGATAAAAATATGGAAACATATAAGTCGCACGTTGTGAATTAATTGCACGGGTTAGTTGCACACTAATTAACATGTTTTTTCAAATTCTAGGTACATATGCATATATATATATATATGTATTTCTTTATTAATAATTGTGTTGGAAACACATATTTTTGGTCTGACCATGAAGTGCCAAAATTGCCCTTTATTTAAATTAAAAAACTATCACATAAAAATAGGATCTGTGCAGTTGATTTTTTTTTCTTTTTCTTTTCAAAATTTCATGTATGAAGCGCATGCCACAATCACGCGCGGAGCGCGTGCCATCATCACGTGCGGAGCGTGTTCCATTACGCTCATGTATATATATATATATACACACACACACACAGAGAAGTCTTTAGGTTCATATAAATATTGGAATATAAGAGTATATACTTAAAAGCTCTAGAGAAAATGGCGACAGCTCATTCAGAAAATCCAAATTCTCCTCCAAACTTCGCTAAGATTTCAGATTCTGATAACCTCTTTACAATTCCTACTGATCTTAACAACGTCGGGCAACATGCAGGTCGTAGAAGTCCTTCTGTCAATGGTAATAATTTTCCAAATATTAATTCAAAGAGGGATTTTCCAGATCTGGTTGATAAAGGTCAAAATTCTATTAATTTTAATAATTTTAAGAATTCAAGAGCTTGGATAGACATTATTACCGAGAATAAGTATCATCAAAACTCTATCCAGCTTCATTATTATGAACCGATTGTGAAGGATAATAGTAGGATTGCTGTAATCAGTGATGATTTGATTAATCACGCTAAAGAAAGATGGTATCATTCAATTGTTTTTTATGTCTTTGGATACAAACCCTACTATAATTTTCTCAAAGACTATATAGACAGAACTTGGAAACCAAAGGGTAATTATCAGTTATACTCTAGGGAAAATGTTTTTTTCATTTTAAAATGTGAAAATGAGGAAGAATGTGATAGGATCCTATCTTTAGGACTGTACTACTATAATAAGAGGTTGATTATGATGAAAAAATGGAATCTAGGGGTTAAATTAACAAGAGAATTTCCACATTCACTGCCAAATTGGATTCAGTTGCCTAACCTTGATTTGGATTTTTGGTCTGTTGAATCTATAAGCATAACAGCCTCTTTACTAGGTAATCCTTTAAAATTGGATAACGTTACAGAAATGTAGTTAGAATTTTTTATGCTAGAATCTTAGTTGAAGTTAATTCTGATTTTAATTTCCTTGAGGTTACTCCTATTGAACGTAATGGTGAAATTGTTTGGCGAAGAGTCGTGTATGAGTGGATCCCCTCTTTATGCTCAGTTTGTAAGATATTCAGGCATTCTAACTCTACTTGTAAAGCAATCAAGGTTTAGTCTGTTGTGATATGCGATACTATACATGTGTTGGATTGAAGAGGACGAAGATAACTTCAAGTCGGAGGTGGTCGTTCGCAAATCGGAGCTCGTATGGAGGAGATATGAGCTGGAAGGTGCAGTTTTCAGTGGTCTGGAGCGACAGACGTCTGTCATAGGGGATGAAAGACGTCTGACTATAGGGAATTGGTTTCCCGAGAGTTTAGACAGACGTCTGTCATACCCTTGGCAGACGTCTGTGCTGAGTACATTTGCCCAATGAACATCTGGAAGATGACAGACGTCTGTCATACCCTTGGCAGACGTCTGTGCTGAGTACATTTGCCCAATGAATATCTGGAAGATGACAGACATCTGTCAGGAGGTTCGACAGACGTCTGATCGGGTTTTGGGCTATTTTCGGGCTGAAGATTAGCAAACTGATTTGTGACTAATTCGGGGGCAATTTGGGTAATTGGCCAACCTCTATATAAGCTATTTTCTGAAGTGAATCAGGTAGAGCTTGAAGACTTGATTAGGGATCAAGGGTTTATTCTCAAGGGAGAATTAGGGTTTATAACCTAATTCCAATTCTTCAATTCTATTCTCCTCAAACTCTTTTCTATATTGAAATATAGTGATCATTAGATCAATCTCTTGTATTCCTTTCATCGTGGTAATAAAATACTCTCTCCAAAGTGGATGTACACTAACAAGATGTTAGTGGAACCACTATAAATCCTTGTGTGATATATTTTTGCTACATTGTCATTAGTTTCTTGCTTGTGATTGAGATTTGGATTGTTCGTGATTGGTTGATCTTGGTTTTGTGATTAGAGTTATTGCTTTGGTTGTTTTTGCAAGTCTAACAACGATCCAGTCTTCCGCTAGCACATTGTGGTTTAGATATCGGATTCGAGTGGTCTTGAATCGGATTAATCACAATGGTTATAACAGCTGGTATCGGAGCTGTTTGGTGCTTATTAGGTGTTTGTGAAAATGCCGGAGATGGATAGTAGCTCGGTAATTCCTTCAACCGGAAGTCTGAATAGTGTGGCGCCTTACGTACAGGGTTCGTATGCGACGTCGGGTTCTCAATTGGTTATTGACAAGTGGAATGGTGATAATGACTTTGAGAAGTGGCAATGGAAAATGAAAGAGGTTCTTAGGCGGAATCGGGTGCACCGAGTAGTATTTGATACTCACTTATTGCCAAAATATATCTCGGATGTTGAGAGAGAGGAGATGGAGGAGTGGGCTTACACTACTCTTCAACTTGCTATGGGGGAGAATGTGATCTCCGAAATTAGTGGTGAGACTACCGCTAAAGGTATTTGGGGCAAGTTGGAAGAACTTTATATGAAGAAGTCTCTCACTAAATGTTTGATCTTGTTGCGAACGTTTTTCACCTTCAAGATGAAGGAGGGTAATTCGCTTAAGGCACATTTGAATGCCTTTGATGACTTGCTCATGAAGATGAAGGTCGTTGATTTGAAGATTGAGGAAGAGCAAAAGGCGATGATATTATTGTGTTCGTTGTCGGGCCGTTATACGGGTTTCTCAAATTGTTTGATCTATGGTCGGGATACCTTGACTCTAGATGATGTCAAGGCGGGTCTTCTTAGTGAGGAGTTGAGAGATCAAATGAAGGAGATGAGTGAGGGTAGTAGTGGAGCTAGTAGTAGTCACGGGTTGTTTGTGGAGAAAGAAAAGAATGTGAAGAAAGGAAACCAGGGGCGTTCTAAATCAAGAAAACCCGAAGAGGTAAATCGAAAGAGAGAAATGGCAAGTGCTTTATTTGTAAAAAATCAGAACATTGGAAAAATGAATGTCCGGACAAAGATAAGAAGGAAGTAGCATCTTCATCCGTGGCGGCGGAGAGTGGGGATGGTGAGGTAGATGAGAATGTGTTGACGGCGGTAGCAACGGGTGTTTCGGGTAACGAATGGGTACTCGATTCAGGTGCGTCGTATCATATGACGCCAAATAGAAATTGTTTTCGTCCTTTGAGTTCAAAGAGGGAAATGCAATTGCTATGGGAAATGGTGCTATTTGCAAGTCGATGGGTAGTGGCTCCGTGCAAATAAGGATGTTTGATGGAGTTGTTCGCATGCTCACCAATGTTAGCTATGTTCCGGGACTTAGGAAGTCGCTTATATCTTTGGGGCAATTGGATTCTCTAGGATCCAAGATCACCATCGAGAAGGATTGCTTAAGGGTTTCGAAGGGGGTACTTGTGGTTATGAAAGGTGCTAGGACTCACGGTATATATTTGCTACAAGGTGTGACTGTAGGAGGTGAGACTTGTGTGGGTGTTGATAGTTCTCTTGACTTGGATGCGACACGGTTGTGGCATTTGAGACTGGGTCATGTCTCGGAGAGGAGTTTGGATATTCTTTGGAAGCAGGAGATGATCGAGGGTGAGAGTTTAAACAAACTAGAGTTTTGCGAGGAATGTGTCATGGGGAAGCAAACAAGGGTATCATTCGACGAAGGCAAGCATGACTCAAAGGAGGTTCTTGAGTATGTTCATTCGGATGTTTGGGGACCGACACCAGTTGCTTCTTTGGGAGGAGCAAGGTATTATATTTCTTTCATTGATGATTTGTTTCAAAAGGTATAGGTGTATGTAATGGGGGCCAAGTCGGAGGCATTTACTAAGTTCAAAGTGTGGAAGGCTCTTGTTGAGAATGAGAGTGGTAAGACTTTGAAGGTGTTAAGGACCGACAATGGCGGTGAATATGTCTCGCGTGAATTCTTTGAGTATTGTAAGCATCACGAAATCCGGAGACATTTTATTACACCGGGAGATCCGCAATCTAATGGAGTAGCGGAGAGAATGAACCGAACTCTACTTGAGAAAGCTCGATGCTTGAGATTGACATCGGGTTTGTCTAAGGGATTTTGGGCCAAAACTTTGTCAACCGTGGTGCATATTGTAAATCGAATTCCGTGCTCGGCCATTGGTAACAAAATTCCGGAGGAAGTGTGGAAAGGGAAGAGTGTTGACCTGAGATATCTTCATGTGTTTGGTAGCCCGGTTTATGTGCATGATCCGGGGAATGATAAGCTTGGAGCTAGAGCATTCAAAGGGGTCTTGCTTGGTTTCACGGATGGCGTGAAAGGCTATCGGATTTGGAATCCGGAAACGAAGAAGGTTGTTAATTCTCGTCATGTCACTTTTGATGAGTCGGCTTTATTCAAGGTGAATGAGAGCTCATCGGACATTCCGGATTTGGTTCATGGTGAATCAAAGGAGAAGTAAGTCATTCCACATTACGTCCAAGTGGTAGTAGAGTTGAACAAGCTCGTGGGGTTGAAGCGGTTGATGAAACATCACATATTCCACATGGTTCCTCTAGTGATGATGTTGGTGATGTACATGATACTAGAGAAGTTTTGACTCAAGGTGGAGCCGAAAGGGGTTTGGGTGATAGTATTGCTACTCGGGTTGGCCGACGTGCAATAAGGCCTCCCGAAAGATATGGTGATTGGAACTACCTTAGCTTTTCTGATCATTTGGACTATGCTCTCAATGTAGTCCAAGATGAGACGATGGACCTTGATGACATCATGAAGTCGAGAGAGAGCTCGAAGTAAATTTGCGCCATGGAGCAAGAGATGCAATCGCTTATGAAGAACCAAACTTGGGAGTTGGTTCCACTTCCTCAAGGAAACCGTGCTATAGGGTGCAAATGGATTTACAAGGTGAAGGATGATGGAAGGTACAAAGCAAGGTTAGTGGCAAAGGGGTTCTCACAAAGGAAAGGAAAGGAGTATGATGAAATTTTGGCACCGGTGGTTCGTCATACATCTATCCGAGTTTTACTAGCCTTAGTTGCTATCCATAACTTGGAGTTAGAGTAACTTGATGTGAAAACCGCCTTCTTGCATGAAGACTTGGATGAAGACATCTATATGGAGCAACCAGAAGGGTTTGTTGTAAATGGTAAGTCTAAATTGGTTTGCAAGTTGAAGAAATCACTATATGGGTTGAAGCAATCACCTAGACAATGGTACAAGAGATTTGATCATTTCATGCTTGAAAGTGGCTTCCATCGAAGCATCAAGGATGCTTGCGTATATTTCAAGAGGTTGGGAATTGATTGTTGGGTGTATTTACTCTTGCATGTGGATGACATGCTCATTGCTTCCAAGGATCAAAATGAAATCAACAAGTTGAAGATGCTTTTGAAATCGGAATTCGAAATGAAAGATCTTGGAGAAGCAAGAAAAATCTTGGGCATGGAAATTGAAAGGGACCGAAAGCGTTTTGAGTTAAGATTGACTCAAAAGGAATACATTAAGAAAGTGCTTTGCCGGTTTAGCATGGAGGATGCAAAGGCGTTAAATACACCTTTACCTTTACATATGAAGCTTTCGGATAAGGGATCACCTATTGGGGATAAAGGCAAGGCTTATATGGAAAAGGTGCCATATGCAAGTGCGGTTGGTAGTTTGATGTACGCAATGGTGTGTACAAGGCCCGATATTGCAAATGTCGTCGGGGTGGTTAGTTGGTATATGGCTAATCCGGGGAAATCGCATTGGGAAGCCGTGAAGGCTATATTGAGATACTTGAAAGGCACATCATCTTATGGACTTGTCTTTGGCGGTAGTGAAGATAGGAGTTGCAAGTTGGTTGGTTATTGTGACTCGGACTACGCCGGTGATAGGGATCGGAGGAAATCAAATTCTGGGTATGTTTTCGCACCTGGCGGTACAACCACTAGTTGGAGATCGCGATTGCAAACCGTAGTTGATTTATCCACTACAGAGGCGGAGTTGATCGCCGCTGTGGAAGCGGCCAAGGAGGAACTCTACTTGAAGCGATTGTTGTGTGACTTGGGTTTCGAACACGAGAGTGTTGATGTTCGATGTGATAGCCAAAGTGCTAACCATTTGGCGGAGAATTTGGCGTTTAGCTCACGGACCAAGCATATTGAGGTGACGGAGTCATTTCTTGTAGCCATGGATGAGGGTAAGCTAGTATACCTTCGGAAAATGCACACAAAGGATAATGCGGTGGATATGTTTACGAAGGCATTGCCGTATGGGAAGTTCGAGCATTGCTCGAACTTAATTTGCTTGTTGAGTTGCTAGGTGCCATGGGGTGGCACGAGGTGGAGAGAGTGATTTTGTGTTTGATGGAAAGGAATAGTGGTGAGAGATTGGAAATCTATCTTCATGGTAAGTACTTGTTACACTCCCGAGTACATTGTCTTTTGGTGAGACGGTTTTTGGTTTGAATGTTTTCAACACTACATTGGCGTGTGTGGGCTTTGCCTGAATTCGTTGGTGTAGTGCAATGGGCGGTGGCCATGCCGGAGCTCATTGGGAAAACATTCAAGTTGCTTGGTCGAAGGTAGAAGGAAGTGCATGGTGCATTGGAGTTTGGAGTTGAGATGGTTATAGTATCGAGGTGGAGTGTTGTGATATGCGATACTATATATGTGTTAGATTAAAGAGGACGAAGATAGCTTCGAGTCGGAGGTGACCATTCGCAGATCGGAGCTCATATGGAGGAGATATGTGCCGGAAGGTGCAGTTTTAAGTGGTCTGGAGTGACAGACGTCTGTCATAGTGGATAACAGACGTCTGACTGTAGGGAATTGGTTTCCCGAGAGTTCAGGCATACGTCTGTTATACCATTGGCAGACGTCTGTGCTGAGTACAATTGCCCAATGAATATCTGGAAGATGACAAACATCTGTCAGGAGGTTCGACAGACGTCTGATCGAGTTTTGGGCTATTTTTGGGCTGAAGATTAGCAAACTGATTTGTGACTAATTCGGGGGCAATTTGGGTAATTGGCCAACCTCTATATAAGCTATTTTCTGAAGTGAATTAGGTAGATCTTGAAGACTTGATTATGGATCAAGGGTTTATTCTCAAGGGAGAATTAGGGTTTATAACCTAATTCCAATTCTTCAATTCTATTCTCCTCAAACTCTTTTCTATATTGAAATATAGTGATCATTGGATCAATCTCTTGTGTTCCTTTCATCGTGGTAATAAAATACTCTCTCCAAAGTGGATGTACACTAACAAGATGTTAGTGGAACCACTATAAATCCTTGTTTGATTTATTTTTGCTACTTTGTCATTAGTTTCTTGCTTGTGATTGAGATTTGGATTGTTCGTGATTGGTTGATCTTGGTTTTGTGACTAGAGTTATTGCTTTGGTTGTTTTTGCAAGTCTAACAACGATCTAGTCTTCCGTTAGCGCATTGTGGTTTAGATATCGGATTCGAGTGGTCTTGAATCAGATTAATCACAACGGTTACAACATAGTCTCCCAAAAATAAATCAAACTTAGATAGTGGAATGGAAATAGTTGACAAGTATGTGGATAATAACAAGAATCAACGTAACATCAGTGATTCGGTGAAAGAGATTAAGGTTAAAAGTTTATTTCTGATTTAAAGAGTGGAAATGCAGAGATTAGCATAATGGAAGGTTAATCCATTTAATATTCTTGAAGCTTATAATATGGATATGAAGGATAGAGAAAATGAAATAGAAAAAGACGTTGATATCTGCAAAGATGATAGATGTAATACTGAAATTGATAAAATGCAGAATAAGAAATTTGGAGCGTTCATATAGGAAGTTAGTGATCAATCTATAAAAGGTCTTAAAAATACCAGGAAATTGGTGGTAAACAATGAGGCTTAGTGTACCGGAATGAATGAGGACTATAGAGATATGGATGTCGGTGAAGAAACTGGTTTGGATGGGGTTGTTAAAGATAAAATTAGTTTTAATGTTAATGGGAATTCCCCTTTAATTGATAAACATTGGTTTGGAAATAATGATCTTCATGATAATATGGTAGATGATTTAGACAATTCTTCTTCTAATAGCATTAAAAGGAGAAGAAAAGATGTAATGTCAAGGGTGGCAAATTAAGAGGAGATAATATAACCATTGGAGAAGAACCCTTGGTCGAAACGAATCCTGATTGGGTTAAGCTTATGACGCAAGTTAAAACTAGGTCGAAGACAAAGGGAATAAGAGAGGAAGGAAGTAATATGAGTGGTGTAACAAATGGAAGGATTAATAAAAGTTGATCATCTGTATTGTGGTTGCTGCTGGTCCAACAGTATCTTCATTTTTTTAATTTTTTTCTCGGAGGTTGTGTGATGCTTGGTTCAAGAAGTCTGATGTTACCTGGTTGGCAGCGTTGTTGGTGTCTTTGGAATTCCTTGTTGGTTTTTGTAGTCAGGCTCTGATGCGCATTTGGGTTTTCTTTGTGTCGTCCTGTTTGTATAATGTATTTCCTCTTTTTTTTTGTAGGCCTAGTCTGTTTGTTTGTGTCTTTTATTTTCGTTTGAGCTGGCTTTTATTTTAGTTGTATAATATTCATTGTACTTCCTGTTGTAATTGTATGGCCAACTCAAACATCTTGTACTCTTTTCTTATGTAATCAAGTACCCTTTTCTTCAAAAAAAAATTCTTTAGGTTCATATACCGCAGAGAATTAATTATGCACGTTAAGGAATTAATTGTGCGTTGATTAACACATAAGTCAATCAATATGGTTTAACAAAGAATTATTTTCTAGAATAATTATTAATGCAGATTTTATAATTTTTGCTAAACTTGGCACATCTGTAGTCCATTTTCAAACCTAAGAGGACGTGACTTGATTAGTGTAGATTGAAACCTAAAATCTAAAACCTAGGTTTTCTCTACCTCCCCTGTGCTTTTATAAACACAAATTGGAGGATATTTATATATAGGAGGTAGCGTAACCTAGGCCTTTAGAATTTAGGTTTTTAATCTACACCGATCAAGCCATGTCAGCTTAGTTTGAAAATAAACTAAAGATGTACCAAGTTAAAAAAAATTATAAAATCAACGTCAATAATTATTCTAGAAAAAAATCTTTATTAAACCATATTAACTGACTTATATGTCAATCAACGCCCAATTAATTTCTTAACGTGTGTAATTAATTCTCTAAGACTTCTATATACACACACACATATCTAGGGCAATTCAAATTTATATTAATTAATTGCAAGAATGTGTCTTACTATATATAAGGCGAATATTTGGACTCAAAATTATACACAAACATAAAGACACAAAGTCTCGACCGTTGGATCTTTTTGTTTCTATGTGGAGGAGTGGAATTCAGGAGATGATCCAACGGTGGAGATCAATTGTGTCACAACTATGTCAAAAATTTGTGTCTAAATAGACTTCCTATATTCATACATACATATATACCTGGAATTAAAACATGTTAATTAGTGTGCAATTAACCCACACAATTAATTCACATTGTGCGACTTATATGTTCCTATATTTTTATTATATTCATTTTCAGTTTTGACATGCGTATAAATTCCAAATTCAAACGCGCAATTAATAGGCTTATATAATTTGAAATTTAAATTATGTATATTTACACAAGATGTCAAACGTCACTTTAACGTTATATTTATTTCTTGTTTTATTTTCTTCGCATTAATTTGTCTTCGGTTTCCAACATGCTTTTTATTTTAATTTCAAACGCATATCATCATTAGAATTAATACGCGTATACTTATTTCAAATTAGAACGTTACTTAACGTCCTTAAAATATATATACACTCACACGCGCATACGTAAATAAATATACATATATACACTCACACACACATATATATACATACACATGCACATACATGCACGCGCGCGCGCACACACACACAGATATATATATATATATATATATATATATATATATATATATATATATATATATATATATATATGCGCACACACACTCATATATACACACGTACACATATGCACACACATACATATATACATACACATATGTAATCTATTATTTATGACTTCTAGCCTAGAAAGTGCATGTTTTACCACTCCATCTAACACAGGTTTTGTTCACAAAATTAGAACATAAGAAGTTATTGATTTTATGTGTGTTTCTTCTAAATTTTTTAAACCATAAAAATGAATATATCAGAATCATATACCAAACTAATCGCTTTGAAAAGATCTTCGTAATGGTTATGAACATGACATCCATGTTATTTCCTACTAGAAATTAATTCTTATTTACTATTTAATTTTGCACGTTACTTCTCAAATTCCAAAATGTCATAATTCCTTTGTTTTAAGTCTGTTTTACGCAAACCATTTGTTTATCTGGACTAGAAAATTGTAACGAACACAAGGGTGCAATCACCATTGCCCAATTCCCATTATTTAAAAATTATTCTTTAATTGGTTAATTTGTTAATTAATCATTGTTTATTAAAATTTGGGTTGTTACATTCTCCCCTACTTAAAGGATTTCATCCCTAAAATCTCTAAGGTAGAAAATAATGTAAGTGTTTTTACAACGATATCTACATCCGTCATCTATTGGAAACCATTGTCCTTAATTTATCAAATGCAATTTTATGTACTTATGCAATAGAGTAGCGTATATGGCCCTAACTAATGGAAAAGATTAGGCGGCCTGCTAATTCAGTTGACCTCCTTTTTATGCAATTATGCTAGTGTTATGCATTCAAATATATGCAAAGAAAAATACTAATGATAACAGATAGTTCTATATGTGTACTTTAACTACCATTCATATGCAACAACTATATGATAACATCCATTTATAACATCTATAATAATATAAAATGCACACACATCCATATGCATATGCAAGTGTCATATTAGCCGATCATAGTGCCTAGTGTGTGTATATGCATACACTACATTCACGTGCAAACATCAATAATACCATATTTCAACAACATGTTTCAACCATATCCTACCACCTATGGCTTGAATCCTACAATCTACCCTTCTCAAGGATATTTAGAAGAAAGACCCTAATTAAAGGAAGAAGCTAATGATAGAATATCAAAAAGAAACATTTGTCAAAAGAACACAAGTAAGAAACTTGAATTCTCCTTATAAGATAATTTTTTTTACTACTGAGTCCATCAATGTCTCATCACCATTAACTCGAATCTTTTTTTTTTCAAACTCCCATTCTAAATGGTTTTCCTCTATAACTTCCGAGTTATTTTAACTAAATTTTCTAAAGAACTTCTTTGCTTTACCCATTCCAAATACTTCAGGAAAAAATATTCCAAGTGTGTTAAACTATTATTTTTCCAAGTTTTCTGTTAGCTTCCCTTTTTAAATTATCTCATTAGAGCTAAGCCTTTGGTTATAAAAGCATCTCCACAATTCAATTTCTAGCCTTTTCTTTTATCATCTTGTGTTTCTTTATTAATTCTACTTCTATTGTCCAATCCCATAAGGACTTAATTCCCTTATATATAATTTTAAATTTTATTTTATTACTATTATTATTTTCAAAATCTCATTTGAGAAATCTCAATGAGATAACTTATTATTCGTAAGGTGACAAAATAATTTTTTCTTCTTCAAAACACTCTTTTTAAATCCTTTCTTTGGAAGATAATACTTCACAATGCCATCTATCCGTTTGAAATTCGTATATGTTTTTAGTTATTACGCACTAGTCAAACTTTTGCCTACTTTAATGTGGTGGTCGTATAAATATGTATCCTACTAATCTAATCCTTATGATTAGGTCTCAAGCCATTTTTTTTCAAACGTAATTTATAGGAATATTATATTATGCCCAAGTGACATATACTTGACAAACACCAAAACTCAATCATAAAGCAAAATTTAATGGTGAATTCCAATCAAATAGCAAAATTTGGGTTGAATCTTTTAAGGTTCAAAGAGATCTTACCATACAATAAGATACTTCCATAAAGGTTACATGAACTCTTCATAACAACCCGACGAAAATTCGATGCTGGAATTTTGACAATAATACTTAATCTTGTATTACTTGCCAAACCCCAAGTATCAAAAACACCAAATAGTTCATAAAAATAAATTAGAGGATGAGAAGTAGAAAGAAAGAAATGTTAAAATAGAAGAAAAGAAGAAGAAAAGCAACAAAACAGAATCAGAGTCTCACATCACAGCAGAAATAAACATAATACAGAAATAAATCTTTATAAAGAACTTGTATACATACTTACATTCATCAGAGTACAGTAGCTAACCAATACATCTGGACAGTTATAACAACTTGTCTCATATATAATACATAATGGAATAAATACTGAATACCACAGAACTCCTCCAGCATGTCTTATGAAGTCCATAACATCCTATCCTAAACCTGTAAAACTCGGTCTGACCCCAGCATTGCAAACGCCTCGGATTAGTCTGGTGAACCAGCGTGAGAAAAACTCACTAAGTTTATAGGTATCATCCAACTGATTTATAATTAACAAATCTTTTTGTAAGAAAAGAACAATCGTAGGGCCAATCCACACATAAACATGCACGGTTTTTATATTGCCTACAACATTCCTTGTATCAAAACTATTTTGATATTATTAATAGTGCCTAAATTGAACAAATAACCATCTAGCAGAATGTTTGCATCTCACGCTCCACACACTTAGTATATAATCAAAAACCACATGTCACTTATTGGAGAATGGATTCCAACTATAACAAGGTATAATTTGACTTTCCAATAGTATATCTCTAGAGAGGAATACACTGGGTTCAACAAGAATATCTTGCAACTCGGCGGCCACTCATTCTGCTTGAGTGTACCGAATATTTTATTTGGGATCAACAACCATTATCGAAAGTATACGACAACAATAGAATAAAGAGACAAATGGATTTTCTCTAGATTAGGTGACAATACACCTTAACGGGAGCGACCCACATAGCCATGTTTCCTGCCTGATTTTTGTCATTTCTCGATTGATAAGACCTGAGGCTACACCTTACCTTTATAACACCACAACATCATGCACTTTGAATGCCACATCGTTAGATCCATCAAATCACTAATTAACATCCTCAAAAATACTCTGGGTGTTAAGCTAGAAGAAGTTTCCTTCTCGACTACCAACTATGGTACATTTGAAGAAACCAATGTATGTGATCCTTTGGAAATACTCTGTCAAACACTCGTCTATGCAAGTCATCCAGAACCGAAGGCACCCTTCTACCACATCCTAGGAATCACCCTATAGATCAGTAGCAAGTAGTCCTCGCAAATCCGTATATTCCAACTACGACAGAACCACGGTATATATCTGGGAATGAACCATAAATTTCAAGTAGTTCTTCTATTTTATGAAGATCCATGGTTTTTAATTGCTCCACCTCGATTAACATATGATATTTTCCATATTTACGTACTTGCTGGTCGAAATGATGTTCGAATATAAATTTGATCCTGGTCTTTCCATACCAACAATCGATAATAGGCCAGATTTGTTAGTCGGTTATTTAACTATCAAAATAAACAACCATTCAACCATGAAAAATGAATTCACCGGTTCGGTACACAACGTCACTTAGCCTCCTTAGATAACCATTCGTTAATTAAAACTTCTAAATCTTTCAATATTTCACACATAGTTCTTTCACTTCTTATTTTAACATAAGAGTATTCTCAAACCATTTTAAGAACTTAGAAAATATTTCCTATATACACTCCACACTTTGGGTGCAACAAATTTCACGTAAAACATCGTTACGACAACTCCAAAATTATAATCAAAAATTAATTACCATATGTTAGAATATATTTTCAAACCACTTCCCTTTCGGAATTCATTTGACTTACACTTCAAATATATTTCTAAAATTCCTTTCCGACACTTAGGGAAAATGAATTTAAATATTATTGAAATCTTCGTTTGAACTTTATTTAAGAAATAATTCATAATTTCCTCGACCATTCTCGAAGTTCAATTTGATTCCCCCTTACCATTTTTAAACGATTATATTCCTTTATAATCTCAATTAATTATTTTCAACTTTATTTTGAAATATCATTTCATAACATTAACCAACCAATTGTCCATTCTTAATGTGTATCCATTCCATCTTCTAATATTTCAAAACGATCTGATTTCACATTTATTTTATCAAATTTCATTATAAAATATCATTTGTAAAACATTTGCAATAACCACTATTTATTTTCTAAAACTGAAAGAATAGGTCCTTTTATAGAAATACATGTTTGTAAATTAAACATTTTAACTTAACATTTGTATTGAATTTTGCCAACACCTTGCAATAGTTGATATCCTTTCCTTAATATGCTCTTAACCCTCTTATCGACATTTAAACTTCTATTTTGCGATTACTTTTATCAAAAATCCAATTTATAATCCTTTTCAATACAATTCAACTTATATATGTATTTCCCCTTAACTTTACCTTTTGAAAACCGTACTATTCTCATTACTTAATAATATTATATACTTAACCAAATGATACACTTTATACTTGGGCAAACAACGTCAAACTATATATTGTTTACTTTAAAATCAAATAGTTCTAGTTGCACCTCAAAATTTTGCAAATATGTTGCAATATTCCTCTTATAGGAAAAATAAACTATTTTCAACATCATTTAGCATTACTAACTAATACCATCCCTTGATAATAGTGAAGTCGTTCAGGTTAGGGTATTCTATTTACCTCTCAGACCTTGATCAACAACGTTCTTATCTTAAGACAGATAAAAATTCGTAACTCTACAACTGATATTAATTATAATATCACATCAAATTCCATTTACTATTCCATTTAAAATATGGAATCTGTTATTCCACTTCAATTTCATTTAAACGACCAATTCTAAAACATCTAACCATAACTTTATAATATTTCGGGAATTAACTTTAGTTATATGGCTTATATAAACGTACTTAAACCCCTGAAATTTACTTTGAAAAATATGACTGACGGTTTATAAGTTACTTAAAACATAAGAATTTACAATACGAATTGCTTACAAAAATATAGTTGAAAATCTTGTTCCAGTTATGAAAAATTATTTTTATAGCTTAAACTACGTCGATTTTCCTGACGACGATCAACGTTTCAAAAAGGTATAAATCTTAAAACGTTTCAGACTCCATTTAAAATCGATTCCAACAATTTCTTATTTTATTGATGGTATTAAAGAGCCAAATGACTACTAAAATACCAAACTATGAAATAAGGGTTTATTTTATTCAATTTCACACTCAACAAATATATCCATCATATATGATAGACATTATCAATATTAGTGAGGAATCCTATTAGATCCATTCAATCTGTCTTTTCCTGCATCACAAACATGTTACCTCAAAATAATATCATTCAATTCAATATACAGATATAATTTTCAACAATCGATCAATAACAACAATTTAAGCAACCGACTTTTAATTTAATACGTTTATACAATTATAAACGTGACCAACAAGGTAAATTACCTCATTTGTAATATCCGTTGAAATAAAGACTTGATTTCAATTAAATTAAACGAATGTTTAATTTAATTATTTCATCCAATATATATATATATATATATCATATATATATATATGTTCAACATACATCAACAACCATAGCACACAAATAAAAATCCCGACTTATATAAAATATAAGTGGGTCAAACCGAGTGAGTTATACTCACTTTGATTCTATTTATTGTTGAACGATTCAATTTTAGTTAAATTAAACAAGTGTTTAATCTAATTAAAAATTCCAGCTATTTCCAGCTTTGTCCAAATCAGTTCTAGAATGTGGTGTTCGTCATCACGTGATTCCAACGCAACCTGTTTGGTTCGATTTTGTTAATATATGCACAAGTTACAACCATTATAATTATACGAATTTAATTTAATAATTATTTTCTAAGTTATAGTTTAATTTAAACTAATTACATCGCTTAAGGAAATAACAGCCAATACTTGTTCATTTCCTTTTCATCGTTCTGAACCTCGCACACATGAAAACCCCATGCACACAGTCAAAAATCTACTACTGTGTTGCTACCCAGACCACCAGACGTTGATCAGAGGCGGCCATCCCCCCGTGCCTCACCTCGTTCCCCCATCAAACCCAGTCACGACTCACCTGACCTCACCAATAGCTGCCAGTTTAGCTCTGAAAGCCACCCCTTTCTGGCTCGATTCCGGTCACCCTATTGCACCGCATCCCATGACAGCCATCAATTTGAAGCTCTCATAGAACTAAAGATATTTTTAGTTGAAAGTATTTCGATTAGGTGTGTGGATTTGGAGAAATCGGAGGGTGAAAATTTGAAGGTTTCAGCCGTTTAAGAAGAAGGTGGAGGCGGCTTAGGTCTGTTGACCATAGAAGAACGGTTTGACCAAGAAGTATAAGGTTTGGTGGGTATATATGGAACTATATTATTATAAAATCATTTAACGAAACTTACATATGAAGTAACATGTTAAAATGATCATATATGACCACCGATCGTGATGAAACTTGTAATCCTAGCATAACTGAATATTTCAAACATAATGGAACTAGTTTTGTTGAATTCCGAGATCGTTTATAAAAATTCCTTTATATTTCACAATGTGAATCGATATCCTTTAAATTGCGCACAATCACAAAATAAATGCAACCGACTTGAAACTTAAAATATTACAATAATTAATTATTACGGATTAAACCAAATTAGTTTCATTGAAATACAAATTCATTTAAAAATTGGTTATTCTTTAATTCCATATTAAATCGACAAACCGATTAAATAAATATTTACACATTTACCATTCGTATGACCAAACGGTAAGTCCGGTTGATACAAAAATCGAAATCTTATAAAACTCACTAATATTAATCCAATGGTATAAGTTTTGTCGCATTCCGAGACTGTTCTCCCATAATGATATTTTACACGTAAAACGACGCTATTTTGGACATCAAAATACCTGATCTTCAAAAATAACGAATTACATATATATCCTGACTCTAAACATCAATACAAATTCAACGGAATTGGTTTCGCTTCTTAGTTTGATCGTTATTTCAAGTTATGTACAAATTCTTTCCAAATCAAATAAATTTTATTTAATTAATCGCTATGTTTTATAAATGATTCCATAGTTACTTTCTCAAATTTTTATTTGAACATAACTCAAAATCTATAAAATGAAATCTTGATTTTTCACTTTTATTAGAAAATTATAATCAAAAAGATTCAGATGATTCTTTTTTCAAAGAATTCTAACTTATATTGGATTATGTATAATCAATTGAAGTCAAAACATAAAACTACAAACTACCGCGACGTTACAAGCTCATTATTAATTAAATATAAATTATAGTTCAAACTTTGTTTAATTAATAAATAAAAATCCTTTTATATTTCCATATTAACATTTAAAACTAACTTTAAATGTTCAAACTTCAAGGTTAAAAATCTGGGTCGTTACACTCTTATAACCAACAGTCAGGCACTTAATGCCAACTATATTCTTATTTTTGCACGGAAATCCTAAAAATTATCAAGCACTCAAATTTAACTCATTCTTCCTTGTTTTAAGTTCCTATTCTTCGTAGAGGATAATAATCTAAGATAACTGGAATTTCAAACTTTCCGTACAATAGGTAATCATGCATCCCTGACAGACTGAAAGTAACAGTAGTGTAACGACCCGAAAATCCGTACCTTTTGAATCGACAATAATCCACACATGTCTAACTCAAAACTGTATGTATTTACAAATTGTTAAATGACAATCCACATCTTTAACCATTATAGTCAAAAATATAGATAATCAAGGGAATTAATTTAGAATTAGAAAGAAAGAAGAAACAAACACAGAATCTCGCAACGGAATGAACAAAATATAATAATCAAATAACAGTTCATAAAGTTGTTTAAAATAAACATTTGATCATTTTACAACATTTATCAGAGTTATACATTTATATACATAACTGATAATACAGAGTAATGCAACAGAATAGTAGTGGAATACAATAGTAATAATAGTATACCGTCTTCGTCTTCATCCTTCAGAAGAACTGGAATGCTCAAGTCTGACCCGAGCGTAATAGCATGAAAATAAAACAAGCTCGGATCAGGCAAAAATACTCTCATCTAAGTCAAATTGACATCATATGAACATGCACACACATAGCTCAAGAGATGTTACGGGAATTTCCATCTCCTAAGGATCCGTCAAACTAGATACTATATAATATAATTTCACTATTATAATAGTGTCTATTCACAAATACTTGTCAGAAAAATAGTGTAAGCGGGGTTACATTGATTACCCTTACACAGTTTACAAGCACATGGTCTATGCAGGTCCTGTAACACAACCAGTATAACGTCGGTAGCTAATGAGTCCCCTATAGACCTATGCCAATAACAAAAAATCGTAGTTGTCTCGCATAAGGATAAACGTATGACAAGGCACATGAGGCAATACCCAAGGTAGTATGCTACCACTTTGCCTGATCCAGACTAGTGGTTACCCCTAACGGCCCACTGTAGACATCCACCCCATAACAAATCAAAGGGAAATACATCCCATCAAGGGTGCGCACCAACAAAACAGCAACAACTGAATAGTAATAGTATGGACCCGAGGCCTAGGAAAATCGAAGAGCAGATGTCCACTAAGAGGTATTCAAGCCTCATTTGGTCTGGCACGGCTCCTGTTTTAGTCATTTCAAATCGACACAAGTGTCGGGGTCATCCATTATCGTTCACTTTCTTCAAATCCAGCAATCGCCTCCAAATTCATCCTATTTCATTTCTGGAACACCACCGCGTACACAGTTGTTAAAGTCGCTCCAATATTGACAGAAAGTATGTCAATAAGAGGCCCCGGTCTCTTTAACAACCAACGTCGTGTTACACACCGATTAGTACTTTTATATTTCAAAAGTGAATCGTTATGATATCAAAATATCATATTCAACTAAACCAATTTCACTTTAAAATATCATGTTATTTTAATCACAATAATATTTCTTTAAAATTCATATTCACTTTGAGATAAATTTCAGTTTCAATAATTGGTTGTAACTTCAATTAACCACATTTCATTCGAATCATTCAATTTACTTCAAAAATAGTTTTGAATTCATTTTTGATTTTAACATCAAAATAATCATATTTACTGTTAAATCTGAGATTTAAATGTAAACAATTTCCACATCTAAAATAGTTTATAAGTTTGATATAGTTTTTGGGGTTTAAATAAATTTTTGAATAATTTTAAATGGTTGGGAGATTTGGAATAACATGGAAATCAAAACAGTTTGAGTATTGGAAATGGTTTTATGTATATTAAAATATTTTATAAAATGAACTACTTTTATATATGTAGAAAGAATAGGTTTTTGAAAAACAATTTATATAAAGTACTCCATTTATCAAAGGAATAAATTTCATAAAAAAGTTTATATATAAATTAGTTTATATAGAAATTATTTCAAATCAATTGTTTCTTTCCATTCCAATAAATCTGAACCTAAGTTCAAATCTCAAAACAAACCAAATCGATTTCCAATATCTAGTCCAAATCGATTCTGAAACGACCCGAAATCCCCCTTATGGGAAATCACAGATTGAGTTGAGAACAAGCCACAACAGAACGCAGACGGAAGAACATTTCATTGTATATTACAACAATTCATCAGAATACCAGGATATACAGAGTATAGACAAATATTACACAACAGAAAATATCAGAGATTACAATAAATTACATAGTAGCGGAAAATAATACAATACACAACTGAAGGAGATATACGGATACAAAGCTTTCCGGATATCATTCCAGCTGTAAACCAGGATCCTGTGAATATAAATCTGCAAAACCAAAACTACTAGTTGCCCGTGCGGAAAATAAGGGCACCCAGAGTTTAGGTTAAAACAATAAACTCCAGGTCAGTCATGTGACTGGTTTGAGAACTAAAACAGTTATTAATCTTTATTTAAAGTTAGGTAAATCAAGGGACCACGCCGTATAACACGGAACGGGATTCCTCCCAAGAATACCAGTGCACAAAACAACAGCGCAATGCTAAATAAAGAACAATGAAGCTATTATAAGACCCAGTTCCCATCACACAATGCAACGCAAGCCGGAGGATAGGGTTTTTACCTTATAATAGCCAAGAATGCTTGATACATTTAAAACAAATCATTTGATACTATTATAAGTGCATAGTGTATAAAACAACTTCAAATCATAAGTATCTATCATAGACGGCATAAGCGCCCCATCCCACTATGTCGCCATACTAGGCTCTACAAATAAAACCGCAAATGTCACGTATTTGGAAATTGGATTTCCATCTGTGAACCGAGGCAAAAGATAGTCCTCACCGACTTCGAGACAATCTAGCCCATATCTCAGGACCCAGACTCAGGTGGGCCCTTGGAGCGATAGGGCCGGTCCACCGATGTGGATTAAAATGCCTGAACACTGTGTTTCCCCGCCTTTTGGGGGCGTAAATGAGCCAACGAATGGCTCCATCGGACCCGGATCGTCCAATCTAACCGAGGCGCCTCGCAACAGCAACAACCACATAAGTCAAACTCGTCAGGGCGTGTAAAACCACTGACGCCACTTCTAACTAGAAGGAAACGCATGCCCTCCCTGAGGTCCTCTCCCGTTCCTGGTTCACAACCGGGGTGTGAGGCTCGCGAATTCACGTTGCACAAAGCTATGCCACACAGGGTGCTTTGATCATCAACCACAAGACTTTGCTTTTCAACAGAAGCCTCGATCAATTGCCACTAAGGCATGCCACACAGGCAATTCATTCCATGCGATGGATATCCATCAATATATAACCCCTGAGCTCGTACGTCTCAGAGAAGGGCGTTAAGCAAGAGAATAAATTCTCCACCGCCAAACAGATATATATTTAATAGAAATCAATCACACAGACTGCAATCCAATGTCAGACACACAGTCCATTTACAAGTTCGTTCTGGGTCTGAACGAAACCGGAGGCACCTAGTACCCCGCATATCCATCGATCTCCAAGTACGTCTGGACGATCACCAACTGTTTCCCTCCTCTTGGGTGTATAGCCCAATCAAGATCATCAGTAATTATCCAAACGACGTGAAGACCTCCGGTCTTCAACCACCGTCTTCACCTTCGACTTATCGTCGTACCAGTTATTCAGAATGGGATAAACCCGGTCTTCCCGAATAACTCGCGTATATAATAAACAAGTGTTACACAAACACAACATACGCCTCATTCCAATTCATCAGTCACTAACCGTAAATTAATCTAGAGAATAATTCCCCAAATATTAACCCCGAAGGCCGAAACCAACATCAGATCAATACCCAGGAAACCATTCTACTTAGCTAACCTACAGTTAGTTTCTAAATTTCACATTCTTAGGGAAAGATTCCCATTAATTTTATCAAAGATAAATTCCTTTATATTTATTCTTTAATCATCCTTTGAAAATCAATTCAAACCAAATTTTGGTTTATCCAAACTAGTCGGGATTAACGAACCTTACCAAAGTAATCATTTGTTTTAATTTCCCAATCCCAACCTATTCATCCCATGAAGTAAAACAGGTAATACTTCATATCTAACACCACGGTGTTATCGGTAAATTCAATTACCATTTCACATTCAAATATAATTAAAGATTTAACGATTGCCTGGACCAAAACTGGTGATACTCCATTCTCGATCTTTTCAATCTAATTAAAGATTCATTAAAAGTCCACTTAGTTTTAATCTTTAACTGAGTTAAAGAATAAATGTCATTTAAAACACGGTTCACGATAAACCCAAAATCACATCACATTTCAATCAGTTCCTAACCGTAAATTAGCAAGTGAGCAATTCCCTAAGTATTAATCCCGAAGGCCGAAACCAACATCAGATCAATACCCCAGAAACCATTCAACTTAACTAATCTCCAGTTAGTTTCTGATTTTCTTAACTCCATTGGGCCTAAAAAGAGTATTACTGAAGATATTGTTCACGACAACCCAAAATCGTATTCCATTAATTATCGGGTTAAAGAACAAGTGTTATTTAAAACACTGTTCACGATAAACCCAAAAATCAATTTCAATTCAATCCCAATTAAATATCATTTAATTGGTATTCTTCATTAAATCCAAATAAAAAGATTTAATCTTTTTCTCAACTGGGTTTAAGAACAGTGTTAATGAAGACACCATTCACGACAAACCCAAATCCCATTTGATATTAAATACAAGGCTCTGAATAGAAAATATATCGGCTTATATTCAATATCAAACTCTACAACCAACAAATATCGTATTGGAAATAACGATATAAATATATCTTTCAAATTTCCATAACAATATCTGTATAATCACGAAATCCAACATCGAAATAATCCAAAGACAACTTCGATTCAAATCCATTCCAATTCAATTATTGGAAATTCTGGTTACTTTTAAAACCATTTTCAAATCCAATTTATTTATTTTAAAAATAAATAGAATTTTAATTCTAGTTCAAAACTAGTTCATTTCGATAAAAATCTATTTTATCTTTTCAAATATGGATTTTTTTCATCTTGATTCTTCCCAAATTGTTTCTTATGATTTTACACAAATTATTGATATTTTTAATAATTTTATCAAGGCCCATACAGTCGATTTCCATCAATGGCCATCGAACTACACTTATAACGACCTTTTCCAAATTTGATTTGGACATAATTCCAAATCCAACCATTAGATTTCTAATTTCTAATATTCGTTAGAAAGCTCTTTTCGATGCAAACCCAACGGTTCCGGTTTTAGGAGAATCCGACGGTCGGATCTCCCGCAATATCCATTTGAAGTCAATGGTCGAAATTCACGAACTACCGCAGCGCGGCGCGTTCTATTCAGGCCATTATATTATATATATAATATATATAATATATACTTCATCAATTTCCTTTTAAAACGTAGTTTATAAATCGTTTTAAATTCGTTTTCAAAACGATTTCAACTTCATATTCAATTTCTAATCAAAATTAAATTTTTCCTTAAAAATTTGTTTTAAATTCATTTCAATTCAAATTCATTTCAATTCGAATTCATTTCAATTCAAATCAATTTCAGTTCAATTTCAATACGTTTTAAATTCAATTCAAAACGATTTCAATTCTATTTCAATCTAATTCGAATTTCAATTCTATTCAGTTTAATTTGAATTTCAATTCAATTTAATTCGAATTTCAATTCCTTTCAAAATATCAGGTTTTGAAATCACTTTCGATATTCATGTAAAATGAATAAAATCGATATAAATATCGTTCACGTCAAAATGGCGTCAATCTAATCAACACGGCTTCATATATTTCTATTTTCAAATATTCTATTTCAAATATTTCTTTTTCAAATATTTCTATTTCAAAACTGGAATGAGGCCCAATCAATTACCATATAATGTTAATTATATGGATTTTCTACCATACGTATATAATAGCAACGATAAATCATCAACCATCATCCAAAGTGCATGCTACACTGTATAAGCATCAAATATAAATATTTAACGCTTATAACAGTTTGTCAATCAATCGATCGACATACAACTAAATAATTGGGATTAGTGTACGCCAAATATCATCCCAATACCCGTGTGGGGTTTCAAACAATCAAACACATATTTTATTTGTGTCGTTGGGCGATGTGTAAAATTTATCGTCCCAATCAATATCAGTCAAATGTGTGTATATAAACAAATCGTCTGATTTGTTTATATTTATTTCATTTCAAATACACGTTAAAAATTCTATTTTCAACTATAAAATATTTTAACTATATAAATATTTTATTTCATTTCATATCACATCACACAATCAACTACACATCAACATCAAACAAACAAGCATACAAGTCGTCCATGGTCTGTGGACGACGGGTGTCGGGTGCTACTAAACACCGTCTGCATCCTAGTATATATTTTAACTAGAAAATTAAATAAAAGGTGAGGAGTTCTCACCGACTAGCTATACCAAACTCCACGACTCTTCATATGTAGGAAATCTTCATCGTTCTTGCTCTTCGTCACTTTCGTCGCCCGTATTCACTACATATATAAAAATCTTTTTACCTTTAAAAATCATATCCCTTTTGTTATTAAAAATATAATCTCTTCGCTTTTAAAATCAAATCTTCTTATTTTAAATATATACTATAAAAATCGTATTTTTATATTCAATAAATATCTCGTTTTCCTATCAGTATTTTAATCATTATTTAAACATGTAAAGATCAGATTTTTAATCGTTATCCAATGTTAAAACTGAAAATTAAAATCATAGCTTTACTTTAAAAAAAATCTAATTTTTAACTCGATGTTTACTATAAAAATCCTACCTTTAATATAAATAAAAACTGATTTTTTTCCCAATTTATATACTGCTTTTATAAATAATAATAATATAAGCTTTTCATAATCATTCAAACGAAAAAGATTCAATTTTTATATGTCATTTTTAATAAACAAAAATCCAATTTATTTACGTTATACTTATATATAAAAACCTACTTTTTATACGCTATAAAATAAATAAATAAAAACAGTTTTACAGACATGGATAATTAACAAAAGAAAATATAAAAATAACAGTAAAAACTTACTGTTCGACATCGCCAGAAGGGGGGGATTCGCTGTTGGCCAGGAAGGGGAGGCGCGCGCCTATGCTGGGGGGTGGTGGGTCTGGTGCGCGGCTCTGAGGAGGTGGATCAACGATGTGGTTGGGGGGGTTGAACGAGGGGGCTAGCGGGCGGAGGAGGAGTACGAGGAGTGGAAGGAGGGAACGGAAGAAAAGGGGCTTGGGTGGGTCCCGCCAGCGGCGGCGCCAGGGCCTGGTAAAACACCCCACCTCCGTTAGGGTCACTCTCAAAGGGGATGCCCTAATTTTGGCGGAGGTTTATAAGTATAAGTCACAGATATACAAGACAGATATGAATACACATATTTTTGAACAGCGGAAAACAACAGCAATTTTTATTTCAACAAAATACGTGTTACACAAACCATGTCATAACTTGTCTTACAATACTTCCAAAAACCATTACATCTTCATAACTGTCTTGATTACATTATTTAAAGAAGAATAAAAACATAAGTAAACTGCATAAGTCCCATAATTGCTGTCCAAAGCAATAGTCCAAAACGAAAAAGATCCAAGCCATACATTCCTTCTCTTCAAGCTGGATGTGGAAACTGGTCAAGCTGCGGTATTCCCTCCCTGTGGACCTGGGGAGGGGGAACGAAAGAAAAGAAGGCGAAAGAAAAGTAGAGTCAGACATAAAGCCTGAGTAAGTCTAGGACTATTCAGTCTATGAATAAAGAACTGGGTATGATAAGTATAAACTGGAAATGGGAAAGCACCATAAACTAAGTTAAGTCGTCTAGAGTCGAATATACTATCGTACCCCATATTAATCTCTGCATCCATATAAACTGGTTCCAACAGGCACCCCATAATCAGGGTGAAGTGATTCGTTTCTAATGATCGGCTCCTACTCGCATAGTTACATGTGTCTTACGGCCCCCGATGTTGTAGTTACCTATGCTGGTCCCACCATGGGGTGTATCAAGTCCCATGGTGGCGGCCCGACACAATCCTAGAATGCACAGGTATGCTACTGGTGCCCAGTGCCTTATTTTTCTGCGCCGGAGTGTGTGCACGCCCGCACCCCGTTAGAACCTACACTGCTGCACCACCGCCGTCGATTTGACCTCTTACAGTCAGCCCAGTAATCGTGCCCCACCCTGCCTAGTTCAGGGTATCCTGATACACCTTGTAGGGTTACTGCTGAAAAGGGTCCCCCGCTACTAGGTTTTGTATTTCTAGCCAACATGCTAAGTTGGTTAAGTGTTTTGTAAACCTAACCCCCAAATCAGTCTGTATAGTCTAGCATGTTCCATTTTGATTAAGTATTAATTCAATTTACTTAATCCTATCAATCCTAACTCAGCCTTAATTGTCTTATTAAAGCCTCGACCTCTCACATTAGACAGGTATTGTTGTGGCGCCTGTTGTCGATTGGGTCCGGGCAGTCTTACGCCACAACTCAGTCTAACCTCGGGTCTTTGTTGGGCTCCGTGTTTAACCACCCACATTGGATAGGTGTTGTTGTGACTACTGGACAGCCGGGCGGTTCCGGGCAGGTTTACATCACAACTCAATCCAACCTCGGGTTAAACACGTCGTATTTTCTACATTTACATATTTTGTCTCTTTCCTTTTTATATGTAAATATTTGCGACCCATTAGTCAAATTCATCTTTATTGGGTAAAATTAATTTATACCACTTAATTGTTTTTCAAGGTTGTTGGCATGCATCAAACATGCCACACATATGTTCTATGTTTTAACCCCATCGTCATTACCCCTGTTTTATATGTTCACTAAAATATAACATATGTTGGGTTTAACATTTAAACCAACTTAGCCACATGAAAAAGGGGAGGCTTATAACATGGTGTTTATATATTCTAAGTGACATAAGAAGGGGAGTGTGAGCGCATGAACTTGCAACATAACGATCTAATTAACATGAATTAGGCATATGTGAACTTGCATGGTAATAGCATATAATCATGGCATAAACATACTTAAACATGAATCATTCTATTCATATGATCATAGCATAAACATACCTAAACATGAATCATGGTTTTTAATCTATTCATGTAAACTTGCAATTGGAATGTAAATCTAACTTAATTATGTGTCACATATATCACCATATGATTTTGATAGCAATATAGGCCTAAAACATGTTTTCAACTAGGCATATCACCAAACATAGATTAGTCATGTTCATAAAGATGCTTACTTTTGTCTCTAACACAAAAGTATGATTTTATACTTGAATCACGATACCAATTCCAACATAGATTCATATAAACCATAGTACTTAGTTGAATCCAATTACACTAAAAGTGATCATAAAAGTATGTACATTATATTGGCATAATAGTGAATCATATACTTGTATGAATCCCAAATGAAAGACCACAACATATGGTTGTTAACTTCCAACATAAATCACATACTTGAAAATATCTAATCGTATACCACAACATTTCCAAATCATTTAGAATCAAAGCAACATACAAATATAGATTATTATCGCCACAATTCCATTTCTCACTTTACACAAATCAAAACACAATTATTTATTCACATCGGAATAGCACTCTACTTACAACGTATGACGAAACTTCAATTCAGGAATCTGAATTCTGAATTTGGAGATGCTATCCTTTGTTGTAGGCGTTGTTTTGATTTAACTGACGTTGCTTTAAGCTTTCGAATTATCTCCTAATTGTCTCTCAATTTCTGACGGCTATTCCTAGTCTTTCCTCAGCAACATGACGGTCTCATCTCCATTTTTGTTTGTGTGAATTAGGGTGGGTCTTAGGTCCTTTTTATAGAGTTTGTGAGTTGATTAGGACCGTCGATGGAGCTTGGTTTAATAATAGCCGTTCGTTTGAAGGAGAGACCAATCAGGAGCTGACACCTAGCCCTAGTGACAAGGCGAGGCTCAGAAAATCGACCAAACACAGACCAGGCCAGCCAGGGGGGCTGGGTTCGACCTGGCTCAGGGGCCAGGTCGACCCCCCAGTCGACCCAGGAAGCCCAGGTCGACTACCCAGTCGACCTGGGTGTCTTGGGCGGGAAAATTCCCGCCCTGGCCAATCCAGCCCGATTTTTGAAATTTAAACTTGTTTTCTAAGCTGTTTTGGTCTGTTTGAATTTTAAACTGAATTCTGAAACTTCCGGAGGCCATATCTTCTTCATACGCAGTCCGTTTTACGCAAACTCGGACTCTATCCCAAGCAGAATTCCGAGACGAACGCAATGGCGTATCCCGTTTCCCTTAATTCTTTGATTTGAAATTAATTATACTTTAATTTGTGAATTTCACTGTTATAGAATATACGGGGTGTTACATTCTCCCCCACTTAAAAGGATTTCGTCCCCGAAATCTTCAAGTCCAGGAAGAATGTATGTCCTAACATCCAAACATCCATCTACTGATTCATCAAACAAGAGCATCCATTGTCCTTAAAAGACTTCAAATGCTTCATGATCATATGCGAAGTGTGTGTGTACATGTGCTTATCTAATGCAAAATCAGGCGGTCTACTGATTCAGTTGACCTCCTTAATGCGAATCATGTAAGTGCCATGAATCCATTATGTATGCAAATTTTCCTATTCACGATTCTACATGAGTGCACAATCATTCATATATAAATGCAACATCCATATGACAACACACTAAACTTCATCCATATATGAATAAATACATTTATGCATATGCAATATGAAGTGACTAAGCCGATCTAAAACCTAAATTGTGTGTGTATATGCAACCACGAGCAACCACTAGCAATCACTTGCAACCACTTGCAACCATCATCCATAACATGTTTCAATTACATATTTTCATCTAAAGAGTTTCTACCTAAAAGATAAGGTCGAGGAGATATACCTAAAAAGATAGATAAAAGCGCAACTTAAGGAAAAAGAAAGATCAAAGATGTACCCTCGAAAAGAAAAGGGTAGGCTGCGCGTATTCTAGCTTCAGTTTCCCAAGTTGCGTCTCCCTCGGCGTCGCTCCACTGAACTTTGACAAGCTTGACTTCGCGGTTGCGTAGCTTTTTCACTTCCGTTCCTAATATGCGGGTTGGAACTTTCCTCACGGTTGCTTCGCGTTCCACTTCAGCCTCTTCTAGGATATTTGGCTCTACCACTTCAGCAGATTCATGTAGACATTTTCGGAGGTGCGAAACATGGAAAACGTTGTGAACTCCGACCAATTTTTCGGGTAGCTCTAATCTATAGGCCATTTTCCCAATTTTCTCGATGATAGGAAATGGCCCTACGAACCTTGGTGCTAGCTTTCCTGTGGTTCCAAAACGAACAACGTTCCTTAGCGGAGATACCTTAAGAAAAACTCTGTCCCCAACCTCAAATTCAAGGTCGGTCCTCCTCTTGTCGGCGTAGGATTTTTGTCTGTCTTGGGTTGTCTTCATCCTTCTCCTCATTAAGTCTACTTTTTCTGAAGTCTCTTGGATCATATCCGGTCCAAGTATGAGCTTGTCAGTAGACTCCCACCAACAAGTGGGCGATCGGCACAGTCTTCCATATAAGGCTTCGAAGGGCGCCATTCCGATGGTTGCTTGGTAGCTGTTGTTGTAGGCAAATTCCACCAAAGGAAGGTGGTCTTCCCACGTCCCTCCGAAGTCAAGGACGCACAGTCTTAAAAGGTCCTCCAAAACTCTGTTCACTCTTTCTGTCTGGTCGTCGGTTTGGGGATGATAGGCTGTGCTTAAGCATAACTGTGTACCTACCGCTTCTTGCAGACTCCGCCAAAACTCACTTGTGAAGATAGGGTCTCGGTCACTAACAACGCTGGATGGTATTCCATGGAGTCGGACAATTTCCTTGAGGTAAAGAGATGCTAGGGATGAGGCAGTTCTTTTACTCTTGACAGGTAAGAAGTGGGCGCTTTTAGTAAGCCTATCCACTATTACCCAAATGCTAGTGTTGCCTCTTCTAGACCTAGGCAGCCCATCAATGAAGTCCATTGAGATACTATCCCACTTCCACTGCGGGACCTCTAGAGGATGGAGCAGACCGCCAGGCTTTTTCTGTTCCACCTTAACCTGTTGGCACACCATACACTTAGAAACGAAATCTGCCACGTCCTTCTTCATGCCGTTCCAAAAGAAAGTCCTCTTTATGTCCTTGTACATTTTATCCCCGCCTGGGTGTATCGTCATCTTGGAGTGATGTGCTTCCTCGAGAACCTTCTTTACTAAATCTCTTGTCTGTGGGACGCATAGTCTTCCGTCTCGCCTTAGCCAACCCTTATCGTCGATGGAGTATCTGCTGAGGTGACTTGAAGTATCACCCCTAATTAGCCTATCAATCGTCTCCACAAGCTGAGGGCCTTCGCGTTGTGTTGTCCCTATTGAGTCCACTAAAGTCAGGCGTACTTCGAGAGATGCTAGCAAGCCTGGTACAAAATCGGAAGAGGGCCTAAAGTCAAAGCTGGCTATAAACTCTAGGCTTTGTCTTTCAACAAACAACGGGCTTAGGGTTAGTTTCTTTCGGCTCAACGCGTCTGCCACTACGTTGCCTTTGCCCGGAGTGTAGGAGATCTCGAAATCGTACGAGGCAAGAAACTCCATCCATCTCTGTTGCCTCAAGTTAAGATCTTTCTGCGAGAAAAGATATTTCAACGATTTATGGTCAGTGTAAAGTTCGAACTTCTCACCTAGGAGATAGTGTCGCCAAGACTTGAGTGCAAAGACCATGGCAGCTAACTCAAGATCGTGGGTCGGGTAGTTCTTTTCATGCACTTTCAATTGCCTTCCACCATAATCTACTACCCTTCCTTCTTGCATTAAGACAGCGCCTAGCCCTGTCCTACATGCATCTGTATAAACTGTGAACATCTTGCTTCCATCTGGCAACGTCAAAACTGGGGCTGTTGTAAGAGCCCTTTTTAGTCGTTGGAAAGCAAACCCGCAATCCAAGTCCCAATTGAACACTAGATTCTTCTTGGTCAGCTTTGTGAGCGGAGCTGATATCTTTGTAAAGTCTCTGATGAATTTCCGATAGAAGCCTGCTAGCCCGAGAAAGCTTCGGACTTCTGTTGCGTTCTTTGGTGTCTTCCAGTCCTGCACCGCTACTACCTTAGCCGGGTCTACTGCTAACCCTTCTTTGGATACTATGTGCCCAAGAAATCTTATTTCCTCTCTCCAAAGGTGGCATTTGGAGAATTTGGCTTTTAGTTGATGGACTCGCAGGGTTTCCATGATTGCCCTTAGGTGTTGAGCATGCTCTTCTTCACTCTTCGAGAAAATCAAGATATCGTCTACGAAGACCACTACGAACTTATTGAGGAAATCTCTGAACACCCTACTCATTAGGTCCACGAAGTAAGCGGGTGCGTTTGTCAAGCCGAAAGGCATGACAAGCCATTCAAAGAAGCCATCTGGGGTTCTGAATGCTGTCTTATGGATACTATCTTCAGCCACCCTTAGCTGATGAAATCCGATCGCTAAATCGAGTTAGGAGAAAACAGACGCTCCTACAAGCTGATCAAACAGATCGTCAATTCTGGGGAGAGGGTGCCTATTCTTTTTCGTTAATTTGTTGAGCTCCCTATAGTCAACACACAGACGGAGTGAACCATCCGCCTTTGTAGCGAACACCACTGGAGCGCTCCATTCTGAAATGCTCCTTCTAATGAACCCCTTCTCTAGAAGTTCTTTAATCTGTTTACTGAGCTCCTTCCTTTCCCGTGGAGCCATGTGTCTAACAGGCAACGCAACGGGCTTTGCATTATCTACAAGATATATGCGGAAGTCTATCTTCCGCTTCGGAGGCAAGCCCTTCACCTCTTCGAAGACATCCAGATATTCCCGGACCACTCTAACCGATGGCAAATTGTCGACAGAGGTATCTAGCGATTCAAGATAACTAAGCATAACCGCATACGAGGGATTACAAGTAATTTCCAAAGTGTTACCGAGTTGGGTCAGAAGCCTAACCACCCTTTTCTCACAATCAAGGATGGCCCCATTACTGGATAGCCAATCCATGCCCAAAATCAAACCATATCCCGAAAAGCCCAAAACAAAGGCACTACATTTAAATTCTACACTTACAATAGAATTTTTCAATCCAACACAGATCATAGATAAATAAGCTGGGCCCCCAATTGGATTTGAAACAATTAAGGGGTCCTCTACCATTCTAGTTTCTAGGTGTAGAGATTCTACTAAAGCAGATGAGATAAAGGAATGTGATGCGCCAGAATCGAATAAAGTGCGAACTGGGTGATCATAAAGATAAACTACACTTTCTACAGAAGTATTTATACCTCGCTGCTGCAGAGGTGGCGCTTCTAGTGCATGAACTTGTGCCCCTGAGGTGGATCCAGCCCTCTGCCCCTGCCCTCGCTTCTTTGGGCAATCCTTAGCCAAGTGGCCTGTCTCACCACACGAAAAGCACTCACCATTCATCTTGGCCTTCTTTTTCCGGCAATCTTTCACTAAGTGCCCCACTCTGCCACAGAAATTACACTAACTTTTCTCTTTGTTGTCTTTCCCGCCCTTCTTAAAGTCGGTCTTCTTAGGCTGCAAACCTTCTTTCTTCCCCTGAGAGCTTTCTGCCTTCGTCTCCTTCTTGCCCTTATCCTCTTCGTTCAGCAATGCCATCTGTACCAACCTTTCATACGTAGCTCCCATGGGTATATGGGTCATGGCCAAACTGTGTAATGGCTCATTCAACCCCTTGACAAAGCGGAGAGCCTTCTTGTGCGGGGTGTTGACTAGGTCCAGTCCGAACCTAGCCAGCTGATCAAACTGGTTAACATACACTTTGACTGTCATATTCCCTTGCTTAAGAAATAAGAATTTTTCCAACTGAAGACTCCTTTCAGCTTCTGAGAGAAATTTAGCCTCGAACCTTGCCCTAAAGTCCTCCCATGTTTCCACTGGTCTTTCTGCATTAGTGACTTCCCACCAGTAGGAAGCCTCACCTTTTAGTAGCCACACTGCCAGTTGTACCTTCTGCCTATCTTCTACCTCAAAGATGACGAATAAGTCCTCGGTTTCTTTCAGCCAATTCCTGGCTACCACGAAGGACTCGGTTCCATGAAAGTCCTTTCCTCCCATAGCTTTAAAATCTTTACATATCTTAGCAAAAGTATTTCCCCGTGGAGGAGGTGGAGAAAGAGGTGCTGCTACAGCTGGGGGAGGAGGAACGGTAGGACCTGGCTGAGTGGCCCTTGCTTCTAAGAATCGTCTAAACCAACCAGGTATTGGTATACCCTCTGGCAAGTTAAGTTCTTCGGACATGCTGAAACAAAAAGGATAGATTCAAAACGAAGGATAAAAGATAGTACTTATGGCTTTGGGGGACTTTGCCTTTTTAAAATATAATATTTCATCTTTGAAAATGCTTCTTTAAATTTTCCTTTGAAAATAAATTTTCAAAACTTTTATCTTATCTGGTAAACCTATGCTCTGATACCAAGTGAAACACCCAACCTCCGTTAGGGTCACTCTCAAAGCGGATGCCCTAATTTTGGTGGAGGTTTATAAGTATAAGTCACAGATATACAAGACAGATATGAATACACATATTTTTGAACAATGGAAAACAACAGCAATTTTTATTTCAACAAAATACGTGTTACACAAACCATGTCATAACTTGTCTTACAATACTTCCAAAAACCATTACATCTTCATAACTGTCTTGATTACATTATTTAAAGAAGCATAAAAACATAAGTAAACTGCATAAGTCCCATAATTGTTGTCCAAAGCCATAGTCCAAAGCGAAAAAGATCCAAGCCATACATTCCTTCTCTTCAAGCTGGATGTGGAAACTGGTCAAGCTGTGGTATTCCCTCCCCGTGGACCTGGGGGGAAACGAAAGAAAAGAAGGCGAAAGAAAAGTAGAGTCAGACATAAAGCCTGAGTAAGTCTAGGACTATTCAGTCTATGAATAAAGAACTGGGTATGATAAGTATAAACTGGAAATGGGAAAGCACCATAAACTAAGTTAAGTCGTCTAGAGTTGAATATACTATCGTACCCCATATTAATCTCTGCATCCACATAAACTGGTTCCCAACAGGCACCCCATAATCAAGGTGAAGTGATTCGTTTCTAATGATCGGCTCCTACTCGCATAGTTACATGTGTCTTACGGCCCCCGATGTTGTAGTTACCTATGCTGGTCCCACCATGGGGTGTATCAAGTCCCATGGTGGCGGCCCGACACAATCCTAGAATGCACAGGTATGCTACTGGTGCCCAGTGCCTTATTTTTCTGCGCCGGAGTGTGTGCACGCCCGCACCCTGTTAGAACCTACACTGCTGCACCACCGCCGTCGATTTGACCTCTTACAGTCAGCCCAGTAATCGTGCCCCACCCTGCCTAGTTCAGGGTATCCTGATACACCTTATAGGGTTACTGCTGAAAAGGGTCCCCCGCTACTAGGTTTTGTATTTCTAGCCAACATGCTAAGTTGGTTAAGTGTTTTGTAAACCTAACCCCCAAATCAGTCTGTATAGTCTAGCATGTTCCATTTTGATTAAGTATTAATTCAATTTACTTAATCCTATCAATCCTGACTCAGCCTTAATTGTCTTATTAAAGCCTCGACCTCTCACATTAGACATGTATTGTTGTGGCTGCCTGTTGCCGGTTGGGTCCGGGCAGTCTTATGCCACAACTCAGTCTAACCTCGGGTCTTTGTTGGGCTCCGTGTTTAACCACCCACATTGGATAGGTGTTGTTGTGAATACTGGACAGCCGGGCGGTTCTGGGCAGGTTTACATCATAACTCAATCCAACCTCGGGTTAAACACATCGTATTTTCTACATTTACATATTTTGTCTCTTTCCTTTTTATATGTAAATATTTGCGGCCCATTATTCAAATTCATCTTTATTGGGTAAAATTAATTTATACCACTTAATTGTTTTTCAAGGTTGTTGGCATGCGTCAAACATGCCACACATATGTTCTATGTTTTAACCCCATCGTCATTACCCCCGTTTTATATGTTCACTAAAATATAACATATGTTGGGTTTAACATTTAAACCCAACTTAGCCACATGAAAAAGGGGAGGCTTATAACATGGTGTTTATATATTCTAAGTGACATAAGAAGGGGAGTGTGAGCGCATGAACTTGCAACATAACGATCTAATTAACATGAATTAGGCATATGTGAACTTGCATGGTAATAGCATATAATCATGGCATAAACATACTTAAACGTGAATCATTCTATTCATATGATCATAGCATAAACATACCTAAACATGAATCATGGTTTTTAATCTATTCATGTAAACTTGCAATTGGAATGTAAATCTAACTTAATTATGTGTCACATATATCACCATATGATTTTGATAACAATATAGGCCTAAAACATGTTTTCAACTAGGCATATCACCAAACATAGATTAGTCATGTTCATAAAGATGCTTACTTTTGTCTCTAACACAAAAGTATGATTTTTATACTTGAATCACGATACCAATTCCAACATAGATTCATATAAACCATAGTACTTAGTTGAAGCCAATTACACTAAAAGTGATCATAAAAGTATGTACATTATATTGGCATAATAGTGAATCATATACTTGTATGAATCCCAAATGAAAGACCACAACATATGGTTGTTAACTTCCAACATAAATCACATACTTGCAAATATCCAATCGTATACCACAACATTTCCAAATCATTTAGAATCAAAGCAACATACAAATATAGATTATTGTCGCCACAATTCCATTTCTCACTTTACACAAATCAAAACACAATTATTTATTCACATCAGAATATCACTCTACTTACAACGTATGACGAATCTTCAATTCAGGAATCTGAATTCTGAATTTGGAGATGCTATCCTTTGTTGTAGGCGTTGCTTTGATTTAACTGACGTTGCTTTAAGCTTTCGAATTATCTCCTAATTGCCTCTCAGTTCCTGACGGCTATTCCTGGTCTTTCCTCAGCAGCATGACGGTCTCATCTCCATTTTTGTTTGTGTGAATTAGGGTGAGTCTTAGGTCCTTCTTATAGAGTTTGTGAGTTGATTAGGATCGTCGATGGAGCTTGGTTTAATAATAGCCGTTCGTTTGAAGGAGAGACCAATCAGGAGCTGACACCTAGCCCTAGTGACAAGGCGAGGCTCAGAAAATCGACCAAACACAGACTAGGCCAGCCAGAGGGGCTGGGTTCGACCTGGCTCAGGGGCCAGGTCGACCCCCAGTCGACCCCCAGGTTGACTATGTAGTCGACCTGGGTGCCCCAGGTCGACTACCCAGTCGACCTGGGTAGCCCAGGTCGACTACCCAGTCGACCTGGGTGTCTTGGGCGGGAAAATTCCCGCCCTGGCCAATCCGGCCCGATTTTTGAAATTTAAACTTGTTTTCTAAGCTGTTTTGGTCTGTTTGAATTTTAAACTGAATTCTGAAACTTCCGGAGGCCATATCTTCTTCATACGGAGTCCGTTTTACGCAAACTCGGACTCTATCCCAAGCAGAATTCTGAGACGAACGCAATGGAGTATCCGTTTCCCTTAATTCTTTGATTTGAAATTAATTATACTTAAATTTGTGAATTTCACTGTTATAGAATACACGGGGTGTTACACCTGGAGTGGGCGGCGGTCATCGATTGGCTAAGGTTTTTTTTCTTTTTAATTGACTGAATCGATTTTAACGGGGGGGGGGGGGGGGGGCTGACTTTGGAGAGGGATGGATAGGGGGTAAAGGAAATTATATATTTTATTATTATTTTTAAATTCAAAAAGTTGCCTTCTTAATCCGAACTCTAAATCAAACCCACCTACTGTCGCCCCTAGCTAATTACCCCCACTCCGAACACAATGGGATATGTATCGTTACCCAATTCGGCCTTTTCGATAGGTTTTTATTCAAATTAAATGGTGAATCAGTGTATATTCAATTTAAACGTACATTTTAATTTACTGGGGCCACATACAGCCTCTAAAAATTCCCGAAAAATATTTTCTAACTTCGTATTGAAGATACGGTCCTTAAAAAACTAGTTTCATCGAATTCTGAGACCGTTTGAAAAATGGCCATTTTCCAGTCGATTAAAATCAACTGAAACTGGTCAACCTCGTTTTCCTTTGCCACGCTCACATATTGATTCGAAAAATTATGAAAATTGGAATCTAGCAATAACTTGACATCACAGATCCAACAAAAGTGGTTTCGTCGAAATCCGAGGCCGTTTGCAAAATGGCTATTTTCGAGGGCCGAAATTCCATTGCGACTATTCTGAAATTTCAACTGGACATATCTTTTGATCCCCGCTATGAAATTTCCATTTTTCGGATTCGTTGGAAAGATATCATCAAATAGGTTCTATTATTTTTGGTTTCGCTAAAATCCGGTTTATTTTGCACCCGGTATGTTCAATCGAATTTTGAAATCGAATTATCGAACTACCTCGCCATTTTCAATTCCTTTTATGATCATAAATAATTATTTATATTCTAACAACGATGTATATAAATATATACGTTCTAATTCTATTCAAAATAAATTTCTCGTCGATATTATTTAAAATAATTCATTTTAAATATTCAAAATTTGCTAAAATTGCCAAAATAAAAATTTTAAATTGGCTCGCATTTCCGGGTTGTTACAATCTCCCCCACTTAAAAATTTTCGTCCCCGAAAAGGAACGAAGCCGAAAGTTGTTTAACTAATCAACTCAACTTCCATTGTTTTCGTTATGGCTTAAGTTCTTCAACTTTTCAGTTTCTAAGTACTTTTCAATTTTTTCAAAAAGTTTGGCTAACACCCTAAATTTTCGAAAAATTTCGCGATAACCTCCCCTGCACCGAGAGCACCGGGAAAATCCCGAAATTGCCATACAGGCCCTCTGATCTCAAAAAGAAAAAGAAAAAGCCGATCGGCTCATTAAATCATCATCACCCAAAAAAAACAGTAAATTATGGTAAATATGTACCTATTTGTCGGGCAAACAAATTTTATTCTTCTGCTCTAGCCTCCTTGCTATGACCTGTTCAATGTAAGTACATGTATATGCAAGCAAATGCGACTAATTTTTCAATACAGTTCGCTATTTGGTACAATTAGGCATAATGGTTCAAAATTATCAAAAAAAAAAACAACACAACCATCAATCAATTAGTGAATTAACGTTTTCAAATTCATAACTTTGATATATATACAGAAAATCATGTTTTTGATGCCAAATCACAACAATAAACCTATCTAGTTTGGTTCTCACACCAGTCGATTGGAAATATATAAATATCCCACTTTCGAAACCCGAACATAAACACTGATGATGAGGTCTCAATCATCAGTATCATCTCCGGGCGACTAGAGTGTGATTCTATATCTATCTAGTATTTTAAAACTTCAAATATACGTTCATGACGCATATATGCAAAATCTTTATATATTGGATTGTCCAAATTCAATACAAATAAAATATTCAAATACGTATAAAACGATTTAAATTTTCAAAACAAGGTTGTTTTTATTTGAAAAATATACTCTTCACACTCGTTCTAGGATACTACTGATCCTTTCTCTAACGAGTCATTCTAATTGGATATTAATAATCCAATATCTGATGAATTCTTTCGTTCGGTTCCAATGTGTCTTGTTCTCGAGCTCTGTAAACCAAAGCTCTGATACCACGATGAAACGACCCGAAATCCCCCTTACGGGAAATCACGGATTGAGTTGAGAGCAAGCCACAACAGAACGCAGATGGAAGAACATTTCATTGTATATTACAACAATTCATCAGAATACCAGGATATACAGAGTATAGACAAATATTACACAACAGAAAATATCAGAGATTACAATAAATTACATAGCAGCGGAAAATAATACAATACACAACTGAAGGAGATATACGGATACAAAGCTTTCCGGATATCATTCCAGCTGTAAACCAGGATCCTGTGAATATAAATCTGCAAAACCAAAACTACTAGCTGCCCGTGAGGAAAATAGGGGCACCCAGAGTTTAGGTTAAAACAATAAACTCCAGGTCAGTCATGTGACTGGTGTGAGAACTAAAACAGTTATTAATCTTTATTTAAAGTTAGGTAAATCAAGGGACCACGCCGTATAACACGGAACGGGTTTCCTCCCAAGAATACCAGTGCATAAAACAACAGCGCAATGCTAAATAAAGAACAATGAAGCTATTATAAGACCAGTTCCCATCACACAATGCAACGCAAGCCGGAGGATAGGGTTTTTACCTTATAATAGCCAAGAATGCTTGATACGTTTAAAACAAATCATTTGATACTATTATAAGTGCATAGTGTATAAAACAACTTCAAATCATAAGTATCTATCATAGACGGCATAAGCGCCCCATCCCACTATGTCGCCATACTAGGCTCTACAAATAAAACCGCAAATGTCACGTATTTGGAAATTGGATTTCCATCTGTGAACCGAGGAAAAAGATAGTCCTCACCGACTTCGAGACAATCTAGCCCATGTCTCAGGACCCAAACTCAGGTGGGCCCTTGGAGCGACAGGGCCGGTCCACCGATGTGGATTAAAATGCCTGAACACTGCGTTTCCCCGCCCTTTGGGGCGTAAATGAGCCAACGAATGGCTCCATCGGACCCGGATCGTCCGATCTAACCGAGGCGCTTCGCAACAGCAACAACCACATAAGTCAAACTCGTCAGGGCGTGTAAAACCACTGATGCCACTTCTAACTAGAAGGAAACGCATGCCCTCCCTGAGGTCCTCTCCCGTTTCTGGTTCACAACCGGGGTGTGAGGCTCGCGAATTCACGTTACACAAAGCTATGCCACACAGGCGGTGCTTTGATCATCAACCACAAGACTTTGCTTTTCAACAGAAGCCTCGATCAATTGCCACTTAGGCATGCCACACAGACAATTCATTCCATGCGATGGATATCCATCAATATATAACCCCTGAGCTCGTACGTCTTAGAGAAGGGCGTTAAGCAAGAGAATAAATTCTCCGCCGCCAAACAGATATATATTTAATAGAAATCAATCACACAGACTGAAATCCAATGCCAGACACACAGTCCATTTACAAGTTCGTTCTGGGTCTGAACGAAACCGGAGGCACCTAGTACCCCGCATATCCATCGATCTCCAAGTACGTCTGGACGATCACCAACTGTTTCCCTCCTCTTGGGTGTACGACCCAATCAAGATCATCAGTAATTATCCAAACGACGTGAAGACCTCCGGTCTTCAACCACCGTCTTCACCTTCGACTTATCGTCGTATCAGTTATTCAGAATGGGATAAACCCGGTCTTTCTGAATAACTCGCGTATATAATAAACAAGTGTTACACAAACACAACATACGCCTCATTCCAATTCATCAGTCACAAACCGTAAATTAATCAAGAGAATAATTCCCCAAATATTAACCCCGAAGGCCGAAACCAACATCAGATCAATAACCAGGAAACTATTCTACTTAGCTAACCTACAGTTAGTTTCTAAATTTCACATTCTTAGGGAAAGATTCCCATTAATTTTATCAAAGATAAATTCCTTTAAATTTATTCTTTAATCATCCTTTGAAAATCAATTCAAACCAAATTTTGGTTTATCCAAACTAGTCGGGATTAACGAACCTTACCGAAGTAATCATTTGTTTTAATTTCCCAATCCCAACCTATTCATCCCATGAAGTAAAACAGGTAATACTTCATATCTAACACCACGGTGTTATCGGTAAATTCAATTCCCATTTCACGTTCAAATCTAATTAAAGATTTAACTATCGCCTGGAGCAAAACTGGTGATACTCCATTCTCGATCTTTTCAATCTAATTAAAGATTCATTAAAACTCCACTTAGTTTTAATCTTTAACTGGGTTAAAGAATCAATGTCATTTAAAACACGGTTCACGATAAACCCAAAATCACATCACATTTCAATCAGTCCCTAACCGTAAATTAGCAAGTGAGCAATTCCCTAAGTATTAACCCCGAAGGCCGAAACCAACATCAGATTAATACCCCAGAAACCATTCAACTTAACTAATCTCCAGTTAGTTTCTGATTTTCTTAACTCCATTGGGCCTAAAAACAGTATTACTGAAGATACTGTTCATGACAACCCAAAATCTTATTCCATTAATTATCGGGTTAAAGAACAAGTGTTATTTAAAACACTGTTCACGATAAACCCAAAAATCAATTTCCATTCAATCCCAATTAAATATCATTTAATTGGTATTCTTCATTAAATCCAAATAAAAAGATTTAATCTTTTTCTCAACTGGGTTTAAGAACAGTGTTAATGAAGACACCATTCACGACAAACCCAAATCCCATTTGATATTAAATACAAGGCTATGAATAGAAAATATATCGGCTTATATTCAATATCAAACTCTACGACCAACAAATATCGTATTGGAAATAACGATATAAATATATCTTTCAAATTTCCATAACAATATCTGTATAATCACGAAATCCAACATCGAAATAATCCAAAGACAATTTCGATTCAAATCCATTCCAATTCAATTATTGGAAATTCTGGTTACTTTTAAAACCCTTTTCAAATCCAATTTATTTATTTTAAAAATAAATAGAATTTTAATTCTAGTTCAAAACTAGTTCATTTCGATAAAAATCTATTTTTATCCTTTCAAATATGGAGTTTTTCATCCCGATTCTTCCCAAATCGTTTCTTATGATTTTACACAAAATATTGATATTTTTAATAATTTTATCAAGGCCCGTACAGTCGATTTCCATCAGTGGCCGGACCTTTTCCAAATTTGATTTGGACATAATTCCAAATCCAACCGTTAGATTTCTAATTTCTAATTTCTAATATTCGTTAGAAAGCTCTTTTCGATGCGAACCCAACGGTTCCGGTTTCAGGAGAATCCAACGGTCGGATCTCCCGCAATATCCATTTGAAGTCAATGATCGAAATTCACGAACTACCGCAGCGCGGCGCGTTCTATTCAGGCCATTATATTATATATATATAATATATATAATATATACTTCATCGATTTCCTTTTAAAACGTAGTTTATAAATCGTTTTAAATTCGTTTTCAAAACGATTTCAACTTCATATTCAATTTTTAATCAAAATTGAAATTTTCCTTATAAATTCGTTTTAAATTCATTTCAATTCAAATTTCAAATTCATTTCAATTCGAATTCATTTCAATTCGAATCAATTTCAGTTCAATTTCAATACGTTTTAAATTCAATTCAAAACGATTTCAATTCTATTTCAATCTAATTCGAATTTCAATTCTATTCAGTTTAATTCGAATTTCAATTCAATTCAATTTAATTCGAATTTCAATTCCTTTCAAAATATCAGATTTTGAAATCACTTTCGATATTCATTGTAAAATGAATAAAATCGATATAAATATTGTTCACGTCAAAATGGCGTCAATCTAATCAACACGGCTTCATATATTTCTATTTTCAAATATTCTATTTCAAATATTTCTTTTTCAAATATTTCTATTTCAAAACTAGAATGAGGCCCAATCAATTGCCATATAATGTTAATTATATGGATTTTCTACCACACGTATATAACAACAACGATAAATCATCAACCATCATCCAAAGTGCATGCTACACTGTATAAGCATCAAATATAAATATTTAACGCTTATAACAGTCTGTCAATCAATCGATCGACATACAACTAAATAATTGGGATTAGTGTACGCCAAATATCATCCCAACACCCGTATGGGGTTTCAAACAATCAAACACGGATTTTATTTGTGCAGTTGGGCGATGTGTAAAATTTATCGTCCCAATCAATATCAGTCAAATGTGTGTATATAAACAAATCGTCTGATTTGTTTATATTTATTTCATTTCAAATACACGTTAAAAATTCTATTTTCAACTATAAAATATTTTATTTCATTTCACATCACATCACACAATCAACTACACATCAACGTCAAACAAACAAGCATACAAGCCGTCCATGGTCTGTGGACGACGGGTGTCGGGTGCTACTAAACACCGTCTGCATCCTAGTATATTTTTTAACTAGAAAAATAAATAAAAGGTAAGGAGTTCTCACCGAGTAGCTATACCAAACTCCACGACTCTTCATATGTAGGAAATCTTCATCGTGCTTGCTCTTCTTTACTTTCGTCGCCCGTATTCACTACATATATAAAAATCTTTTTACCTTTAAAAATCATATCCCTTTTGTTATTAAAAATATAATCTCTTCGCTTTTAAAATCAAATCTTCTTATTTTAAATATATACTATAAAAATCGTATTTTTATATTCAATAAAAATCTCGTTTTCCTATCAGTATTTTAATCATTATTTAAACATGTAAAGATCAGATTTTTAATCGTTATCCAATGTTAAAACTGAAAATTAAAATCATATCTTTAAAAAAAATCAAATTTTTAACTCGATGTTTACTACAAAAATCCTACCTTTAATATAAATAAAAACTGATTTTTTTCCCAATTTATATACTGCTTTTATAAATAATAAAAATATAAGCTTTTCATAATCATTCAAACGAAAAAGATTCAATTTTTATATGTCATTTTAATAAACAAAAATCCAATTTATTTACGCTATACTTATATATAAAAACCTAATTTTTATACGCTATAAAATAAATAAATAAATAAAAACAGTTTTATAGACATGGATAATTAACAAAAGAAAATATAAAAATAACAGTAAAAAGTTACTGTTCGACATCGCCAGAAGCAGGGGGATTCGCTGTTGGCCGGGAAGGGGAGGCGCGCGCCTATGCTGGGGGGTGGTGGGTCCGGTGCGCGGCTCTGAGGAGGTGGATCGACGATATGGTTGGGGGGGTTGAACGAGGGGGCTAGCGGGCACAGGAGGAGTACGAGGAGGGGAATGAGGGAACGGAAGAGAAGGGGCTTGGGTGGGTCCCGCCGGCGGCGGCGCCAGGGCCTGGAGTGGGCGACGGTCATCGATTGGCTAAGTTTTTTTTTCTTTTTAATTGACTAAATCGATTTTAATGGGGGGGCTGAATTTGGAGAGGGAAGGATAGGGGGTAAAGGAAATTATATATTTTATTATTATTTTTAAATTCAAAAAGTTGCCTTCTTAATCCGAACTCTAAATCAAACCCACCTACTGTCGCCCCTAGCTAATTACCCCCACTCCGAACACAATGGGATATGTATCGTAACCCAATTCGGCCGTTTCGATAGGTTTTTATTCAAATTAAATGGTGAATCAGTGTATATTCAATTTAAACGTACATTTTAATTTACTGGGGCCACATACAGCCTCTAAAAATTCCCGAAAAATATTTTCTAACTTCGTATTGACGATACGGTCCTAACAAAACTAGTTTCATCGAATTCTGAGATCGTTTGAAAATGGCCATTTTCCAGTCGATTAAAATCAACTAAAACTGGTCAACCGCGTTTTCCTTTGCCACGCTCACATATTGATTCGAAAAATTATGAAAATTGGAATCTAGCAATAACTTGACATCACGGATCCAACAAAAGTGGTTTCGTCGAAATCCGAGGCCGTTTGCAAAATGGCTTTTTTCGAGGGCCGAAATTCCATAGCGACTATTCTGAAATTTCAACTGGACATATCTTTTGATCCCCGCTATGAAATTTCGATTTTTCGGATTAATTGGAAAGATATCATCAAATAGGTTCTATTATTTTTGGTTTCGCTAAAATCCGGTTTATTTTGCACCCGATGTGTTCAATCGAATTTTGAAATCGAATTATCGAACTACCACGCCATTTTCAATTCCTTTTATGATTATAAATAATTGTTTATATTCTAATGACGACGTATATAAATATATACGTTCTAATTCTATTCAAAATAGATTTCTCGTCGATATTATTTAAAATAATTCATTTTAAGTATTCAAAATTCGCTAAAATTGCCAAAATAAAAAATTTAAATTGGCTCGCATTTCCGGGTTGTTATAGATTCAAAAATCAAATTCATTTGAGAAAAATCCATTTTAAGGATAACTTCCAATTTCAAGATATTATTTGAATCTATTCGATTCAAATCAATTCCGAGTTCAAATTCAAGTTCATAATATTTATTTAATCCATTTATTTCAAATTTAATTTCAAAGTTTAAATAAGGATTTAAACCTTTGAAATAGTTTAATTTCATAACCAATTTTAGTTCGAATTCCAAAATAACTAATTTAGATCATTCCAATTCGAACTAAATTTCAATGTTTAAATAAAGATTTAAACCTTTGAAATAATTCAAATTATAATCAATTTTAGTTCAAATTTCAAAATAACAAATTAGATTATTTCAATTCAAATTTAATTTCAAAGTTTAAATAAAGATTTAAACCTTTGAAATAATTCAATTTCAACATTTCAAATTCAAATTCAAATTCCAATGTATAATTCAATTTAAATAATTTCAATTTATTTTCTTGAAATAACAAACTATATCATTTCAATTCGAATTAAATTTCAAAGTTTATATAAAGATTTAAACCTTTGAAATAATTCAAATTATAATCAATTTTAGTTCAAATTTCAAAATAACAATTTAGATCATTTTAATTCAAACTTAATTTCAAAGTTTAAATAAAGATTTAAACCTTTGAAATTATTCAATTTCAACATTTAAAATTCAAATTCAAATTCCAATGTGTAATTCAATTTAAATAATTTCAATTTATTTTCTTTTTTTTAGTTTAAATTTCAAAATAATAAATTAGATCATTTCAATTCGAATTAAATTTCAAAGTTTATATAAAGATTTAAACCTTTGAAATAATTCAAATTATAATCAATTTTAGTTTAAATTTCAAAATAACAATTTAGACCATTTCAATTAAAATTTAATTTCAAAGTTTAAACAAAGATTTAAACCTTTGAAATAATTCAAATTATAATCAATTTTAGTTCAAATTTCAAATAACAATTTAGATCATTTCAATTCAAATTTAATTTCAAAGTTTAAATAAAGATTTAAACCGTTGAAATAATTCAATTTCAACATTTCGAATTCGAATTCAAATTCCAATGTATAATTCAATTTAAATAATTTCAATTTATTTTCTTTACACAGAATCACTTATTTAAATCGGTTTCACAAATTCTAAAATTTATAGATTTAACCAATCCGGTGTCCATATAATAATTCTGTATCCTATGGCCAAGTGATCGGTTATCTCAAATTTTAAATTTTAATTTCAGGGAATGGATATATATCATTTCAATCCAAAGGTCAACGTCATAGGTCTATATAATTTCAACCTATTTCTTAATTTATTCGAAATGACAGTTTGTGATGGTGCCCGTAACATCCAAGGTGATAACAATGATATAAAAATATAAACAAACATCCGTACAATTCAATATATACATAAATAAACATCCATCATAACCATCATCCAAAACAGTTCAATTTGCAATAATTAACTGATTATATGTGTCGGGGTTTAACTAGCAATTTAATTCAAAAATAAACTAACTGCAATTTAACTTCTAACAGTTTAAATTAGATGTCCATTTAAAATAGAAATCAACAACCGAATAATCAAATCAGTCAATGATTTCAATTTCACAAAAATGTGAATATTTTTGTAGGTGTGAGAAAACTCACTTTTGATCGGATTCGAATTCGTTAATTAAGGTTTATTTAACTAAACTAAACAACGCATTTAATTCAGTCAAAAATTTCAGCTAGCTCGTATCACAGTCCCGTAAGTTCCATCGCGTAGCTTTCGTCGCTGCAAATTCAGCACACTTTGTTTCGCGAAAATCCGATTCAGTTTGGACAAGTTATGGCCATTAATGTATTAAACACTTTTATAATTAATTAAATTATTAATTAACTTCTTATTATTCACTTAACCAATTTCTGGGCCGCTCCTAATTCTTCTTACATCGTAAACGTTCTATACAGAAAACCTATCGTTCGATATCATTACTTCACCCACGTGCCTCCAACACACTACGCCGTCCGTTGATCGGACATCACCTCACCGCCGGCCTTGCCAAGAGCCATCAACGCCGTCGATTTTCATAGAACTCGGACCCCTAGGTCGCGCAATCCTTGATCGAATGGTAGGGTTTTGAGACGGGAATTCCACCACCTCGATGATTGAAAACAAATCACAACCGTAGGAAATGTAGATCTCACTTAGACGAACCACTTTCGCTTTATAATCATTCACTAATTCGTGATGTATATAGAGAAATCAAGGGATTAATGTTTGAAGTTTTTAGCCGCTGATATTGAACTGGCGGCGGATAACAAAGGGGATTTGGGGTTTCTGAAATTAGAGGGGGTATTTATAGTTATTTTTATATTATTTAATTTATTTAATTCCTTTATTAATTCGTTTCGCCTTTGAACTCCAAATCAAACCCAACGATTGTTGCCCCTAGCTAAATACCCTCATCCCGAACATAATGGAATATGTTTCGCAAGCCAATTCGAATGTTATGATCAATTTTCATTAAAATTAAAATATAAATCAATATATTAAATTTTTAACGTACATTTTAATTTATCGGGGCCACATACTGACCCCAAAAAATTACAGAAAAATAAATCTAGCTATTTTTTGACGATATGATCCTAACAAAATTAATTTCATTGAATTGGAAGAACATTTGAAAAATGGTCATTTTCTGGTCGATCCAATTCAAACTGAACTGTCAAAACACGTTTAAATTTACTGCGCTCACATATTAATTCCAAAAATTATGAAAATTGAAACCTACCAATAATTTTACATTCCGGATCCAACAAAAGTGGTTTAGTCAAAAACGAAGGTCGTTTGCAAAATGGTTATTTTTAAGGGCTTTATATTATATTGAAATATATATAAATTCCATAACGACTTTTCTGAATTTTAAACTGAACATATCTTTCAACTTCTAAAGGGAAATCTCAATTTCTTACATTCGTTAGAAAGATATTATTAAACAGATTCAAATATTTCCGGTTTTACTGAAATCCGATTTATTTTGAATCCTGTACATTCATTTGAAATTTAAATCGAATTTTCAAACTACCGCGCCATTTCAGGCTTGTTATATAATTAAAATAAATGTATACATTCTAACTTCGATTAAACTAAATCTTTAGTCATTATTATTTAAAATAATCATTTTAAATATTCAAAATTCATTAAAATAACTAAAATAAAATTTTCATATTGGTTTTGAAAATCAGGGTCATCACAAGTAGTTACTCCAAGGTAACTACTCTCATGGGTTCCCTTACTAATGCAACCATAGAATTGATACTGAAGTATTACCACGAAATCATTTAAAGAATGTTCCTCGTTTTGTTTTCACTCTATATCATAGCCCGACAATCCACTTTTTGTAGTCAAGATAGCCTTATACTTGGCTAACTAATCCATCCTTCAAAATTTCTTATCTCGGAAACCTTAGAATACATGTAAGCACTTCAACCAAACTCTACTATCAGTGTAAAAACCTGAGAAAACCAGTTAATTTGTTAACTAACTAGTCCCAAAATCAACTTATACCTTGAAATGCCACGACCATTTCTTAAATTAAGATTTCTAGTTTCAACCTTGACTCACTATATAATAATGCTGATCTCTCTACGGGGTCAAGAAACTACTACTAGGCCTAGAAAAATAACTAAGTGCAAAACAGTCAGCTATTGCTATTACTACATACTCAAGGATTTATCATATCCGTAAAGGATAGCTTTGTTAGGCCTACAATACTGATACCCTACATGTATAAGCTCATATAAGCATGCCTATGGCCACACGCGACCACCCCATCAGTGAATTAAAGATAAAGGGACAGAATACTCCTAAATTAGACAAAATAGGAGAACTAAAAGGAATAAAGATAAATATCATTCCTCCTCTCATCAATCTTTACCTCCATTCTTACTTAATCCTTTTGATTAACCTTCCCTATAATCTTTTTGACATCAACGCTTTCATATTGATCTTTCACTTTTCACCTTTGTAGTTTTACCTTCAGGTAGTTTTGCTTATTCCTAATAATTGGTTACCGAAAATGTACAAAAAATCTATTTCCATAGTATAAGATAGTCTAATAAACAGAAGTCCGTAATTGCAAGACAATCCTTTTTTATTATCTTTAGGTTGTCGAACAATGCGTAATACGGCTAAGCTCTTATTTTGCACTAGTCCAAATTGTTTTTCTTTTATTTTTGCAATTACGTTTTCTATATTAGTTACAAACTATGGATATATATATATATATATATATATTCTAACCAACCAATCTAGGTTATTTCATAATTTCCTAACTTCATACTAATCCTTAGGCTAAATAATGTCTTTACGAAACTCCATAATGATACTTTTACGTCGCTTTGCCACCCTTATCCTTCAAGGTTGTTCCATTCTTGGCTAGATTTACTTATTATTTGTCAAATAGTAAGTTTCTCTCTAACTTTGATTTTTCCCAAATATTGAGTTATATAGGTATATATATATAAGCTTAGATATATCGCCTTATAAATAACTCAATGGAGAAAGAATAGAGATTAGAATTTGAAAGTGTCAAAGGAAAGTTGTACCTGCCTAGAGGGGATATATTTTTATTTTCAAAATAACTTTCGATTTTTGTAAAATATGTTTTCTTTCAAAAAGTTTTATTTTAAAATCCAAATTTTAGCGATCTTATAACCTTAGGCTCTAATACCAAATGTAACACCCCCATACCCCTTAATGTTACCCAAAATAAGATTCCGTTAAGGAATATTGAGTATTGTAGGTATAAAGACAATAAAACATCGCAGAGACTAAGATTTCACAAGACATAGACAAATAAATTTATAGCAGCAGAAGAAGACAATTTATTTTGAAATTGGCAAAACCCTTTTTATTTCAGTTGAACCAAATTTTCACAAAATATCATGTCTTAAAATCTCAGTCAAAGCAACACATAGTACAAAATAATATTATCCCCAAAAGTAAGAAAGGTACAACCAAAACGTTGGGAAAAGAAACATAAAGCAATCAATCTTCTACAAGAACCCTTCAGGATAGAACCAGTAAAGAAATCTTAACTAATCCACTTCCTCTCTGTAAGCCAAGGGGAAGAAATAGGAAAGAAGAATGGAAAATAGGTCAGGCATAAATCTGATGAGCTATCATGATTACTAGCATGATTGAATAAGCAAATGAAATAGGTAAAATGGTAGTTTTAGTGTCATATAGGATATGTGTCTGTGCAAACCCAAAAGTGAACATAAGAGATAATGAGTAGAATTGACTATTCTCATTCACTTTCAACACTTTTGACTATTTGTACTTCTACGAATTCAGAATATAATATAATTAGGAAAGAAATATTCTTAATACTACCCATCGACCGGCTTCCATACCATGGTGTGATAACCTATGCCCACTGTGGACCTCATGTTTATCAGGCCCAACCCATCAGCTCTAAAAGACATAGCGTTAATCATAGGGGTTATAATGTCTTACTTTCTCCAATTGGCGCGATGCACACTTACCGCCCCGCCAAAACGCGCCCGTACCCACCTCATTTGGACCTCTTACTATCTAGTGCAATAAAGCATGCCCTCGACTCCTCCTCGTATGAGACCTCCATGATAAAAAAAAAGATACTGCCTAATACGGGTCCCCAAACAACAATGCAATCTGACTCAAGTCACTCTTAGACTTGGTCCCCCATTATTTAATTTTTATCGTATGGCCACTTATTTTCCCTAATCGGTCTACACTACCAGAAAGGACCACAACTATAAGCCACTTATTTTCCCGAATCAACCGCCACTGCCAAAACAGACTCTTAGTACATGCTTATTCATTAGGACACTTGGATTAGAATGTTACAAGGCTATTTGGATAAGCATGTTTAGGTAAGATTTCATGATTACTTAGATTTTTGAATAGGTTTGGGTAAATTAGAAACAACTGTAGTTGTATGTACAGTATTATTTGTAGATCTGTTATTCTATAGTTTGTTCCTATTTTCTGTATATCTTTTTCGGTGAGTTTTTATGTAATTACTAGACTAGTATGATTTTTGGATATTCAGGCAGTAAAATAATTTGCTATTTTCTTTTAGTTATTTACAATCTTTTTTGCGCTTATTTTCTATAGATAATTCTGAAAGTTTAATTACGGTCTACTCCTATTTCTATTTCTATTTCATTTCAGTAATTTATTTTTCTTGTTAATATTCCAACCTTCCCCTACCCACTTTCTTTATGGTTTTTTATTTATAGTTCGGGCTATGCCCTATTTTTTTATTTAATTTTGTTTGTTTTGAGTTAGGCCATGCGAGAGCCTAAATCTTTTATCCTTTTATTTGCGTTGAGCTTAGACTTAGTGAGAGCTTAAGCCTTTACGCTATTATTTTTGCGCAAATTGAAAAAAAAAAAAGATTTTGGGTTATTTGGGTCATGTTGAAATTGATTTAATATTGTAATCAACAAGTGAACTACAATTTGAGGAATGTTGAAATTGGATACATATAGTAATCCACAAATGAACTGCATCTTGGGAAATGTTGGAATTGGATAAATATTTTAATCCACAAATGAAATATAATGTGAGGAATAATTAATAAATTATGCAATGGGAGAATGCGTACATAAATGGAATAGGTTAACTTAGTAATTCGCTAAGTAACTGAGATTCAGGGTTGCATAATAATTATGATAACAATATCATAACCTAAACAAAATGCTTAGTACAACCTAAAATATAACAAGAGGTTATATTGGAAGAGTTGGCTTCTTAAGTGAACTTACAGCGTGTGTTAAGTTTAAAATGAAATAAATTAATAAGCATGTAGGGGAAGTGCGTTCCGATGGCATAAGCCAATGGGGAAAAATAAGCGGGTTATAGTTATGATCTGTTCTAGCTACATAAGTTGATTGGGAAAGCAAGTGGCCTAATGAATAAGCGTGTAGTAGAAGTTCGTTCCGACGGCTGATTGGGGAAAATAAGTGGATTATAGTTGTGGTCCGTTCCAGCAGCGTAGACTGATTAGGAAAAATAAGTGGCCAGATGATAATAAATTAAATAATGGGGGACTAAGTCTAGGTGTGACTTGAGTTAGATTGCGTTGTTGGTTGGGGACCCATATCAGGTAGGCCGCATTATTCCTTTTTTATCATGGAGGTCTCACATAAGGAGAGGGCAAGGGTACGCTTTACTACACTAGGTAGTAAGAGGTCCAAACGAGGTGGGTAGCGTTCTAGTAGAGAGGTGAGCATGCATCACGTCGATTGGACCTATGATTAACTCTATTTCTTTTAGAGCTGACAAGCTGGGCCTGATAAAGCAGAGGTCCCTAGTGGGCATAGGTTATCACACAATGGTATGAAAGCCGATCGATGGGTGGTATTTGGAATATTTCTTTCCTAATTATATTATGTTTTGAATTTGTAAGAGTGTAAACTTTCAAAAGTGTTGAAAGCGAATGAGAACAGTCAATCCTTTTTATTATCTCTTATGTTCACTTTTAGGTATGCACAAACACATATCCTATATGACACCAGAAATACTATTTTACCTATTTCCTTTGCTTACTCAATCGTGCTAGTAACCATGACAGCTTACCATATTTTACATCTGATCCATTTTCCTTCATTTTTTCCTCTTTTCTTCCCTTATGCTTACAAGAGGAAGTGCATAATTCATATTTCTTTGTTGGTTCTATCTTGAAGGGTTTTTGCAGAAGATGGATTGCTTCTGTCTCTTTTCCCAAGGTTTGGTTGTACCTTTTTGACTATTTGGGGGATAATATTATTTTGTACTCTGATGTTGTTTTGACTGAAATTTTGAGACATTATATTTTGTGACAATTAGGTTCAACTGAAATAAAATTGGTTTTGTCAATTTTAAAATAATTTATCTTCTTCTTCCACTATAAATTTATTTGTTTATGTCTTGCGAATCTTAATCTCTACGATGTTTTATTGTTTTTGTACTTACAACACTCCATATTCCTTAACGGAATCCTATTTCGGATAATCTTAAGGGGCGTAGGGGTGTTACATTGACCTTTACCTTGGCTAAACTACACAACGATAACATTCTGAAGACTACTCCTCATCTTTGGCCACCTGCCTCGCTCAGTCGCGCTTACAGATCCACTAAGCCTCCCTTATAGCCGTAGAAACTCGAACCTTCCCGTCATAGTAGGCCATTCGAGGCGGTAGCACTGACCCGCTCTGTTCCAATCAATCACTGTTCAATCGATTTGTCTGCTGTATCATGTACTTGCTGTCGCATAAGCCACTATCGTGTCGTCTTTGTATCCGTGTAGTTTTATCGAGTCATGCACAATTTATGGCAGCTGGTTTTCCCTCTGTGCTATCATGTCGTTCATCGTTCCACAGTTTGTAGACTTCATCATTGATTTTAGATCCGTTTCGAGGTGAGTGCTTAAAACTCACTCATGCTGAACTAACGTTTTCATACAAGTTAAATTGAGTTATGTTTTATATAAGTTAGATGTTTTTAAATTGACATATAATTAACTTGGTTGAATTATGAAATGATTATCATGGTTGATTTATTCTTGTTGATATTATATGCATGTGTAGTTTATAACCGCAAAAATAGCATGGGCATATGAATTTATTAAGTTTGATTATAATTCGAATGTGTCCTATTCGGGTATTGATTGATAGATTGTTGTTATCTTTATAAATTGTTAGCATGATTGTTGTGGAATCTCATGGGCATTGGTTATGGTTAAAATTATATACCTATAACATTGGAAAGGGTCAAAATGATATATACCCCTAAACATGGTTTGGTCAAAACAAATGGTTTCATGAAATTAAAATTGTCTAAAATTTAATAATAATTTGAAAATTTCAAATGGAATTTGTTAAAGTAATTTGTTTGGAAATTTTAAATATAAGGTTTCATTTGAATAATATATAGAGAGATTTGAAATTTTGAATAAAATTTTTAAATATTAAAATTTTGCATGTTTATGTTAACGTATTAAGCAACCTTGTAATTAAATGTGACTTTTTTTAGCATGGCTTAAATGTGACTTTTTGTTGAAACTTATATGGTGATGTTGAAATGAATTAATTAACCAATGGATTTAATTTTTTAAATTAAATTTTTAAGGTTGAAACCTAAGTTGGTTGAAGTTCAAAATTTAAATAGTTTGAATTAGATGAAGCCAAGCCAGTGTTTATTAGAATGATTAGTGATTTTGAGTTGACTTAATTAACTTTGATTTTCAATTAAGTGACTTAATTAATCTTAATTTTTAATTTGAATTTAAGTTGGAATTAATCTAATTCATTTTAAACCGGATTAACATATAAAATTGAAATTTATTGATATTTTGAACTAAAAGGTAAAATTCGAAATGACTAAGTCTAAATTTAGCGAATTTAATTTGAATTCTAATGTTGGAATGGACCGTGTGATATGAATAATGAAATGTTTCTGATTTATAAATCTGAAATTTTTAAATGAAATTGATAAATAAAATTTTGGTTTAAATTCATCATATTTTAAATCGTAAAAGTTAAAATGAAGATTTAATTTGAATTTATCGAAATTGAATGATTCAAGTGTTAAAACTAAAATTTTTGAATTTAAGTTTTAAAATCAATTTAATGCAAATATATTTAAATTTGGAATTTACGTTTTGAACCATCTTAACAAGAATGGGTTTAGACATGAGAATCTAATTTAAATCACTTTATTGTTGTATGCTTAAATTAGAAATTAAGATTCAGACTGCTTAAATTGAAGTTGATTCAAATTTGAAATTTTGGTTAATGATAAATTAAAACTTGAAATGATTTGAAATATATTTTAAATATGAATATGAGACTCGAAACGGTTGAAAGTGAAATTTGGAGAATTTGAAATTGGGTTCAAATAGTTTTAAAGAAAATGAACTATTCCAAACTATTACATCAAAAATATTTCTAAAAAGTATTATTTTAATTCAAAACTTTTTTCCATTATATTATTTTATTCCAAACTATTTTCTCTTAAAATTGTTTTTAAACTTGAATTGTTTCAATCAATTTTAAATGAAAATCTATTATCGATCTAGGTCGATTGAGTCCATAATTTTATTAAATGTAAAATATTACATTTGAATAATGATATCTGTGATGTGGAAGTCTCATATTGAAGTTGTAACCTGATATTTGTAATATGAAAATATGAAATTGTAACACTAATCCAATATTGAACTGATTTAGGGTATTATTACATGAAACTAAAATCTGAACTGGATTGATTTTTGACATGAAAATATGATGTTTTATCGAAGTATAAAATGATTATAGTGTATCAAATGACGATTGGTTTTTTAAAATGGCCGCAATTGGATATCGACATAATCTCCGTCCATTCTGGAAACACTTCAATAACTGTGTACATGAAGGATGTTCCAAAATGAAGCGGTTGAATTGACGAACGTTTACTGACTGACATAAGTGAACGATGATGGATAGCCTTGACACTTGTGTTACAACTAAAATTTCTAAAATAAGAGCCTTCGTTTGATAATTGAGGCTAGTTACCTCTAGCAGATACACCTCTTCATATTACTTTCTTGTCTTATGATATGATTGGTGCACCTTGATTGATTTGCTGTGTTGTGCGCGGTCGGTCATTAGGAGTTACGACTAGCCAAAAAGGGTAAACTGGTAGAATCATATATTGGACATTGTCTCACATGCCTTGTCTTATTTTAGCCTTACACGAGTCCGCTGCAATTTTATTTTAGCATTGTACCTATACGAGACTCACTAGCAACCAACCTGATTGTGTTACAGGACCTGCATGGACTACATGCTTTGAAATGTGTTAAGCCGAATTAATGTAAAGACTTAATGTCGTTTTCATATTTATTTTACTGACGGATATATATATATATATATATATATATATTACGTAACACATATTTAACAAACTTTTATGAGATGGAAAATCTTGTAATATCACTTATTTTATTGTGCACTTTCCTATGTTAATTTACTTGACAATGTTAGTTCTGACTCGAGTATTGTGTTTCCATTATGCATGGGTCGGGCCTGTGTATTACAACTGAGGAGTGTTTTTCTGAAGATGAAGATATTGTTGGGGACTCCATCTTTATTTAATTTAATTTGTCATTTCAGTTAAGTTATGTAGTTGTTATACTTTCGTTATTTCCAATTGTTATATTTTATAAAGTGAAATGTAAACTTATGAAATACTTGTGTATTTATTTATATGCTCTAGGAGATTTTGAGTTGTATTTATATTTGTGTCTATGTTTCTGTGATTGATTTATTTATATACATCGATTATCTATCATTTTTAGAAAGTTATTTTATTCAAAATGGTGTGCTGTCACAAATAAGCTCGAATCACTGAGTATTTACAACAATATGTACATAGTTATCATGTTTTAAATTGAAAGAGACTGTTTATCTTCGTTTTGTTTTCTCAATATTATAAAATTATCTGAATCTATAATGAAAATTTCTCTAGTTTAATGAAATATAATCTTGTTTAATTTGACTTAATTTAATATAACAAAGATTTTTTGAACTAATTTTAAATGGAAAGTAATTGATGGACATTGGATTTCAAACTTTCATCATTTTCACATGATCCCAATAACGGATTTATGAACTTTCTTGTTTATTTAATAAAAGAAATAAAATTAAATAAAGTTGTAACTTTCAATTAAAGTGAGTGTTAAATAGTAAATATGGGAATGTCATGCTACATTAACATAGAAGCTTGCTGCTATAACTGGAAAATAGGTCGAAATCTATACAAGTCATGGGTGAATGGTAGATATCAGAAGCCATGTGATATTAATTCCTCAAATTTCATCCGTTTAATCCCATAGTTAAATATTTCAGATAAAATAAAACTGTCCAATATCTCTCCTCTTTTGAAAAACCCACTTAGATCAACAAAAGAAGGTCCTCATCCGAGTTAAAGATGGATAATGGGGATCATGTGATATTGAAGTTTCAGGTTTCACCCGCTTAACCAGAAGAGCCATGTGGTATTGATGCCATATTTCATTCGCTTTATCTAATGAGGTCGTTCAAAAAATTATCTATCATTTTAAGAAAGTTATGTCATTCAAAATGGTGTGTTGTCACAATTATGCTTGAATCACTGAGTACTTACAACAGTTTGTACATAGTTATCATGTTTTCAATCGAAAGCAATTGCTTATCTTCATTTCGGTTTATCAATGTTATAAAATTGTTTGAATCTATAATGAAATTTTCTCTAAATTAATGAAATATATTCTTCTTTAATTTGACTCAATTTAATATAACAAAGATTTTTTTAACTAATTAAATGGAAAGTAATCGATGGACATTGGATTCCAATCTTTCATCATCTTCGCATGATTCCAACACTGAATTTATGAACTTTTGATTTATTTTCATCATAGAAGAAAGAAAATTAAATAAAAATGTAATTTTCATTTAAAGTGAGTGTTAACTAGTAAACATGGAAATGTCACACCATATTAACGTAGAATCTTGCTGCTATAATTGGAAAATAGGTCAAAATCTATACAAGTCACCAGTGAATGGTGGATATCAGGAGCCATGTGAAATAAAGTGGACCTCTTACTGAAGTGTATCGGTGGAGATATTACATACCATACATCACAGTGGGCTTAGCCCATTTATTTACTTTTATCTGTATCTATAGCCCATGTGGCAGTTATTATGTTAGCCTGTGTGGCTTGTGTGTGTAACATATATAAGTTCACACCTCTTTGTACATTGAATTATTCTATTACGCATTCATCAATTCTGAAATAATATTACAAAATTCTTTTATGGTATCAGAGCCTGAAAAGCCAAACGGCAAAATTACACATTTCAGAAATCAAAATTTTCTTATCTACAATTTCGATTAGGAGAGGCTGTTGATTACTTCTCAGAGGGTCCGGTTGCGAGAAAGCTTTACAGCGAACCGCCATCCTCGACCCATCTTCATCATCGAAGTAAGCCTTCCGATCTCAGTGTAGTATCTGTTCAGATCAGTTGTTATTCTTTTCGGTCCCCAACATATCAATAAAGCCCCAAATAGGTTTCTTAAAGCTTTCTTGAATATTATTTCGATCAAGATCACTGCATATTCTTGCCGAAATCAATAGTAGTTGGTTTTAGAATTCATTCATTGAATTTCTGCCGTCTAAGCACACTAATTTCAGACATTTCTTTCCAGCCAAAACCCAGTTGCAATGGCAGGAGATAACGACACCTTAAGTTTAGCAACATCCAGGAATGATACTGCTAGAACCTCGGCATCTGTTACAACCTTGATCAAGCCAAAAAGCCTTGTGATTAGTAATCCTCTAGATGATGATAACTACATGTTATGGAAATATCAAGTAGAGACATCCCTGAAAGGCTATGGCCTACAAGATTTCATCAAAGGTACGGTTAGTATTCCACCTATCATGATATAAAACAAAGATGGCAATCTGGTTAGCAATGAAGATTATATTTTATATTAAAAACAAGATAGCCTTCTTGCATCTTGGATCATTTCTTCTATAAGTGCAAACTTGTTGTCACAAATTATTGGTGCAAATACATCTTTCGAAATATGGTCTGCTACAAAACAAATTTTTAATTCTCAATCTGATCCTAGTAATGCACTATAGAAGTCAGCTCCAAAACATCAAGAAAGATGGAATGAGCATGAGTGAATACTTGACAAAGATTAAGATTCCTTGAGATAAACTGGCACTAATACAAAACAGGCATGTTGCATCGGTTGTTTATCCCCCTGTTGCATCAGTTCAGAAACCGATGCATATGCAGCCGATGCAACAAATGAAAAAAATTTGCGTTGGTTTTAGAATCAATGCAACAAATATACTTTTGCATCGGTTTCTAGTAATAACCGGTGCAAAAGAAAGGTTTTAGGCTCAAAACTAATGACTGTATTGCATCGGTTGACCAGTAACAACCGATGAAAAAAAATATTTTTGCACCGTTTATTATTGTCAACCGATGCAACATAAGGTACATTGGCTTTTCACCCCTCCTTGATTTGCATCGGTTGTTTCTAAATGCAGATGCAAAATGACTCTTCTCATAACAAACAATCATTGTATGCAATATGATAATCATTTAAAATAAAATCAAATTGATGACAAATGCAGATTGAATAAGATAATAGCAATATATATATTTAAATCATGCATAGTGTCCATAATCCATACAAAAAAGTGATCATAAAATTCATTTTAGTACAATAATTCTTACATTTGATATGTACATTCATTAAGAAGAAATATAGCCTAGACTATGAAGTACCATAATATAGCAACACTTCCAGCACCATTCTTCACTTCAATCCAAAACAAGAACCTAAGTTGAAAAAATATATATATAATGTCAATAAATTAAAATGTATTTGAAATTACTTTGAAATAAAATGTCAACTTATAATGACAGCCCCATAATCCTCAAACTGTATTGGTATAATAATGTAAATGTAGGAATAAATACAGATGATGAGAAACTTAAAGCATTGGAAAGTATGAAACCTGGTGCCGCATCCAGTAATAAGAAAAGATCACCAATGAGCTCCTCTATAGACCACGAAAACCAACCCATTTGCTGTAAACAGAAAACAAACTAAAAAAATTAATGCTACTAGCAAAGCAGCGATATACAAGCCGCAGATTAATGTAGCTCAATGCCAAGTTGTCCAATGCCAGAAGAAGTGAAAAGCACACCCAATATTACCATCTATGGCTACTTGAAACGAGGTTATTGTACTGTTCTTAGTTTTTGGATATTTAAAAGTGAAATGGTAACTATTTTTGCCTATTCATTCGTACTGACTTCTGCTAGTTGAATTCCATGTTCCATTTCGAAATTTCCAGACTTCTACCAATTGAAAATACAACTTGATTGGATGTCACAACATAGGTATCCCCATAACAGCAAGAAAAAATAAAGAAAAAAATTCCAACGTTTAAAAAAATTTAAGAAATTTCCAGACTTCTGTTGGAACGCTTCAAATAAAATATTATTTACTTTGCAAACAAATTTGAATTTTTTTTCTAACACAAATTTATCAGCATACCACTGCTTGAATTTGCACAATAAAACGGGCAGTGCAAGGAATTGATTCAATTACTTTAGCACGGGAAACATTCATATGGTTGAGATGCAAGTTCCTACCTGTTTGGCAAAATAGTCCTCCTATCATTTGATCTAAACATTGTTTACTTTCAACTAACTGTTAATTGAGTCTACTGTAGCTTGTGTCATTTTGCGAAAGATTATGCCAGATGAATTTAAAACTGAGAATTACCTGATAAGTAATAATTACTCAAACAATAAGAATATTACTTTTCAAGATTGAACCGTGTGGTTCATAGTTTATTGAACTACTTAAAAGCTTTTCTACTGCACGTTAAGAAAAAAATTAGAGGTTTTAATTAAAATGTTTTTTTAAACTTTAATTTTGCTAGACTTTAATATGTTAATGCAACAACTTCATATCTTTTGAACTTGTATTTTTTTTGTGCCATTTTCCTTTCATTTAGTTTGAAAAAGAAACTCGGTTTTCCCTTTACAAAAGAATTATAAGCTTTAGTTTACCAGTAAATGATACAACAGAAGTTTCCCTTTATTTTGGCTACTTCTCTGAAGCATAGTTTGACGTGGTTATAAATGATACAACAGAAGTCTTTTACCAGTTTACCAAACCTTTCAAAAGCGGTATTATGATACTATATTACAAAATGTTATTTGACGCACTTGAATGCACACTATATAAGTATTTTTTTTCTCTTTTAGGATTATAATACCAAGCCACTAAACTAAATAAATTTTATCTTTTGTTTTCTTTGAAATGCAGCATCCCTGTTAAAAAGGTCATTTATGCAGATAAGTAGATTTAAACAAAAAATTAATAATTCAATAGTATTGTACGTGGGTCTGTGTGTATATTGTTTTATACGCTAATTTTTTTCATGAGAATATGTGCAAAGCAGCTCTCGAGCCACTTTTTTTTTAAGTATGTTCTGTTTATATTTAGTAATAGTCCTAATACATGTAGTATGTCAATTTCTTTGATATTAGCCCAAACTGCCATATGTCTTTCTAAGATCCCTTAAAAATAGAATCTAAGCTTTCTTTGCAAATTCAAATGTCTTTCTATGATATTGGCAAATCTTCGTATCGTTTAAAAATAGAATTTGATAAATAACTTTTTTATTATGATACCGTTTGTTATTTGGCTTATATAAACAATTAGATGTTTCAACTTCAGGATAAGTTTTCAAATTAACCGCACATGATTTCAATCTCAAAAAGGAACTAAATATTCATATTAATCATTTATTTGACATCTCCTTGTTTCGGTTGGGTGATATATGTTAAGGCCAGCTCTGCCTCTGGGCATAGGCCAGTCCACTCAATGCCTGATCATAGGAAGAACCCATTATTTATGTAACATACTATGTAAAGATGTATGTTATCCCTTAAGCAGAATGCATTGCAACTTATTTAGTGTGAAGTAGCATGTGCAAAATTTTACTAATACTGCAGCAACTTGATTCCATTTGTATTATTTTGCTTACTAAAATTTTCACATTCTAGGGGAATCAAAGCATTATTATTTATTGCCCAGGGCCTATTTACAAATTCAACAGGCCCTCATATATATGTAACAGAAACCATCAATGAATATATATATGTTCTTTACTAGTACACAGCCCGTGCATTGCACGGGTCTTTAAGACTAATATTTGTTTTGATTGGGTATTTTTTTAGTACGAATATTGCATCGTTTCTTCCCAATGGATTGTGCATTCTAATATTTATTACATATCATGAATTATTAATTTTGACATACTCAGTTGTGAAACAAAGAGCAATGTATCAAAACGTAATGAATCAATACTTACACAATCGATATCAACAATTGCAGTTTCAAAAGAATAAATAATTAGCAATGCATATGAAAAAATAAGCACTAACAAACCATACAGTGAACTCTTGCTTGGTTATAAGACAGAGGTGATTTTCTAAAACTTCAAAATGTATGGAGGCAAAACTGATTAATGAAACCCATATTAGCAAAATTTATTAATAGTATAGGAAAGGTAACTCTGTTGATGGAAAGATCACAAATAAACATAATGCAAAGATTTCATGATATAACAGTTATGTTAGCACAGTAATTAAAATTGGACCTAACCGAAGAGCGATGTCAATGAATATACATAGCAAGAGAAATAAAGTTAATGCAGATCCTCTTTAGTACAAACGAAAACCTTAAAAAAATGAAAATGGACAGTAATAGTGAAATTTAGAGTAAATAAATACATATGTTTCTTAGTTCCAACAGACTAATCCTTTGCATAAATATGCTATAAACATAGTAGATTTTGAGTGAAAGAGAATACAAAAATCGGAGATGTGTTACTACTAATTTATCCTAAACCACAGACACAAAAGAAGATGTGTACTTATATATAATAATTTGTTATGAGAAGCAAGACCCAATCAATATGTCATAATCAACTTGATCTTCAGTTGAGAATTTCAACCATTTTTTAGCTTGCCATATATTTTTCGATACACAATAAAAATGTAAATGGGAAAAGTGTATATTGGTTCTAGGTTCATAAAGTGATTTCACATTTTTTTTTTCTACATTAAATATCCTATTCAAGCACAAGAAAAGTACATGTGTTACCAGCCCAGGCTGTAATATCATTCCTCAAAGGCATTTCTTTATGTAAACATGGAGGTTGAACATGAAAACTTTGCTTTGTTCACGCTAGCGATTATTAGATCATTCATCTGCATTTCATAAAGTAAAATGACTGTCAGTACGAATTTAAGTGTAGCTATATATAATCATACTATGCTACAGGAGACGCTATATACATGCAGAAGCTGTCCAATGCAAGAACAACCAAAATATGAAATCCATTAGGGTTATTTCACCCACTGTCAGTTTAGGAGAAGAAATATATATATTACCACTGCCTAAATTATCTTATGATCATCTAAATCAATACAATCATAAAACATTGTGGTCAGCTGCTATGTTGGATTGCCCTCTTCTAAATCATTCAAGGGAGAAATCTTGGTGTTCTGCTGATCTTGTGCAATAATGTCAATTGACTCATTAACATCATTCATCTCATCGCAAAGCGAAAAAAAATGTTGTATGTTGCTTCATTGGATCACATTCATTTGGTTCAACAATAATCATTGCTACCAGCGTAGAGTTAATAGTTGAAAATTGAAAAATGTTGTTGGTTCCAGTGGACGATGGTGCTACTACCACTTGGCACTTTTGCTCCCATATTAGCAACCTGATTTTCTTTAGTTGCATATACCTTTGTCTGCTTCGATGTTGACTGCAGTACGTGATTCAGTGGTTTTTGTTATGGTCATCTCGTTCTTTTTAGCTTCTACCCTTCACGATAAGCCGCAATCAAAATAATATCTGGTAATTGAAAGGATAAATAAATTTTTCGATATGACAACGCCTATTTTATAGTAGTGGAGGTTCCATGTAACAACGAAAATCAAGTTACAACTGAAAATAGAACAATATCATGTTAGCATGATACACAAGATGATGGCTATAACATTTCAACAAACATATCATAAGTATCATAATGATATGCAAGTAGAGTAGTTGTGCGCACCGAGGAAGATAAAAGTAAAATGGATGAAGAATTAAATATTGACAACAGAAAACTGTAATTTATTCTAAAATGATAGTATTAACTTACAAATAAGAAAGAATACAAAGATTTCATGATACAATAATTATGTTAGTACAGTACTTAAAAGTAGAGTGAACATAAGAAGGATGTCAATGACAATGCGTAGCAAGGAAAATACATTTGATTCAGATCAAGGCACGCGCTTCGTGCATGGACTGTTGTACTACAAATATTGTTTAACACACACATATATAATAAAAAAGACATCGGGTGGATATAATTCATCCACGTCAGCAAACACGTTTTGCATACTAACACGATTATGCTTTCTATTGAAAACACTACAGTTACAGTTTGAGGTTATTTCCCAAACATCCTCCTCCTTTATCGGTCCTACTAACCCATTATCTTTTTCATATCCTTTGTATTCTCGTCATTCTAGCATAAGTCTCAATCCACTCAACTCTTCCATGCTTCTGTCTATTTCACACATCCACTCCCACTACTTCAAAACCTACAGATAATGGTACATATTTCACTCCTCCATTACCATCAATCCATAAACAAACAACGCACAGACCATTCTTCACTCCATACATTGCCATCTATTTATGTTCACCCTCCTTCCATCAATCCACAAAAGCAGCTTTCAGATTTCATTTCAGTACACGATATGTATACCGGGAACGGGTTATGCTTGTTACCCACAACACTCCCTGCTTGGGCCTATTCTCAGCCCAATAACAAACATGAGATAAATGTAACTATACAAGAAGAGGTGTGGCGCAACCCTCCTCTCTCCCTGTATATATGGTGGAAATCAGGGGACTAAAGGGATGCTGCACTATTTTGGGTGCTCTTGATCCTCTCTCTCTCTCTCTCTCTCTATATATATATATATATATATATATATATATATATATATATATATATATATACACACACACACACACACACACATACAGAGGCAGGTTCAATGGCATCCCAAAAACTTAGCACCCCTTTAGCCTACCACTTTTTCACCATACATTTCCTCCCTCTCTCCTTTCAATCGTTCTCTCGCCTCTCACTCACTTTCTTTAAACATAAATATGTGGCTGGAATTGAGGTGCAAATGGGGAGCTGAAATTCAAGGGGGCTCCATGATCCTATCCCGTATATATATATATATATATATATATATATATATATATATATATATATATATATATATATACACACACACACACACACACACACACACACACAGAGAGATCCGAGCATAAGTTTTTGTATCAATTTCATATTACATTTTCAGATAAAAAAAAGAGTTCACATCTCTCAATTATCAAACATGTTATCAGAGTGTTGATAATTACTCAACAGGAAAAGAGAAATCCTATTTGAATCTTCAGTCATCATCTGAGGTTCACCGTTTCATCAAGTCTGATCATAATTGATCATTTGACATCATCTGCTCTGCTGCCGTCCTAGAGAAGTTGATCAAAATTGAGTTCTTCATCTCAATCTTCTCTGGTTGCTGCATTAATCATCCACACTTTGATTACTTGTCGATTTATGCCATCCAAGAATCAAGAAATCAATTTGTATCATCACTTTTCATTGGTTCTAGCTGCACAAACATTTTTCATTTCTCTCGTAATCTAGTTTTCCTTTCCTGCCTGTCTTTTCTCTCCTCATTTTCTACACTGATCATCCATGGCCAAAGGTGATCAAAATAGCACACCAAGCTCGACTGTATATCAACCAAGTCCAGTTCTGAAAAAACCCAAGAACTGATTCAAGCAGTAGAGTCAACTTATATTGATTCAGCTAGATGAATCTGACTTCTTTTAATGGAAACATAAGAAGTAAACATGAACAAAAAAATTGCACAATATAAGAAGTAAACATGAACAAAAATAACCCACTCATAGCAGCATCATGTAAACATAAAAGGGAATTAATATCACAATATCGGTCCCAGTGTACGAATTTGTGTTGACATAAAGTTGGAGCATTCTCACAAACATATTATGTGCATTTAAATATGAGTGATAAACATGATACTGAACCATGAGTGAACAACAGTGTTATTGTACATAGAATATGATATATAATCAAGTAATCAATAACGGAATATGCGTTGACCCATATTTCAAGGTATCTACGTAAGTTAAACTGAAAAACTATAAATCTTACAATGAACCAAGATAATAAGTCTCAACAGCTAAAAGTCAAATAGTCATATGCAAAGACAAACAGTAATACAATTAGGATCATTCATATCCTATCTCGTTGTATTATCAAACATAACTCATTTTTTACGTTTAGCAGAAAAAAGAAAAAAAAATCATACCTGAAATGATTCGAAGTTGCCATAATTAAAAAACAACTAACTCCAAAGGATAGCATACGCATACCTCAGCTATGTTGTCCTTAATCTTAAACCAATCTAGCAACCGTCGTCGACGATCTGAGATAAACCTAGCAACTGATGCAAGATTTGATGATGGAGGAGGAATCGGTTTTGAAACTGGAAACAAAAAAAGTAAATAAATTCCAAATTTCCAATTATCTGTAAAACAAACAATACAGTTTAAGTTAATGAATGTTATGAAATTAATATTACCAAACATCTAAATAGAATTCATTTAATTAAACCAAGCAATGACGTCAACTACTTCAAAAAAAGATAACTTTTCGTTAATCCAAAATGCTAAACCAACTGGCTCCAAATGGGTAAAGTATTATGACACGGAGAAAGAATGAAGAGGGGAGATAAAAAAGAGAGAAAGAATAGTAATCCTTATGTGCGTTCAAATTAGTGTGGTGCTAAGGGCACCCCAATATATTCTTTCTAATATCACGACTAAAAAATACCACAAGAATTAGTATTACACTCTTCTTAGTACCACGCACTTAAAAAATAGGGGCTACCACACTGTTTTACCCTATTTTAATTTCGCTTGATATTCATTCGCCCTCATTTCTAAAACTAATCAATGAGCTGAACCCTAAATCTATAACCGATGAATGAAGTCGACACCGCAATGCCGAGAAATATACAATAGCCATGAATAAGATTTGAATTAAGCAAACTAAAAGAGGAAGTAAGAGATTAGAGTTTTCAAATCACCAAAAATTTGAGAGATTACCATACGAATTTGAATTTTCTCGCAAGAGATCTGAAGAAGATAGCGATTATGAGAGATTATGGTTTTTGGATTAGCTTAGTATGTGATTGGTTCGACAAATAATGATTGAGTAAGAGATTAGAATGGAAAGGTAAAGTGGTATAGGAAGCATACAAAATTTAATGAGTTTTATTTTTTTAATTGTGGTATTCGGAAGAACATATTGGGGTGCCCTTAGCACTACACTAAAATTAATTATGTTGACATACCTTTTGGCCTTACATTCAAAATCTAAAATTGCTTTTTAGCTTCTTCTGTGTTTTCATGATGAAGTGGGATAACAAATTTAGGGTTTCAACTTCATTTTGCAGAGGAAGTGGGACAAATGAGAAGCAGGCGAGAGGGGAGATGAAGGATGGAAAGAATGAAAGTCATGAATGCAGAAATTGGTACAAAGAATATAAAAGGAAGAAGTGGGGATGAAGTACTGGTTGTAAACAGTTCGTATTTGTGAAAAGGAATAGGTTAGTGGAATGGTTATGGAATAAACCGTTGGGTTTGAACGTTTCACGGGAAGAGATAGTGGAGTTAACGTATATTCCTTCGTGGCGAAATTTAGTCTGCGTGATGTTTTTCTGAAGTTAAATCCCTACCGCTCTTTTATCTCCTGGTTTGTCTACATAAGGGATTTTATTATATAGATATTTTTAATAAACAAAACATTAACATATTTCCTCTTTAGTAAAAAAGACATTGCAATCAGTTGGTGCTAAAAGGATGATAATAGGGCATATTCCGTAAAATGCAATTTGATATTATCATTGTCCTATTTTTGTTGCCTAATTAACATATGAAGACTTTTGTTTGTAGGTTCGTGAAATGTTGCAAGCAGCAACCATGGTGATGATGGTATATAAATTGGCCAACTGTGATTTGGCCATTCCCGATCGTCAAGTGGCTTTACGGGTACCGACGATGGTGGGTTTTACTGAACATACATGCAAAATAACATGACAACAACAATGATGTAGCATATAGGATGGTATGCCAATGTAAATTTCTACGCTGAAAGAATGCTGAAAATAAGAGACATTGATGAACTCACCGTGTTGTAGCATATAGGAAGACTATATTCAGTTATGTATGAAATAACTAGCTAAATTGTCACGAGCCTCGTCCATCTCTTGTTGGCTATAAGAACCATATTGTACAAAGCACTGCAATTACGAGATTGTTTCTAAACATTCATTATGTGATTACTTAACATAAAATATGAAGGGGAAAAAATTTAATTTAAGGACAAATTTATTTCACCTTTTTATAACATCAGCAATACTTTTTACCAGTTTTATTACTTTGCAGTCTATTCAAGAGACACATATTCTCATGCCTTAAAGACTCTAATTCACTTCTACATGACTCTGCTTCCTTCCTCAGTGTGTGCTCAACTGCTGTCAATCGCACTTACTCCATTTCTCGCACTTACTCCATTTGCAACCTACTTATAAAAGTATCATTACATTTCTTGCCAAGGTCAGCAGAAAATGCATGCCTTAATCTTCTAGTAGACTTTTCTTGTTCATTACATGTCTTTTGCAATCTTACTACTGCTTTATGCAGTCCCTTGTTCTCATTTTCTCTAAGCTTATAGCTTTCTCGTGTAGACTTAAGATTTTCTTCAGCTACTTTGAAGAGCTCATGTAACTCGAACAATTCTTGATGAAGATTATGATTCCCTGCTCTTGTTTCTTCCAGGTTAGAAGATAAGTCCTGAATTTGAATCTCTGAACTCATAGTCCTGCTTTTAATTGATTGTTCGTTGTATTTCAGCACAGATATCTCCCTCTGCAAACACACATTTTGCTCTGCAAGTTCTCTGACTCTTTCACGAAGTCGAGTTTCTTCAGACTGAAACTTTTCGAGCTTCATAGACCAATCAGTCGATCTTCTATCCAGCTCCTTCTCTAAACTAGACTACAAATCAGTCTTCTCTTTCTGTAGTCTTCTAGTTCTTATATCAAGTTCAAATCTACCATTTTTTATTGCTTCTCTCGTGGAAACCCTCTCTGCAAGTCGAGACTTTAGCTGTGAAGAGAGTTCAAATGCCAAAGTTTTTCTATCATCAGCGATACTTTTTGCAAACACACATTTTGCTCTGCAAGTTCTCTGACTCTTTCACGAAGTCGAGTTTCTTCAGACTGAAACTTTTCGAGCTTCATAGACCAATCAGTCGATCTTCTATCCAGCTCCTTCTCTAAACTAGACTACAAATCAGTCTTCTCTTTCTGTAGTCTTCTAGTTCTTATATCAAGTTCAAATCTATCATTTTTTATTGCTTCTCTCGTGGAAACCCTCTCTGCAAGTCGAGACTTTAGCTGTGAAGAGAGTTCAAATGCCAAAGTTTTTCTATCATCAGCAATACTTTTTGCCAGTTGAACCAGTGCATTCATATGGACACTTTCAAATTCAAGTTCTTCTTCAGATATTGTACTCAACATGTGTTCAACATCTTTCACTTTTATGCAGCTGATCGTCAATAATTCAAGGTCTTCTTCAGATATTGTACTCAACATGTATTATTGATGACGACTCGAAGAAAAATGAAATGAATTAGTTCAAGAAATTATGATATGATCAATAATTTGGTCTAACTCTAAACAAACCGGGACTGAAAGTTAAGACAATTCGATAGTACAAAAATAAAGCTATTGTCAAAAATATCAACAGCAGCATGTTTGTCGTGAATTAAATGAGAAAGGAACACACGGTAAAAGCTACATACCAAAGGTTGAACCAATCAGTTACATCGTGCTAAAAAAACACAGAAAAACAAGAGCTATCAGTGTATATAGATGCATAAATAAAACATATAGATGCATAAATAAAACTTACTGATAAGAAGGATTTCGACAAGCAGGTGGTGATTGCGTGATAAACTCAAATTTCCATCTGTGGCCTCGTTATAATTTTCTACCGAGTCAAAAGTAAAACTCCGTTTGTGACATGGAGTATACTGTTCTTTATTTCCCGTGTCCTTTTCACTAAAATCCACTTGATCATCTGCGGCCTTTGAAAATGCCTTGCTAAGTTTAGGATCAGGCAAAGCCCGGTTGTCGTTATTTGCATTATTTGAAGCCAAAGACTTGAAGGTGAAGAATCTCTTCATCTGGATGATGTTATTTTAATCTACAAGTGTATTATGGAATCAGTGAACAATTTTTACATAGTTGCTTCAGTCTACATGTATTTTCTGACGAGGAAACACCACGTTAGTGCATGCGCACACACAAAGACACATTGAACTAAGTATACTGCAAAATTTCAGCAAGCAAACATAAAAACTCGAGCGTCTTACAGACAGTTTATTAGTAATATACATGAATACTCATTGTAATAATCCTTCAGTACATAATCCTAAAGTCAAGATCACTTCAGAGTTTTTTGGGTGACAAGTTAACGAAAAGAAACGTTCAGGTTAGTAAGGTTCAACAAAAAAAGTTAAACTGCTAAGGGTAGTTACATATCTGGAAACCAACAAGGGAAATTACATGTATTCTACATTTTGTGTAAAAGTGAAAAATACTGTTATTTATTAAATTTTGTGATTAAGGCTAAGAGGGGATAGTGATGGAAAAATAGAAGCTTTTCAGATTCTTATGATGCTAAAACAGTACCAACCAAAAAATCAGTGAGAAATAATATTCTTCACACCTTCATTGATTACATGGGAGAGAAATTTTTGTTAAATGAAAATAGAGAAATGGTGCACATAAACATATGAACGAAGGGGTGCAGGTACAAATGACAATAAAAAAGGAGGGATAGTCTGGAATCAAGCAGTGATATTATCGACAGTGATGCAATCTTACTACGACACCACCCAAACCGTATAAAATTTAAATATACAAATTCGTTGATTTTTAGAGTAAATTTCTCAATCTAATAATAAAACCCTTTAAAATTTCAAGTTTTAGCCAACACAAATAAAATCTTGATCTTTATTCAAATATTTCAACACAGGTCGTTATTTTCTTACCTGCGTTGAGAAAACAGTAGCAGAAGCACTTTTCCAAAAACCTGAATTCACAAATCAGAAATTCATCAATAAATTCCGAATGATCCAATTAAACACTCAAGAAGCTCAATTTAGCATACAATTCATGAGAAAAAAAATAAAGTAAGAGAACAAGAATTATGAATGACAGACGACGATCTGGAAACACCTAGCTGCCTTGGGATTTGGCAAAATCTAGAGTGTGGCGGAATTCTGTTTGGTTTTTGATTTTTGTTTTCTTCTTTTTCTTTTTAACCGGAGGCTCAGCGTATAAAATTTCAAGTGTCAGCTAACGGTGCCGTCAAGACCAGACTGATGCACCTGTAACAGACATTAACGGCGACGTTACATTATAAAGATTATCTGAGCACAACGGCAGTATTATGTGGCCGAAGGCAATGAGATCTTGGCCACTCAATTTGAATTGAATGGCTAGCATTAAAATGGGGAAGTTTAGTGGATTATTATAAGATTTAATTAAATTTGGTAAATGGTCAAGATTTTTATTTATTGTGAATCTGCGTGACAGATGGTTTCCTAATAGTTGTAAATTCTTTTCCTTAAATTAATTATGAGACAGTCAATATGTAATTAGATTTGGTTAATGCACTGAATTATGCAACAGATCAAATTACATATAAAGACCTAAAATATAAATAAACTTGCATAAAACAGCTGGAATTCATAATAATAATAAAATCTTAACTTGTCACAAATTGCACACTTATCTAACGATTCATTATGTGAATTACGACTCAAGACTCTCATCAATACTGAAGGATAACATTTGTTAAGTCTCCTGAGATATTCGCCCAAGCACACATTGCATTATCTTACAAACTTTGAGTAGATTTACTTTGCATAAATTCTTTAGATGGGGCAATGGTGGCATAAATCAAAACAGGAATCCCACTTGAACTAGCAATTTTGAGTCTTGCTTCTTTATATTGTGCTGAAAGAGACCTGAGTGCTCCAGCAGCTTCAGCTCTAATTGAGACTTCATTTCCTGGACTAAGTAACTTAAGCAGTAGTTTAGTACCATCTGCAGCTAAAAATTTGGAGTAAATGGCTGCATCTTCTGACATCATATGAGCAAGAAGGTAGTAAACAGTCGCCAATGTGCTTTAGCAAAGTCAGTTTCTCTTGTACTGTTGAGGTATTCCTTCATAGCTGCTCTATGCATTGTGCAATGCTTTTTAGTGTTCCATCTGTATCTTACATATTATTGTGATCTCTAGAGCCCAGATGCGGAGTATGAGGCCCCTGCTCTTGAACTTTAAAATCGACATTTCTTACCAAATCCATGGATTCATGGCTTGCACCATTTGTGCCAGAATATCTACAAGCAAGTACCGCTGCCAGCTTTTCTTCAATTTATTCCTTCATAGTTGCTCTATGCATTGTGCAATGCTTTTTAGTGTTTCATTTGTATCTTACATATTATTGTGATCTCTAGAGCCCAGATGCGGAGTATGAGGCCCCTGCTCTTGAACTTTAAAATCGACATTTCTTACCAAATCCATGGATTTATGGCTTGCACTATTTGTGCCAGAATATCTACAAGCAAGTACCGCTGCCTGCTTTTCTTCAATTCAATATTCTTCAAAATTGTTACAGGATTCAACTTAACATCACCCAATAGATTAGAAGAACTGCTGACGATCACTAACACCGCAACCAAATATGTAAAAGGATAAAATTCGGAAACGAGATTCACTTGAGCAAAGCAAAGAAGATTGAATCTATCTATCTATATAATTAATAGTGAGGGAAGAAATCATGAGGAATTAAACACTGGAATAAAATAATAGGTTGTAGAGATAGTGTCAGTTTAAATGGTGTTGGCATATACACAATCCATATTAAAAAAAATGCACACAATATTCCATTCCGTTGCAATAGTGCATGGCATTTAAATCTTGAATACCTTAACATTGTGCAGACTGCTCTAGATACTCATGTGAGAGGTAACAGGCTCTACATTCTCTTATGTGAACTAAAGGAAACAAAAACTGCTCTAGCACTGTGCAGACTGCTCTAGATACTCATGTGAGAGGTAACAAGCTCTACATTCTTTTATGTAAACAAAAGGAAACAAAAACTGCTCTTAGAGAGCGGCAAAAATTTATAAGTAACTTCCAATTACAATGTGATCAATTAAGGAACAAAACTAATAACCTTTACAGGAAAATGGCCCTCAATCCTATAGATGAGAAATCATCAAGCAATATAATCAAACATTTGAAAAGTTGTCAAACTCTATGAGAAAGGTTGCTGTGGAGAATCGTTCGGAAAATGAAACTTAAATGGCCAACTCAGAGTGATGAAACTACCAATTTCTTTCACAACAAGATGAAAATTCCTAAAACAAATAACAAAGGCAAACCCAAGAGAAACATCTCAAAATTAACTTCATTACACTGACAGCAGCATCATTCTTGTGTTATGTTATAATACAATTACAGCAAGCAATTCACGTTCAATTACCAAGCAAGACATACAGCGTACCATTATTACTTATAATTGACATAGGGTTTGACATGATTAACCAATTATTATTACTGTTATTTAACATTTTTTCCTAAAAATCTGATTTTCAATATTTTCAAAGAAAATTTATTTCAATTCAATGCAAAAATTATTCATAGCCGCAAAATAGTTCTAACGTTATAAATTCATATGAGAAACCAAGGATTTTGACATGTGTATTTTTTGAGGTTATACTCACACAGACGTGCACAGAAATGCGCGCATATAACAGCGCTGCTTATCTTGGTTATAACAAGGTTCCAAAACTAATATAGTGCTTCAAATTCTTCCTTTGCTCCTATATATTCAACTTTTCTCATATATATTCAAATTCACAATAAATATGAATTTACTGTAGAAATCAGAATAATTTATTAGCCTTGCAAAAATCAGTCTACAAACAATACATTTTCCATGTACTATAAACAATAATAAACTATAATATGAAGACTGCTCACTGATTGCATTTGATTTATCATGTTTAAACTCCTTTAGTAAAGATACATCTGCGAAGGAACCTCAAAATATTAGCATATATATGAACTCAAAATCCATTCAAATACCTTTTACTTTTATCAAATACCTTAAATGAATAACTAAATCTGCATGTAGAATCACTTAAAAAGTAAAACTGTATTAAAAAGTGGCTGCTCAGAAAAGTGAGTCGACGTCTTTAATGAAGATAACCTATATTCTTCCATTATATTCTTTTTTAAGGCCTATAAACCTGAATCAAACACATAATTCATGTACATTTGTGGCATAAATTAATTTTGGACCTAACCTTTGACAATAAAGTGTATTTTCATAAGTTTCACCTGGATGTAGACAAGTTGGAGATGTGAATTAGATGTAACTAGACTTATTACAAGTCAAATGAGCTAAATAGACTTACATAAGTTGGAACTTAACGAGAAGGCTTGCAAATAAGTCAATATAAGTTGGAACTTGAATGAGTTTTAAAAATTACTTTTCTTTGTTTGCTACCTTCTAAAAGCATCAAAAAATCAAATATGGTTGTTCGATTTTCCCGCTCAACGGATTATCTTGTTGAATTATTACACTAAGTACTTGATTTATGAGTTCATAACATACAGAAGAGATATGAAGTATATAAAAAATTGGGTTCTCAATTAGAATTTTTTTCCAACGTGTCTCTTTCTACAAACATTACAATCTATGATTGATTGATTGATTCTTTTAGATGTGGCGCGCACACAAACATACACACACACACACACACACACTCTGGTAAGTCTCACACATTTTCTCCTTGTTATCATTCAAATTTGATTACTGATATTATAAAAATTAAGTTCCATACAATTTCATGCATATGCAAAATTAATTGGTTAAGTATGAAGCTATTATCTTAGTTTAGCTAATATAGAAAAGACGTTTGTATGTTGCATATAAGATATTGCTTAAGTCGGTTCATTTGCTTCCTGCCTTAACATGTATTTACATTTGTATTCCCAAAGTACAACCAATGAAAACTACATTATTTTTGCTAAACCATTTGATGATAAATATTTCTACCCTAAGCATATTATATATATATATATATATATATATATATATATATATATATATATATATATATATATATAACTCAATTAACTACCAAATATCATCCAAGATAAACAATCATTAACAAAATTAGTAATCACTAACTTAAACTAAAAAAAAATTTAATGCAGTTTGATTTAAAAAAAGGTCATCATTCATGAATCAAACAACCAATCGTATAACTTCAACATGAAATTACATAGTAAATTACAATGGTTATTACAATATAGAATCAATCTTGATTTCAGTCTTAAAAAGTAAACAATGTTGCACTATATTTAACATTTACACATACAACTCACATGCATAAACTAAAATCAATTTATGATCGTCAAAGAAATCAATAGTAAGCCATATGATATGCATGAAAGAAGATTTTTTTTTCCAACATGTCTCTTGCTACAAACAAACTATGATTTACATAAACTCTTCTCCTAGCCAAATTTTTTTTACCCTTGCTACAAACAAACTCGCAAAAACTATGTTCATTACGATGGTAAGGCTTTTACAAGGATCTTTACAAAATTAGATTTTAGAAGAGATATGAAGTATATAAAAAATTGGTTTTTCCCTCCCAACAAAATTCTATTAATCTACAGAGATTATATATGAAAATAATAAAAACAGACAACCAATCTTAATACCATAACTTGGGAAATATACATTTATGATTTTATTAATCTACAGCAAAATTTCATTACGATGGTGGGGCTTTTACAAGGATCTTTACCAATTGTTTTCATCCCCATTTCTTAAACTGCAAACCAGTAGTCTCTCTCATATCTCGGGCAAATTCGTTTATGTAATGTTATCCACAAGATTTTGACTAACCAGCTTTGTAATGCATCGATGCTGAAATCAACATTATAACAAATTCGATTTGTATGAAGCCGAAAAACATCAAAACAAAAATAAAAAATTAGAAAAGAAAGATTCAGTACCTTAATAACAAGAAGGCATACTCGAATCTAAGCTACGAAATCAACGGTGAAGCAAGAGTGAAATACGATTTCTAGGGTTATTTTTTTTACTGTACGTCGATGAAAAGGAAAATGAAGAAAAAGCAAGTGAAGCGGGGTAAAGGTGAAATAAAGCTGGTTGGTGGGATGCAACGTGAAAAATAAAGTTACACGTCAATGTTTTGAAATTGCATCCCTTAGTTTAACCGATGCCAAAAATTTTGAATTGCAAATAAATATAACTGCATCGGTTTTATTTACGGCCGGTGCAACAAAAACTATTTGCATCTGTATAGTTTCATCGGTTTTTAGTAGAAAACCGATGCAACTTACAATTTTGTGTCATCTATTGCTTTCCCCATATGAATTGCACCGGATTTTCAGATAGAATTGATATAAATATCATTGTTTGCATCTGTTATTATCAAACTGATGCAAACGAGGCGAAGCAACAACCACATTTTGTACTAGTGTGGCTACCACTGGGCATAAAATATCTGAAAGTGAGCATGTACATTACATTACTGGAGGTTTGGACAAAGAATATGAATCTATAGTTACCTTTATTGCTTCCCAAAGAAGCATTCCAGATATTCAGTATGTTCACTCTACATTGTTAGCACATGAGGGAAGAATAGAACAAAGAAGAGCAAACCAATCAGATTATTCTATCAACAATACTAACGTGGCCAAAAACAAAGGTCAGCAAAGAAACAATACTGCTCAAAATCCAAATCAAGGCAACAATGTTCAAAGAGGAAATCAAACCCAAAGAGGCAGAGGAAGGGGCGGCAGTTGGAACAGTAATAATAGAGTTAGATGCCAAATATGTGACAGATTTGGCCATGTCGCTAATAGGTGCTATTTTAGGTTCAACTCAAAGTTTAACGTGGCAAGACAGACTCAAGGGAATAATAACAAGCCAAACGTGAATGTGACACAACCAAGCCAATAGAGTGGTAATACTGACAGCAATAGAAGTCAAACAAACAATGGAGAAGATGTCAGAACAAACGACTTAAATGTTGAAAATTGGTATCCAGACTCTGGTGCTACAAACCATGTTACAAGTAGCTTGCAGAATTTAAATTTGGGTAACAGGAGCTATTCAGGTAAACAATGTATTCAAGTAGGTAATGGGGAAACCATAAGTATATCACACATTGGTAAAGGGTACATTAATGGCAAGAGGCACCTCTCTCTGAACAATTTATTGAGGGTTCCTAATATTTAAAAAAAAAAAAAAATTAACAAGCGTGTCACAATTTGCCAATGATGACAACATATACTTTGAGTTTCACCCTAAATTCTGCCTAGTTAAGGACCTGATTAGCAATAAAATAATATTACAGGGTTACATAGAAAATGGCTTATACAAATTCAGGAAATTCCAGACCAGTGAAGATTGTAGAAATGGAAATTACTGCCTTAATATTCAAACTGATATTGATTGTAATGAAAACAATGTTGGCATCAATGATGATATTTTTACTGCTCAAACTGATACTAATGCTATTTGTAATAAAAACAATGTTGGCATCAATAGTGAAATTTTTACTGTTTGGCATAGAAAGTTAGGGCACCCTAACATTAGATCTATTAAACATTTTCTTAATTGAAAATAATATCAGTTCAGCAAATATACCTGATTCCTTTGCTTGTACCCACTGTCAAATTGGAAAATGTCACAAGTTGCCATTTTTTAATTTTGAAACTATATATAGTAGTCCTTTCGAGCTTATTGCAGCAGATCTTTGGGGGCCATCACCTTTTAAAACAGATCAAGGCTACAAGTACTATCTTTCTTTTGTAGATGCCTACAGTAGATACACTTGGATTTTCTTTCTTAAATCCAAGTCTGAAACTCATAATAAAACTGCTTATTTCATAAAATCCATTGAAAAACAGTTTGATTATAAAGTGAAAGTGATTCAGACAGATGGGGAGGTGAGTTCATGCCTCTAAAGAAATAGTTTAATGACATAGGGATCACCCATAGAATCACCTACCCACATACATCTGAACAAAACGATCTAGTCGAGAGAAATCACAGGCATATCGTGGATACTGGGTTAACACTGATGTCGCAAGCGTCACTGCCACTCAAGTTTTGGGCAGAAGCATTTGCAACATCAGTATACTTAATTAATTTAATGCCAACCAAAGTTTTAAAATTTAAGTGTCCACATGAGATGCTATACAAATCTAAACCAGATTACAACAGGTTGAAAGTTTTTGGTTGTCTGTGCTTCCCTTACCTTAGACCCTACGACAAACATAAGCTGAATTATAGATCAACACCATGTACTTTTTTGGGGTATCCAACCAACCAAAAGGGTTACAAATGTTTGGACAGTAATGGTAGATTATAAATTTCAAGACATGTTACTTTTAATGAAAACATTTTCCCATTTGCAGAAAAGTGCATGAAAATTGCTAACAGGGTTACAAAGACTGCTAATACTTTGTAGCCACTCGTTGCACTAACTGACTAGTCTAGAGACACAAACTATGACCAACATGCTGATGAACAAAGTGAAGCTAAAAGCATATCATGCACAACAACTGGATGCAGTTCAGACATTAATGACAATATGGAACAACAATCTTATGATGACCAGCAAGACAATATTAGACCAACCAATAATGGTCAACAAGTTCAAAGTAGTGAAAGCAATAGATCAGACTCATCCAGCAACAATCAAGATGAAGATCAGCTTAATACTACAAATAGGCATCATATGATGACAAGGAGCAAATGTGGTATCTTTAAACCTAAGGCCTTTATTATAAGCGTCAATGATAGAGAACCAGTTAATTCTGAAGAGGCTGCATCAAATGTTAACTGGAAGAAGGCCATGGATTTAGAATATCAAGCCTTAGTTAAAAATCAGACGTGGACATTAGTAAAGGCTCCAGAGCACAAAAATATTGTTGGATGTAGATGGACTTACAAGCTAAAGAAAAATTAGATGGTAGTGTGGCAAAGTATAAAGCAAGGTTGGTAGCTAAAGGTTACACACAACAGTTTGGATTCGATTTCAACGAGACTTTTTCACCAGTGGTCAAGCCTACAACTATCAGAATCAAATGTCTGTAGCATTAATTAATCAGTGGAGAATCAGGCAATTGGATGTGAATAACGCTTTCCTAAATGGTGAATTAAAGGAATATGTCTACATGCAGCAACCAAGAGGGTACATCAATGAAAGGAATAAAGGGCTTTTGTGCAAATTACACAAAGCAATTTATGGTTTAAAACATGCATCGAGGGTTTGATATGAAAAACTAAAAGATACATTCACCAAATTGGGTTTCTCCATGACAAAATCAGACTATTCACTCCATGTGAGGATCAAAGCAGCCACAATTATAAATATACTGGTCTATGTTGACGATATTCTCATTACTGGGAATAATAATTTTGAAATTGATGACATAATAAATTTTTTGGACAAAAACTTTCTCTATCAAGGACATGAGAACTATAAACTACTTTCTGGGTATACAAGCACAACAAAAGGTCAGTACTGAGATGGTATTGTCTCAAAAGAGGTACATATTGGAAATACTCAGATGAGCAAATATGGACAAGGCAAAACCCTTACCTACTCCTATGACAAACAATTTGCAGTTATCTAAATTCAAAGGGGAAGTAATCGAAAATGTCAAATTTTATAGGAGTATCGTGGGTGCGCTTCAATATGTAACAATTACTCGGCCAAACATTAGTTTCAGTGTTAATAAAATGTGTCAGTACATGCACAATCCACTATCAGAACACTGGAAGGCGGTCAAACGTATACTAAGATACTTACAAGGAACACTTGATCATGGATTATTACTAAGTGCCAATAGAAATTTGAATATTAACGCTTACAGTGATGCAGACTGGGCTTCAGACCATGATGACAGGAGATCAACGACGGGTTACTGTGTTTATTTGGGAACAAATCCAATTTTCTGGTGTTGCAGAAAACAGCTAACCATCTTTCGTTCGAGTACAGAAGCAGAATACAGGGCGGTCGCTAGTACAACGGCTGAGCTAATGTGGATCGGCTATTTGCTTAGGGAAATTGGAATCACCGTTGACAAGAAACCAATCATCTGGTGCGACAATCTAAGCACTATATCTTTGTCTCCGAACCCTATTCAACACTCACGTGCGAAGCATATCGATATCGATTTGTACTTCGTACGTGAGGTAATAGAGAGAGAGAAATTGGACATTCGACATGTCCCTACGTTATTTCAACGAGCAGATGTTTTGACGAAGGCTTTATCAGCAAAAAAAATTCATAGATTTAGAGCCGATTTGAGGATCGTTAATGGTAGTCGAGATTAGAAGTTGGAGAGGAAACCTAGCTTATTTCGAGGGGGTGAAATAAAGTGGACCTCTTACTGAAGCATATCGGTGGAGATATTACATACCATACATCACAGTGGGCTTAGCCCATTTATTTCCTTTTATCTGTATCTATAGCCCATGCGACAGTTATTATGTTAGCCTGTGTGGCTTTTGTGTGTAACATATATACGTTCACACCTCTTTTTACATTGAATTATTCTATTAGGCATTCATCAATTCTAAAATAATATCACGAAGTTCTTTTATATTGATTTCTCAAATTTCATCCATTTAATCCTATAGTCAAAGATTTCAAATAAAATAAGACCGTCCAATATCTCTCATCTTTTCAAGAATCCACTTAAATCAATAAAAAAAAGGGTTCTCATTCGAATCAATAAAAAAAGGGTTCTCAAAAAATTGTTATTCATTTCGCAACAGATTTGAAAATTGAAATTCCAGCAAAAGTCGGGACTCGGGTGGCAAAACTAGACGGTTGCGACTTGCGAAGCTGTTCAAAGACAAAAAAAGTTAACTAAGGTGCCTAAAGCCCTGTGTGTGCCCATTTTTCTCTCCTAAATTCAAAAACCAAATCTTCTTTCCTCTGTCCAATTTTTCGAAATTAAATCCCAAAAAAAGAAAAAGAAAAACCCGGATATTACCTTGTAATCTCCGATGTCAGCGCAAACTCCAGTGCCAGCTTCGTACAACGGTCGTGAGCTATCGGATCCGCCGTCGGATGGTATTTCCAACCTCCGGTTTTCCAACCACAGCGACCTTCTCCTCGTCTCATCCTGGGACAGTGTACGTATCTTATTCACACTTGACGGCTGTTAATGTAAAAATTCCCCTTTCGTTTATTTAGTTATTTATCGGTTTATATGTTGTTGATAATAGAGGGTGAGGTTGTATGATGCTGCAGCGGATGTACTGAAAGGGGAGTTCATGCATGGTGGTCCAGTTCTCGACTGCTGTTTCCATGACGATTCTTCTGGATTTAGTGCTTGCTCTGACCAAGCTGTCAGAAGGTCAGGTTACTATTTTTTGGCATCCAAATGGGATCTTAACTAAATTGATCCTCCCTTTCTCTCTCTTTTGGCCCACTTATTATAATATAAAATTGTGGCTATCAGAGGGCTGAAAATGCTACTAATTGAAGTGGCTGCTGATCATAGCTTTTATACATAAACAACCATACACATGTGTATGTATATATACATACAGTGCACTCGCGCAGGCGCGCGTGTGTGTGTGTGCACGCACACCCACACACATGTTAGTATTTACCCTTGCTACACAAAGGGGAGGACTATTATAATTGTAGTCCAAAGAGGGTTGAAGTTATTATACCAATAATAGTAATAGGTGCGGTGGAGTTGAATGTTTGTATGCCCATAATTATGACTGATTGCAGTGTATGTCTTCTGAAGTTGCTCAGACATTATGTGTTGTTATTAGTAAACTTGGTTGTTATACATGGAAGAGTACATACTTACTTTTACAGTGGAGATGGGAATAACACCGGAGGGAGTAAAAATTGGAGGTGGTGGATGGATTTAAGAATCAAACATGAAACTGACATTCATGTAATTACTATGGCTATGGCTAGTAACAGACATAGTTGTCATAGCGAGCGCTATAGCGCAAAATAGCGCATAGCGCACAGGTTGCGCTATTTTGGTTCTTATAGCGCAGGGGTCCCGTGTAGCGCAAAAATAGCGCGCTATTTTATCATAGCGCAGCCATGAATAGCGCGCTATTTTGCTTTTTCTTTTTTGAACATGCATTTTCGTTTTTTTTCCCTTTTTGGAGATTTTAAACATACAGTTTTTTCCTTCTGTGCTTTTTTCCTGTGTTTTTTTTTAAGATCTTCTTTTCTGTAAGCAAAAAAAAAAAAAAAAAAAAAAACATTATAGCGCATAGCGCAGGCCTTGCGCTATTTTGCGTTATTCGCTATTGACAACACTGGTAACAGAAACATATAGATTTTGAATAGCGTAAATCCATACTTTGTGCCAACATGAAGTTTAAGGTAAAGCATATATGTATTTGTTATTTTTAGCGCTCAAAATATAGCGGTTAAATAATATTTTGAAACTACGATCAAAATTTCAGAATTTGAATAAGCTCAACATGTTCGAAACAATGTTTCAAACTTAATTATTAAAAATACATATGCCATGGAAACACATTAATAATGAACAAATGTGCATTTTCACCAATATCAAAAAGTGTGTCCGTGAAACTATCAAATATAAGGCTAAGAATCAGTGAAAGTTTACACCATTGAAGTGTGTATGCATGGGATTATTTTTTTTTTTTTTTTTTTTTTTTTTTAATTAACCCATTAAAGTGTACATCCATACGTAAGAAAGCTTATAACAAGCATTATTGACTGGTTTTGAAACATCAGAAAGTTTAGACATGGTACTCTTCATGACTATCTGATACATGAAGCATTAGTTACAACCTGTGCAGAAAAAAGAAAAAAATGCAATCCCTTTCGATTCACAAATTTGATTAGCAGCAGAAGTCAATTGTTTGCTTTCCAAATGAGCTTGAATTATTGACTAATCTACCCTATCACTCAATAATCAATTTGATTATAATTTATAACATATTTTTTGGTAAGAAGATAAACGATGCAGGTTTTAAGTTTTAAGACCACCCTGTGTAAACCCAAGCTTACTGTACTACTTTGTCCAAATAAGTTGGTTTATACACCTGTAATACCTACCATCTTAATTAAGTTTTTCATTGTATATATTGTGCTTATACAGAGATAGCTTAAAATTCTGCTCCAAGCTACTTTTCTAATAGCCGACGCTTTCTTGAATAACTCTCCCCTTTCAACTGAATCAGCTCCTTAGTATCATCATCACTCAATATATATATATATATATATATATATATATATATATATATATATATATATGTATATATATGTATGTATGTATGTATGTGTGTGTGTGTATGTATGTATGTATGTATGTATAACCACTGTCCCAGCTGTAGTTGCAGTTGGCAGATTATTTGTTCATACAGGGCCGAACAGAATGCACTTGTATGATTCCGCAGCCATCTACTATTCTGAAAATCGTATGATGCCATGTTTTATGGTGACTACTGACCAGTGGGTTACTTCATCCTATGTCTGATATAGTGTTCTGTGGTATGCTGATACTGTTTGCATGAAAACACTTTACCAGGTCATAGATTCTTGAATATTTCCATTGTGTTAAGGTTTAATGTCCCAATCAGCACAATGAGTTATGTTAAAAACAATAATTTATTTCTTCAGAAATATAAGGTTCAGATAGGCATATGCTCTCCAGAGATGCAAAATTTATTTATTTGCTGATATGATTGGATAGGAATGATGACATGATTATGGTGCATTGACATCATAATCTCAATATTTTGATTACCTTTCTAATTGGATTTTGATAATAAAAAGGTTATTACTTGCATGCTTCACACAAATTATTCTCAAAATTCAGTTGAAAATATAAAAGGTGATCTTTGCGTACTTTTATGGTCATGTAAATTCAACCCTGTGATTTGAGGTGTTCTAAACATGTAGTATCGCATCATTTGTGATTGATCTCGGACTACATACATGGAAATACATGTTCTCCACTGGTATGTGCGATCTTGGATAAAGCCATTGATTAATTCTAGCAAGCATTCATTTGCTTCAGAACTGTCAAGATGAACAACTAGTATTATCTTGAGTTTATGTTGCTTGTATTCTATATGATTTTTCCTTTAGACATTTGATAAGAGTATCAATAATTTTTACGGGTCTGTTAATAATTGTTTATTATATACACACACGCGCATGAGGAGCATCCTATTGCACTTCAAACAATGCAGCACCCCTAAATGCACCGTGATTTCCACCACTTAATTCATTTTCTCACTCTTTTCACTAACTCCCTCTCTTACTCGCTCTTTATTTGAAATAAAATGCGTGACTGTGCTCTGGGTGCAAAAGGTGTGCTCCGAAACAGGGGTGCCATATAACCCTCCTCTATATGTATGTGCGTGTGTGTGTATATATATTTGCATATAGATAAAAATACATTTAGTTAATTTATTTGTAGAACTATACATCTAGCACCATCTTTGAATATAGTTTTTGACTTTGTGTTATATTTCTTATTAAATATAAACTTTAGTTTCTTGTGAATAAAATTGGTTTGTACATTAGTTTAATTGTCAAAAAATTCTTGCGTATCCTCGTTTGTTTATGAAATAGTTTTCGGTTAATAAGTGAGTTTAGTTGTCAAGAAAATTCTTAAATACAACCTACAAAAGTTCCATGCCTGATGCAAAATAGATCTTGGTTTCGTCATTGCATGTGACAATCAATTTTAATGCAAAATTAATGAATTTACCTTTTGTGCTGTGTTAACAAACCATTTATTGTCAGAAAATCAACTACCAACATGATGATATTATTTTGTTTTATATATGAATTTATTTGATTCTAGTCACCCAGTGTGGGATCTCAGCCATTACGAACTTATTAGAATACACATTTTCCTACGATTTAAGATTCACCAACCCATTCTCATAGCACAGTCATGCTGATTATTATAAAAATGAAATGCTTTAGACATGCCTGGACACTTTGTATTATAGGTCATATAATTGAGCGTAATTTGTTTGTAGGTTGTAAACATCTATTGAAATAGAGATCATATGTTTCTAATTGTGAATGAATAAATGTTTGGCATTTACACCATTTAGCTAAATTTTCAATACCATGTACACACACATGGAAATTTTAATATGGTACACTTTCTAAAAGTGGAAATGGGTGTCATGTGTCTTTGTGACACCAAAATAACAGAACTACTGCGTGCACTCACCTTTCTTGTAAAAATCATTCTAGACTCCCGTCTAGGCTCCACCCAGACGTTAGGTTGGCCTTATTGTGCAGTCCGCATAGATGAGATTTACAGTATTATCTAAGCATGTAAACATGTCTGTATGCGTTTGTTTATGTATGCATCGATTTAGGTTTGGTGCTATTTGTAAGCATCGAAATGTATGTTTGAAGTGATTTTATCTCCCTGGTTGCTTCCAAATCCATGAGATGCTGTTGTGGATTAGCTTACACTGAACAAAATACTAAAATTTTATCCAAAGTGCATGAGTTTATTAAAAACGCCTAGCTTCGATTAATTCCCGTCCACGCAATCAATTTTTAGTATATGCTTAACACCTAGCATCTGCCTAGCGATTTTTACAAATTTGGTGCTCATGTGCACACACACATACAACTTTAAGTTGCTATTCTGTTTTTCCGAAGTTAACTTAAAGTTTTATTTTGCTTGATGCATAAATGCTTTTCTATTCATTCATTCTTCCCACTCTGAGTTTCATCATGTGCCAACCTGCTTTGCTGTTATCAATCTTTTGTTGAGAAAATAAGCACAACCTTCTCCCTGCTTCTCATAATTAATATCTATTGGAATTTTTCCGTTCATTGTCTAGTATTGCAGACTTTCGTAAATCAGAAATGGTCCCAAACTTAATTTTTTTTTTGCATGTGTTAGCAATTTCGTAGTTAATTTCTTTTGGATGAAGTCAATTTTATTTTCACTCTGTTCTCATTCATCAATAAACTCAAGAAGACGCTGAGTAATCCTTGTATAACTTAGCCTTTTGTAAAAACAACAAATCAGCTTGCACTTTCCATGATCTTTTGAGTGAAATCAATGTCATCGTTGAATTTTCGAGATTCCATGTAAATATCCCCCCTTCCCCTCTTCCCCCCCCCCCCCCCCCCAAAAAAAAAAAAAAAAACAGAACTTGCATTGTTTCAAAATAATAGACTGGATAGCTCTTTTTTTGGAACATAAACTCAAACTTTGTTTTCCTCATTGAATCCACAGATTCTGTTTGCAAATAAGTAGTAGTAGTATTCTCTGGAAGAATAGTTTTTTTTTTTTCACCTTTCTTATTTTTTTACATAGCAATCTGATCTGTGGAGTTACATGATGGAGGATTATGTGTTATCAAAATCCTAAAATCTTGCAATTCAATCCGGTTTCAGATCGGACCTTTCCCCTTACAATTCAGTTCAAATTTCGATTTTAAATTATTTAACCCACAATTTATCAAACCCATTGAATCCATATTGATATGGTTTATATACTTAATTGAACTCACAATTTCAATTCTAATATATTTTAAACAAAATAAAAATGGAACAAGAGATAAAATTGAGTTTTAGGTTTTAGATGTAGAAGTATAAGAATACATACAATTTCATACTATGTAAAGACCTTAACATACAGATTGTTTGAATCTACGATTTATATCTTGTTTTGATTTGACGTGTGAACTTTACGATTTAAATCCCATTTGAAAAACCTTGAAGCCTGTATCCAAATAAAGATCAAAACCCAAATTCCTTATATAAAATACCCATTCTTAAAGACCTAGCACATTTTTTTTTAATTATCATAGTTATTTCAGTAGTCAATAAATTCATTTGCTAAACTTAACTGTACATATATTTTTTGTATATTAGGTATGCTTTCAGTACGGGAAAGGAGGATATTCTCGGACGACATGATGCTGTTGTGCGCTGTGTTGAGTATTCTTATGCAACAGGTTCTGGCTTATTCTTGGACCTTTGTGTTCCTGCTTAGCTTTTCTCTAGGATTCATTATAAATCTTCAAATGCTTTGTAATGCACTTTTGACATGGCATTTTGAATGCTTTGTATACAATTATTTCTTCTTCATCATTATATGCATGTCGTTTTCCAACTTTTTGGGGTCGGCCACATGAAATTTTAATTTGTATAATTTTATATATGTTGTGTCATATTGTAGGTTTATTTAATTTATGCGTTTAAGCATTTTGAATCATTTTTTATATTTTCATCCCATATTAATTTTGTCCCCCCCCCCCTCTTCCTCCCTTTCATTCAATGTAAATATTACTCTCTTTTTTGGCAAGACCGACCAGTTTTTATAGTGTTCCGTAACACTTATTATTATACCGAATAATAATTACAAATAAGTACGAGAATGACAGGTTGTCATTCTACTATAATCGGTTTTTAAAGTGGACCGTCCACTGCATCTTATCTAGGTTATAGAACTGGAACTAGACATTATTTCTAGACTACAAAACACGCTTACATCAGAGACATTACATACCCAAAAACACAATTATATACTCTTTTTACTGATGTATAAAGGCATTGTTAATGGCACATCGTTTTTGGATAAGGGATGTTCATTTTTTATGGTTTTTTATTATTACTATGGGACATACCGTTACAAACAGTCTTGCTTTAACAATACAGTAAGATATGACTAAATTACCCCTTTAATTTTCGACAAGAGATGACCGTTTACACAATTAATTTTCTATTATATAATACTGAATAAAGTATACATCTGAAACGACCACCCTTCACCGTTTCAACCTATTAAATCTGTTCAAACGCCTCTGTTTTCCTAGGGGTATTTTTGTCCAAAAGTTTGAATTTTTTTCTAGTTGGAGACCCCCCTTAACAATATAAAATTTAATGGTGTGTCCTTAAAAAATGACCGTCCCTAATCCAAAATTGGTGTGTCATTAAAAGCCTTTTTTTAAAATAAAAAATAAAAAAATCCCATCCGACCTAAGCTTGTTTTCTCTTATTTTCTCATTTATACATATTGCCTCTAATTTTCCCTTTCATCTTCATTTGTCTTTTTTAGTAATTCCAATCATCCCTTTTAACATTCTCATACATCTTATTTAATTTCTTGTCTCTGTTTTTAAAGTTCAATATCCGCTCCATACAAGATAGTAGGCCTAATTGTTCTTTGGTACACCTTCCAATTTCTTTGTTATTCTTTCTTTTGTGTCGTGAGTATAACTAAATATTGGTGTACCTAATAATGATGATTCACGACATCGTTAAAAACAAGGTACTCGTGAACATTTTTATTTTTTCGTAGTAGATTACTCTATGTTATACACCAAAAATATTCAAATATAATTTAAAAATCAATAAAATAAATAAGAAAGTAAAGCGAAGAGCCATTAAATCAAATTTTGAAGAAGTGAAATAAATTAATGCGCAACTATTATTGTCATATTATTTTGAATCAAAGAATCAATTGAATAAGCTTTAGAAAACATGAAATTGTTTGTTTATTTAATTATAGGAAAGAAAAATATTTATTCACTGATTTCCAAAGTATTTTGAAATGAAATATATAAAGAATAAATGAATTTTGAAATTATAAGTTTCAACAATAAAACAAAATAATTGGGTTTTTCTAGTGTAATTTATATTTAGTTTAGTCAAAGTTTAAAAGTTGTACCAAAAACTTTATTTCTTAGGGCTTGTTTGGCTTGAAAACGAAACTTTGAGTTTTGCATTTTCATCATGTATTAAAAGGGGTTGGAATAAGAGGACGGTGGGAGATGGAGTGGAGGGCTTGGGATGACGTGGACATCATGAGGAGTGGATGGGAAAAAAGAAGAGGAAGAGAATCGACGGAAAACCAAAAAAAACCTTTTTCAATTTTATATGTGATAAACATTTTCCGGATTGATTGTTTTTGGAGATCCAATGCATTTTATCATAGGAAAAACCAAAATTGTAAATTACAAACCAAATGGACCCTTAGCGTTTCAATAAACAGCTGAATGCTCAAACGGCTGCTCGCAACGGGGCATAGTAAAGCACCAAAGCAAATAAGCGAAGCGCTAAGATTGCAAAATAACCCCTAAGTGGAGCTCTGTGGCGCTCTTGACAACATAGATTCAAGTGCCGTTACGATTTAAAGTTTGAATTTTATGATTTACTTTTTTAATCCCATTTTAATAACCTTGTTATCATATATTTATTCTAGGGTTTTCTTCATTATGTAATTGTTCATAATACTCCTTTGGCTATTTAATATATCTACATCTTTTTAGTAATATATTATATCATTTACATCTTTAATGCATTTTATTTATTCCAAATTAATTTATATATAAACATTTATTTATATTTGTACCAACTTTTCGTATAAATTGCAAATTCACTGACACATAACTAATACTCGTTGTCTTACTAATACATTTGTTTGGAAAAATATATTGGAAAACATTGTAGCCAGTTAAGAAAGAGAAAGTATGTCCCTGATTATATGAAATTTATAAGTAAAAATTACGACAACCTATATTGATGTTTTTTGCCTTATCAAGTCAAAACCCCTAACAAGCAACAATCCGAGAACACATAGTAGCTTAAAAGAGAGGGGGGAGGGGGGCATTTAAGACTAATTTTGTATCTCTCCATGCCATCACCTAAAAACTGAATTTGTGGGATTGTACATACGTCGTGGATGTAATTCCCAAGGTGCAAGCCACTTGAGTTTGAGCAAGAAATATGGATTTTAGTGGGAAAGTCGGAATATCCTAAACCAATTGAAGGCAAAAGTAGATAAAGCCATGGCAGGAAGTCAGTTTATGTAGATAAAAGAAGCACAAGCTGAGAAATTTGGACCCAAGTTGACTTTTACAAGTGCATAGTTTTATTGAAGCTGCATCCCATATCTGTTTACTGCATTGTTTCCCATTATGCCAGTCAAACAATTGTACATGAAATAATATCTTAGATGAATAAACGTGGACACAGTTTGAAGAACATATGCTGACATTGTAAATATTGGTTTGCTTCCTTAATTTGGCTCGAGTAATAATGGAATTCGAGTTCATGTCTATACCTGAATAAATTGTTAAATTGAAAATGATGTATATTGGATACTAATGATGGAAACTTGCAGGATTTGCACCGACAAGAACCTTGAGTTTGAGTTCCTTCATTAACTTTTCTAAAGCAATGAAATTGTGCTTAAATAAATTTAAAAAAAAATTACTCAAGCACAACTTTGGCATAATAAGCACAACTATAACTTTTAGAGCCTACCCTTACTGCAGGTGTGATGTGAATGCAATCAGTTAGAGTTGAAATTGAATTATTGTATATATTGTAATTAGTTAGTATTTTGAAATAAAAGAACTACGATAACTATTCACATTGAATTCAACATTTTTAACATACTATTTATGATCCACCACCAACTAATGCTAGGAGATCCTTAACAAATAATTAGATTCTCTATCGCAAAATTTGAGCCTGTATGTGCAAAATTATTTTACTACAATTGGATACATGCTGTAGGTTATACTTGGAGAATTATGCTACGATATATTAATATATACTTGTGTGCATACATATTTCCATATGTTGATATAATATCTGTCCGTGCACGCCACCCTTGTTTATACATACACTAAATATATGAGCTCAACTCAGGTGCTTATGTAATAATTAAATAACCATTATGAATAATTTGTTGTAATTGCCGGGACTTGGAAGGATGTATTCTTGTAAATAAACTGACTTGTTATAACTTGTTTAATTTTCTCTTAGGACAAGTAATCACCGGCAGTTGGGATAAAACGGTGAAGTGTTGGGATCCAAGAGGTGCAAGTGGACCTGAACATACACTTGTTGGTACATACCACCAACCTGAACGTGTATATTCTATGTCTCTAGTTGGTAAGAAGCTAGTTGTGGCTACTGCGGGAAGACATGTAAATGTCTATGATCTGCGAAACATGTCTCAACCTGAGCAGAAGCGAGAGTCTTCTTTAAAATATCAAACTAGGTGTGTTCGTTGTTATCCTAATGAAACAGGTATGTTTTCTGTTCAGTATTGTTAATAGTACTACTTATGCAAATATTAATATATCTTCCGTTGATGTGGATACTTGCAATTTCTATTAGGGCTGTTATGGTAATGATAACCGTTACCAATACGAGAAAACCGTTACCATACCAACAGTATTGGTAAACCAAAAATGAATACCGATAATTTACCGTTACCGCTGGTAAGATGCTCATTGGTATACCGATAAACTGGTAAATCGTTGACTGGTAATGGTAAATTTACCGATACATAAAACTATTAACACATTAAAATTTTGATAATGATAAAAAGTACATTTTTTTTCTAATTCTAACTCCATTAATGTTTATATAAATATTTAAACTTATTTTAATTGGCATAGAAAATTTACTTAGTTTATCACAAGATATTTACAACAATATGATATAGTAATTTTGTTGATCTTAAACTTTGAAGTTAATAAAGCCAAAAAGAATTACCATCCTAAATAAATCTATAAGCATCCGCATAAAATATGATAAATTTTCAATAAAAAAACAAAGGTTGGAATTCATTAAAATAGCCAAAAAAACAAAATCAATATGACTGGTAAATTTACCGTTACCACTGGTATTGACATTCTTTTACCGTTAATGATGGTAATACTTACCGTTACCATACCGATAGCATTGATATATCGATGCAGCTCGATATTGGCTACCACTGGTTTGTTACTGGTATGGGAATGGTAAATTTACCATTATCATAACAGCCCTAATTTCTATATTGTATATGAAATTGCTGAATTATGAATTCTGTTTTCAAACTCATGATTACAGCTAATTTACATGAAGCTTATATTCCGTATTCTAGATTTGTGGAGACATTGGTAATTTGCACATATGTAAAAAAAAAAAAAAAAAAAAAAAAATCCTTGTTTTGTATTTCTTATTTTAACTTACTAGCAAGCAGCCCAAGAAGTCTCAAATTGAAGTCTATATTTCATACAAATTGTTGGTAAACTGCAACACCATATTTTTGAATTTGCATCATGAATACTGCAAATGGTTAATCATTCAAACCTTGGTATTATATTTTATTTTAATTGGTTACAGTAGTAGCAGCTGTACAATTGTACATACAAGCGCTGGACCTTGAGTGATGATTCTTTTCCCTTATGTTCAATACATTTGTTATATGATTCATCAGTTGGTTAGACAAGAACCCTGATGATCTGATAAAAAAATATATACATGACCTATTGAATAACGTATAATTTTGCCATCTATATAAGGACACCAAGTATTGTATTAAGCCAAATGATGAGTTATCTGCTTATTTTGAATATTGAGATGGTGTATATGAGAGGGAGTTTAACTTTGTAGCACAATTTATCCATTGTTTGATTTGTGTTGCCATTTTACGTAGGATATGCACTTAGTTCTGTTGAAGGTCGAGTTGCTATGGAGTTCTTCGATATGTCAGTGTCTGGACAAGCCAAAAAGTAAGACATTTATTTTATTCCGTGGATATTAAATTTGATTGATATCTTTAACATAATGAGAGGGAGAAACTATCATACAAACCATTGGAGAACGTTCTGTCCCGATGTAGCATTCATGTGGTAAACAGGGAAACGTTCTTTCCCGACATTCACGTGGTAAACAGGGATCAAATTTACAATCTGCAGACGTTGAATGTTTTCAACACTCTCGACAGTAGTATAGAAACTGGTGTCCTGAATTTCAAGTTTTCTTAAAAAATACAGTTTCTTGTCTCAGTCATGTTGGCAAAATGTTACCTGAAACTAGTGTTGTAACTTGTACACTTGTTCATCTTTTATCCAAACAGAAAAATATGGCATATGGATCAAATCAAATGCATTTGGTGCACACCAAATTTGATTTCATATTCTTATTGCTAATTTATTCTCTTGCCATTCAAGTACCTCTTTAATATACGATTGTGGAGTTTACTTGTTAAGCATTAAAATGTGATATGGTGAACAACTACATTTGCTTCCGGTAATTAACTTAAACTGTATTATGTCCATTTGTATACATTTGCAATGTGCACGTCATTAGAACTGTCATGATGTCTGGGTTATGATGGTAATAATATAACCTAAAAATGATACGTGGCAACTTTTCAAAAAACTTGGATGGTGGTGTTTGGTTTACCCTTTTTAGTTTTTGGTTTTTGTCCATACAAAAATGTGAATAATGCATGTATATCACGAGAAATGACCGTTTTAGATAACGGAATTAATACATAAAACAAGAAACATCTTTTTATCTATTTTCCTTGTTTTGGAAGTAATGGAAGAACATGCATTCCATCGCCCCTCCATTCCTTCTGTGGTCCTCTCCCTCTCTCTTGCATTCTCTCCGTCTTTATTGAACTCTTGTTGTATTTTGTACTTAATGTTGAAAACTCAAAACACAAAACATAACTTAAACCAAACGCTACCTTAAGTTTTACATTTTTGATTATTTTTTTCTGTTTTGTTTTTGTTTTTTGTTTGGAGAGGGGGTGGAATTGAAACATTTCTTCCTCCATAACAACCTTTAAGTTAAAATTGAAAATGTAGGGGGTAAAGAAGAAAAAAAGCAGGTGAATTTTGCATGTTGAAGAATATTTGATTTGAGAGAAACAATTGTTTAAAATTATAGGTAATTTTGGTTTAATTTCTGTGGTGATAATCACTATTTGGTTCACCTCCCACCAAAAGATATTTAATAAAAATGCTAACTTTTGTTATATTTCTCCTAACCAAAATAATAGTTCCTTTAGCAATTCCGAAATGTTTCATGTGGACTTTACAATGAAAAAATAGTGTTTTCAAATTTTATTTCAGTTAAAAATAATTGTCATGTTACATCTTCTAAGTTAACTTTTCTTATGTTAGGATTGAGATTTAAAAGGTATTTTTGGAGTTAAAAATAACTGAAAAGATTATTAAAAAAAAAAAAAAAAAAAAACTAGTAGAGTCAGTTCATTGAGCAAGATTTTTTTTCAGGCGTACAGGCTTTACAAGCTATTATTTATTAAACAAACGCAGATGAGATTTTCTGCTGTTTTTCTGATGGTTATTCTAATTCTCTAATACAAGCAATAATTCATCCAGGTATGCATTCAAATGCCATAGGAAATCAGAGGCTGGAAGGGATACTGTTTATCCTGTCAATGCAATTGCTTTCCATCCCATGTAATATTTCTCACCCACCTTCACTGTTACATATGATATTCATGCAACTAAACTCATTCAAATTTATTCCACAATTGCCTTTGTTCAAAAATTTATAACTATCAAAGCCGTGACTTTATAATCAGCGGGGATCATCATGGCTTGGAACACGGGTTTACTAACTTTCATATAATTTTGTAATATTGTGTGACATTAGCTTTTGTGAAATGGTATTTGCTTGTCTATCTTTCCCTGCATTGTGCAGATTAATTGTTAATCTGTATTAGTTGGAAACTTGATTTTTTTTTTTTTTTTCCTTCCATGCTCAGTTATGCTTAAATCAGGACCAACATTTAGTTATGTTCATATGAAATGACAGGTTTATCAATAACTTCTAAAAAAAATCAGTAATTATAAAAGAAAGCTAATATGTAGTGTAATGCTTGAAGGTTTTAAGTGGAATTAGGATTATTTTCGAAGAAATATAGAAGAATTTTGCTAGTTTGTGATTGTTTTGTGTTTGCCGTCCTTTGTGACTAAAAACTTGTAGTTAATGAAATAGTTGGAAAATTGCCAAGCTTCAATCTCTGGGCATATTGTGAAATTTATCAAATGCACACGAGAACTTGTAAATGTTTACCGAGGGTGAAGACGATAATGTTAGTCTATGGTTAATCAGATTAGGGAATATTGGCAACTTTCATGCACATCTATCTCATTTTGGTTTGCACAACATTGTTTTGCTTCTACTTTGATTTTAGCTATGGGACGTTTGCAACTGGAGGTTGTGATGGGTATGTAAATGTTTGGGATGGCGACAACAAAAAGAGGTTGTATCAGGTAATACCCGAGATTGGTATATAACTGTTTCTAATCTTGAATTCTTTTTCCCCAGAGATTCACATATTTAACTATTTTTCCATGTTTTGCATTCTCAGTATTCGAAGTACCCTAGCAGCATAGCAGCATTATCCTTCAACAAAGACGGTAACCTATTGGCAGTGGCATCCAGCTATACGTTTGAAGAGGGGGATATACCCCATGAACCTGATGCCATATTTATCCGCAAAATCAATGAAATTGAGGTCAAGCCAAAGCCGAAAGCTCTGCCTGCACCTCCTTCATAGTCCTATGTATACAACATAGAAGAAAAAAGTTTGTGTCAGCATGAACAAAATTCATTTATCACTTTTTATTAGTTTCCACACTTTTTATTAGTTTGTGCCATATTTATCACTTTTTATTAGTTTCGACACTGAGTAGGTGTAAGTTTCATGTGTTTTTGTCCAGTTATGGCTTGCTAGATTATGGTTGACGCTGACATAGTTAACTGTGATGGAACTGATTCTGTAATTTGATCATGTAGTGCTAGTGTTATTTTATATTTCAAATGATGATGTTTGCACTCTATTTTGAATCGAATAAAGTTCAATATGATATGTTGCCTCAATAAGGGAATGTGATATCAAATCTGAGTTGATGCATCTTTTTTGATTGATAAAATGGATAATTCATGTTCAGTTGACTAGGAGCATACAATCTTGGACTTGTATTTAAATGTAAAGTGGAAATCAGTGGTCATAGTGGAAGAATATGATACTGAGGGAAATGTTTACCTCAAAAGATAGTCTAATGGTACCAACTCACTTCACTTTGTTTGTGTGAAAGTGTCTAAATCAAGGGGGAAAAGGCGTTTGAAATGCACTGTGAGTTCGTCCACACTGTTTTTAACAATGATAACATAACTCTTCCATATGGACCTATTAGATTTTCACCAATGAGACACAGTGTCTACACTGTTAAAAAGGTACGAACAAACTTGCTTTTTTTGAAATGCACATGTAATCAGAAAATTGAATAATGCTTGAAGTATGCAAATTGTTGGATCCACAAGCAAGATGCCTGATATCCACGCAGTGTAGAAGCATATAAATTCACTGGAGCTCTAAAAACTAATCTAATATAATCAGTAATATTTGGAAGTCAAAGACAAAACTTGCAAGTGCGATGGACGATGTTACCACTTCATGAAGCTTTTAGAATGCCACTATTTTTTTTTTTTTTTTTTTTTTTTTTTAATTATTATTAATAGAAGAGTCTAAGGATGAACGTTTGGTTGGTTTGATTTATCCGATGATGAAATTTGTCAAACCGAACTAAAACCAATATGATGAAAACCAAACCAACCAAATTAAGTTTGGTTGGTTTGGCTGGTTATCTGATTAAACCGAACTGAAAATGTTTTACAATTTATGTTAGGAATATTCACTATAATTTAAAATAAATTATATATATATATGATTAGAGTATTATTATTTATGATTTTTATGCTTTCTAATATTAATTTTGACACATAGGTGATGATTAAAATTTACTTAAGTAACTAAACTAACCAAAAATATTTATTATAATATTGATAATTTTGAAAATATAGTAAAAATTCGGTTAATTTGGTTAAACTGATAACCGAACTTAATATTTTTTCGAGTCGATTACAAACCGATTTAATTTCAAACTGAATCAAATCGACCGAAATAAATTGGATTGGTTGGTTTATTTGGTTTAACTGAATAATGCTCACCCTAGAAGAGTCCATTTCTTTTTGTCCGAACTATTTTCTTTTTCCCCTTTTGAACGCTTTTTTCATGTTCCAAACAAACGCACAACCTACATATGTGTTTACTCAATCTTATTCACTGAATATTAGTCGAAACTTTGAAGGTTTTTTATTTAATGACGATGCTGAGAATTGTCACAGCTGTTGTCGTGGAAATAATGATCAATCATGCTCATGCAATGCAGCAGTCGACAATTTTAGTAAACATCGGATGTTGATTTGAAGAGAACCATATCTTTATATGACCAGATATCAGATATTCTCCATTCAACTCCCAACTAATATAATTTAAACGGAAGAATAGAACTTTTTAACTCATTATAAATGCATTTCACTACTAAAGATATAAAAGATAATAAATGTGCTAAATTAAATATTCTCCAGCATAGTTTTTATGCACATATTAAAATTAAGTCTACATGATACATGTTGGGGAAATTTACGGTTTGAAACCATTGGAGAAAGATGATTGCAGTACTTCAAACTTTAAAGATCTATATAATAAATTATCCAACAGGTACAAACGAGTTATTGAACTATCGCCTTTCAGGATTCAATAAAGCCTTGGAATAGCGTTTTTTTTTAAAACAAAAATGTGTGATCTTCTAAAAGAAGAGAGCACACATATACAATAATCAACAAAAAGGTACAAAATCCAGCAACAGATCCCAAAAGAAATAAAAGCAATACCAAAACTCGACTAAAAGATTTCAAACCATGTGATGTAGGACTAAATTTTTTCTTTTTTTGGTCCTACCTCATTTTGGTGGTTGGATCCGCCAGTGCAGATACAGATAGATTTCAAATTCATCGGGTACTCGTTGACAACTCTGTTAACAATTAAGCTACCGTAATATGTACATTATACATTAATGACTTGCCTTGGCTTGATTCATGCAACTAATAATCTTTGTCATACATGCTAAAATGTTTCAAATTTAAATACATTATTTTCACAGTTTGATACTTTGATCATTAATGTCAATATGATAGTCATGACAGACTTCGAAATTCTGACATCTTATCAGACAGGAGCACACATTTTCACGGTACAATGCTATTTTGTTTTCAAATTTGAAAACATGATTTTTCATTTCTTCATCATCATGACTGAAGATAATAATGAAATTCTTATAAACCAAACAGCTAAAATTATTCCATAATAGACTATAAAATGAAAGATTTTGTATGACAATCTATTATTCCAGTTCACATAAGTTTCTAGGAAACGGTGACTTGGCCATTTGCCTAGTCAGTGATTTCTGCATGTTACACATAGGCAGCGCACCAAATCGCCACATTCTATACGCTCTCAGACACATGCTAGTACTGCCCACATAAAAATAACAATTCCATGCCATGACCCACCTACTTAGCTAGTAGAAATAACTGAAAAGTCTTTTTTTTTTTTTTTTTTTTTTTCAAACAGTGCAAAAATAATTGTAGTTCTTCGTTATGGATAAGAAACAATATAATTTCCTCCACGTAAAAAACCCATGGTCAGAAACAGAACATGACGCAACAAGTGTCTATTCACTCCCGTATAATTGAACTCAGTTCAGGGAAAAGCAGTGTCAAATTAGAACATCAAAGTTATGCTTAGGCTTCAAATTACTGCATATACAAACATATTAAATCACAAAATTGGAGAACAAAAACAAGAAAAATTTGTTATTCATGTCCATGGCTTGAAACCTGCAAAGGGACTAAAGTATTTGGAAAGGTTTGGAATTGTAAAGGCATTGAAGGATGGAGCAAATGGCGAAATGGGTGGATTTGCAGGGCAAAGCTGGGAACCTGGAGCTGAAATTGAAGTTCCTTTCGAGCAAAGGCCGGTAAGTCGTGTAGACGTACATGGTACATGTGCTACTATGAACATATATATTTTTCCTAGTTAGTCTTGTTTAACTGGATCATGAAGATGTATATTCCTATGCTAGCTAGACTGCTAGAGTGTTATAATTCTAGTGTTAAACAGTATAAATGCATATCGATATTGGAGTACCTGTGAAATGGAAACTAAATTTAATTTTGTTTGTAAATAAAATAGTGTGTAAATAACTACAGGTGAATGAATATTCATCTTTGAAAGAGAGCACTCTATATTCATGGGGGGAACTAAGCCCAAAATCACTGTTCTTGCGCCTTGGTGGTTTATGTTTAGTAACATTCACAGTTCTAGCAGCACCTATCTCTGCTGCAAGTTTCAACCCTTCTAAGGTAACTTTCAGAATTAAAATTAATCCATAATATTTAGAATAGTTTTATTCTTTCTTTCTTTTTTTCCTTTTTTTTTTTTAAAACAAAAAATCTCTTTGAGTGACAGACAATTTGTTCTGCTGGTTGGTTTCAGGATCCAGTAAGGTTTGTTCTTGCAGCAGGGATTGGAACACTTCTCCTTGTGTCTCTTATCGTACTTCGAATATATCTGGTACCTTGCATTTAAATTACATATTAACATGAGATATAATGGTTAATGAGAATAAATACTTAATTATGTTCATACGAAACAGGGATGGAGTTATGTTGGCGACAGGCTATTATCAGCAGTGATTCCATATGAAGAAAGTGGATGGTATGATGGTCAAATGTGGGTTAAACCACCAGAGGTCTGATTATTAGTCTATTATTTTTCTCGATATTTTTATTGATTACATGAATAATGTGCCATAATACTACATCTTTTGTGATATGCCATCACAGGTACTGGCTCGAGACAGACTTCTTGGATCTTATAAGGTGATTCTTCTTTACTTGTTATTGACTGAAAAGTCATGTGTATTTGCATTCATAACACATAAAATAGAATTCTGTATTCTACAAGCATTAATTTTAGAGTGGTGTATGTATCTGAAACTGTATCACCCTTGAATTTCAACTACACACAACTTAGTTTCACTTTCTGAAATCTTAATCTTGTTGCTAAGAAAAAATTATGTATGAACAATGCTTAATGAATTCTCCGGTGCACATATGATATATGTTGGACATAAAAATAAAAGCAGTTCTTCGTAAAACAATCTTTTGTGGACAAATTTGATATGACTATGGTGCCACATGCACAATTGGTGCATAAGCTGGAAATCTTCTCACTATCATAATTTATGAGAACTAGAAAGGAAATATTAAATATATAAAACATCCAAGAACAATATATCATTTCAACAAATATGCTCCAAACATGAAATATCACAAAATCACTAGCTATGTATTTCTGCAATCTTATGGTTTAGGTAAAGCCAGTAATCAAACTACTGAAACAAACACTAGTGGGAACAGGAGCTGTTCTAGTCACAGCAGTGTCTTTATTCTTATTTGCTTCTCCGGTCGAAAACTTCTTTCAATCAACCTTCCTACCAAATTCAACCAGAGTCCAAAGTTCAAAGACTAAACCCAATATGAGGTACAAACTTTTGCTAGATTTTCCCCTCCATCTTACATATTACTTATAAGCGGTGAACAAACTGTTACATAATTATAGGAAAGATGAGCTGTTGAGATTACCATCTGAAGTGATCAAAGATGATGACTTAGCAGCAGCAGCAGCAGAAGCTGCAGATGGAAGACCAGTCTATTGTAGAGATCGATATTACCGGGCATTAGCAGGAGGGCAGTATTGTAAATGGGATGACTTGCTTAACTAAATTTTGATATATAAGTTTTCTACTATTGGCATAGTTAATGAAGTATCATTCTATACATGGTTGATGTGTGACTGTTTGTGTTATCGGTTATGTTCTATGGCCACTTCAAACGAAATATATATGATTCAATATTTATTTAAAGTGGATTAAGTAGCAATGCAGTTTTCTAGAAGATAAAAGGAAGCAGTTGTAGAAAAAGCCAGAACACTGCCATCCCTTGCTTGCGAATTATGCTTTGGAATATTGTACATTGATAGTCATAATCGTTGTACCCCATAACTGAAGGATCTTATTCCAATTCTATGTTTCTTCATTGTTTACACCATTCAGTACACATTGAACTTAACCTGTTCTAGAACATATATACTTTACTTCGTGCAACTGTTTCTGTTTTATAAATTGCAGAGTATGGACTAAAACCTCACCTTTGTGGTGTTAATATCAGGGAAGTATACATATAGGAATCTATCTAATCTTTTCATTTCCCTATGTACCATTTTTCCTATTAATCTCACGTTCAGAAGTTCCATGAAGTTCAAAAATATAGTATTTCGTGTCCTCATTGTCTAAATTATTTTTGGGGATTGTTATTGACACTCCAAATAATGTTAAGGGGGTCAATTTTTAAAAATAAAAGAATTTGTTAAGGGGAGTACCAATGCAAAGAGCACCCCCTTAACAAATAAAATTTATTTTACCAAATTAGCCTTCTTTGCAATAATCACTTTTTTAGTTGTTAATCAAAAAAATTATGCGGTACATTTGTCGAACTGCATCAGATTTTTATACCAAATTATCAATAATTTCATTTGTCGATATACATTGGATCAGATGAAAATATCATTAATAGGAAATTAATATACATATATTGAACATTTTTTTTATACATTATCTCACCGTCGAATTTGTCGATACATCCCATTTTCTCTACTTTGACAGCCCAACAACGAATATAAATTTCAAAAATGATGAACAATGTCGAACAAAAATATATAATATGGCAGTCCTACGTCGTTATGCGATAATTCACCTATTTCAGCGATAACAAATCGAAAAAAATAATCATCTTCCACCAAATAAAATTTGATACTACGGCGTTTGGCTCTCGAGACCGCATAATAAAAATTCTAACCTTCATCGTTTTCAAGGCATTATACAACCGATTTCACATACCTTATCAACAGCTTCTCTACTATCTTAACATCTTAGGAGAAGCGTTTCACGTTCATTTTTTACACCATTATTTCTCCCTAAACAAACTTTTTGTTTTGTTTGCAAATAATCTAAAGTTTTTTTTTTTTTTTTTTTTTTTGCATTTGAGATTAAATGAGATTTGAGATGGTAAGGATAAAAAAATGAACGCAAAAAATTAAGTAGTGACCCTCCTAACATTTTTTTTATGATTGGAGTGTTTTTAAAATTTGAACTCCCCTTAACAGTTATTGGAGTGTCAATAACAACACCCTTATTTTTTAACTGTCTTAATGATAACACTACAAATCCATGGGCTTCTATTACATGATCTTTGATAAGCTCAATTCTTCTGCATTCCAAAATAATAATAACAATGATGGTAATGATAAACCAATATAAAGGGGGTGTTTCGACATTTTTTCTCCTCCTAGTCCTTCTCCGTCGTTGCCCGTTCTTAGCGTGGATGTGATTAGGGTTGTTAATGAGCCTTTGGATCGACATTCTTGTGACGCTTCTTCTCGTCTTTTAGACAACCATCTTGCATCTCGTCGAGGAGTTTCCTTTTCTGATTGTGGCAGAAAAATCTCCTCACCTTTTTCTCGATCTTCTTAGTGTTCGATGGGGACTTATGCAGCTATCCCCCCTCTTGTTCTTCGTGTAGAAAATCTTCGCGTCTTCCTCGTACTCCTCATACCATTCGCACCCACTCTTTAGCTGTGAAAGAGCGGACAATTAGGACTACTCATCGTACGCTCTATTGATCTGATCTTTCTGCATCTGCTTTACTTCTCTTTTTGTCATATTTTTTAAATGCTCTCTTTACTTTCTTTCTCTTTCCATAGTAAACTATCTGTTCTGAAATATCCGGGGTATAGAAAATTAAGCCTCTCTTTCGCAACTTAAGCACGTCGTCAAGAAACACTCGCGGTTTTGTTAGTGGCACTTCAGGAACCGTTTATGGGAACGCCTTCCGATATATATCATCTTTTGGTTTAGCTTTGGTGATGATTTCCTTAATGTTTCCAATAAGATTTGGATTCTTTAGGTCAAAGAAGTTTCTGTGCATCGAATATTCGATTCGGCTCAACTTCTGTCAGTATAGTGCTCTCAGCGGGTTATTCTTGTCCCTTTTCTTTTCTCGGCGGTTTACGCTAAATGTAACTATATTGAGCATTTGCGTTTGTCGTAGGAAATTATTTTCCTCTTCGATCTCTGTTATTCGACTTATGTTGTTGGGGGGTTTTAATGTCACCTCTTCCCAAGCAAAGAAACGCGGTGGGTCTTCAATCAACTATGTTGCCATTGAGGATTTCAACTCATCATCCAATTGGGGCTTTCTATGGTCTTGTTTGTTGGTCTTTCACTTGGTGCAATAACCAAGATGGTCCGATCAGAATTCTCTCTCGCTTGGACTGGGTATTCAGGACGGAGGGTTGGCTTGATTTCCCTTTTTCCTTCTCTGTTAAACACCTTCATTGGACATTCTCGGGTCATACTTCGATGATTCTTAAGTGTGCTCCCTTCTCCTCTGCTGGGCTTACTTCTTTCTGCTTCCAATCTATAAGGACTTCTCATCATTACTTCTTATCCACTGTTCAAGAATCTTGGTCTTCAGCTGCTATACGTAATCCTATTGCAGCTTTCTATCTTAAAATTAGGCGTCTTAAATCCTATCTTAAGATATGGAAATCTCAGGCGTTAAAGAATATTTTCGAACGTTTTCAGGTTGCGGAAGAATCCCTTATCCTAGCGGAAGCTTCTTTTGATGTAGATCCTTCAAATTCCAACAAAGAGGAGTGGAACCTAGCTCAAGCTGCTTTCATTGCAAAGTTAAGAATTGAGAATGACTTTCTTCGTTAGAAAGTTAGAATCAAGTTGGCCGTTGATGGCGATTCTAACTCAAAATTCTTTAACTTTCAATTAGAGATTGAAGAGTAATACCCTGTATCCGCCATATTCATCGTCCTGATCTTTAGTTGGCCGAGTCACCGATGGAGGTTGAAGAGACGTTAATAATCTTCCACTTTCATTCCTTCTTGCAATGTCAATCGGTTGATCGGTCTGATTTTGCCCTTCTTTCTCACATTCTCCATATTGTTCTTCTATCTAAGGCGCCTTCCCTATGCAGTCCTCTGTCTTTAGAGATGATCCAGTCTTATGTTTTCTCGCACAATAAGGATAGTGCGAGTGGCTCAAATAGTTTCAACATGGTTTTTTACCGTTGCGCTTGGTAGGTCATTCGTCAGGGCTTCATTCAAGCGATTCAGTTCTTCTTTTCTGGGGGGATCCTCCCCAAGAGTTGGACGTTTACCAACCTTGTGCTTATTCCAAAGGTTCTCCCATTCTTGTTCCGACTTCAAGCTGATTAGTCTTTGTAATTTCTCGAACAAAGTCGTCTCCAAGATCTTGTCCACTCAACTCGCGCCTATTTTTTATCGTGTGATTTCTTCTTTCCAAGCTGGCTTTAACAAAGGTCGACCGATCACCAATAACATTTTATTAGCCGAAGAGCTGATTTCTAAGATTGATCGCAAGATGGGTGGTTCCAGTGTGGTCATTAAGCTTGATATGACTAAGGCTTATGACTGCATGTCATGATTCTTCATCGTGCAGGTTCTACAAAACTTTGGTTTTCGTGATCCCGTTATCGATATGATATGGAGACTTATTTCAAACTATTGATTTTTGGTTCTCACCAATGGAGTGCCCAAGGGCTTTTTCCCTTTGGGTAGGGGGTTGTGGCAAGACGATCCCCTTTCTCCGACGCTCTTCGTTATTGCGGTTGAAGTGCTCGTTAGACAGGTGCATGCTCTCACTATTTGAAATTCCAAACGGATGCCCGATTATCACATCCTTATCCTTCGTTGATGATATCATTATTTATTCGAATGGGAACCAGCGTTCTTTCCACCGACTACTGTCTTTTCTTCATCTCTGCAAAAAGTGCTCAAGGCATTTGATCAATGCTTCAATGAGCTGCTCTGTCACATCCAAATCCATGAATCTGGGCAAGGTTTCGTGGATCGAGTCCTATTAAGGGTTCGGGGTGGCTTCTCGGCCTTTTTCTTATTTCATCATTGTTCTTTACAGAGTGCGTTAGCTCAATACCCTTTTTGACTCCCTAACAGATAAAGTAATGGGACAATTTTGAGATGGAACTCAACTCTCATTGTTCAAACTGGCATTTTTTTCTAATCAAGTTGTTTCTTAATTCCTTTGGGTCTCATGTCTTTGCAACCATGACACCTACTTCTTACTTCCGTTCTCACCACTTGTTGCCTCTTCCTTCTTTTGAGATAGCTGAGACGTCTCTAAGAGACACTATTGGGTCTCCTAGGACACCATTTGTCGCCCCAAACGCAAAGGTGGTCTCGGTCTATGGAATCCTCGGGACTATGCAAAGCTTACACTTGCAAGCTTTGGGCCAGATTCCATTCTCTTGACTCCCGCTAGGCTTTGTTTCTCCATGCGAAGTACATACGCCTTTTGCCTTTTGACTTTTCTAGGACCCCGTCCTATGCTTGTGAGACCTAGAGACGGATGTAGCCTGTGACAACCCGTCCCGCACCAACCGACATTTACTCCAAAAGTGCGCTGTACACATGTCCAGTTGGCATGGAACGATCGTCAGAAGGAAAGAAAGAAGACGAAGAATCATCAAGGAACCTGTAGAATGTCTCATAGCGCATAGAACAAGATATAATAACAACATACTTGACATAAAACAGGTGAGACAGTGCATAAGCTGGAAACAAACTATCATAGCAGCGGAAAATCCAAATACAACATATGTTCCACATCATCATTATTACAACTTTTCAAACTGTCTCTAAAGAAAAAGCAAGATAAAGGAGGTACATTACTAAGGCCCAAGTAGTGACCACCAACGACACAGGGAGAATATCTATATATATCATACGTGGAAGCCTCCTGCTCGCCTCCGAATCAGCTACTCGTGCATAACCAGCTAACTTGTCTCTAGTCTACTCGTGAGAGTACCCAGAGTAATAAGAAGAGACATAAAACTCTGGGTCAGACAAAAAGTCTGGTATGAGCGATAAGCAACAAAACAGAATAATAACAGGTATAATCCAATCATACCTGAACCTGGACCTGCAACCAAAGAGTTAGCACTACATACTGTACAACACTCTAAGGTGCCACTAACGTATGGTGTACAAGCATACGGGGGTGGGGGGGGGGTGCATGTCATAGTGATGGAAAACAATCAAGCATAGCAACCATCCTCACATCTCTCACTCGGTGCGTAAAGTATACGATATCCACTACCTTAGTCACCTATCCAATGGGCCATGACGGAATCCAATCCCGTACAACCATCACTACAAGCCCACTATCCGTCTCTCAGTGGTGAACCAAAGTTATGAATACCGACAACCCCTTTGCACACGTCCCGCAGCAAAGCCCAATAATGAAGTGAACTCATTGGTTCCCAACTGGATCCTGAGCTCTAACTTCCATTTGGACTACCTTTGCATCTCATGTTATTGATCATCACCGGGTCGGTTCGGATCTCCTCACAGCCATTAGTTCGGTTCGGTCTTCAGTGTCCCCCATCAATTCATGCCAGGCTTCTTCAGATCGGATCGGATGACATTCCCCATCGGTTCAGATCAGATGTCTTCCTTCCATCGGTTCAGATCCTTCTCCACAAGCACTCCGGATAGGGTCGGGTCTCTCAAGCCTCTCCATGGTGCATCGGTTCGGGTCGGAGTAGCTCCATGCCCACGAGGCCGGATCGGGTCGGATGTGAGCAGCTCTTGTGGAAGGTAGTTCGGATCGGGCTCCTTCCTCCGATCCGATCCGGATCAGCCAAAATCCTGCAACTTCTTCCAGCGACTGTTCACGCCATTCGACGACGTTTTCGACCAATCTAACAATTCTAATCAATCACAAAACATACCATACAGTCATAGCAACATAGAGAATCAACCATAAACAGCAAAACAACCATCATAGCATGCAAAATGGATCAAACCTACCCAAAATCCCATATTTTCCTTTAAGTATGTTTGAGCAAAACTAATTGTAGGATTAACAAAATTTAACCAAATCAACCCAAATTTCTAATAGAGATATAAAACATTACTTTCGAATTTATAAATATTTTTCCAGAATTTATTAGTGCATAAATTCGCTAATCTTCACTAATTACCCTTAATCAACCGTAATTAGTGCAAAACTATGCAAATCACTCACCTTAGCTACAAATAAACCTTAGATCTGAAATAAATCTCTGATGTGACGCGAATACTAATGCTAAACAGCAGCTCTAATCTTGATTTGGTGAAGATCTCCTTTGATTTGATGTTGCTAAGCTTAATCCATAATTAGAAAGTGGTTTGGAGGTGATTTAGAGGTTGGAGGCCATTTTTAGGGTTTCTAAGAGGTAAGTGGCGGCTAGAAAACAGAAATGGAATGAAACCCTATCTCTTTTCAGCCTCCCCATAATCCTAATCCCGAAATGGGTTATGGGCTCATTCACTAATCACCCTATTTGGCCCGGTTAAGCAGTTTTTCACCTTCCAAACCTTATTTCAGCCATATCTCCCAAACGGTAAGTCCGTTCAGCAATTATGACCACTCTACGGAAAGGTAAACCATCAAACAAATCTAATGAAAGCGGTTTCAGATCAAAATCCCCTTTCAGTCAAAAGTTATGGCCAAAATAGTATCAGCTAGGGGCAAAATAGTCATTTAAAAATCGGCAAAAATCATGAACATGAGAAATGACCCAAATGATCGTTTCCCAAAGCCACATGACCATTCAACTTCGTATAAGAAAGAAATAAATATTCTACGATCCTCCGATGCATAGAATGCGGGTTGTTACATAGCCAGTCAAGACTTTCTCGAATAGCCAGGGGCGTGGCTTTGCCTATAACGTGGGTTCTTTCTCTCTTAGAGCTGCTTGAATTTTGCTAGAATTCCAACTAGAAGGAATCCTGATTTCTCTTCCATATGGGATAAGAGCGTTCCCCCTAAGGTATCCATTCTTATGTGGAAAGTCCTCTATGAGGGGTTTCCACTGGATGAAAACTTATGGGGAATGACATCCCACTCATGTCTCATTGTCGGTGCTGCCGGGGAGGTTTTGTGGAGTCGATTATGCACTTGTTCGGGGATAGCAAGCAGGCAATTGTTGTTTGGTTCCATTTCAGGAGCCTATTTTGCTCTAGTGGGATCCCTCTTTCCCTTCTTGAATTCTTTTTTCTTGATGGGAAGGGAGTCTTAGAAAGGATCTAAAACTGATCCTCTTCAGGCTAATTCCATATCTCATTTGCTAGCAACTTTGGTGTCCTCAAAACAAGGTGATTTCTAACGATTCCCCCATGATTGCAAAGTCCATCATTAGAAGGGTGCCAGACGATGTCCATTTTTCTTTTTGAGATAGTCCCTTTATGGGGTAACCTCAACTCTCTCAGTCTCGCTAGCTTGTGTTTTCTCTATTTGTAGGGGTTCTCATCCCCGCACGAGGGTGGATTGAGTGTTTTTTCTAAGGTATTGGACTTCTTGAATTGATTGTGAGGGTTGGATTGCTACGCTGAAGATGGATGTCCTTTAGCTTGTTGGGTACTCTGACCGGTAATCGCATTCTAGATCTCTTACGATTGTGCTGGAGGGTTAAAGCTCTATGGACTCGGCTTTTTCGTCAGGTGTTTGATAGTTCAGTCTTTGGAGTTAGAATGTATTGGACTTTCTGCTGCTTTGGGACTCTGTTGCTTTGGATTGCGTTAGCGATGGATTGGGGTTTCATTGGAATGGTTGGCTGGTTGTAAGTTATTATTGTTACTGTTGTTTTGGGTTTTGTGCGCTCTATTTTACAGCATGATTAGGGTTCATTTAGCTTCACTTTAGTCTGTCTTTTGTGAGTCATCGGAGAAAGCAGTTTTTTCTTCATTTCAGCATGTTATATTTTTTACTGTTAACACACACACACACACATATATATAAAGGCATGTTTCAAAATCTTGATATAACTCTCCTTAATAAATACTACATGCGTATTTGTGTACTATATGAGAAAATTTATTAGGTAAAACTGTAATAATTTTAATTATACACTTCTGTGCACACATGTGAAGTCATATGCTGTCGAAAACCAAAATATTTGTTGTTCTATGATATAAATCCATATATCAATAATTAATCGATTTATACATGAGATTATTGCTACCTTTTATTATGGATTTTTTTTATATATATCCGGTGGATCCACGGTATATAAATAAGAAAATGCTCATGTTATCTATACAAAAATCATATCTAGTCTCATTTTCCATTATATAATGTAATAATGTTATTTAGGCAACTCAGCATACAATAATTATAATCACTTCAAAACTAGAAAAGAAATAGAAATTACCATCTAAAAATGACACAAACAACATACAAAAAATAATACCATGAGCATTGTTCGACTGAAGTCACTTTAATGTGTTAAGCATTGTGCCAGTCTTCGATCAACTCCTAGTGATCAAAATTTAGACCTATAACTATTGCAACTTATATTGAACTTATTTTTGGTTCGGTAAAATTTCACGGGTTTAAGACTGGTCATGGTTGGAAGATTCGTCGAAAGCTGCTGAGTTCTATGGAGCTGGTGACATACAATTTCATGGCCGATGGAGTAAGAACGGAGGTAGTGAAGAGATCAAAGAAAATAAGGGAACAGAAGAAGAAGACAGACGATAATTAGGTTTAGTGCTTTATCTCAGAAAATAATTAAAATTTTAATAGTTGTCCTTACAGTTGAGAAAGCCTCTAATTTTATCTTTGACAATATTTTTCTTTAAATTAGGTATCTCTTTTCAAAAATATTCAAAACAATATCATAAAAACTTCCAGATTTTGGAATTATTTCAATTTATATATATCTTTGTATTTATGTAAGAAAAATATAAAAAAAGTGGATGGAAAACGAAAAAAAACGAAAACCTGCAAGCTCTAAGAAAATTTTCAGAAATGTATGCATCTATTCAAAAATGGCTAATGTATATGTAATTATAGTCAATAATTGCATAATTTTATGCAATTTTTGATGAATATTTCAAAATTTTAAATTTTATTCAAATACCATTAAGCAACATATTTATTGAAAAAAAAACAAGAAAAAGTTAATGCAAAACAAACACAAACAAAAGAAAGCTCTTCTAGTTCGCACTTCAAGTGAAAATTTGCAGAAAAATTATAACTTATAAAATAATTATATATATTTTTACAGTTGTATGTCTACAAATATTGGCTTACTTGGTGAATATTTAAAAATTTATCTGCAAGTATTAAGTGAATGTTTGTGTATATGTTTGCTGTTAGACTAGATTTTGGTCAACCGAGCCTAATATCACAATTGTATGTAATTCACAAGATAGTTACAGAGGGTAATCAACAATTAAAATCACACAGTGTTTAAAATCAGAGAACAAACAAAGTTTATAGTGATTCTACAAACTTTGTACTATGCCCACTTTATGTATTCTATTATTTATACTATCAGATTATAACACAGTTTAGTTGTTTGATTGCAAAAGTGTGTAGAGAAAGGAGTTAAAGTTAGAAAATGGTTGTGACGGCCCGCCCCGCACCAACCGACATTTACTCCAAAGGTGCGCTGTACACATGTCCAGTTAGCACGGAACGGGTCGTGAGAAGGAAAAAAAAAGGAAGAAGGAAATGAACATACAAGAACCTGTAGAATGTCTCACAGCGCATAGAATAAAATATAATAACAACATACTTGACATAAAACAGGTGAGACAGTGCATAAGCTGACAATCAGAACTAAACATCATAGCAGCGGAAATCCAAAATACAGCTTATTACAACTTTTCAAACTGTCTCAAAGCAAAAGTAAGATAAAGGAGGTACACTACTAATGCCCAAGTAGCGACCACCAACGACACAGGGAGAATGTGCATATATATATCATACGTGGAAGCCTCCTGCCCGCCTCCGAATCAGCTACTCGCACATCACCAGCTAACCTGTCTCTAGTGTAACAACCCGTATTTCGACAACATGTTAAAACGAGAATCAAGGAAGAATTTAATTTTAAATTCTGAATCAAGTAAAACGGCCTATGCCATTGCGTTCGTCTCGGAAAAATACGCGAAATAGAGTCCGAGTTTTCGAAAATCGGAGTCCGTATAACCTGATTAAGGCCCAACGAAGTTTTCAGAAAATTTCAAAGTAAAAACAGATTTCAAATTCAAATTTGAATTTGGAGATTTGGGCCAGTCTGGGCCAGGCGGGAAAATTCCCGCCAGAGCACCCAAGTCGACAGCCCTGTCGACTTGGGAGTCGACTTGGTTGGACCCAAGTCGACAGCCCTGTCGACTTGGCTGTCGACTTGGTCCAGCCGGGCAGTTCTGCCTGGTGCACCATTCTGGGTTTGTGTTGAGTTTGGGGGCCAGATTCGGTTTTAAGGGCTAAGATTGCAACTAGGGTTTAATCCTATGGCCTAAAACACTTGCCTAATCTATAAATAAGACTCTAACCTAACCCTAAATCATCATTATTCATTCATACAACTAAACTATGGCAAAATTTTACCTCCCATGGCCTCCACTCTCTTCATAAAATCTCTAAATTATTTCTATGAGAGATTTTCCATGCATACAAGTATTTTCAAGCTTGTATGAGTGTCACTAGCTTGCATTCAAGTCAAGTTTCTATATTTGCATCATAAAGCAAGGGTTTTGATCATTTTGGCTCAAGGATTTTTATGTTAGAGCTTGCATTTTGGGTCTATTTGATTGCATAAGGGCTTTGTCATATCTTTTGTGCCTTCATAACAATGTAAGCCCTTTCCCTACTCTTAGATATTAACTATAAAGTTAAATGTTCATGTTGCAAGTTTGGGTTTGATCATTGAGTATGATACATGCTATCATGTCATGCAAGTTTATGAAGTCATTATCTTGATCTTGTGGGCTAAAAGCTACAACCTTTATGTTGAGATGTTGCATTATGCAACATGAGAACTCTCATAACATTTATGTCAACTTGCATATGAAGTCATAACCCTTATATGATGATATATGCGAGTTACTAGTCATCATTCCATGTCTTTTGTCACCATGATTCGCTTATGTGCCAAGTTTGGGTTTATGCATGTTTTGAGGCTTAAGAATGCAACATGCAAGTTAATGAACACATTTGTGCCTCATTTGCCACCATGATTAACATGTGGCTTAATATCCATTTTTGTCATGCCTTTGACAAGTTCCTTCTTTGAATCCATTATGCGAGTTTAAAAGCGTTGGGGTCACATTATGGGAAAACATAATGACATGAACATGATTTGGGTAAATGGGTATAAACATGACAACATGTAACGTTAAATATGACATGTGTTTATACTTGAAAACATGACTTGAAATATAACATGGAAGTTGACATGTAAGTATGCTTGAAACATAAGTTTGGGAATTTACCTATTAAGTTAGGTCTACCCTTTGGGAATTTACCTATTAAGTTAGGTCTACCCAAATGCTTGAAAAACTTGTAATATGTTTTGGAAACATAATGGACATGACACTTAGAAAATATAAGTGTAACCAACTCGAGGTTGGGTTGAGTTTGCAACATAAAGCTACCCGGAACCGACCGGCCTAACTAGTAGTTGCAAACAATAGGACCCAATGTGAGAAGTTGGTCATGTTGTGCTTGAACCCGAGGTTAGACCAAGTTGTGGTGTAAAGCTACCCGGAACCGACCGGCTTAACTAGTAACCACAACAAAGTCTAATGTGAGAGGTTGAGGTGCATTAAGTAATTAATGCCACATGATAGGGTTAAGTTAATTTGATTAATGACTCTTAACCAAATATGACATGGACAAATGGGTTAAGTAATTTGATTAGGCTAATGATACTTAACAAAACAAGACAAGGTTGGGTAGGTTAAGTAACTTGATTTACCTAATGACACTTAACCATTTTTATACGACTAGTGGACGAGGTTAAGTTAACCAACACTTAATCAATCCAACACGATAATTTGGTAAGGTTAAGTAAGTCTTCTTAATGACACTTAACCGAAAAATACAGTTAATGGATGGGGTTAAGATTAGACTCAACTAGTCTAAACATGGAAATCGGATGGGGTTAAGTTAGCCTAGACTTAATTAATCCCACTTGGCCATTTAATGGGGTTAAGTTAAACACTTAACTAATCTAACATGATGATTTGAGGTGGTTAAGTGACCCATACTTAACCAATCTAACTCGTGAATTTATTGAGGTTAAGTTAACCTATACTTAACCAATCTAACGTGAAAACATGATAAGGCTAAGTCACGAATCGCTTAAATACGCTTGACCGATTTGACTCAGTAATTTGATAGGGTCAAGTTAATATATACTTAACCAACTTGAGCATGGTTTGTAGGGTTAAGTCTTGAACTTGGATACTTAGCCAATTTTGACATGATTTGTAGACGGGTTAAGTCATGAACTTAAGTGATACTTAATACATTATGTAAATCCTAGTTCTGAGGATTAGGTGGATAACCGTAGTTAACAAGGATAACGGGAATGAGGCTAAGTGGTAAACCTTAGTTGAAGAATAACTAAGTAATGATTCTTAGTCAAGGAAATTTAGACCAGTTCATAGATAGATGAGTAACCTGATACGGTAGGTCATCGTTTAAGTATACGAGTAGGAGCAAGTATCTGATTTAGATAAAGGCTCCAGCGAACTGGGTAACGAAGCAGCGACTTCGGGGAACGTGAGGATATTCTTGGTATCCCTCTGTGAGCTGCCAGGTGATCATACTAGGCTCATGAGAGGTCAAGGTCTGCGTTAGAAGAACCAAGAGTATGCCTTGGTTGCTATACGAGCGACCTAAAGACGGGGATGGATAGGGGATAGTCGACGATACACGGTCGTACCCTAGATAGCATTTTCGTCAGGCTACCTACCATCTTTGGTCAAGCGTGTACGTACGGAAAGGCAGAGAACACCCAAAAGACCATAATTGCTATCTAATTATGGGTGCGGTAAGGCTTGGATGTGGGTTGGCCAGTGTTGTGTTCTCATACAGGATTTATCCTGTCTTGTCTTTCGCTAGTTGAGGGAGTGGTCTCGTGGGACCATAGCCACGTATAGAAAAACAGACCTTAGCATCTGCATCGGCGGATAAATCGAAAGCTCCCGACCGAGTCCTGTATTTCCTGACCTGCGCTGTGACAGGACTCGGATGGCACGATGTGATACATGTGCATACAGTCATGGAAAAACGATTCACGATGAATGTGTGGGAAAAAGGGCGCGGTTGACGGTTAGCGTAAATCCTAGTGGCCCTGGGTGGTTGAACCAAAACCGAGATACGGAAACGTGCAATAGGTAAGCATAATCCCTAGTAGTCCTAGGTAGCATAAGTCCTAGTTGTACAAACGATGATTCATGTTGAAAGACCCTAGTTAGATATAGGGTGTCAATCCAAAACGATCTTAAGGATCATGGAACTATGTTAAAGTGGTATAGAATCTCATGGGAAAGCCCGTATGGTCTACGGCAAGGGACTGAACATTTACATGGAATAAAACATACGAGTTGAGTAACCTATATATGCGATATATTAGGTTGACATGGACCATTACACGACTTTTGAGTAAGGGTCATTCATGGTTAACACATGATACGGTGGGGATACTAGTACGGTAGGTGCAGAGCTAAAAGACAGGATAGATACCATGGGATGTTATACGTGATAGATATCTTGGGGATATTATACTTGATAGGAACCTGACGATGGGGTACCTTGTTTTGTCTTGACATCGTAATGTATCATGACACCTTAGTTTATCTGAGTTCAGTAGTTCATCCTGTTATTTTGATTTAGCTTATCTATCTTGTCATCATGCTTATGTTCATCTCAGTTTCTCATGTCAGTTAACTTTACTAGTTTTTATGCTGATAGTAGATAGGGCTTACTCAGTCTTTTTGACTGACCCGTTTTGTTTCGCCTCTTTTCTTCCGTTTCCCCCCAGGTTACAGGGAGGAAATACTGTTGTATAGTTCGGACTTCTTCTACTTGAAGGTCATCATGGATGGCTTGGACTTTTCTTGGCTATGGCTACTTTACTGTTTTTACTTGGGGAATAATTTATGGAAAAGTCTTTATGCTTCTTTATTATTGCAAGACAGGTTTTGATGTACTCTGATGTAAAAGGCTTTAGACCTTATTTATTTATGTTATGAAAGTTCCATTTTACTTCCGCTATTTTATATGCTCTGTCTTGTGATATTTCTGTGCATGTTTACCAATAATGCCCCTCTAAAGCTAGTGCATTCCTTTGCGAGTGACCCTAGCGGAGGCGGGGTGTTACATTTGGTATCAGAGCAGAAGGTTACCAGACTGGGCAAAAGTTTTTAAAGACCTTCTGAAAACTATTTGAAAATCGTTTACAAAGAAGCATTTTTTTTCAAGAAAATTTTCTTTTAAAAAGAAAAAGGCTATTCCCCAAAGGCCATTAGCACTATCCTTGTTTCCTTAATCGAATCTCTTTTCCTTTTCTTTCCTCCATCTGTAGTCACAGTGGTTTTAACTGCGACTAGTCTTTTCTATCTACGAAAGTGCTTCCCATACGATGGAGGCGGTTCTCGAGAGACCAGTGGCCGCGTTATAAGAAAGGATAGTGAGAAAGAGGATAAAGGATACGAGCTTAAGGATGAGCAACTTGTTGGTATGGCTTAGTCCTCAAAGGAGGGAGAAATATGAACAATGAAACCCATGACGAGAGAGTACCTTTGACATGGTAAAACGAGGCGGATAGTTAAGTATTATGGGACAAGGACAAGATCATCGGGAGGGCAATAGTATGCTCTCATTTCTAAGGTACCTCGGAAGGAGGGTAACGATCTTGTTAAAAGTTTAGCTTTTCTTCTCTATCATCCCGTCAGGACTTCGTTTTTCGTATCATTTAAGTCTGCTTCGATAGTTGAGTCTCTGCACCTTAAGTACTAGCGTAATAGAGAATCCCATTTTTGTCTCAAAGTCCTATTGGAGAATCAGTCCATTTATACATGACTTGTTTGGATTTGAGAATGTCTATGCCAAGTGTTGAGTTTGGAAATAATGCTTATATTTATAAGCTATGGATGGATTCTAGGGATGAAGTGGTTATCCAGTAGGGGGTGCCACTCTCGGTTTTGATAGGAGGGTAGTTAGACCTTTTGACTAGCCTTGGTAATACCCTCGAAGTATCGTGTAACCTTTTTGAGGTTCTGTAATGACCAGTTACTTAGAATCCCTTAATGCCTTTATTGGAAATTTGAAGCTCGATCGAGGGATGTTCGCCAATAAGATGGATGGTTTACTTCATTTATGCATGGGTTATAGAGATCATCCTTGTAAGTGCGCATGATAACCTGGTTGACATCTGTTTACTTTCAAGAGAAAGTTCTTCTACATGGAATACCTTATAGTATATAAACGAGATCCAAGATTCATTAGTGAATTTTGGAAAGCTTGCATGAGATCATGGGTACGCAGTCATGTTTGCGCCAAGTATTCTAGAAAAAGGGATAAGTGCAAGTGGAACGAGAGGCGACGAAGAAATGAGTTCCAGCTCATGTTATGGAAACAGGAAATAAGAAGCTACGAAATCGCGAAGTTAAAAGAAGGTCAAGGCACAATAGAATTAAGCTCAAGGAAATACGACTTTGATGGTCGAAGACTAGATACGCGCATGATATCTCTTTTTGGGAGTGTATCCTTGATCCCTGTTTTCTGTAGAGCTTACTTGTAGGCTATCTTTTGTGGACATCCTCTCGGTCCTATTTTCTGTTACAAACCCCGTAAGGAGTTTGTCTTGTTTATCTTCTCGACCTTGTTCCAGGGAATCCTAGGTAGAACCCTATGGATGTAAACATGTATTTGAAACATGTTATGATTGATATGGTTGCAAGTGGTTGCAAGTGGTTGCTCGTGGATGCGCGAATACACATTAGATACTAGCTCGACTCGGTCACATTTCATATTGCATATGCACGAGTATTTATACTTGTTTATGGATGAAATCGAATGTATTATCATGCGGTTGTTGCATATGAATGAATGATTGTGCACGCATTTAGTATCTATATAACTAGGATTATTTGCATACATGTTGGATTCATGGCACTATACATATTTTGCATTAGAAAGATTATTCAGGCTTGATCATTAGCATTAGCTAAGGAACATGTACACACACGTTTTGCATATATTCATACAACATTAGAAATCATCTAAGGACAATGGTTGCTTGTGGATGATGTTTTGAGTAGATGAATGATGGATGGTAGGACATGTTCTTCCTAACTTAGAGATTTCGGGGACGAAATCCTAAAAGGTGGGGAGAATGTAACAACCCGTATTTCGATAACATGTTAAAACGAGAATCAAGGCAGAATTTAATTTTAAATTCTGAATCAAGTAAAACGGGCTATGCCATTGCGTTCGTCTCGGAAAAATACGCGAAATAGAGTCCGAGTTTTCGAAAATCGGAGTCCGTATGACCCGATTAAGGCCCAACGAAGTTTTCAGAAAATTTCAAAGTAAAAACAGATTTCAAATTCAAATTTGAATTTGGAGATTTGGCCCAGTCTGGGCCAGGCGGGAAAATTCCTGCCAGAGCACCCAAGTCGACAGCCCTGTCGACTTGGGAGTCGACTTGGTTGGACCCAAGTCGACAGCCCTGTCGACTTGGCTGTCGACTTGGTCCAGCCGGGCAGTTCTGCCTGGTGTACCATTCTGGGTTTGTGTTGAGTTTGTGGGCCAGATTCGGTTTTAAGGGCTAAGATTGCAACTAGGGTTTAATCCTATGGCCTAAAACACTTGCCTAATCTATAAATAAGACCCTAACCTAACCCTAAATCATCATTATTCATTCATACAACTAAACTATGGCAAAATTTTACCTCCCATGGCCTCCACTCTCTTCATAAAATCTCTAAATTATTTCTATGAGAGATTTTCCATGCATACAAGTGTTTTCAAGCTTGTATGAGTGTCACTAGCTTGCATTCAAGTCAAGTTTCTATATTTGCATCATAAAGCAAGGGTTTTGATCATTTTGGCTAAAGGGTTTTTATGTTAGAGCTTGCATTTTGGGTCTATTTGATTGCATAAGGGCTTTGTCATATCTTTTGTGCCTTCATAACAATGTAAGCCCTTTCCCTACTCTTAGATATTAACTATGAAGTTAAATGTTCATGTTGCAAGTTTGGGTTTGATCATTGAGTATGATACATGCTATCATGTCATGCAAGTTTATGAAGTCATTATCTTGATCTTGCGGGCTAAAAGCTACAACCTTTATGTTGAGATGTTTCATTATGCAACATGAGAACTCTCATAACCTTTATGTCAACTTGCATATGAAGTCATAACCCTTATATGATGATATATGTGAGTTACTAGTCATCATTCCATGTCTTTTGTCACCATGATTCGCTTATGTGCCAAGTTTGGGTTTATGCATGTTTTGAGGCTTAAGAATGCAACATGCAAGTTAATGAACACATTTGTGCCTCATTTGCCACCATGATTAACATGTGGCTTAATATCCATTTTTGTCATGCCTTTGACAAGTTCCTTCTTTGAATCCATTATGCGAGTTTAAAAGCGTTGGGGTCACATTACGGGAAAACATAATGACATGAACACGATTTGGGTAAATGGGTATAAACATGACAACATGTAACGTTAAATATGACATGTGTTTATACTTGAAAACATGACTTGAAATATAACATGGAAGTTGGCATGTAAGTATGCTTGAAACATAAGCTTGGGAATTTACCTATTAAGTTAGGTCTACCCTTTGGAAATTTACCTATTAAGTTAGGTCTACCCAAATGCTTGAAAAACTTGTAATATGTTTTGGAAACATAATGGACATGACACTTAGAAAATATAAGTGTAACCAACTCGAGGTTGGGTTGAGTTTGCAACATAAAGCTACCCGGAACCGACCGGCCTAACTAGTAGTTGCAAACAATAGGACCCAATGTGAGAAGTTGGTCATGTTGTGCTTGAACCCGAGGTTAGACCAAGTTGTGGTGTAAAGCTACCCGGAACCGACCGGCTTAACTAGTAACCACAACAAAGTCTAATGTGAGAGGTTGAGGTGCATTAAGTAATTAATGCCACATGATAGGGTTAAGTTAATTTGATTAATGACTCTTAACCAAATATGACATGGACAAATGGGTTAAGTAATTTGATTAGGTTAATGATACTTAACAAAACATGACAAGGTTGGGTAGGTTAAGTAACTTGATTTGCCTAATGACACTTAACCATTTTTATACGACTAGTGGACGGGGTTAAGTTAACCAACACTTAATCAATCCAACACGATAATTTGGTAAGGTTAAGTAAGTCTTCTTAATGACACTTAACCGAAAAATACAGTTAATGGATGGGGTTAAGATTAGACTCAACTAGTCTAAACATGGAAATCGGATGGGGTTAAGTTAGCCTAGACTTAATTAATCCCACTTGGCCGTTTAATGGGGTTAAGTTAAACACTTAACTAATCTAATATGATGATTTGAGGTGGTTAAGTGACCTATACTTAACCAATCTAACTCGTGAATTTATTGAGGTTAAGTTAACCCATACTTAACCAATCTAACATGAAAACATGATAAGGCTAAGTCACGAATCGCTTAAATACGCTTGACCGATTTGACTCAGTAATTTGATAGGGTCAAGTTAATATATACTTAACCAACTTGAGCATGGTTTGTAGGGTTAAGTCTTGAACTTGGATACTTAGCCAATTTTGACATGATTTGTAGACGGGTTAAGTCATGAACTTAAGTGACACTTAATCCATTATGTAAATCCTAGTTCTGAGGATTAGGTGGATAACCGTAGTTAACAAGGATAACGGGAATGAGGCTAAGTGGTAAACCTTAGTTGAAGAATAACTAAGTAATGATTCTTAGTCAAGGAAATTTAGACCAGTTCATAGATAGATGAGTAACCTGATACGGTAGGTCATCGTTTAAGTATACGAGTAGGAGCAAGTATCTGATTTAGATAAAGGCTCCAGCGAACTGGGTAACGAAGCAGCGGCTTCGGGGAACGTGAGGATATTCTTGGTATCCCTCTATGAGCTGCCAGGTGATCATACTAGGCTCGTGAGAGGTCAAGGTCTGCGTTAGAAGAACCAAGAGTATGCCTTGGTTGCTATACGAGCGACCTAAAGACGGGGATGGATAGGGGATAGTCGACGATACACGGTCGTACCCTAGATAGCATTTTCGTCAGGCTACCTACCATCTTTGTTCAAGCGTGTACGTACGGAAAGGCAGAGAACACCCAAAAGACCATAATTGCTATCTAATTATGGGTGCGGTAAGGCTTGGATGTGGGTTGGCCAGTGTTGTGTTCTCATACAGGATTTATCCTGTCTTGTCTTTCGCTAGTTGAGGGAGTGGTCTCGTGGGACCATAGCCACGTATAGAAAAACAGACCTTAGCATCTGCATCGGCGGATAAATCGAAAGCTCCCGACCGAGTCCTGTATTTCCTGACCTGCCCTGTGACAGGACTCGGATGGCACGATGTGATACATGTGCATACAGTCATGGAAAAACGATTCACGATGAATGCGTGGGAAAAAGGGCGCGGTTGACGGTTAGCGTAAATCCTAGTGGCCCTGGGTGGTTGAACCAAAACCGAGATACGGAAACGTGCAATAGGTAAGCATAATCCCTAGTAGTCCTAGGTAGCATAAGTCCTAGTTGTACAAACGATGATTCATGTTGAAAGACCCTAGTTAGATACAGGGTGTCAATCCAAAACGATCTTAAGGATCATGGAACTATGTTAAAGTAGTATAGAATCTCATGGGAAAGCCCGTATGGTCTACGGCAAGGGACTGAACATTTACATGGAATAAAACATACGAGTTGAGTAACCTATATATGCGATATATTAGGTTGACATGGACCATTACACGACTTTTGAGTAAGGGTCATTCATGGTTAACACATGATACGGTGGGGATACTAGTACGGTAGGTGCAGAGCTAAAAGACAGGATAGATACCATGGGATGTTATACGTGATAGATATCTTGGGGATATTATACTGGATAGGAACCTGACGATGGGATACCTTGTTTTATCTTGACATCGTAATGTATCATGACACCTTAGTTTATCTGAGTTCAGTAGTTCATCCTGTTATTTTGATTTAGCTTATCTATCTTGTCATCATGCTTATGTTCATCTCAGTTTCTCATGTCAGTTAACTTTACTAGTTTTTATGCTGATAGTAGATAGGGCTTACTCAGTCTTTTTGACTGACCCGTTTTGTTTCGCCTCTTTTCTTCCGTTCCCCCCAGGTTACAGGGAGGAAATACTGTTGTTTAGTTCGGACTTCTTCTGCTTGAAGGTCATCATGGATGGCTTGGACTTTTCTTGGCTATGGCTACTTTACTGTTTTTACTTGGGGAATAATTTATGGAAAAGTCTTTATGCTTCTTTATTATTGCAAGACAGGTTTTGATGTACTCTGATGTAAAAGGCTGTAGACCTTATATATTTATGTTATGAAAGTTCCATTTTACTTCCGCTATTTTATATGTTCTGTCTTGTGATATTTCTGTGCATGTTTACCAATAATGCCCCTCTAAAGATAGTGCATTCCTTTGCGAGTGACCCTAGCGGAGGCGGGGTGTTACATCTAGCCTGCTCGTGTGAGCACCCAGAGTAATAAGAGGAGAAATAAAACTCTGGGTCAGACATAAAGCCTGGTATGAGCGATAAGCATCTAAAGTGAACAATAACAGGTAGACTAAAACATACCTGAACCTGGACCTGCAACTAAAGAGTTAGCACTACATACTGTACAACACTCTAAGGTACCATATCAAACGGTGTAAAGATTCGGAGGTGGGGGAGGTGTGCATGTCATAATGATGGCAAACAATCAAACATAGCATCCATCCTCACATCTCTCACTCAGTGCGTAAAGCATACGATATTCACCACTTCGATCACCCAACATACCTTGCTACGATCACTTTGCCCCCATGAAGTCATAAATGGCTTCATTGCACTGATAACGTAGCCACAATCCTTTGCTATGTCCACTTTGCCCCCATGGAGTCACAAGAACCCCACTACACTGGCTCATAGCCTTACTAATCCTTACTATGTCCACTCTGCCCCATGGAGTCACAAGAACCCCACTGCACTGGCTCATAGTCTTACTACGCATCACCTTGCCCCTCAGGTCATAATGACCCTACTGCACTGATAACGTAGTCTTGCTACCATCACCTTGCCCCTCAGGTCATAATGACCCTACTGCACTGATAAGTAGCCCATCATCCGTTTTTTAGTGGTGAATCGAAGTTATGAACGTCGACAACTCCTTAGCACGCGTCCCGCAGCAAAGTCTAACTCATGAAGTCCACTCATTGGTTCCTATCTGGATCCTGAGTCAATACCCTTCATTTGGACTACCTTTGCATCTCGGGTTATCAGTCTTCATCGGTTCGGTTCGGAGTCCAGTTTTCCCTCGTCACCACGGTTCAGATCGAATCACGTCATCGTCTCGTGGTCACCCATACGAATCGGGTCGTGGTCACCCTTTCGGATCGGGTCGTGGCATCCATTCGGATCGGGTCGTAGTCACCCATTCGGATCGGGCTATGGTTCCTCCTTCACGTCAGTTCGTGTTCCCCCACTGGTCGGGTCGGGTCGGGTGCATCTTCCCAGGTCGTCAGCTCGTGAGCTTCTGAAGTGGATCGGGTCGTGCTCCTCCCTTCGGATCATGGCACCTCATCAAGCTGAATCGGATTGTGGGGAAGATTCGCGATCGGGGTGGCCATACGGATCGTTGTCTTCGGGTCGGATCGCCCCTATGCCCACCGATCCGGTCCGGTTCGGGCAGATTCCTGCAGTTCTTCCAGCGAACAGTTTACGCCCCTCGACGGCGTTTTCGACCATTCTAACTATTGAAATCAATCACAAAGCATTTCATACAGTCATAGCAACATGCATAATCAACCACAAACATCAAAACATCAACATGATAGGTTAAAATGGATCAAACATACCCAAAACCCCATATTTCCCCTTAAGCATGTTTAGGTGAAACTAATGATAGGGTTAGCAACACTAAACCAAATTAGCCCAAATTCATATCAGAGGTCTAAAACATCATTCCGAATTTTATAAACATTTTTCCAAAATTTTATCATGTTTAAATTCGCTAATTAACACTAATCACCCCTAATTAGCCATAATTAGTGTAAAACTATGCAAATCACTCACCTTAGCCACAAAGAAAACTAAGATCTGAAATAAATCTCTGATTTGACGTGAATCCCAATGCTAAACAGCAGCTCCAATGTTGCTTTGGTGTAGATCTTCCTTGATTAGGGGTTGCTAAGCCAAATCCTTATCCAAAAGGTGATTTGGAGGTGATTTAGAGGTTGGAGGCCATTTTTAGGGTTCCTTGGTGATAAGTGGAGGCTAGAAAACTGAAATGGAATGATCCTCTATCTCATTTCAGCCTCCCCATAACCCTAATCCCGAAATGGGTTATGGGCCTACTCACTAATCACCCGATTTGGCCCGGTTAAGCAGTTTTTCACCCTCCAAACCTTATTTCATCCATATCTCCCAAACGGTAAGTCCGTTTGGCTATTAGGACCACTCTATGGAAAGGTAAACCATCAAACGAATCCAATGGAAGTGGTTTCAGGTCAAAATTCCTTTCCAATCAAAAGTTATGGCCAAAACAGTACCAACTAGGGGCAAAATGGTCATTTAAAAATCGACAAAAATCATGAACATGGGAAATGACTCTAATAGATGTTTCCCAAAGTTACATGACCATACGACTTCACATGGGAAAGAAATAAATATTCTACGATCATATGATGTGTAGAACACGGGTCGTTACAATGGTAGAGTCCCTGCATAGAGAAGCCAAGATAATATTTTATTTCTAGAGTCCTTGATGGTCTATTTATAGAAGAAAAGAGTGCTCGAATCGGTCCATAAGTTCACAATGTGGACCACCAAGGTGAGACCACCTGACCCAAGAGGTGGGGCCTGGATCACCCACGTTTTGAGGGATCGGTTCCGTCCCCTAGTTGATTTCTTTGATGCTTAATTGATTGATTATGAAGTTTGAGCTCTTGATTCCAAGTTATTTACATAGTTTTGGTGAAGTTTATGAATCGGATAAGCACCGATCCATAGCCAAATTTACATTTATGTTCTTTTTTTTGCTCTAGATCATACTGAACTGATACTTAGCCAAATTCTGGATTCCAATCCAGTTTGTTCCAAAACGATATTTCGATGGATCCAACTGTCTGTAGCTTCATACAGTCATTCATATTTGATTTTCGAGTTATTCAGCATCCAAATCCAAAGCATAACAGTCTTATTAAAAGACGGGTTAACACTTCCCTTTCAAAACCTATCCTTTGGTGGAAGGCGTGTTTTGTATAAGTTTGGTATCCGCAATATTTCCAGATTTTTCATGAGTTTCACGGTTGTTCTGAGCCATTTGTGAAGTCCACGACCATCCCAGGTTGTGTATATGCTTGACAACTTTATTAAATTGTTGTTGCCAACTTTGCCAAGCAACTGTTGAATTCTGCGACCTCTTTCGGTTGATCCTTGGCATTTGCGACCTCATCGAACCGATGTTCATTATCTACGGTATCCATTGAGCAAAGATAGGCTGTAATTGTATAGTGGTATCTGAAAACATATATTGGGGACATCATAAAGAAAGCATGGTATCATTATGAATATACAAACCAAAACTGTGAAAACCTAGAAATATACATGCCTAGTTTAGGTGTGATACGATTGCATCGCGGTGCCTAAGGACACGATCTAATAGATCATTGTACCGAGTAGTTGGGTTGTAGTCTCTTACCATAAAAATGTGTTTATTATCTACGACCTCGGCATATTGATTTTTTACTCTTTAGATCCTTGTCGAGCCATTGTTGAATTCTTCACTAAACAATCTTACCCTCGTCGGGTTCTTACGAAGCATTATCCATACGTGAAGACCTATAGCCACGCTGGGCTCTTGCCAAGACTTTCATACTTGACGATCCAAGTCATGATTCACAGTTGTTGGTCCTAGCCTCACCATCCTCTTGCTAAGCACTGTTGTACTTGATGATCAAAGTCTATTCATGTCAAGTGCGATATACAGTTAGCGATCGTAGCCACGTCGTGCTCTTTCCAAGCACTTTTGTACTAGACAATTTAGATCAGGTCATCCTAGTTACACAATAACCTGACTCCTGCCAAGCATAGTGGCGCTTGACAATTCTAGCCTCACAGGTTTCTTACTGAGGACGGTGGTACACGACGATCCTGATTAAACGAATCCGCATCCAAACCAGCCCAACCCTTACTAGTAATTATTCAACCTTGACGATACCGAAGAAGCCACCCTATGTAAGAAATCACTTGACTCTAGACAAACACAGCGGTATTTGGCGATCCCAATCGAATCATCGCATCGCTAGAATGATCCATCCCTTCCAAGCACGATGACACTTGCCGATCTTGACCAAGTCATCCCATTTAAGGAACAACTTGCCTCTTGCCAAATACAACAGTGTTTGACTATCCACATTGAATTATCCTATTGCTAGAATGTCCCGACCCTTCGCAAGCACAACGAAACTTGACGATCCGTTAAGTTGTTTTAAAGTTGAAATTCAACGAATGACTTATTTTTAAAGAGCATGAGCAACACTAGCTAAATAATTTTATTAGAGTTCTAAAAGCAAGAGTTTTCTCATCTAAAATCCTTGAGTTTTTACCATCTTAGATCTTGCCTAGGTATTTCACCGGTTCCCGTATAAGTGTTTATTACAAATTGAATAAAACTTAAAATACGAAGAGATAGTTTATCGCTAGCTAAGAGCATGTCTAAGGACCAAATGCTGAATTTGTACGTGGATAAGCCTAGTTAGTCGTTATTTCCCAATTTCCATGCCACCAGTTGATAACCGTCCCACATATGAAGCTAAATCGTCACGGTTCTACGCAATTGAGCGCTTCCCTAGTTTTGTCCATGCAGCTCTGCCTATGACATACTAATGTAGTTCTCATTTCTTAACCAGTTCTTTGACTTCATTTTCCAAGCGTTTACACTCACTGGTATCATGCCCGTTAATATCATGAAGCAGACAATGTTTTATCTCCTGTTTTTGGGCCTCCCTTCTTGCTTTTTTCCTATAAGGAAGACATTCCCGGTTCTTGGGTATATCCTTTCTAAGGAAGCATTTAGATTAGCATATGCAGAGAATCTACGTCCTCTTCTTATGTTTTTTGACCGACCATGATCATCGTTGGCTTTTATTTTCCCTTTATCAACTGTAGAATTGGACAGTCCTCTGTCTTTACCAACATTAATTAAGAGGACCTCACAGTCCTCCCTCGCCTTTTCCTACCTCAAAAACCTATCGGTTTTGTGGTAGAATTCGCTGAAATCAGTTAGGGATCCCTTTCTAGAGATATCTTAAATTCAGAATTATCCAACATACTAGAAACTGTGGCCACTAAAACCATGGAAGGATCCGGTGCATTAATCGAAGCCACAACAACATTAAATCTTTCTATAAATTTACGTAGAGTCTCCTCGGTCCTTTGCTTTATACCCGTAAGAGTCATCACATTCTTGCGTTGGGAGATATGGACCCTAAAATTGTTCAACAATATTGCTTCAACTTTTGATAGAGCCACTTTCAAGCTGTCAAAACCGCTTGACAACAATGTATGAAAGAAATAATGGGATGCACTAAGCCACTACATCATCGGATGGCATAGTACTTCCATATGACATAGTATTTCATCAGATGAATGGTTGGATCCTTCCTTTTATCATAAGCTTTCAGGTCGGTAAATTAAAATCTGATGGATTCCTAGAGTTCCATATATTCAAAGTGAACAAACTCTGATTAACACTATTGAAATCCTGCCGAGATAATCCACCTCTCAATGCCCTTTGAAGCATATCATTATTCGATCATCATCATTCACGAGTTATTGCCAATTAGAACCGGCATCTATGGCCCGAGTTCCTTGAGTATCCACGTCATAGATTGCACATCCATTTGCCAAAGTCAGGTTGGTATCGACTTGTTTTCCTTGAATAGGGACATCCCCTACTCGATCCAATCACCAGTTTTCGCCTTCCTTTGCCTAAATTCTATTTTCCAAATCCAAGCTCCGATCTTGAGAAAAAGAAGCGACGAACCGAATTCTCAGGAGGGTTTCCATCTGTTGACATCAAGTCGTTGCCGACCTGGGGTATGGGTTCGATACTGATCCCATAAGTTATCAGGGAAGTTTTCCCCGGTTCCGTCCTTTTTGTCATCGCGTTGCTAGTCCAATTTCAGTAGCAGCTTCCTAACCTCTTGATCTTCCATTTTATCTGATCCAATTAAGGAAATCATCCATCATTTCCTCTTGTATCTAAAGTAATCATTCATGTCATCCAAGTACTTTTTCCAAATCCTTAAGTATCCCAACTTCCCTCTATTGTAGCTCCTCCCGATTGAGCATTTGTCTTCTTCTTAACCATTGTTTTCTTAAAAGAAAATTTCATTAAATTTAAGTATTATGCCCTTATCTAGCGCATCAAAAATGTTAGATTAGGTTTGGGTCAATCGAGTCTAATAGCCGAGTTATATCTAATTCATAAGATAACCATAGAGAATAATCAACAATCTAGACCACATAGTGCATAAAATAAAATGCCAAGTTCACAGTGGTTCGATAAACTCTAACTTATGTTCACTTTATATAATCTACTATTGATACTGTCAGATTACAACACAATTTAATTGTCTGATTATGAGAGCGTGTAAAGATAGGAGCTGAAGTTAGAAAATGGTAGAGTCACTGCATAAATAATCCAACAGAAATTTCTATTCCCAGAGCCCTTGATGGTCTATTTATGGAGGAAGAGAAAGCTCGGATCAATCCGAAAATTCACAAGGGGCCCACTTGAGACGACCTAACCCAAAAGGTGGAGTCTGAATTATCCCACCTTTGAGGGATCAGAGTTGATCCCCCTAATTGATTGCTTTGATGCTTGAGTGATTGATTATGAAGTTTGAGCTCTTGATTCCAAGTTGTTGACGTAGTTCTGGTGAAGATTATAAATTCTGAAATTCTATGTCTCAAATAGGCATCGATCCAAAATTTAGCCAAATTTCCAGTCTTGTTCATTTTGCTCTAGATTCATACCGATTATATACTTAGACAAAATCTAAGTTCTAATTTAGTTTATTCTAAAATGACATTTGATGAATCTAGCTTTTCGTAGCTTTATATAATAATTCATACTCGATTTATGAGTTATCCAACATTCAAATCCAAAGCGTAACAACCATGTTAAAAGACGGGCTAACATAACCTATTTTAAAAATCGATGATTTTCTAATTAAATATATTTCCATTGTTGCAAAAGGGAATCTTAGATTTTTGATTCCTAATAAAAAATTTATAAATTCTGCATTTTCGATAAGAGAAACTGTAAAAGCTGTTGTATATAACGATGTTGTATACACAATTATATGATTTTTGTTTGATGATAACAAACAAGTATATATTTTTCTAAATATGTTTGTTATTGTACTGTTATATAACATCACATACAGGAATATTATATTTAAATAGAATACGACTGTAACACCCCACCTCCACTAGGATCACTCCTTAGAATGTACTAGCTTTGGAGGGGCGTTATTGTGAAGGTAAACATGCACAGAGATATCGCAAGACAGAATATATGAAAACATATATAAGTAAAGCAGCGGTAGCAGAGAAAAACCCATCATCATCATCTCAGAAAACCATCATAGTCAAGTACATAATATCAAAATGTCATGATCCAAAATACAACATAAGTCTAGATACGTAATAACAAAATACATGGTAAAACATCAGTACTAATCCCCAGAAATAAAAGATAAGCCACAGCTAGCTCAGATCCATACATGAGCTATCCAACAAGCAAGCCAAAGATCCACTAAGCAGATGTAGCCCCTCCCTGAGAACCTGTGGGGGGGGGGGGGGGAAACGGAAGAAAAGAAGCGAAAGAAAACAGGTCAGTCAAAAGGACTGGTAAGCCCTACTACGATCAATCTATAAACTAATAAAGTTAACAGCATGATGGAAACTGAGATGAACATACTGGCAATAGATAAAGGTGACATCACATAGACGAGATCAAACTTTGCACCACAGTGTACTAGCAAACCCACAAAACAGATCTTGATCCCCTAGCCCAAACTTTGGCCCAATAACTTGAAGTGACCTTAGTATAAGGTCCAGCCCAACGGTCTAGTCGATCGGCTCCCTATAAACCTAACACGTCAAGTGTTGGTGTCCATACGGCCCACATGGATGTAGTCAGACTGCGCTGGGTCCACCTTTGGGTGTATCAAGCCCTCGGGTGTCAACCCCAGACACCTAAGCAATAATGCGCAGTCTAAATCTACTGGTACCCGTGCCTCGAGTTTGTCCAACATCGGACTACGTGCACGTCCGTAGCCCGCCGGACCCGCACCGCTGTACCACTCAGCCGTCGCTTTGGTCGCTTACATCAGTCCAGTAATCGTGCCCCGCCCTAGCCTAGCCCCTAGGGTTGTGAATGATACCAAACTGGGATTACTGCTGGAACAGACCACGTTGCTAGGGTTTCTAAGAGGGTTAAGTGTGGTTTTAACCCCTCACTAATCCTGGATTAAATTAGTTAAGTGTAACCACTTAACCCCATCTAATCCTCGCATCCCCATTATTGGTTAAGTATTAGTGGGCCATGACTTAACCCTAATCATGAGGCATTCATTACTTAACGCACCCCAACCTCTCACATTAGACATCCGTGGTTACCTGGGAAGATTTACACCACGTCTAGGTCTAACCTCGGGTCTTATGGTGCAACATGACCAACTACCCACATTAGACCCCACGTTGTGGTTACCTGGGAAGATTTACACCACAACTAGGTCTAACCTCGAGTTGGCCATATCATGTTATCTAATGTCATGTCCACTTTAGAACATATTTACAAGTTAACATATACTTGGGTAGACCTAACTTAATAGGTAAATTCCCAAGGGGTAGACCTAACTTAATAGGTAAATTCCCAAGGGGTAGACCTAACTTAATAGGTAAATTCCCAATCTTTTAGTTTCATGTATTTTTAAGTTTACCCAAACCCTCCCAACGTCATTATCTCGCTTACATATTCGTCATAACGCATAAGGGTATAAAAGGTAACTTGGCATAACATACATGATGAACTTCACATATCATAATAAACATGCATACATGTTAAACTTGCAAATCATGTCATAGTGAACTCGCATAAACATGCATAGCTTATTAAATATGCATAACATGGTAAGGTGAACTTGCATAAGCATGCATAATCCATTAAACTTGCATAACATGGTGAGGTGAACTTGCATAAGCATGCATAATCCATTAAACTTGCATAACATGGTAAGGTGAACTTGCATAAGCATGCATAATCCATTAAACTTGCATAACATGGTAAGGTGAACTTGCATAAGCATGCATAATCCATGAAACATGTAGAACATGGCATAATAAACTCACATAAGCATGCATAACTTGTGAAACATGTAAAACATGGCATAGTAATCTCGCATAAGCATGCATAACTTATGAAACATGTAAAACATGGCATAGTGAGTTCGCATAAGCATGCATAATCAAATAAACTCACATAAATCTCAACTTTCACCACATATTAACTTTAGAGTTTGTAAAGTGAAGGTAAGAGGGCTTACAAATATAAACAAGTCACAAATCCACCAAATAAGATGAAGAAGCCCTTTAAAAACCCAAAACAAAGCTTCAAATAAGAAAACCCTTTTGCAAAATCCCAAAACACAAACTTTAGCAAATCAAACTTGCAACTTAATGAAGTATGCAAGTTATTAAGCATTCATACAACATAGAAAAGGTTGTATGATCATCATATCTTCATAGGATTTAACTTTGAGGAAGGTGGAGGCTAGGGATTTTAGGTGGAGGCCATTTGAGGATTCAAATTGACATAGTTTAGTTGCTAGATTGATTAATGAGGCTTTAGGGTAGGATTAGGGGTATATTTATAGAAGATTAGAGTGTTTTTAGCCCTAGGATTAACCCTAGATTAGTTTAGGCCCGTCAGATCTCGGAACTCTCTAGAACCAAGCCACAAGACCCAACCCAAATCAGAAATGGTGCACCAGGCTAAACTGCCCGGGCACCCCCTGTCGACAGGGCTGTCGACAGGGCTGTCGACACCCTGGGGGCCCTGTCGACATGCCTGTCGACATGGGGCCCCTGGCGGGAATTTTCCCGCCTAACCCCGATTAGCCCTAATCCTTGTTTTTAATTTGAAATTTAAATCTGTTTTTAGCATAGAAATTTCTGAAAACTTCAATGGGCCTTAACTGGGTCATACGGACTCCGATTTTCGAAAACTCGGACTCTACTTCGCGTATTTTTCCGAGACGAACGCAATGGCATAGCCCGTTTCCCCTGATTCTGATTTTTGAATTAAATTCTGCCTCGATTTATGCTATGACAGTTTATTGAAAATACGGGTTGTTACATTCTCTCCTCCTTAAAGGATTTCGTCCCCGAAATCTTCAAGTTAGGAAGAACATATCCTACCATCAACATCCATCTACTCAAAACATCATCCACGAGCAACCATTGTCCTTAAAAGATTCTAAATGCTGTATGAACATATGCAAAAGTGTGTGTATATGTACTTATCTAATGCAATGATCAATGCAAAATATGTTAGTGAAATGTATCCATATGTATGCGAATCCCTAACATAATGTACAATATCTACATGCGTGCTCAACCATACATCCATATGCAACATCCATGTGATTGCATACAAATTTCATTCAAGAATAAGCATAAACACTCATGCACATGCAATATGAGGAGTGTGTGAGCCGATCCAGTGCCTAATGTGTATCATGCATCCACGAGTAACCACTTGCAAACACTTGCAACCACTCGCAACCATCAAACATAACATGTTTCAAACACATGTTTCATCCAAAGGGTTTCTACCTAAGGTTCTCATGACAAGATTTGCACGATACTAGATAAACATGGATAGCAAAGAGAAAGATATGCTAAACAAAGAAAAGAGATTGAGAGTGTACCCTCAAAAAGGAATGGATAAAGCCCACGCATCTTCTCCTCGGTTTCCCAAGTTGCGTCTTCTTCGGCTTCACCCCATTGAACTTTCACCAATCTGACCTCACGATTCCTTAGCTTCTTGGTCTCTGTCCCCAAGATACGAATCGGAGCTCTCCTTAAAGTTGCTTCTTTCTCTACTTCCACGTCTTCAAGAATGCTAGGTTCAACCACCTCAGCGGACTCATGCAGGCACTTTCGGAGATGCGAAACATGAAAGACATTATGCACTCCGGACAACTTTTCGGGCAATTGCACTTTATAAGCCATCTTCCCAATTCTCTCAATGATGGGGAAGGGTCCAACGAATCTCGGTGCTAACTTCCCAATAGCTCCAAACCGGACCACATTCCGTAAAGGAGAAACCTTTACGAAAACCTTGTCCCCAACCTCAAACTCCAAATCGGATCTCCGCTTATCAGCATAGGATTTCTGCCGGTCTTGGGCCGCTTTCATCCGTCTTCTAATCAACTCGACCTTCTCGGATGTATCCCTAATCATGTCGGGTCCAAGTATAAACTTATCCGTGGACTCCCACAAACATGTAGGTGACTTGCACGGCCTCCCATATAAAGCCTCAAATGGTGCCATCCCTATGCTCGCCTGGTAACTGTTATTATATGCAAACTCAACGAGAGGAAGATGGTCTTCCCAAGCACCACCAAAATCCAGAATGCAAAGCCTCAACAAGTCCTCAAGTACCCTATTCACCCTTTCTGTTTGGCCGTCTGTTTGCGGGTGATAGGCCGTACTCAGGTTCAGTCTCGTGCCCATAGCTTCCTGTAAACTGTTCTAGAACTGACTAGTAAAGATGGGGTCTCGGTCACTGACTATGCTGGAAGGGATTCCATGTAGTCGCACTATCTCACGAAGATATACTGATGCTAGTCCAGATGCGGTCCTTTTGCTCTTCACTGGGATAAAATGAGCACTCTTCGTAAGTCTATCCACAATGACCCATATGCTCGTATTCCCCTTCCTGGACCTTGGAAGCCCATCAATAAAGTCCATAGAAATGCTCTCCCACTTCCATAGCGGGACCTCTAGCGGATGTAATAGCCCACCGGGCTTCTTCGACTCAGCTCTTACTCTCTGACAAATAACACATCTCGAGACAAACTCCGCCACATCCTTCGTCATTCCAGGCCAGAAGAAAACGCGCTTCATGTCCTTATACATCTTATCACCCCCTGGATGTATAGTCATCTTGGAGCGATGTGCTTCCTCAAGAACTTTCCTCACCAAGTCTTCTACCATCGGAACACAAAGCCTTCCGTCTCTCCTCAGCCAACCCTTATCGTCTATAGAATATCGAGCAAGGTGACTAGATGTCTCCCCTCGAACCAGCTTGTCCATGATCTCAATTATCTGAGGGTCTTCCTTCTGTGAAGCCCCGACTTGATCCAGAAGGGTAGGCCTGAGCTCTAGAGATGCCAAAGAACCGGTCATCGTCTCAACCGTCAAAGAAAAATCAAAGGTTGCCAAGAACTCTAAATTCTTCATCTCAACAAATAGAGGACTTAGTGTCAACCTTTTCCTACTCAACGCATCCGCTACAACATTCCCCTTGCCAGGGGTATAGGATATCTCAAAATCATAGGAAGCCAAGAATTCCATCCATCTCTGCTGCCTTAAGTTCGGATCCTTCTGCGAAAAGAGATACTTCAAAGACTTATGATCAGTATATAGCTCAAATCTCTCTCCCAGAAGATAATGGCGCCAAGCCTTGAGTGCATATACAATCTCTGCCAGCTCTAGATCATGAGTGGGATAATTCCTCTCATGCACCTTAAGTTGCCTCCCACCAAAACATATAACTCTGCCCTCTTGCATCAGAACGGCGCCCAATCCCGTGCCACAAGCATCAGTGTACACGGTAAATATCTTACCACCGTCGGGTAAAGCTAGAACGGGTGCGGAGGTAAGGGCTCTCTTGAGTCTCTGAAAAGCAAGCTCACAATCCATATCCCAAGCAAAAACTAAGTTCTTCTTCGTCAACTTAGTAAGAGGAGCGGATATCTTTGCGAAGTCCTTGATGAACTTCCGATAGAAACCCGCATGACCCAGAAAGCTTCTCACTTCGGTTGCATTCCTTGGAGTCTTCCAATCCTGAACTGCAACCACCTTAGCGGGATCCACCGCTAAGCCTTGCTTGGATACGATATGCCCAAGAAATCTGACTTCCCTTCTCCAAAAGTGGCACTTGGAGAACTTGGCTTTTAACTGGTGTGCTCTGAGCGTGTCCATCACCTCTACTAGGTGCCTCGCATGCTCTTCCTCATCCTTGGAGAAGACCAGAATATCATCCACAAAGACCACGACAAACTTATTCAAGAACTCCCGAAACACCCTACTCATCAAATCCACAAAATACGCGGGTGCATTCGTCAAACCGAACGGCATAACAAGCCATTCAAAGAATCCATCTGGAGTTCTGAATGCAGTCTTGTCTATACTATCTTCAGCCACTCTGAGCTGATGAAAACCCGTAGCAAGATCAAGCTGAGAGAAAACAGAAGCACCAACAAGCTGATCAAATAGATCGTCGATCCTCGGTAACGGGTGTCTGTTCTTCTTAGTCAGCTTATTCAATTCTCTGTAATCCACACAGAGCCGAAGAGAACCATCTGCCTTAGTTGCAAACACCACAGGCGCTCCCCATTCGGATATACTCCTTATGATGAAGTTCTTCTCAAGCAACTCTTTCACTTGCTTGCTCAGCTCCCGTCTCTCACGCGGAGCCATATGCCGAACGGGCAAAGAAACAGGCTTAGCATTATCTACCAGATAGATGCGAAAGTCAATCTCTCGTTTCGGGGGCAACCCCTTAACTTCTTCAAAAACATCTAGGTAATCTCGGACCACCCTTACAGACTGAAGGGCCTCCTCTGATGAGTCGAGAGATTCTAGATAGCATAACATGACGGGATTCTTCGGATTGCATGAAATCTCTAAGGTGTTGCCCAGGCGAGTCACAAGCCTTACAACCCTATGCTCACAATCCAGAATGGCTCCATATCTAGACAGCCAATCCATGCCCAAGATCAATCCGTATCCCCTGAAACCAAGAACATACGCACTACACAAGAACTCTACGCTGAGTATAGAAATCCTCAGATCCTCACATATCATAGATAGATGAGCAGAACCCCTAATGGGATTCGAAACACAAACGGGATCATCCACTAAGCTAGTACTAAGGTGCAAGCTATCAACAAGATCAGATGAAATAAAGCTATGTGATGCACCGGAATCAAACAAGGTACGCACTGGAAGATCAGAGATATAAACAAGGTTCTCAACAGAAACACTACCTCGCTCGGGAACTGAAGCGGCATTGAGAGCATGAACTTGCCCTCCTGAAGGTCCAGCCTGTCCTTTCTTCTTTGGGCATTCTTTGCTGAAGTGCCCAGTCTTTCCACAAGAAAAGCATCCACCGCTCAGCTTCCTTTTCTTCTTCCTGCAATCCTTAGCAAAGTGCCCAGCTATGCCACAGTAATTGCACTTTCCCTTGCCTTTGTTGTTGTTGTTGTTCCCCTTCTTGTTCTTGCCCTGATTCCCCTGGCTGCTTTGACCACCTTGATTGCCTTTGCCTTGAGAATCAGTCTTCTTTGCTTGAGTATCACTCGTCTTGACTTCTTTCTTTCCATCCCCCTGAAGCAGAGCCATATTGACCAAACTCTCAAAAGTAGCTCCATGCGGAATATGTGACATCGCCAAGCCCTGTAGCGGCTCATTCAACCCTCTGGCAAATCGAAGAGCCTTCTTCTCCGGGGTGTTTACCATATCCAAACCAAAACGGGCCAGCTGATTAAACTTGTTCACATACTCCTTGACAGACATATCACCTTGCTTTAATGCAATGAACTTCTCCATTTGTAAATTCGCCTCAGCTGAAGATAGAAACTTGGTCACAAATCTAGCCCTCAAATCGGCCCAAGTCTCAACGGGCCTCGTCCCATTGGTGACCTCCCACCAATAGGCCGCCTCATCCTTCAAAAGCCATACTGTCAATAAGATCTTCCTCTCGTCATCAATCCCAAAAATAGCAAACAGGTCCTCCGTGTCTTTCAGCCAATTCCTAGCTTCAACAAAAGATTCCGTGCCTAGGAAATTCTTGCCTCCCATTGCCTTGAAGTCTTTACAAACCTTCGTAAACTCAATCTGAGGATGCTGAGGGGGAGGAGGAGGAAGAAGAGCCTCAGCAACGGGAGGGGGAGGAACATTAGCAACGGGAGGGGGAATATTAACCGCTGGAGGAGGGGGAGCAGGAACCACCGGAGGAGGGATATTAGGGATAGGATTCTCAACTACAGGAGGAGGAGTGGGAGTAGGGTTGGCGGGACCAGCTGCCGCCCTAGCTTCTAGAAGTCTCCTATACCAGAGTGGTACGTTCACTCCATCTGGGATGTCAAGATTCTCAACCATACTGAAACGAAAGATAAGATAAAGATCAGGTCAAGGGAACGAAGGATAATGCTAATGGCTTTTGGGGATTAGCCTTAAAATAATCTAGACTTTATTTTGGAAAATACTTAGTAGGTTTTTGAAAATAGTTTTTCAAAAAGGTTTTTTTTTTCAAAAGTTTTGTTCACTCTTGTTAACCTTGTGCTCTGATACCAAATGTAACACCCCACCTCCACTAGGATCACTCCTTAGAATGTACTAGCTTTGGAGGGGCGTTATTGTGAAGGTAAACATGCACAGAGATATCGCAAGACAGAATATATGAAAACATATATAAGTAAAGCAGCGGTAGCAGAGAAAAACCCATCATCATCATCTCAGAAAACCATCATAGTCAAGTACATAATATCAAAATGTCATGATCCAAAATACAACATAAGTCTAGATACGTAATAACAAAATACATGGTAAAACATCAGTACTAATCCCCAGAAATAAAAGATAAGCCACAGCTAGCTCAGATCCATACATGAGCTATCCAACAAGCAAGCCAAAGATCCACTAAGCAGATGTAGCCCCTCCCTGAGAACCTGTGGGGGGGGGGGGAAACGGAAGAAAAGAAGCGAAAGAAAACAGGTCAGTCAAAAGGACTGGTAAGCCCTACTACGATCAATCTATAAACTAATAAAGTTAACAGCATGATGGAAACTGAGATGAACATACTGGCAATAGATAAAGGTGACATCACATAGACGAGATCAAACTTTGCACCACAGTGTACTAGCAAACCCACAAAACAGATCTTGATCCCCTAGCCCAAACTTTGGCCCAATAACTTGAAGTGACCTTAGTATAAGGTCCAGCCCAACGGTCTAGTCGATCGGCTCCCTATAAACCTAACACGTCAAGTGTTGGTGTCCATACGGCCCACATGGATGTAGTCAGACTGCGTTGGGTCCACCTTTGGGTGTATCAAGCCCTCGGGTGTCAACCCCAGACACCTAAGCAATAATGCGCAGTCTAAATCTACTGGTACCCGTGCCTCGAGTTTGTCCAACATCGGACTACGTGCACGTCCGTAGCCCGCCGGACCCGCACCGCTGTACCACTCAGCCGTCGCTTTGGTCGCTTACATCAGTCCAGTAATCGTGCCCCGCCCTAGCCTAGCCCCTAGGGTTGTGAATGATACCAAACTGGGATTACTGCTGGAACAGACCACGTTGCTAGGGTTTCTAAGAGGGTTAAGTGTGGTTTTAACCCCTCACTAATCCTGGATTAAATTAGTTAAGTGTAACCACTTAACCCCATCTAATCCTCGCATCCCCATTATTGGTTAAGTATTAGTGGGCCATGACTTAACCCTAATCATGAGGCATTCATTACTTAACGCACCCCAACCTCTCACATTAGACATCCGTGGTTACCTGGGAAGATTTACACCACGTCTAGGTCTAACCTCGGGTCTTATGGTGCAACATGACCAACTACCCACATTAGACCCCACGTTGTGGTTACCTGGGAAGATTTACACCACAACTAGGTCTAACCTCGAGTTGGCCATATCATGTTATCTAATGTCATGTCCACTTTAGAACATATTTACAAGTTAACATATACTTGGGTAGACCTAACTTAATAGGTAAATTCCCAAGGGGTAGACCTAACTTAATAGGTAAATTCCCAATCTTTTAGTTTCATGTATTTTTAAGTTTACCCAAACCCTCCCAATGTCATTATCTCGCTTACATATTCGTCATAACGCATAAGGGTATAAAAGGTAACTTGGCATAACATACATGATGAACTTCACATATCATAATAAACATGCATACATGTTAAACTTGCAAATCATGTCATAGTGAACTCGCATAAACATGCATAGCTTATTAAATATGCATAACATGGTAAGGTGAACTTGCATAAGCATGCATAATCCATTAAACTTGCATAACATGGTGAGGTGAACTTGCATAAGCATGCATAATCCATTAAACTTGCATAACATGGTAAGGTAAACTTGCATAAGCATGCATAATCCATTAAACTTGCATAACATGGTAAGGTGAACTTGCATAAGCATGCATAATCCATGAAACATGTAGAACATGGCATAATAAACTCACATAAGCATGCATAACTTGTGAAACATGTAAAACATGGCATAGTAATCTCGCATAAGCATGCATAACTTATGAAACATGTAAAACATGGCATAGTGAGTTCGCATAAGCATGCATAATCAAATAAACTCACATAAATCTCAACTTTCACCACATATTAACTTTAGAGTTTGTAAAGTGAAGGTAAGAGGGCTTACAAATATAAACAAGTCACAAATCCACCAAATAAGATGAAGAAGCCCTTTAAAAACCCAAAACAAAGCTTCAAATAAGAAAACCCTTTTGCAAAATCCCAAAACACAAACTTTAGCAAATCAAACTTGCAACTTAATGAAGTATGCAAGTTATTAAGCATTCATACAACATAGAAAAGGTTGTATGATCATCATATCTTCATAGGATTTAACTTTGAGGAAGGTGGAGGCTAGGGATTTTAGGTGGAGGCCATTTGAGGATTCAAATTGACATAGTTTAGTTGCTAGATTGATTAATGAGGCTTTAGGGTAGGATTAGGGGTATATTTATAGAAGATTAGAGTGTTTTTAGCCCTAGGATTAACCCTAGATTAGTTTAGGCCCGTCAGATCTCGGAACTCTCTAGAACCAAGCCACAAGACCCAACCCAAATCAGAAATGGTGCACCAGGCTAAACTGCCCGGGCACCCCCTGTCGACAGGGCTGTCGACACCCTGGGGGCCCTGTCGACATGCCTGTCGACATGGGGCCCCTGGCAGGAATTTTCCCGCCTAACCCCGATTAGCCCTAATCCTTGTTTTTAATTTGAAATTTAAATCTGTTTTTAGCATAGAAATTTCTGAAAACTTCAATGGGCCTTAACTGGGTCATACGGACTCCGATTTTCGAAAACTCGGACTCTACTTCGCGTATTTTTCTGAGACGAACGCAATGGCATAGCCCGTTTCCCCTGATTCTGATTTTTGAATTAAATTCTGCCTCGATTTATGCTATGACAGTTTATTGAAAATACGGGTTGTTACAACGACTGTATAGATACTCATATTCTCTTACAGTATTTTATTTAAATATAAATATAATATTTCAAACACTCGAACAGTACAATTATTTACAACTCCACTATTTAATCACTTCACAGAATTTGTACTTGTAAATACACAGTATACGATAAACAAATTTTGTTTGACGACAATAAAATAATATTTTATTTCAAACAATTTGTTTATTACAAATAAACAGTACAATCTCTTCACTACAACTCTCACACTCAGTACATTCATACACTGCTCCTCACTATAACACTGTCACTCAGTTATACAATTCTATGTACATTCTTTACATTTCAATTTACAGACACTTTGACACTGATACATTGACACGTCTTCATATTGTCTTCATCTTCAATCTTCTGTCTTCACAAGCTCAGTCAGTCCAGTCATCATCTTCATACCTGTCATATACAGAAACACACACAAAGTATATGGAACATGAGTAATTTTCAAAATACATGTGAATATAAATTTATTTTTAAAGAATTTTTTGCCTCAGATTTCTGGTTTGTTTCTCATCATTTTTCATGACCTGATCTGATTTATCTGTGTCTAGGCAGACAGTTTGTATATTTACAGGGACAGAAAATTTTCTGATGGCTGCAAATACACACGTGTATAAATACACGCATGCACTACCTCGCCAATCAGAATGTAGCATGCAACTGAGGAGCAGTCGCGTGGACCAACTCGACTCAGTGCACATGAGTTCAAACAAGTCAACGCATCAATGAAGCAATGGGTCAACAACAATATGTAACTCAAGTATAGCCAAAGTGTGGTCGAGCTCATATAAGATAATACAAATGCACACAACATAATTATGACAAGGGAGCACTCAAACCAACAAATGATCAAATGATTTCAACATGGTCAAAGCTACAACATAGTACAAGTATGGAAGCTAAACATGGTGGTGTTGATTCATATCAGATGAAGCCATGCAAGAGTGCACAAGCAAATGGTTCATGCAGATCAATTTTGAATCATGAAGCAGCTTATAGATGGTGTATGACACAGCAAAAATAAAGCATACATGACTGAAACATGGTGCACAAAGGAATGGTGAATCAGCATGGTGATGCATATACATGTTCAACACAACATCAACATGATGGGTTATAAACAATGGTGAAGGTCAAACACAAATACAAACATGCAGGCACCAGCATGAAGGATTCAGTTACAACAAGGTGGAAACAGGAAACATGGTGTGCACAAGATCATGTCAGCATGGTGTACATGTAAACGAGGCAACCATGGTTGAGCAGTAACAACAGGATGAATACAAGAATGACACTTAAGCTCAACATGATCAACACAACTCAATATAGTCGAGCACACGTCAGTTGACACAGCTAATGATTAAAGCATGAAAATATGGATACTCATATGCAAGTGATCAGTTTTTAAGAGTCAAGTAAATGGTGTATACAGGTTTGAGCATAGACAAGTGAATATCAAGAAAATCAGATTTCACAAAACTGTTTTTGGCAAGATATCATATTTGTAGAAAACAGGCAAAAGTTCATAATCACTCAATCAAGCAATACAAGAAAATCAACATGCAAGATCTCTTTCCAGAAATTTAGTTGCATACTTGGCAACTAGTTTTAATCAAGCAAGTACAGTGATCCATTTTTTGGACAAGAAATCAGGGAACAAATCAAGCAATGAATTCATACTGCTATGGAAAGTTTTCAAGACCACAAATATATATTGTTTTCCAGAATTGAGCTATTCAATTAATGGCGAGATGTGCAAAAAAAATGTTCAAGGGACCATATATTATTCTTTTCCAAAGTTTGTCGAGCTAATCATACATGGAATACAAAGTAGTAAACAAACAGATTGATTTCAAACATAGTCTTTGGCAAGTAATCACTTTCCAGAAATCACAATGAAATTTTTATGGCATATGTATATCTGGCAAGTTGCTCCAATGTTTCCTGAAATCAGAATTGGCAAGAATTTATTCTGGAAATCAATCAATGATTTAAACCGATTTTTTTAAAAAGGGAGCATTCAATTTCATTTCAAATTCGTTTTCAAAGCAGAGAATTTCAAAAGAGGAAACACACAATTATCAGACAAGTCATCGGGCCTAATTGATGTCTGAATACAATGCCAAATTCACGCAATTCAGTATCTTTGCAAACCAGGTACATCGGAGGCCAAATCAAAGGCCAGATTCATCAATTTATTCGAGCGAAATCAAAAGAGGAAACCAAAAATTTCAGATCAAATCATTCAGCGAAATCAGAGCAATTTAGGATTTTTATAATCCTATTTCTAACACCGTATCATCACTGGCAAACAATCGAAAAACCCACAAAATCAATTCAAGTATTTTCAAAGCAGAAAATTCAGAAAGCTCACAGTTTCGATCGAATTAGAGAGCAATCCTAAATCGGACGAGCAAAGCCACAAAGAATCGTGCATCTGAGAAGCTATTCAATCAATTCCAGAAAGCCATCGAAGTTGCAATCGATTTGGGGACGATTCCATTGAAACCCTAAAGAGCCGCCGCCATTTCTAAACACAAAAGGAAAGAGATCGGGCAATAACAAATGGTGGAACCAAATTTACAAAGGGGCCGGCCAACTTTAAATTAGAAAGGAGATGACCCTTTGTTACTAAACTTCTTTATTTTCTTTTAGGGTTTTATTAGTTTTAATTCATGTTGTATTTTATTTTTGTTTTGTAAACCGTCTCAAACAGTTTCCAAAATTCTGTAAAAAAATCTAGGGGAAACCAGTTAGGTGTTTAACTGGCAGTTCTGAGTTACTGGTTACAGGATCGTGATCAGGGGAAATCTGATCGAGTGGATATCGGTCAGTCTACAGTTTTGAGCGTAGGGTTAGAATAGGAGCAGGGTTTGCGAATGTACATGGTCTTGTATGTGGGATCTGTTCTATCACCTAGTAGAAACCTTAGAAATGCAGCAGTAGGCAGGGTTTTGCCGAAGCTGAGTATATCTGTATGTGATTTATTTTCTGCATTTCTGTTTCTACTATATTCTATGATCTGTTTATTATTATAATATCTTGTCAGTTTTTTCAATTCAGTTAAAAACTGTGATAAACCCTATTCACCCCCCTCTGGGGTTAATCTAGATCCAACAAAAGTGACAGTTAATAGTGTACAATTTCATGGTTGGAGGAGGTAGATTAGAGTTGGTGTAGAGGTCAAAGAAGAAGACACGCGACGATTAGGTTTAACGCTTTGTCTTGAAAAATAAAATTTTAGCGGGTTATCCTATTAGTTAAAATATCTTCTAACCTTGTCCCTGATAATAGTTTTCTATAAATTAAATCTCTATTTTCCAAAAACAATGTATTTTTTTTTAATTTTAGAACTTATTTCAGTTTATTTTTATCTTCATGGTTATGTTTACAAATATTGGCTTACTTGGTGAATATTTACAGGTATGTATTCAGTAATCAAGTAATTATTTTCATATATTTCTGCAATATTTCTTAATATATACTGTTATTTATACATTTATTCTTTTTTAACCCAGTTGCCTAGTTTTAATATTTAGAAATTTATGAAATTTGCTACAATAAAATAATTTTCGGGATCCACATTACATTACAAACTTTTGTACAAGCATTCGCTTTGATAATGTTTAGTTTTAGAGATGTGTGCCTGCTACTCAATTTTGAAATTATCCAAAATACGAAATATAAGCAAAAGTTTTATTTTCCCAGTAAATATTAACTTATTTTCAAAAGAGGTAAGTAGGGTGAATGATAAACATTTTAAAAAAAAAGTAGACTGAAGGACACCAAGTTCTTTTTCGGATTTAAGGACAAACATTCGAGAAAATTAGACTGAAGAAAAATGCTAAATATAATTAGCATTGAATTTTGTTTTTACTATATTAAAAATTCTAGTTATAACTAGCATTACATTCAGTTTTATACTATACGAAATGATAATTATATTTAGCATTGTGCTTTGGTTTAATTTTTCTCAGCGTTTGTACTTTAACACCTGAAAACGAAACTTCGTGCCCTCCAACTTTATTTTTTTTTAAAGTTTATCCTTATGTCTAATGTTTGTCATTTTACAATTGAATATATTTCAATTGTTACAAAAAGGGAGTCTTAGTTTTTTTTTTTTGTCTTTGAAATTTAGTACTTGTATATGTATATAGGAGCGGATATTGGGACGCAAAATTATACACAAATTTGGAGATATGAATTATGGACCACAAGATTTGTTTGTCTTTACGTTGAGGGTGGAATTCGAGGGGAGGGAGAGATCTAGTGGTTGAGATTCTTTTTATCTAAATTTGTGTTCATATATATATATATATATATATATATATGTATGTATGTATGTATATGTATATACAGGAGCATTCCAGGGCACCCCTGTTTGTAGCACCCCTACCCATCCGTGAGAAACGGTAATCCAAATTGAATGAGAATTTGTAGACGTTCAATCCACTTATATTAAGAACCTATCCAAAATTGAGCTCGTTTTGACACCCGTAACATAATTCAAAATCTTAGCTTAATTATTCACCGTTTAGGCATTTATTCGAACCGTTAAATTTAAACATCAAATATATTATTGTACGAATGTCAGAACGAACTAAAATTTTGGATATATCCTTAAATAGATGTGGATTGAATATTTACAAATTCTCGTTTGATTTAGATTACCGTAGCTCATGGGCGGATATGGATAGAGGTGTAAACAGGGGTGTCTTGGATCACTCCTCACATATATATATGTATGTATGTATATATATATATGTATATATGCATGTGTATATATATATATGTATATATACATGTGTATATATATATATATGGCTAGTGATATGCACCGTACGACCATGGTAGGAAGTTTAACCAAACCGAAGCATGACGTCTTGCATCCTTTCCCGATGCCTTAACCAATTGAGACAAAAATGCTTATGAAATCTTAGATTTTATAAACGAATGTAAAAAAAATTCCACATTTTCAGAGGGGTAAAACTGTAAAAGTAAGCAGTAATGAATACGAAACATAAATCATCATCCCTTAGGCCCACATCCATGCCTATGATTAATTCAAGGGATTTTTTCGTTTTGGCCTCGTTTTTTTAATCTTACCGATAACCTACTTTTTGAAAATATTGCAAAAATAGTCCACTTTCGGCCAACTCAGTGATGAGTTGGCCAGATTGTACTGGCGCAATCTTGGAGTGCGCCTGTACACGTGTATAGTTCAAAATGTATAGGCACAATCCTGGACTGTCCCTGTATTTGAATCAAGAAAATGCATTGGGGTGCAATTCAGGATTGCGCCCCGATGTATATAACCGATCAGCTCCTCCCCTTTTCATTCCCGTTCTTCAAATCCATCCCTCCAAACCCGAAACCCCTAACCCTAAAAAAATCAAATTCGAAATTTCTCCAATAATTCTCAATTCTTATTTCAAATACGGCAAGCTCTTCATCACACAAAGAGGCTACATGTAACAATTTCAGTACTTTTTCTCTGGGTTTTTCAACATTTAGGTTTTAGGGTTTTATGGATTTCCAACAAATTAGTGCTTGATGATTGAATGCATAGATATATAAGATAGGGCTTGATGAATGAATGCATAGATATATAAGTTAGGGCTTGATGAATGAATGCATAGATATATAGAGACACTCCAAAAATTGCTTGTAAAATGAATAAATTAGGTGCAATTCAGCAATGTGAATTTATGGCTTGATGAATGAATGCATAGATATATAAGTTAGGGCTTGATGAATGAATGCATAGAGTAATTTTTTCTATTATTTTCTCTTATTTCAGTTGAATTATGTAGAAAATTAATTATTTATGGAGAATTGAAGATTGGTAGTTGTGTATGTGTTTTGGAAAAAACATATTATTTAATTTGTTAGCATTGAATTATTGTAGAGTATGCAAAGATATCGCCCAGACCTGTAAACGATAGCGTCTTGTACTTGCGGCAGCAACATCATTCGAGCAATTTGAATTTGATGACGGTAATCCAATGTATATTTTGTATATTTGAATATATTTATGTATTAACCAATTGAAAATTCAATATTGTTAATGTTTGGCAGAGCATAATTCCTGTTGTTACCATTGACCACTCGTCTTCGTTAAAGCTCGTTGATTCAAACCATGCCAGTGTGTTAGCGCTAGTTCAGCGAGCTGATTTTCTTTACATATGGCTTGACCGCCATCTTATCACGCATTTAATTGGTCGATGGAGACCGGAGACATCGTAATTTTACCTTCGATGTGGTGAAATGACGATCACATTGGCTGACATAGCGGTACTGCTTGGCATACCCATTGACTGACGTCCATTCAACAATCCTGAAGCAGCCGATTATGCGGAAATTTGTGAGAGACTGCTAGGCCTATCTCCTCCAGGTGATTAGTTGTGGGGGACCGAGAAGATTAATATGCAATAGTTCAGGGCACAACTAGCGGGTGACATTCCTACGGATGCTTCTCAAGTACAGATAGAGCAGCGTACACAAGCTATTATCATCCACATTATCACGTCTCGTTTGATATGTGACCATTCAAAATCTCGGATATGGCTCATATGGCTTTATTTTTTGGAGGACTTTGATCTATGCCGTCAGTATGCTTGGAATAGCGCCGTGCTGGGATTCACATACGCAGAGCTATCATGTTTGGCTTGACAGTGCGACGATTCCATTGGAGGCCGCCTAACATTGGTGCAGGTATTACAATTAAAAGTCATTCATTTTCATGAACATTACTTTATCGTTGCAATTCCTCTTTTATTATATGTATACTCGTATGTAGACTTGGTCGGTCGTATCTCCCGGTTGGGAAAATAACTGTGAAGCGATCGGATGTTGATTTTTCTTTGCCTTATGCTGGGATGTACTATTACGAGAATTCTAAATTGTACATATTTAATTTTGAGAATGCGATAATAAATTGTCAGAGTACTTCGTAGGTGGGTTGGTCCGAAAAGCATGTTGTCGTCTCCCAGACGCAATGTTAAGTTCTATTGTAACGAGCACGATGTACTCGATCACGATTCTGTTTCATGGACTTCTTACACCGACACAGTTCCTCATCTACTGCAATTGTGTGTTGCATCTTTCCAACTATGGAGAGCATGCGTGCCTGTAATTTATTTTGGGGAAATTGCGTATCATCTTCCGGATCGAGTGATGAGACAGTTCGGCTTATCGCAGCATAATCCCAAGCAACCCCCAGACTATATGATTGATCTCGTGAACACATAGGCATATCAATTGGCAATCAATTCATGGAATCAATGCTACGGGTATGTGCAAGAGGAAAGTGATGCAACAGTAAGTGATTTGGACTACTACATATGGTATTGGAACATCACTCGCCAGTATATTACTCTTGCCATAGACCCTCCGCTAGATGTTCCTCAAGGCGCAGAACCGTACATCCCTAGAGTGCCGCTTGAGCGAAATGTGGTATGTGTGTAATTATGTTAATTGGTATTTTGTGTTCTTTTTCATGTCTGTAATTCTGTTAAACTTCATAATGTGTGTTCTACAGTCGGATGGAATTTACCACATGGCCGATTTAGTGGATGAGTTAGCCCACGAGGTGCAGGGGCCGTCGAAGGCAAAGTGCGTGAGAATTAAACGCATTCTCTAGTCGATTTTGGGGAGGAACAAGCTTGCAAGGCCTACCTCACCAACGCCTCCATCTCAACCTTCTACTCCTCCTACTTGCAAGTTGGCACGTAGAGACAAGGGAAAGGGTCTAGCTTCATCCTCTCAACCGTCACAAACAGAGATCGAACATGATCCTTCGCAGCCGACCGAACCTTCTACTCCTCCTACTTGCAAGTTGGCACGTAGAGACAAGGGAAAGGGTCTAGCTTCATCCTCTCAACCGTCACAAACAGAGATCGAACATGATCCTTCGCAGCCGGCCGCGTTGCAACAGCCAACTCCAAGGCCTCCCAACCCTCAAAATGGGAAAATTGCAGCACACAAGAAAGTGGGACGGCAGTAGTGGTAGTGGCAATTTGATTTTATTCTAGCTTGGCATTTTGGTGGTTGTGTGTGCGTGTTGAAACGTTTAGTAGTGGTAGTTACATTAATGGTTGTGTGCGTATGTTGAAACATTTAGTCGCATTGGCTTTGTTTTGGTTTGTAAGCGTACTGTAAGTTGTTATGTCAGATTGTTTTGGTTTGGTTTGCAAGGTTTGAAAGTTGTGATGTCGACTTGTTTTGTGAATTTTGTTGTATTGTTTTGATGCAACTTGTTGGTTTGGTTTGGTTTGAAAGGTTTGAACATTGTGTCGACTTCGTGTGGTTTAAATGTCGATGCAATTTGTTGGTGTGTCGACTTGGTGTGGTTTGAATGTTGTGATGTCGACTTGTATTGGAATGAATATCAACTTGTTTTGGAATGAATGTCGAACAGAAAGCAAAATATATAACAATTTGCTCGGGGTGCAATTCAGGGTTGCACCCCAGACATAAATCAAGAAAAATTGCTCTTTTTTTTGTTATCGTCGGAATCCTGAATTCTGCCTATAACCAAGCAAAGAGCAATTTGGTTTTATTTATGCTTAGGGCGCAATGCAGGATTCCGCCCAGGCATAAATCAAACCGAATTGCTCTCTGTTTGGTTACAGGCGGAATTCAGGATTCCGCCGATAACAAAATAGAGAGCAATTTGGTTTGGTAAGAATGGTTTGAACGCTTATTCAATTTCCACTATTTTTAACGATTTCACTCCTCCTTTGTAAAAAAATTCGAAATAGAGGTGCAGTCCTTATGTGTATGCACCGTTCAAACAATTGCATAAAAACAAAGAAATTTGGGACAAATAAACCAGCAAACACATTTAGAACAAACAATATTACAAAGCACCACACTTAAGTTATGAAAATGAACTAGAACGAGTGAAACAATATTAAAACGATCTTGATATAGTCCACCATTACACTTAACATAAACAAACAAACTACTGGTTACGGTCAAACCGCAACTGTTCAATGACATTTCTGAGACGTCTTATCTCCCGTTCTAGTTCGTTTGCATACGCTATTCCCCTTGGGCACAAAGTTTCATCTATCCATTCTGAAAAATTGCATCCATTTGGATATGATGAACATATCTGAATGCACCGACCTATATTGTTGTCATTTGCTCGAACCACAACTTCAATCGCATAACCGTAGTAGCAACAAACTGGATAAGAATCAGCTTCTTGTTCATACAAAATTTTAACATGTGGTACTCGATTTACCTCTTGTTCTTGTAGTGGTTGATCAACCGAACTTGAGCTTCATGTGGGGTTTGTACGTTCGCCTGTTCATACGATGGTTCGTCCTGTGGTCTCATTTGGTTTAGAAACTAGAATTCGTCTACAAGCTCCTGAAGACTCATCTGTTCATACGCCCATTCATCGGAGCCTGTAGATGAGGATGGCTAAGAAGGAATTTCGTATGAGCAATAAAGGATTGAGATAGCACAAGAACGAGAGCAAGCTGTCCATATATGAAGACGTGAAGTTGTAGTTTTGGTCAAAAAAGTAAAAGTGAAATAGTTGTTGCCTACTACATGGCTGTTGCATTGATCAGCGGCCCGTACCGAGTCACATTGACTAGTCAATGTTAAAACTATAAGCATCGGGGAGCAATCCTGAATTGCACCCCGATGCATTTTCTTAATTCTAATACAGGCGCAATCCTGGATTGCGCCTGTATATTTTGAACTGTACACGTGTACCAGCGCAATCCATGATTGCGGCAATGCATTCAGGTAAACTCAGCACTGAGCTGGCCAGAAGTGGATTATTTTTGCAATATTTTGAAAAAGTGGGCTATTAGTGAGATAGATTTGGAGATACGCATTGTGGACCACAAGATTTGTTTGTCTTTACTTGGAGGGTAGAATTTGGGAGGGGGAGATCAAGTAGTTGAGATTCTTTTTATCTAAATTTGTGTCATAATTTTGTGTTCATATATATATATATATATGTGTGTGTGTGTGTGTGTGTGTGTGTGTGTGTGTGTGTGTGTATAGAAGAGAGAGAGAGAGAGGAGCGTTATAGGGCACCCCTGTTAGCACCCCTATCCGTCCGTGAGCAACGGTAATCCAAATCGAACGAGAATTTGTAGGTGTTTATTCCACATATATTTAAGGACCTATCCAAAATTTGAGCTCGTTTCGACATCCATAACTTATTCAAAATTTTAGCTCAATTATTCACTGTTCAGACATTTATTTGAACCGTTAAATTTAAACATCAAACATATTATTGTATGAATGTCGCAACGAACTCAAATTTTGGATATGTTCTTAAATAGATGTGGATTGAACATCTACAAATTCTAGTTCGATTTGGATTACCGTAACTCATGAACAGATAAGGGTGCTAACAAGGGTGCTATAAACAGGGGTGCCTTGGATCACTCCTTATATACATACATACATACATACATACATATATATATATATATATATATATATATATATATATATATATATATATACACACACATACATATATATAGTAGGGTTCCGCTACACCTCTTATATTGCACGTGAACCTTCCCCCTTAGAGCATCTCCAACAAATCCGGAGTGTGGATTTTCGAAATCCGATAATCTACACTTCGCAAAATTGGGGACTGCAGCAGTTTTAAGTCCACGCGCTTGTTGAACAAACGCGTGGCTCTACGCGTTTGTTCAACAAGCGCGTGGAATATTTTAAAACCGGCTCCACAATAAAAAAAGCGCGCGTCTGTTGAACAAACGCGTAGAGCCTACGCGTTTGTTCAACAGGCGCGTGGATTTTTCCGCCTATATCAGGTGCAAATGGCCATTTTTCCTTTTGTAAATAAAATAATTCCTCCTTTTAATTTTTTTAAATTGGTTTCTACGACGAAATGCCGCCACGTCAAGTTAAGTCTGGTAGACAAGTCAGCCATCCTCCGATAGATCCTGCAGTCGGACCAGTCCATGCCCCACCTGATGCCACCGTGACTGCCGAGAGCCTTAGAGTATTGCACGATCTGCCTGCGACATTTGTACACCGAGTGCATGTTGCTGTTGTGACGCCTCAGGTATAATTTTAAAACTCTGTTACGTACAACATTCTTAATATACACGAATGCTATTTAATATTACGTGTTTACAACAAATTTACATACGTTTAGGTTCGACATATTGCTATGCGAGGTTGTTGGGCACGTAGTACAACACTTTTTCAGCAGTTACCCGAGCCTATAGTACTTAGACTTTTTGATTCGCCATTTGGCTCCTTTTTAGAGTTACCTAGATTTGCTCATGTTGACCGATGCCTTGTAGAGGCTATTAGTGAGCGATGGTGGCCTACTACACACACATTTCACTTCCCTGATTTTGAGTTAGGTCTTACTCCTTTGGATTTTTACGTCCTCACGGTCATCGAGGTTGGTTGTCCAGGTCGTCACCCCATTCCCTTTGATGTATCATTTGAGGAGTATGATAGCTATTCAGAGCAGTTACTGGGTTTAGAGCCCGATTCTGTTTCTTCAGGAGCCGTTAGCTTACCTACTCTATATAGCTATGTCACTGCACATCAGGGCACTCAGGCTATGCACACTCCCGTTATCAGGGCCTTTTTATTGCACCTTTTTGGTTCCGCCTTTTTTAGCAACAACATGGGGACTATCAGACTTGGTTTTTTGGCTACCCTTGTAGACATAGAGCAGCTACATTCGTTTGACTGGGGTACGGCGATATTAGGCTATTTGTATGTGGCTTTGGATCTCTACGCCGTGCAGCGCTGCAAGCAGCTCTACGGTTTCTGGTATATTCTCCCATTTTGGTTTTACGAGTACATGGCTGTTATGCACCTGCGACTTATTGATGAGGCCATCACTACACCTTACATATACTTTCCGAGATTACGACGATGGGGTCCTGCTATGCATGTAGCTCGTTCTGCACAGGGTGTGCATAACGAGCTTATGGAGGTGCGCACGCAGATTGATTTGAGGGAGCGGGGTGGCATTATTCGACGTCCATGGCAGACATATATAGATTTTATGGTTCCTCAGCAGGACCACCCCCTCATTTTCCACTCCAGTCTTTCGAGGCGTAGGGTATGCTTCCAGGTGCCTACATGCCCTTTCATTTGGTATTTGGGGGAGCGATGTTGGCTACAGCTATACGGGTTAGAGCGCATTCCTTCTGATCCACTCCCATGGGATCAGATGTTTGGGGATATACAGGTAGGATCATCATATATTGCTGATATGAGGGCTGCAGGCTGGGTGGACGGTGAGCCTTTTACAGTGCCTGGAGATTTTGATGCCTATTGGGCTCGAGTAGCGCCACGCGCTTATGCGTTACCAGACTATATTCGGGGTTTGAACTCCGACCATATCGGCCCATCTTCAGTAGCAGGCAGATTCCCGGTGCATCCCCCTACCTTTGCGCCTGTATCGTCTCAGTTCACGCAGAGTGGTGCGTTGGACCCTCCTCCACACATTTTTAGGGCGTACGACGTACAGGGTCAGATTGTAGAGATTCCGTTGCAGTATCCAGTTGTTGACCCTCCCGGAGTACCGTCAGCCGGTTTGTATCATCCACATCAGGTACGTAAGAGTTACACAGTAATACCGGTATACGACTGCATTATAAAAACTCAACTTATGTAACACAAGTTGTCTCATTAACAATACTCGCTATATATGGACCATGATAGACGGATATTGGCTGCTTTTGAGCGTATGACGTTGGAGTACACACAGTTGATGTACCAGAGTTTACACGGGGCTTTGGCACAACAGCAGGCTCAGTACGAGGCCCAGATTTCATTTCAAACACCAAACAAAATTCAAATTCCATTTCAACCTCCTTTTTAAATTTCAAACTACATTTCAAATTTCAAATTTCAAATTTCAAACTCCCTTTTAACTTTCAAAGTCCATTTCAAACACCAAACAAAATTTCAACTACCATTTCAAACTCCATTTTCAAATTCAAACTCCATTTTCCATTTCAAACTCCATTTCAAACTCCTTTTCATACTCCATTTTAAATTTCAAATACCATTTCATACTCCATTTTAAAATTCAAACTACATTCCTACGCTACATAAACAAAATGCAACTAACACCATCCTAGCGCATACAAATCCAATTAAAGTTTACATCCAAGCTAGCTACATAAACTACATTCCTTCTCTTCTTCGCCTCATTATCTCAAATCTCCGATACTCCGTATACTCGCGTTGCACATCATCCATTTGCGTAATATCCAGAAACATGACTGCATCTTCCTCCTTTCGTCGTTTTGTCTCAACAAGTTGATGAATTGCTTCAAGCTTTTCTTGGTGTTGAATGCTTCTGCTCTGGAGTGCGCTCATAAACATATCGTTAGACTCCTTTAATAGTTTTTTGATTTCGCCATCATTCGCTCCTACAACTTGTTTTTTCTTTGCCGCCTTGGATCCTTCGGGCCTATCATATCGTTCAGCAATAAGGTCATCAGCGTCTTGTAAACCCATATTAGCACTGTCTTGCGAATCTCTGGGACTACAACTGTCTCCAAATCTTGTAGCTTTCCCACGACTACAACTTGATTGGACGTCTTGGACTGATTTCTGAAGTGAAGATTTCCATTTCACATGATTAACCAGTAGGTCATACACATGCATAAACTGGTATAAATGAGGTCCTTGTTTACTATCTGGTTTATATATTTGTTTGAATAACTTGTTTGCGGCAATTCTCTGCATCAATAATATAAAGCTTTTACTACAACGTTAGAATTTAAAGTACAAAAAACAAAGTAAACAATTTTTACCATATGAGTATCACTTCCAAATCCGCTTGGGTTACTCTGCTTCAGCTTGAACATCTGCGAATCATAACATTGAGTTTGACGATTAATTTTAGAATAACGGCCTTTGACGGAAGCTACACTTCTATTACGATCCATGTTCTTCCTATTATATGCATTAGTGATTCTACCCCAGAATGTTTCACCACTTTGATCGGCACCACGGACAGGATCCAGCGAAACTGAGCAGTATATGTAGCAAAGATCGTAGTCTTCTTTAGCATTCCAACTTGAAGTAGTTAGCATTCCACCAAACGGTTGACTTTGATCTTGTACATCGAAAGTTTCAAACTCAATTCTTGCAGCGTCGACATCAAAATCAGTAACCATTTTTGTAGTAAGTTGGAATGTGGTAGAAGAAGAGTTGATGTGGAGGAGAGTAGATTAGGGGTTGTGTATTTGTAGTGTTTGAAATCATACCGTTGCAAATTCAAGCCGTTGGCCTCCCCGCGTCTGTTCAACAGGCGCGCGCAAAATATATCCGTTGATGCCCACGCGGTTGTTCAACAAGCGCGTGTACTTGCGCGTTTGTTGAACAACCGCGTGGGCAATTTGGGGATTCCGGAACTCATTACCCAAATTTCCGATCTGATCGGATTATCCAACCTTTGTTGGAGCTGTTTTTGAGTGTGGATTTCACCATTTTGGATTTTGGATACTTTGTTGGAGATGCTCTTAGTCTCCACCACCCATTTCTCCACTCATTCTCTCTCTTCCCGTTTCAATATTATATTATAATGGGAAGAGAGAGAATGAGTGGGAAAATGGGTGGTGGAGATTAAGTGAGAGAGTTCACGTGCAATATAAGAGGTGTAGCGGAATCCTCCTTATATACACACACACACACACACACACACACACACACACACACACACACACAGAAAGTGGGTTAACTTTTATTATGTGATTTTAGCGGCCCAAAAAGAAGTGATGCTATACAATCCAACAATGCGTGATACAAACTAAGCAACAATTTACTTAATCCCACTTACAACTTCACTTTCCCTAAATAAAACACAAACGCCCTAAAATTACTCATGGCTTTCGGCAGCGATGACTTCTTCACGCATGATTTCATGGAGACCTTAAGTTTCCAGCTTCACTCCATGATACCAGCGTCTCCGAAGGATCCCCAGCTCCAGTACCAGATGGTGGTGCTTCCTCTGCTAACGTAAGCTTTCTTCCTCTGCATTTGAGTATTAATTTGATTTCCGCCTCATTTAGCTTGTTGATTTCGTTTACTGATCGTCGTTTATTGTGTAAAATCCTCCTATTTCTCTCTTTCCATAACCACCAACATGCAGATATAACGCTAACGCCATATCCTTTTATCTCTATGTTTACCTTTGACCAGTCTCAAACCAGGTAATTTATTATATTCATAAGGATATTGGATTGATCACTGATTTTGTATTTGAGTTGAATGCTGTTAATGATGCTTGTCGAGAAATCGCATTGGAAAAATAAGTGTTGATGATTTTCTTCACTGTTTTCACATAGAAGACAAATGTTTTCAGAAATTATACCTCACTTTAATAATCTGTCTCTCATTGGCAATCGATGTAGAAGTTGAAACAGTGATATGCACTGTACGACCATGGTAGGAAGTTTAACCAAATCGAAGCATGACATCTTGCATCCTGTCGCGATGCCTTAACCAATTGAGGCAAGGGTGCTTATCGAAATCTTAGATTTTTTATTGTTAATTTTACAAAAGAATATTAAAATAAATTCCACATTTTCAGAGGGGCATAACTGTAAAAGAAAGTAGTAACGGATACACACGTAAATCATCATCCCAGGTCCCACATCCATGCCTATGGTTAATTCAACATGTAAAGTAGATAATCTTAGCGGAGTCCAACGTCAGAAACCGTGAACATGGAAACCAGATAAGTTTATCGTGTTCTAGCAGCACACCAAGTACAAACCAAGCCTTATAAATTCCGCAGCTTCATCACTTAAGCAAGCAGCCAGACTTCCCAGCCCAAAGGCGAACACAGACAATGAACAGAAACCTCGAAAAGTCCAAGGCAATATTACGGTAAAGAAAAGCATGTCACACCCAATCAGCATCTGTGTATGCACATCCTAACTCTTTTATATTTGCAGGGAGCTGAAGCACGGAAGGAAGGCAGCGAACCAGAGCAACCACGGCAACGACCGCGTGCATGGAAAGGAGAACCAAAGAGATAAACGGAGCTCCAACTCGGTGCAATGGATCCCCCATCCGCGAACGGGCATTTACTACCCGAAAGGCCACGAGTCTGTCATGGAAACCGTTCCTAAAGGAGCCGCTTCGTTCGGTGCGTCCTACTGGTTGAGGAATCACGAAGGAACCGAACATGGGTTCGCCGATCATGGCGCTGCTGCCGTGTTCGACCACCCTTTCGTTAATTGATCGTCAGACCCTGTATGGCTGTATTGGTAATATGGTGTATTTGGTAAAAGAAAGTAATAATTAATCTGCGAAGTTAGAGAACCCATGTAAACTGCTGGGATCCTACTGATTCGTGTATCTGTGTACTTCTACTTCTACTTCTTGATTGATAGACAAATGAAGTGGAGAGGGAAGCATGCAAAAACTATAGACCTCGATCTCGTATGTAGAATTAATGGCATTTAATGCCTATCTTAGTGCAAATTTTCTGCTTGATTCCAACTCAAAGATTACAATGAAAAGAGGAACACTGCTGCAGTTTTTTTGATAGAGTATTTAATGAAATGAAAACGAAGAATAATAGCCCCAAAAGGCAGCAGGCAGCTCGTTCCATGTAGCACAAATCAACAGCTTAAAATGAGTTGGGATCGCAGCAACATAATGCCCACTGATTTGCCTAATCTATGGTTCTCAAGTCAATACATAAAAGATTACACACTGAAAAAGCACCTTAACACTACGCCATAGATGGCCTATCACAACGAAAATGCATGGTGTTACTAGCTACAATGTTGTCATTGCTATGCCATTTTTTGTCTACTGCAACGCACGCTTCAAGTTGTTAGCATAGATAAACACTGCGTTGCTAGTAGTTATATGTATATTCAAATTAAAAAAATTAAAAAAGTTACCAATCCGCGTGAAAACGATCTAACGGTGTACGTTGCAATCCACGTCAATCTGATTTTCTTCATCGCTTCAGCTCCTTTTCCCCCCAAGTTTTCATTTTCCCGCTGCATGTTATTTCTTTTTCACTTAGACAAAAAATATAGTCGGTTCCTCTTTAATGGCCAATCCAAATCTAGGGTTTTTCCCTTCAACAAATCGTGACTTTACGATGCTTGTGCTGGACATTAAACGCTGATTTCAAGTCGCGGGCTGATTTCAGGTTTGCCCTCTTCGATAAATCTAGGGTTTTGCCCTCTTCAACAGTCGCGCCTGTTCATGTTAGTAGCAATCGACGATCTGACTTGACTGGCTGTCCAGCAACTTGCAAGTAATGCTATTGTTGATTTTCATTTAGATTCGATACTTGCTGAGTTTAGTATTCCATATATAAATGTATTTGGGTATTATACGATTTGAAATTTTTGTGAAGTAGTTGGCTTCTTCATGATATTACCCTAAATTTTTCAATGGCTTCTGGCACCTTTATGTTTGAGTTTTCCCCAATACTCTCCAAGGGATCTAAAATATCAAGAATATCAGATCCATAAATCAGAGGTTACAAATTTATTAGGTTTTGGTGATAGGCAGTCTTGTTATATAGTATCATCCAAAAGTTTGCAGTAGCTTGGGTTTATATGGAGTATAATATGTATTTGGCACTTGGATTTTTTGCTTGGCAGCTATAACTTGTCTGAATTCGGTGCCAACAGTTTCCAGTTGTTCTTAAGCGTGCCAGATTTGGATGATATGCAGTTTCTTTGCCATTCTTTTACAGGAAGAAGTGTTCTCTGCTTTTAGTTTGTCAAGACTAATGGAATTTTTCACTTTAACTACTTGTTTCTAGTTTTGGATGATATGCAGTTTTGGATGATGCTAATCTTTGCATGTGAATCTGTTGGTTGCATGATAATTAAAGATACTAATATGGTCACAAAGCCTAAAGAATACAGGCGCAAAATCACAGGTTCAGTTCAGCGAGTTTTGTGAAATAGTTCCAAAATTTTCTTGCAATTTTACAAAGGAGACTTTCTTATTTGCGTACTGATACTCTGTAAACATCAGGTGAAGAAAGGATTCCATGCACTATCACTGAAGGAACACCGCGTCCATTCCTTGGTAAAAGGCTCCAAGAAACAAAGTCTAGAGTAGATTATTTAATCTATCCATTCTTAAAAGTACAAGCGAACAACGATTTCTTACCGAACAACGATGTGATTTCTTACCGAACAGCGATGCTACTTCTGTTGTGTACTATTTTATAGGAAAGATACATTGAGGTTTGGAAGTTTATAAATCTATTAGTTGCCAATTGGAGTTTTCTGTCTATTTGGAGAAGAAAACATAGAGAAGATGCTACTGGTATGAACTATGAAGTCTTAATTTTAATTTCAAATATAAGTCGACTGTTGTTTTATGTATATTTGTTAATTATTTCTCTTGAACTCAGTTGTGCAGTGCAGTACCATCGGCAAAATCATAATCTTTCATTATCCAGCGTAGTGCAAATGAGAGTATGTATAACATAACGTTTTCATCTACAACCTTATTCTGCTCTCTGGTTTGAAGATTACTCTCTCCTTTAATTTGTATTTTTCGCATTGATTCGCAGTATTTAAAGCCAAGTGACTATGATAAGCTTTCTCAAGTTGAGCTTCTAGTCGTCGACGAGGCTGCTGCAATTCCACTACCTATTGTGAAGTCTTTACTTGGCCCTTATAAGCTACGAAGGCACTGGACATTCATTATCGTTGAAGCTTCTTGATCAATTACAGTCACAAAGTCAAATAACTACTCAGAATGGAAAAGGACATCAATCTGGTATATCTTCACCCGTGTTTCCTGCTTCTTCCTTATTTTGGAGTCCAAAATTCTGTTTAGTCATAAGCATATAATGCACATGATGGACCCCAATCCATGTAATTCAATGTATTTATCTTGCTTAACAAGCTTCAAGTGTTGGACCCATTATCTTTTGTGTAATCTGTATTGGATTTCCAATATGTGTCCCCTGTTCCTTCATGTTAAATAAGACACTCAGTACTTCCGACACTATTAATCGACCAATCCATGTTATTTTGCAAGCGTTGTGAAATGTTTGAAAAACTTTGATAATGTTAAGGTAGTGCTTTACATACAAATTTGGTATTAATCATAAATTTGAAGTACATTGTTTATGGATAACTTGATTATTTCACTTGTATATACCAGGTCGGCATCTTAGGAAAATTGAATTGAATGAATCAATAAGATATGTGCCTGGTGATCCTGTTGAATCATGGCTTAATGGCTTGCTTTGCTTGGATGTTGCAAGCTACATTCCAAATCTTAACAAGTAAGCAGTATAGTTAACAATTTGTTTTATTTCCTGATTCTGTTCTCTGTTAAATATTGGTGGCCTGAGACACTGTCAGAAACATGGATTGGGACATACCAGATCAGATTGGTGTTCTCATGTTAAATATTGGTGTTCTCATGTGCGTTCCAAAAACGCGCATGAAAATGGTTCTGTGCTTGGTGCATGCAGTGCGTTTACTTGATCAGCAGTGCAGAACTAACCGGACTGGCTAGAGATTATATAAAATATCTATTTGGAGCAAGTCCGAGCATGCGATTAATGAAGTCAATGATGACTGGAGAAGTTTTGTGAACAAGTTTGCAAGTAAAATTGATACTAGAGAAGACTGGCTGCGCAATAGTTCTTAAGCTTATTTGGTGGCACAACCCCAAGAAGTTGGCTTTCATTGCGAAATCTAGAGTTAAATGCTGAGAGCAAAGTAATGTTTCTAGGTGCCTCAATTTTCAAAGCCATTGGTCATGTTTTGTTGGTTTGCGGTTGCGAGCGAATCATCAGAAGGGAAAATAAAGGTAGTAGATTATATAATCATTTTCATGTATTTTTTCTTGCTTATGTTTGTATGTGTGAGTCTACATATGAGTGAATCGAGTGACAATGTAGTGAGGAATATATGTAAATATGAATGATTATATAATATACGAGTGAATGTACAATGTGGAGTCAAAAAATTTGTACCATTTGAAATATTGAAATAAAATATTTATTTGAATAAAATACTGTGTTATAATAATATTTATTATAACATTATGAAATCTTTGATTTATAGCAGTTGAGGTGTAATTACTTTTAGCAGTTGCAAAACAAATTTTAACAACTGCTAGAAACAGTTGTAAAAAAGGTTGACTTTATTACATTGCCAGCTGTACTAGACATATTACAACTGTTTTTGGCAGTTGTGAAAGGGTATTTTTTTGTTTTAGTGGTACCTGTGGCAACACCTGTATCAATGAAGCCTTTGGGTTGCAAATGTGTTGCCTTTGACTCTAAGGCAACGCGGCAAAAGGCAACCCCGAAAAAGTGTTGCCACAGATCATTTTTGGCCTATAGCAACATTTTTTGGCACCTACTGCGTCACTTCTTTGGGGTTGCCGTAGGCCATCTATGGCGTAATGTAAAGACCAACTACCATCGTCCTATTTTCAATGCTTTTGCGACATAAGATTGATGCCAAATGCTAACGGCGGAGTATATATATTTTCAATGCCTTTGCGACATAACATTTAACATATTCACACTCGTGATTTACATGAATAATAAATTTCCATTGATACCCGTCTTTCAAATCTTGAATTATCTAGCAACTTGAAGTTGACCCTTTTGGAGTACATATGACAATTGTGAAATGTAAATTTAACGCTTTAAATAACATTCTAATATCCGAAAGGTAAATTTTATTTTAATTCACACTTTTAATAAGATAATCCACCCAATAAAATAGGATCTTTAACTTTTAATAATATTTAAGTTCTAATTAGTTAATCCACATAAAAAAGAACGCCAAATATATTTCTTTTTCTCTTTTCTTCGTTTTTCTTCTCTGTTTTGCTTCATATATTTCTTATTTCTAAAATCCTACATCTAAGTCCAAGTATTGGCTGTTGGAACGAAATGTGACATCCCTTTGTTGACTGTAAGCGACTATGAGTTCTGGGTGGGGGTCTCTCCTGTAGAGTTTGGATCGTTGTCTGCACTTCAAGATGTTGTAACTGTTGTTCTTCTCATGTACTTGTAGCTGATATTAATATTGGGTATGAAGATATTGTCAACACTCTAGTGCTTGCTTTCAATGGAAAATTAATCAAAAATTTGAGAGAATTGTAAAAAATGGTGGAAAGTTTTAATGGTGAATTCTTGCAGTTTGATCTTGAATATGAACAGGTAGTAGAAACCAAGAAAGTGAAAGCTGCGACACCTGATATCCTTACCATGCACTGCATACCATTGGCCATGTCAGATGATTTGAAGGCATAAAACAGTCTATTCATATTCAACCATACAATGATCACTTTCGCTTAGGCATTGCAAGAAGACATTTTTGATGTAAAGCGAGGAAGGTAGCATAAGGGACATGATATGTTTCTATACCATTCAAGGAGTAGTTTTTGGTAGATATAGCATGTAGAAGGTGCAAGAATGATTGTTAACTGAAGAAATGTTTTTGTTCGCGAAATACAATTAGCATCCCAAACTCGTCTGCTATTACTGAGTTAAACATCATATAGTATTTTATCTCTAGCCTTGAAGTTGTTGTTATTAAAAAAAAATCAAATTTATCTGTTACAAAAGTAGAGACATATATGAAAACAAATTAAGCGTTATCAATACTTTTGTTATGTAGGTATCAAAAGCCAAAACATTAGTAACTATCGGTTACAAGAGGAGCAACTACAAACTGAATGAGTTAAGATATGGTTCAAATGAACAAAAACATGAAATCTTTAAGTTAATCCACTCGTGGATTAACTTACAAAATTGTTGTGGATCAACTTATTAAAGTAAAATGGTGGATTAACTTATTAAAAATGTGGATTAGAATAAAAATTACCTATCCGAAATTATAATTAATTTGCACAACCCTAAAACTGCAACGAAATGTTAAGGCGCGAAAGCAATAAACAGATGATCTAGCTTGTTGAATATTTATCAACTATAATTTCAAGAAAAATAATCATCAAATAAAGAAAAAATCAGAATTTGAGAACATGAAGATTTAACTTGGTTCGACTATAATCTCTCTCACTTATAATCTATAATTACAAATAAGTTTTCCAAATATTTGTTTATGCTCAAAACCCCGAATTTGATTTTAGTGTAGAAATTAGGCTTTGTAGAGAAAAAGAATAAGGGAAAATGCTCTCTCTCTCTCTCTCTCACTCATACACAAATATGAAGATGAAATCCTTCATTTAAATATACTTTAGGATGGAGAAATTACTGAAAGATTAAGAAAGTTAGTCACCTTGTCATCATGAAATCTTTTCAAATATCTATGATATGATATCTCTGCAAATGGACAATGGTGTGTTTCCGAGTTTTTTTTCGTATTTGCATCAATCTCCATCAACAATCTTTTCTTTCTTTTTGTTGCAAAATCAATGAATTTATATATAGACTTCTTTCCTTATTCATAGATCCATTGATTAATTAATCGATTTAGAAATTATTTGTTCCCTTCCAAAATATATCCTTTCAAATCTTTCCATTTTCTTCATTCTATGTGTATTGCCTAATTGATTGATTAGATCAACTAGTAAAATTCTTTTCTTCTTTGAAAAATATTTAAATCGCCCAATTTCAACACTTCATCTTGATTCAAATATAACAGTCCGTCTTCATCACCACATCTTAACAAGTTGTTGTGTCTACGCCACATATGCGAAACTCAAGATGAGCAAGTTTGGGCATTATTGTCCAAACACAACTTCGAAATCTTCCTCAAGCATAACATCATTCATAAGAATTTTGCTAGACTTTCCTAAGTTAACACACCAACAGACTTAACAACAAACTCCGCAACATTCAAAACATAAGATGAAGAAACATCGTTATAAACATGCTTAAATATGACTGACTAAGCTAAATGGCCTTTCCAACAACTAAGCTTCACTTAGAGTCTGAACCTCTGCAATCTTTTGAATCAACTATGGTAACATTGAAAATACCAATATCTCTTTGAATATGGAAACAATATGATGACTCCAAATATATTTGGAAATTTTGTACCATCCTAATATCATCATTTTATAGAGGCTCCACCTTCAAAGAACTTTCATCAAATATCACATGCCTAAGAGTTACAAAAACCCTAGTTATTTTACACCACAACCTATATCTCAACACTTATTATTCATAGCCTAATGAAATGTGTTTGATTTCCTTAGGTTTTAGCTTATCACATCTCTCATCATCCAAATAAGCCAAGCAACCATACATTTTAAGAAACGAATAATCAACATGCTCCATTTTCCGTATCTTCTAGAATCTTCGTATCTATGACAATATAAGGTGCGTGATTGATGAGAAATACTACCTATATATATCACTTCTGCCTTAAATCTCTCTTTCAGACTAGTTGTCATTCTCAAGCTCATAGCTCTTTCTCATAACATTCAAGCATGACAGAACCTCGGTATATCTTTAGGTCGAATCAAATATTTTAAGTGGTTCTTTCATTTTATGAAGCTCTGTGGTCTTCAATTGTGTTCCGTCTCCATCGATATCTTCTGTACCAACGATCGATAATTGGCCAAATTTGATAGTCGGTTATTTAACAATCAAATAAAACAACCATTCAATCATGAAAATAAAATGAATTCACTGGTTCAGTACTCAACATCACTTGACTTCTTTAATTAAAACTAATTCATGAATAGTTAATTAAAACGTCTAAATCTTTCAATGTTTGAAACGCAACATTTTATTTCTTATTAATATAAGAGAATTCTCAAAACAATTTTATTTTACAACTTAGAGAAATATATAACATATCCAATTTTCCATTTAAATACTACTTGCAACACACTTACCACAACATTATTCATTATCTTTTACTGGAAAATCAGTTCAATTTATCATCTGTAAAACAACGTTTCGAAATCTCTTTTGTTTCATTTCTTGAAAACAATAACCAACACTTATCCTTTTAGAATAAACCCACTCTAAATCTCATTTCTTTAGTTCCTTTTACCTCGAAAATATCGTTATATTTTCATAAAATCTCCTTTTATTTCCGTTACTTTGGAAATATCATTTTATACTCTTAAATTCTTTTTATTTCCTTTACTTCGGAAATATTATAATAATTTCCCAAACCCTTTAATATATATATACTCACAAACACACACACACATTTCAAATCTGTGCAGAAAAATGTTAAGTAAAACATTGTTTAGATTAGAACCCAATAGTTTTTATTATATTCCAAAACCATGCAATTAACGTTCCCTTATTATTTCTCATACGGAAATAAAAATTTATTTCTAACCTCTTTACCATTAAAAATAATATATAATCTTGAATTCGTTCAAGTTGGGGTATTTTATTTACCTCTCAGACCTTAATCGATAACGTTCTTATCTTAAGATAGATATGGGTTGTAATTCAAAAACTGATATTCATTCTAATATCAAAACAATTCTCATTTAACTATTTTATTGAAAATATGGTTTTATATAACCTTCTTACTTTTGAAAATCTCCTTTTCAGATATAACTATTATTACTTAATTCATTGATTAAGTAATCTCTTATTAAAACGTTTCCTTTTAACTTTAACTTCTTTAAAACAATTTGTTTTATAGCCCAGCTTTTTATTGTAAAATCCTATTACTAAATATTTTACAAAATTCCCTTTTTCCAATCCGTTTGGCCATTTTTCCTTTGGAGAATCTTATTTTGATTTCCTTCATTTCACTCAATTCCATTATTAGGTAACATTAATTTAAAGCTAATGTTTTAACTTCACATTTCTTTTTATAAACCTAGTTTATAATACTTAGGTTTAATATAAACCCTTTTTATGTCAATTATTTTTACTCAATTCAAATATTAAGTAAACATTTATTTTAAGTTAACGCATTAGCTTAAAATCTCTTTTTATAACTTCATTATAAAGACATGCATTTAACATAAAACCCATTCATAACTCCTTTAATTTCAACTCAATTACTTACTTAAATGAATTTCATTTAAAAAGTAATCTCTTAAATTATTATTAATTAAAATAATAATTTATTTCATCATTGACTAACGTAGAAGTAGTTAACTCCTTTATTAACTAAAAATAAATAGTAAATTTATTTAAAAGATTATTAAAATAATAATTTACTTTATTAATACAAGACAACTCAATAATCACCTTTTTAGTTTAATTCAAGATAAATAAATTCTTGAGAAATCTTTTTAAGTTTAGACATATGTTTGTTAAACTTTATTTATAAATCAAATTGAAAACAAATTAGTCGAATGACTAATTTTCAAATTTAATAGTTGACTTAGTCAAATTGAAAACAAAATCGGAGTTTATCTCATAAAAGAATAAACTCTCCTTTATATAATTTAAAATGACGAGTTAAATTTATATATAAAAAGTCTTAAAACGTTTCATAATCGATTTAAAATCGATTCCAATAATTTCTTATAACAACGGTATTAAAGAACCAATACAACCACTAAAATACCAAACTTGTGAAATAAGGATTTCTCCTATCCAATTTCACGTCAAATCGAACATATTCAACATATATGATAAACATTATCAATATTAGTGATGAATCCGGTTGGACCCCTCGAACTTGTCATTTCCTGCATTACAAACACATTACCTCAACAATAACATTATTTATTTCAATAAACATATATAATTTTCAACAATCAATCAATAACAGCTATAGAAGCATTTATTTTAACATGTTTATATTATTATAAATGTAACTAACAAGGTAAGTTAATTCGTTTGGTAATAATCATTAAAATAACGATTTGATTTCATTTGAATTTAAACGAACGCTTGAATCAACCAATTCATCCAATATATATATAAAAATTTAGCATATAACAAACTATTATCAACCATAGCACACAAATTAAATCCCGACTTATATAAAATATAAGTAGGTCAAAACTGAGTGAGTTATACTCACTTTGATTTGATTTATCGCTGAAGCTGTTTGTTTTAGTTAAATTGAACAATCGTTTAATTTAACTAAAAAATCCTGTTGATTCAAGATATGTCTAAACTAGTTCCATAATGTTGTGTCTTCGATACGGTTCCAATGCAATTCGAAAATTTAAATCGTTAGCCAAATTTCGAGAAATTGGGAAGTTCTTAGAAAATGAAAAGTTAAAGAACTTAAGATATAACGAAGGCTGATTTGGTTAAGTAAACGACCTTCAGTTTCATATTCGATTTTGAGGATTAAATCTTTTGTAGTAGAGGAGAATGTAATGACCTGGATTTTTGGTCGATTTAAAATATGAATTTAAATAAGATTAGTGGACTTTTAAAAGATTATTTAAAGTAAATATATTAAATTTTGATATTATTCCAATGACCTGAAAATAGACATTTTGCTAACGACCTCGTATTTCGACGAAACCACTTTCATTGGATCTGGAATATTAAATTATTGTTAGGTTCCGAATTTCAAGTCAAGCGAAGTTAGTGGGTAAGCATACGCGATATAAATGTGTATTGAAAAACCAGCTAGAATTCAATAAAAGCTAGAAATAAGCCATTTTTTTAAATGGTCTCCATTTTCAATGAAACCAATTTTATCGGATCCGGAACTTTTAAATATGGTAAGATTTCAAATCTCATAATTTTTGGATTTAGTATGTGAGCGTACGAAAAATAAACGCATATCGGGTCAATCTGTCTAAATTAAGTAATAACGTAATAAAATAATAAGACCAGTGGTCAAATAGACTCCAATTTTGATGAAAACTATTTCACTGGATCCATAATTATGAAATATAATAGGATTTCAAATTTCGTATTAATCGGACTTATGTTTTGGTCATACGAGTTGAAAACGTGTAAGAATCGTCCTATTGAAGTTTGACTTGAAAATAAGCCGTTTCGGGTAATACCAAACAAAACAAAAATATTGATAAAATAAGAAATGGAAACTTAAATGACCTATAAACATGTACTAATGATTTCATATAGTTTAAAATTAACAAGTGGATGTAATACCTTCCTTAAGTAAACCTTTAATGTTAACTTATAAATTAATTAAATTAAATCACTTCTTTTGCACAAATTCCTTCCCTTTGCTACCATTAGACAACTCATCCTCTCAACCCACTCCGCCCCTTGAGTTGTCATCTTCTTTCGAAAGAGAACCATCCCCTTAAGTACTTTAACATGTGAAAGAAAGAGAGATAACCATTTTATTTTATTTCCATTTCTTTTCCCTTTAACTCCTTCCTCCTTCCACATTTAATGGATGCCATCTCCCTCCCTACATCTACCTTCATCCCCATAGATCCTCCCCACTAGCCCTCCTCCTCAAGCCATGGCTCCCCTCTTGCCCTAAAACCCTAAATTTCACCACCCCTTATCCATTTACACCTAAAATCCTCACCACCTCAGCCAAATCAGCCCACGCTTAACCCCAGTTAATCCCACCAGACCCCACTCTAGCCCAGTTAGCGTGTGGACCCCATCTACCCCAAGCCGTGGTCCCCACTAACCCTTCTAATTCCTTAAAACCCATAAAAACCCAATTTTCCCTCCTCAATCTTGAATAAAAAATGTATACCCCCATTATACTTAGTTCATAATGCGATAAAGGTGTGAGTTTGGTTGCTAAAAAGGTATTGGGGTTGAACTGTAGCTAGGACCTCTTACCTAGAAGAGTCATGGTATGGGATAGCTATCAGTGAGAACTTTTAAACCGATTAAGAGCTAATTTAATTTTAAATGCTGTTGTGAATAGTTTGAGTTATATATTGATGTGTGAGGGATTATATAGGATTATTAAATGGTTTAATGATGTTTATGGTGATAAAAATATGATTTTTAAATTATATACTTGTAGATACTTGGATTTATGACACTTAAAACTAATGATGTGGACATTGGGAATTGACTGAACATTAAATGGTCATAGAAAGTAATTAACTAAGTGTTAGTTAATGGATATTGATGTGAACCCTGTTTGTTTAATTGATTGATGATTGATTGTCACTAATGGTTGAAATATACCTTATTGAATTATATTGTGGTTAATCTGTTGATTGATGAACCCATATAAGCGTTAATGGTTTAAGGCTTATTAATATATACCAGCATAAGTATTAATTGGATGTTAATAGCTTTAATAACTATTATTGGATATAATGATGTGTGAACTCCATATAAATTGAATTATATGGTAATCTGTTGAATCTCATTCCAGTTCGGAATTAATTTAAATATTTTATTAATAAAATATTCAATGAAAAATGAAAGTTTGAATTTTAAATTCAAAATAGTTTGGAAAGTTAGTTTAAATGATTATGAATAGTTTTTATAAAAGTAAGAATTTTATTTGAATTAATTTTTAACTAATAAAGGCATGTTTTCAAATTTATTTTAAAATGAATAGTAACGGGTAAAAGTGAAGTTCGGTTAGTATATCTAGAAAAAGATTTAAAAAGATTTTCTTTACAAAACTGTCTTATTTATTTTTATAATGGATGTCAGTAAAATTTGGACTTCAAATAATAAGTTTTGAAAAATAATATTATTTTAATGATTTAAATAATATTAAAATGATTAAACAATAGAATATTTGATTTTAAAGAGAAATAATTGAAATGTAGTTTCCAAAAATAATTATACATGTTTTACATAATTTATAAATTATTTTGGAAGTGTTTCGATTTAATTTTAATTATAAATCGAACTTGATCTGGATAGGACTTGTCGCGTAGTGGTAGTTCATAAACTTCGATCATTAACTTTGAATAGACATACCGGGTGATCCGAACGTTAGATTCTCCCGGAACATAAAATGTTGGGTTCAAAATGAAAAGTATTTTCCAACAGAATAGACAGTTTAAAAATCCAACGTTTTTATTTTAAGACGAGTTCAAATCTATTTTTGAAAAGCTCGTTATAAATGTAGTTCAGTGACCGGAATTGGAAACCGATTGAAAGGGCCTTATAAAAATTATTAAACATATGAAAAAACAATGATAAATCATAATTAACGATTTTAAAATCATTTGAGCAAGAATTGAGTAGTTTTGAACTATGATTTGAATTTTTGGACTTTAGACCTGATTTACTTAACATAGTAAACCAGTATTTTGAAATTTAGCTTGAAGCTGAACTAAAAGTTATCAAATATAAGTTCATTGGATTTGAATGGAAATAATCTTTGGATATTTCGACATTGGATTTCATAGTTATATAGATAATGTTTGAGGAACTTAGAAGATATAGATATCATCATTCCTTATACGGTTCTATTGATTTCAGAATTTGACGTTGAATATATATCGATATGATTTCTATTTGGAGCCTTATATTTGATATCAAATTGGATTTCGGGTTTGTCATGAATGATGTCTTGAATAACATCTATTTTTAAGCCAGCTAAAAGACAAGATTGGCTTCCAAAGTTAAGTAATCATTATATAATGATTCTGGAGATTAAAACTATGTTAGAGTTTTAATAAATCTTTCAGTAATGACTTGATTGAATGAAATGAAGATTAAAGTATGTTAGAGTTTAAGTAATCCTTTCAATAAAGTTTTGATTGGACGAAATGGAGACTAAAACTATGTTAGAGTTTTAATAAATCTTTCAACAAATATTTGAAATGAAAGAAGGTAATTAAACTTACCAAATAAGAGGGGTGTTATATATGGAGTACCACCAGTTTTGCTCCATGGGGTGAGTAAGATGGGAATGGGATAACGATATGAGAGATTAGCTTTTTGTAAGGCTGGATAATCCCGATAAGGCTTATAAGCTTTGATTTGAGTTAAGTTTGAGAAAAGAGATTATATAAATCTTTGATAAGATTTAATGGCGTAATTCCCAATGTAAAGGATATTTGAGTAAAATAATATTCTGAATTGGAATGAGACTTATGGTATGTTTATATATCACTTGATTTTAAAGATGCGATAGTTATTCAAAAAGACCGGGTTTCAACCCATTTTGAATAACTATACGACGATTGTTAAAGATAGTGGTTGAAAACCGGATATCTTCACATCGTTTGGATTATTGCTGATGTCTCGTTTGGGAGGTACACCCAAGGCGAGCTTATAAGTGGTGGTCGTCCAGAAGTACTTGGAGATTGACCTGATATGCAAGGTACTTTCTCCTTAATTGGACGAAGAAAAAGGTGCCTTCGGTTCACTCAAACCCGGAACGAACTTGTAAATGGATGTATGTCTGACATTGTAAGTTACGACATAATAAACTGATGTCTATTGATGTTATATCAGTTGGTGGCGGACAATTTATTCACTTAGCTTAACACCCTATTATGAGACTTATGTACTGAGAGGGTTATATATTAATAGACACCGATTATATGTTGTGAATTGACAATATGGCATGCTAAGTCGCTGATAGATCAAAACTTTTGTCGAAAAGTGGAGCTTTGTGGATGATGATTAAAGCATGGCTGACAAAGTGTAGCTTTGTGTCGAAGCGTGACTTCGACAAGCCTCACATCCTGTGAATTGCCGAAAAGAGGATGATGGACAACAAAGATAAGGACCAACGTTTCCCTTTAGCTGAAAAGTGATGCCATGGTATGGATCCCATGCAATTTACTTATGTGGATGATGGAATTGAGGCACCTCAGATGATGGTCAAACAACGACAAAGATGACGGTCAGATACAACCGGGGGAACGTTATGTTCATGTAAGATCTAACCAGCCATGTACAGTGCTGACCGGCTATGCCGCTCTGAAGGATCACCAGCATGTGAGTCCTGAAACATTTGCTAGGATGTTCTGAATGGTTAAGGAAGATCCTTTGCCTTGGTCATTGATGGAAATCCAACTTCTAATGCAAGCTTTGCGTTTTCAGTTGTAAACCTACATGGCGACATATTATGATGGGGTATTATGTCGTCAAAGATTTATACATTTATTTATGAAAACGATTTCCACACTATGCACTAGTGATAATAAAAGAGAAATTTTGTGTATTAAACATGTTTGGCTATTATAAGGTAAAACTTCATCCTTCGGTTTGCGTTGCGCGCCTTGTGTGATGGGACTTGGGTCTTATAATAGCTTGATTTTTCAAAAAGCATCGCGAGATTTTATGACGGGTATTCATTTGGAGAAAACCAATTCTGTGTTATACGGCGTGGTCCTGTGACTTACCCAACTTTAAAATAAGGTATAATAACTTTTTTGGTTTTCACACCAGTCTTATGACTGACTCGGAGTTTATTGTTTCCCATCTAAACTCTGGGTGCCCATATTCTCTACACGGGCAGCCAGTAGTTTCGATTTTGAAGATATTATATAGAGAAGGATTTTGGATTGAAGTTAGAGATGTGTTCAGAGCATTTGATAGTCTTCCACTGAATGTAATTATGTTTCCACTGTATATTGTTTTGTATTTGTTATTTTCTAATATTTGCGATGTACTCTAATATATCATGTACTCTGATCTAAAATTTTTGTAATAACAATGAAATTTCTTCTATGTTTTGTTCTGATGTGTTGTAACTCATAACGGTTCGAGGATTTCTGCCTTTTGGATTGGACTTCTGTGGTTTATTGTCAATTCGAATGGTAAGAATTTTCGGGTCGTCACATGGTACCTGTACTTAACTTAATTCACCATGTAAGTAACAATTTCATGAAATTCTTAAATAACATTTCATTTATCAACCAGTATAACTATACAAATTTCCAGCATTAAACATGTAGAATTCATTTGCGAATATAGGGTTAAATTATTCAGTTTCAATTCATAAGTGGTTCCATTTCAATTTTATTGTACTGGAACTCACTTTCTTATCCTTTAATTCAATAAATTGTTGATGAATTATATTCAACCAATCTATCAAACAGTACACACCCAACTAAACCCAATCATTCAACTTTTATTAACTTCAATTAATATACAATATTAATATTTACTTGTTTACATTTACCTTGGGTTTAACATACTTCAGTAATAATTGATTAACATCAGATTAATTCCATTCAATTATTATTCATTCAATTTTCAAATCCTAAATCTATTTATTCAATTTTATCTCTATATCCATTCTTAAATCCAATTAATCAAATTAAGTTCTAATTCCATATTCAATTAATTAACCGACCTTCTAATTAGCCACATTCTGATTTTACTTCAAAACTCATCTATTTTCCTTTCTAATTTCATTTAACTAATCTTTAACTTAAATTCTGATTCATTCCATTAATATTAATTTTTCCATTTGCAAAATTTATGTGAAATCCTCTTTTTGGTTATATCAACCCATTCAAATTTTACAGTCCAATTTGAATTCCATTCAAATAACTCAAATACACCAATATTTCAATAATTTGAGAAAAATATTTATTTTCTATACAAAAATATAATTTGAGCAAAATCATTTCATTTACCCTCTTTACAAAACAATATCATGTTAGTTTCTAGTTTAAATGTAACACTTGAACTAATCAAACAACACAATACAAAACATATTTATAAAATCTACAAATACGCTATCTTATATATATACTCAAACTCAATCCAGGGTATCACTAACCCCATCCCTATCGAGTTATGCCATAGAGCCAAGGTTATCACTAAACCTTTTGCTCTGATACCACTGTACCGATCTGGGGGATTCGACTCCCGAATTTCAACAATAATACTTAATCCCATATTACTTGTTGAAACCCAAGTAACGAAAACACTAGATAACCAATAGAAAGAAATTAGATGGTGAGAAAGGAAGAAAGAAATATTAGAATAGAAGAATAAGAAGAAGAACTGAAATAACAAACACAAAATATAGTTTCATATCATAGCGGAAATAAATATTATACAGAAATAAATCTTTATTGAGAGATTTTAACAATACTTACAATCATCAGAGTACAACATATAACCAACACATCTGGACACTTATAACAATCTGTCCTCATGTACAACACATAGCGGAATAAATACTAATATGTCTGACTCCTTCAGCATATCTTCTGAAGTCCGTATCATCCTAACCTAAACTTATAAAAATCGGTCTAACTCGAGCATTGCAAAAGTCACGGATCAGTCTGATGAACCAGCGCGAGTTTTCTCACTAAGTTTATAAGCAACATCCAACTTGATTTTAGTTTTGGAAAACTTTCTTTTTCAAAAGAAAAGGATAATTGTACGATCAGTCCGTACATAAACACGGACGGTTTCTACCTTACGATAAAACATTTTTGATATCAAATTCTATTCTGATATTAGAATAGTGCATAAATCAAATATATAACTAACTTGCAGAGCGCTTGCATCACACACTCCACATGCATAGTATATAATCAAAAACTGCTGGGCTCTTATTGGATAACGGATTCCAACTATGACAAGACATGGAACCACCTTCCGATAGTGTATTTCTAGAGAGGAATACACTGGGTTCAACAAGAACATCTTGCAACCCAACCACACATGACTGACCACTCATTCCTTTGAGTGTACCGAATGTATATCACCGATGGTTGGGATTAAAAACCATCATCAAAACATACAATAGCGACAGAAATATGAAGCAAATGGATTTTCTCTAGATCAGGTGATAATACACCCTAATGGGAGCGACCCATATAGCCATGCTGTTTGCCTGATTTTTGTCATTTCCCGGTTGATGGGGCTTGAGGTTACTATTACTTTTTTTTAGAATATCACACCAAACTTTGAATGCCACATTGTCAGATCTGCCAAATCACTAATTGACATCCACAAAAATACTTTGGATGTTTTTCCTAAGAGAAGGTGTCTTCTCCGCCACCAACAGAAATACATTTGCAGAAATCAACGTACATGATCCTTTAGAAATACTCTATCAGACATTCGTCCATATAAGTCATCCATGAACAAGATGAACCAAAGGCACCCTCCTACCACCTCCTAAATATCACCCTATGGATCAGTAGCGAGCAGTCCTTGCAATCCGTATATTTCAACCACGACTGAACCCTAGTATATTTCCGGGTGAAATCAGAGATTTAAAGTGGTTCTTCCATTTTATAAAGATCAATGGTCTTCGATTGCCCTATCTTGATCGACATATGATATCTTCCACATTTACATATTGGCTGGTCGGAATGATATTCGAATATAAATTCGAGCCGGTCTTTCAGTACCAACATTCGATAATTGCCAAATTTGATAGTTGATTATTTAACTATCAAATAAAACAACCATTCAATCATGAAAATAAAATGAATTCACTGGTTCAGTACTCAGCATCACCTTTCTTCTTTAATTCAAACTAACTAACGAATGGTTAAGTAAAACTTCTAAATCTTTTAATGTTTGAAAAAAACATTTTACTTCTTATAAATACAAGAGTATTCTTAAAACAATTTCATTTTAGAACATAGAAAATATATAATAACAATATCCAATTTTCCATTTAAATACTATTTGCAACACCTTTACTACAACATTATTTATTATCTATAACTGGGAAATTAGTTCAACTTATCATCCGTAAAGCAACGTTTCGAAATCGCTTTTGTTTCATTTCTTGAAAGTAATAACCAACACTCATCCTTTTATATAACCCATTCTAAATCTATTTTCTTTACTTCCTTTTACCTCGAAAATATTGTTATATTTTTACAAAATCTCCTTTTATTCCCATTACTTTGGAAATATTATTTTATACTCTCAAATTCATTTTATTTCCTTTACTTCAGAAATATTATTATAATTTCTCAAACCCTTTAACGTATATACAATTGTACTTCAAATCTAGGTCGAATAATGTCAAGTAGTACATTGCATATATTAGAACCCAATAGTTTTTATTATATTCCAAAACCAATCATTTAACGTTGCCTTATTATTTCTCATACGAAAATAATAAATTATTTCTAACCTCTTTACCATTACAAATTAATATGAAATTAAAAAACTGATATTCATTAACGTTATCCAATAGTCACTCGAGTTGAGGTATTTTATTTACCTCTCAGACCTTAATCAATAACGTTCCTACCTTAGGATAAATATGAGTTGTAATTAAAAAACTGATATTCATTCTAATATCAAAACAAATCCCATTTAACTATTTTATTTAAAATATGGTTTTATAAAAACTTCTTACAGTTGAAAATCTCCCTTTTCAGTATAAATATTATTACTTAATTTATTGATTAAGTAATATCTTATTAAACATCACCTTTTAACTTTAACTTCTTCAAAATGATTCTTTTTATATCCTCGTTTTTTTACTACAAAATCCTATTACTAAATATGTTACAAAATTTTCTTTTTCCAATCCATTTAACCATTTTTCCTTTTGAAAATCTCATTTCGATTTCCTTCATTTCACTTAATTCCATTATTAAGTTCCGATAAATTAAAACCAACGTTTTAACTTCACATCTCTTTATATAAACCTCATTTATAAATATAGCGACCCGAACTTCCCGATCGACCTAAACCAAACAAGAAGGCGGATTGATTTGAGAACACGACGCAACAGAACACAAACATGAGAACATTTAATTACTATTACAACAATTTACATCAGAGTACAAGATATCAGAGTACAAATGAATAATTTACAGTGGAAATATATCAAAGATTTAAATTACATTTAAATACATAAACAAAATGTGCAGCGGAAAACAACAACTACCACGGCTGAAAGAAACACATGGATACAAAGCATTCTGTATATAGCTCCAGCCGTAATCCAGGATCCTGTTAATTTTTTTTTTTGCAAAACCCAAACTACTAGCTGCTAGGTGGGAACAATAAACTCCGAGTCAGTCATGCGACTAGTGTGAGAACTAAAATAGTAATTAACTTTATTTGAAGTTGGGTAAATCAAGGGACCACGCCGTATGACGCGGAACGGGTTTTCTCCAAAATACCATAAAACAAACATTGAAATGCTAAAAGGAAAAATGAAGCCATTATAAGACAGGTCCCATCACACAATGCAACACAAACCAGAGGATATAGTTTTACCTTATAATGGCCAAAAATGCTTGATACGCGAAATCTATCTTTTATTACTATTATAAGTGAAGAAATTAACTTCAAATATAAATGTATAAATCATAAATTGCATAGTACCCCATCCTACTATGTCGCCATATAGGTTTACAACTAAAACCGAAAAATCATGTATTGGAAATTGGATTTCCATCTATGAACCGAGGCAAGGGATCTTCCTCACCAATTTCGAGACACTCTAGCAATTGCCTCAGGATCATGCCTCTGGGCAACCCTTGAATCTTCAGGGACGGTCAGTCATCACTGATTGGCAATACCATAAACAATACGTTAGCCGGTTTTATCATACCTTCAAAATGGTCAGTACGTCGACAAATCTATTAGTTTTCGACCAATCAAGAGCCATCGGAGACTCAAATCAAATCCGAGGTACCTCACTATCCATCAAATAATATCCAATATCCACATAAGTAAATGTCTAGGCTCCATACCATGACATCACTTCTAGCTAGAAGCTAACGCATGTCCATTTCCCAGCAGTCATTATCCCGTTCTTGGTTCACACAAGGGTGTGAGGTTCGCGAATTAACATTACACAAAGCCGCGCTACTTAAAGCTGTGCTTTGATCATCAACCACAAGGCTCTACTTTTCAACACATCCATGCATCTCAACATGCCACAAATTCTCCGCCACCAAACAGATATATATTTAGCATAGATCAACGAATATAGCGCGAAATACAATGTCAGACATACAATCCATTTGCAAGTCCGTTCTAGGTCTGATCGAAACCAGAGGCACCTTATTCGTCATCTCATATGTCCAATATAGGAGAGAGGCCCTTGCATACCCGGTCGATCTCCAAGTACGTCTGGACGATCACCACTTATTACCTCGTCTTGAGTGTACATCCCAATCATGCCATCAATAATCATCCATTCGATGTGAAGACCTTTGGTCTTCAACCACCATCTTCATCGTCGACTTTTAATCGTCATATCAGTTATTCAGAATGGTTAAACCCAGTCTTTCCAAATAACTCACGTATCTTATAATCAAGTTCTATAATAACGCATCATATGCCTCATTCCAATCCAGAGTATTCTTTTATTCAAATATTCATTACATTGGGAATCATTCCCATAAATCTTATCAAAGATTTAATTCATTTAAACCTCTTGTTTAAATCTTTCTTTGAAAACCATTGCAAAATATTTTGTATTATCTTTTAATAATCTTAAACCAAATTAAGGTTTATCAAACTAGTCGGGATTATCGAGCCTTGCCGAAGTAATCATTTATTTTATTTTTCCAATTCCAACCTATTCATCCCATGGAGTAAAAATGGTTGTACTCTATATCTAACACCCACTGGGTTATCGGTAAAATTAATTACCATTTTATGTTCAAATCTAATTAAAAACTATCGCATGGAGTGAAACTGGTGGTACTCCATTTCGAGCATTTCTTGAATTTAGTAAATTTAGTTACCTCATTCACGTTTCAATCTAATTAAAGATTCATACAAACTCCACTTAGTTTTAATCTCAAAAGTCATTACCTAATGATTATTCTACTTTAGGAAAATTAATCATGTCTTTAACTGGGTTAAAGAATCAATGTCACTTAAAACATAGTTCACGATAAACCCAAATCAACTTCCATCAAAATGAAATCTTCGTGGAAATCATAACCGTATGTAATCGATATAAATGTCTGTATTGGACTAATACTATAAACGGAATAACGACAAAGTCTTTTAAAATTCCATAAATAGTAACAGTCTTCCTTCACAGAAGCTTATCTTGATTATTAGTAAATCTAATTCCACTCAATTCCAATTTAATATATTAAATTGGAAAACTTTACTTTGGAAAATTTCATTAAATCTTAACTAAAAGATTTATTCTTTTCTCAACTAGGTTTAAGAACAGTGTTATTAAAAACACCATTCACGACAAACCCAAAATACAATTTAATTCTAAATACGAGGCTATGAATAAAAATCATATCGGCTCATATTCAACATCAAATTATGAAACCAACTGATATCGTATTGGGAATAACGATATCTATATCTTCCATATTCCTCAACAATATCCGTATAATAACTATAATGACCCGTATTCTACGCATCGGAGGATCGTAGAATATTTGTTTTATTTTCATATGAGGTCGAATAGTCGTGTAACTTTGGGGAACGACTATTGGGGTCATTTCTCATGCTCATGATTTTTGCCTTTTTTTATGACCATTTTGCCCTTGTCGAATCTTGTTTTGCCCATAACTTTTGGTTTGAAATGGGTCTTGACCTGAAACCACTTTCGTTAGATCCGGATAATGGTTTACCTTTTCGTAGATTGGTCACATTAGCCAAACGGACTTACTGTTTGGGAGATATGACTGAAACAAAGTTTGGAAGGTGAAAAACAGCTTAACCGGGCCTAATTAGGGTGATTAGCAGCTAGGCCCATAACCCATTTCAGGATTAGGGTTACGGGGAGATTGAAATCAGTTAGGAAATGATTTTATTTCATTTTCTCAGTCACCTAAAACATTTCTATAACCCTAGCCATGGCCTCCACCTTCTAAAATCATCCCAAATCGCTTCCTAATCGAAGATTAAGCTAAGCTGCATCAAATCAAGGCAAATTAACACCAAATCAGAGTTGGAGCTGCTGTGTTGCATAGGAATTCGACCCGAAATAGTAGAGTTCCAGATCTAAAGTTTTATTTGTGGATAAGGGAGTGATTTGCATTGTTTTTCACTAATTACGACTAATTAGGGGTGATCAGTGTTAATTAACGAAATATGCATGCTAAAATTCTAGAAAAATATGTAAAAATTCATAAATATTATTTTAGGGTTCTGATAAAAATTTGGGCTAATTTGGATATGTTTTGCTAATTGTATCGTTAATTCATGATTAAGGGGATTAAGGGGAAAACATGAGTTTTGGGTATGTTTGATCCATATAAACATGTTAAATTGTTGTTTTGGTGTTTATGGTAGATTCCATATGTTGCTATGACTGTTTGAAGTGTTTTGTGATTTCATAGAAAAGCTAGAATGGTCGAAAACACCATCGTTTGGCAAAATTAGCTTCGAGGAAAAACTACAGAAATTCAGTTCCTGAATGGGGTAGGGATCACGACCCGACCCTTATAGAGGATCACGACCTGACCCTTATGGAGGATCACGACCCGACCCCTATGGAGGATCACGACCTGACCCCTATGGAATGTCATGAGTGAAAAGCATGGTTACGACCTGGAGAGCTTGACCACAAATTTTGCACCAAGAATCAATTGCACATCACGAACGGAGACTAATGAACTGAATATGACAAACCGGACTGAAGGAGACCAAAACCCGATATGCAAAGGAAGTCCAAATGGGAAGTTATCACTCAGGATCCAGATGGGAACTAACGAGTTAACTTCATAAGTTGGACTTTGCTGCGGGACGTATGCAAAGGGGTTATCGATGTCTATAGCTTTGACTCACCATTGAGAGACGGATATTGGCTATGGATCAGCACAATGGGACCGTTAAGACTCCCAAGGGAAAGTGATCGTAACAAGGGCTATGAGCCATTGCAATGGGGTTGTCATGACTCCATGGGGCAGAGTGGACATAGCAAAGGATTAGTGGCTATGGATCAGTGCAGTGGAGCCGTTATGACTCCATAGGGCGGAGTAATCGTAGCAAGGAATTGGGTGCCCAAAGTGGTAGATACCGTATACTTTACACACAGAGTGAGAGATGTGAGGATGATTGCACTGTTTGATGTTTGCTATCACCATGACATGCACACCCCCTCCCCCTTGTTTTCACACTATGTATTAGTGTCGCCTAAGAGTACTGTACATCCTGTTGTGCTAACTCTTTGGTTGCAGGTCCAGGTTCATGTATGGTTATGTATACCTGTTATTGTTCTGTTTTTTTTGCTTCTTATCGCTCATACCATACTTTTGTTTGATCCAGAGTTTTATGTCTCTTCTTATTACTCTGGGTGCTCCTAAAAGAGCAAACTAGAGACAGGTTAGCGGGTTATGCACGAGTAGCGGTCCGGAGACGAGCAGGAGGCTTACACGTATTACTCCCATATATTCTCCTTGTGTTGTTGCTGGTCACTACTTTGGTCTTTAGTAGTGTACCTTCCTATTTTTCTTTAGAGACAGTTTTGAAAGTTGTAATAATGATGGTCTGGATCATAAGCTGTATTTTGAATTTTCCACTGCTATGATGATTTAGTTTTCAGCTTATGCACTGTCTCGCCTGTTTTATGTCAAGTATGTTATTATTATATTTTATTCCATGCGCTGTGAGATATACTACAGGTTCTTTGTTGGTTCAAATTCCTTTCCTTTCTCTGGCGACCATCCCGTGCTGGTTGGGCATTAGCACAGCGCACTTTCATTGGAAATGTCGGCTGGTATAGGGCGGAGCGTCACATTTGGTATCAGAGCTCTAGGTTGCGTAGTTAACCTAGGGAAAGACATCAGGGAGAGATAGTACATATATGAGAGCGCATATTTGTTATATTTTGGTTTTCAAAAGCTATATATATATATATATACCATTAGTATATTTAAGGATGAAGTCGCACTGCTCTGGCACCACTGAAAAGATGGTTAATCGTTTTCTCTTTACAGATTGAACGATGAGCCGATATACGAGAAATACTGGTTCAGGAGCCAATAATAGGAATGCTCCTGATTTGAGGACGATGTTCACTGACTTCATGAGGGAGATGCTTATGGATGTTCAGAGGGTAGTTCCTAATGCTGCAAATGGTGGTGGTGCAACAGTGCAGGCGCCTAGGGACGATTTCGCCAAGCTCTGTTAGGACTACACCAGTCTTGGTGGGAAGCCGTTCCATGGAACGAAATCGACTACGGAAGTTCAATATTGGCTAGATAGTTGTGAGCGCATCTTTGAAGATTTGGGAATCAAAGATGCAATGCAGAGGAAGCTAGCATCCCGTCAGCTGCAAGGGCGTGCTATAAATTGGTGGAATGTTATTAAAGAAGCTACCCCCGAGGATCAAGTTACTTGGGATCAGTTTAAGACCCGTTTCAGTGATAAGTTTATCCCAGTTGTCCAGAAGTCAGAGTTGTTTAGGAAATTCTTGGAGCTTAAACAGAATGGTAGAGCAGTCTCGGAATATATTCTGAGTTCGATACTTTATCGTAGTATGGAGTATCTCTTATCGACACTGCCGAGAAGAAGAATGAGAAGTTCATAACTGGCTTAGATGGGTACTTGGGAGAAAGGCTTATAAACCATATTGATGAGACTTTTGAATCGATTGTTGGGAAAGCACTGAGATCAGATAGCCTTTTTCCTAAGCCCAAGACTGGAGTCGCTGTTGCATCTGCAGAGGGGCCAAAGCCGCAGGCAAGCGGTGGAGGCAAGAATAACTCTCAGAATAAGAGGAAGAAGAACCAAACCAAGGACGGTCAGAAAAAGAAAGACAAGAAAGATGTTGAGTGCTTTAGCTGTGGTAAGAAGGGCCACTATGCCAAAGATTGTAGGGCCAAGCCAACGGACAGGAAGTGCTTTAACTGCGGCCAAGTTGGACATTATAAGGATAAATGTCCTCAACCTCTTAAAGAGAAGCAAATTGTGAAAGCATATGCTATTAGTGCTTTTCCTTCTTCGTCTAATGCCTCAACTGCGACGGAGAAAGGAAAGAATGTCATTATTCAAGGTATGTTTCTATTAGTGGCCTACCTAGTGATGAGGTGATGACTAGTTTTCTAAATTCCCTCGACATCCCGCAGGACGAGTTAACAGGGGTTCCCATTGCTGGCCAACATCCGGATATCTTCTAGGAAGTGACCGGACTTCCACCACACCGAGGGATTGAGTTCTGTATTGATTTAGTGAAAGATGCCAGACCTATAGTGATGCTACTTCGTCGTATGGCACCAAGGGAGCAGCGAGAGCTCGAGGTGCAAGTAAGCGATCTTTTGAAGAAGGGATTTATCAGAAGAAGTATTTCCGAGTGGGGAGCACCAGTGGTATTTGCCACTAAGGCAGATGGTTCCCTTCGTTTATGTGTAGACTACCACGAGTTAAATAAAGTGACTAGGAAGAATAAGTGTCCTCTTCCACGGATAGACGATTCATTTGATCAGCTGGAAGGAGCAAGGGTGTTCTCCTAGTTGGACCTCGCGACAAGATTTCATCAGCTCCGAGTAGCAGCTGAGAGTGTTCCAAAAATGGCATTTTGGACGCCGTCTGGATTCTATGAGTGATTGGTCATGCCATTCGGGTTGACCAATGCACCAACATATTTTGTAACACCCCACCTCCGCCAATGCCACTCTTGCAAGGACATTAGCTTTGGAGGGGCGTTAAACGAGGTAAACATGCATGCAGATATCACAAGACAGAACATATAAGTAAAACAGAGTAGTAAAGCAGCGGATAAAACTAGCATTTCAAAACCATAGTTAAGTTACAACAAAGTACTTGGTCATTATTTTCCAACAAACAAAGTCTAGATAAAAGCATAACTGAAAAACTGAAATACATAAAGTACTATCCCCAAAGTGAAGTGATAAACCATAGCAAGCTCAATGTTCGGAACCGTACATGAGCAAATCCAGAAAAGCAGCCAAAGATCCAAGCTAAGTACCAGTATTCCCACCCTGTAAACCTGGGGGGGGGGGAATGGAAGAGAAGAGGTGAAAGAAAACGGGTCAGTCAAAAAGACTGGTAAGTCCTATCTACTATCAGTATAAAAACTAATAAAGTTAACTGGTCATGTGAAGCAGAGATGAAACATAGGGTGATAACTAGCATGGTGAAAAGTTAACAAGATAGATCAAGTGTGGCATCGCATATACAAGGTTAAGTTGCACCAGGTGTGTACTAGTATTCCAATCCATGTCAAGTATAACCAAGAAATGATCCCTTGGCCCAAAGCTGGCCCACATCATGAGGTGACCTAAATCAAGGTCCAACTACTCGGTCTAGTCGATCGGCTCCCTATAAGCCTAACTCGTCGTGTATCGGTGTCATACGGCTTAATCATGAAATGTAGTTGACTGTGCAAGGTACACCCTAGGGTGTATCCGGCCCTACGGTGTAACCCTCAGACACAATTCCAGGATGCACAGTCTAAACCTACCGGTGCCCATGTTCAACTCCGGACTTAATGTGCACGACCATGGTCCGCCTGAACAACCGGTGCACCATTCAGCCGTCTCTTTTGGTCTCTTACAATCAACCCAGTAATCGTGCCCCACCCTAGCCTAGTCCCTAGGGTCCCCATGATACTTCCAAGTAGGTTACTGCTGAAAAGGACCACGTAACTAGGGTTTCAAGCGGGTTAAGTGTGGTTAACCCTATCCTAACCATGTATTGAGTCGGTCAAGTGTGTCCAAGTAGTTCATGACTTAACCCTATCAATACATCGTGTTCAATTGGTTAAGTGTATTCAAGTAGTTCATGAATTAACCCTACCAATCCATCGTGTTTAATTGGTTAAGTATATTCCAGTAATCCATGACTTAACCCTACCATGTGGCATTAATTAACTTAATGCACCCCAACCTCTCACATTAGACTTTGTTGTGGTTACTAGTTAAGCCGGGCGGGTCCGGGTAGCTTTACACCACAACCTAGTCCAACCTCGGGTTTTAAGTGCGACATGACCAACTACTCACATTGGGTCCTATTGCTTGTAGCCACTAGTTAAGCCGGTCGGTTCCGGGTAAATTTATGCTACAAACTCAACCCAACCTCGAGTTGGCCATTCTCATGTTTTCTACATGTCATGTCCATTATTATGTTTACAACATAGTCACAAGTCCACATTCATATCATATTTCAAAATCATGTTTCATGTCATTAATATTACCCAAACCCAACGCATGTACGTTTCGCATAACATAGACCAAAAGAGGGAACATAACTATATGACAAGGTGGGCATAAGATGGGAAAATCTATCACAAATTAAACATGGCGATATTTGAGGCCAAAAGGGGTTCAACATACTAGCATACGGCCTCAACATGTATGATAGCATAAAAGGTGACTTGGCCTCATACATATCAAATAGCATAAGGATGATTTGGCCACAAGTTAGTATAAGGATGCTTTGGCCACAAGTTAAACATGATGGCATATGAGGCATAAATAGGTTCATGAGCTTGCATATTACATCATAGGCCTCAAAACATGCATAGTATCAACTTAAGCAAATAGGTGAAACATGATTATGAAGGACATAGGATGATGGCTAAGAGTTCGCATATAGCATTATTAGGCTTCAAAAGTATGCATAAAACCAAACTTAGCATATAAGTGATACATGGTGATAAATGACATGTAGAAGTTGCTAGAAGTTCGCATTTAGCCTCACATACAAGTTATCATAAGGGATATGATAACTTCCATGTGCCAAAAATGCAAACTTTAATATAAAGCTTGAAGCTTTTAGCCCACAAGGTCAAGGTGATAGGTTTTCAAATATGAATAGAATATATTCATGCATAACATGATAAGATCAAAACATATATCATACTTAGGCCCAAACTCAACTTGCAACATATCACATTTAACTTCATAGTTAGAATCTAAGAGTAGTATAGGGCTTACAATGCTATGAAGACTATAATTAATATATATAAAGATTGAGACGAAGCCACTAGCAAATCCGCAAATAAAATAAGATCCAATCCAAGCTTTGAGAAAATAAGATGCTTCTTTGATTTGCTATGAAGGAAGATGAATTCTTTAAGGAAGAAAGAGGGCTCTTTTACTTGATTTGAACACTCAAACTTTCATGAAGAGGATGGAGGCCATGATATGAAGATGGAGGCCATGATCAAGAATCATTTTGGCATAGTTTAGTTGTAGGAATGAGTAATGATGATTTAGGCTAGGTGTTAGGTCCTTTTTATAGAAGATTAGGATAGTATTAGCCATAGGATTAACCCTATATTCAATCCAAGCCATCAAATCCCGTCACAAGCCTCCAAAATAGGTCAAAACAGCAAAAATGGGTGCACCAGGTTGCCTGGGCCGACCAGGCAGGTCGACCCCCAGGTCGACTCCCCAGTCGACCTGGGGGGGGGGGGGGAGGGAGGTCGACTCCCCAGTCGACCCCTAGGTCGACCCTCCTGGGTCTGGCGGAAATTTTCCCGCCACTTCTGATTTTCTGAAATTTGAATCTGTTTTGAATTTGAATTTTTCGTGAAACTTCGCGAGGCCATATCTTGGTCATACGGACTCCGATTTTCGAAAACTCGGACTCTATTTCGCGTATTTTTCCGAGACGAACGCAATGGCACAGCCCGTTTCCCTTGATTCAGATTTTACAGTTTAATTCTGCCTTGATTTGTGTTATAACATGTTATTCAGAAATACGGGTTGTTACATTCTCCCCTCCTTAAAGGATTTCGTCCCCGAAATTTCCAAGTTAGGAAGAACGTATCCTACCATCCATCATCCATCTACTCGAAACATCATCCACGTGCAGTCATTGTCCTTAAAGGATTCTAAATGCTGTATGATCATATGCAAAGGTGTGTGTATATGTACTTATCTAATGCGAAAATCAGGAGGTTACTGATTCAGTAAACCCCCTTAATGCAAAACATGTTAGTGAAATGAGTCCATATGTATGCAAATTCCTAACATAATTTATGATCTCTACATGAGTGCACATAACATTCATCCATATGCAACATCCATGTGATAGCATACAAGTTTCATCCATGAATAAGCATAAACACTCATGCATATGCAGTATGAAAGTGTGTGAGCCGATCTTAGTGCCTAACGTGTATCATGCATCCACGAGTATCCACTTGCAAACACTTGCAACCACTTGCAAACATCAAACATAACATGTTTCAAATACATGTTTCAACCAAGGGTTTCTACCTAAGGTTCTCATGACAAGATTTACGAAATAAGATAAACTAGATAAGCATGGATAGCAAAAGAAAGATATACCAACTAGGAAAAGAGATTGAAAATGTATCCTCAAAAAGAAATGGATAAAGTACACGCATCTTCTCCTTGGTTTCCCAAGTTGCGTCTTCCTCTGTTTCACTCCATTGCGCCTTAACAAGCTTAACTTCTTTGCTTCTTAGCTTCTTTGTCTCCGTTTCCATGATACGAATCGGAGCTCGTCTCAGGGTCGCCTCTTTCTCTACCTCCATGTCATCAAGAATACTTGGTTCAACCACTTCGGCGGATCTGTGCAAACACTTCCGGAGATGCGAGACATGAAAGACATTCTGCACCCCGGCCGGCTTCTCGGGCAATTCCGCCTTATAAGTCATCTTCCCAACTCTTTCTATAGTAGGGAAGGGTCCTACGATTCTTGGTGTCAGCTGCCCAAAATGAACCACGTTTCGCAGAGGAGTAATCTTCACAAAGACCATATCTCCAATCTTTAAATTCTAAGTATGTCCTTCGCTTGTCTGCATAGGATTTCTGCCTGTCTTGGGCCGTTTTCATCCATCTTCTAATCAATTCAACCCTCTCGGATGTGTCCCTTATCATGTTGGGCTCAATTATAAGCTTATCCGTCGTCTTCCCACCAACATGTTGGTGGCTTGCTCGGCCTCCCATACGAAGCTTCGAATGGTGTCATTCCTATGCTTGCTTGGTAGCTGTTATTATAAGCAAACTCTACAAGAGGAAGGCGGTCTTCCCTAGTACCACCAAAGTCAAGAACACAAAGTCTCAAAAAGATCTTCTAGCACTCTATTCACCCCTTTCGATTTGGCCATCCGTCTGGGGGTGATAGGCTGTGCTCAGATTCAATCGCGTACCCATCGCTTCTTGCAAACTATTCCAGGACTGGCTAGTGAAAATTGGGTCACGATCGCTAACTATACTAGAAGGAACTCCATGCAACCGCACTATCTCTCGAAGATAAATAGATGCTAGCCATGATACGATCCTCTTGCTTTTCGCCGGAATAAAATGGGTTCTCTTCGTAAGTCTATCAATTATTACCCATATCCCATAAAGCCAAAATAGTTTGGTGACGAACATCTTCACCCCAACTATATATCACAAACAGGCTAGCCATACTCCTTAGGGGTTTGCTACAGAACTAAGATTGAGGATAGGACCGAGAGGATATACTTAAAAGATAGCATGCGAGTAAGCTCTACGGAACAATACGGATCAAGGATATACTCTTAGAAAGAGATTTAATGCGCGTATCTAGTCTTCAATCTTCTACGCCGCATTTTCTTGTGCTTAATCCCATCGTGCCTTGACCGTCTTTTAACTTCACCATTCCGTAGTTCTTAATTCTTATTTCAAAAAAAAATATGAGTTAGAACTCATTTCACCGTTGCCTCTCGTTCCATTTCCACTTGTTCTTTGCCTAAAATACTTGGCTTCCACCCAACTGTGTACTCATGGTTTCATGCAAGCTTTCCAAAATTCGTTAGTGAATCTTGGATCTCGTTTACATACTATACGGTATCCCATGCAGAAAACTATCTCTTGAAAACAAGTGCCAATCCACGTTGCCAAATGTATGTACTAGGGTGATTTCTCTAACCCATGCTTAAGTGAAATGGACTATCCGCCTTAGTAGCGAATACCACCGAAGCATCCCATTCTGAAATGCTTCACCTAATGAAAATTTTCAAGCAACTCCTTGATTTGCTTACCAAGCTCTCTTCTTTCTCGCGGGGCCATGTGCCTAACGGGCAATGCAACTGGCTTGGTATTATCAACCAGACAAATGCGGAAATCTATCTCCCGCTTAGGGGGTAACCCCCTTACTTCTTCAAAGACATCAAGATAGTCTCGGACCACCCTTACAGATTGCAGATCATCGATGGACGAGTCAAGAGATTCAAGATAACATAACATGACGGGACCTCTAGGGTTACAAGAAATTTCTAGGGTATTACCGAGGCGAGTCATGAGCCTCACCACCCTATGCTCACAATCGAGGATGGCTCCATAACTGGACAACCAATCCATGCCCAAGATCAACCCATATCCCGTGAACCCGAGAACATAAGCATCACACACGAATTCTACGCTCAAGATAGAGATTTTCAAATCCATACGAATCGCGGATAGATGGGCGGAACCCCCAATTGGATTTGAAACACTAACGGGATCTCAACCAGACTAGTACTTAGGTGCAAACTTTCAACAAGATCAGAAATAAATCTATGCGATGCGCCAGAATCAAATAAGGTATGAACAGGGAAATCAGAAATGTAAACATGACTTTCTATACAGAAACACTACCTCGATCAAAAGCTGGAAGAGTGAGGAGAGCCTGCAACTGCCCTCCAGAGGGTCCTGCTTGCTGAGTTTGCCTTTTCCCTTGTCCTTGCTTCTTCGGGCAATTCTTGCTAAAATGTCCAGACTCTCCGCAACGAAAGCATTCTCACAACTTCCTCTTCTTCTTCCTACAGTCCTTAGCTATGTGTCCAGTGATCCTATAGAAGTGGCACTTCCTCTTCTTTCTTGACTTGTTGTCCTTGCTGTTGCTGTTCTTGCCTCCTTTTCCGGAATCTTCCTTCTTGCCTTGGGACTCATTTGCCTTGACCTCCTTCTTGCCACTCTTATCTTCCTCTTGAAGTAGGGCCATATTCACTAAACTCTCGAAGGTCGCCCCCAGGGGTATATGAGACATGGCCAAACCGCGAAATGGCTCATTCAATCCTAGAGCAAAGTGTAGGGCCTTCTTCCGAGCTGTGTTTACCAATTCTAGACCGAACTGAGCAAGTTGATTAAACTTATCCACATATTCTCCAATGGTCATGTCCCCTTGCTTTAGAGATAGGAACCTCTCCATCTGAAGGTTCTCTTCTGTCGATGATAGAAACTTTAGTCCAAACCTTCTCCTAAAGTCATCCCAAGTCTCAATTGGTCTAGTAGTGGTGGTGACTACCCACCAATAAGCAGCTCCCCCTTTCAATAGCCATACCGCCAACAGAACTTTCCTACGATCTTCCACATCAAAGATAGCAAAGAGGTCTTCAGTTTCTTTTAACCAGTTTCTTGCCTCCACAGAAGTCTCCGTTCCGACAAAATTCTTGCATCCCATTGCCTTAAAGTCTTTGCAAAGCTCCGCAAAATTCGCTTGTGTATGCTGAGGGGGAGGAGGAATATCCACGGGGCTGGCTTCATTTGCCCTTGCCTCCATGTACCTTCTAAACCAAATAGGTACTGGTACACCCTCCGGGATGGCAAAATTATCGGCCATACTGAAACGAAGAAAAAGATGGATAGATTCAGAACGAAGAAACGAAGGATAGTGCTAGTGGCTTTTGGGGAATAGCCTTTTAAAATAACTAGACTTTTCTTGGAAAATACTTAATTGGTTTTGAAAATAGTTTTTCAAAAGGTAAGTTTTAAAAACAATTTTGCTCAAATCTTGTAAACCTTATGCTCTGATACCAAATGTAACACCCCACCTCCGCAAATGCCACTCTTGCAAGGACATTAGATTTGGAAGGGCGTTAAACGAGGTAAACATGCATGCAGATATCACAAGACAGAACATATAAGTAAAACAGAGTAGTAAAGCAGCGGATAAAACTAGCATTTCAAAACCATAGTTAAGTTACAACAAAGTACTTGGTCATTATTTTCCAACAAACAAAGTCTAGATAAAAGCATAACTGAAAAACAGAAATACATAAAGTAATATCCCCAAAGTGAAGTGATAAACCATAGCAAGCTCAATGTCCGGAACCGTACATGAGAAAATCCAGAAAAGAAGCCAAAGATCCAAGCTAAGTACCAGTATTCCCACCCTGTAAACCTGTGGGGGAGGGGGGACGGAAGAAAAGAGGCGAAAGAAAACGGGTCAGTCAAAAAGACTGGTAAGTCCTATCTACTATCAGTATAAAAACTAATAAAGTTAACAGGTCATGTGAAGCAGAGATGAAGCATAGGGTGATAACTAGCATGGTGAAAAGTTAACAAGATAGATCAAGTGTGGCATCGCATATACAAGGTTAAGTTGCACCAGGTGTGTACTAGTATTCCAATCCATGTCAAGTATAACCAAGAAATGATCCCTTGGCCCAAAGCTGGCCCACATCATGAGGTGACCTAAATCAAGGTCCAACTACTCGGTCTAGTCGATCGGCTCCCTATAAGCCTAACTCGTCGTGTATCGGTGTCATACGGCTTAATCATGAAATGTAGTTGACTGTGCAAGGTACACCCTAGGGTGTATCCGGCCCTACGGTGTAACCCTCAGACACAATTCCAGGATGCACAGTCTAAACCTACCGGTGCCCATGTTCAACTCCGAACTTAATGTGCACGACCAAGGTCCGCCTGAACAACCGGTGCACCATTCAGCCGTCTCTTTTGGTCTCTTACAATCAGCCCAGTAATCGTGCCCCACCCTAGCCTAGTCCCTAGGGTCCCCATGATACTTCCAAGTAGGTTACTGCTGAAAAGGACCACGTAACTAGGGTTTCAAGCGGGTTAAGTGTGGTTAACCCTATCCTAACGATGTATTGAGTCGGTCAAGTGTGTCCAAGTAGTTCATGACTTAACCCTATCAATACATCGTGTTCAATTGGTTAAGTGTATTCAAGTAGTTCATGACTTAACCCTACCAATCCATCGTGTTTAATTGGTTAAGTATATTCCAGTAATCCATGACTTAACCCTACCATGTGGCATTAATTAACTTAATGCACCCCAACCTCTCACATTAGACTTTGTTGTGGTTACTAGTTAAGCCGGGCGGGTCCGGGTAGCTTTACACCACAACCTAGTCTAACCTCGGGTTTTAAGTGCGACATGACTAACTACTCACATTGGGTCCTATTGCTTGTAGCCACTAGTTAAACCGGTCGGTTCCGGGTAGATTTATGCTACAAACTCAACCCAACCTCGAGTTGGCCATTCTCATGTTTTCTACATGTCATGTCCATTATTATGTTTACAACATAGTCACAAGTCCACGTTCATATCATATTTCAAAATCATGTTTCATGTCATTAATATTACCCAAACCCAACGCATGTACGTTTCGCATAACATAGACCAAAAGAGGAAACATAACTATATGACAAGGTAGGCATAAGATGGGAAAATCTATCACAAATTAAACATGGCGATATTTGAGGCCAAAAGGGGTTCAACATACTAGCATACAGCCTCAACATGTATGATAGCATAAAAGGTGACTTGGCCTCATACATATCAAATAGCATAAGGGTGATTTGGCCACAAGTTAGTATAAGGATGCTTTGGCCACAAGTTAAACATGGTGGCATATGAGGCATAAATAGGTTCATGAGCTTGCATATTACATCATAGGCCTCAAAACATGCATAGTATCAACTTAAGCAAATAGGTGAAACATGATTATGAAGGACATAGGATGATGGCTAAGAGTTCGCATATAGCATTATTAGGCTTCAAAAGTATGCATAAAACCAAACTTAGCATATAAGTGATACATGGTGATAAATGACATGTAGAAATTGCTAGAAGTTCGCATTTAGCCTCACATACAAGTTATCATAAGGGATATGATAACTTCCATGTGCCAAAAATGCAACCTTTAATATAAAGCTTGAAGCTTTTAGCCCACAAGGTCAAGGTGATAGGTTTTCAAATATGAATAGAATATATTCATGCATAACATGATAAGATCAAAACATATATCATACTTAGGCCCAAACTCAACTTGCAACATATCACATTTAACTTCATAGTTAGAATCTAAGAGTAGTATAGGGCTTACAATGCTATGAAGACTTGAATTAATATATATAAAGATTGAGACGAAGCCACTAGCAAATCCGCAAATAAAATAAGATCCAATCCAAGCTTTGAGAAAATAAGATGCTTCTTTGATTTGCTATGAAGGAAGATGAATTCTTTAAGGAAGAAAGAGGGCTCTTTTACTTGATTTGAACACTCAAACTTTCATGAAGAGGATGGAGGCCATGATATGAAGATGGAGGCCATGATCAAGAATCATTTTGGCATAGTTTAGTTGTAGGAATGAGTAATGATGATTTAGGCTAGGTGTTAGGTCCTTTTTATAGAAGATTAGGATAGTATTAGCCATAGGATTAACCCTAGATTCAATCCAAGCCATCAAATCCCGTCACAAGCCTCCAAAATAGGTCAAAACAGCAAAAATGGGCGCACCAGGTTGCCTGGCCCGACCAGGCAGGTCGACCCCCAGGTCGACCCTGGGGTCGACTCCCCAGTCGACCTTGGGGGGGGGGGGGGGGGAGGTCGACTCCCCAGTCGACCTGGGGGGGGGGGGGGTCGACCCCCCTGGGTCTGGCGGGAATTTTCCCACCACTTCTGATTTTCTCAAATTTGAATCTGTTTTGAATTTGAATTTTTCGTGAAACTTCGCGAGGCCATATCTTGGTCATACGGACTCCGATTTTCAAAAACTCGCTATTTCGCGTATTTTTTCGAGATGAACGCAATGGCACAGCCCGTTTCCCTTGATTCAGATTTTACAGTTTAATTCTGCCTTGATTTGTGTTATAACATGTTATTCAAAAATACGGGTTGTTACATATTTTGTGGATCTTATGAATAGAGTTTTCAGAGATCAGTTGAATAAGTTTGTTCTTGTGTTCATGGATGATATCTTGGTTTACTTGAGGATAGAGGAAGAACATGAGGAACATTTGAGGACAGTGATGGAGATGTTGAGAAAACACAAATTGAAAGCGAAATTTTCTAAGTGTCACTTCTGGAAGAGGGAAGTGAGATTCTTGGGCCATGTTGTTTCAGATAATGGTATTGCCGTGGACCCTGCAAAGGTGGCTACGGTACAGGATTGGTCTACGCCCAAGAATGCAATCGACGTAAGAAGTTTCTTTGGATTGGCTGGATATTATCGTAAGTTTATCCAGGACTTCTCCAAGATAGCGGCACCGTTAACTCAGTTGACCAAGAAGAATCAAGCTTTCGTCTGGGATGGAGGGTGTGAAAATGCATTCAAGAGTCTAAAGGAAAAGTTGACGTGTGCACCAGTGTTAGTTATTCCCAAGGGGAACGAAGATATGACGGTATACACGGATGCCCGTGGTATCGGACTTGGTGTTGTACTAATGCAAGGAGGTAGGGTTGTAGCTTATGCTAGTCGGCAACTGAAACCATATGAGAAAAGATATCCTACCCATGATTTGGATTTGGCAGCGATCGTGTTCACATTGAAGATATGGAGACATTGTCTCTTGGGAGAAAGATTCGAATTGTTTACTGATCATAAATCATTAAAGTATCTTTTCTCTCAGAAGGATGTAAATCTCCGTCAGTAGAGATGGTTAGAATTCTTGGCTTCCTATGATTTCGATACCGCATATACACCAGGAAAGGGCAATGCAGTAGCTGATGCATTGAGTAGGAGACATGCCAGTTTAGGGGCTATGTTTCTTGAATGGAAGCAACTGGAATATATCGCAGGTTATGATTTCAGACCAAAGTGCGAATTGGATCCAGAAATGCTAGTAAGTTTGACAGTCAGACCCACTTTGATTGAGCGGATTGGTTCCAGTCAGAGGGACAATCCTAGTCTATTAGAAATCATCTCCAAGTTAGAAATGGGAATCGTCGATGAGATGAACAAGTATGGGCTTGATCGAGATGGATGGCTTAGAAAGAATGGGAGACTAGTTGTACCCAATGTCAATGGATTGAGAGATGAAGTGCTTGGAGAATGTCATCACTCAAAACTAACTATACATCTCGGTGGTAACAAAATTTATTGAGACATGAGGCAGACCTACTACTGGGAAGGGATGAAGAGAGACTTTGGGAAGTTTATATCCAAATGTATGAATTGCCAGCTAGTTAAAGCCGAGCAAAAGAAGCCTAGTGGTTTGCTACAACCATTGGAAATTCCAGAATGGAAATGGGAACAAGTCTCAATGGATTTCATTGATGGGTTACCAAGGACTAGATCGGGCCATGATAGAATTTGGGTGATTGTGGTCCGATTGACCAAGAGTGTGAAGTTCATACCCGTCAAGTCGAATAGAACGACAGTTAAGTTAGCGGAACTGTATATGAAATGGGTAGTGAGATTTCATGGAATACCCAAAGGCATTGTGAGCGACCGAGATCCATTGTTTACTAGTGTATTTTGGAAGAGCTTACAAGAGGCGTTAGGATCAGAATTACATATCAGTACTTCGTATCATCCTCAAACCGACGGTCAGACAGAGAAGGTGAATCGTATATTAGAAGATCTCTTGAGAGATTGTATATCGGATTTTGGTGGATCATGGGATGACCATTTGCATCTGGTTGAGTTTGCATATAATAATAGCTATCAATCCAGTATTGGTATGGCTCCATTTGAAGCTTTATACGGAAGACCATGCAACTCACCATCATGTTGGTTAGAAACCGGTGAGAAATTTGTGCTTGGGCCAGATGTGGTAAGAGAAACCTCAGATAAGATCAAGGTTATCCAACAACGAATGAAGGCTGCCCAAGATAGGCAGAAAAGTATTCTGATAAGAGGCGAAGAGATTTAAAATTCTCCATTGGCGACTTAGTGTTTGTCAAGATTTCACGTTAAAGAGCGTGATTCGATTTGGTAGGAAAGGCAAGTTAGCACCAAGATTTGTTAGTCCATTCCCAATTCTCGAACAAGTTGGGAATTTAGCATATAAAGTTGAATTACCTGACAAGATGGCGGGAGTTCATAACGTGTTTCATGTTTCCCAGTTAAGGAAATTCGTGCACGACCCCGATATGACTATCTTACCGGATCAGTTGGATGACATCGAAGTAGAACTCAAGGCGGTTGGGAACCGCAAGCCGATCCGTATTATCGAGAGTGATACGAAGCAACTTCGAAGGAAGGCGGTGAAATTGGTCAAGGTTCAGTGTGGCGAGAATGAGAGACTGTACTTGGGAAACAGAGGAGAGCATAAGGAAGTCGCATCGAGAACACTTTGCCTGGTAAGATGTTAATAGCAATAGTTATTCCCTTGTTAGTAAACCACATTCTAGGATAGATTTGTTGTGTTATCATGTGTGTTTTATTGTTTGTAAATGGTTGTTAGGCATGCGGGACCCATTGTATGTTTTGGTTAAGAAATTTCGGAGGCAAAATTTTTTAAGGGGGGAGAATGTAACAACCAGATTCTACACATCGGAGGATCGTGGAATATTTATTTTATTTTCATATGAGGTCGTATAGTCATGTAACTTTGGGGAACGACTATTGGGGTCATTTCCCATGTTCACAATTTTTGCTGATTTTTTTATGACTGTTTTGTCCGTGGCGAATCTTATTTTGCCCATTACTTTTGATTGGAAATGAGTCTTGACCTGAAACCACTTTCATTAGATCCAACTGATGGTTTACCTTTCCATAGAGTGGTCATATTAGCCAAACGGACTTATCGTTTGGGAGATATGGCTGAAACAAGGTTTGGAAGGTGAAAAACAGTTTAACCGGACCTAATTAGGGTGATTAACAGCTAGGCCCATAACCCATTTCGGGATTAGGGTTATGGGGAGGCTGAAATCAGTTAGGAAATGATTTTATTTCATTTTCTCAGCCGCCTAAAACATTTCTCTAACCGTAGCCATGGCCTCCACCTTCTAAAATCATCCCAAATCGCTTCTTAATCGAAGATTAAGCTAAGCTGCATCAAATCAAGGCAAATCAACACCAAATCAGAGTTAGAGCTGCTGTCTTGCATAGGAATTTTACCCAAAACAGTAGAGTTTCAGATCTAAAGTTTTATTTGTGGCTAAGGTGAGTGATTTGCATTGTTTTTCACTAATTACGACTAATTAGGCGTGATTATTAATTAACGAAATTATGCATGCCAAAATTCTGGAAAAATATGTAAAAATTCATAAATATTATTTTATGGCTCTGTTAAAACTTTGCGTTAATTTGGATATGTTTTGCTATCGTTAATTCATGATTAAGGGGATTAAGGGGAAAACATGGGTTTTAGGTACGTTTGATCCATATAAACATGTTAAATGATTGTTTTTGTGTTTATGGTCGATTCCATATGTTGCTATGACTGTTTGGACCGTTTTGTGATTTCATAGAAAAGCTAGAATGGTCAAAAACGCTGTCATTTGGCAAAATTAGCTTACATGAAAAACTACATAAATTCGGTTCCTAAAGGGGGTAGGGATCACGACCCGACCCTTATGGAGGATCACGACACGACCCGTATGGAGGATCACGACCCGACCCGTATGGAGGATCATGACCCGACCTGTATGGCGGATCACGACCCGACCCCTATGGAGGATCACGACCCGACCCCTATGGAGGATTTTGACCCGACCCCTATGGAAGGTCACTAGTGGAAAGAAAGGTCACGACCCGGAGAGCTTGACCACGAATTTTGCACCAAGAATCGATTGCACATCACGAACGCAGACTAACGAACTGAATGTGACGAACCGGATCGAAGGAGACCAAAACCTGAGATGCAAAGGAAGTCCAAATAGGAAGTTATCACTCAAGATCCAGATGGGAATTAATGAGTTAACTTCATAAGTTGGACTTTGCTGCGGGACGTGTGCAAAGTGGTTATCGATGTCTATAGCTTTGACTCACCACTGAGAGACGGATATTGGCTATGGATCAGTGCAATGGGACCGTTAAGACTCCCAAGGGCAAGTGATCGTAGCAAGGGCTATGAGTCAGTGCAATGGGGTTGTCATGACTCCATGGGGTAGAGTGGACATAACAAAGGATTAGTGGCTATGGATCAGTGCAGTGGAATCGTTATGACTCCATGGGGCAGAGTGATCGTAGCAAGGAATTGGGTGACCAAAGTGGTAGATATCGTATACTTTACGCACAGAGTGAGAGATGTGAGGATGATTGCTATGTTTGATGTTTGCTATCACCATGACATGCACACCCCCTCCCCCTTGTTTTCACACTATGTGTTAGTGTTACCTAAGAGTACTGTACATCCTGTTGTGCTAACTCTTTGGTTGCAGGTTCAGGTATGGTTACGTATACCTGTTATTGTTCTGTTTTTTTGCTGCTTATCGCTCATACCAGACTTTTGTCTAACCCAGAGTTTTATGTCTCTTTTTTATTACTCTGGGTGCTCTTAAACGAGAAGACTAGAGACATGTTAGCAGGTTATGCACGAGTAGCACTCCGGAGATGAGCAGGAGGCTTACACGTATTACTCCCATATACTCTCCCTGTGTTGTTGCTGGTCACTACCTTGGGCATTAGTAGTGTACCGTCCTATTTTGCTTTAGAGACAGTTTTAAAAGTTGTAATAGATGGTCTGGATCATAAGCTGTATTTTGACTTTTCTGCTGCTATGATGATTTAGTTTTCAGCTTATGCACTGTCTCGCTTGTTTTATGTCAAGTATGTTATTATTATATTTTGTTCCATGCGCTGTGAGATATACTACAGGTTGTTTGTTGGTTCAAATTCCTTTCCTTTCCTTTCTTTGGCGATCGTCCCGTGCTAGTCGGGCATTGGCACAACGCACTTTCATTTGAAATATCGGCTGGTGCGGGGTGGGGCGTCACAATAACGAAATCCAATATCGAAATATTCTGAAGATTATTTCCATTCAAATCCTTTCCAATTTTTTACTTAAGCTGATAAACAACTTATTCTGAAAAAATATCTTTTATCTTTATAAACTTGGAATATTTCATCCAAAATCATTTCAAAACATTTATTATGATTTTACATAATTTATTCATATTTTTAATAATTTTAATAAGGCCCTTACAGCCGGTTTCCAATATCGGCCACCGAACTACATTTATAGCGACCTTTTCCAAAATTGATTTTGACATATCTTAAAATATAACCGTTAGATTTCAAATTTCTTATAATCATTCGAAAGATCTTTTCGATACAAACCCAACGGTTCCTATTTTAGGAGAATCTGACAGTCGGATCTTCCATTACGTCCATTCAAAGTTAATGGTCGAAATTCGCGAATGGTCGCTATGCGATATGTTCTATTCAGGCCAGTTAAAAATATATAACATAGTTCGTCAATTTTCTTTTAAAATGTATTTTATAAAATATTTATAAATTCATTTTAAAAATGATTCCAACTTCCATTTCAATTTTAAATCAAAATCGAATATTCCATTTCATTATAATATTTAAATGATAATACATTCAAAATATCAGATTTTGAAATCAAATCTTTCGATATTCATTATAAAATGAATAAAATCGACAGAAAATTTCGTTCGAGTTAAAATAGCATATATCTTCTTAACTCGATTTCATATTCATTTCAGTTATGAATATTTCAATATTTTCGTGTCCATCCAAAATCGGACATCAAAATCATATTTTGATTCTTCATTGAATATTATTTTAAAATATTCATTATTTCTAAATTGGAATCAGACTCAATTAATTACCATATAATTTATTTATATGGATTCCATACATCGCATGTATTCAAAAATAGTGATAACAGCTATTAAACATTCAATTCACATCCAGAGTGCAATTTACAACTGTATAAACATTAAATAATTAAATAACTCTTATAACAGTTTGCCAATCAATCAGTTGATATACAATTAAATCCAAGGGAGATGTGAAGTAATTATCATCCCCAGACCCGTTTGGGGTTGAAAACCATCAAACAAATATTATTATTTGTATACTTAGGCGATGTGTAAAATTATCGTCCTAATACCGGGGTGGGGCTTACATCACAATCCATGTGAACTTATCTATTATTTGGGAGACGGGTGGGTAAATTGTCATCCCAAAATAATTTACAATATAAATGTTTTATTTATAAACATTTATTATCATAGTTTAATAATGATAACATAAAAATATAAACAACCATCAATCACCAAACAAATATTGCAATCACAAACAATCAATATATATTCAGTTATAAAAATAAATAACTGTACAAAATATTTGAGTGAGAGAGTTCTCACTTTTGGTTTCCACTTCGTCAGTCTTTAATTGACGATTTTAGAATTTTTTGGATTTAAATTTGCCCTAAATTCTAACTTGCTCCGTTTTTGTTCTGGTCAGTTTCATGATGTCGTGCTCGACGACGCAATTCCAACGAATCTTGGTTTGTTGATTCAAATCACATAGTACAAAGATATGATATTTTAAACGTTTGATATTTAAATAGGGGATTAACAAATTAATTAATTTTAATGATTTACCTAATTTCTCTAATCTACCCTCCACGTCATCTCTCCTTCGTATTCTTCAGTCTTCTTCACTCCAGGCAAAACCTGTACCCTCCTTCTTTCTTCTTGTCACGAGAAACCCAGACTTCTCAAGAAAAAAATACCACCACACCTCTATATCGTGAATCGGACCATGATCCAAGGTGTCCATGACGTTGCCCTTAATTGCCTCCATCGCCGCCGTGAGCAGTGCCACACTCGACCTCCTCTGCTGACCTAGAACGACACGCAAACATCGAGCGCTTGAGCTCCACAATCTCACTAATTGTTACATGAAAACTGATTTGAAGTATATGAAATTCAAGATCCAATGTTGCTCTCTAATTTTTGTTTTGAGGTTGAAATATAATTCGAATTGTTGGGGAGGATTTATAAGGAATCATAATTAGAGGAGGGCTGTCGTTCATTTGCTTTTAGGGTTAGGGGGAGGCGACATTTCCCTGTTAACCGTGAGAAATAAAATACAAGGGTTTGACTCTTAAGTGGGGGTATACATGCCATTGTTTTAATACTATTTTAATTTTCATTAGTTCTTTATGAATTTTTGCGTCCAAACTCCAAACAAGCCCCAATGAATGTCGCCCCTAACCAAATTACCTCATTCCGAACATAATGGGATATGTTTCATAAGCCGATTTGACTATTTTGATCATTTTTTCTTAAAATTAAAATATGACGTTAAATTTTGAATTTAAACTTATAAACTAATTTTCCACGACCACATACTGACTCTAAAAATTATCAAATTTAAAATCTAGCTATATTTTTGAAATATGGTTCTAACAAAACCAATTCGTCGAATTTAGAGACCATTTGAAAAATGGCCTTATAACTAGCTTATTTAATTTACAACTAAAATTAAAACAGGCGTTTAAATTTACCATTCTTACATACTAATTCCAAATGACTTGAAATTTTAAACCTGACAATAATTTGTCTTTCCGGATCCAACAAAAGTTTCATCAAAAACGGGGGTCATTTGCAAAATATCTATTTTTAAGGGCTATATATAATATTAAAATATATATAAATTCCATAGCGACTATTTTGCATTTTATATTAGGCATAACTTACAATTTATAATACGAAATCTAAAAATTTCACATTCATTTGAAATATATAGTTAAATAGATCCTAATTTTTCTCGTTTTACTAAAATCTGACTTATACTAAATTTTGTATAACCAATTAAAGTTCAAAACCAAATTTTCAAATTATCACGCCATTTCGAGTTTGTTTTAATTAAATTTTAAATTTATACATTCAAAGTTTGATTTAAATAAATTTTAAATCCTTAATTCTCAAAATAAATCATTTTAAATCTTTAAAATCCATTAAAATCAATTAAAAATAAATTTTAATTTGGTTCCAAAAATACGGGTTGTTACAATCTCCCCCACTTATAACTTTTTCGTCCCCGAAAAAGAAACGGAGTTGAAAGTTGTTTACCGAACTAACTCAACTTTCATTCTAGCTTAAGTTCTTCAACTTTTCAGTTTCTAAGAACTTCTAAATTTCCTTGAAATTTGACTAACACCTCAAATTTCTAGAAAATTTCACCATACCCTCCTTTGTATGGGTTGATATGAACAAATTTATTGGGCCATATTAGGCACCCAATAAATGTATATATCACATGCAAATCAAATGTGAGTTATCTATGCTCAAGGGTGATGTGAAAAAAAAATCATTCCTTGACCCAGTGATGGGAATTAGTCATAATCCATGTGCCGTATCTAAAACAAGAGAGACGTGTACATTTTTTGTCATTTGCTGACCCGTGTAGGGTTTGTTATTAAATCCTGCAATTTTCCTTTGGTTATTAAGTCCATAATCAGTCTTTTGTTAAACCTGTAAATCAGTCCTCGCCATACAAGCATCTCGCTCGTATGGTAATCCAAACCTCTCGTCATATAAGAGCTAGATGCTTGTACGAAATATGATGTGATATGTTATCTTATGTTATGCGGTGTAGTCCATAATTTATTTGTTTATTACCCTATGGCGTATGTTTTAATTTCACAAAGAACAACCATTATAGCACATCCAAATCATTCACAATAGTTTATAATAAATAAAATTGCGCAACCAACTCATTAAGGTGCACCTGTTTGTCGGGCACACAATTTATTTCTCTACTCAGCAGTAAATCCATAACCTGCTCAATATATATATATATATATATATATATATATATATATATATATATACACATACATACACATCCAATTCCAATTAATTTTCAATTCAATTTAATATTTGATTCGATTTGACTTAATTTAGCTTCCATTTTCTTTTATTGGTTTTATCATTCCAAGGTTTTTATTAGTTAAACAAACAATCACACAACACAATCAGCAATCAATTAGTTGATTAGCTTTTCAAATATATAACTTTTATATAATTTTAAAAACCATATTTTCAATGTCAGATCACAAACAATAAACCCTACCTAAGTTTTGGTTCTCACACCAGTCAATTGTAATCATATAGATATCCCACTTTAGAAACTTGGACATAAATACTGATGATGCTCGAGCTATCATCAGAGTCATCTTCGGGCGATTTGTAATAACCTGGAAATCCGAGCCAATTTAAAATTTTTATTTTGGAAATTTTAGCGAATTTTGATTATTTAAAATGAATTATTTTAAATAAAAACGACGGGAAATTTATTTTGAATAGAATTAGAATGTATATATTTATTCGAATCATCGTTAGAATATAAATATTTATTTTTATTTATAAAAGGAATTGAAAATGGCGCGGTAGTTTGAAAATTCGATTTCAAATTTCAAATGAATGTACAGGATTCAAAATAAACCGGATTTTAGCGAAACCAAAAATACTAGAATCTAATTGAGAATATCTTTCCAACGAATCCGAAAAATTGAAATTTCATAGCGGGGATAAAAAGTTGTGTCCAGTTGAAAATTCAGAATAGTCACTATGGAATTTTAGCCCTTAAAAATGGAAACTTTGCAAATTGCCTCGGTTTTCGACGAAACCACTTTTGTTGGATCCGCGATGTCAAATTATTGCTAGGTTTCAAAATTGATAATTTTCTAAATCAATATGTGAGCGTGGCAAAGGAAAACGCGTTTGACCAGTTTCAGTTGATTTTAATCGACTGGAAAATGGCCATTTTATAGACGGTCTCAGAATTCGACGAAATTAGTTTTGTTAGGACCGTATCGTCAATACGAAGCTAGAAATAATTTTTCTAGAATTTTTAGAGTCTGTACGTGACCCTGGTAAATTGAAATGTGCATTCAATTTAAATATGTAGAGTTATATTTTGATTTTGGCGAAAACTGATCGAAACAGTCGAATCATCTTACGATATATATCCCATTGTGTTCGGAATGAGAGTAATTCGCTGTGGACGACAGTCGGTGGGTTCGATTTCGAGTGGAAAACAAAAAGTTGCTTTTTTTGAATTTAAAATAAGTAACTAAATATAATATAAACATATACTCTCACCTAACTCTCCCTCACTCTCTCTTCTTCATTCAATAGCAAATAAAAAAAATAAAATAAAAATATAATCGATCAAACCCGTCGCCCCCCCAGATCCAACGTCGACGCCGCCACCCAGGAGGCCGCTACCCCTCCAAACGATCGCCCCCCTCCTCCTTCTAGCGCGGCGGCGCGAAAGAGCCCCAATCCGAGAACGTCGCAGGCTTTCTTCCCCCCTTCTCAGTCGCGTCGGCCATCACCTGGAAGCCCGCCGCCACTTCTCAGCTCCGACGCCGAGCCCTAGCTGCGCGCCCCTCAGCCTCCACTCCCTCCTCCATCGAGCGAAAGTGAGTTTTTAACTATGATTTCTAGTTTTATTTATGATTTTCAGTTAAGAAAATATAGATCTTTAAAAACTAAGAAGCTTTGATTTTTAACATTAAAAAGGTAAGAGTTTTATGGTGTGTTCATAAAAAAAATTGCGGTTTTTATGGTGTAAACATCATGAGAAAGTCTTGATTTTTATATACGTAAGGATCAGATTTCTAGAATATGTAAAGACATGATTTTTAATGATGTAAAGACGTGATTTTTAATGATGTAAAGACGTGATTTTTAATGATGTAAAGACGTGATTTTTAATAAAGTAAAGACGAGTTTTTTAACAAATGAAAGGTTTGATTTTTAAATAAGGAAAGATTAGATTTTTAATCAAAGAAAAATATGATTTTTATGATGTCTTCATTTAGATAAAGATGCGATCTTTATAGATTTATCATTAGATAAAAATTTGACTATTATATATATAGAATAGCGATAAAAATTCGATTTTTATTCAGGTGAAGTGGCGATAAAAATATGATCTTTCATATAAGAAGTTAACGATATAAAAACATAATTTTTATATGATGAGAAAAATAAAAATATAATTTTTATATAATGAGAAGAATAAAAATATAATTTTTATATAATGAGAAGAATAAAAATATAATTTTTATATAATGAGAAGAATAAAAATATAATTTTTATATAATGAGAAGAATAGAAATATAATTTCTATATAATGAGAAGAATAAAAATATAATTTTTATATAATGAGAAGAATAAAAATATAATTTTTATATGATGAGAAGAATAAAAATGTGATTTTTATTGTGAACAGCGTGAAATGATTGAGTTGGAATATCGGGCAAATCCAAACAGTTCAGAAATTCAGAAGTGAAAATAGCGGAGTGAATCCCCAAGGTGAGAACTCCTCACTTTTATTTTATTTTGATTGTGTGAGGTGGAATGGAATAAAATATTTTATAGTGGAAAATATTTTATAGTTAAAAATATAATTTTTAACGTGTATATAAAATAAATAGTAATAAACAAATCGGACGATTTGTTTATATAAACTGATTTGACTGATATTGATTGGGACGATAAATTTTACACATCTCCCAACTACATAAATAAAATCTGTGTTTGTTGATTTGAAACCTCACACGGGTATTGGGATGATATTTGACGTACACTAATCCCGATTGTTTAGTTGTATGTCAATCGATGGGTTGACAAACTGTGTAAGCGTTAATTATTTATATTTAATGCTTATGCAGTTGTGTGGTGCACTCTGGATGGTGGTTGATTATTTATCGTTGTTATTATTTTCATGTGTTGTAGAAAATCCATATAATTAACATTATATGGTAATTGATTGGGCCTCATTCCAATTTGGAAAATAAGGAATAGAATATATATTCATGTGTTGAATAGAAAACATAAATTCATGTGTTGAATAGAATAAATATTCATGTGTTGAATTAGAATAAATATTCATGTGTTGAATAGAAGAAAATATTCATGTGTTGAATAAATAAATAAATTCATGTGTTGAATAAAAATATAAATTCATGTGTTGGAGAAAATATTCATTTGTTGAATAGAATAACGAAGTTATTGAAATATATAAAGCCATGTTGGTTAGATTGATGCCATTTTGACGTGAATGATATTTATATCGATTTTATTCATTTTTATAATGAATATTGAAGAGTAATTGATTTTAAAATATAATGTTTTGAAAATATTATCATTTGTATATCGATGAAGTGGAATATTCAATTTTGTTTCGAAATTGAATATGAAGTTGAAATCGTTTTGAAAACGAATTTTAAACGATTTATAAAATATGTTTTGAAAGTAAATCGACGAAATATATATAATATATATATTATACATATAATGGCCTGAATAGAACGCGCCGCACTGCGGTAGTTCGCGAATTTCGACCATTGACTTCGAATGGATATTACGGGAGATCCGACCATCGGATTCTCCTAAAACCAGAACCATTGGGTTCGTATCGAAAAGAGCTTTCTAACGAATATTAGAAAGTAGAAATCTAACGGTTGGATTTGGAATTATGTCCAAATCAAATTAGGAAAAGGTCACTGTAAGTGCAGTTCGATGGCCGTTGGTGGAAATCGACTGTACGGGCCTTGATAAAATTATTAAAAATAGTAATAATTTGTGTAAAATCATAAGAAATGATTTGTGAAGAATTGGTATGAAAAATTCCAAATTTGAAAAGATAAAAATAGATTTTTATCGAAATGAACTAGTTTTGAACTAGAATTAAAATCCATTTATTTTTTAAAATAAATAAAGTGGATTTGAAATGGTTTTGAGAATAACCAGAATTTCCAATAATTGAATTGGAATGGATTTGAATCGAAATTGTCTTTGGAATATTTCGATGTTGGATTTCGTGATTATACAGATATTATGATGGAAATTTAAAAGATATATTTATATCGTTATTTCCAATACGATATTTGTTGGTCGTAGAGTTTGATATTGAATATAAGCTGATATATTTTCTATTCAGAGCCAGGTATTTAATATCAAATGTGATATGGGTTTGTCGTGAATGGTGTCTTCATTAACACTGTTCTTAAACCCAGTCGAGAAAAAGATTAATTTTTTTTATTTAGATTTAATGAAGTATACCAATTAAATGGTATTTAATTGGAATTGAATTTGAATTGATTTTTGGGTTTATCATGAACGGTGTTTTAAATAACATTTGTTCTTTAACCCATTAATTAATGAATGTGATTTTGGATTTATCGTAAGCCGTGTTTTAAATGACATTGGTTCTTTAACCCGGTTAAAGACAGGATATGATTTCCCAAGTTAAATAATCATTGATAGTGATTATTGGGAAGATTAAAACCAAGTGGAGTTTTAATGAATCTTTAATTAGATTGGAATGATCGAGAATGGAGTACCACCAGTTTTTCTCCAGGTGATAGTTAAATCTTTAATTAGATTTGAACGTGAAATGGTAATTGAATTTACCGATAACACCGTGGTGTTAGATATGAAGTATGACCAGTTTTACTTCATGGGATGGATAGGTTGGGATTGGGAAATAGAATAAATGATTACTTCGGTGTGGTTCGCTAAACCCGACTAGTTTGAATTGATATTCAAAGAAGATTAAAGAATAAATTTAAAGAATTTATCTTTGATAAAATTAATGGGAACCTTTCCTAAAGTATAAGAATATTTGAATAAAAGAATATTCTGAATTGGAATGAGGCGTATGTTGTGTTTGGGTATCACTTGTTTATTATATACGCGAGTTATTCAGAAAGACCGGGTTTATCCCATTCTGAATAACTGATTAGACGTGGTGTCGAGGATGAAGACGGTGGTCGAAGACCGGAGGTCTTCACGTCGTTTGGGTGATTATTTATGATCTTGATTGGGCTATACACCCAAGAGGAGGGAATCAGTTTGTGATCGTCCAGACGTACTTGGAGATCGATGGATATGCGAGGTACAAGGTGCCTTCGGTTTCGTTCAGACCCAGAACGAACTTGTAATAGGACCGTGTGTCTGACATTGGATTTTATTCTGTGTGATTGATTTCTATTAAATATATATCTATTTGGCGGCGGAGAATTTATTCTCTTGCTTGACGCCCTTCTCTGAGACGTACGAGCTCAGGGGTTATATATTGATGGATATCAATCACATGGAGTGAATTGCCTGTGTGGCATGCCTAAGTGGCAAATGATCAAGGCTTCTGTTGAAAAGCAAAGTCTTGTGGTTGATGATCAAAGCACAGCCTGTGTGGCATAGCTTTGTGTAACGTTGATTCGCGAGCCTCACACCCCGGTTGTGAACCAGGAACGGGAGAGGACATCAGGGAGGGCATGCGTTTCCTTCTAGCTAGAAGTAGCGTCAGTGGTTTAACACACCCTGATGAGTTTGACTTATGTGGTTGTTGGGTTGCGAGGCGCCTCAGATATATCGGTGTATGTGTGGAGCCGATGGAGTCATAGGACTCATTTATGCCCCAAAGGGCGGGGAAACACGGTGTTCAGGCATTTTAATCCACATCGGTGGACTGGCCCTGACGATCCAAAGGCTTGAATGAGTACTTGCCTGAGGGGCGGGCTAGAGCGTCTCGAATCGGTAGAGGACTATCTTTTGCCTCGGTTCACAGATGGAAATCCAACTTCCAATACGTGACTTTGCGGTTTTATTTGTAGAGCCTAGTATGGCGACATAGTGGTATGGGGCACTTATGCCGTCTATGATTGATACTTATGATTGAAATTGTCTTATACACTATGCACTTATAATAGTATAAAATGATTTGGTTTTTAGCGTATCAAGTATTCTTTGGCTATTATAAGGTAAAAACCCTATCCTTCGGCTTGCGTTGCATTGTGTGATGAGACCTGGGTCTTATAATAGCTTCATTTTTCTTTATTTAGCATTGCTCTGTTGTTTTATGTACTGGTATTCTTGGGAGGAAACCCGTTCCGTGTTATACGGCGTGGTCCCTTGATTTACCTAACTTTAAAATAAAGATTAATAACTGTTTTAGTTCTCACACCATTCACATGACTGACTTGGAGTTTATTGTTTTAACCTAAACTCTGGGTGCCCTTATTTTGACACGGGCAGCTAGTAGTTTTGGGTTAGCAGATTTATATTCACAGGATCCTGATTTACAGCTGGGACGATACTCGGAAAGCTCTGTATCCGTGTATTACTTCTAGTTGTGTTTTGTATTATTTTCCACTGCGATGTATTTAAATGTAATTTAAATCTCTGATATTTTCTGTGTAATGTTTATTTATACTCTGTATATCCTTGTATTCTGATGAAATTGTTGTAATATACAATGAAATGTTCTTCTGTTTGCGTTCCGATGTGGCTTGTTCTCACTTCAATCCGGGCTTTCCTTATCGGGGAAGTTCAGGTCGTTTCAGCTTGGTACCAGAGCTTTGGTTTACAGAGCTCGGAGAACAAGACACATTAGAACCAAACGAAAGAATTCATCAGAGATTGGATTAGTAATATCCAACGAGAATGACTCGTTAGAGATGGGATCAGTAGTATCCTAGAACGAGTGTGAAGAGTGATGTTTTAAAAATAAAAGTGAAAACAAGTTTTGTTTTGAAAATCTAAATCAATTATACGTATTTGAATATTTATTTATATTGATTTGGACTATCAGGTATATAAAGATTTTGCATACGTCTGATCCGCATGTATTTGAAGTTTTAATATACTGGATAGATATAGAATCACATTCTAGACACCCGGGAATGATTCTGATGATGTGGCCACATCATCAGTATTTATGTTCGAGTTTCGAAAGTGTGATCTCTATATATTTCCATTAGACTGGTGTGAGAACCAAAGCTAGATAGGGCTTGTTGTTGCGATTTGGTACCAAAATGTGATTTTTTGACTATGTATCAAAGTTATGAATTTGAAAAGCTAATCAACTAATTGATTGCTGATTGTGTTGTTTGATTAATTAAAATGTTGAACCTTTAGCCAAATTGTATCAAATAGTGAGTGTATTGAAAATTAGTCGCATTTGCTTGCATATACATGTACTTGCATTGAACATGTCATAGCAAGGAGGCTAGAGAAGAAGAATAAAATTGTTTGCCCGACAAATAGGTACATGTTTACAAATTTATTGGGTTTGGATGATTTTATGAGCCGATTGGCTAGCCGCTTGGCTGTTTCTTTTTCCTTTTGGATTGATGAGGGCCATGGGAGGCTATTTGAAATATCCCGAAGTCCTCGGTGCAGGGGAGGTTATGGCGAAATTTTTCGAAAATTTAGGGTGTTAGCCAAATTTTTGAAAAATTTGAAAGGTTCTTAGAAACTGAAAAGTTGTAGAACTTAAGCCGTAAAGAAAATAATGAAAGTTGAGTTGATTAGTTAAACAACTTTCAGCTTCGTTCCTTTTCGGGGACGAAAAATTTTAAGTGGGGGAGATTGTAATAACCCGGAAATCCGAGCCAATTTAAAATTTTTATTTTGGCAATTTTAGCGAATTTTGATTATTTAAAATGAATTATTTTAAATAAAAACGACGGGAAATTTATTTTGAATAGAATTAGAACGTATATATTTGTTTGAATCGTCGTTAGAATATAAATATTTATTTTTATTTATAAAAGGAATTGAAAATGGCGCGGTAGTTTGAAAATTCGATTTCAAATTTCAAATGAATGTATAGGATTCAAAATAAACTGGATTTTAGCGAAACCAAAAATATTAGAATCTAATTGAGAATATCTTTCCAATGAATCCGAAAAATTGAAATTTCATAGCGGGGGTAAAAAGTTATGTCCAGTTGAAAATTCAGAATAGTCGCTATGGAATTTTAGCCCTTAAAAATGGAAATTTTGCAAACGGCCTCGGTTTTTGACGAAACCACTTTTTTTGGATCCGCGATGTCAAATTATTGCTAGGTTTCAAAATTGATAATTTTCTGAATCAATATGTGAGCGTGGCAAAGGAAAACGCGTTTGACCAGTTTCAGTTGATTTTAATCGACTGGAAAATGGTCATTTTACAGACGGTCTCAGAATTCGACGAAATTAGTTTTGTTAGGACCGTATCGTCAAATTCAATATGTAGAGTTATATTTTGATTCTGGTGAAAACTGGTCGAAACAATCGAATCAGCTTACGATATATATCCCATTGTGTTCGGAATGAGGGTAATTAGCTATGGACGACAGTCGATGGGTTCGATTTCGAGTGGAAAAAAAGTTGCTTTTTTTGAATTTAAAATAAATAATTAAATATAATATAAACATATAATCTCACCTAAATCTCCCTCACTCTATCTCTCTCTCTCTTCATTCAACAGCAAATAATATAAAAAAATAATAATCGATCAAACCCGTCGCCCCCCCCCCCCCAAATCCAACGTCGACGCCGCCACCCAGGAGGCCGCTACCCCTCCAACGATCGCCCCCCTCCTCCTTCCAGCGCGGCGGCGCGAAACACCCACAATCTGAGAACGTCGCAGGCTTTCTTCACCCCCCTCTCAGTCGCGTCGGCCATCACCTTAAAGCCCGCCGCCACTTCTCAGCTCCGACGCCAAGCCCTAGCTGCGCGCCCCTCAGCATCCACTCCCTCCTCCGTCGAGCGAAAGTGAGTTTTTAACTATGATTTCCAGTTTTATTTATGATTTTCAGTTAAGAAAATATAGATCTTTAAAATCTAAGAAGCTTTGATTTTTAACATAAAAAAGGTAAGAGTTTTATGGTGTGTTCATAGAAAAAATTGCGGTTTTTATGGTGTAAACATCATGAGAAAGTCTTGATTTTTATATACGTAAGGATCAGATTTCTAGAATATGTAAGGATGTGATTTTTAATGATGTAAAGACGTGATTGTTAATGATGTAAAGACGTGATTTTTAATAACGTAAAGACGAGATTTTTAACAAATGAAAGGTTTGATTTTTAAACAAGGAAAGATTAGATTTTTAATCAAAGAAAAATATGATTTTTATGATGTCTTCATTTAGATAAAGATGCGATCTTTATAGATTTATCATTAGATAAAAATTTGACTTATATATATATAGAATAGCGATAAAAATTCGATTTTTATTTAGGTGAAGTGGCGATAAAAATATGATCTTTCATATAAGAAGTTAACGATATAAAAACATAATTTTTATATGATGAGAAGAATAAAAATATATTTTTTATATAATGAGAAGAATAAAAATATAATTTTTATATAATGAGAAGAATAAAAATATAATTTTTATATAATGAGAAGAATAAAAATATAATTTCTATATAATGAGAAGAATAAAAATATAATTTTTATATAATGAGAAGAATAAAAATATAATTTTTATATGATGAGAAGAATAAAAATGTGATTTTTATTGTGAACAGCGTGAAATGGTTGAGTTGGAATATCGGGCAAATCCAAACAGTTCAGAAATTCAGAAGTGAAAATGGCGAAGTGGATCCCCAATGTAAGAACTCCTCACTTTTATTTTGATTTCTAGTTGAAATATATACTAGGATGCAGAAGGTGCTTAGTAGCACCCGACACCCGTCGTCCACAGTCCATGGATGACTTGTTTATTTGATTGCTGTGTTGTGAAATTTGATTGTGTGATGTGGAATGGAATAAAATATTTTATAGTAGAAAATATTTTATAGTTAAAATATATTTTTTAACGTGTATATAAAATAAATAGTAATAAACAAATCGGACGATTTGTTTATATACACTGATTTGACTGATATTGATTGGGACGATAAATTTTACACATCGCCCAACTACATAAATAAAATCTGTGTTTGTTGATTTGAAACCCCACACGGGTATTGGGATGATATTTGACGTACACTAATCCCGATTGTTTAGTTGTATGTCAATCGATGGGTTGATAGACTGTGTAAGCGTTAATTATTTATATTTAATGCTTATGCAGTTGTGTGGTGCACTCTGGATGGTGGTTGATTATTTATCGTTGTTATTATTTACATGTGTTGTAGAAAATCCATATAATTAACATTATATGGTAATTGATTGGGCCTCATTCCAATTTGGAAAATAAGGAATAGAATAAATATTCATGTGTTGAATAGAAAATATAAATTCATGTGTTGAATAGAATAAATATTTATGTGTTGAATTAGAATAAATATTCATGTGTTGAATAGAAGAAAATATTCATGTGTTGAATAAAAAAATAAATTCATGTGTAGAATAAAAATATAAATTCATGTGTTGGAGAAAATATTCATTTGTTGAATAGAATAACGAAGTTATTGAAATATATAAAGCCGTATTCGTTACATTGACGCCATTTTGACGTGAATGATATTTATATCGATTTTATTCATTTTTATAATGAATATCGAAGAGTAATTGATTTTAAAATATAATGTTTTGAAAATATTATCATTTGTATATCGATGAAGTGGAATATTCAATTTTGATTCGAAATTGAATATGAAGTTGAAATAATTTTGAAAACGAATTTTAAACGATTTATAAAATATGTTTTGAAAGGAAATCGACGAAATATATATAATATTATATATATATATATATATATATATATATATATATATATATAATGGCATGAATAGAACGCGCCGCGCTGTGGTAATTCGTGAATTTCAACCATTGACTTCAAATGGATATTACGGCAGATCCGACTGTCGGATTCTCCTAAAACCGGAACCGTTGGGTTCGTATCGAAAAGAGCTTTCTAACATATATTAGAAATTAGAAATCTAATGGTTGGATTTGGAATTATGTCCAAATCAAATTTGGAAAAGGTCGCTGTAAGAGCAGTTCGATGGCCGTTGGTGGAAATCGACTGTACGGGCCTTGATAAAATTATTAAAAATAGTAATAATTTGTGTAAAATCATAAGAAATGATTTGTGAAGAATTGAGATGAAAAATTCCAAATTTGAAAAGATAAAAATAGATTTTTATCGAAATGGACTAGTTTTGAAATAGAATTAAAATCTATTTATTCTGTGTGATTGATTTCTGTTAAATATATATCTGTTTGGCAGCGGAGAATTTATTCTCTTGCTTAACGCCCTTCTCTGAGACGTACGAACTCAGGGGTTATATATTGATGGATATCAATCGCATGGAGTGAATTGCCTATGTGGCATGCCTAAGTGGCAAATGATCAAGGCTTCTGTTGAAAAGCAAAGTCTTGTGGTTGATGATCAAAGCACGACCTGTGTGGCATAGCTTTGTGTAACGTTGATTCGCGAGCCTCACACCCTGGTTGTGAACCAGAAACGGGAGAGGACATCAGGGAGGGCATGCGTTTCCTTCTAGCTCGAAGTGGCGTCAGTGGTTTAACACGCCCTGACGAGTTTGACTTATGTGGTTGTTGGGTTACGAGGCGCCTCAGATATATCGATGTCTGTGTGGAGCCGATGGAGTCATAGGACTCATTTACACCCCAAAGGTAGGGGAAACGCAGTGTTCAGGCATTTTAATCCACATCGGTGGACCGGGCCTGACGATCCAAAGGCTTGACTGAGTACTTGCCTGAGGGGCGGGCTAGAGCGTCTCGAATCGGTAGAGGACTATCTTTTGCCTTGGTTCACATATGGAAATCCAACTTCCAATATGTGACTTTGCGGTTTTATTTGTAGAGCCTAGTATGGCGACATAGTGGTATGGGGCACTTATGCCGTTTATGATTGATACTTATGATTGAAATTGTCTTATACACTATGCACTTATAGTATAAAATGATTTGTTTTTAGCGTATCAAGCATTCTTTGGCTATTATAAGGTAAAAACCCTATCCTCCGGCTTGCGTTGCATTGTGTGATGGGACATGGGTCTTATAATAGCTTCGTTTTTCTTTATTTAGCATTGAGCTGTTGTTTTATGCACTGTTATTCTTGGGAGGAAACCCGTTCCGTGTTATACGGCGTGGTTCCTTGATTTACCTAACTTTAAAATAAAGATTAATAACTGTTTTAGTTCTCACACCAGTCACATGACTGACCTGGAGTTTATTGTTTTAATCAAACTCTGGGTGCCCTTATTTTGACACGGGCAGGTAGTAGTTTTGGGTTTGCAGATTTATATTCACAGGATCCTGATTTACGGCTGGGACGATACTCGGAAAGCTCTGTATCCGTGTATTACTTCTAGTTGTGTTTTTTATTTTTTTCCGTTGCGATGTATTTAAATGTAATTTAAATCTCTGATATTTTCTGTGTAATATTTATTCATACTCTGTGTATTCTTGTATTCTGATGAAATTGTTGTAATATACAATGAAATGTTCTTCTGTTTGCGTTCCGATGTGGCTTGTTCTCACTTCAATCCGGGCTTTCCTTACCGGGGAAGTTCGGGTCGTATCACGATTAGAGTGTGATTCTATATCTACCAGTATATTTGAGACTTTGAATATACATTCATGATGCGTATATGCAAAATCTTCTTTTACTCAATAGTCCAAAATCAAAATTAAATAAAATATTCAAATAATTATAATAAGATATAATTTTCAAAAATAAATTCATTTTTATAAGTAAAAATCTTCAAACTCATTCTAGGGTACTACTGATCTTATCTCTAATGAGTTATTCTTATAGGATATTACTAATCATATCTTTGAAGAATTATTTCATTTGGTTCTAACGTGTCTTGTTCTCGAGCTTTGTAAACCAAAGCTCTGATACCACCTGTAGCGACCTGAACTTCCCGACCGGCCTAAACCGAACAAGAAGGCAAACTGCTTTGAGAACACGACTGTAACACCCCACACCCGCTAAGGTCACTCACTAAGGGAATGCCTTAACTTCGGTGGAGTATTTTAATTGATATAGAACAGAAAAATTACAACAAGACAGATATAAATAATACTTGAAAACTAAAACATCATTTCATTGCAGCAGAAGGTAAACATGTTTGGTTACAATATCTAAACCATAAAACAAGAGTCAAGTACTAAATATCCATCCTGATAAAATAAAAGTACATAATCCCACTACATAAACTAATAGCCATAGATAAAAGATAAGCTGAGCTTTACTTCAGCGGTCCAAGCTCCAAAAGAGAGAAAATAAGCAGTCTGATCAAAGCCCACTAGTGCTAGGCCCAACCTGAGGACCCGAGGGGGGAAAAAGATAAAAACAACGGGGTCAGACATAAGTATGAGCGAGTCCTATATCTTTAACAATACAATCATTAAAGTAACTAGGGTAAGATATAAGCTTGATATACGGTAACGACTGGGGATAAATGGCTACACTAAGCAGCCAACTAGACATAGGATGAACGAAGATAACGGTAAAGACGCATCTACCCACCCAAGGATAATTACTAAACTGCACCACACCAGTCATTCCTAACTTAAAGGTTGATCCCACCCAAGGACTTAGAAATTTAACTAGTAGTTTCGTGTACCCCTAGCTGACCACATAGGTGCCGTCTGTCCCTATCTCCACTAGGTGTACCCACTACTCCCCAAGCGATCGGCTCCCTAACGTAGATACCCGTGCTGGCCCCACAGTGGGGTGTATCACTCCCCAAAGTGGCAACCCGATACAACTTAAGAGTGCACGGCTTATACCTACACGATGCAACAACGTCTTACCTACCAGCCCGGGCCCACACACGCATATGAAACCCGTTGGACTTGCGTTGCCACCGCTACCCCGTTTTGGCCTCTTATAGTCAAACCCAGTACGCGTGTCCCGTCCTCGACATGGGTCGAGCCCACAAAGATACATATGGGTTACTGGTTGAAATGGGCCCCCATAAGCTACCCACCTAAGCTTGTCCCTTTTTCTAGTGTATCCCACTTAACCCTTTAATCATGTTTAATTACATGTTTCCACTTTGGTTAAGTATTCTAATCGTATTTTCTATTGCCACCCAAGCCAACCCACTAGATTTCTACATGCCACCCAAGGCACTTACTTGATTCCCACATGCCACCCAAGGCACCCACTTAACCCTTCATGCCCCACTACATGCTTATCTGGTTAAGTGTTTCTTAATTGATTAAGACCGTAACCTTGTAAAGACCTCTCACATTAGACTGTCTTTTATGGCAGCTGGATTTGTCGGTCGGGTCCGGGCAGCCTTACGCCATAACAGAGTCTAACCTCGTGTCTTTACACTTGTCACGTATTTAGTTTATGCCTAAGACCTCTCACATTGGACCGACATTTGTAGCCGCTGGATTTGCCGGTCGGGTCCGGGCAGTCTTATGCTACAAAAGGGTCCAACCTCGTGTCTTAGTCGATTAATTACACCTAATTAATCACCCCCATATTTTGAATTAATTTTCCCTAATTAATTCAAAATTAAACGATGTACATAATTGACTCAATTATGTCCATCCATTTATGGTATGTAATATCATACCAATCTCACCACAATTTTATTATCATGAATATTAACCCCATCGTTCCCCACGTAATACGCTAACATGACATACATAAAAGGGAAGATTCATCACAAATACAATGGGTTTAACTTAGCATAACATTATCATTAACATGGGTTTAAAAGGTGTCAACTTGCATATATGATCATGGTATTAAACCCAACTAGCATAAATAATCAACCCAAACTTGCATGAATCACATATGTCATAAAGAGGGTAACTTGCATAAGTATTCATGTCATAGATCTACCATAAAGAGATAAACTTGCATACATGTCATAGATCATCATAAAGGGATAAACTTGCACATGTTACTTATGTCATACAAAGGGGTAAACTTGCATATGTATGCATGACATACAAAGGGGTAAACTTGCATATGTATGTATGTCATACAAAGGGGTAAACTTGCATATGTTATTCATGACATAAAAGAAGCAAACTTGAATATGTTATGCATATCATAAATCCAAACAACTTGCATATATTATGCATATTATAGATCCAAACTCATAGGTTAAACTTGCATAATCATGTCACTTACTTCACATGTAATTCTCGCATAAAATCAAACACTTAACTTGCATAAACATGGTGTCATAATAGATCAATGTTAACATAGTGATTAACAACTAACATCACAAGCATATGACATAATATCCATTGATCCGCAAGCATAACCATATGATCTCATTATATCTTATCTAATTAGTTTAGCAATTGGGTTATTAAAGGTATAGAAACTCACAAACTCCAAGATTAGCTCCTTAGAAGTAGATTAGAAGTTGATTAGAGGTGGATTAGGAGGAGTTGATTAGCAATCTTCTTCCTTGATTGGTGGCAGCTCCTTCTAGTTGCAATTTGACGGCATGACGACGTTGTCTCCAATTTTAATGAGTTTTAGGGTAGGATTAGGTTGTATTTATAAGAGTAGTTAGGTGTTTTAGGCCATTAGATTAACCCTTAATCAGATTAGAGCCGTCAGATTTCGTCACTAGCCACCAAAACACAGCCCAGATCCCAAATCAGTGCACCCAGGTCACCTGGGCTCGACCAGGGAGGTCGACCCCCAGGTCGACCCTAGGGTCGACACCCAAGTCGACCTGGTTGGGGAAGGTCGATCCCCAGTCTGGGCGGGAATTTTTCCCGCCCAGCCTGTTCGGGCTGAATTTTCGAAATTTGAATTTTCTGAATCTGTTTTGAATTTTCTGAAACTTCGGATGGCCATAACTTCTTCATACGAAGTCCAAATCATGCAAACTCAGACTCTATCTCAACCAGAATTCCGAGACGAACACAATGGCGCAACCCATTGCCCTTAATTCTCACGTCTGAGATTAATTATTCTTTAATTACTAAACATTAATATTAAGTGAAATTCGGGGTGTTACAACGACGCATCAGAACACAAACATGAGAACATTTCATTTCTATTACAACAATTTACATGAGAGTACAAGATATTAGAGTACAAATAATTAATTTACAGAAGAAAAACATCAGAGCTTTAAATTACATTTAAATACATAAACATAAGGTGTAGTGGAAAACAACTACCACGGTTGAAAGAAACACACGGATACAAAGCATTCCATATATAGCTCCAGCCGTAATCCAGGATCTTGTTAAATAAAAATCTGCAAAATCAAAACTACTAGCTACCCATGTAGAAAATATGGGCATTCAGAGTTTAGGTGGGAACAATAAACTCCGAGTCAGTCATGGGACTGGTGTGAGAACAAAAACAGTTATTAACTTTATTTTAAAGTTGGGTAATTCAAGGGACCAGCTGTATGACATGCAACGGGATTTCTTCCAAGAACACCATAAAAAACAGCGAAATTCTAAAATGAAAAATGAAGCCATTATAAGACTCAGGCCCCATCACACAATGCAACACAAACTAGAGGATAGAGTTTTACCTTATGTTGGCCAAAAATACTTGATACACGAAATTTATCTTTTATTATTATAAAGTGAAGAAATCAACTTCAAATATAAATGTATCAATCATAGATGGCATGGCCATATAGGTTTACAACTAAAACCGAAAAATCGCGTATTGGAAATTGAATTTCCATCTATGAACCGAGGCAAGGGATCTTCCTCACCAAATTCGAGACACTCTAACAATTGCCTCAGGATCACGCCTCTGGGCAACCCTTGGATCTTCAGGGCCAGTCAGTCGTCACTGATTGGAAATACCATAAACAATACGTTATCCGGTTCTATCGAACCTTCACAATGTCCAGTACGTCGACAAATCTGTCAGTTTTTGACCAATCAAGGGCCACTGGAGACTCAAATCAAATCCGAGGTATCTCGCTATCCATCAAATAATATCCAACATCCACATATGTAAATTTCTGGACTCCATACCATGACATCACTTCTAGCTAGAAGCTAACGTATGTCCATTTCCCTGCAGTCACTATCCCGTTTTTGGTTCACACTGGGGTGCGAGGTTCACGAATTAACACTACACAAAGATGCACTACTTAAAGTTGTGCTTTGATCATCAACCACAAGGCTCTAATTTTCAATAAAAGCCTTGATCCATGCATCTCAGCATGCCATATTGTCAATCCATACCATACCATTAATTCCTACCAATATATAACCTCTAAGTTCGTACGTCTCAGAGAAGGGTGTTAAGCAAGAGAATAAATTCTCCGCCACCAAACAAACATATATTTAGCAGAGATCAACGAATACAGCGCGAAATACAATGTCAGACATACAATCCATTTGCAAGTCCGTTCTGGGTCTGATTGAAACCAGAGGCACCTTATTCCTCATCCCATATGTCCAAGATATGAGAGAGGCCCTCGCGTATCCGGTCGATCTCCAACTACGTCCGGACGATCACCACTTATTACCTCCTCTTGGGTGTACAACCCAATCAAGACATCAGTAATCATCCATTTGATGTGAAGATCTCCGGCCTTCAACCACCGTCTTCATCGTCGACTTTTAATCATCGTATCAGTTATTCAGAATGGGTTAAACCCAGTATTTCCGAACAACTCGCGTATCTTATAATCAAGTGCTATAATAACACATCATACGCCACATTCCAATCCAAAATATTCTTTTATTCAAATATTCATTACATCGGGAATCATTCCCATAAATCTTATCAAAGATTTAACTCATTTAAACCTCTTGTTTAAATCTTTCTTTGAAAACTATTGCAAAACATTTTGTATTATCTTTTAACAATCTTAAACCAAATTAAGGTTTATCAAACTAGTTGGGATTATCGAGCTTTACTGAAGTAATCATTTATTTTATTTTTCCAATCCCAACCTATTCATCCCATGGAGTAAAACTGGTTGTACTCCATATCTAACATCCACTGGATTATCGGTAAAATTAATTACCATTTCACATTCAAATTTAATCAAAGATTTAACTATCGCATGGAGTGAAAGTAGTGGTACTCCATTTCGAAACATTTCTTGAATTTAGTAAATTTAGTTACCTCATTCACGTTCCAATCTAATTAAAGATTCATTCAAACTCCACTTAGTTTTAATCTCAAAAATCATTACCTTATGATTATTCTACTTTAGAAAATTAGTCCTGTCTTTAACTGGGTTAAATAACCAATGTCTCTTAAAACACAGTTCATGATAAACCCAAATCAACTTCCATCAAAATGGAATCTTCACGGAAATCATAACCATATATAATCGATATAAATTTCTTTATCGGACTAATATTATAAACGGAAAAATGACAAAGCCTTTTAAAATTTCATAAACAGTAACGGTCTTCCTTCACAGAAGCTTATCTCAATTATTAGTAAATCGAATTCCACTCAATTCCAATTTAATATATTAAACTGGAAAACTTTACTTTGGAAAATTCCATTAAATATTAATTAAAAGATTTATTCTTTTCTCGACTAGGTTTAAGAACAGTGTTATTAAAGACACCATTCATGACAAACCCAAAATCCATTTTGATATAAAATACGAGGCTTTGAATGAAAATCATATCGGCTCATATTCAACATCAAATTTTGAAACCAACTGATATCATATTGGGAATAGCGATATCTATATCTTCCATATTCCTCAACAGTATCCGTAGAATCACGGATTCCAATATCGAAATATTCCGAAGATTATTTCCATTCAAATCCTTTCCAATTCTTTACTTAAGTTGATAAACAACTTATTCTGAAAAAAATATCGTTTATCTTTATAAACTTGGAATATTTCATCCTAAATCATTTAAAATCATTTATTATGATTATAAATAATTTATTCATATTTTTAATAATTTTAATAAGGCACTTACAGTCGGTTTCCAATATCGGCCACCGAACTGCATTTATAGCGACCTTTTCCAAAACTGATTTGGACATATCTTAAAATATAACCATTAGATTTCAAATCTCTTATTATCATTCGAAATCCCTTTTCAATACGAACCCAAGGTTCTAATTTCAGGTGAATCCGACGGTCGGATCTTCCGTTACATCCATTCAAAGTCAGTGGTCCAAAGCGAACAGTCGCTGCGCGAAACGTTCTATTCAGGCCATTTAAATATATATGATATACTTTGTCGATTTTCATTTACAACGTATTTTATAAAATGTTTATAAATTCGTTTTAAAAACGATTCCAACTTCCATTTCAATTTTAAATCAAAATCGAATATTCCATATCATTATAATATTAAAATGATAATATTCTCAAAATATCAGATTTTGAAATCAAATCTTTTGATATTCATTATAAAATGAATAAAATCAACATAAAATTTCGTTCAAGTTAAAATGACGTATATCTGCTTAACTCGGCTTCATATTCATATAAGTTATGAATATTTCAGTATTTTCGTGTTCATCCAAAATCAGACTTCAAAATCGTATTTTGATTCTTCACTGAATATTATTTTAAAATACTCGTTATTTCTGAATTGGAATCAGACTCAATCAATTACCATTTAATTTTATTTATATGGATTCCATACATCGCATGTATTCAAAAATAGTGATAAACAACTATTAAACATTCAATTCACATCCAGAGTGTAATTTACAACTGTATACACTTAAATAATTAAATAACACTTATATAGTTTGTCAATCAATCAGCTGACATACAATTAAATCCAAGGGAGATGTGAATTATTTATCATCCCCAGACCCGTGTGGGGTTTTCAACCATCAAACAAATATTGTTATTTGTATACTTGGGCAATGTGTAAAATTATCGTCCCAATATCCATGTGGGGTTTACATCACAATCCATGTGAACTTATCTATTTGGGAGACAGGTGGGTAAATTGTCATCCCAAAATAATTTATAATATAAATGTTTTATTTATAAACATTTATTATCACAGTTTAATAATGATAACATTAAAACTGTAAACAACCATCAATAACCAAACAAAATTTTCAATCACAAACAATGATCATGTATTTAGTTATAAAAATAAATAACTGTACAAAATATTTGAGTGAGAGATTTCTCACTTTTGGTTTCCACTCCGTCAGTCTTTAATTGACGATTTTAGTACTGTTCGGGTTTAATTGAACTAAATTCTAACTTTGCTCCATTTTTGTTCTGGTCAGTTCCATGATGTCTTGCTTGACAACGCGATTCTACCGAATCTTGGTTTGTTGAATTCAGATCATGCAATACAAAGATATGATATTTTAAACATTCGATATTTAAATAGGGGATTAACAAATTAATTAATTTTAATAACAAACCTAATTTCTCTAATCTACCCTCCACATCATCTCTCCTTTGTATTCTTCACTCTAGGAAAAACCCGTACCCTCCTTCTTTCTTCCTGTCACGAGAAACCCAGGCTTCTCAATAAAAAAATACCACCGCACCTCCATATCGCGAATCAGACCATGATCCTAGGTGTCCACGACGTTTCCCTTAACCTCCGCCATGGGCAGTGCCACACTCGACCCCCCTCTGCTGACCTAGAACGATACACAAACATCGAGAGTTTGAGCTCCACAATCTCATTAATTGTTTCACGAAAACAGATCTGAACTGTATGAAATTCAAGATCCAATGTTGCTCTCTAATTTTTTTTTTGAGGTTCAAATATAATTCGAATTGTATTGGGGAGGATTAAGGAATCAAAATTGGAGGAGGGCTGCCGTACATTTGTTTTTAGGGTTAGGGGAGGCGGCATTTCTCTATTGACGTGAGATATAAAATACAAGGGTTTGACTCTTAAGTGGGGGGGGGGGGGGGGTAGGGTATATATACCATTGTTTTAATACTATTATAATTCTTTTCATTACTTCTTTATGATTTTTCATGTACGAACTCTAAACACACCCCAACGACTGTCTCCCCTAACCAAATACCCTCATTCCGGACACAATGGGACATGTTTCATAAGCAGATTTGACTATTTTGATCATTTTTTCTTAAAATTAAAATATAACATTAAATATTGAATTTAAACATACAAATTAATTTGCCACGACCACGTACTGACTCCAAAAATGATCAAATTTAAAATCTAGCTATATTTTTCAGATACGGTTCTAACGGCCTCCAATTTCATTGAATTTGGAGGCCCTTTGAAAAATGGCCTTATAACTAGCTTATTTAATTTACAACTAAAATTCAAACAGGCGTTTAAATTTACCATGCTTACATACTGATTTCAAAAGACTTGATATTTTAAAGCTGACAATAATTTGACGTTTCAGATCCAACAAAATTCGTTTCGCCGAATACTGAGATCGCTTGCAAAATGTCTATTTTTATGGACTATATATAATATTAAAATATATATAAATTTCATAACGACTATTTTGAATTTTATATTGGGCATAACTTGCAATTTATAATACGAAATCTAAATTTTTCACATTCGTTAGAAAGATATAGTTAAATAGATCCTAATGTTTGTTGTTTTACTAAAATCCAACTTATATTGAATTCTGTATAACCAATTAAAGTTCAAAACAAAAATTTCAAACTACCACGCCATTTCGAGTTCGTTTTGATTAAATTTTAAATTTATACATTCAAAGTTTGATTTAAATAAATTTTAAATCGTTAATTCTCAAAATAAATCATTTTAAATCCATTAAAATCAATTAAAAATAAATTTTAAATTGGTTCCAAAAATACGGGTTATAATAAAACTCAGGTTTAATATAAAATCCTTTTATCTCAATTTCTTTTTTAATTAATTCAAATATTAAGTAATCATTTATTTTAGGTTATCGCATTAGCTTAAAATCTCTTTTATAACTTCATTATAAATACACGACTTAGTATAAAACCCATTCATAAACTCCTTACAAAATTCAACTAGATTTTATTTCAACTTGATTACTTTCTTAAATAAATTTCATTTAAAAATTAATCACTTAAATAATTAATAATTAATAATTAAAATAATAATTTACTTCGTCATTAACTATCGTAGAAGTAGTTAACTTATTTATTAACTAAACATTAAATTGTTAATTTATTTAAAAGATTATTAAAATAATAATTTACTTTATTGATACAAAACAACTCGATAATCACCTTTTTACTTTAATTCAAGATAAATAAATTCTTGAGAAATCTTCTTAAGTTTAGACATTTTGCTAGAACTTTATTTATAAATCAAATTGAAAAAAATTAGTTAAGTCACTAATTTTCAAATTTAATTGTTAACTTAGTCAACTTGAAAATAAAATCGGAGTTTATCTCATAAAAGAACAAACTTTCCTTTATATACTTTAAAACGACGAGTTAAATTTATATATATATATATATAATCTTAAAATGTTTCAGAATCGATTTAAAATCAATTCCAACAATTTCTTATAACAATAGTATTAAAGAGCCAATACTACTGCTAAAATACCAAACTTGTTAAATATGGTTTTTTTCATATCCAAATTCCTGTCTAATCAAACATATTCAACATATATGATAAACATTATCAATATTGGTAAGGAATCCGGTTGCATCACAAACACGTTACCTCAACAATAACATTATTTATTTCAATAAACAGATATAATTTTCAACAATCAATCAATAACAATAATCTAAGCATTTAATTTAACACATTTATATTATTATAAATGTAACCAGTAAGGTAAGTTACCTCGTTTGGTAATAATCGTTAATATAACGATTTGATTTCATTTAAATTTAAACGAACGTTTAAATCAACCATTTCATCCAATATATGTATGTATATATATAAAGCATACAACAAATAATTATCAACCATAGCACATAAGTCAAATCCCTACTTATATTAAAATATAAGTGGTTCAAAACTCTCAATTTGATTTATCGCTGAAGTGGTTTGTTTCAGTTATATTAAATTTTCATTTAATTTTACTAAAAATTCCTGTTGATTCCAGATCTGTCCAAACTAGTTCCATAATGTTGTGTTCTTTGATACGGTTCCAATGCAATTTGTTTCATCTAATTCTGATCATATATGCGAGAGTTATACAATAATATTTGTCCATGGTTTAATTAGAACCATTAATTTATTAATTAAATATTATAAACGTTAATTACCTTCTTTTGAAAAGATCGACCGAATAGTTCTTTTGCTCCATTGTGCTAAACCTCGTATGCACATATCCCTCCACTTCACGACTGTTGCTCCTTCACCAGACTGTCAGAGAACAATCAAAGACTACTGCGATGACCACCCCTAATGCCTATGCCATCCTCCCTGAACCACGATGAACTCGACATTGTCATTTTCTATGAATTTCCTTTCGAACGTCGCAGGTTCTTCGAACGATTTTGGTCCCCACGATCACCAGAATCTGATCATAGCCGCTTAAATTAAAGCTCTTGTAATGTCCCAGAATTTTTGCAATTTAATAATTATTTTATTTAATTATTATAATATATTGACTTGATAATTTAAATGGTTGGGATTCAAATAATTTGAATATTTAAATAATATAAACAGTAGAATAATAAAATTTAACCTTCGAAATAGTCGAGAATAGTTGAATTGGCATTGTTGTGTAAATGGGACTATTTAAGAGATTTAATCGAGTTTATAGCCGAATTATAATAATGAATATATTATTTGAATGGAATTGAACGTATTAATTATAATATAAATTATAATCGAGAGTGTAACATCATGGTATTTCGTAATTAGGTTTACAACTTTAAATGAATACACACGATTCATTATAAGTCTGATTTCTTTGAAACAAGAAATGTTTGAATCTATTGAACTATGTTTTTCTAATGGAAGTGAAAAATCGAGATTTCGGCTTACAGATTGTAATTTATGTCCAAATCAAATTTTCAGAAAGTTGTTATGGAATCTTTTTTAAACCATAATGATTTATTTAATTATAATAAATTATTTTTTTCGAATTTGGATAAGATTTTTAAGACATATTGATAATTTAATTTATAGAAATTTTATATGTTTTATTTTGGAAGAAAAATAAGCTACTTTTCGTTTAACCTATTTTGCACCCTATATCAACAATTTTGGAATTTCACAAATAAGTCAACTTGTCTATTTGATTATACTTTTTGGAGTCATGACACATCGCTTGACACGATCATGCTTTTATTTTTGTCCATTGTAGTTCGTATGTAAACAGATTTTTTCGTAATGACTACGCTAAACTTTCTTCGTCGTCACGTTATCTTCTATTTGCTACCTTCATTTATACCGTAGAAATGAGTGTCGTTTAAGTTCTTGGATCATATTTGATGCTCCTTACTTGATAATAAACTCAACAAAAGAAGCTTTGGCAGACATTCTCTGTTGAATGTGAAAACATTCGGTCATTATTTATTCTTGCGTATGGATGTATGCCCACATGGCTATAATATTACCATGTATTTATAAGAAAAAGCTTGTTGATTAGCTTAGATGTATATTTGGGGCCTTCTTTGTGTACCATTGAATAATTCCAAATGAAACAAATATCTGTCATGACCATTTGCGAAATAAAAATAGTTTTCCCGTACAACAGAAAGGAACAAATATCCTAGAAAGGCACAGCTCCATAAATTTAAACCTTAATGAAGTCACTAAAGTGAATTCTATATTTTCCTTCATCCCTAAGTTACGTAAATAAGAAAAGGACCTACCCTAGCATCATGTATAGTCGAACTGCTAGCACATAGGAAACAAGGTACTCACCCATTAAAAAAAAGTGTACAAAACTCTAAGCTATTATCAAATTAGGCACAGATCTATTGCACCCTATTACTTGGATATCAAGTAATTTATACCTGTATAAATAATGAAATACCTAGTTTTTCTACTCTCTTCATTTCTTCCTTCTCATTTCAATGAACAAGCCGCCACCCAACTTCAAAATCCCGTATCAAATACAATAAAAATTTATAATTCACAAACCTTGTAAATATGGATTTCTTTTGGGTTGCTCTTCACCTTATACAAGTTTTAGTAAGCTTGATGAAATCCGGAAAGCTCGTACGTGATCCAAAGTGGAGCTAGGTGCGAAGTAATGGTCAGTGTTGCCACTTGTTTGTGACTCTAAGGTTGGATTAGTAATCAGTGAGGCGGGAGGCACCTTGCGTGCATTGTTGGTGGGTATCGTAGAAAATTCAGTTCGATAGTTGTTGTAGGGCGATGCTGGCCTGACACTGCATTCCAGAAGGGGAAGGGGATTCAGGTGTTTCATGTTGGGGAGTATTCAGTACATTGGACTGTTATTACTCATGAAAGTAGTGAAGCAATTTTGGAAGACACTTACACATTAAAAAGATTAAAAAAAGAGAACCCGTGCATGCAAATATGGGAGAGAAGGGGAGCAACACATAGAAGAAAACAACAAGAAGAAGGGGGCTTGACTTGGAAGTGGGGTGGAATTCTGGAGCGTAGTGGGAATGGTGAAAACATTTATGAAGTAATAAGAAAGAGAGGAAGACCGGTTGATGAAGTGCACGACCATGAAAAAAAAAAGTAAAAAAGGGGTTCCTGGTAAGAAGAAAAACATGAGTCGGCTGTTAGGAGCTAATGACTGGAGTTAGAAGAAGATGAGTCGGCTATTAGGAGCTAATGACGTGGAGTTAGATCAATCGACTGTTAATCGTTATTCAACAATCAATGGCCAAGTTGAGTAAAGTCACCAACTCTATCCGGTTTTATAATTTTATAAACGTTGTTTAATACTGATTAAAATGATTGAATGTTGTGTGTGATGGTTGTTTGGATCAATTGCTATTAAATTGGTTGAGATAATATATGTAAGTCGTTAGTTGTATACTGATTCTATTTATTATAATATTTCATATTGACATGAAATAAAATGTTATTTCTTTTCATTAACATCTATGGATGCAGGGAAACAGGTTGGAGGGATCCAACTGGATTCCTCAACAGTTATATTATTGTTTTTTCATTTGCATTATATGATGTGCCAAATAATCCGTGGTTGATTACTTTGTGTTTTGGGAGGTTTGAATAAAAAATATATTCGAATATATTGGGAAAAGAATTTGGGGTTTTAAAGGGAAAATTCTATTTTTAAAATAGAAATGGAATTTTGATCGAGGTAGAATATAATAACTTGTTTTGATTATATAAAAACAAGTAATTTAATTTATAAAAAATATTTATAAATGAGATGAAATAATTACAATTAAATAATTTGGAAACGTAAATTCTAGAATGAATAATAGAAAGGGAAATGGAAATCGTTTAAAAAGAAAATGATGAAATTTATTTCGATGTTCGAAATGGGAATAGAATTGAAAATCCATAGGATTTATAATTAGATTTGATTATGTCGAATGTTATAAAAATAATTTATTTTTAGAAATTATATATTATATAATTTAGAATTTGAAAGGATAGCTAATATACGTTTTGAGATAAATAATTTATAATCGAGTATATACCAAAGATTAAATTATAAACCTGGGGTATAAGTAATAAGAAGTTTACGTGTAAATGGGATCTATGAAGTGGGATATGAATACGTATTTAATAAATAACTCGAAAGATAGGAATTGAACCTGTAATGGTATTTATAAATATAAATCAAGATTTAATGGAACGAGTCCGGTTTCCAGTAAAGGAATGATATTCATGTTTTAAAGTGGATAATGATTTAAAAGCAAAGGTTTTGCAAACATAATTGGTTATAAAAGGAAATTGGGAAATGTTAGAGGTAATAAATTCAAAAGTGAATTTAGAAGTGTGTTGACCTGAACGGTGAGTTTATTCCGAAGTTCAGAACGTAAATCGAATAGAGATTATTTGAAATAGAATTATAAGTTGAAATTCGATTATATTGAACTTGGGAAGGTACTATTTACTTTCCATTTTTAATTAAGATTGATTTAATTAATTAAACATTATTTATTTATTCTAAATAAAGAATCAAAATTATATTTTGCATATTTTGGAATTAGATATTATAACGATATCGTTATAATCAATGTTTAATACAACGTTCATTAAATCTATATAAACGGATTTTGGAGTGTTTCCAAATATAACCAGTGATGTTTTCTTGGTATAGAAAATGGAATGATTTTAAAGTTAAGAATGGAGTTGAGGAAATTAGAAACTAACTGGAGATTAGTTATGTTGAATGTTTTTTTCTGAGTATCGATCTGATGTTGGTTTCGGCCTTTGGAGTTGATACTTAGGGAGTTGTTCTCTTACTAGTTTATGGATGGTATAACGACCCGAAAAGTTTCGATCCTAATTATCGACACAAATACATATCCTGTATCACATATCGACTAATCAAGCATAAGAAATTAACAGATCATTAATAGAAAGAAGTTAGAAGGTGAGAAACAGAAAGAAACAAAGTTAGAATAGAAGAAAACGAAGAATAAAACACAACAGAATCAAAGTATCACAAATCTCACAGCGGAACTGAATAAAATATATTACATGACAGTACTTGAAATACAAATTGGTACTTATACTTACATATATTATTAGAGTACAATTCATGTACAATACAGCGAAGATAACTTTATATTATCTAACGTCGAAGTTTCTTGCTCCAAGCTTCTTCAAGTGAATCTGTAAAATCCTGAACTACTTGACTGCCCGTACAAATTTAGGCACCCAAGAGTTTAAGGAAAACATAGAAAAATAAAATCTGGGTCAGTCATGGGACTGATGTGAGTAAACGATTTTTAAAACAGATTGATTTAACGTTCAAAAATCCTTTTGAAATAAATGATAATCGTAAGACCGATCCACACATAAGTACGGATGGTTTTCACCTTATGATAAGCCAAACATTTTCGATAATAAAACTATTTTGATATTATCATAGTGTCTAAACACAAATAAGTAGCAATCTAGTGGAACGCTTGCATCTCACGCTCCATATATATAGTATACAATCAAAACCACGAGCGCTTATTGGAGATTGAATTCCGACTATAACAAGGTATGGAACCACCTGTCGATAGTGTATCTCTAGAGGGGAATACACCGGGTTCAACAAGAACGTCTTGTAACCCGGCCCACACATGACCGACACTCATTTCGCTTGAGTGTATCGAATGTATATCACCAACGGTTGTGTACGACAACCGTTTCCTGAAAAGTGATAGTATCGAAATAGATTAAAGAAGGAAATGGATTCTCTCTAGATAGGTGATTATACACCCTAATGGAAGCGACCCACGTAGCCAAGCTGCCTGCCCGATTTTTGTCATTTCCCAATTGATGTGGCTTGGGGTTAGAATTTACCTTAAGAATATCTGGCCACCATTTTCTTTGAATGCCACATTGTCAGATTCGTCAAATCACTAGTTGACGTCCACAAATATACTCTGGATGTAACACCCCATATTTTCTGTAAACATTAAAGTAACGAATTAAATAATAATTAATTACAAATATGAGAATTAAGGGAAACGGGTTACGCTATTGCGTTCGTCTCAGAATTCTGCTTGAGATAGAGTCCGAGTTTGCGTAAATCTGACTCCGTATGAAGGAGTTATGACTTTCAGAAGATTCAAGAATTTAAATAAACAACTCAGATTAAAGTTCAGAAAATTCAAATTTCAAAATCAGAAGCAGAAGCGGGCTGAGCGGGAATTTTCCCACCCAAGGCCAGGTCGACAAGGAGGTCGACCAGGGGGTCGACCTCCGCCCATATAGGTCGACCAGGGGATCGACCTAGGGGTCGACCACCCCCTCGGGCCAGATCTGAAAACTGACGTGTTTCTTCCTATGATGATTTGCTATGTCATTAGGGCTTGTGTGGCAAGTTCTGATTGGTTCTCTTAGGTTTGAATGGCTTTGATTTGCCCTAGGATAACCTGACGGCTCCTATTAAATCAAACTTCTATATAAGCAACCTAAATCTAAACCCTAAGCCACACAAAAATATTCCTAAGACCGTCATGCTATCAGAACTCAACCTAGAGTAGTCGCATTCTCCTTCAACTAAAAAGCAATTTAGGAATTGCAAATCAAATCTAATTCAACTAAGAGAATTCAACGTCTACAACAAAGGAGAGCTATTCAATTTCAGAATACAGATCCCAGAACACAAGACTAGTCTCCTTTTTGTAAGTCCAGTTATGATTTAGACCTAAAAGATATTAGAATTGTGATTAAATAACTAGATGTAGAACAACGCCCTATGAAAATTTATGCCTATCCTTTTTGTTAAACTGAATTGATTAAGACTATGACTCTTATCATGATCAAGTTTGTGATTATATTGTATGTGATTTGATGATAAATGTTAAATGCTTGGCAATGAATCCATATGTTGTATAATTTGGCTATGACATATATGTTGTGTAATTTAGCGATGACATATTATGTTGTATACTTTGGCGATGACATACCATGTTGTATAATTTTGGCGATGACATATTATGTTGTATAATTTGGCAATGGCATATCATGTTGAATAAATTGGCGATGACATACCATGTTGTATAATTTGGCGATGACATTTCATGTTGTATGATTTGGTAATGACACCTATATCTGTATGTCAGTTTGGAAATTTTATGCAAGTTCAACCATGATTACATATATGACCAAAACTACATGCTAATATGATTAGGTTCATGTTAAATTTTATCCAACTAAATTAGCAAGTTCACAACTACATGCCTAATTTAAGTTTATGTAGTTCTATGTAAAACCCTTATTTTACGTTTCATGATGAGTAGATCTAAATTTGCAAGTTCATAATTAAATTGTATATTGTTTCATGCCACATGTGTAGTTAGATCCATATTATTTTTATGATGTTGGAACATTACATGTTCCTCTTTGTCCCCTTTTATGTATAAGTTAGGCTATGTATCGAGCCTAACCTTTTATGTGATTTATGCAAACGTTTAACGGGGGTAACGTTAGGGAAAAACATGAAATTACATATAATTGGCATATTTGGCTCATAAACATGTAAATGTTTTATGGCATAAAGTGGTATAAATTTCTATACCTAAAATTATGAAGTTGATTTAAAAGGGAAAGTGGGGCTTGACTTGAATGACAATAATTTACTTATAAATATAAAGAGGTAAATATGTAAATTTAGAAAAGACGAATATGCCTAACCCAAGGTTAGATTGAGTTACGGTGTAAGACTGCCCGGAACCGCCCGGCACATCCAGCAACCGTAACAATATATATCTAATGTGGGAAGTTAGTGCAACAAGCCCAAAGGAACCCGAGGTTAGACTGAGTTGCGTTGTAAAACTGCCCGGACCTGACCGACACATCTAGTAACCGCAACAATACCTGTCTAATGTGAGTGGTTGGTGCTTTAATAAATGAATTAAAGCTAATTCAGGAATGGTAGGTTTAAGTTAATTAAGGCAACACTTAACCAATGAAACGTGTTAACTAAATTGATGGGTGGGGTTAGGTTAACTTGGACACTTAACGAATTTAACATGTTGACTAGGAAACGCTAGTAACGGGGACCCATTTCAATAGTAACCTACATAGATGTATCATGGTACCCTGAGCTAGGCAGGGTGGGGCACGATTACTAGGCTGATTATAAGCGGCCAAAACAACGACGGTTGGTGCGTCAGTGTAGGTTCCGATGGAGTACGGGCGTGCACGTACTCCGGAGTGGAAAAACCAGGCACTGGGCATTAGTAGTTATACACTGTGCATCTTGAATCGTGTCGGGTTGCCACTATAGGATTTGATACACCCCTTAGTGGGACCAGCACAGGTATCTACAATCGAGCGGGGCCGTAGGACACAAGTAGTAAATGCGTGCGAGTAGGAGCCGATCAATAAAAAAGGATCACTGGGTTTGAACTCATGATAATGGAAATATCTAGTAGGTGCAGAGAATATGGATACGAGTGCGATAGTATGATTAGTTTATCTTGCCATGTTTACCTTGCCTTATCCTATGTTACCTTATTTCTTTGTTATTGTCCTACATCCAGTTTATTCATGTCATGGTTCTCTTACCAGTTTACATGCTGAATAATCACTAGACTTACCAGACTTATGTCTGACCCATTTTTCTTTCGCTCTCTTTTCTTCCGTTTCCCCCTCCTCAGGTAGCCAGGGAGGGAATAGCTCAGCTTAATTTGGACCGTTCATCTTTCCAAGCTTGAAGACTCTGTGATGTATAGCTTGGAACCTCTTATCTATGGCTATAGCTTTAGACACACTACTACTTGGGGATTTATGTAGTTTTATTTATGTTTTATGCTTCTTTGTGTAATAATCAAGACATAGATTTTGATGTAATGATTTGGAAGTTTTTTGAGACATATTGCTGTAATGTTTTGTTATGAACCACGTATGAAATAAATTTGGTTTTCCCGCTACTTATATATGTCTGTCTTGTAAATTATCTGTGTCTTTTACCCATAATGCTCCGCCAAAGTTAAGGCATTCCCTTTGTGAGTGACCTTAACGGAGATGGGGTGTTTCACTTGGTATCAGAGCAAAGGTTTACCAGATCAGATAAAATTTTTGAAAACTGTTTTTCAAAAAAAAATAAAAAATTAAAGAAGCAATTTTCAAGAAAAAGTGTTTTAGTTTAAAAAAAGGCATAATCCCCCAAATCCATATGCACTATCTTTCTATCCTTTGTTTTGAATCTTTCCTTTTTTGTTTTAGCATGTTCGGGGATCTTAACCTTCCAGAGGGTGTGCCGGTACCTGGCTGGTTCAGAAGGTACCTAGAGGCTAGGGCTAATGTCGCAGGCCCAACAGACGTTCCTCCTCTCCCAGCTGCAGCGATTCCTCCTCCTCCTCCTCCGCGTGCAAATGCTTTCTCAAAAATATGTAGGGACTTTCGAGCCATGGGTGGAAAGAACTTCAATGGAAATGAATCCTTCGTGCATGCAAGAAACTGGCTCAAAGAAACTGAGGATTTGTTTGATATCTTCGAAGTGGACGATAGGCAGAAGATACTGTTGGCCGTATGGTTGCTTAGAGACGAAGCCTCCTATTGGTGGGAAGTTACTAACGATGAAAGACCAGTTGAAACTTGGATGGATTTTACAATGAGGTTTGAAATGAAATTCCTCTCACAAGCTGAACGAAGCCTACAGATGGAGAAGTTCTTAGCTCTCAAACAAGGGGAGTATGTCGGTCAAGGAATACGTTAACCAATTTAACCAACTGGCTAGATTTGTATTGGAGTTAGTGAACACTCCACATAAGAAGGCTCTCCATTTTGTCAAAGGATTGAATGAGCCACTGCATAGCGTAGCTATGTCTCTATACCTATGGGTGCGACTTATGAGAGGCTGGTGGACATGGCACTGTTACAAGAAGAAGATAATGCTGGAAAGAAAGAGACAAAGGTGGAAGTATCTCAAGATAAGAAAGTGGAGGGGTCACAGAGCAAGAAGACAGATTCCAAGAAGGGCGGGAAGAACGACAAACCCCGTGACAAGAGGAAGTGTAATTTTTGTGGCATTCATGGACATCTGGTTAAGGACTGCAGAAAGAAGAAGAGGAAGATGGGTGGTTGTTTCCATTGCGGCGAGACGAGACACATGGCTAAGGACTGCCCAAGGAAGCATGGGCAAGGGCAGAGAGCTGGATCTACTTCTGGAGGGCAAGTTCACGCTCTCATGGCACCTCCGCAAGAACGAGGTAGAAATGTTTCTGTTGAGAGTTTAGTTTATATTTTTGATCATCCTGTTCGTACACTCTTTGATTCTGGCGCATCACACTCTTTTATATCTACTGCTTTAGTTGAATCTCTGCACCTAAACACCAGTTTAGTAGAGGATCCCTTGGTTGTTTCAAATCCAATTGGGGGCTCAACTTATTTGTCAGTGATTTGTTTGGATTTGGAGATTTCTATACTAAGTGTAGGGTTTAAATGTAATGCCTATGTTTTGGACTTCACGGGCTATGGGTTGATTCTAGGCATGGATTGGCTATCCAGTAATGGTGCCATCCTCGATTGTGAAAGGAGAGTGGTTAGACTCATGACTCGCCTCGGTAACACTCTCGAAATTTCTTGTAATCCCATGAACTCTGTTATGCTTAGCTATCTAGAATCTCTTGATGCGTCTATTGAGAATTTGCAGTTTGTTAGGGTAGTCCATGAATACTCGGATGTCTTTGAAGAGGTGAAGGGGTTACCTCCGAAGCGGGAGATAGACTTCCGCATATACCTCGTTGATAATGCAAAACCCGTTGCTTTACCCGTTAGACACACATGGTTCCAAGGGAGAGGAAATAACTCAGCAAGCAAGTTAAAGAGTTGCTTGAGAAGGGGTCTACAAGGCAGAGTATTTCTGAATGGGGTGCTCCAGTAGTGTTCGCAACTAAAGCGGATGGTTCACTTTGCCTATGCATTGATTATAGGGAGCTAAACAAGCTGACCAAGAAGAATAGACACCCACTCCCAAGAATAGATGACTTGTTTGATCAACTTGTAGGTGCATCGGTTTTCTCCCAACTAGATCTAGCTACTGGGTTTCATCAGCTAAGAGTGGCTGAAGACAGCATTGATAAGACCGCATTCAGAACTCCGGATGGTTTCTTCGAGTGGCTTGTCATGCCTTTCGACCTGACAAACGCACCCACTTACTTCGTTGATTTGATGAGCAAGGTGTTCAGGGAGTTCCTCAATAAGTTTGTGGTGGTCTTCGTAGATGACATTTTGATTTTCTCAAAGAGTGAGGAAGAGCATGCTCAGCATTTAAAAGAAGTTATGGATACTCTTCGAGCACATCAGTTGAAAGCCAAATTCTCCAAATGCCACTTCTGGAGAGAGGAAGTGAGATTTCTTGGACATGTGGTGTCTAAGGAAGGGTTAGCTGTGGACCCCGCAAAAGTAGTTGTGGTGCAAGATTGGAAGGTTCCACGGAATGCGACCGAAGTCCGAAGCTTCCTCGGGCTAGCGGGCTTTTACCGAAAGTTCATCAAAGACTTTGCGAAAATCTCATCTCCGCTTACAAGGTTGATGAAGAAGAATCTAACTTTCAATTGGGATTTGGATTGCGATGTTGCTTTCCAACGATTGAAGAGGGCTCTAACAAAAACTCCAGTTCTGACATTGCCGGATGGGAGCAAGATGTTTACCGTATACACGGATGCATGTGGTATGGGACTAGGTGCTATCTTGATGCAAGAAAGGAAGGTAGTAGCTTATGGAGGTAGACAGTTGAAAGTACATGAGAAAACTACCCAACCCATGATCTAGAGTTGGCTGCCATCGTCTTTGCGCTTAAGTCTTGGCGCCATTATCTCCTAGGTGAGAAGTTTGAATTGTATACAGACCATAAATCGTTGAAGTACCTTTTCTTGCAAAAAGATCTTAACTTGAGGCAACAAAGGTGGATGGAGTTCTTGGCATCCTACGATTTCGAGATTTCCTATACCCCCGGCAAAGGCAATGTAGTAACAGACGCCTTGAGTAGAAAGAAGCTGACCTTAAGTCCTCTCTTTGTAGAAAGGCAGAGCTTGGAATACATAGCCAACTTTGACTTTAGACCCTCCATCGATCATGTGACTGGTTTATTTGCATCACTAGAAGTGCGGCCTACTCTTTTGGACTCAATGGGAACCGCGCAACGTGAAAACCCTCAGCTAGTTGATGTGATGGATAAGCTAATTAGGGGTGAGACTTCTAGTCACCTCAATAGATACTCCATTGATGAAAAAGGTTGGTTGAGGCGGGATGGAAGGTTATGCATCCCACAAGCAAGGGATTTGGTGAAGAAGATTCTTGAACAGGCGCACCATTCCAAGTTGACCATACCCAGGTGGAGACAAGATGCATAAAGACGTAAAAAGGGTTTTCTTTTGGAATGGCATGAAGAGGGATGTAGCTGAATTCGTCTCTAAGTGCTTAATATGCTAGCAAGTCAAGGCGGAGCAAAAGAAGCCTGGTGGTTTGGTTTATCCTCTAGAGGTCCCACAGTGGAAATGGGATTGCATTTCAATGGACTTTATTGATGGGCTGCTTAGGTCAAAAAGGGGCAATACCAGTATTTGGGTAATAGTGGACAGGCTCACAAAAAGAGCTCACTTTATACCCGTTAAAAGTAGAAGGACTGCCTCATCTTTAACATCCATTTATCTTAAAGAGATAGTTCAACTCCATGGGATATCCTCCAGCATTGTGAATGATCGAGATCCTATCTTTATGAGCGAGTTTGGGAAGAGCTTGCAAGAGGCTGTCGGCACACAGCTATGCTTAAGCACGGCCTATCACCCCTAAACCAATGGTCAGATGGAGAGGGTGAACAGAGTATTAGAAGACCTATGGAGATTATGCGTTCTTGACTTCGGAGGAAGATGGGAGGATCATCTTCCTTTGGTGGAGTTTGCCTACAACAATAGCTACCAAGCCACCATAGGCATGGCGCCCTTCGAAGCTTTATATGGAAGACCGTGCCTGTAACACCTCGTAATTTTATAACATTAAAATTCACAAATTAAAGTATACTTAATTTTTAGAAGAAGAATTAAGTGAAATGGGTTGCGCTATTATGTTCGTTTCAAAATTTTGGGTCAAGATAGACATTTGGTTTGCACAAAACGGATACCTTATGAAGATGTTATTAAGCCTTGAAGTTTGTATGCATATGAGAGAAATATATATATATATATATATCTAAAAATTAAATAAATAAATATTCAAAAAAGTTCAAAACTGCGAATCGGGAGGGGGAATAGCCGAACCGCACCATTTTTGGAGTCGGCCCGAGCCTTGCTGGGTCGACTGGGGGTCGATCCAGGGTGTTTGACTGTCAACCCATGGCCCGATTCGCAATAAGGGCTGATGTGGCATCTGAGTGGTCCTGATGGTTTCTGGGTTAATCTAATAGCTCTAATCGATCATAGTCATCTATATATACATAGCTAAACCTAAACCCTAATTCATTAACAAAGAGGAATGGTGCCTCCATGCTCCTAAAACCTAAAGTGACCTAGCCTCCACCCTAATAAATCAATTCAAAAGAGAAGATAAAGATAACAAATCAATGCCTACATCAACAGAAAGCTAAATCAACTCCAGAAAATCAGATCCCAGAATCATTCTTCTCTTTCTTAAACTAGGATTTGCGAGTACAATTATTTTCAGATGTGAAATTTAATTATGATCTTGACATGGGTATAAATCTGAATTGGAGATCTATCTTATTCTTGTTTATCAGATCTGTTTTTCTGTGTAGATCCATCTTATTCTTGTTTATTAGATCTGTTTTTCTGTGTAGATCTATCTTATTGTAACTATTCTGTATCTCTTCCTTCCTTCTGTTCTATAGCCAGGCTACTACGAGCCTGAGCCAAATCTCATAAGAGATTGACACGCGAACGCTAAATTTGGAGAAAATATTGAATGATTCATAATTGGACATAACTGATTTATGAATAAATTGAGAACACAACATAAGTTGTAATTTAAGATCTAGATCTAAGCATACTATATATGACAGTTTATGATTTGGAAGAAGGAGAATTAATGTATGACAACATATGACTTGTAATTTGGGGACATAATGCATGTTATAATTCAAGATCTAATTTTAAGGACATAATACGTGTTGTAATTTAAGAGCTAGATTTAGGGCATATTTTATATGACAATCTATGACTTGGAAGAAAAAGGATATGTGACTTAGGCCTGAAAAAGATATATTAAAATTGGGATAACTATTAATGTGAATACACCTAATTCGGATTTTTGGATATTTAAGATACGCGGTAATCAACGGCTATAAATTGGCATAATTCATATTGTATATCATGATTTGGGGCTTTTGGAGAATATTTTGTATTGTGGAAAATCTAACTAAATTTGGGCATACGTTATGTTGAGAATTATGACCATAATTTGGGCATGTAAAATGGGGCTTAATTTATGATTAGGCAAGATATGCTAATAGAACTTTAGGATATGTTTAAATCTATTAAATTGCCCGATCCGCTAGATCTGTTGGAATTGAATACTGTGATTTGGGTATGTAATCTGTAGGCTCGATCTAAAATTGAGCAAAACATGTTAATGGAACTTTGAATAATCCGTTGTAACTTGTAAAGAAGTTAATTTGTTGAATTGGCATAATTAGTCTGATATTGGCATAATCTGTGAATGAAAACTTTAGCTACAAATAAGAACGCTGAGACATGAGGTTAGACTCGGTTTGCGGTGGAAGCCTGCCCGGACCCAACCGGCTTAACCAGCAACCGCAAACTGTCAGTCTAATGTGAGAGGTCGTAGGCATAAGGATGCTTAGACATGTATGTCTGACCTAGTTTGTTTTGCCTCTTTTCTTCCGTTACCCCCCAAGTACTCAGGTTGGGAACGTAAGAGCTTGACTTAAATTTCTCTTTGCTTGAAGTGCTAGAGTACTTGAAGTATTGCATGGCTTTGATTCTACCTATTTATGGCATTTTCTGTTAGGGATTATGGCTTTAAAATTACGTACTCTGAAGGCTTTTGTACAAGACTGATATTTATGTACTTAAATTCCAATATTGTGGTTTTGAAAGATGTAACCAAACTTATTTCGGTTTTCCGCTGTAATAAAGTTAAAAAAATTTCAAGTACTACTTTATCTGTCTTGTAAATTTCTGTTCTGTTTACTTATAACGTTCCACCAAAGTTAAGGCATTCCCTTTGCGAGTGACCTTAACGGAAGTAGGGTGTTACACTTGGTATCAGAGCTGAAGGTTACCAGATTTGATAAAAAGTTTTTGAAAACTATTTTCAAAAATGTTTTAAAAAGGAAGTATTTTCAAAAGGAAAGTTTATTTTGAAAAACATAGTCCCCAAAGCCATATATCTATCTTTTGATTTTCTGTTTAATCCTTGTTTCTTCCTTTTTTGAGTCTCCGGGGCTCCTGGATTTCTGGGAGGTAACCCCATCGCGACATGGTTCCGTAGGCATGATGAGACTACAGCGCCTGTCGAAGGGCAAAGAAGTGCCTAACTTCCATCTGTAGCCGCAGTAATTTCACCTACGGCTAATCCTCTTTCGAGCTTCGTAGGGTTTTCCGCACAATGGGGGAAACTTTAGAGAAAGACTTGTTAACATGAAAGAAGACTGGTTGTTTTCAGTGCGGTGAGACAGGACATCTGATTAAGGATTAACCCAGAAGGCAAGGGCAAAGGGTAGAATCATCTGGAAGATAGGTGAATGTTCTCATAGTTGGTGGATAGGATAGAGGTGGAAAATTTTCCGTAGAAAGTTTAATTTCCTTATCTGATCATTCTAGCATTTTAATTCTGTAGTTGAGTCTCTGCAATTTAATACTAGTCTTGTTTATGATCCCGCTATAGTCTCAAACCCCATAAGGGTTACGACTCATCTGTTCGTGATAAGTTGGGGTTTGAAGGTATCTGTGTTAAGCGTTTAGTTGACTATGACGCATACATTCTGGTTTTTGTGGGATATGGTGGGGTTTTATCATGCTTAGTTTCCTAAAAATCATTTGATAATCTGATATGTACCAGTAGTCTGTAAGTTTCTGAATATTTTTGAAAAGGATAAGGTTTTTACTCGAAGCGTGAAGTATATTTCCAGTTTTGACATTGTTTAATGGGAGTAATTCTCTGGGTATCAATCTGATGTTGATTTCGGTCTTCAGGGTTGATACTTAGGGATTTATTCTCTTAACCGATGTCTAATGGGAACAGAACTTTTGTTTTAATTATACTTGCTTTTATCACTCGGCTGAATCCTATCGATCGTGTCTTCGACCTTTAGGCAGAAACTAATGGGTGTAAACATGTGTTTGAGACATGTTATGTTTGATGGTTGCAAGTGGTTGCTCGCAGATGCATATACACACACTAGGCACTAGATCGGCTCAAAAATACTCTCATACTGCATATGGATGTGTGTGCATTTTTCAATTTTTGTGGATGCAAAATGATTGACTCATCACATGGATGTTGCATTTGGATGAATGGTTATGCACTCATATAGAAATGATGTGTATCAAATAGGATTTCTTGCATACATAATTGGACTCATGGCACTAACATAATTCGCATTAAGGAGGTTAACTGGATCAGTAGACCGCCTGATTTTGCATTAGATAAGAAACATATACACACACTCTGCATATGTTCATATAGCATTAGAAACCTTTTAAGGACAATGGATGCTTGTGGATGATGGTTGAGTAGATGGATGATTGGATAGTAGGATACATTCTTCTTAACTTGGAGATTTCGGGGACGAAACCCTTTAAGGAGGGGAGAATGTAACATCCCGTAATTTTATAACATTAAAATTCACAAAGTAAAGTATACTTAATTTTTAGAAGAAGAATTAAGTGAAATGGGTTGCGCTATTATGTTCGTTTCAAAATTTTGGGTCAAGATAGACATTTGGTATGCATAAAACGGATACCTTATGAAGATGTTATTAATCCTTAAAGTTTGTATGCATATGAGAGAAATATATATATATATATATATATATATATATATATATATAATCAAATATATAAATATTCAAAAAAGTTCAAAATAGCGAATCGGGAGGGGGAATAGCCGAACCGCACCATTTTTGGAGTCGACCCGAGCCCTACTGGGTCGACTAGGGGTCGATCCAGGGTGTTTGACTGTCAACCCATGGCCCAATTCGCCCTAAGGGCTGATGTGGCATCTGAGTGGTCCTGATGGTTTCTGGGTTAATCTAAGAGCTCTAATCGATCCTAGACATCTATATATACATAGCTAAACCTAAACCCTAATTCATTAACAAAGAGGAATGGTGCCTCCATGCTCCTAAAACCTAAAGTGACCTAGCCTCCACCCTAATCAATCAATTCAAAAGAGAAGACAAAGATAAAAAATCAACGCCTACATCAACGGAAAGCTAAATCAACTCCAGAAAATCAGATCCCATAATCGTTCTTCTCTTTCTTAAACCACTATTTGTGAGTACAGTTATTTTCGGATATGAAATTTAATTATGATCTTGACATGTGTATAAATCTGAACTGGAGATCTATCTTATTCTTGTTTATCAGATCTGTTTTTCCGTGTAGATCCATCTTATTCTTGTTCATCAGATCTGTTTTTCTGTGTAGATCTATCTTACTGTAACTATTCTGTATCTCTTCCTTCCTTCTGCTCTATAGCTAGGCTACTACGAGCCTGAGCCAAATCTCATAAGAGATTAACACGCGAAAGCTAAATTTGGGGAAAATATTGAATGATGCATAATTGGACATAAATGATTTATGACTAAATTGAGAACACAACATAAGTTGTAATTTAAGATCTAGGTCTAAGCATACTATATATGACGGTTTATGATTTGGAAGAAGGAGAATTAATGTATGACAACATATGACTTGTAATTTGGGGACATAATGCATGTTATAATTCAAGATCTGATTTTGAGAACATAATACATGTTGTAATTTAAGAGCTAGATTTGGGGCATATTTTATATGACGATCTATGACTTGGAAGAAAAAGGATACGTGACTTAGGCCTGAAAAACCTATATTAAAATTGGGATAACTATTAATGTGAAAACGCCTAATTCGGATTTTTGGATATTTGACATACGCGGTAATCAACGGCTATAAATTGGCATAATTCATATTGTATATCATGATTTGGGGCTTTTAGAGAATATTCTGTATTGTGGAAAATCTAACTAAATTTGGGCATATGTTATGTTGAGAATTATGACCATAATTTGGGTATGTAAAATGAGGCTTAATTTATGATTAGGCAAGATATGTTAATAGAACTTTAGGATATGTTTAAATCTATTAAATTTCCCAATCCGCTAGATCTGTTGGAATTGAATACTGTGATTTGGGTATGTAATCTGTAGGCTCGATCTAAAATTGAGCAAAACATGTTAATGGAATTTTGAATAATCCACTGTAACTTGTAAAGAAGTTAATTTGTTGAATTGACATAATTAATCTGATATTGGCATAATTTGTGAATGAAAAATTTAGCTACAAATAAGAATGCTGAGACACGAGGTTAGACTCAGTTTGAGGTAGAAGTCTGCCCGGACCTAACCGGCTTAACCAGCAACCGCAAACTGCAGTCTAATGTGAGAGGTTGTAGGCATAAGGATGCTTAGACACGAGGTTAGGTCTGGCTTGTGGCAAAAGTCTGCCCGGAACCGCCCGACACATCCAGCGGCCAAAAGCTACCGACCTAATGTGAGAGGTCTGTGCATTAATATTTAATTAATGCAAATCTAAGATAAATTTGATGCCTAAAACGTGTTGGGTGGATAGGGTTAAAACAACTGGACTGATGAATCTAATAAACCCGTTTCGTGAATCTGTAGGCCCAATACAAAGTTAGGTAAAACAATCTGTAAGTCTGTTAATCTGTATATCTGATCCATTAGTTTGAGAACTTGTTAATCTGTACATCTGATCCGTCAGTCTGAAAACCTGTTAACTTGTATGTCTGATCTGAAAACTAGTTAATCTGACCTTTGTCCATCTGAAATCTGTAAACAAGTTAATTTGAAATCTGTTAGTCTGGGGAAACTAGGTTAGGAGGGATAATTACTTGTGTCATCTGTTGTTTGGGACCCATATTAGTCAGTAACCCTTTTTGGTATCAAAACTATGACCCAACACTAAGAGGGGTCCGGGCACGCTTACTGAACTAATTGTAAGAGGTTCAATCTGATAATCGCGAGGGGTGTTGATGGCGTATTCCAACCAGGTCATGTGCGTGCATGGATCCGGTCTTCTCTGAGGATGTAAGACACCGTGACATCTGTAAATAGGTCTGTGTCTATAGGTTTCCACTTTAGGGAGTGATACACCCTTCTGTGGGGCCGGCACAGGGTATTTATGTATTAGGGAGCCGATTGCTTGGGGTAGAATTTAGGGTACACTTAGTTCTGTCTATTTCTGTTGGGGTACCGTCTGTTTCTGTTGGGGTGGTAACACCTGTCTGTTTCTGTGTGGTACCGTTTGTTGGGGTGGTGAAGGACCATTACTTGTGTACACCTAACTCTAATATTCTGTTTCCGTAGGGATTATTCTGTTTCTGTCTCTGATTTGATTCCGGATTCTGTTTACCATCTTTCTCTATTCGGGTGGTAAAGGCCCATTTCTAGCATCGTGTTTCTGAAGAGATCATTCTGTTTTCTGTTTAGACAATAGGACAATACCTAATTCTGTTATACTAGTATTAGTTCAAAGAAGTGAAAACTAAGTAAGGAGCTTAGCTTAGCCTATATCATTCTGTTTCTTCTATTAACCTGCTACTCCTGTTACGGCTATCTCTCATCCAGTTTTATTTACATGTCATGATACTGTTATCTTTTTATATGCTGAAAGTCACAGGACTCACCAGACGTATGTCTGACCTAGTTTGTTTCGCCTCTTTTCTTCTGTTCCCCCCAGGTACTCAGGTTGGGAACGTAAGAGCTTGACTTAGATTTCTCTCTGCTTGAAGTGCTTGAAGTATTGCTTGGCTTTGATTCTACCTATTTATGGCATTTTATGTATGGCTTTAAAATTACGTACTCTGAAGGCTTTTGTACAAGATTGATATTTATGTACTTGAATTCCGATATTGTGGTTTTGAAAGATGTAACCAAACATATTTCTGTTTTCCGCTGTAATAAAGTTATAAACTTTCAAGTACTACTTTATCTGTCTTGTAAATTTCTGTTCTATTTACTTATAACGTTCCACCGAAGTTAAGGCATTCCCTTTGCGAGTGACCTTAACGGAAGTGGGGTGTTATAGTGTCGGTCACCAACTTGTTGGTGAGAGTCTACAGAAAAGCTCATACTTGGACCAGACATGATTAGAGAAATTTCAGAGAAAGTGGACTTGATATGAAGAAGAATGAAGACTGCCCAAGATAGACAGAAGTCCTACGCTGACAAAAGAAGGACCGACCTTGAGTTTGAGGTTGGAGACAGGGTTTTCCTTAAAGTATCTCCTTTGAGGAACGTCGTTCACTTCGAATCCGCAGGAAAGTTAGCACCAAAATTTGTAGGGCCGTTTCCTATCAATGAAAGGATTGGAAAGATGGCTTACAGAGTAGAGCTGCCCGAAAGATTGGCTGGAATTCATAATGTCTTTCATGTTTCTCACCTACGAAAGTGCTTACATGAGTCTGCGGAAGTGGTGGAACCAAGCATGTTAGAGGAAGTAGAAGTAGAACGAGAGGCGACTGTGAGAAGAGTTCCAACTCGTATCTTGGGTACAGAAGTCAAAAAGCTACGCAACCATGAAGTCAAACTTGTAAAAGTTCAATGGAGTGACGTTGAGGAAGACGCGACTTGGGAGACTGAGGCCAAGATACGCGCAGGATACTCTTTTCTTTTTGAGGGCACATCTTTGATCTCTTTTTCCTTAAGTTTATTCATGCTCGTATCTATCTTTTTCTTAAGTATTTCCTCAGTGCTATTCTTGATCCTTAGGTAGAAACCAATGGATGTAAACATGTATTTGAAACATGTTATGATTGATGGTTGCAAGTGACTGTTAGCGATTGCTCGTGGATGCATATACACACACATTTGGTGTTAGATCGGCTCAGTCACTTTCATATTGCATATGCATATATGTACTTGTATATGATTGAAACTTGATGTGTTATCATGTGGATGTTGAATTTGTATGAATGATTATGCACTCATGTAGAAGGTATTATTAGGGATGATTGCATACATAATGGACTCATGGCACCAACATAAATTGCATTAAGGAGGTCGACTGAATCAGTAGACCGCCTTATTTTGCATTAGGTAAGGACATGTACACACACCATGCATACAGTCATGGAAGCATTAGAAGTCTTTTTAAGGAAAATGGACGCCTGTGTTTGATGGTTGAGTAGATGGACCATTGGATGGTAGGATATACGTTCTTCTTGACTTGAAGATTTCGGGGACGAAATCCTTTAAGGAGGGGAGAATGTAACACCCCGTATTTTCTGTAAACATTAAAGTAACGAATTAAAGAATAATTAATTATAAATGTGAGAATTAAGGGAAACGGGATACGCCATTGCGTTCGCCTTGGAATTCTGCTTGAGATAGAGTCGGAGTTTGCATAAATCAGACTCCGTATGAAGGAGTTATGACTTTCAAAAGATTCAAGAATTTAAATAAACAGCTCAGATTAAAGTTCAGAAAATTCAAATTTCAAAATCAGAAGCAGAAGCGGGCTGGGCGGGAATATTCCCGCCCAAGGCCAGGTCAACCAGGGGTCGACCTCCCCCCATATAGGTCGACGAGGGGGTCGACCTGGGGATCGGCCTCCCCCTCGGGCTAGATTTGAAAACTGACGTGTTTCTTCCTGTGATGATTTGCTGTGTCATTAGGGCTAGTGTGGCAAGTTCTGATTGGTTCTCTTAGGTTTGAATGGCTTTGATTTTCCCTAGGATGATCTGACGGCTCCTATTAAATCAAACTTCTATATAATCAACCTAAATCTAAACCCTAAGCCACACAAAAATATTCCTAAGACCGTCATGCTGACAGAACTCAACCTAGAGTAGCCGCCATTCTCCTTCAACTAAAAAGCAAGTTAGGAATTGCAAATCAAATCTAATTCAACTAAGAGAATTCAACTTTTACAACAAAGGAGAGCTATTCAATTTCAGAATACAGATCCTAGAACACAAGACTAGTCTCCTTTTTGTAAGTCCAGTTATCATTTAGACCTAAACGATATTAGAATTTTGACTAAATAACTGGATGTAGAACAACACCCTATGTAAATTTATGCCTATCCTTTTTGTTAAACTGAATTGATTAAGACTATGACTCTTATCATGATTGAGTTTGTGATTATGTTGTATGTGATTTGATGATAAATGTTAAATGCTTGGCAATGAATCCATATGTTGTATAATTTGGCTATAACATATATGTTGTGTAATTTAGTGATGACATATTATGTTGTATACTTTGGCGATGACATACCATGTTGTATAATTTTGGCGATGACATATTATGTTGTATAATTTGGCAATGGCATATCATGTTGAATAAATTGGCGATGACATACCATATTGTATAATTTGGCGATGACATTTCATGTTGTATGATTTGGTAATGACACTTATATGTGTATGTCAGTTTGGGAATTTTATGCAAGTTCAACCATGATCACATATATGACCAAAACTACATGCTAATATGATTAGGTTCATGTTAAATTTGATCGAACTAAATTAGCAAGCTCACAACCACATGCCTAATTTAAGTTTATGTAGTTCTATGTATAACCCCTATTTTACGTTTCATGATGAGTAGATCTAAATTTGCAAGTTCATAATTAAATTGTATATTGTTTTATGCCACATGTGTAGTAAGATCCGTATTTTTTTATGATGCTGGAACATTACATGTTCCTCTTTTTACCATTTTATGTATAAGTTAGGCTATGTATCGAGCATAACATTTTATGTGATTTATGCGAACGTTTAACGGGGGTACCGTTGGGGAAAAACATGAAATTACATATAATTGGCATATTTGGCTCATAAACATGTAAATGTTTTATGGCATAAAGTGGTATAAATTTTTATACCTAAAATTATGAAGTTGATTCAAAATGGAAAATGGGGCTCGACTTGAATGACAATAATTTACATATAAATATAAAGAGGTAAATATGTAAATTTAGAAAAGACGAATATGCCTAACCCGAGGTTAGATTGAGTTACGTTGTAACACTGCCCGGAACCGCCCGACACATCCAGCAACTATAACAATATATATCTAATATGGGAGGTTAGTGCATCGAGCCCAAAGGAATGCGAGGTTAGACTGAGTTGCGGTGTAAAACTGCCCGGACCCGACCGACACATCCCGTAACCGCAGCAATACCCGTCTAATGTGAGTGGTTGGTGCTTTAATAATTGAATTAAAGCTAAGTCAGGAATGGTAGGGTTAAGTTAGTTAAGGAAACACTTAACCAATGCAACATGTTAACTAAACTGATGGGTGGGGTTAGGTTAACTTGGACACTTAACCAATTCAACATGTTGACTAGGAAACCCTAGTAACGGGGACCCATTTCAGCAATAACCCACATAGATGTATCATGGTACCCTGAGCTAGGCAGGGTGGGGCACGATTACTGGGCTGATTATAAGCGGTCAAAACAATGGCGGTTGGTGCGTTAGTGTAGGTTCCGACGGAATACGGGCGTGCACGTACTCCGGAGTGGAAAAAGCAGGCACTGAGCATCAGTAGTTATACATTGTGCATCTTGAATCGTGTCAGGTTGCCACTATAGGATTTGATACACCCCATGGTGGGACCAGCACAGGTATGTACAATCGAGCGGGGCCATAGGACACAAGTAGTAAATGCATGCGAGTAGGAGCCGATCAATAAAAAGGGATCACTGGGTTTTAACTCATGATAATGGTTGAAATACCTAGTAGGTGCAGAGAATATGGATACGAGTGCGATAGTATGATTAGTTTATCTTGCCTTGTTTACCTTGCCTTATCCTATGTTACCTTATTTCTTTGTTATTGTCCTACATCCAGTTTATTCATGCCATGGTTCTATTACCAGTTTACATGTTGAATAATCACTGGACTTACCAGACTTATGTCTGACCCATTTTTCTTTCGCTCTCTTTTCTTCCGTTCCCCCCGGTAGCCAGGGAGGGAATAGCTTAGCTTAATTTGGACCATTCATCTTTCCAAGCTTGAAGACTCTGTGATGTATAGCTTGGAACCTCTTATCTATGGTTATGGCTTTAGACACACTACTACTTGGGGATTTATGCAATTTTATTTATGTTTTATGCTTCTTTATGTAATAATCAATACAAATGTAATGATTTGGAAGTTATTTAGAGACATCTTGCCGTAATGTTTTGTTATGAACCACGTATGAAATAAATTTGGTTTTTCCGCTGCTTATGTATGTCTGTCTTGTAAATTATCTGTGTCTTTTACCTATAATGCTCCGCCAAAGTTAAGGCATTCCCTTTGTGAGTGACCTTAACGGAGGTGGGGTGTTTCACTAGATGTAGAAGAAGTACCATTCTTTGCCATTAACTTGGTGTATTTGTAAAAATCAACGTATGTGGTTTTTAGGAAATACTCTGTCAAACATTCGTCCACACAAGTCATCCAGGAACATGATGAATCGAAGGAACTCTCCTACCGCATCCAATATAGGAATCACCCTATGGATCAGTAACAAATATTCCTTGCAAATCCGAAGATTTCATTTACGAAAGAATTACAAGTTATAATAACTCTGGTGGCCACCGGATAATTTAAACAAGTAATTGTTGTTGTATATAACGGTGTTGTATACACAATTATATGATTTTTGTTTGATGATAACAACCAAATAAATATTATTATTAATGTGTTTGAAATCGTACTGTTATTCTACATCACATACAGGGATATTATATTTATATTTAAATATAATACGACTGTATAGATAATCATATTTTCTGACAGTATTTTATTTAAATATAAATATTATATTTAAAACACTCAAACAGTACAACTATTTATAACTTCACTATTTATACATTCACAGAATATTTTGTTCTTGTATACGAACAGAATAAAATAGACAAGTTCGTTTGACAATAATAAAATGATATTTTATTTCAATCAAACTTGTTTATTACAAACATCAGTACAATTCATATATATACATATACATATATATATATATATAGCTCCTCACTGCAACACTCACTCAGTTTACATTTCAATTTACAGACACATTGATACACTGACACTGTCTTCTGTCTTCTTGTCTTGGTCTTCACTGTTAGTCCAGTCTTCACAGCTCTTAGTCAGTCCAGTCACCATCTGCTTACCTGTCATATGAAACACACACACACACATAGTACACTGCAATAAAATATATATATGTATATATACATGCAAATATAAATTTTAATTTTAAAATTTTATTTGCCTCAGCTTTCTGGTGTGTTTCTCATCATTTTTCTGACTTGATCTGATTTGTTAATCCGACTGTGTCTAGACAGTATATAGTGCAGGGACAGGAAATTTATTCTGATGGCTGCAAATACACACGTGTATAGATACACGTGTGCACTGCCTCGCCAATCAGTATATACAGCTGTGGAGCAGTCACATGGACCAAGCTCGACACAGTGAAATGGACAAGTGAACTCAAAACAAATGTCAACCAGCAAAGTCAAAGTCAACACAAGTCAGTATCAACATGGCACAAGAATGAAGCAGCCATGCATGTGTCAGTGCAACTCACATTTCAGCCAAATATTCAGTTTCAAGTGTCCAGCATAAACAAAGTGCTAAGCTCAAGCATGGATTCATGAAAGATGAAGTGTATGAGAGATGTATATGAAGTGTACAGCTCAGTTCAAAGGAACAAAGCTACTTAAGTATCATGACAACACAGATTGGTCCAGGTTCAAGGGTGCAACTACACAAATGAGTCGAGGCAGACCATTTATTATAGCAACATGAATATGGAGCAGCATGGACATGTTGGTGTGTATGGATAAACAAAAATGTCAAGCAGGGTGTTCTCTCCAGTAAGATGCCAAGAAAGTATACATAGTACAACACAATTACATGGCAGATCAATAGCATGATGAAGCGAGTTCAGAGTAATGGTGAATGGGCAACAAAAGCAAGCACATATTCATGGTGACAGGTAGCATGTGCAACTAAATGTTCAGCAGGTTTTATAATGGTCGAGCAAAGCATGCTCATGGCACTAGGTAGCAGTAAATTCAAGTATTCGAATGCAACTCCACACACATAAAGTCAAAATGATCAGTTCAGCATGATTCAAGAAAATGGCGACAACATAAATGATATGATCAAGGCAATATACACAAAATGATAATGATTAAAGCTAATGCAATAGCAAGCAAAGTGTTCAGGTTTCAGATATGGTTATCACATATAAGTCATGCATTTCATATTAAGGAAAGTCAAGATCACAAACAAGCCACGAAATGATGAAGTGTACACATGGATATATACATGTCAGTATACAACAATCAAACTGTATAGGTGCAGATTTTTTTTCAGTACAGTCAAGTGGATCACATGTGCACAAATGCATGGTGCATCTAGTTGAAGTGCACAAACCAGAACTCAAGAACAAGCCAACATGGTTGCCATTCAGATTTCATTCAAGAACAATATTGGCAAGTGTTAAATGTGGTATTTTGAATGCAAGAAAACAATTCCAGAATTTCAAAGCCAAATAAGGCAACAAATATTTTCCAGCAATAACCAGTAGTTTTTTTTATACAAATATGGCAACAGCAAAATATGTTTCCTGTTTTTGTCAAAGAATTTTTTTAAAGACAAGATTTCATTCTCGAAATTTTCTCAATCAAGGAATGCACAATCATCATTTTTGGCAACAATTAAATAGAGAAATTCCAAAAGGAGAAAGTTTTCTTTTAGAATTGATTTACTCAAAGCCGACCGTTTTTCAAATTGGAAAATCATTGAATGTCCAGAAACACATCCACTAATCCATTCAAAGCCGTGGTTAAAAAAGGGGCAACTTGCAATTCAGATCCAGGAAATTTTTTTTAAAGGCCACGCAAGCTTTTCAATGCCGATTTTATCATGGAAATCAAAAGAGGAAATCCAACAAAATCAGGGCAAGTAAATACGAAATCAGAGATGATTTAGGGTTTTTCTAACCCTACAAATTCACACCAAATTCATCATCGGAAGAAATGAAAAAAACCAACCCAACATTCCAAATCGAAAAATAAGTGAAAAATCGAAAAGTAGAACTCAGAGAGAACTCACAATTTGTCCATCGTTTTTCCGATCGAGCCAATTTCAAATAGAAGCGCTGAGAGCCTTCAACAATTCAAGAACATCACTGGATCAATTCCTTCAAGCAATTAATCGATCGATTTGGGGATTTCAGAAAACCCTAGCCGCCATTTTTATTTCTCAGAGAAAGGAGGAACGGGCTGAACTAATTTGAGAAGGGCAGGCCATTTTTGCTCAAGGGCTAAGAAGGGGATGACCCTTTAATATTTAAACTCCTCCTTTTAATTTTTTTTAACTAGGGTTTCATATTTTGTTTTGTAATTTTTGTTGTATTTTCACTTTTCTTTTATAAATCGTCTGAACAGTTTCTAGGTCTGTAAAATCTAGGAAAATTCAGTCAGGGTGTTGACTGACAGTTGACAGAGTCTGTAAAATCTGGGTTACTGGTTACGGGGTTGTAATTAGGGGAATCTGATCGAGGGGATATCAGCCAGTCTACGGTTTTGAGCGTAGGGTTAAGACAGGAGCAGGCGCTGCGAGTGTACATGGTCTTGTATGCGAGATCTGTTTATAACACCTAGTAGAAACCTTAGGAATGCAGCAGTAGGCGGGATTTTGCCGAAGCTGGGTATCTCTGTGTGTTATTTCTTTTCTGCTTTTTATTTCTACTACAGTCTGTGATCTGTTTATTATTATATATCTCGTCAGATTTTTAATTAAGTTAAAAATTGTGATAAACCCTATTCATCCCCCCTCTAGGGTTAATCTAGATCCAACAAGTGGTATCAGAGCAGGTATTTTCTTTAACTCTAGAGTAATGGGTAATCCTTGTTGTCAGATCATTGAGAGTCTATCCAGTTACATCCCAAACATTTTTGATGGTACAGATTTCTTGAATTGGAAATCAGAAATGATATCCTATTTAAAATCTGTTAATATTAAATATTGGGATGTTGTTAATAGTGGAGGTGATATAATAGATAAGAATATTAATGCTCGTGCTATGCATATTCTCTATTCTCATATTAATAATAATCAATTTATTTTTATCTCTCATTGTTTGACTGCGCAGGAAATTTGGAAAACTCTCAATACGAAGTATGGACAAATTGACAACAACTGCTCAAAACCCCCGAATGTCAACTCAGGTTCAGATCTATGCTTAACAGGTATTACAGATGATAATTCAGATGGATCAGATGGAGAATCAACAAATGCTGAAACAGAGAGTTTCTCATATGAAGATCTGGTTTACATGTGTCTTGATTTAACGAAATCTGTTGATAAACTCCAACTGAAAAATAAGTCTCTGAAATCTAAGAATTATGAGTTGATCAGCAAAACTGATGATTTGGAATCACAACTTGAATATGTTAAAAATTCTTCAAATTCTGTTTGCAAAAATTGTTTGAAATTGAAAACCAATCTTGTTCATCTCAATAAAAATATTCAAAAGTTTGAAGATGAAATTCTGATCTTAAATGAGAACAAGACTGAGTTGTCAAATTTGAATAACCTTCTGCAAAAGGAATTTGAAGATTTTAAAACAGATATAAATTCCAAATTTGAAATTGCTGAAAAGGAGAACTTGTTGAAATCAAATTTGATTTTAGAAGAGCTTGAAAATGAGATTGAAAAATCCAAGAAATTTGAATCTGAAAAACAAAAACGATTTTAATCTGAAATCATGGAATCTCAAGCCAGAATTAAAATTCTTAAAGATGAAAATTTGTTTTTAAAATCTGATTTTGAAAGATGTAAGATCACTAAAAATCATTGTTCGGATTTAATGAAAGAGAACCGTGATATTAAAACTAAAATTCAACAGCTTGAGTCAACTTTGACTAAATTTTCTAACGGTAAAAAATCTATGAATATGCTGTTGAAAAATCAATTTTCATCTTGTAATAAAAGTGGTCTTGGCTTTGAGAAAAATAACGTTTTTAAAAATCAGAACTCAAATGATTTTAAAAATCCTTTAAACTGCTTTGGCAAGAATCGATATGAAAATTCAAACTCTAATAATTGCAAAGGATTTTTTCGTGATGTGAATTTGTTTTATAATAATCCAATTGAACAATTCTGGATCCCAAAAAGAAATAAAATAAACTTCTTTAAATTCAAACAGATTTGGGTTCCAAAGGGTACAAAGATAGATTCGAATGGATTATTATACAAACAAGTCTGGGTACCAAAATGTGTGAATAAAATTGTGAGTGGTTTTGCAAATTTTGTTAGACCACTTGATTCTATAAATTCGTAGGTACTGAATGATGGCTAAGGAACTACTGTGCTGAAAAGAAATTTGAAATCAAGCTGTGTTGTACTTTTATATCATTTACAGTTCCTTCTGCCAAGATCTGTTGAGTTAGAGTGTCTGATTTACACTGGATTCTGGTATGATCTCTAAACTCACCTCTGTAAATATTTTCTGTTTTGATTTTTTTTTTGTTTATTTCTTCTTCTTCTCCCTTCTATCTCTTTCTTCTGTCTATTCTGATTTGATTTATCACTGCCATATTTTTTTGTGCTTCTTGAATTGCAGTATTCATGATATTCTGGAAATTTGTTTTGCGTGTATAGAACTCTGATACTTTTAATCATTTCCAGATACTGATTGTTTTTATCTGCAATTGTTTTGAAGTTCATTTTTTTCTGAATTCATAACAGTGTTGATGTATTCTTGTCATATCTTGAACACTGTTAATTAGAATTCTAAATTTTTGAAGATCTGAAAATTTGATGAAGTTTCACACACCTCTACTGTTTTGAGGCTCTTTTAATTCATTTTAGAGAAGCTTGAAATATTATACTCATTACAGCACTCTGTTATTTATTAGTTGTGATGATTTCAGAAATTTTCAGATTGGCTTGAATATTGCAAATTGTCTTGAATCAGTGATACATCTTGAAATTCATCTTAATTCATGATTATGGTTGAAATTAGTTTTGTTTGAAATCATTTGAAATTCTTGATATTTTGAATATCACACACCACTTGAATTTGAAATTATCAATCATGTGTGAATAATTCATTATATCTCAAACTTGACATTTGATTCATGTGATTTCAAATAAATTATTTCTTAATTTCTGGATCATGAATATCCTTCAAATTAGATGTAAGTGATCTGAATATTCTTTATACTTGTCAAGAATATTTGTGAAAATTCTTTTGAAATACAGGTCATGAAACTCTCTGTTATTTCATGATTATTTGATTTGAATATCTGTTTATTTTAAAATCATTTGAAATTATTAATTTATTGAATCTCACACATACCTCAATTCAAAATTTTATAATTTGGTGTGATTGATTCATTAAATTCTAATATTTTCATATTCCTCCAAATGATTTAAAATAAACAATATTTTTAAATCTCGGGTCATGAATCATTATCTTGACAAGTCTGATTTGAAACTGTTTCTGTCGTGCTGCTCTGATACTGTTTTTTTAAATCTGTCTACTGCTTGTCAAATCTGTTATTTTGTCTGCATGGGCCTTGTGACTGATCTTTTTGCTTTTATCGTGATATCCTTGTTTGTCTCCAGTGTCATTTTAAAATCCTCAAATTAATAGAGACACCAAGTGGTATCAGAAGTGCCTTATATTTGTTTCACCAAGTGACCATCTGAAACTTCTGTGAAACATTTTCTGACAAGTCTGATTCAAGACTGATGTCTTGTGCAACTTTGATATTGTTTTGAAAATATGTTGAAAATTGCTCATGATTTGATTGCTGCTCTGATACTGTTTTCAAATAACTGCCTGCTTTAATCTGACTGCTGCTCTGATAATTGTGCCAAATTTGTAATCATGTCTGTTTTGGGCTTTGTGTTTGAAATTTATTTAATCTAAGATATCTAGGGTGTGAAATAAATCCTCGATAAAGGAGACTACAATTGGTATCAGCTTTTTCATCCATCGGTTTTTGAATTTTCACCCTGTATAGACACCATACACATTTTTTTTCTCCTTGTATAAATCTGTATAAATTCCTCTTCTAATTGATTTTCAATTTTAAAATTATTTATTTTATATTCATTCAGAAATTGAAATCAATATTCAAATTGTGTTGTATTTATGATTCATCAAAATATATCAAATTTTGAAATTGTGATGAATTGTGACTGCAGTATATTTCACAACAAGAGGAGTTTTTTTTTTTTTTTTGGATTTTCATGATGGTTGAATATTTATTATAATATCTTTGAACTGGCAATTATTTCATGACCATCTTCATTACCTATCATCCTTCTGCCATCCGTTATGATTTTATATTAATGTGGAGAGTTAATTTAAAAAAAAATCTTTTTGAATAAACAGTGAAAATACTAGTGATGGAATTATGGTTATGTTATTTTTCAGAATTAGTGACATTTGAAATTTTCAATGATCTCGGTACAGTTGATTATATTTCATAATATAATTAATTTAGAAATTTATTTCACAGTCCATTTCTGTACCTACCACTCTTCTATCATTCATATTGGTTTTATATACCGAGGAGTTTTTACTTTTAAAGTTGAAAATAATAAATATAATTAATACATAAGTGTGTCTCTAACCTCATTTAAAAATCCAAGCTCTGGTCATGCATGATTATGAGATAACTTATAATTTAAGCTGCGACTGACCTCATTTAAAAATCCAAGCTCTGGTTATGCGTGGTCAGTGTGCTCTTAAATAAAAGATAAAAGAAAAGGAAATAATATGCTAAATTGAAATTAAACTGAAATCCTCCTTGGTGTTTATAAAAACCAGCCTATCAATCTATGTTCTAATCTGTGAAATGTGTTAATATCTTATGAAGTATTATGATTCGTTGATTGATAGCTACTGGGATTTGAGACTATCTGATTTCGTCACTTAAGTTGAATTTATAATTATAGTCCAAATCCATCACTTTTTTTTAAAATTCTTTTGGAAAATAATTGAAAATATATGTTTTTGAAACTCTCTCCATAATATATAAAATTCATCGTAAATCCGTCATTTTCTACAATGTGAAATATGCCACCAGTTCTCAGTATATTATGATTTTTGTTTGACTGATTGAGATTTATGATGATCATTCTTCCTCTTATGCTGAATTATATTTTTAAGTCAATTTTCATCTGTAATTTAAATTCTGGATCCTTTTGATGATAACAAAAGGGGGAGAATGGGTTGAGATTTTGATTGAGTGAATATATTATAAATATTTTTAATTTTGAAAATTCATTATTATTCATACATTTCACTCATGCACAGTTATAGGGGGAGCTAATAAATAGGGGGACTCCAAGATTCTTTGTCAAACACATTTATTGTGCTCAAAATCTTTTATTTGTTTGTCATCATCAAAAGGGGGAGATTGTTGTATATAACGGTGTTGTATACACAATTATATGATTTTTGTTTGATGATAACAACCAAATAAATATTATTATTAATGTGTTTGAAATAGTACTGTTATTCTACATCACATACAGGGATATTATATTTATATTTAAATATAATACGACTGTATAGATAATCATATTTTCTGACAATATTTTATTTAAATATAAATATTATATTTAAAACACTCAAACAGTACAACTATTTATAACTTCACTATTTATACATTCACAGAATATTTTGTTCTTGTATATGAACAGAATAAAATAGACAAGTTCGTTTGACAATAATAAAATGATATTTTATTTCAATCAAACTTGTTTATTACAAACATCAGTACAATTCATATATATATATAGCTCCTCACTGCAACACTCACTCAGTTTACATTTCAATTTACAGACACATTGATACACTGACACTGTCTTCTATCTTCTTGTCTTGGTCTTCACTGTTAGTCCAGTCTTCACAGCTCTTAGTCAGTCCAGTCACCATCTGCTTACCTGTCATATGAAACACACACACAGTACACTGCAACAATATATATATATATACATGCAAATATAAATTTTAATTTTAAAATTTTATTTGCCTCAGCTTTCTGGTGTGTTTCTCATCATTTTTCTGACTTGATCTGATTTGTTAATTCGACTGTGTCTAGACAGTATATAGTGCAGGGACAGGAAATTTATTCTGATGGCTGCAAATACACACGTGTATAGATACACGTGCGCACTGCCTTGCTAATCAGTATATACAGCTGTGGAGCAGTCACATGGACCAAGCTCGACACAGTGAAATGGACAAGTGAACTCAAAACAAATGTCAACCAGCAAAGTCAAAGTCAACACAAGTCAGTATCAACATGGCACAAGAATGAAGCAGCCATGCATGTGTCAGTGCAACTCACATTTCAGCCAAATATTCAGTTTCAAGTGTCCAGCATAAACAAAGTGCTAAGCTCAAGCATGGATTCATGAATGATGAAGTGTATGAGAGATGTATATGAAGTGTACAGCTCAGTTCAAAGGAACAAAGCTACTCAAGTATCATGACAACACAGATTGGTCCAGGTTCAAGGGTGCAACTACACAAATGAGTCGAGGCAGACCATTTATTATAGCAACATGAATATGGAGCAGCATGGACATGTTGGTGTGTATGGATAAACAAAAATGTCAAGCAGGGTGTTCTCTCCAGCAAGATGCCAAGAAAGTATACATAGTACAACACAATTACATGGCAGATCAATAGCATGATGAAGCGAGTTCAGAGTAATGGTGAATGGGCAACAAAAGCAAGCACATATTCATGGTGACAGGTAGCATGTGCAACTAAATGTTCAGCAGGTTTTATAATGGTCAAGCAAAGCATGCTCATGGCAGAAGGTAGCAGCAAATTCAAGTATTCGAATGCAACTCCACACACATAAAGTCAAAATGATCAGTTCAGCATGATTCAAGAAAATGGCGACAACATAAATGATATGATCAAGGCAATATACACAACATGATAATGATTAAAGCTAATGCAACAGCAAGCAAAGTGTTCAGGTTTCAGATATGGTTATCACATATAAGTCATGCATTTCATATTCAGGAAAGTCAAGATCACAAACAAGCCAAGAAATGATGAAGTGTACACATGGATATATACATGTCAGTATACAACAATCAAACTGTATAGGTGCAGATTTTTTTTTAGTACAGTCAAGTGGATCACATGTGCACAAATGCATGGTGCATCTAGTTGAAGTGCACAAACCAGAACTCAAGAACAAGCCAGCATGGTTGCCATTCAGATTTCATTCAAGAACAATATTGGCAAGTGTTAAATGTGGTATTTCGAATACAAGAAAACAATTCCAGAATTTCAAAGCCAAATAAGGCAACAAATATTTTCCAGCAATAACCAGTAGTTTTTTTTTATACAAATATGGCAACAGCAAATATGTTTCCTGTTTTTGTCAAAGAATTTTTTTTAAAGACAAGATTTCATTCTCGAAATTTCTCAATCAAGGAATGCACAATCATCATTTTTGCCAACAATTAAATAGAGGAATTCCAAAAGGAGAAAGTTTTCTTTTAGAATTGATTTACTCAAAGCCGACCGTTTTTCAAATTGGAAAATCATTAAATGTCCAGAAACACATCCACTAATCCATTCAAAGCCGTGGTTCAAAAAGGGGCAACTTGCAATTCAGATCCAGGAAATTTTTTTTAAAGGCCACGCAAGCTTTTCAATGCCGATTTTATCATAGAAATCAAAAGAGGAAATCCAACAAAATCAGGGCAAGTCAATACGAAATCAGAGATGATTTAGGGTTTTTCTAACCCTACAAATTCACACCAAATTCATCATCGGAAGAAATAAAAAAAACCAACCCAACATTCCAAATCGAAAAACAAGTGCAAAATCGAAAAGTAAAACTCAGAGAGAACTCACAATTTTTCCATCGTTTTTCCGATCGAGCCAATTTCAAATCGAAGCGCTGAGAGCCTTCAACAATTCAAGAACATCACTGGATCAATTCCTTCAAGCAATTAATCGATCGATTTGGGGATTTCAGAAAACCCTAGCCGCCATTTTTATTTCTTAGAGAAAGGAGGAACGGGCTGAACTAATTTGAGAAGGGCAGGCCATTTTTTCTTAAGGGCTAAGAAGGGGATGACCCTTTAATATTTAAACTCCTCCTTTTAATTTTTTTTAACTAGGGTTTCATATTTTGTTTTGTAATTTTTGTTGTATTTTCACTTTTCTTTTATAAGTCGTCTGAACAGTTTCAAGGTCTGTAAAATCTAGGAAAATTCAGTCAGGGTGTTGACTGACAGTTGACAGAGTCTGTAAAATCTGGGTTACTGGTTACGGGGTTGTAATCAGGGGAATCTGATCGAGGGGATATCAGTCAGTCTACGGTTTTGAGCGTAGGGTTAAGACAGGAGCAGGCGCCGCGGTGTACATGGTCTTGTATGCGAGATCTGTTTATAACACCTAGTAGAAACCTTAGGAATGCAGCAGTAGGCGGGATTTTGCCGAAGCTGGGTATCTCTGTGTGTTATTTCTTTTCTGCTTTTTATTTCTACTACAGTCTGTGATCTGTTTATTATTATATATCTCGTCAGATTTTTAATTAAGTTAAAAACTGTGATAAACCCTATTCACCCCCCCCCCCTTTAGGGTTAATCTAGATCCAACAATTGTTTCGCTCATGAAGATCTTCGGTCTTCCATTTCATTATTTATATACGTATCCTGCAAGTTAGTTTACATAAAATTAGTTCGAAGTGGTTTTGGGTCCAGTTTCCATCCCGGCCTCTTCGAACTAACACGTATGGAATATTATTTGATAGTCGGTATTTTAACTATCAAATTTTAGACACTGTAGATGAGTAAAAACATATATAATTTCCATACAGGCACGTTCAGCTTTAATTAACTTGTACCATCTCATTTCAAATTTCAGAACAATAATTAACACGAGACGATTTATAATACAATAAAACGTGTTAACGTTTTATTCTAAATAATTCAGATTCGTATGATCAGGTCAAAGCATAACAGATAAATCAATAACAATCATTTTACACAACATTAACACACAACAATGATTTGACGTTTTTATTTTAAACTAATAATAGTTTAAAATTTCTGATGTTTGATAACGACTTATTTCACTATACTTTTATTTCAAATTCAATGGAAGTAAATTAATTGATTTACTTGTACTTCTATTTTGTTTTAACAGATTATATAAATACATATATAAATATTACATATTCGATCTTAGGTTTTCACAACCATATTTATTCTGAAATTACGAAATAGTTCAACAGTGTCCTGATCCTTCTTACTTGTTTATTTAAAAAAATAAATCAATTATATTCAAATTTGATTAATTTAAATCAACTGATTTTCTTAAACCCACTACGGTCTACTCCGTCATGTACATACCTTATTTTTAGTTGTCATCCGCTGTAAAACAATTTAAGTGAATTTCTCCTTCTTTACTTTGTATAAATAATAATTAAGTTTAAATGAGCTCAAGTTTAAAACCAACATAAATTAATTTAATTCACTTTCTCGAAATCAGCCCAACCCTTCTTAGTAAATTTTTAATTGCCAGGTAACAATACAAAAACTAAGGTAAAAACGTTTGCCTTCTAAAACTTGAATCTAGCAAAAACGAAATCCTAACAAATACTCTGCCTTGGTAAAAAAAGATTCAAAGAAAACTTGGATTAGCACACATCATCCGCCACTCTCCCTTTGCCCCATCTCCTTCTTGCTACTGCTCCTTTCTTTGTTTCCTTCTCTGTTCGAACTGCAGCACTTCTGTGCATGGCTTCAAGTATGCACATGCACGCTTCATTCCACCATCGCCTTCCTTCTCTGGTGACTGCCACAAATCTGAACCTTATTTATGAATCCCCCACCATCGCCAAAACTTCCTATTTCCACTGCATTGAAACTTTGATGCTTAAACCGAAAATCCCAAAAAGCTTAATTCCCTTGATTTTTTTATATTTTAATTACTAGTAACTTTAAAACTACTTAAGGTAACTTTGTGGAATTACAAAACCAGAGGCTCGGCCTCTTGCATTTCTACAAAATAATTACACCTTTGTCTTCCCATAAGACAGTATTACGTTCCTTAAGTGCAGTCTAGTACATGGATTTTCATACTACAATCAAGGTTCATTGCTACTCCTGTCGCAGCAGAACCCTGAATATTGCTGAATGACATACTAGTTATCTTAATCCTTGAACTCTGGTCTGGGCAGTTTCTATAACCAGGTCAGTATTTTTGATTAATGTAAATGGGATTCTGTGCATTTCCATGATTATATTTTGAACGCTGACTCCTTTTACAAAACCCCGCTTGCCGTCCCCATGTCTTAATTCGTACCCATCCTGTGTTTCTGTGAACACCACGGATTTTCTATTTGAACCTTATATTTATTTTTATTTTAGAAAGGAACTGAGAAGCATGGCGCATCAATCTTTTAGTTGCTACTTTTACATATTTTTGTCTGGATAATGATTCAGCATTCAAATATATTTCTATCCCTCTCCCTTTTCCTGTTGGCGGCTTGTTTACATATACAAGCATTTCTTACTTTGTTTATTATACTGTTTCACTCTGTAAATTTAGTATCTAATAGCCTACTTTGCCATACAGTGGAATAATTATTATTGTTCCTCCCCTCAATTTTGACTTCCTTGTTCGCGGTTAATAAGGGTAGAGAGTCTATTAGTAGCCTGACATTTTGTGCACCGGACGTGGACTTGTTCGATGCGAGGCTAATAGCTAAATAGCCTTAATGATGCCCTATGGTACAATATAACCCTGCTTTAAAATTCTATTTATTTGCTGAAAAATTACAATACTTAAAAATATATGACTTTGATAAAGTTTAAGTCTTGGTTATTAAAACCTGAGGTACATCAGCATTAGTGAAGTGTGAATCTAGAATCATAGTTTGTATTGATAATCTCTGCTTGTTAGTCCAATGGCCTAGTTGTTTATATAAAGAAAGTGGCAAAACAACAAGGCAATATACATACATATTTATTACTAACATATATGATGAAAGGGTGGTCGAACTATTTAGTGTACTTATGTGCAAACAGTCATAGTAAAACTTGCACTTAAATACTGTCTAAACATGTTACTTGTATATACTTAACATTTTTGAAATTAGTAGCTATACACAGTGATAAACTATGACTTGAATTAATATGTGTGTCTTTAAGGAGATGGATACTCACTTATACGTGTATGTTTTCCAACATCATGATACTAAATGTATTTCTTTCCAACATTTCTACTTCTAAACATTTGAAAGGGCAAGTAAGAGAATTTATTTACACAGGAAGGTTACCAGGTCCGAGCTACAAAATTAGCAACTAAACATAACTACATAACAACACTATCATCTTAGCCGAACACAATGACACAAACACCTAAATATTCAAATCCCTTATGATATACTTATGAATAGTAGTGTATAGCAAATTTGAATTCAACACGGATATACCAAATAGTCAGTCTATTGCTAACTATTTGCTTTCCAATATGTTATGGTTTTAACACACAATTTGATGTTGATCTAACTCTCTTAGATAAGCTAGAATTCATATTATAAATTTTTATTGGAGTAATAGGAGGATGAATACATATCCATCATTAAGCATGTAGACAGGACTTCAAATTGTTTTCAATCAAGCAATATTAGCTTGAATATATGGTGCCAGTACCCATCAGTGAACATGTGTATTAAATCAAAGCTATAATTAATCTGAAACAGATTCTTAAGGAAGGAAAAATAGAATTTACTCATTTCTTTTCGACTGTGTTCAGTGTTATGTTTTTCATTTCTAGGTTTTTGTCCAAACTCTTTAAGTTTTACTCTAATTATTCTAGAGGATAACTCCTTAACTTACTTAAATACTTTCAATCAATATGATGGGTGCCTATCAGCATAACTATAGTTTGAACAAAACAGTATTTTGAGTTGTTTACTCACGGAATTCTTTACTATGTTTTGTAATTTCTTATTCCAAGTTTTTCTTTCAAACTTGCAAGACTGAATCAACTATTCCCAGATACAACCCCTTAACAACTTAAATATTTGAAATCAATATATATATATTAACACATACACGGTTAGAGTCTACTAGGATAAATCATAAAATTTTGAACAGATCAAAGGAGTATACTCACTTATGTTGCTGTTAATATTTCTCACTGGATTTTGCAATTTTGATCACTCTTGTGACAGCCCGACCGCACCAACCGACATTTACTCCAAAAGTGCGTTGTACACATATCCAGTTAGCACGGGACGGTCGCCAGAAGAAAAAGAAAGAAGAGAATGGGCTAATCAAGGAACCTGTAATATGTCTCACAGCGCATAGAACAAAATATAATAATAACATACTTGACATAAACAAGAGAGACAGTGCATAAGCTAAAAACCAGAACTGAGCATCATAGCAGCGGAAACCCAAAATATAGCTTATTACAACTTTTCAAACTGTCTCAAAGCAAAAGCAAGATAAAGGAGGTACACTACTAATGCCTAAGTAGTGACCATCAACGACACAGGGAGAATATCTATATATCATACGTGGAAGCCTCCTGCTCGCCTCCGAATCAGCTACTTGCGCATCACCAGCTAACCATAACCTGTCTCTAGTCTGCTCGTGTGAGCACCCAGAGTAATAAGAGGAGACATAAAACTCTGGGTCAGACATAAAGCCTGGTATGAGCGATAAGCAACAAAACATAACAATAACAGGTATAATCCAATCATACCTGAACCTGGACCTGCAACCATAGAGTTAGCACTACATACTGTACAACACTCTAAGGTGCCCTTTCAAATGGTGTAAAGATAACGGGGGTGGGGGTGTGCATGTCATAGTGATGTCAAACAATCAAGCATAGCAATCATCCTCACATCCCTCACTCAGTGCGTAAAGCATACGATATCCACTACTTTGGTCACCCAATACTTTGGGCCATGACGGAATACAATCCCGTGTAACTATCACTACAAGCCCACCATCCATCTCTCAGTGGTGAACCAAAGTTATGAGTACCGACAACCCCTTTGCACACGTCCCGCAGCAAAGCCCAACCATGAAGTGAACTCATTGGTTCCCAACTGGGTCCGGGATCCTGAGCTCTAACTTCCATTTGGACTACCTTTGCATCTCGGGTTTTAGTCATCATCCTCCGGATCGGTCTTCATTCAGTTCATAGCCTCCTGGTTCGGTTCACAGTCACCATACTGGTTCGAGTCGAGTTCCTCCATTCGGATCGGGTCGCGCCATCAACTCGTGGTCCTCCAGCTCCATCGGATCGGTTCGAGTACCCTTCAGCGGATCGGGTCGGGGTCTCCAAGTCCATCGCCACGGATCGGTTCGTGACAAGCTCCTTCGGGTCGGGTCGTGCGCCCCTGTCGGATCGGGTCGTGCTTCCTTCTGGCGATCGGAGCTGCTAGCGGATCGTGAAGGTGGATCGTGGTGGAGGGCTCGGATCGGATCACATCGTCGGATCGTGGTCTTCAAGCATCGGCGGATCGGGTCGCGCCATCGGTTCGGATCGCCTTTGCTTCCACCGATCCGGTCCGGTTCGGGCTGATTTCCTGCAGTTCTTCCAGCGAGCAGTTTACGCCATTCGACGGCGTTTTCGACCATTCTAATTATTCTAAACAATCACGAAGCATAACATACAGTCATAGCAACATGTATAATCAACCACAAACACCAAAACAACAATATGATAGGTTAAAACGGATCAAACATAGCCAAAACCCCATATTTTCCCTTAAGCATGTTTGGGTGAAACTTATGATATGATTAGCAAAACTTAACCAAATTATCCCAAATTCACATCAGAGGTCTAAAACAATATTTCAGAATTTATGAATATTTTCCTAGATTTTTAACATGCACAAATTCGCTAATTATCACTAATTACCCCTTAATCCCCCAAATTCCGGGATTTGCAAAATTAGTCGAAATCAACCCAAATTCATATCAGAGGCATAAAATGATGTTTTAGAATTTTAGGAATTTTTCTAGATTTTTCTGAGCCATAATTTCGCTAATCTTCGCTAATTACCATAATTAGCCATAATTAGTGAGGAACTATGCAAATCACTCACCTTAGCCACAAACAAACTTTAGATCTGAAATAATCTCTGATTTGGATCCAATCCCTACGTGTTCCAGCAGCTCTCTCGATGATTTGGTGAAGATCTTCTTTGATTTGAGGTAGATTAGGCCAAAACTTGATTAGAAAGTGATTAGAAGGTGATTTGGGTGTTGGAGGCCATTGCTAGAGCTTGAAAGAGGTAAGTGGCGGCTGGAAAAATGAGTCTAAAACCGAAATCCTAACCCTAGCAGCCCTTAAATACCCCAAATCCCGAAATCCCCCCTTTGGGCCTAGCTGCTAATTACCCGGTTAAGCCCAATTAGCTGAAAATAACCCTTTAAACCTTAATTCAGCCATATCTCCCAAACGGTAAGTCCGTTTGGCTATTATGACCACTCTACGGAAAGAGAAACCATCATTCGAATCCAATGGAAGTGGTTTCAGGTCAAAACTCGTATCCAGTCAAAAGTTATGGCCAAAACAGTACCAACTAGGGGCAAAACGGTCAATTAAAAATCGACAAAAATCATGAACATGGGAAATGACCCCAATAGTCGTCTCCCAAAGTTACATGACCATACGACTTCATATGTGAAAGAAATAAATATTCTACGATCCCATGATGCGTAGAATACAGGTCGTTACACTCTTCCCCCCTTAAGAAATTTCGCCCCCGAAATTCCCTAACCAGAACACACAAAGGGTCCCGCATGCCTATTAACCATAAAACAACAATCAACATGCAAAACAAGTCTATCCTAGCATGCGGTTTACTAACAAGGGAAGGAACTATCACTACCAAAACCCTACTAGGCAAAGAGTTCTGGATACTTCTTCCTTATATCCTCCTCTGTTTCCCAAGTACGGTCTTTTTCATTCTCACCCCACTGGAATTTGACTAGTTTCACCGCCTTCCTTCGAAGCTGCTTCGTATCGTTCCCAACAATACGCATAGACTTGCGGTTCTCAACCGCCTCGGGTTCAACTTCGATGTTATCTAACTGATCAGGTGAAATAGCCACACTAGGGTCGTGCACGAATTTCCTTAACTGGGAAACATGAAATACGTTGTGAACTCCCGCCATCTTATCAGGTAGCTCTACCTCATACGCCAAATTCCCAACTTGCTCGAGGACTGGGAATGGGCCAACAAATCTTGGTGCAAACCTACCTCTCCAACCAATCCGAATCACATTCTCTATGGGGAGATCCCGACGAACACCAAGTCGTTAACGAAGAATTCCAAATCTCTTCGTTTCTTACCGAGATAAGCCTTCTGCCTATCTTTATCCCTTCCCAGTAGTAGATCTGCTCTATGTCTCAATACATCTTGTTACCACTGGGATGTATAGTCAATTTCGAGTGATGATATGCTCTAAGCACTTCACCTCTCGGTCCATCTACGTTGGGTACAACTAGTCCCTTATTCTTTCGAAGCCACCCTTCTCGATCAAATCCTTACCTGATCATTCTCTTTCCATCGATCCCTATCTCTACCCTAGAGATGGTTCCCAATAGAATAGGATCGTCCTTCTAACTGGAAACAATCCTCTCAGTCAAAATCGATCTAATCGTCAAGCTTACTAGCGTTTCTGAATCGAATTCACTCTTGGGCCTGAAATCATATAATGTGATATACTCTAGTTGCTTCCATCCTAGAAACAAAAACCCTAAACTGGCATGTCTCCTACTCAATGCAACTAGTACTACACCCAAATCATTTACTATGATCACTCTGCCCCATGGAGTCATGGCGACTCCACTGCACTGATCCATAGTCACTAGTCCTTTGCTATGTCCACTCTGCCCCATGAAGTCATAACAACTCCACTGCACTGGCTCATAGCCTTACTAATCCTTTACTATGTCCACTTTGCCCCTCGAGTCATGACGACTCTACTGCACTGGCTCATAGTCCTACTACAATCACTTTGTTCCCCATCGCCGGAACCCTACAGGTGATAGTTTACTCAAGAGAAGAAAGATAGGAACAAACATAGCAACCATAACATCCATCAAACAAATCCTATCTATCACCTGCTAAAGTCATAAACACATCGACACCTACATGATTGGTCTAACCAATCCCAATATGTCGATTCCAGTCTGTCTGGTCCAACCAACATCAATAACTAATGGAATCCCAGCCTCCATACATACACCGATGCCTACTTGACTGGTCCAACCAATCCCAGGCCAATGGAAGCCCCGCCTCCCTTCGGACTACCGTACGTCCAACATACGTTTATCCTCCAAGGATAATTAAACTAATGGAAGCCCAGCCTCCAATCGGACTACCGTACGTCCAACGTACGTTTATCCTCCAAGGATAATTAAACTAATGGAAGCCCAGCCTCCAATCGGACTACCGTACGTCCAACGTACGTTTATCCTCCAAGGATAATTAAACTAATGGAAGCCCAGCCTCCAATCGGACTACCGTAAGTCCAACGTACGTTTATCCTCCAAGGATAACTAGATCACGTCCAACGGATCCAAGGTAACAGGCGTCCCCAGATACCCCTGCTTTTAGTCCTCCTAAAATACTTGAGTCCAACCCAAGTCTATCCATTATCTTGCTGCCCTCTCGAGTCCAACCCGAGCCGAATCCAATTCCTTGCAGCCTTCTCGAGTCCAACTCGAGTCAATCTATAACTCAGACCCAGTCTTGAGTACCGACAAACTCTAGTCCAACGTGAGTCGTCTCCCTATTCGTTGCATCTCCAAGATCAACGAACACCTATTTTCTTTTACGAGTTCAAGTCCAACTTGAATCGCTCTAATCTTCGTTGTATCTTCCATGATCAACGAACACATCCTATTCCTTCAAAGTTCTACTATCCAATAGAGAACATCAACATTGGGTCCTAAACAATCCATTACTTTGCATCTTTCTCGAGTCCCACTCGAGCAATCTCATAACCCTATCGAGTCTAACTCTGGGCAGTCCATACCATTGAACAGTCTTATCATGTTCCATCTGCCCGTCACTCCTCGAGTGAACCAAGACATCATCCAATGAAAAATCACAGCAACTATTTACCCCCTCACGCAACCCATCCTAGTCGAAATCGACATTCCCCAAGCACAAGCCCCAAAGGCCTAAACCAATATCAGACAAGCACCCAAGGAACATCTCCTCCGAGTTCGGACAATCCACATGAGGTGATACTAGCAAAACAATCTAGCACTGGAGTACTCATTTGCCTCCCAGAGACAACTAGAACTTATTACAACGATAACCTCTTAGCTTCCTTAACTCCAGTTACCCTTGCCATCACTAGGTAGGTACCTAATACCACCATATTCCTTTGGAGTAGATCGACTCCCCAAAATAATGCTAAACCCAGTAAAGCCCAAAACAAAGCAATCACAAGGAAACATACATCCATGACTCGATAAGACCACATTAACAAATCATGCCAAAACTAGTCGAACCACCAATCGGGTTCGTCACTGCTAAAGGTCTATCGACTAACTCAGGTTTGTCAAACAAAACCCGATCAAAACATCTTAAATAGAAAGCATACCTCGAATAACGACACCTTTTTCCTTCTGCGCCGCAGTTGGGGCATTTGATGAAGAAGGAACAACGTTGATAGCATACGCTTTCACAATCTGCTTCTCCCTAGGAGGTTGTGGGCAATCATCCTTGTGATGTCCCGCCTGGCCGTAGTTAAAGCACTTCCTTTCCCCAGGCTTTTCTCGACAATCTCTGGCGTAATGGCCCTTCTTGCCACAACTAAAGCATTCGCCATCTTTCTTATTTTTCTTATTCTGACCATCCTTGGTCGGGTTCTGCTTCCTCTTGTTCTGAGAATTCTTCTTGCCTTCACCGCCTGCTTGCGGCTTTGGCTCCTCTGCAGATGCCGTAGCAACTTCGGCCTTCGACTTAGGGAAAAGGCTCTCTGACCTTAATGCCTTTCCTACAATAGACTCGAACGTCTCATCGATATGGTTTATAAGTCTTTCCCCCAAGTACCCATCCAAGCCAGTTATGAACTTCTCGTTCTTCTTTTCGACTGTATCGATTAGGGACCATCCATATTTCGATAAAGTGTCGAATTCGGCAATATACTCCGAGACTACTCTACCATTCTGCTTAAGCTCCAAGAACTTCTTGAACAATTCTGATTTATGAGCAACTGGAATAAACTTATCACAAAAGCGAGTCTTAAACTGATTCCAAGTAACTTGATCTTCTGGAGTAGCTGTTCTAATGGCATTCCACCAATTCATCGCTCGCCCTTGCAGCTGACGAGACACTAGCCTTCTCTTCATCGCATCCTCAAGACCCAAGTCATCGAAGATACGATCACAGCTATCCAACCAATCCTGAACATCTGTGGCCGACTCCGTTCCGTGGAACGGCTTCCCACCAAGGTTAGTGTAATCCTTGCACAACTTGGCGAAATCGACCCTAGGCGCCTGCACTACTGGACCACCAACATTTCCGGGATTGGGAACTGCCCCTTGAACATCTCTAAGCATGTCTCTCATGAAGTTAGTGAACATTATCCTCATGTCAGGAGCATTCCCATGGTTGGTCCCTCTACCAGCACCTCTAGGATATCGGCTCATCGTTAATCTGTAAAAGGGGAAACGATTAACGATCCCATAGTGGTGCTAGTGCAGTACGACTTCATTCTTATACTACCAATAGTATATATATATATATAGCTTTTGAAAACCAAAGTAATCACAAATACGCGCTCTTATATACGTACTATCTCTCCCTAGTGTCTTTCCCTAGGTTAACTACGCAACCTAGAGCTCTGATACCAAGTGTGACGGCCCGCCCCGCACCAACCGACATTTACTCCAAAAGTGCGCTGTACACATATCCAGTTAGCACGGGACAGTCGCCAGAAGAAAAAGAAAGAAGAGAATGGGCTAATCAAGGGACCTGTAATATGTCTCACAGCGCATAGAACAAAATATAATAATAACATACTTGACATAAACAAGAGAGACAGTGCATAAGCTAAAAACCAGAACTGAGCATCATAGCAGCGGAAACCCAAAATATAGCTTATTACAACTTTTCAAACTGTCTCAAAGCAAAAGCAAGATAAAGGAGGTACACTACTAATGCCTAAGTAGTGACCACCAACGACACAGGGAGAATATCTATATATCATACGTGGAAGCCTCCTGCTCGCCTCCGAATCAACTACTTGCGCATCACCAGCTAACCATAACCTCTCTCTAGTCTGCTCGTGTGAGCACCCAGAGTAATAAGAGGAGACATAAAACTCTGGGTCAGACATAAAGCCTGGTATGAGCGATAAGCAACAAAACATAACAATAACAGGTATAATCCAATCATACCTGAACCTGGACCTGCAACCAAAGAGTTAGCACTACATACTGTACAACACTCTAAGGTGCCCTTTCAAATGGTGTAAAGATAACGGGGGTGGGGGTGTGCATGTCATAGTGATGTCAAACAATCAATCATAGCAATCATCCTCACATCCCTCACTCAGTGCGTAAAGCATACGATATCCACTACTTTGGTCACCCAATACTTTGGGCCATGACGGAATCCAATCCCGTGTAACTATCACTACAAGCCCACCATCCATCTCTCAGTGGTGAACCAAAGTTATGAGTACCGACAACCCCTTTGCACACGTCCCGCAGCAAAGCCCAACCATGAAGTGAACTCATTGGTTCCCAACTGGGTCCGGGATCCTGAGCTCTAACTTCCATTTGGACTACCTTTGCATCTCGAGTTTTAGTCATCATCCTCCGGATCGGTCTTCATTCAGTTCATAGCCTCCTGGTTCGGTTCACAGTCACCATACTGGTTCGGGTCGAGTTCCTCCATTCGGATCGGGTCGCGCCATCAACTCGTGGTCCTCCAGCTCCATCGGATCGGTTTGAGTACCCTTCAGCGGATCGGGTCGGGGTCTCCAAGTCCATCGCCATGGATCGGTTCGTGACAAGCTCCTTCGGGTCGGGTCGTGCGCCCCTGTCGGATCGGGTCGTGCTTCCTTCTGGCGATCGGAGCTGCTAGCGGATCGTGAAGGTGGATCGTGGTGGAGGGCTCGGATCGGATCACATCGTCGGATCGTGGTCTTCAAGCATCGGCGGATCGGGTCGCGCCATCGGTTCGGATCGCCTTTGCTTCCACCGATCCGGTCCGGTTCGGGCTGATTTCCTGCAGTTCTTCCAGCGAGCAGTTTACGCCATTCGACGGCGTTTTCGACCATTCTAACTATTCTAAACAATCACAAAGCATAACATACAGTCATAGCAACATGTATAACCAACCACAAACACCAAAACAACAATATGATAGGTTAAAATGGATCAAACATAGCCAAAACCCCATATTTTCCCTTAAGCATGTTTGGGTGAAACTTATGATATGATTAGCAAAACTTAACCAAATTATCCCAAACTCACATCAGAGGTCTAAAACAATATTTCAGAATTTATGAATATTTTTCTAGATTTTTAACATGCACAAATTCGCTAATTATCACTAATTACCCCTTAATCCCCCAAATTCCGGGATTTGCAAAATTAGTCGAAATCAATCCAAATTCATATCAGAGGCATAAAATGATGTTTTAGAATTTTAGAAATTTTTCTAGATTTTTCTGAGCCATAATTTCGCTAATCTTCGCTAATTACCATAATTAGCCATAATTAGTGAGGAACTATGCAAATCACTCACCTTAGCCACAAACAAACTTTAGATCTGAAATAATCTCTGATTTGGATCCAATCCCTACGTGTTCCAGCAGCTCTCTCGCTGATTTGGTGAAGATCTTCTTTGATTTGAGGTAGATTAGGCCAAAACTTGATTAGAAAGTGATTAGAAGGTGATTTGGGTGTTGGAGGCCATTGCTAGAGCTTGAAAGAGGTAAGTGGCGGCTGGAAAAATGAGTCTAAAACCGAAATCCTAACCCTAGCAGCCCTTAAATACCCCAAATCCCGAAATTCCCCCTTTGGGCCTAGCTGCTAATTACCCGGTTAAGCCCAATTAGTTGAAAATAACCCTTTAAACCTTAATTCAGCCATATCTCCCAAACGGTAAGTCCCTTTGGCTATTATGACCACTCTACGGAAAGAGAAACCATCATTCGAATCCAATGGAAGTGGTTTCAGGTCAAAACTCCTATCCAGTCAAAAGTTATGGCCAAAATAGTACCAACTAGGGGCAAAACGGTCATTTAAATATCGACAAAAATCATGAACATGGGAAATGACCCCAATAGTCGTCTCCCAAAGTTACATGACCATACGACTTCATATGTGAAAGAAATAAATATTCTACGATCCCATGATGCGTAGAATACGGGTCGTTACAACTCCCTTGCCATGTAATTCCCACGTCCTTTCCTTATGATCTTGACCATTTTAGTTTTAGGTAAGCACTAAGAGTTTGTGTGAGTTGTCAATGTATTTATAGATGAGAGAAAATGGAGGCTTTAAGCTGGGTAGGTGGTTAAGGCAAGAAGTCACACATGCAGCAGCCCTGAGGAGATGTTGTGTGTGATGTTTGATGTTACAAGTCTATTGTTGTCATTAGTCATGCTCCTACGTACTTCATAGCATAGCCATGTTTTTGCTGTAAACACCCATCTATGTGTACCCTATATACATTAATAAATCAACCCTTAGTTCCTAAGAAACTAAGTTCATTAATGGCTCCTTTCTATTCGGCTGTCCTTGTATTCAGAACTAACATGGAACAAGATTGTTCAAATCTTTCCATTTCAGCTGTATATGATATTTACAGGGATGTGCTATCACAAGTCTAATATTGCTTTAAATGGAGTATCAAATCTGCAGACCTTACCTCCTTATTATGCTAGCTGTGTCGCTTCATTTTAAATGCTAAAATGTAGGTTGCACCTATCCTATGACCTTCCTCTTTATTTGATTGTGTAATTTTGCAGCTTTATTCTTTTCATTCATTTCCGAGTTATTCGCTTTCATTTCAAATAAATGCTATGTAGAAAACAAATTTTACATCCTTACTTGTCTTATATATGTAAACATATATATATATATATATATATATATATATATATATATATATATATGTATGTATGTATATCTTCATGTATACATATTCATTTATATATAATTTGATACATACTACATTTATTGATATGAAAGTATATATACACGTTTAAATGTTATGCCTTTACTTAAATAAACTTGTCTAACAAATATATATACATATATGTATTTGAATTAAACAGATATTAGAATTAAGCGCCTCTTTTTAATATAAAAATCATGATCTTCTTATGTAAAGGAAAAATGATACTTTACTTCTCCAGTTACTTTATGTAACTCGATGTATATGATTTTAAAACAAGTTTTAACATAACAAAGATGTTTTAATCAATATGCATTGCTCTATCTATATGTAAATGTGAATATGACTTGTTAATATATACACATGATATCAAAATAATTATTCAAATCTAAATGAGTTTGATATCATCAGTATTTAAAATAATGAATGTCTTGTATTTATTTTATATCTCTTTTATTTTATTGCTTAAGTAAACTATTTTCATTTGAGTTTTAAAAGCAATTAAAACACAACAAGATGATAAAATATTAAATACTTGTTTTATACAGATATACTTTGGTTTTCAAAATAATCAACAATATATTGATTTGGAACTTCCATGATATATTCCCAAATATATAATTCTTATTTATTTATTTAAATTAAGTTATCAGCATTATCTATACATTACGGATTTTAAAACCAGCCCAAAATTTGGTTCGTTACAATCTACCCCCTTAAAAGAATTTCGTCCCCGAAATTGAATAGTACGAGGAGATTCTAGTTATTTTCAAAATCATAGATTTATCTCTACCAATTTCCAATTAGGTTCCAATTTCTTGACTCCATATCTTAATCCTTTATCAACCCGTATTATCCCATTTTCTTATTTCAAGGAAATACCCCTGATTATATTTGGGACATTAATCCCAAAACTTATCTACTTCATCAGTTTGAACCAAATTTATTCAATTATATTCACGTGGTTCAAATTCTCTTTTCAAACTCTAATCCAATTTAACTAACTGATTCAACTCTACACTACTCAACCTCAGTCTAGTCCATTCAATCCACTTGACTTGTTCCATTTAAATTTTTGAGTTCCTGAATCCAAATTGCCGGTTTTTATCTCAAATCAGTTTGAAATCATCCATTCAAAACCTTTGAATTTTTCCAAAACATCTTGTTTCTATCAAACAGTCTTTCCAAGGCAGTAGTCTATCACTGAGAAATTCAAAAATAAATACTGGTGATGTTGTAATCAGTATATTTCCTAGCGAGTGAAGTGGGTTCAATGCTATATCCCTTTAAAAACCCTTTTAAATGTGATTTTATCCAAATCTTACCAAAATAATATTATAATATTATTTTCTTGGAAATATGTGACGGCCCACCCCGCACCAATCGACATTTCCCTGAAATGCGTTGTACAGATGTCCAACCAGCACGGGACGGTTGCCAAAGAAAGGAATTTGAACTAACAAGGAACCTGTAGAATGTCTCACAGCGCATGGAATAAAATATAATAATAACATACTTGACATAAAACAGGTGAGACAGTGCATAAGCTGAAAACTAAACCATTATCATCATAGCAGCGGAAATTCAAAATACAGCTTATTACAACTCCAACATACTGTCTCTAAAGCAAAGAAAAAGGTGCACTGCTAATGCCCAAAGCAGTGACCCGCAATAACACAGGGAGAATATATATATATCATACGTGGAAGCCTCCTGCTCGTCTCCGGTATAGCTACTCGTGCATACCACCTAACCTGTCTCTAGTCTACCATTTAAGAGCACCCAGAGTAATAAGAAGAGACACAAAACTCTGGGTCAGACAAAAGTCTGGTATGAGCGATAAGCAGCAAAACAAAACAATAATAGGTATACATAACCATACCTGAACTTGGACCTGCAACCAAAGAGTTAGCACAACAAGATGTACAATACTCTAAGGTGACACTAACATATGGTGTAAAGATACGGGTAAGGGGTGTGCATGTCATACTAATATCTAACAGTCAAGCATAGCAACCATCCTCGCATCTCTCACTCAGTGCGTAAAGCATACGATATCCACTGCTTTGACCACCCAAATCCTTTGCTATGATCACTCTGCCCCATGGAGTCATGATGGCTCCACTTGCATTGATCCATAGCCATTAATCCCTTGCTATGTCCACTCTGCCCCATGATGTCATGACGACTCCATTGCACTGGATCATAACCATGCTACGATCACTCTGCCCCATGGAGTAATAACTACACCACTGCACTGATCAGTAGCCTAACATCCGTCTTGGTGGTGAATCAAAGTTATGGACGCCGATGACCCCTTAGCACACATCCCACAACAAAGCCCAATTCATGAAGTTAACTCGTTGGTTCCCAACTGGATCCTGTGTTCTACTTCCTATTTGGACTACCTTTGCATCTCGGGTTCTTGGTCTCCTCCGCATCGGTTCGTTCCTGCTCCTTGTCCTTGGTTCGGTTCAGTTTGGTCGTGCATACTCTTTGTCGGTCCGTGATATATACTCTAGCTCATGGTCATCATGTTGGCTCGTGGGAGGCTTCCTGATCCGGTTCGTGATGAAGCTCCGGTTCGGGTCGAGAGCTGCAGGTGCGAGTAGTTCGTGAGCTCCTGGTCGGATCATGGTATTTCATTCGGTTCAGACTCGTGACCCGCTCTTGGGTTCGTGATGGCACTCCACGGTTCTGCTCGTGATGGCACTCGAGGACTTCATGCAGGCGGTTCGGTTTGGGGGAACTTCTCGGTTCGTGATGGTACTCCACGATCCCATGGGCGATCCGATCTGGCCCTCCGAATCCCATTTGATCTGAATTCCTGCACCACTTCCAACGAGATATTTATGCCACACAACGGCGTTTTCGACCAATCTAACTTTGCTAAGCAATCACAAAACATTCCAATCAGTCATAACAACATGTATAATTGTCCATAAACACCAAAACAACAATTCAACATGTAAAAATGGATCAAACGTACCCAAAACCCATATTTTCCCCTTAATCATGTTTAACCACAACTAATGATAGGATTAGCAAAACATATCCAAATTAACACAAATTTTTATCAGAGACTTAAAATAATATTTTTGAATTTTACAAATTTTTCCAAATTTTTCTGAGCCATAATTTCGCTATTTATCACTAATCACCCCTAATTAGCCGTAATTAGTGAAAAACAATGCAAATCACTCACCTTAGCCACAAATAATTTATAGATCTGAAAGTGTCTCTAATATAGGTTGAATCTCTATGTGTTCCAGCAGCTCTATCCCAAACTTGATGCTAATTTTCCTTGATTTGATGTAGATTAGGCTAATGCTTGATTAAACGGTGATTAGAAGGTGATTTGGGTGCTGGAGGCCATTGTTACGGTTGAAGAGAGGTAAGTGGCGGCTGGAAAATGACAAAGAAAAGGTTTATCTAACCCTAGTCAGCCCTCATATTGCACTAATCCCGAAATCCCCCAATGGGCCTAGCTACTAATCACCCGATTAAGCCTAATTAAGCCGTTTTCACCTTCTAAACCTTAATTCAGCCATATCTCCCAAACGGTAAGTCCGTTTGATAAGTGTGACCACTCTACGGAAAGGTAAACCATCATCTGAATCTAATGGATGTGGTTTCAGGTCAAAACTCCTTACTAATCAAAAGTTATAGGCGAAAAAAGATTCGCCAAGGGCAAAACAGTCATTTAAAATTCGGTAAAAATCATGAACATGGGAAATGACCCCAATAGTCATTCCCCAAAGTTACATGACTATACGACCTCATACGAAAAAGAAATAAATATTCTACGATCCTCCGATGCATAGATTGCGGGTCGTGACATTGTCCCCCCTTACGAAATTTCGCCCCCGAAATTCCTTAACCAAAAACATACAAAGGTGTTCTGCATGCCTATCAGTCATTCACAAATAATCAAACATACACAATAAGCCTACCCTAGCATGCGGTTTACTAACAAGGGAAAAACTATCACTATTAAAATCTTACCAGGCCAAGAGTTCTGGATGCGATTCCCTTATGCTCTCCTCGGTCTCCCAAGTACAATCATTCTCATCCCTGCCCCACTGAACCTTGACTAGATTCACCACTTTCATTCGAAGTTTCTTCGTATTGTGCTCGACAATACGAATCGGCTTGCGGTTCCCAACTGCCTCAGGTTCTACTTTGATATCATCCAACTGATCAGGTGAAATAGCCACGTCGGGGTCATGCATGAATTTCTTTAACTGGGAAACATGAAATACGTTATGAACTCCTGCCATCTTGTCCGACAACTCAACTTTATATGCCAAATTCCTAACTTGTTCGAGAACTAGGAATGGACCAACAAATCTTGGTGTTAACTTGCCTCTCCTACCAAATCGAATCACGCTATTTAACGGAGAACTCTTGACAAACACCAAGTCACCAATGGAGAATTTTAAATCTCTTCTCCTCTTATCAGCATAACTCTTCTGCCTGTCTTGGGCAGCCCTTATTCGCTGTCGTATAACCTTGATCTTATCTGAGGTTTCTCTTATCACATCCGGTCCAAGCACAAATTTCTCTCCGGTTTCTAACCAACATGATGGTGAGTTGCACGGTCTTCCGTACAAAGCTTTATATGGAGCCATACCAATACTGGAATGATAACTATTATTATATGTGAACTCCGCTAGATGCAAATGGTCATCCCATGATCCACCAAAATCCAATATACAAGCTCTCAATAGATCTTCTAATACTCGATTCACCCTCTCTGTCTGACGTCGGTTTGAGGATGGTACGCGGTATTGAGATGTAATTCTGATCCTAAAGCCTCTTGTAAGCTCTTCCAAAATCCATTAGTGAACAATGGATCTCAGTCACTTACAATGCCTTTGGGTACTCCATGAAATCTCACTACCCACTTTGTATATAGTTCTGCTAACTTGGCTGTCGTTCTATTCGACTTGACTGGTATAAACCTTGCACTCTTAGTTAATCAGTCCACAATCACCCAAATGCTATCATGGCCCGATCTAGTCTTTGGTAACCCATCAATGAAATCCATTGAGACTTGTTCCCATTTCCATTCTGGAATTTCTAATGTTTGCAACAAACCACTAGATTTCTTTTGCTCATCTTTAACTAACTGGCAGTTCATGCATTTGGATATAAACTTCCCAACGTCTTTTTTCATCCCTTCCCAGTAGTAGGTCTGCTTCATGTATTGATAGATTTTATTACCACCGGGATGTATAGTCAGTTTTGAGTGATGACATTCTCTAAGCACTTCATCTCTCAATCCATCGACATTGGGCACAACTAGTCTACCTTTCTTTCTAAGCCATCCATCTCGATCAAACCCATACTTGTCCATCTTCTCATCGGTACCCATCTCTAACTTGGAGATGATTTTCGATAAGTTAGGATCGTCCCTCTGACAGGAACCAATCCGCTCAATCAAAGTGGGTCTGATCGTCAAACTTGCTAGCATCTCTAGATTCAATTCGTACTTTGGTCTGAAATCGTACCCTGCGTTATACTCCAGTTGCTTCCATTCAAGAAACATAGCCCCTAAACTAACATGTCTTCTACTCAATGCATCAGCTACCTCATTGCCCTTTCCTGGTGTATATGAGATATCGAAATCATAGGAAACCAAGAAATCTAACCACCTTTGCTGTCGGAGATTTAGATCCTTCTGAGAGAATAGATACTTTAACGATTTATGATTGGTAAACAACTCGAATCTTTCTCCCAAGAGATAATGTCTCCACATCTTCAATGTGAATACGATTGCTGCCAATTCCAAATCATGGGTAGGATATATTTTCTCATGCGGTTTCAGTTGCCGACTAGCGTACGCTACTATCCTACCTCCTTGCATCAATACAGCACCTAGTCCGGTACCACATACATCCGTGTATACTGTCATCTCTTCATTCCCTTTAGGAATGACTAACACTGGTACACACGTCAACTTTTCCTTTAGGCTCTTGAATACATTTTCACACCTTTCGTCCCAAATGAAAGCTTGATTCTTCTTGGTCAACTAAGTTAACAGTGCCGCTATCTTGGAGAAGTCCTGGATAAACTTACGATAATATCCAGCTAACCCCAAGAAACTTCTTACATCTATTGCATTCTTGGGCGTAGACCAATCTTGTACCGTGGCCACCTTCGCAGGATCCACGACAATACCATTCTCTGAAACAACATGGCCCAAGAATCGCACTTCCCTCCTCCAGAAGTGACACTTAGAAAACTTTGCTTTCAATTGGTGTTTTCTCAATACCTCCATCACTATCCTTAAATGTTCCTTGTGTTCTTCCTCTGTCCTTGAATAAACCAAGATATCATCCACGAACACAAGAACAAACTTATTCAATTGATCTCTGAATACCCTATTCATAAGATCCACAAAATATGCTGGTGCATTGGTCTACCTGAATGGCATGACCAACCACTCATAGAATCTACACGGCGTCCGAAAGGCCGTTTTAGGAATACTCTCAGATGCCACCCAGAGCTGATGAAATCCTGTTGCGAGGTCCAATTGGGAGAACACTCTTGCTCCCTCTAGATGATCAAACAAATCATTTATCCATGGAAGAAGATACTTATTCTTCCTAGTCACCTTATTCAACTCGCGGTAGTCCACAAACAATCGAAGGGAACCATCTGCTTTGGTTGCAAATACCACTGGTGCTTCCCACTCGTAGACACTTCTTCTGATAAATCCCTTCTTCAAAAGATCGCTTACTTGCACCCCGAGTTCTCTCTACTCCCTTGGTTCCATACGACGAAGTGGCATCGCTATGGGTCTGATATCTTTCACTAAATCAATACGGAACTCAATCTCTCGGTGTGGTGGAAGTCCAGTCACTTCCTAGAAGATATTTGGATACTGGCCAACAATGGGAATTCATGCTAACTCGTCCTGCGGGATGTCGAGGGAATTTAGAAAACTAGCCATCACCTCATCGCTAGGTAGGCCACCAAACACTACCCTCCGCCCATCATCCGCCCTAATAGTCACCAAAAATCCCTCACAGTCTACCACCACCCCATATCTTTGGAGCCAATCGACTCCCAAAATAATGCCAAACCCAGTAAAGCCCAAAAGAAAGCAATCACAAGCAAACATACATCCATGACTCGATAAGACCAAATTTCGACAAATCATGCTTAGGCTAGTCAAACCACCAATCGGGTTCGTCACGACTAAAGGTCTATCGACTATCTTGGGTTCCAATCCCAACCTATCTACCAGGTCACTAGATATGAAGGAATGGGAAGTCCCAGTATCAAACAGTACTCGAACATGAACATCATAAACAGAAAGCATACCTTAAACGACGACATTCTTTCCTTTCTCCGCCGCAGATGAGGCATTCGACGAAGAGGGAACAACATTAATAGCATATGCTTTCACATTCTGCTTCTCTTTAGGAGGTTGCAGACATTTATCCTTGTGATGGCCCACTTGGCCGCAGTTGAAGCACTTCCTGTCCGCTGGCTTTGCTCAACATTCTTTAGCATAATGGCCCTTCTTGCCATAGCTAAAGCACTCAACATCTTTCTTACTCTTCTTCTGACCATCCTTGGATTAATTCTGTTTCCTTTTAATCTGAGAATTATTCTTGCCTCCACCGCTTGCTTGCGGCTTTGGCCCCTCTGCAGATGCAACAGCGACTTCAGTCTTGGGTTTAGGATAAAGGTTTTCTGACCTCAATGCTTTTTCAACAATCGATTCAAAAGTCTCATCAATATGGTTTATAAGCCTTTCCCCCAAGCACTGATCTAAGCCTGTTATGAACTTCTCATTCTTCTTCTCGGGAGTGTCAATAAGGGATAATCCATACTTCGATAAAGTATCGAACTCAGCAATATACTCCGAGACTGCCCTACCATTCTTCTTAAGCTCCAAGAACTTCCTAAGCAATTCTGTTTTCTGAGCAGCTGGGATAAACTTATCACTGAATTGGGCCTTAAACTGATCCCAAGTAACTTGATCCTCAGGGGTAGCCGCCTTAATAGCATTCCACCAATTCATAGCCCGTCCTTGCAGCTAACGGGATGCTAGCCTTCTCTTCATCACATCCTCGATACCCAAGTCTTCGAAGATATGCTCACAACTATCGAGCCAATCCTGAACTTCTGTAGCCGATTCCATTCCATGGAACGACTTCCCACCAAGATTAGTGTAGTCTTTACAGAGCTTGGAGAAATCGGCCCTAGGCGCCTACACCACTGCACCACCACCATTTGCAGCATTAGGTGCTGCCCTCTGAACATTTGTAAGCATCTCTCTCATGAAGTCAGTGAACATCGTCCTCATATCAGGAGCATTCCCATTATTAGCTCCTCTACTAGTACCCCTCGTATGTCGGCTTATCGTTCAATCTGTAAGGAGAAAACGATTAACCATCTCTTCAGTGGTGTCAGTGCAGTGCGACTCCATCCTTAGATATACTAAAAGTGTATATATATACATATCTTTTGAATATCAAAATACCATAAATACGCGCTCTCATATACGTACTATCTCTCTCTGGTGTCTTCCCCTTGGTTAACTACGCAACCTAGAGCTCTAATACCAAGTGTGACGGCCCGCCCCGCACCAGTCGACATTTCCCTGAAATGCGCTGTATAGATGTCCAACCAGCACGTGACGGTCGCCAAAGACAGGAATTTGAACTAACAAGGAACCTGTAGAATGTCTCACAGCGCATGGAATAAAATATAGTAATAACATACTTGACATAAAACAGGTGAGACAGTGCATAAGCTGAAAACTAAACCATAATCTTCATAGCAGCGGAAATTCAAAATACCGCTTATTACAACTCCAACATACTATCTCTAAAGCAAAGAAAAACGTGCACTCCTAATGCCCAAAGCAGTGACCAGCAACAACACAGGGAGAATATCTATATATCATATGTGGAAGCCTCCTGCTCGTCTCCAGTACAGCTACTCGTGCATACCACCTAACCTGTCTCTAGTCTGCCCGTTTAAGAGCACCCAGAGTAATAAGAAGAGACATAAAATTCTTGGTCAGACAAAAGTCTGGTATGAGCGATAAGCAACAAAATAGAACAATAACAGGTATACATAACAATACATGAACCTGGACCTGCAACCAAAGAGTTAGCACAACAAGATGTACAATACTCTAAGTTGACACTAACATATGGTGTAAAGATACGGGGGAAGGGTGTGCATGTCATAGTGATATCTAACAATCAAGCATAGAAACCATCCTCACATCTCTCACTCAGTGTGTAAAGCATACTATATCCACTACTTTGACCACCCAAAACCTTTTCTATGATCACTCTGTCCCATGGAGTCATGATGGCTCCACTGCACTGATCCATAGCCACTAATCCCTTGCTATGTCCACTCTGCCCCATGAAGTCATGACGACTCCACTGCACTGGCTCATAGCCATGCTACGATCACTCTACCCCATGGAGTAATAACTACCACACTGCACTAATCAGTAGCCTAACATCCATCTTGGTGGTGAATCAAAGTTATGGACGTCGATGACCCCTTAGCACACGTCCCGCAGCAAAGCCTAATTCATGAAGTTAACTTGTTGGTTCCCATCTAGATCATGAGTTCTACTTCCTATTTGGACTACCTTTGTATCTCTGGTTCTTGGTCTCCTTGGGATCGGTTCGTCCTTCTCCTTGTCCTTGGTTCAATTCAGTTTGGCCGTGCATACTCCCGGTCGGTCCATGATACATACTCCAACTCGTGGTCATGATGTAGGCTCGTGGGAGGCTCCCTGATCCGGTTCGTGATGAAGCTCCAGTTTGGGTCGAGAGAGCTACAGGTGCGAGTAGTTCGTGAGCTCCTTATCGGATCGTGGTACTTCATTCGATTCGGACTCGTGACCCGCTCTTGGGTTCGTGATGGCACTCCACGGTTCTACTCGTGATGGCGCTCGAGGACTTCATGCACGCGGTTCGGTTCGGGGGAACGACTCGGTTCGTGATGGTACTCCACAATGCCATGGGGGATCCGATCCGGCCCTCCAAATCCCATCTGATCCAAATTCCTGCGCCACTTCCAGCGAGCTATTTACGCCACACGATGGCGTTTTCGACCAATCTAACTTTGCTAAGCAATCGCAAAACATTCCAAACAGTCATAGTAACATGTATAATTGTCCATAAACACCAAAACAACAATTCAACATGTAAAAATGGATCAAACATACCCAAAACCCATATTTTCCAATTAATCATGCTTAACCACAATTAATGATAGGATTCGAAAAACAAATCCAAATTAACCCAAATTTCTAACAGAGGCTTAAAATAATATTTTAGAATTTTACAAATTTTTCCAAATTTTTCTGAGTCATAATTTCGCTAATTATCACTAATCACCCCTATTTAGCCATAATTAATGAAAAACAATGCAAATCACTCACCTTAGCCACAAATAATTTATAGATCTGAAAGTATCTCTGATATAGGTCGAATCTCTGTGTGTTCCAGCAGCTGTATCCAATTTGCCTTAATTTGATGTAGATTAGGCTAATGCTTGATTAGACGGTGATTAGAAGGTGATTTGGGTGTTAGAGGCCATTATTGGGGTTGAAGAGAGGTAAGTGGCGACCGGAAAATGATAAATAAAAAGTTTCTCTAACCCTAATCAGCCCTCATATAGCTCTAATCCCGAAATCCCCCAATGGCCCTAGCTGCTAATCACCCGGTTAAGCCCAATTAAGTTGTTTTTCACCTTCTAAACCTTAATTCAGTCAAATCTCCCAAATGGTAAGTCTGTTTGACAAGTGTGACCACTCTACGGAAAGGTTAACCATCATCCGAATCTAATGAAAGTAGTTTCAGGTCAAAACTCCTTACCGATCAAAAGTTATAGGCAAAATAAGATTCGCTAAGGGCAAAATGGTCATTTAAAATTCGGTAAAAATCGTGAACATGGGAAATGACCCCAATAGTGGTTCCCCAAAGTTACACGACTATACGACCTCATACGAAAAAGAAATAAATATTCTACGATCCTCCGATGCGTAGAATGCGGGTCGTTACAAAATATATTTCTAACTTCCTGGGATTTCAAGTTCCAGTTTGAATTTAGTTTTGGTTCATCTCATTTATATACTATTCTTATACAAATTCCAATTTGGTTTTATACAACCATCTCAATGTCATAATAACAACCAACACAGCCAATAATAATAATTTCAGAAAATTATTCTATTTATATCAAAATATAATTTGGGGCAAAACTATTTCATTTACCCAGCTTTTGAAATAATACTGTGTCGAATTACTCTATTCAAGATTTTAAAAATACTTATCTATACAGTTTGTAATCCCGTATCAACCAGAATTTATAAACCTCTTGATAAACCAATCAACACAATATAAAAAAGTTTTTATATCAATTAACAAATACACTCTCATATATATACACTCAAACTCAGTCTAGGGTATTACTAACCCCATTTCTATTGAGTTACGCCACAGAGCCCAGGTTATTCCTAAACCATTGCTCTGATATCAACTATAACGACCCGAAAAGTTCCGATCCTGATTATCGACACAAATACATATTCTGTATCACATATCGACTAATCAAGCATCAGAAATTAATAGATCATTAATAGAAAGAAGTTAGAGGGTGAGTCTGTTAAGCCCAATTAAGTTGTTTTTCACCTTCTAAACCTTAATTCAGTCAAATCTCCCAAATGGTAAGTCTGTTAGACAAGTGTGACCACTCTACGGAAAGGTAAACCATCATCCGAATCTAATGAAAGTAGTTTCAGGTCAAAACTCCTTACCAATCAAAAGTTATAGGCAAAACAAGATTCGCTAAGGGCAAAATGGTCATTTAAAATTCGGTAAAAATCGTGAACATGGGAAATGACCCCAATAGTCGTTCCCCAAAGTTACACGACTATACGACCTCATACGAAAAAGAAATAAATATTCTACGATCCTCCGATGCGTAGAATGCGGGTCGTTACAAAATATCTTTCTAACTTCCTGGGATTTCAAGTTCCAGTTTGAATTTAGTTTTGGTTCATCTCATTTATATACTATTCTTATACAAATTCCAATTTGGTTTTATACAACCATCTCAATGTCATAATAACAACCAACACAGCCAATAATAATAATTTCAGAAAATTATTCTATTTATATCAAAATATAATTTGGGGCAAAATTATTTCATTTACCCAGCTTTTGAAATAATACTGTGTCGAATTACTCTGTTCAAGATTTTAAAAATACTTATCTATACAGTTTGTAATCCCGTATCGACCAGAATTTATAAACCTCTTGATAAACCAATCAACACAATATAAAAAAGTTTTTATATCAATTAACAAATACACTCTCATATATATACACTCAAACTCAGTCTAGGGTATTACTAACCCCATTTCTATTGAGTTACGCCACAGAGCCCAGGTTATTCCTAAACCATTGCTCTGATATCAACTATAACGACCCGAAAAGTTCCGATCCTGATTATCGACACAAATACATATTCTGTATCACATATCGACTAATCAAGCATTAGAAATTAATAGATCATTAATAGAAAGAAGTTAGAGGGTGAGAAACAGAAAGAAAGAAAGTTAGAATAGAAGAAAAAGAAGAATAAAACACAACAGAATCAGAGTATCAAGAATCTCACAGCGGAACTGAATAAAATATATTATATAACAGTACTTGAAATACAAACTGGTACTCATACTTACATATATCATCAGAGTACAATTCATATTCAATACAACGGAAATAACTTTATGTATCTAACGTCGAAGTTTCCTGCTCCAAGCTTCTTCAAGTGAATCTGTAAAATCCTGAACTACTTGACTGCCCGTACAAATTTGGGCACCCAAGAGTTTAGGGAAAACATAGAAAAATAAAATCTAGGTCAGTCATGGGACTGGTGTGAGTAAACGATTTTTAAAACAGATTGATTAAACGTTCAAAAATCCTTTTGAAATAAATGATAATCGTAAGACCAATCCACACATAAATACGGATGGTTTTTATCTTACTATAACCCAATTTTTTTTTATAATAAAACTATTCTGATATTATCGTAGCGTCTATAAAAAATAAATAGCAATCTAGCGGAACACTTGCATCTCAAGCTCAATATATATAGTATACAATCAAAACCGCGGGCGCTTATTGGAGATGGAATTCCGACTATGAAAAGGTATGGAACCACTTGCCGATAGTGTATCTCTAGCGGGGAATACACTGGGTTCAACAAGAACGTCTTGTAACACGGCCCACACATGACCGGCCACTCATTTCGCTTGAGTGTATCGAATGTATATCACCAACGGTTGTGTACGTCAACCGTTTCCCAAAAAGTGACAACATCGAAAAAGATTAAAGAAAGAAATGGATTCTCTAGATAGGTGATTATGCACCCTAATGGGAGTGACCCACATAGCCATGCTGCCTGCCCAATTTTTTTCATTTCCCAGTTGATGAGGCTTGAGGTTAGAATTTACCTTAAGAATATCTAACCACCATTTTCTTTGAATGCCACATTGTTAGATCCGTCAAATCACTAGTTAACGTCCACAAATATACTCTGGATGTAGAAGAAGTGCCCTTCTTTGCCATCAACTTGATGTATTTGTAAAAATCAACATACGTGGTTTTTAGGAAATACTCTGTCAGACATTTGTCCACACAAGTCATGCAGGAACATGATGAACCGAAGGAACTCTCCTACCGCATCCAATATTGGAATCACCCCATGGATCAGTAGCAAATAGTCCTTTCAAATCCGAAGATTTCAATTACGAAAGAATTACAAGTTATAATAACTCTGGTGGCCACCGACGAATTTAAACAAGTAATTGTTTTGCTCATGAAGATCTACGGTCTTCCGTTTCATTATTTACATACGTATCCTGCAAGTTAGTTTACGTAAAATTAGATCGAAGTGGTTTTGGGTCCAGTTCCCATCCCGGTCTCTTCGAACTAACATGTATGGAATATTATTTGATAGTCGGTGTTTTAACTATCAAATTTTAGACAGTGTAGATGAGTAAAAACATATATAATTTCCATACAGGAACGTTCAACTTTAATTACCTTGTACAATCTCATTTCAAATTTCAGAAAAGTAATTAACACGAGACGATTTATAATACAATAACGTTTTATTCTAAATAATTCAGATTCGTATGATCAGTTCAAAGCATAACAGATAAATCAATAACAATCATTTTACACAACATTAACACTCAACAATGATTTGACATTTTTATTTCAAACTAGTAATAGTTTGAAATTTCTGATGTTTGATAATGTAACAACCCAGAAATGCGAGCCAGTTTAAAATTTTTATTTTGGCAATTGTAGTGAATTTTGAACATTTAAAATGAATTATTTTAAATAATGTCGACGAGAAATTTATTTTGAATATAAATAGAACGTATATATTATATATGTCGTCGTTAGAATATAAATAATTATATATAATTATAAATAGAATTGAAAATGGCGCGGTAGTTCGATAATTCGATTTCAAACTTCAATTGAATGTACCGGGTGCAAAACAATTCGGATTTTAGTGAAACCAAAAACATTAGGATCTAATTGAGAATATCTTTCCAACGAATCCGAAAAATTGAAATTTCATAGCGGGAATCAAAAGATATGTTCAGTTGAAAATTCTGAATAGTCGCTATGGAATTCAAGCCCTTAAAATTGGAAATTTTGCAAACGACCTCGGATTTTGACGAAACCACTTTTGTTGGGTCCGTGATGTCAAATTATTGCTATGTTTCAAATTTCATAATTTTTCGAATCAATATGCGAGCGTGGCATAGGAAAACATGTTTGACCAGTTTCAATTGATTTTAATCGACTGGAAATTGGCCATTTTTCAAACGGTCTCAGAATTCAATGAAATTAGTTTTGTTAGGACTGTATCGTCAATACAAAGATGGAAAATATTTTTCTAGAATTTTTCGAGTTAGTATGTGACCCCAGTAAATTGAAATGCGCGTTCAAATTCAATATATATAGAGTTATATGTTGATTTTAACGGAAACTGATCGAAACGATCGAATCAGCCTGCGGTACATATCCCATTGTGTTCGGAATGGGGGTAATTAGCTATGGACGGCAGGCGGTGGGCCTCGTTTCGGGGTCAAAAATAAAAGTTGCTTTTTGAAATTAAATAATTAAATAAATTAAAAATAATCCCTCCTCTCTCTACCTTTATCTCTCTGGCCCCCTTTTGTTCATCCATTTAAACGAAAAAGAAAAAAAAAACAAAACAAAACAAATCGCTCCACCAGCGACGAAAACCGCGTGTCGCCGCCTCAGGCGTGGCGTCGCCCACCGCCAGGACCCCACCGCCTCCCTTCCAATCCTCCGCCTTCTTCTCGATTTTCCCCTTTTCCCCCGATGCATGCGAACCCGTTTAACCCTAGCCCGCCACCTATTTCCGCGCCGCCACCCTGCTGAAACCCACCGCCGACTACCCCCTTCCCCCTCAGCCCATCCCTCCTCTCGAATCCCGCGCACCCCCTTCTTCCAGCCAGACCTCGCAAGCCCCTTCCCCTTCGATTTTCTGATGATTTCCCCTGCCACCATCGGCGAGCTCCAGCGCCCTCCTCCATAGCTTCGCCTCCTCCGATCAAGAAAAATGTGAGCTTTTCTTTTATTTGTTTAATTATGTAATGAATTTTTTTATATATACGAGTGGTATAAAAATAGGATTTTTCTTTGGTTGGAAAGAAGAACAAAAATAGGATTTTTCCTGTGTTTGAAAGGAGCATAAAAATATGATTTTTATTAAAGTAGAGTTATAAAAATATGATTTTTATATACTAAATATTATAAAAATACGATTTTTATATTATAGAAGGAGTAAAAATATAATCTTTATATTTGAAAAGGCGAAATCTTTATATTTGAAAAGGCGAAATCTTTATATTTGAAAAGGTGAAATCTTTATATTTGAAAAGGCGAAATCTTTATGTGTAAAATAGCGTGATAAAAATATAATCTTTATTATATGAACATCGATGTAAACATAGAATTTTTATCTATATAGTAACGATGTAAAAATAGAATTTTTATCTATATAGTAACGATGTAAAAATGGGATTTTTATCTATATAGCATCGATGTAAAAATAGAATTTTTATCTATACAGTAGCGAAGTAAAAACAGAATTTTTATCCATATGGAGCAATTATAAAAATATGATTTTTATATACATGACAATAATATAAAAATGTGAGTTTTATATATATAGTGGCTACGAGCAACGAAAGTGACAAAAGGCGAGAACGACAAGATTTTCAACATAAGAAGAGTCGTGGTATTGGATTAGCTATTGGTGAGGTCTCCTCACTCTAAATTTCTTTTTCTAGTTATATATATATACTAGGATGCAGACGGTGCTTAGCAGCACCCGACACCCGTCGTCCACAGACCATGGATGGCTTGTTTATTTGATTGATGTGTTGTGAAATTTGTTTGTGTTGTTGATGTGAAATCGATAATAAAATGTAGATAGTTGAAATAAATTAATTATCGTTAAAAATATAATTTTTAACGAGAAAGTGAATAAATAAATATTTATAAACAAATCGGTCGATTTGTTTGTATACACTGATTTGACTGATATTGATTGGGTCGATAAATTTTACACATCGCCCAACTGCACAAATAAAAATCTGTGTTCATTGATTTGAAACCCCACACGGGTGTTGGGATGATATTTGGCGTACACTAATCCCAATTATTTAATTGTATGTCGATCGATTGGTCGACAGATTGTGTAAGCGTTGATTATTTATATTTGATGCTTATGCAGTTGTGTGGTGCACCTTGGATGATGGTTGTTTGTTTATCATTGCTATTATATACATATGGTGTACGGAATCCATATAATTAACATTATATTGTGATAGATTGGGCCTCATTCCAATCGGGAAAATAATGAATATTATAAAAGAAAATTCATGTGTTGAATATAAAAATAGTCGTGTGTTGACAGTACTCATGTGTTGAGATTGGTCGTGTGCTGAAAGAAATATAGATTCATGTGTTGAATGGAATATATATATATATATATATTCATTTGTTGAATAGAATAACGAATTTATTGAAATATATAAAGCCGTGTTGATTAGATTGACGCCATTTTGACGTGAACAATATTTATGTCGATTTTATTCATTTTATAATGAATATCGAAAGTGATTTCAAAATCTGATATTTTGAACAGAATTAGAATTCGAATTGAAAGTGAATAGAAATGAATTCAAATTGAAATTGAATGAAATTGAAAACGAACTAAAATTGAATTAAAAATCGATTTGAATTGAAATCAATTTGAATTGAAATCAATTTGAAATGAATTTAAATCGAATTTATAAGGAAAAATTCAATTTTGATTTGAATTTGAAAACAAGTTGAAATGGTTTTGAAAACGAATTTTAAAATGATTTATAAAATAAGTTTTAAAAGGAAATCGACGAAATATATATAATATATATATATATTATATATATATATAATGGTCCGAATAGAACGCGCCACATCGCGGCAGTTCGTGAATTTCGACCATTGACTTCGAATTGACGCTGCGGGAGATCCAACCGTCGGATTCTCCTAAAACCGGAACCGTTGGGTTCGTATCGAAAAGAGCTTTCCAATGAATATTAGAAATTTGAAATCTAACGGTTGGATTTGGAATTATGTCCAAATCAAATTTGAAAAAGGTCGCTGTAAGTGCAGTTCGATGGCCGTTGATGGAAATCGACTGTACGGGCCTTGATAAAATTATTAAAAATATCTATAATTTGTGTAAAATCATAAGAAATGATTTTGAAAAAATTGGGCTGAAAAATTCCATATTTGAAAAGAAAAAATAGATTTTTATCGAAATGAACTAGTTTTGAACTAGAATTAAAATCAATTTATTTTTGAAATAAATAAATTGAATTTGAAAGTGATTTTAAAAATAATCAATATTCCCAATACGTGGATTGGACTGGAGTTGAATAGAAATTATCTTCGGAATATTTTGATGTTGGATTTCGTGACTATATAGATATTATTATGGAAATTTGAAAAATATATTTTATATCGTTATTTCCAATACGATATTTGTTGGTTTCAGAATTTGATATTGAATATAAGCCGGTATATTTTCTATTCAGAGTCTTATATTTAATACCAAATATGATTTGGGTTTATCGTGAATCGTGTTTTAGATGACATTGGTTCTTTAACCCAGTTAAAGGCAAGATGTTGATTTTTGAAAGGATTAAAACTAAGTGGAGTTTTAATGAATCTTTAATTAGATTGAAATGTGAATTGATAATTTAAATTATCAAATCTGAAAGGTGATCGAGAATGGAGTACCACCAGTTTTGCTCCAAAGCGATAGTTAAATCTTTAATTAGATTTGAACGTGAAATGGTAATTAATTTTACCGATAATACTGTGGTGTTAGATATGGAGTATTACCAGTTTTCTCCAGGGGATGAATAGGTTGGGATTGGGAAATAAAATAAATAATTACTTCAGTGTGGTTCACTAATCCCGACTAGTTTGAAATGACATCCGAAGGAGGATTAAAGAATAAATTTAGAAGAATTTATCTTGGATAAAATTAATGGGAACCTTTCCCTAAGAATGAGATTTTGTGAATAAAAGAACATTCTGAATTGGAATGAGGCGTTTGTTGTGTTTGTATAACATTTGTTTATCATATACGTGGGTTATTCAGAAAGGCCGGGTTTCTACCTATTCTGAATAACCGATTCGACGAGATGTCGAAGATGAAAACGGTGGTTGAAGACCGGAAGTCTTCACATCGTTTGGGTGATTACTGATGATCTAGATTGGGCTGTACACCCAAGATGAGGGAAACAGCTAGTGATCGTCCAGACGTACTTGGAGATGGATGGATATGCGAGGAAAGTGCCTCCGGTTTCGTTCAGACCCAGAGCGAACTTGTAAATGGATTGTGTGTCTGACATTGGATTTTATTCTGTATTGATTGATCTCTATTAAATATACATCTGTTTGGCGGCAGAGAATTTATTCTCTTGCTTAACGCCCTTCTCTGAGACGTACGAGCTCAGAGGTTGTATATCGATGGACATCAGTCGCATGGAGTGAATTGCCAATGTGGCACGTGTAAGTGGCAATTGATCAAGGCTTCTGTTGAAAAGCAAAGTCTTGTGGTTGATGATCAAAGCACGGCCTGTGTGTCATAGCTTTGTGTATAGCGTGAATTCACGAGCCTCACACCTCGGTATGAGTCAAAAACGGGATAGTGACTGCAGGGAGAGCACGACGTTTCTTTTTAGCTAGGGTGGTGTCAGTGACCTACCAGCCCTGACATTTATATACTTTTCACCTGTGTGGCTGTTGGAATGCGAGGCGCCTCGGATATAGGTCTGTAAGGACCGGGAAACGTGTGTTCAGGAATAACTAATCCTCAAAAGTAAGAGAGGACCGGCCCTGAAGATCCAAGGATCATAGTGGGGTCCTGGGACATTTGCTAGAGTGTCTCGAACGCGGAGAGGAGCTTGCCCCTTGCCTCGGCTCATGACGGAAATCCAATTTCCAATACGTGATAGTGCGGTTTTATTTGTAGAACCTAGTATGGCGACATAGTGGTATGGGTCATTCATGCCGCCTATGATTGATATTTATGATTGAAATTGTTTTGACACTATACACTTATAATAGTATCAAATAATGTGTTTTAAACGTATCAAGCATGCTTTGGCAGTTATAAGGTAAAAGCCCTATCCTTCGGCTTGCGTTGCATTGTGTGATGGGACCTGGGTCTTATAACAGCTTCATTTTTCTTTATTTAGCATTGCGCTGTTTGTTCTATGCACTGGTATTCTTGGGAGGAAACCCGTTCCGTGTCATACGGCGTGGTCCCTTGATTTACCGAACTTTAAAATAAAGATTAATAACTGTTTTATTTTTCACACCAGTCACATGACTGACCTGGAGTTTATTGTTTTAACCTAAACTCTGGGGGCCCCTATTTTCGACACGGGCAGCTAGTAGTTTTGGTTTTGCAGATTTATAATTACAAGGTCCTGATTTACAGATTGAACGATGCTCGGAAAGCTCTGTATCTGTGCATTACTTCTAGTTGTGTTTTTGTATTATTTTCCGCTGCTATGTAATTTACTGTAATCTCTGATATTATACGAATGTAATTTATTCATTTATACTCTGTATATTCATGTATCTGATGGAATTGTTGTAATAACAATGAAATGTTCTTCCGTCTGCGTTCTATTTTGTCTTGTCCTCAATTCTATCCGTGCTTTCCCTCACGGGGAAGTTCGGGTCATCTCAGATAACGACTTATTTCACTATACTTTTATTTCAAATTCTACGGAAACAAATTAATCGATTTACTTAAACTTCTATTTTGTTTTAACAGATTATATAAATACATATATAAATATTGCATATTCGATCTCAGGTTTTCACAACCATATTTATTTTGAAATTACGAAATAGTTCAACAGTGTCCCAATCGATTTTACTTGTTTATTTAAAAAAATAAATCAAGTTGATTAATTTAAATCAACTAATTTTCTTAAACCCACTACGGTCTACTCCATCATGTACATTCCTTATTTTTAATTGTCATCCACTATAAAAAAAAAGGTGAATTTCCCCTTCTTTACTTTGTATAAATAATAATTAAGTTTAAATGAGCTCAAATTTTAAACCAACATAAATTAATTTAATTACTATTAGGCCTGAAGCCCACTTTCTCGAAATCAGCCCAACCCTTCTTAGTAAATTTTTAGTTGCCAGGTAACAAAACAAAAACTAAGGCAAAAATGTTTGCATCATAAAACTTGAATCTAGTAAAAACGAAATCCTAACAAATACTCTGCCTTGGTAAACAAAGATCCAAAGAAAACTTGGATCAACACACATCATCCGCCACTCTCCCTTTTCCCCATCTCCTTCTTGTTACTGCTCCTTTCTTTGTTTCCTTCTCTGTTCGAACTGCATCACTTCTGAATCCCCCACCATCGCCAAAACTTCCAATTTCCACTGCATCGAAACTTTGATGCTTAAACCGAAACTCCCAAAAAGCTTAATTCCCTTGAATTTTTTTATATTTTAATTACTAGTAACTTTAAAACTACTTAAGGTAACTTTATGTAATTACAAAACCAGAGGCTCGGCCTCTTGCATTTCTATAAAATAACTGCACCTTTGTCTTCCCATAAGATAGTATTACATTCCTTAAGTACAGTCTAGTACATGGATTTTCCTACTACAATCAAGGTTCATTGCTACTCCTATCGCAGCAGAACCCTGAATATTGCTGAATGACATACCTGTTATCTTAATCCTTGAACTTTGGTCAAGGAAGTTTCTATAACCAGGTCAGTATTTTTGATTAATGTAAATGAGATTCTATACATTTCCGTGATTATATTTTGAACGCTGACTCCTTTTACAAAACCCCTGCTTGTCGTCCCCATATCTTAATTCGTACCCATCCCCTATTTCTGTGAACACCACAGGTTTTCTATTTGAACCCTATATTTATTTTTATTTTAGAAAGGAACTGGGAAGCATGACGCATCAATCTTTTAGTTGTTACTTTTATGTATTTTTGCCTGGATAATGATTTCAGCATTCATATATATTTCTATCCCTCTCCTTTTCTTGTTGGCTGCTTGTTTACATATACAAGCGTTTCTTACTTTGTTTATTATACTAGTTCACTCTGTAAATTTAGTTTCTAATAGCCTACTTTGCTGTATAGTAGACTATTCAATATCGTTCCTCCCCTTAATTTTGACTTCCTTGTTCACGGTCAATAAGGGTAGAGAGTTTATCAGTAGCCTGACATTTTATGCGCTGAACGTGGACTTGTTCGGTGTAAGGCTTATAGCTAAATAGCCTTAATGATGCCCTATGGTACAATATAACCTTGCGTTAAAATTCCAATTATTTACTGAAAAATTATAGTACTTAAAAATATATGACTTTGATTAAGTTTAAGTCTTGGTTATTTAAACCCGAGGTACACCAGCATTAGTGAAGTGTGAATCTAGAATCATAGTTTGTATTGATAACCTCTGCTTGTTAGTCCAAAGGCCTAGTTGTTTATATAAAGAAACTGGCAAAACAACAAGGCAATATACATACATATTTATTACTAACGTATATGATGAAAGGGTTGCCGAACTATTTAGTGTACTTCTATGCAAACAATCCTAGTAAAACTTGCACTTAAATACTGTCTAAACATGTTACTTGTATATAATTAACATTTGTGAAATTAGTAGCTATACTTTGTGATAAACTATGACTTGACTTAATATGTGTGTCTTTAAGGAGAAGGGTACTCACTTATATATGTATATGTTTTCCCACATTCTCTACTCAATGTATTGCTTTCGAACATTTCTACTACTAAATATTCGAAAGGGCAAGTAACAGAATTTATTTACATAGGAAGCTTACTAGGTTCGAGCTACAAAATTAGCAACTAAACATAACTACATAACAACACTATCATCTTAGTCGAAAACAATGGCACAAACACCTCAGTACGCAAATCCCTTATGATATACTTATGAATAGCAGTGTATAGCTAATTTGAATTCAACACAGATATACCAAATAGTCAGTCTGCTGCTAACTATTTGCTTTCTAATATGCTATGGTTTTAACACACACTTTGATGTTGATCTAACTCTCTTAGACAGGCTAGAATTCATGCTATAAATTTTTGTTGGAGTAACAAGAGGATGAATACATATCCATCTTTAAGAATGCAGACAGGACTTCAAATTGTTTTCAATCATTACTCAAGCAATATTAGCTTGTATATATGGTGCCAATACCCATCAGTGAACATGTGTATTAAATCAAAGCTATAATTAATCCTAAAATAGATTCTTAAGGAAGGAAAAATAGAATTTACTCATTTCTTTTCGACTGTGTTCATTGTTCTGTTTTTCATTTCTAGGTTTTTGTCCAAACTCTTTAAGTTTTACTCTAATTATTCTAGAGGATAACTCCTTAACTTACTTAAATACTTTCAATCAATATGATGGGTGCCTATCAACATAACTATAGTTTGAACAAAACGGTATTGTGAGTTGTTTACTCACGGAATTCTTTACTATGTTTTGTAATTTCTTTTTCTAGGTTTTTCTTTTAAACTTGCAAGACTAAATCAACTATTCCCATATACGACCCCTTAACAACTTAAATATTTGAAATCAATATATATATTAACACATACACAGTTAGAATCTACCAGGATAAATCATAAAATTTTGAAGAGATCAAAGGAGTTTACTCACTTATGCTGCTGTTAATATTTCTCACTGCCTTTTGCAATTTTGGTCACTCACTTGCCATGTAATTCCCATGTCCTTTCCTTCCGATCTCGACCATTTTAGTTTTAGGTAACTAGTAAGAGTTTGTGTGAGTTTGTGTGAGTTCTCAATGTATTTATAGATGAGAGAAAATGGAGGCTTTAAGCTGGGTAGGTGGCTAAGGCAAGAAGTCACACATGCAGCAGCCCTGAGGAGATGTTGTGTGTGATGTTTGATGTTACAAGTCTCTTGTTGTCATTAGTCATGCTCCTACGTACTTCATAGCATAGCCATGTTTTTGCTGTAAACACCCCTCTATGTATACCCTATATACATTAATAAATCAACCCTTAGTTCCTAAGAAACTAAGTTCATTAATGGCTCCTTTCTATTCGGCTGTCCTTATATTCAGACCTCACATGGAACAAGATTGTTCAAATCTTTCCATTTCAGCTGTATATGATATTTACAGGGACGTGCTATCACAAGTCTAATATTGCCTTAAATGGAGTATCAAATCTGCAAACCTAACCTCCTTATTATGCTAGTTGTGTCGCTTCATTTCAAATGCTAAAATGTAGGTTGCACCTATCCAATGACCTTCCTCTTTATTCGATTGTGTAATCTTGCAGCTTTATTCTTTTCATTCATTTCTGAGTTATTCGCTTTCATTTCAAATAAATGCTATGTAGAAAACAAATTTTACATCCTTACTTGTCTTATATATGTAAACATATATATATATGTATATCTTCATGTATACATATTCATTTATATATAATTTGATACATACTACATTTATAGATAAGAAAGTATATATACACGTTTAAATGTTATGCCTTTACTTAAATAAACTTGTCTAACAAATATATATACATATATGTATTTGAATTAAACAGTTATTAGAATTAAGTGCCTCTTTTTAATATAAAAATCAAGATCTTCTTATGTAAAGGAAAAATGATACTTTACTTCTCTAGTTACTTTATGTAACTCGATGTATATGATTTTAAAACAAGTTTTAACATAACAAAGATGTTTTAATCATTATGCATTGCGCTATCTATATGTAAATGTGAATATGACTAGTTAATATATACACATGATATCAAAATAATTATTCAAATCTAAATGAGTTTGATATCATCAGTATTTAAAATAATGAATGTCTTGTATTTATTTTATATCTCTTTTATTTTATTGCTTAAGTAAACTGTTTTCATTTGAGTTTTAAAAGCAATTAAAACACAACAAGATGATAAAATATTAAATACTTGTTTTATACAGATATACTTTGGTTTTCAAAATAATCAACAATATATTGATTTGGAACTTCCATGATATATTCCCAAATATATAATTCTTATTTATTTATTTAAATTAAGTTATCAGCATTATCTATACATTACGGATTTTAAAACCAGCCCAAAATTTGGTTCGTTACAATCTACCCCCTTAAAAGAATTTCGTCCCCGAAATTGAATAGTACGAGGAGATTCCAGTTATTTTCGAAATCATAGATTTATCTCTACCAATTTCCAATTAGGTTCCAATTTCTTGACTCTATATCTTAATCCCTTATCAACCCGTATTATCTCATTTTCTTATTTCAAGGAAATACCCCTGATTATATTTGGGACATTAATCCCAAAACTTATCTACTTCATCAGTTTGAACCAAATTTATTCAATTATATTCACGTGGTTCAAATTCTCTTTTCAAACTCTAATCCAATTTAACTAACTGATTCAACTCTACACCACTCAACCTTAGTCTAGTCCATTCAATCCACTTGACTTATTCCATTTAAATTTTTGAGTTCCTGAATCCAAATTGCCGCTTTTTATATCAAATCAGTTTGAAATCATCCATTCAAAACCTTTGAATTTTTCCAAAACATCTTATTTCTATCAAACAGTCTTTCCAAGGCAGTAGTCCATCACTTAGAAATTCAAAAATGAATATTGGTGATGTTGTAATCATAATCAGTATATTTCCTAGCGACTGAAATGAGTTCAATGCTGTATCCCTTTAAAACCCTTTTAAATGTGATTTTTATCCAAATCTTACCAAAATAATATTATAATATTATTTTCTTGGAAATATATTTCTAACTTCCCGGGATTTCAAGTTCCAGTTTGAATTTAGTTTTGGTTCATCTCATTTATATATTTTATTCTTATACAAATTCCAATTTGGTTTTATACAACCATCTCGATGTCATAATAACAACAAACAAAGCCAATAATAATAATTTCAAAAAATTATTCTTTTTATATCAAAATATAATTTGGGGCAAAATTATTTCATTTACCCTGCTTTTGAAATAATACTGTGTCGAAGTACTCTGTTCAAGATTTTAAAAATACTTATCGATATAGGTTGCAATCCCGTATTGACCAGAATTTATAAACCTCTTGGTAAACCAATCAACACAATATAAAACAATTTTTATATCAATTAACAAATATGCTCTCATATATATACATTCAAACTCAGTCTAGGGTATTACTAACCCCATTTCTATTGAGTTACGCCACAGAGCCCAGGTTAGTCCTAAACCATTGCTCAGATACCAACTATAACGATCCGAAAAGTTCCGATCCTGATTATCGACACAAATGCATATCCTGTATCATATATCGACTAATCAAGCATCAGAAATTAACAAATCATTAATAGAAAGAAGTTAGAGGGTGAGAAACAGAAACAAAGAAAGTTAGAATAGAAGAAAAAGAAGAATAAAACACAACAAAATCAGAGTATCATGAATCTCACAGCGGAACTGAATAAAAAATATTATATAACAGTACTTGAAATATAAACTGGTACTTATACTTACATATATCATCAGAGTACAATTCATATACAATACAGCGGAAATAACTTTATATATCTAACGTCGAAGTTTCCTGCTCCAAGCTTCTTCAAGTGAATCTGTAAAATCCTGAACTACTTGACTGCCCATACAAATTTGGGCACCCAAGAGTTTATGGAAAACATAGAAAAATAAAATCTTGGTCAGTCATGGGACTGGTTTGAGTAAACGATTTTTAAAACAGATTGATTTAACGTTCAAAAATCATTTTGAAATAAATGACAATCGTAAGACTAATCCATACATAAATACAGATGGTTTTTACCTTACGGTAACCCGAACATTTTTGATAATAAAACTATTCTAATATTATCATAGTGTCTAAACACAAATAAATAGCAATCCAGCGGAATGCTTTCATCTCACGCTCCACATATATAGTATACAATCAAAACTGGGGGTGCTTATGGGAGATTGAATTCCGACTATGACAAGGTATGGAATCACCTGCCGACAGTGTATCTCTAGAGGGGAATACATTGGGTTCAACAAGAACGTCTTGTAACCCAGCCCACACATGACCGACCACTCATTTCGCTTGAGTGTATCGAATGTATATCACCAACGGTTGTGTACATGTAACAACCCGGATTTTCAGAACCAATTTAAAAAATTTATTTAAGGAAGTTTTGTTAGAAAATGCGCCAAAATTTAAAAATTCCATTATTAAAATAAATTATTGAAAGAAAAGCAAACAAAAAATACAATATCGTAAAACTTTTAATGTATCTATGTATTAACACATGATATTTACTACTATATGTTTTGAAATTTGAAAAGTTGCAAACCTTCTAATAATTAGCATTAAATAATTAATCTAGCATTCATCTCTTTCCGTTTATTCTCTCTTTCTCATTGTTATTTACTTTTGAAATTTGAATTAAAAAGTTAAATAACAAAAAGTTTACATTTTTATTGTAAATGAGAAATATGAAAAGTGATTTATTTGTTTGGATAAAAAGTTAAACAATAAAAAGTTTACATTTTAATTGTATAGGAGAAAATATGAAAAATGATTCATTTGTTGAATTGAAAAGGTTAAACAAAAATATATTTGTTGAATTGAAAAGGTTAAACAAAAAAAGGGTTTACATTTTTAATTATTGTATATGAAAAATGAACATTGGTTTGGATAGAAAAGTCAATAAAATGGTATTTACATTAAAATTTACATTTTAATTATGTAAGAATCATATTAAAAGGTTCAAGATTATAAAGTTGTGTTTACATAAAAGATTACATTTTTATGTAATAAAGATTTATTAAAAATTGTTCATAGTTTGTTAATATGATGTAACATAAAAGATTTCCTTTTTATGTAATAATGATTCATTGAAATATTCATTAGTTAGTTAAAAATAAATTGATTGCAATTAATTGTAATTAAGTATTTTGTTGTTGTACATTAAACGATAAATGGAAGTTACCAACGTAATACGATATAAACAAAAATATCAACAATATTCTTAAATTAAAGATTTGTTGAATACATAGAAATTCAAATGAATTCTTTATACATGTTTGAAAAAGAAAATGCTAATCCATATGATATTATGGTTGAGGAAATCATAGTAAGTATTAATTAGCAAATTTATGGATTTCGGTGCTAATGAAAAGGCTATATTTTAGGTAAAGTATAATTAATGAGATGGACATGGAAAGATATTAGAAATCAAATGAATAAATAATCTTTAAGTTTTGCAACCTAAGGATTCTTTATTTCGTATACAAAATTCATTCTATGTCTCTACTTTCTCATCCTAAACCTAAAATATTATAACCCTAATTCTTCATAGCCGCCATTCCCTAACCAACGCCCAGAATTCTTCCAATCTTCTTCCTATCTTTTCTTCTAATCGGTGCAATGATTTTCGAAGATTTCAAATGCAAACGAAAGAGCATCTCGAGAGCTCTAAAGTCAACGGACAAGATCACTTAAAACGTTGTAACTTGGGGTAATTTCTACTATGGAGTGGCCGACTTTGGGTGGGTTTTTCGAGAGGATGACGAGGCCGAGTTGGCTCATGTTGGTGGCACAGGTAGGCGGCGGTGAGGGCTTCAAGGTGATGGGTTCAGATCGGGTATCGGGAGGTTCTGGTGATGTGAGATTTAGAGAAATAGACGGAGCAATTGGATATCGCGTTTTCTGTTGAACGAAGAAGAAGGAGCGGCCGTAATTAGTTAGGTGATTAACTAAAGTAATTAATTATTTATTTAATTATTAAAGTGTTTATTATAAAAATGGTTGTATCTTGTTCATATCAAATCAGAATTTGATGAAACTGAAAGCGTTGCGACCATAAATTCAAGATCTACATGATGGAACAGTCTGAAACAGATTTGGAGCTGACTGCAAATTTAGAATGAATAAATACTGTGAGATCTCTATTTTAAATAAATTTTATTACTGATTGTGAGGTGAAATCCATATATGTGTTGTCTAAAATCTGAATTGATTGTTTGTAATTGTGTTTAACGACTGGATTGAATTACAAATGTCAGAAAAACGTTCACGTTTAATAAGAACATGGTTAGACAATAAAATCAACCGATCAAGGTGAGATTTATCGATTTAAATTTAAAATAAAAAAATTATATATATATATATATATATTGTGATTTTAATATTAAATATATGCGCCATATAAAATTTAGGTTAATTGATTGACTGCGGTTGTGATGATTTGTCGAATTATATTTTTTAATATAAAAATATAATCTTTAATTGTTTAAATAAAAATGTCAATATTTAGAATAATGTTATGTCAGGATAAAAATATCATTTTGTTAGAAAATATTTTGTTAAATTAAAAATGTCCTTTAGTTAGAAAATGTCATGTAAATTAACATGTCATTTATATTAAAGAACATATTTTGTAAATTAACATGTCATTTATGTTAAAGAACATATTTTGAAAATAAATTTGTCATTTATGTTAAAAAATAAATTTGTCATTTATGTTAAAGAATCACGTCGTTTATTGAGAATAAAGTTCATGTTACAATAAAATGTCATATGTTTAGAATATGTTCATGTTATAATAAAATGTCATATGTTTAGAATACGTTCGTGTTACAATAAAATGTCGTATGTTTAGAATACGTTCATGTTACAATAAATTGTCATATGTTTAGAATACGTTCATGTTACAATAAAATTGTCATTTTTATTGAAATATAAATTGACAAATAAAATTGTCATTTTTGTTGAAATTAGAATTGACAAATAAAATTGTCATTTTTGTTGAAATTAGAATTGGCAAATAAAATTGTCATTTTTGTTGAAATAGATTGTATGAAAACAAAACTATCTTTTCATTTTGTCACTAGAATTAGAAAACCTATATGTAGACAAAATTATCTTTTTATTTTGTCATTAGAAGAATAGAAAATGTATGCGAATAAAAATTCTTTTTATTTAACATTAGAAAACATGTAGGTAAGTTATGCAAATAAAAATTCTTTTTATTTGACATTAGAAAACATGTAGATAAGTTATGCAAATAAAACTCCTTTTTATTTGATATTAGAAGACATATTTTGTAAACAAATATGTCATTTAGTTAGAAAATGTTATGTTAAAATGGAAATGTCATTTAGTTAAAATATATGTTTCGTTAGACAAAATATCACCTTTATCATGTTAGACAAGAAATAAAAAAATTACTTGTTAAAATATATGTTTTGTTGAAATTAAATTATAAATATTTATTTATAATATAAATAGTGAAAATTTGTTAAATAGAAAATAATTCAAACCGAATTATAATTAGTTAAATTTATTAATCAATGATTTATTTATATAAACTGTTGTTGTCTGAAAACTCTACACGGGTATTAGGATGATATTTGACATACACTAGTCCCAATATTTATTTGTATGTCAATCGATGGATTGACAGTCTGTGAGGAGCGTTATTTATTTATTTTAATGCTCACACAGTTGTAAATTTCACTCTGGATGTGAATGGATTGTTTAATGATTATTTATCATTATTGTTATATACATGCGATGTATGAAATCCATATAACTGAAATTATATGGTAATTGATTGAGTCGCATTCCGATTCAGAATATTTTTATATAAAGAATATTTTAAAAATAAAGAATCTTTTAAAATATAGAATATTTTAACAAGTATTTTAAAAATCATATTCAGTGACGAATAAAATTATGATTTTTATGTCCATCCTTGGATGGACACAAAATATAAAAATATGAAGCCGGGTTAAGTATAGAAACGCCATTTTTAACCCGAACAGGTTTATCGATTGATTTTATTTAATTTATAATGAATATCGAAAATAAATGATTTCAAAATCTAATATTTTGAAAATATTAATATTTTAATATGATAAAGATATAAAATATTCAATTTTGATTTAAAATTGAAAATGAAGTAGGAATCGTTTTAAAATAAATTTATAAACGATTTGTAAAATACGTTTTAAATGGAAATCGACGAAATATATATAATATATATATTATATATATTTAATTGCCTGAATAGAACGCGCTGCGCAGCGACCGTTCGCGAATTTTGACCATTAACTTCAAATTGATGTGACGGGAGATCCGACCATCGGATTCTCCTAAAACCGGAACAGTTGGGTTCGTATGGATAAGAGCTTTCCAATGAATATAAGAGTTTTAAAATCTGACGGTTAAATTTAGAATTATGTCCAAATCAAATTTGAAAAAGTCGCTATGGATGCAGTTCGATGGCCTTTATTGGAAACCGACTGCATGGGCCTTAAGAAAACTATTAAAAATATGGGAAAATTATGTAAAATCATAATAAATGATTTGAAAAGAATTTGGATGAAAAAATCCAGTTTTGTAAAGATAAAAATATATTTTTATCGAAATGAACTAGTTATTAACTAGAATAAATCTTTAAATTAAGATTTAATGAAGTTTTCCAATTTATTAACTGTAACAACCCAAGGATTTTCGTCCCCGAAAATCGACATAAATACATTTACTGTTACTCATGCCGAACCTCCAAACACCGAAAACACTAGATAGTTATTAAAAAGAAATTAGAGGGTGAGATAAGAAAGAAAGAAATATTAGAATAGAAGAAGAAGAAGAAGAAGAACCAACACAACACAGAGTCTCGCATCGCAGTTGAACAAAATATAATACAGAAATAAAACTTTATTGTGAGCTTTTAAAAATACTTACTATATCAGAGTAAGTCACACATCTGGACAGTGATCATAACCTGTCCTCATATACAATCACACAGCGGAATAAATACTAGATATAATACGTCTGAGCACCTCCAGCTCGTCTCTAGACATCGCAGCATCCGATAACCTGGACCTGTACAACCCGGTCTAACCCGAGGATTTACAAAACACCGGGTCAGTCTGGTGAACCAGAGTGAGAAAAACTCGCACAGTATTAAGGGTATCACACAACCTGATTTTAAAGTTAAAATCTTTTCGAAAGAAAAGGATAATCATAAGACCAAATCCACACATAAACACGAACGGTTTTTACCTTATAATAACCCAAACATTTTTGAAATCAATGTCTTTTCTGATATTATAACAGTGTCTATATACAAGTAGATATCAATCTAGCGGAACGCTTGCATCTCACGCTCCACATATATAATATACAATCAAAATCGCGACGCTTGTTAGAGATTGGATTCCCACTATGCTAAGGTATGGGACCACCTGCCGATAGTGTATCTCTAGAGGGGAATACACTGGGTTCAACAAGAACGTCTTGCAACCCGGCCCACACATGACCGATCACTCATTTCGCTTGAGTGTATCGAATGTATATCACTAATGGTTGGGCTCAAACCACCATTTAGCGAAAAGAGACAGCATCGAAATAGATTAAAGAAGGAAAAGGTATTTCTCTAGATAGGTGATTATACACCCTAATGGGAGCGACCAACATAGCCATGCTGCCTCCCCGATTTTTGTAACACCCCACCTCCGTTAAGGACACTCACAAAGGGAGTGCCTTAACTTTGATGGGGCATTTTAGTAGACAGAACAGAAACTTACAAGACAGATAAAACAATACTTGAAAAATTTATAGCTTTTATTACAAAAGAAACCGAAGTAAGTTTGGTTACATCCTTTCAAATCACAATATCGGAATTCAAGTACAAAATATCAGTCTTGTACAAAAGCCTTTAGAATGCATTGTTTTTAAAAATCATAATCCCCAACATAAACTGCCATGCCAAAGCCAGACGTTACTTCAAGCAGAGAATATCCGAATCAAGCTCCTAGATTTCCACCCTACAAACCTGGAGGGGGAAACGGAAGAAAAAGGGGCGAAAACAAGCAAGGTCAGACTTAAAGTCTGGCAAGTCCAGTGACTTTCAGCATATGAACAGATAATAATAATTATGACATGAAAATAAAACTGGATGCGAGATAACAGTAACAGGAGTAGCAGATATACTTAGGTTAAATAGAAAAAGAACAGAATGATGTAAGCTACTACTTTTCACCTCTCTGCACTAATACTAGTATAACAGGATTGGGTGTCACCCCAATGTCTAAACTGAACAGAAACAGGAACAGAATAATTTCCACAAAAGAGAATGCTAGTAATGGGCTTTTACCACCCCAACAGAAACAGACAGAATGCTAATAATGGGCCTTTACCACCCGAACAGAAACAGACAGAAACAGATTAATCCCTACGGAAACAGAATGTAGAATTAGGTGTACACTAGTAAATGGGCCTTTACCACCCAAACAGACGGTACCACGCAGAAACAGACAGGTGTTACCACCCAACAGAAACAGACGGTCCCAACAGAAACAGACAAAACTAAGTGTAAACTAAAACCCTACCCCATGCGATCGGCTCCCTAATACATAAATACCCTGTTCCAGCCCCACAAAAGGGTGTATCACTCCCCAAAGTGGCAACCTTTAAATGACACAGACCTATTTACAGATGTCACGGCGTCTTACATCCTCAGAGGCAGACCGGGATCCATGCACGCACATGACCCAGTTGGAACGCACCATCAGCACCCCTCGCCATTATCAAAATGAACCACTTATAATTAGTTCAGTAAGCGTGCCCGGACCCTACCTACTATTGGGTCAAAGTTTTGATACCAGAAAGGGTTACTGACTAATATGGGTCCCAAACAACAGATGACACAAGTAATTTCCCTCCTAACCTTGTGTCCCCAGACTAACAGATTTCAGATTAACTTGTTTACAAGTTTAGACATACAGAGTTCAGATCAACTAATTCATAGATCAGACAAGTTTTCAGACTAACGGATCAGATATACGGTTAACAGATTTACAGATGTGTCTAACTTTGTAATTGGGCCTACAGATTCATGAAACGGGTTTGTTAAATTCATTAATCCAATTGGTTCAACCCTATCCACCCAACACGTTTTAGACATCATATTTATCTTAGATTTGTATTAATTAAAAATTAATGCGCAGACCTCTCACATTAGACTGACAGTTTGCGGCCACTGGTTAGGCTGGTTGGTTCCGGGCAGATTTCTGCTGCAAACTGAGTCTAACCTCAGGTTTCAAGCATGTTATGACTAACTTCTCACATTAGAACCTATTGTTTCCGGCCACTGGATGTGCCAGGCGGCTCCGGGCAGGATTACGCCGCAAACTCATTCTAACCTCGAGTTAGCCATGTTTCATGTTTAGCCAATGCATTCATTCACAGACTATGCTAAAATCAGACTAATTATGCTAATTTAACAAATTAACTTCTGTACAAGTTACAGCAGATTATTCGAGATTCTATTAACAAGTTTTGCTCAATTTTAAATCGAGTCTACAGATTTACATACTTCAAATTTCAGCATTTCAGTTCCAACAGATTACGCCATTCAACAGATTAAACATATAACAGATCTTGCAGATTAGGCGATTTAGCAGATTTAGCAGATAAGGCAATTTAACCTAATTAGCAGATTAGGCAATATAACAGAACTAGCAGATTAGGCAATATAACAGAACTAGCAGATTAGGCAATATAACAGATTTAATCATTCCTTAAAGTTTCATAGACATATCTTACCTAATTGTAAATTTGGCCTAAGTTTGCATGCCTAAATAGTTGTCATGATTCACAATATGATCATATACCCCACGTTTGCATTGAATTTACATGGCACAGATTATGGTCATAATTTACCATATAACACATGTCCCAAATTTAGTTAAACTTGCCTAGTACAAAAGATTCACATATAAATTATACCAAATATAGCCATCGATTTCAATGCATGTCATATATTCAAAAATCTCCCACTTAGGTGTTATTCACATTTAATAGTTATCAAATCTTAATATAGATCTTCACACCTAATTCATATTCTCTTTTTATCTCAAGTCATGAATTGTTATATAAACAATATGCCCAACAATCTAGAACTTTAAATTATAACAGATCTTAATTCAAAATATGCGTTATGTCCAATGTCTCAAGTCACATGTTAACATACAATGGTTCGTCTTCTTCCAATTCACAGAATATGCATAGATCTAAATCTAGTTTACAATATATGTCCTTTTAGTCACAAATTAGCCATGTCCAATTATGCCATCGTTCATTATTTGTCCCAAAGTTTAGCGTTTGTGCGTTAATTTCTTATGAGATTTGGCGCAGGCTCGTGGTAGCCTGGCTATAGAACAGAAAGAAGAAAGAGATACAGAATAAAATAGAACAAAACAGAACATACACAATCTCAAATTCAGATTTACAATCACGTCACAATTATAATTAAAGTTTATTTCGGAAAATAACTGTACTTGCCTTTCGTGGTTTTAAGAAAGGATAATAAACTATTGTTGATGCAGAAATGTTGAATTACTCCTCTTTAATTGTTGTTGTAGCTCTAAACTTTGATATGAGATTTGATTTAGCTTTTAATTCTATTCAGGTTGGAAGAAGATGCATCAGTCCAAGTTTTGATCCCAGCAGAGTAGCGACGCCATTTTTATTTTTTTATTTAGAATAGAGACAGAGTATAGATAGAATGAAATTGTGTAGAGAAAATGAGGCTAGGGGGCTGTTTATATAGGATTAGGCAGACGAATCTAGACAGAAAACGAGACCGGATACATCAGAATGTACCAGGTTCAAAAACTTGGTTTCGGGAGCAGGTCGACCCCCAGGTCGACACTATGGTCGACCTGGTCTGGCCAAGTCGACCCCCAGGTCGACACTATGGTCGACCTGGCCCTTGGGAGGTCGACACTATGGTCGACCCCCAGGTCGACCTGGTCCATGGGCGGGAATTTTCCCGCCCAGCCTGTTCTGGGATTTTGAATTCGAATTTGAATTCGAATTTTCGAGCTGTTTTCGATTCTGAAATTCTCTGAAACTTCGGAGGGCCATATTTCCCTTATACAGACTCCGTTTCTCGAAAACTCGGACTCGTTTCCAAGCAGAATTTCGAGATGAACGCAATGGCACAACCCGTTTCCCTTCATTCTTATTTTAAAAATTAATTATTCTCTGATTTGTTACTTATACGATCACGGAAAATACGGGGTGTTACATTCTCCCCCCTTAAAGGATTTCGTCCCCGAAATCTTCAAGTTAAGAAGAATGCGTCCGACCATTCAGTCATCCATCTACTCAGCCATCATCCACACGCATCCATTGTCCTTAGAAAACTTCTAATGTTGTATGAACATATGAAAAAGTGTGTGTATATGTTCCTTATCTAATGCAAAGATCAGGCGGTCCACTGATTCAGTTGACCTCCTTAATGCGAATTATGTCAGTGCCATGAGTCCAACATGTATGCAATTTCCTATTTGATACATATCATTCTTATATGAGTGACAACCATTCATTCATATGCAACATCAATGTGATGAGTCAATCATTTTGCATCCAAAAAAATTGAAAATGCTCACACATCCATATGCAGTATGAGAGTGTTTTCGAGCTGATCTAGTGCCTAGTGTGTGTATATGCATCCACGAGCAACCACTAGCAACCACTTGCATCCACTTGCAACCATCAAACATAACATGTCTCAAACACATGTTTACACCCATTGGTTTCTACCTAAAGTTCGAAAATTCGATCGATAGGATATAGTCGAATGATGGAAGCGAGCACAGATAAAATAAAAACTTGGTTCCCATTAGACCTTGGTTGAGAAAATAATTCTCCTAAGTATCAACCCCGATGACCGAAATCAACATCAGATTGACACCCAGAGGATTACCCTCTTTAGACAATGTCAAAACTGGAAATCTTAATCTTATCAGAAATATTCAAATACTTACAGACTACTGGTATAGATCAGATCACCAAATGATTCTTAGGAAACTAAGCATGATAAAACCCAGAATGTATGCGTCTTACTTGACGCCTAAAACAGATATCTCTCAAACCCCAATCTATCACAAGAAGATGAGTCATAACCCTTATGGGTTTGAGCCTACAGTGGAATCAGAAACAATACTAGTATTAAAGTGCAGAGTATCGGTTACAGAATCAAAATGCCAGAATCAGAAAGAGTTTCAACTCAACAATCAGATAAAGAAATTAAACCTCCCACCGAAAGTTTTCCTAATTCTATCCTATCCACTAGCCTCGAGAGTGTTCGCCTGCCCTCCAGAAGCTAGTCCTGCCCTCTGCTCTTGCCCTCTTTTTTTCGGGCAGTCTGTAACGACCCGGAATTTTGGGCCGAATTTAAAATTTTTATTTTAATCATTTTAATGGGTCTTTAATATTTAAAATAATTTATTTTATATAATAACGACTATAAATTTATTTTAATCGAAGTTAAAACGAATGAATTTTATTTAAATTATAAAAGGAGTTAGAAATAGCGCAGCAGTTTTAAAATTTGAATTTTAACTTTGACTGACTATACAGGATGCAAAATAAATCGGATTTTAGCGAAACCAAAAATATTAGAATCTATTTAAAAATATCTTTTCAACGAATCCAAAAAATTGAAATTTCATAGCGGGAATCAAAAGTTATGCCCAAATCAAGATATCAGAAAAACACGAGAAAGTTTATATATATAGGACCGAAAACGCTACTTTTTACATACGAATGAATTTGGACTCGGAACCACTTCCATTGAGTTCAAAATGATGTTTCTGCATTGGAAAAGTATAAAAACTTATATATTTTGAGTTTTGGAAATTATTCATATATAAAATATATTTTTAAATATGAAATATATACGCCTTGAAAAGTGAAGTTTTGCAAACGGTCTTCAAATTAAACGAATAATTGGAAATCTTATTTAAATCTTAATTAACAGATTTATTCTTTCCCAAATGGGTTTAAGAACAGTGTTTTCTAAGACACTATTCACGACAAACCCAAATTTTAATCTGATATTAAATATCATGCTTTGAATAGAAATTATATCGATTTATGTTCAATATCAAATTCTGAAAATCAACGTATATCAAATTGGGAATAACGATATTAATATCTTCCAAATTCCCACAATAATATCTGTATAATCACAAAATCCAATACTGAAATAATCCGAAAATTATTTCCATTCAAATCCATTCCAATATATGTACTTGAAAATCTTGGTTTTATTAAAACCACTTTAATCCTTTTATTTATTTTAATTAATTTATTAAAATAAATAAATCACTCATTCTTTTACATTGAAACATATATTTACATTAAAATGAATCTTTTTCATTCTTTTGAAACAAATTAACTAAAAAAAAGGTATTCTTTCTAATGTAATCAATCTTAAATAAAAATGAAATCTTTTTAATGTAATCTTTTTAGTTCAACCTTTATTACATTGAAAAATGTAATATTTTCATTTCAATCTTTATTACATTGGAAAATGTAATGTTTTCATTTCAACTTTATTACATTGAAAAATGTAATACTTTCATTTCAACTTTATTTTCAATACAGTCTTTATTACATTGAAAAATGTAATATTTTCATTTCAACTTTATTACATTGAAAAATGTAATATTTTCCTTTCAAACTTTATTCTAAAATGTTTGTAAATTCGTTTATAAAACGATTCCAACTTTTATTTCAATTTTAAATCCAAATTGAATATTCTATCTATTATCATATTAAAATAATATTATTTCCAAAATATTTATTTTGGAATTAGCTCTTTAAAACATGCATTATAAAATGTATAAAATAAATCGATAAACACGTTCGGGTTAAAATGGTGTTGCTATTTAAAACAGATTAAATAGCTCAATCCATTATCTTATTCATTTATATTTTACACTGGGCCAGACCTCCCACATTAAGCCTACGACTTGTGGATGCTGGATATGCCGGTTGGTTCCGGGCAGACTTATCCCACAAGTTGGGCTTAACCTCGTGTCATGACCCAATTCGTATTTGCGCACTTGGACCTCTCACATTAGGTCTAACATTTGTGGCTGCTGGATAAGCCGGTTGGTTCCGGGCAGACATCCACCACAAATGTGACCTAACCTCGTGCCCAAGTACAATTATAATTTTATAATTATAATTAACTTTTCTAAAACACACTCTTTGAAAATATCCTTTCCATTAAAGAATCTTAATTTTAAATATTCTTTAATTCTAAAATGACGTGATTTCAAATGTCTTAACTTACCTTTCAAATCTTTATAAATGTCTGAACTTTCCATATTATTATAACAATTAATAATAATCTTCCCAAAATGTCTTATTTTGAAATCAAATCTATTTATTGCCACATAATGACAAATAAATGTAATCTTTCCAAAACGTTCAAATTTCGAAACCCAACTTTCTTATCTTAACATGTGGACAGTAAATATGTAATCTTTATAATTAAATCTCCTTTATTATAACTTTTAAACAATAAAGATATAATCTATTTAAATCAACGCCAATTAATTCCATTAATTGAGTATAAATTAAAATATTCATTAATTCAAAATTGATAACAATAATATTAATCTTTTCAAATGTTGATTTTTGCAACAAATCTTCTTAATTTAACATGTTGACAATTAAAAAGGGTATCTTTTTAATTCTAATCTTTTATTGTAATTTTTTTTACTAATAAAAATGTTATCTTTCCAATTCACTCTTTTTATTGTAACTTTGACAATACATACCTTCCCTTTTGAAAACATGGAAACCATCCATTGGTTCCTTTAATTGAATATTGGATTATAATATTCTTTAACTCAAAATTGGAATGAGACTCACACAATTTCCATATAATTTGATTACACGGATTTCAAACATCGCACTTATTCCATAATAATGTCAACCATTCACATAACAGCCAAAGTGCAATTTATAACTAAATACAAGGGTGACGTGTATTCCAATATCAACCCAAGACACGTGTGGGGTTTCAACCAACACAAATTCAGATAATACATTATTAATTGTGCTTTTTGGACGATGTGTGGAAATTGATCATCCAATCAACATAGACAAGTCAGAAAACTTGTTATGGCAGTGTCAACAAATTTTATATATCATAAATGACATAACATTATTCGCCATACTCACATATTTCAAATGTTAAACAATTCACAATATTCATCCAACTCAATATTCATTCCAACAAACAATTTCAACACAGTTAACTAAAAATAAATAATTATTCAGAAATTTGAGTGAGATAAAAGTTCTCACCTTGGCCGGGCTGTAATAGACGGTTTGGGCCCAATTTTTAGCCCAAAATCCAACATGCTCTAAAGTTGACAAAATTGATGTCTACGCGAATCTCTTGATGCCACGATCGCAGCAAATCCTGTTTCGTGCGATTTTGAGTTCGTATCAAAAAGATATGAATTTTCGAAGTTTGACCAAGTTAAATAATTAATTTAAATGGTAAAAAATACCCAAATTTTCAACTTGCTCAGAATTGAACGTAGTTAGTGTCATTGCGAAGATCTCGTCGCCACGATTCCAGCGGATCTGAAATCATCAGATTTAGACCTCGTATGTGATAGATATCGCGTTATAAACATTGAACATAAAATTAAATAAATGTTTTGCGTTTAAGCCCTTAACCTTTTTTTTCCAACAGCACCCCTCCAGTAAAATTGACACTCCGGCCACCTGAGACCATGCCACCACTGCCAAAAGAACCGTATGCTTCCCCTCTACCACTGCCTGAAGTCGCTCGACCTATCTCTCTTCGTGGGGCCCGCAGCGAACAAATAACCGAAATAAGCTTTCTGTCTTTCAAGCTACATCCCGGCGAATCCGTGCGATGATAGGTCTTGAATTTTTCATGATAGATAGAGGACAAGAAGATGAAAAAACCCAGAAAGGGTTTGGTCTGATTTTGTTCTGATTGAGAGATATAAATTATTTTGTTTTCAGGGGCTAATTTGCAAAATAAATTTTAGAGGAGGGAGCCGCTATGGAATAGAGGAAGAAGAAGGTGGCTATGTTATGCTTAGGGTTCAGCTAATGGCTGTTAAAAGATAATATATAGGTAGGTTATAAACTCAATTAGGCCCAATTACCCTTATGTACATATATTAATACATTTTTTTGTCCGCTTTTCGTAGTTTAAAAATTTGTGTTAACACCTACGAATTCCATTGTAATTGAAAATTGAAACATAAATATTCCTTGACATTATGGATTTAAAGAAACTGGTTTCGTCATTTCCAAGTCCGTATGAATTAACAATGAATTTTTGAAGTCTGAAAATTGACCGTTTTCACTGAAAAAATCAATTATAATTACATATTAATTCTAAAAATTCCAGAAAAATCATTTCTAGCTTTGTTTTGACGATACGAACCGAACAAAATTAATTTCATTGAATTTGAAGACCATTTGCAAAACTTCACTTTTCAAGGCGTATATATTTTATATTTAAAAATATATTTTATATTTAAAAATATATTTTATATATGAATAATTTCCAAAACTCAAAATATATAAGTGTTTATACTTTTTCAATGCAGAAACATCATTTTGAACTCAATGGAAGTGGTTTCGAGTCCAGATTCATTCGTATGTAAAAAGTAGCATTTTGGGTCCTATATATATAAACTTTCCCGTGTTTTTCTGATATCTTGATTTGGGCATAACTTTTGATTCCCGCTATGAAATTTCAATTTTTCGGATTCGTTGAAAAGATATTTTTAAATATATTCTAATATTTTTGGTTTCGCTAAAATCCGATTTATTTTGCATCCTGTATAGTCAGTCAAAGTTAAAATTCAAATTTTAAAACTACCGCGCTACTTCTAACTCCTTTTATAATTTAAATAAAATTCATTCGTTTTAACTTCGATTAAAATAAATTAATATTCGTTATTATATAAAATAAATTATTTTAAATATTAAAGACCCATTAAAATGATTAAAATAAAAAAATTAAATTCGGCCCAAAATTCCGGGTCGTGACACAGTCCCTAGTGAAGTGTCCCATCTCACCACAGTTGAAGCAAGTGCCCTTCCTTTTTCTGCAATCCTTGTTCACATGAGTCGAGCTTCCACAGGTAAAGCACTTTTTCTCCTTCTTATCTTCAGACTTCTCAATCTTCTTTTGTGTTTCCTTTTTGGGCTAGGCTTTCTTGTTCTGTGGTTCTTCCTTCTTTGCCTCTTCCTTGCCCTTGTCTTCCTCGTGCAGTAGTGCCATGTCCACCAATCTCTCGTAAGTTGCTCCCATGGGTACATGGGTTATGGCTAGACTGTGCAGTGGCTCGTTCAATCCTTTAACAAAGCGGAGAGCCTTTTTATGCTGAGTGTTGACTAAATCCAGTCCAAACCTAGCCAGTTGGTTAAACTGGTTGACGTATTCCTTGACCGTCATACTTCCTTGCTTAAGAGATAAGAACTTTTCCAGTTGTAGACTTCGTTCAGCTTACGAGAGGAATTTCGTCTCAAACCTTGTTCTGAAATCCATCCATGTTTCAACTGGCCTCTCGGCGTTAGTGACTTCCCACCAATAGGAAGCTTCGTCCTTGAGTAACCATACCGCCAATTGTACCTTCTGCCTATCGTCTTCCTCGAAAATGATGAACAAATCTTCGGTCTCCTTCAGCCAGTTCCTTGCTGCCACGAAGGATTCTGTTCCACAGAAGTCTTTTCCACCCATAGCCTTGAAGTCTCTACACGTCTTTGCGAAAGCATTTCCACGACGAGGAGGAGGAGGTGGTGGTATCGCTACCACTGGGGGAGGAATATCTGTTGGGCCCGTACCGTTGGCCCTAGCCTCTAAGTACCTCCTGAACTAGCCAGGTATTGGCACACCCTCTGGAAGGTTAAGATTCCCAAACATGCTGAAACGGAAGAAAAAGGATTCAAAATGGAGAACTGAAAAGATAGATATATGGCTTTCGGGGATTATGTTTTTCAAAATAAGCTTTATTTTTTGAAAATATTTCCTTTCAAAACCTTTTTGAAAATAGTTTTCAAAAACTTTACCCAATCTGGTAACCTTCAGCTCTAATACCAAGTGTAACACCCCACCTCCGTTAAGGACACTCACAAAGGGAATGCCTTAACTTTGATGGAGCGTTTTAGTAGACAGAACAGAAACTTACAAGACAGATAAAACAGTACTTGAAAATTTTATAGCTTTTATTACAACAGAAACCGAAGTAAGTTTGGTTACATCCTTTCAAATCACAATATCAGAATTCAAGTACAAAATATCAGTATTGTACAAAAGCCTTCAAAATGCATAGTTTTTAAAAATCATAATCCCCAACGTAAACTACCATGCCAAAGCCAGACTATACTTCAAGCAGAGAAGATCTGAATCAAGCTCCTAGATTTCCACACTACAAACATGGAGGGGGAAACGGAAGAAAAAGGGGCGAAAACAAGCAAGGTCAGACTTAAAGTCTGGCAAGTCCAGTGACTTTCAGCATATGAACAGATAATAATAATTATGACATGAAAATAAAACTGGATGTGAGATAACAGTAACAGGAGTAGCAGATATACTAAGGTTAAACAGAAAAAGAACAGAATGGTGTAAGCTACTACTTTTCACCTCTCTGCACTAATACTTGTATAACAGGATTAGGTGTCACCCCAATGTCTAAACTGAACGGAAAAAGGAACAGAATAATTTCCACAGAAGAGAATGCCAGTAATGGGCTTTTACCACCCCAACAAAAACAGACAGAAACATAATGCTAATAATGGGCCTTTACCACCCGAACAGAAACAGACAGAAACAGAAACAGATTAATCCCCACGTAAACAGAATGTAGAATTAGGTGTACACTAGTAAATGGGCCTTTACCACCCGAACAGACGGTACCACGCAGAAACTGACAGGTGTTACCACCCAACAGAAACAGACGTTACCAACAGAAACAGACAGAACTAAGTGTACCCTAAAACCCTACCCCAAGCGATCGGCTCCCTAATACATAAATACCCTGTGCCAGCCCCACAAAAGGGTGTATCACTCCCCAAAGTGGCAACCTTTAAATGACACAGACCTATTTATAGATGTCACGGCGTCTTACATCCTCAGAGGTAGACTGGGATCCATGCACGCACATGACCCGGTTGGAACGCACCATTAACACCCCTCGCCATTATCAGAATGAACCACTTATAATTAGTTCAATAAGCTTGACCGGACCCTACCTACTGTTGGGTCAAAGTTTTGATACCAGAAAGGGTTACTGATTAATATGGGTCCCAAACAACAGATGACACAAGTAATTTCCCTCCTAACCTTGTGTCCCCAGACTAACAGATTTCAGATTAACTTGTTTACAAGTTCAGACATACATAGTTCAGATCAACTAATTCATAGACAGGCAAGTTTTCAGACTAACGGATCAGATATACGGATTTAACAGATTTACAGATTTGTCTAACTTTGTAATTGGGCCTACAGATTCACGAAACGGGTTTGTTAAATTCATCAATCCAATTGGTTCAACCCTATCCACCCAACACGTTTTAGACATCATATTTATCTTAGATTTGTATTAATTAAAAATTAATGCGCATACCTCTCACATTAGACTGATAGTTTGCGGCCACTGGTTAGGCCGGTTGGTTCCGGACAGATTTCTGCCGCAAACTGAGTCTAACCTCAGGTTTCAAGCACGTTATGATTAACTTCTCACATTAGAACCTATTGTTTGCGGCCACTGGATGTGTCGGGCAGTTCCGGGCAGGATTACGCCGCAAACTCATTCCAACCTCGAGTTAGCCATGTTTCATGTTTAGCCAATGCATTCATTCATAGACTATGTTAAAATCAGACTAATTATGCTAATTTAACAAATTAACTTCTGTACAAGTTACAGCAGATTATTCGAGATTCTATTAACAAGTTTTTCTCAATTTTAAATCGAGTCTACAGATTTACATACTTCAAATTTCAGCATTTCAGTTCCAACAGATTACGCCATTCAACAGATTAAACAGATAACAGATCTTGCAGATTAGGCGATTTAGCAGATAAGGCAATTTAACCGAATTAGCAGATTAGGCAATATAACAGAACTAGCAGATTAGGCAATATAACAGAACTAGCAGATTAGGCAATATAACAGATTTAATCATTCCTTAAAGTTTCATAGACATATCTTGCCTAATTGTAAATTTGGCCTAAGTTTACATGCCTAAATAGTTGTCATGATTCACAATATGATCATATACCCCACGTTTGCATTGAATTTACATGGCACAGATTATGGTCATAATTTACCATATAACACATGTCCCAAATTTAGTTAAACTTGCCTAGTACAAAAGATTCACATATATATTATACCAAATATAGCCATCGATTTCAGTGCATGTCATATATTCAAAATCTCCCACTTAGGTGTTATTCACATTTAATAGTTATCAAATCTTAATATAGACCTTCACACCTAAGTCATATTCTCTTTTTATCTCAAGTCATGAATTGTTATATAAACAACATGCCCAACAATCTAGAACTTTAAATTATAACAGATCTTAATTCAAAATATGCGTTATGTCCAATGTCTCAAGTCACATGTTAACATACAATGGTTCGTCTTCTTCCAATTCACAGAATATGCATAGATCTAAATCTAGTTTACAATATATGTCCTTTTAGTCACAGATTAGCCATGTCCAATTATGCCATCGTTCATTATTTGTCCCAAAGTTTAGCGTTTGTGCGTTAATCTCTTATGAGATTTGGCGCAGGCTCGTGGTAGCCTGGCTATAGAACAGAAAGAAGAAAGAGATATAGAATAAAATAGAATAGAACAGAACATACACAATCTCAAATTCAGATTTACAATCACGTTACAATTATAATTAAAGTTTATATCGAAAAATAACTGTACTTGCCTTTCGTGGTTTTAAGAAAGGATAATAAACTGTTGTTGATGCAGAAATGCTGAATTACTCCTCTTTAATAGTTGTTGTAGCTCTAAACTTTGATATGAGATTTGATTTAGCTTTTAATTCTATTCTGGTTGGAAGAAGATGCATCAGTCCAAGTTTTGATCCCAGCAGAGTAGCGACGCCATTTTTATTTTTTTATTTAGAATAGAGACAGAGTATAGATAGAATGAAATTGTGTAGAGAAAATGAGGCTAGGGGGCTGTTTATATAGGATTAGGCGGAGGAATCTAGACAGAAAATGAGACCGGATACCTTAGAATGAACCAAGTTCAAAAACTTGGTTTCGGGAGCAGGTCAACCCCCAGGTCGACACTATGGTCGACCTGGTCTGGCCAGGTCGACCCCAGGTCGACACTATGGTCGACCCCAGGTCGACACTATGGTCGACCTGGCCCCTGGGAGGTCGACACTATGGTCGACCCCCAGGTCGGCCTGGTATATGGGTGGGAATTTTCCAGCCCAGCCTGTTCTGGGATTTTGAATTCAAATTCGAATTTTCGATTCTGAAATTCTCTGAAACTTCGGAGGGCCATATTTCCCTCGTACGCACTCCGTGTCTCGAAAACTCGGACTCGTTTCCAAGCAGAATTTCAAGACGAACGCAATGGCCCAACCTGTTTCCCTTGATTCTTATTTTAAAAATTAATTATTCTCTGATTTGTTACTTATACGATCACGGAAAATATGGGGTGTTACAATTTTTGTCATTTCCCGGTTGATGAGGCCTGAGGTTATACATACTTTTAGAACATCTGGTCACCATTCACTTTGAATGTCACATCGTCAGATCCGCCAGATATCACTAATTGACGTCCACAAAAATACTCTAGTACTTAAGCTAAAAGAAGTGCCCTCTCCGCCACCAACTATAGTACATTTGAAGAAATCAATATACGTAACTCCTTTGGAAATACTCTGTCAGACACTCATCCATACAAGTCATCCAGGAACAGGATGAACCGAAGGTACTCTCCTACTGCATCCAATATAGGAATTACCCCATGGATCAGTAGCGAGAAGTCCTTGCATTCCGTAGATTTCAACCACGACAGAACCACAGTTTATGTCTGGTTGCAATCCCAGAGATTATTAGCAGTTCTTCCGTTTAATGAAGATCCACGGTCTTCAATGCTGCATCTCGATCATCTTCTGATATCTTCACGTATTTGTTGACGGAATGGTTTTCGAATATAATTTTGATCGCGGTCTTTCCGTATCAACAATCGTATTGGATAGATTTAATAGTCGGTGATTTAACTATCGAAATAATCAATGATTCAATCATGACAATCCAGTGAGTTCACTGGTTCAATATTCAGTGTCAATTGGCCTTTTAATTAAAAACAAATGTAAATTTAAAACACTCACATATTTTGATATTATGAATATAGTTTTCTCCTCTTATTTAACATAAGATTTTTCTTTGAACAACTACACTTTCATATATCTAGTTCCTTATTTTCACTCTCAAAACATTAGTCGCATTATTATCTAATATTGGGGAATCAATTAAACTTATTACTTGTCAAACAAAATTATGGAATATCTTTTATTTCATTACTTAGAAACAAAATTACATGCTCATTCTTATAGAATAAAACTCTACTTTATGTTTTCCTTTTATAACTCGAAAATATCGTTATAACTTCACGCAACCTCTTTTTTTTGTTTTCCTTTTACTTTGGAACTCTCGTTATATATTTATATATTCCTAATCTTCACTAAACGTTGCACTATTATTTCTTTAATGAAAATAATAAATTATCACTAACCCCTTTTACCATTACAGCTATTATCATCCTCGGATAATCCAGATGTCGTTCAAGTTGGGGTATTTTAATTACCTCTCAGAACTTGATCAACAACGTTCTTATCTTCAAATAGATAAGAGCTTTAACCCAATAATTCATTTCAATATCCACACAAATTCCATTTAACTATTTTGTTCAGATACAGTTTCATAAAACCTTCTTACTTTTTGAAAATCTCTTCTTGGGATATAACCATTATTCCTTAATTCCAAAATTAAGTAATTTCTTATAAAATACCTCCTTTTAACCTTTGCCTCTTAAAACAAATTCATTTTTATAATTCGGATTTGGTTATACAACCCTATGACCCACTCGTTCACCCAATTCAGTTTTACCAATTTCTTTTCTAATCCATTTAATCATTTCCCAGTTGGAATTCTTATTTCAATTTCCCACTTTGGCTTAATCCCACCATTAAGTAATTTTAATGCAAAATTTACTCTTTTACACTTTAAATCTCATTTATATAACCCTGGTTTATTTTAAACCCTTTTATCTTAATTTTCTTTAACTTAACTCAAATGTTAAGTCCACCTAAATTAAGTGATCGTATTCACTTAAATTCCTTTATAACTTCGTTATCAAAAATTTGGGTTTTAAATATCAAGTAGATATCAATATACAAGTAGATATCAATTTAGCGGAACGCTTGCATCTCACGCTCCACATATATGGTATACAATCAAAACCACGACGCTTATTGGAGATTGGATTCCCACTATGCTAAGGTATGGGACCACCTGCCGATAGTGCATATCTAGAGGGGAATACACTGGGTTCAACAAGAACGTCTTGCAACCCGGCCCACACACGACCGACCACTCATTTCGGTTGAGTGTATCGAATGTATATAACCAACGGTTAGGCTCAAACCACCGTTTCCCGAAAAGGGATAGCATCGAAATAGATTAAAGAAGCAAAAGGAATTTCTCTAGATAGGTGATTATACACCCTAATGGAAGCGACCCATGTAATAACCCGGAAAACTGAGCTAATTTAAAATTTTTATTTTGGCAATTTTAATGAATTTTGAATGTTTAAAATGAATTATTTTAAATAATATAGATGAGAAATTTATTTTGAATAGAATTCGAACGTATATATTTATATACGTCGTCGTTAGAATATAAATATTTATTTTAAATTATAATGGGAATTGAAAATGGCGCGGTAGTTCGAAAATTCGATTTCGAACTTCAAATGAATGTACCGGGTGCAAAATAAACCAGATTTTAGCGAAACCAAAAATATTTGAATCTAATTGAGAATATCTTTTCAACGAATCCGGGAAATCAAAATTTGATAGCGGGAATCAAAAGATATGTCCAGTTGAAAATTCAGAATAGTCGCTATGGAATTCTGGCCCTTAAAAATGGAAATTTTGCAAACGACCTCTGTTTTTGACGAAACCACTTTTGTTGGGTCCTGATGTCAAGTTATTGCTAGATTCCAAAATTCGTAATTTTTTGAATCAATATGTGAGAGTGGCGAAGGAAAATGCGTTTGACCAGTTTTAGTTGATTTTAATCGACTGGAAAATGACCATTTTTCAAACGGCCTCAAAATTCGATGAAACTAGTTTTGTTAGGACCGTATCGTCAATACGAAGCTAGAGATAATTTTTCTAGATTTTTTCGAGTTAGTATGTGGCCCCGGTAAATTGAAATGCACGTTCAAATTCAATATATAGAGTTATATGTTGATTTTGATGAAAATTGATCGAAACGATCGAATCAGTTTACGAGACATATCCCATTGTGTTCGGAATGGGGGTAATTAGCTATGGATGACAGTCGGTGGGCTTGATTTCGAGGTAAAAATAAAAAGTTAATTTATGAGAGAATTAAATTAAATTATTATATATAATTAATTACTTGGTCAACCCTATCTCTCCACTCCCTCCCTCTCTTCAACGATCAGAATAGAAATAAAAAAATAAAAAAAGGGCGCCCGCGATCTAGCCTCCCCATCATCGATCCGCCACCCGAGGTGGCAGCGCCACCACCCACGAACCCGCGCCCCCCTTTGGTATTCCCCCATCCCTACGCCCTCTTCTCCCGCCTGCATCGAACCCACGAACCCCGCCACCAGAGGCGCGCCCCCCTGGCCTCCTCCCGCTGCCTCGATCCACCGAGCTCCGCCTCCCTCTTCTCGATTTAACCCTCTCAACCCCTAAAACCGCTACTGCAAGCCCTAGACCCTCCCTCGACGATGGATCCGAGCTCGCAAAGCCCCTCCCTCCTTACGTGCGACTCCAGCACCTCCAGCAACTCCTACCGAGGACCATGAACCCTCCACCCTCGTTGAGTAAAAAAGTAAGTAGGGAATTAAAATTATAGTCTTTGTTTGGTTAAAATTATAATACTTGTTTAGTTAAAAATATAAATTCGCATCGATTATTTTTTGATTTTTCTTTAAACAAGGTTTTGATTTTTAAAAAGCAAAGATATGATTTTTAATTTATCAAAGGTATGAAATTTTATATGTAAAAATTTGATTTTGATTACGAAGTTAGAGAAGTAAAAACATGGTTTTTATATGAGGTTAGCGAAGAGAAAAACTTGATTCTCACTTCAAAGATTTGGTTTTGAATATAAGGAAAGCTTATATTTTTATTAGTAAAAATACGATATTTTTATTAGTAGAAAGGCGAAATTTTTATATGATATAAATATTAAAAATACGATTTTTATATTATATAGATAGTAAAAATTTAATCTTTATTTATATAGAGAAATAAAAATCTGATTTTTATTATACATAAGTTGAAATAAAAATACGATTTTTATATAGTAGAGATTATAAAAATATGATTTTTATAATTTGAAGAGCGAAAGGAAAATATTGTTTTTAGTTAGAGAAAAATATAATTTTTATCATGTATATCTAATAAGATAAAAATTCAATCTTTATATAAGAAGTAGAAATAAAAATATGATTTTTATTTATTGAAATGAAGCAATAAAAATATAATTTTTATTATGAACAGCAGGACAAGAACTGCAGTGGAATTTCAAATAGATCGAGACGGTTCAGCAGTTCAGAAGCAAAGCCCGGCGGAGTAGAACCCTCTGTGAGAACTTCTCACTTTTAATTTATTTCTAGTTTGAAATATATACTAGGATGCAGACGGCGTTTAGTAGCACCCGACACCCGTCGTCCACAGACCATGGACGGCTTGTTATGCTTGTTTGTTTGATTTTGATGTGTAGTTGATTGTGTGATGTGAAATGAAATAAAATATTTAAGTAGTTAAAAATATTTTATAGTTGAAAATATAATTTTTAACGTGAATGTGAATAAATAAATATAAACAAATCGGACGATTTGTTTATATACACACATTTGACTGATATTGATTGGGACGATAAATTTTACACATCGCCCAACTGCACAAATAAAATCTGTGATTGGTTGTTTGAAACCCCATACGGGTATTGGGATGATATATGACATACACTAATCCCAATAATTAGTTGTATGTCGATCGATTGATTGACATACAGTTATAAGCATTGAATATTTATATTTTATGCTTATACAGTGTAGAATGCACTTTGGATGATGGTTGATTATTTGTCATTGTTGATATATACATGCGTTGTATGGAAATCCATAGAAATAAAATCTATGGTAATTGATTGGGCCTCATTCCAGCTTTGAAATAGAAATATTTGAAATAGAATATTTGAAATAGAATATTTGAAAATAGAAATATATGAAGCCGTGTTGATTAGATTTGTGCCATTTTGACGCGAGCGATATTCATATCGATTTTATTCGTTTTTATAACGAATATCGAAAAGGAGCTGATTTCAAAATATAACGTTTTGAAAATATTATCATTTATATGTTAATGATATGGAATATTCAATTTTGATTAGAAATTGAATATGAAGTTGAAACCGCTTTGAAAACGAATTTAAAACGATTGAAAAATACGTTTTAAAAGGAAATCGACGAAATATATATATAATATATATATTATATATATAATAGCCTGAGTAGAACGCGCCGCGCTGCGGCAGTTCGCAAATTTCGACCATTGACTTCGAATGGATATTACTAGAGATCCGACCATCGGATTCTCCTAAAACCGGAACCTTGGGTTCGTATCGAAAAGAGATTTCTAACTAATATTAGAAATTAGAAATCTAACGGTTGGATTTGGAATTATGTCCAAATCAAATTTGGAAAAGGTCGCTGAAAGTGCAATTCGATGGCCGTTGATGGAAATCGACTGTACGGGCCTTGATAAAATTATTAAAAATAGTGATAATTTGTGTAAAATCATAAGAAATGATTTGGAAAGAATTGGGATGAAATTTTCCATATTTGAAAAGATAAAAATAGATTTTTATCGAAATGAACTAGTTTTGAACTTGAATAATAATTTGTTTATTTTTAAAATAAATAAATTGGATTTGAAATGTTTTGAAAATAACCAGGATTTCCAATAATTGAATTGGAATGGATTTGAATCGAAATCATCTTCGGAATAGTTCGATGTTGAATTTCGTGATTATACAGATGTTGTTATGGAAATTTGAAAGATATATATATATCGTTATTTCCAATACGATATTTGTTGGTCGTATAATTTGATATTGAATATAAGCCGATATATTTTCTATTCAAAGCCTTGTATTTAATATCAAATGTGATTTGGGTTTGTTGTGAATGATGTCTTCATTAACATTGTTCTTAAGCCCAGTTGAGAAAAAGATTAAATCTTTTTATTTAGATTTAATGAAGTGTACCAATTAGATTTGAACGTGAAATGGTAATTGAATTTACCGATAACACCGTGGTGTTAGATATGAAGTATGACCAGTTTTACTTCATGGGATGAATAGGTTGGGATTGGGAAATTAAAAAAAATGATTACTTCGGTAAGGTTCGTTAATCCCGACTCGTTTGAAGTGATATTCAAAGGAAGATTAAAGAATAAATTTAAAAGAATTTATCTTAGATAAAATTAATTGGAACCTTTCCCTAAGAATTTGAAATTTAGAAACTAACTGTAGGTTAGCTAAGCAGAATGGTTTCCTGGGTATTGATCTGATGTTGGTTTCGGCCTTCGGGGTTAATATTTGGGGAATTATTCTCGTGATTAATTTACGGTTAGTGACTGTTGAATTGGAATGAGGCGTATGTTGTGTTTGTGTAACACTTGTTTATTATATACGTGGGTTATTCAGAAAGACCGGGTTATCCCATTCTGAATAACTGATTCGACGATGAGTCGAAGATGAAGACGGTGGTTGAAGACTGGAAGTCTTCACATCGTTTGGGTGATTACTGATGATCTTGATTGGGCTGTACACCCAAGAAGATGGAAACAGTTGGGGATCGTCCAGACGTACTTATAGATCGATGGATATGCGGGGTACTAGGTGCCTCCGGTTTCATTCAGACCTAGAACGAACTTGTAAATGGACTGTGTGTTTGACATTGGATTTCATTCTGTGTGACTGATATCGGTTGCATAGAGTGGTTTGCCTGTGTGGCATGCTAAGATGCAAATGATCAAGGCTTCTGTTGAAAAGCAGAGTCTTGTGGTTGATGATCAAAGCATGGCCTGTGTGGCATAGCCTTGTGTAGCGTTGATTCGCGAGCCTCACACCCCGGTTGTGAACCAGAAATGGGAGAAGGACCTCAGGGAGGACATGCGTTTTTTTTCTAGTTAGAAGTGGCGTCAGTGGTTTTACACGCCCTAACGAGTTTGACTTATGTGGTTGTTGCTGTTGCGAGGCGCCTCGGATATATCGGTGACTATATGAAGCCGATGGAGTCATTTGTTGACTCATTGACACCCCAAAGGGTGGGGAAACGCAGTGTTCAGGCATTTTAATCCACATCGGTGGACCGCCCATGTCGCTCCAAGGGACGATGCATTCTATTCCTGAGACACGGACTAGAGCGTCTCGAATCGTTAGAGGACTATCTTTTGCCTCGGTTCACAGATGGAAATCCAACTTCCAATACGTGACGTTTCGGTTTTAGTTGTAATCCTATATATGGCGACATAGTGGGATGGGGGCGCTCATGCCGTCTATGATTGATATTTAAGATTGTATATAAAATTAGAAACTAACTGGGAACAAGCTAGGATGGGTGGTTTCCTGGGTATTGGTCTGATGTTGGTTTCGGCCTTCGGGGTTAATACTTAGGGAATCGTTCTCTTACTAATTTACGGTTGGAGTCTGATTAATAATAAAAGATGAAATTTAGCATATCAAGCATTCTTTGGCTATTATAAGGTAAAACCCTATCCTCCGGCTTGTGTTGCATTGTGTGATGGGACCTGGGTCTTATAATAGCTTCATTGTTCTTTATTTAGCATTGCACTGTTTGTTTTATGCACTGGTATTCTTGGGAGGAAACCCGTTCCGTGTTATACGGCGTGGTCCCTTGATTTACCTAACTTTAAAATAAAGATTAATATCTGTTTTAGTTCTCACACCAGTCCCATGACTGACCTGGAGTTTATTGTTTTAACCTAAACTCTGGGTGCTTTTATTTTGACACGGGCAGCAAGTAGTTTTGGTTTTGCAGATTTTTATTCACGAGATCCTGATTTACAGCTGGAACGATATCTGAAAAGCTCTGTATCCGTATATCTCTTCTAGTTGTGTTTTGTATTATTTTCCGCTGCTATGTAATGTATTGTAATCTCTGATATTTTGTGATGTATATTATTTATTCTGATTCGTCTTGTCCTCAAAGTAATTCGTTCTTTCTCTTCTCTTCGGAGACCGGGGAAGTTCGGGTCGCTTCAACCCACATAGCCATGCTGCCTGCCCGATTTTTGTCATTTCTCGGTTGATGAGGCCTGAGGTTATACATACTTTTAGAACATATGTTCACCTTTCAGTTTGAATATCACATCGTCAGATCCGCCAAATATCACTAATTGAAGTCCACAAAAATACTCTAGTAGTTAAGCTAAGAGAAGTGCCCCTCTCCGCCACCAACTATAGTACGTTTGAAGAAATCAACGTACGTAACTCCTTTGGAAATACTCTGTCAGACACTCGTCCATACAAGTCATCCAGGAACAGGATGAACCGAAGGTACTCTCCTACTGCATCCAATATAGGAATCACCCCATGGATCAGTAGCAAGAAGTCCTTGCAATCCGTAGATTTTTAACGACGACAGAACCACAATTTATCTCTGGTTGCAATCCCAGAGATTATTAGCAGTTCTTCCGTTTAATAAAGATTCACGGTCTTTAATGCTTCATCTCGGTCATCTTCTGATATCTTTACGTATTAGTTGATCGGAATGGTTTTCGAATATAATTTCGATCCCGGTCTTTCCGTATCAACAATCGTATTGGACAGATTTGATAGTCGGTGATTTAACTATCGAAATAATCAATGATTCAATCATGACAATCCAGTGAGTTCACTGGTACAATATTCAGCGTCAATTTTCCTTTTAATTAAAAACAAATGTAAATTTAAAACACTTACATATTTCGATATTATGAATATAGTTTTCGCCTCTTATTTAACATAAGATTTCTCTTTGAACAACTACGCTTTTATATATCTAGTTCCCTATTTTCACTCTCAAAACATTAGTCGCATATTATCTAATATTGGGGAATCAATTAAACTTATTACTTGTCAAACAACATTACGGAATATCTATTATTTCGTTACTTGGAATCAAAATTACATGCTCATTTTTATAGAATAAAACTCAACTTTACGTTTTCCTTTTCTAACTTGAAAATATCGTTATAACTTCACGCAACCTCTTTTTTTTTCTTTTACTTAGGAACTCTCGTTATATATATATATATTCCCAATCTTCACTAAACGTTGCATTATTATTTCTTTAATGGAAATAATAAATTATCACTAACCCCTTTTACCATTATAGCTAATATCATCCTAGGATAATCCTGATGTCGTTCAAGTTGGGGTATTTTAATTACCTCTCAGACCTTGATCAAAAACGTTCTTATCTTCAGATAGATAAGAGCTGTAACCCAATAATTCATTTCAATATCCACACAAATTCCATTTAACTATTTTATTCAGATACGGTTTCATAAAACCTTCTTACTTTTTGAAAATCTCTTCCTGGGATACAACCATTATTCCTTAATTCCAAAATTAAGTAATTTCTTATAAAATACCTCCTTTTAACCTTTGCCTCTTAAAACAAATTCATTTTTATAATTCAGATTTGGTTATACAACCCTATGACCCACTCCTTCACCCAATTCACTTTTACCAATTTCTTTTCTAATCTATTTAATCATTTCCCACTTGGAATTTTTATTTCAATTTCCCACATTGGCTTAATCCCACCATTAAGTAATTTTAATGCAAAATTTACTCTTTTACACTTTAAATCTCTTTTATATAACCCTGCTTTATTTTAAATCCTTTTATCTTAATTTCCTTTGACTTAATTCAAATGTTAAGTCCACCTAAATTAAGAGATCATATTCACTTAAATTCCTTTATAACTTCGTTATCAAAAATTTGTGTTTTAAATACGAAACCCGTACGTACTCTTTAAATGAACTTCCATTAAAAGTAATTTTTCTAAATTTTTATTAATTAAATATATAATTTACTTCGATCAATAACTACTATAAAAATAGTTAATTCCTTAATTAATTAAAATAAATAGTAAATCCCTTTTTAAATATCTTATTAAAATTTAAATAATATTCATTAAACCATTCTATTCAAAATGCACTAATTTAGTCCCAATTAAAAACGGTCGACTTAGTCAACTCAAAACACTGTTATCCTATTAACCGATCCAAATCATTTTCCCTTTAAATTAATTTATAATATCATTAATTTAAATAATTCCATTTCATTATTTCTTAATAAAACAATATCCAAATTTAACCATTCGGTTAATTTCTATTCACTTATGTATAAATCTGACTAACATCAGAATTGACTTTATAAAATCAATTAATGATTAATTATAAATTTAAATAATAAATAATAAATATTTATTTCCTCTTTACAAACTTATTTTCAATATAAATCAATTCAAAATCTATATCCAGTTATAAAATAAATTTTATAAATTCATCTCTATCGATTCACCTGACGGTAAATCAACATTTATAAAACAATTGATTTCATAGGCCATATGCTTCCAAATACTCAACCAACACTGCCCATTGGTTTAAACTAACCAGATGTTGAATTTTCAGTCAACAATCAAATCAATTACCCCATCAGATCAGTTCATATATGAAAATAAAATGATATATTTGAGGAATCCCGTTGGATCCCTCCAACCTGTTCTTCCCTATATTCAAATGGTTATCCTAATCAGATCATTTAATCCTATTTAACTGATAATTTCTATAATGGAAAATAACGACTATATAATGTCAACCCATTAACAAAACAATTCAAACAACTAAACACGTTTATTTTATAAACGTGACCAACAAGGTAAGTTACCTTCATTGGATCTAATCGTTAAAATAACGATTTGGTATTTCACTGAAATTAAACAATGGTTTAATTTCATTGGTTATATCAACAAATAAATATATAATTAGCAAATAGTCAACCATTGGTAAAAAGAACACACAAAATAAAAACCCAATTTATATAAAATATAAATAGGAAGAACTGAGTGAGCTTAACTCACTTTGATTTTGATTCTATTATCAACGGCTTGTTTTAATTAAATTAAACGATTCTTTAATTTAATTATAAATGTCGGTTGATTCCAATTGTGTCCAGTTCCATTCCATGACGTTGTGCTCATCAATGTGATTCTGGTATCTCTTGTCTTGTTTAATTCGGTTATCATATGTAAGAGTTACAAATTGAAACACCCCAAATTTTCTGTGAACATAAGAGTAACAAATCAGAGAATAATTAAATTGTGACAAAATAATTAAGGGAAACGGGTTGGGCCATTGCGTTCGTCTCAAAATTCTTCTTGGAATAGAGTCCAAGTTTGCGAAAATCGGACTCCGTATGAAGAAGATATGGCCTTCAGAAGTTTCAGTAAAAATCAGCCCGGAATTCAACATTCAAATTTCGAAATTCAAAACAGACACCCGGGCTGGGCGGGAAAATTCCCGCCCAAGGCCTAGGGTCGACCTGGGGGTCGACCTGGGGGTCGACCTGGGTAAACAGGTCGACACTAGGGTCGACCTCCCCTCCCCCCTTTTCCAGATCTGTAGACAGATCCATTTTTCTGTACTTGGGACGCCTTTCTGACCGGATTCATGAGCTCTAACCTATTTAAACACCCCATACCCAGCTTTCTCTCCACACAATTTCATTCTTCCTATACTCTGCCTCTATTCTAATTAAAAATAAAAATGGCGTCGCTACTCTACTGGAATCAAAACAAGGATCTTCTTCCAATCTGAATAGAATTATAAGAGAATCAAATCTAATCGATAGTTTATGCCAAAGGAGTGCTATTCAGTGTCAGAACACAGATTCCAGAATACAAGAATCGTTCCCTTTTTGTGAGTACAATTATTTTCAGATATAAACTTTTATTATGATCTTGGCATGATTATAAATCTGAATCTGAGGTTATGCAAATTCTTATCTGTAAGATCTGTTTTTCTGTGACTATTTTGTATCTCCTTTTTCTTTCTGTTCTATAGCCAGGCTACTACGAGCCTGCGCCAAATATCATAAGAGATTAACGCATGAACGCTAATTTTGGGACAAATAATGAATATTGCATAATTGGACATGACAGATCTGTGACTGACTTGAGAAAAGAACATAGGTTGTAAATTAAGATCTAGAATCAGTGCATATTATGTATAAAAGACTGTGATTTGGAAGAAGAAGTATTATTTGATTGCATATGACTTGGGATTTGGAATATAATGCATATTATAATGGAAGATCTTATTTTGAGGACTTAATACATGATTAAAATTTAAGATCTAGATTTTGGGGCATATTCTATATCACGACCTATGACTTGAAAAGAAAAAAAGAAGATATATGTGACTTAGGCGTAAAGATCTATATTAAAATAGGTTAACTATTAATACGCCTATATATGGATTTTAGGATATTTGGCATCATAGGCTATAATTTGGCATAATTCATATTGTTTGGGGATTCTTGAGAATATTTTGTACTATGCAAATCTTAACTAAAATTTGGGCATATGTTGTATTATGAATTATGACCATGATTTAGGCATGTAAGGTTAGGCTAAATTTATGATTAGGTAGGATATGTAAATATAATTTTAGAAAGGTTTAATCGGTTCTCCTAATCTGCTAAATCTACTGAATTGCCTAATCTGCTAAATCTGTTATCTGCTTAATCTGTCGAATTGCCTAATCTGCTAAAACTGTTATTTGCTTAATCTGTTGAATTGCCTAATCTACGAAATCTGCTGAATTGCCTAATCTGCTAAAATTGGTATCTGCTAAATCTATTGAATTGCTTAATCTGTTTAAAGCTGAATAATTATAAATTGGAGGCTCGATCTAAGATTGAGTAAAACATGGAAATTTGATTAATCCACTGTAACCTGTAAAGAAGTTTAATATGTTAAATAGACATAATAAGTCAGATATCTGTATAATTTGTATTGGAGTAAATTGGCTATGACATAAGGTTAGACTCCGTTTGCGGTAGAAGCCTGCCCGGAACCAACCGGCTTAACCAGCGACCGCAAACTGTCAGTCTAATGTGAGAGGTCATAGGCATAACTAAAATATGCTTAGATACGAGGTTAGGTCTGGGTTATGGCAGAAGTCTGCCCGGAACCGCCCAGCATATCCAGCGGCCACAAGCTACCGACCTAATGTGAGAGGTCTGTGCATTAATAATTAATTAATGCAAATCTAAGATAAATATGATACCTAAAACATGTTGGGTGGATAGGGTTAAAACAATTGGTCTGATGAATCTAATAAACCCGTTTCGTAAGTCTGTAGGCCCAATACAAAGTTAGGTAAAACAATCTGTAAGCTTGTTAATCTGTATACCTGATCCATTAGTCTGAGAACTTGTTAACTTGATTGTCTGATCTGTGAACTAGTAACCTAAACTCTGTCTGAAATCCGTAAACAAGTTAATCTGAAATCTATTAGTCTGGGGACACAAGATTAGGAGGGGAAATACTTGTGTCATATGTTGTTTGGAACCCATATTAGTCAGTAACCCTTTCTGGTATCAAAACTTTGACCCCACGCTATGTAGGGTCCGGGCACGCTTACTAAACTAATTATAAGCGGTTCATTCTGATAATGGCGAGGGGGTTGATGGTGCGTTCCAACCGGGTCATGTGCGTGCATGGATCCGGTCTGCTCTAAGGATGTAAGACACCGTGACATCTGTAAATAGGTCTATGCCAATATGTTGCCACTTTAGGGAGTGATACACCCTACTATGGGGCCAATACAGGGTATTTATGGAAAGGGAGTCGATCGCTTGGGAGTAGGACTTGGGGTACACTTAGTTCTGTCTATTTCTGTTGGTACCGTCTGTTTCTGTTTTGTGGCAACTCCTGTCTGTTTCTGCGTGGTACCGTCTGTTGGGGTGGTAAAGGCCCATTACTAGTGTACACCTAATTCTAACATTCTGTTTCCGTAGGGATTATTCTGTTTCCATCTCTGATTCCGTTTCTTATTCTGTTTCCGTACCTTCTGTCTGTTTCAGTGGTAAACGCCCATTAGTTGAGTGGTAAAGGCCCATTATTAGTATTCTGCTTCTGTACCTTCTGTATGTTCGGGTGGTAAAGGCCCATTACTAGCATTCTGTTTCCATAGAGATTATTCTGTTTCCGTTGTTGTTTTAGTTTAGACATTAGGGTAACACCTAATCCTGTTATACTAGTATTAGTGCAGAGAAGTGAAAAGCTTCATTCTGTTTCTTCTGTTAACCTGTTATTCTTGTTGCAGTTATCTCTCATCCAGTTTTATTAACATGTCATGATACTATTATCTGTTTATATGCTGAAAGTCACTGGACTCACCAGACTTATGTCTGACCTAGTTTGTTTCGCCTCTTTTCTTTCTGTTCCCCCCTAGCTTTTTAGGGTGGAAACATAGGAGCTTGATTCAGATTCTCCCTTCTTGAAGTGTTTGAAGTATTTCTTGGCATTGGCTCTATCTTTCTATGGCAGTTTATATTGGGGATTATGGCTTTAAAAACTATGCATTCTGAAGGCTTTTGTACAAGACCGATATTTTTGTACTTGAATTCTGATATTGTGGTTTTGAAAGATGTAACTAAACTCATTTCTGTTTCTGTTGTAATAAAGTTATAAAATTTTCAAGTACTACTTTATCTGTCTTGTAAATTTCTGTTCTGTCTACTCAAAACGCTCCACCAAAGTTAAGGCATTCCCTTTTGCGAGTGACCTTAACGGAGGTGGGGTGTTACACTTGGTATCAGAGCTGAAGGTTACCAGATTTGATAAAAAATTTGAAAATTATTTTCAAAAAAGTTTTTAAAAAGGAAGTATTTTCAAAAGTAGAGTTTATTTTGAAAAACATAATCCCCAAAGCCATATGCCTATCTTTCTATCCTTTGTTTTGAATCTTTCCTTTTCTTTCGTTTCAGCATGTCTGGGGATCTAAACCTTCCGGAGGGCGTACCGATACCTGGCTGGTTCAGGAGGTACCTAGAAGCTAGGGCTAATTATGCGGGCCCAACAAACGTCCATCATCCCCCAGCTGCACCGGTTCCTCCTCCTCCTCCTCCTCCGCGCGTGAATACTTTCCCGAAGATATGTAGAGACTTTCGAGCCATGGGTGGGAAGAACTTTAATGGAACCGAATCCTTCGTGGAAGTAAGGAACTAGCTCAAAGCAACTGAGGATTTGTTCGTTATATTCGAGGTGGACAATAGGCAGAAGATACAGTTGGCGGTATGGTTGCTTAAGGATGAAGCTTCTTTTTGATGGGAGGTTACAAATAGAGAGCGTCCGGTAGAGAGATGGATGGATTTCAGGCATAGGTTCGAGATGAAATTTCTCTCGCGAGTGGAAGAGAATCTATATGTAGAGAGGTTCTTGGCGTTGAAGCAGGGGAATTTATCAGTGAGAGAGTACGTCAACAAGTTTAATCAGTTGGCGAGATTCGGCTTAGATTTGGTAAATACACCGCATAAGAAAGCACTAAGGTTTGCTAAAGGTTTGAACGAGCCACTACACGGATTGGCAATGTCCTACATTCCTATGGGAGCTACCTTCGAGAAATTAGTTGACATGGCATTGATGCATGAAGAGGAAACCAAGAGTGAGAAGAAAGAAGAAAAGCTTGAAGGACCACAGAACAAGAAGACGGGGCCCAAAAAGGAAACACAAAAGAAGGATGAGAAGTCTGAAGGCAAGAAGGAGAAGAAGTGCTTTACTTGTGGAAGCTCGACCCATCTGAACAAGGATTGCAGAAAGAGGAAGGACACCTGCTTTAACTGTGGTGAGATGGGACACTTCACTAGGGACTGCCCGAAGAAACGAGGACAAGGGCGGGGGCAAGACCAACTTCTGAAGGACAGGCGAATACCCTCGAGGCTCGTAGATAGGATAGAAATAGGAAAACTTTATGTAGAAGGTTTAATTTCCTTATCTGATTGTGGAGTTAAAACTCTTTATGATTTTGGCATTTTGATTCTGTAATTGAAACTCTGCACTTTAATACTATTCTTGTTTCTGGTTCTGCTATAGTCTCAAACCCCATGAGGGTTACGACTCATCTGTTTGTGATAAGTTAAGGTTTGAGGGTAATTGTGTTGGGCGTTAAGTTGACTATGACGCATACATTCTGGGTTTTTATCATGCTTAGTTTCCTAAGAATCATTTGGTAATCTGATCTATATCAGTAGTCTTTAAGTATCTGAATATTTCTGAAGAGGATAGGGGGTTTTACTCAAAGCGTGAAGTAGATTTCCAGTTGGGCATTTGTTTAACGGGAGTGATTCTCTGAGTGTCAATCTGATGTTGATTTCGGTCTTTGGGGTTGATACTTAGGGTGTTGTTCTCTTAAACCGACGTCTAATGGGAACAAAGCTTTTGTTTTAATTATACTTGCTTCTGTCACTCAGTTGTATCATACCGATCGAATCTTCGACCTTTAGGTAGAAACTAATGGTTGTAAACATGTGTTTGAGACATGTTATGTTTGATGGTTGCAAATGGATGCAAGTGGTTGCTAGTGGTTGCTCGTGGATGCATATACACACACTAGGCACTAGATCGACTCAAAAACACTCTTATACTGCATATGGATGTGTGTGCATTTTTAAATTTTTTTATGGATGCAAAATGGTTGACTCAGCACATGGATGTTGCATATGAATGAAAGGTTGTGCACTCATATAGAAATGATATGTATCAAATAGGAAAATTGCATACATGTTGGACTCATGGCACTGACATAATTCGCATTAAGGAGGTCAACTGAATCAGTGGACCGCCTAATCTTTGCATTAGATCAGGAACATATACACACACTTTTGCATATGCTCATACCACGTTAGAAGTTTTCTAAGGACAATGGATGCTTGTGGATGATGGTTGAGTAGATGGGTGATTGGATGGTAGGACACATTCTTCCTAACTTGAAGATTTCGGGGGCGAAATCCTTTAAGGAGGGGAGAATGTAACACCCTGAATTTTCTGTGAACATAAGAGTAACAAATCAGAGAATAATTAAATTGTAACAAAATAATTAAGGGAAACAGGTTGCACCATTGCGTTCATCTCAAAATTCTGCTTGGGATAGAGTCCAATTTTGCGTAAATCGGACTCCGTATGAAGAAGATACGGCCTTCAGAAGTTTCAGTAAAAATCAGCCCGGAATTCAAAATTCAAATTTCGAAATTCAAAACAGACACCCGGGCTGGGCGGGATCGACCTATTTACCCATGTCGACCCCCAGGTCGACCCTAGTGTCGACCCGGGCTGGGCGGGAAAATTCCTGCCTAGGGCCCAGGTCGACACTAGGGTCGACCTGGGGGTCGACCTGGGTAAATAGGTCGACACTAGGGTCGACCTCCCCCCCTTTTCCAGATCTGTAGACAGATCCATTTTTCTGTACCTGGACGCCTTTCTGACCGAATTCATGAGCTCTAACATATTTAAACACCCCCAAACCCAGCTTTCTCTCCATACAATTTCATTCTGCCTATACTCTGCCTCTATTCTAATTAAAAATAAAAATGGCGTCGCTACTCTACTGGAATCAAAACTAGGATCTTCTTCCAGTCTGAATAGAATTATAAGATAATCAAATCTAAGCGATAGTCTTTGCCAAAGGAGCGCTATTCAGTGTCAGAACACAGATTCCAGAATACAAGAATCGTTCCCTTTTTGTGAGTACGGTTATTTTCAGATATAAACTTTTATTATGATCTTGGCATGATTATAAATCTGAATCTGAGGTTATGCAAATTATTATCTGTCAGATCTGTTTTTCTGTGACTATTCTGTATCTCCTTTTTCTTTCTGTTCTATAGCCAAGCTACTACGAGCCTGCGCCAAATCTCATAAGAGATCAACGCATGAACACTAATTTTGGAACAAATAATGAATATTGCATAATTGGACATGACTGACCTGTGACTGATTTGAGAAAAGAACATAGGTTGTAAATTAAGATCTAGAATCAGTGCATACTATGTATAAAAGACTGTGATTTGGAAGAAGAATTATTATATGATAGCATATGACTTGGGATTTGGAATATAATGCATATTATAATGCAAGATCTGATTTTGAGGACTTAATACATGATTAAAATTTAAGATCTAGATTTTGGGGCATATTCTATATCACGACCTATGACTTGGAAAGAGAAAAAAAAGATATATGTGACTTAGGCATAAAGATCTATATTAAAATAGGTTAACTATTAATACGCCTAAATATGGATTTTAGGATATTTGGCATCATAGGCTATAATTTGGCATAATTCATATTGTTTGGGGATTCTTGAGAATATTCTGTACTATGCAAAGCTTAACTAAAATTTGGGCATATGTTGTATTATGAATTATGACCGTGATTTAGGCATGTAAGGTTAGGCTAAATTTATGATTAGGCAGGATATGTAAATAGAATTTTAGAAAGGTTTAATCGGTTCTCCTAATCTGCTAAATCTGTTATCTGCTAAATCTGCTGAATTGCCTAATCTGCTAAATCCGTTATCTGCTTAATCTGTTGAATTGCCTAATCTGCTAAAACTGTTATCTGCTTAATCTGTTGAATTGCCTAATATGCTAAATCTGCTGAATTGCCTAATCTGCTAAAATTGGTATCTGCTAAATCTGTTGAATTGCTTAATCTGTTGAAAGCTGAATAATTATAAATTGGAGGCTCGATCTAAGATTGTGTAAAACATGGAAATTTGATTAATCTGCTGTAACCTGTAAAGAAGTTTAATATGTTAAATAGACATAATTAGTCGGATATCTGCAAAATTTGTATTGGAGTAAATTGGCTATGACACGAGGTTAGACTCCGTTTGCAGTAGAAGCCTGCCCGGAACCAACCGGCTTAACCAACGACCGCAAACTGTCAGTCTAATGTGAGAGGTCATAGGCATAACTAAAATATTCTTAGACACGAGGTTAGGTCTGGCTTGTGGCAGAAGTCTGCCCGGAACCGCCCGACATATCCAGAGGCCACAAGCTACCGACCTAAAGTGAGAGGTCTGTGCATTAATAATTAATTAATGCAAATCTAAGATAAATATGATACCTAAAACGTGTTGGGTGGATAGGGTTAAAACAATTGGTTCAATGAATCTAATAAACCCGTTTCGTAAGTCTATAGGCCCAATACAAAGTTAGGTAAAACAATCTGTAAGCCTGTTAATATGTATATCTGATCCGTTAGTTTGAGAACTTATTAACTTGATTGTCTGATCTGTGAACTAGTAACCTGAACTCTGTCTGAAATCCGTAAACAAGTTAATCTGAAATCTGTTAGTCTGGAGACACTGGGTTAGGAGGGGAAATACATGTGTCATCTGTTGTTTGGAACCTATATTAGTCAGTAACCCTTTTTGGTATCAAAACTTTGACCCCACGCTATGTAGAGTCCGGGCACAGGGTATTTATGTATTAGGGAGTGATACACCTACTGTGGGGCCGGCACAGGGTATTTATGTATTAGGGAGCCGATCGCTTGGGGGTAGGACTTGGGGTACACTTAGTTCTGTATGTTTCTGTTGGTACCGTCTGTTTCTGTTGGGTGGCAACACCTGTCTGTTTCTGCGTGATACCGTCTGTTGTGGTGGTAAAGGCCCATCACTAGTGTACACCTAATTCTAACATTCTATTTCCATAGGGATTATTCTGTTTCCGTCTCTGATTCTGTTTCTAATTCTGTTTCCGTACCTTCTGTCTGTTGGGGGTGGTAAACGCCCATTAGTTGGGTGGTAAAGGCCCATTATTAGTATTATGCTTCTGTATCTTCTGTCTATTCGGGTGGTAAAGGCCCATTACTAGCATTCTGTTTCCGTAGAGATTATTCTGTTTCCGTTGCTGTTTCAGTTTAGACATTAGGGTAACACCTAATCCTGTTATACTAGTATTAGTGCAGAGAAGTGAAAAGCTTAGCTTTGCTTATATCATTCTGTTTCTTCTGTTAACCTGTTATTCTTGTTGCAGTTATCTCTCATCCAGTTTTATTAACATGTCATGATACTATTATCAGTTTATATGCTGAAAGTCACTGGACTCACCAGACTTATGTCTGACCTAGTTTGTTTCGCCTCTTTTCTTTCCGTTTCCCCCCCCCCAGGTTTTTAGGGTGGAAACATAGGAGCTTGATTCAGATTCTTCCTGTTTGAAGTGTTGGAAGTATTGCTTGGCATTGTCTCTATCTTTTTATGGTAGTTTATGTTGGGGATTATGGCTTTAAAAACTATGCATTCTGAAGGCTTTTGTACAAGACCGATATTTTTGTACTTGAATTCTAATATTGTGGTTTTGAAAGATGTAACTAAACTCATTTCTGTTTTTGTTGTAACAAAGTTATAAATTTTTTAAGTACTACTTTATCTTTCTTGTAAATTTCTATTCTGTCTACTAAAAACGCTCCACAAAAGGTAAGGCATTCCCTTTTGCGAGTGACCTTAACGGAGGTGGGGTGTTACACAAATGATATAAATTCACTATTTTAATTTAAACTAATTATTTTCTCTAATCGATATTTTATTTAACTAATTACATATTTGAATAACCCCAGGCCGACAACCCCAAATCAGCTCGTTCACTGCTGCTTCCCATTTTCTACCTGATTCCGAATCAGTTAAACTTCAAGTTTCAGTATTCCATTTAATTAAACTAATAATTAATAAATCTTATCCATTTAAAATATATAGAGTAATTACATTTTAAAAATTCGGCCGGTCCTGTTTGCTCTCTCCCCAATCATTCTGCTTGTGCTCGTCATGCCTGCAACAATATACGTACTGATCATGTATAAGGTATGATCTTATTTAATTTAATTAATAACTTAGTTAACAAATATTTACACTGTGAACTAACGTTCTTACAAACATACTGCCATTTTAACTTTGATTAGTTAATTTATAACCACGATCAGGTACTAGAAAATCTGGTCGTGCATACTTTAGCATATTATAAGTAGTTAATTATAAGTCCACATTACAGGTTAGCCCCATGATTACACACGCCATCATCCCCTCTTCCATCGACTGAAGCCACGCCATGCCAAGCCTCGCCATGCCAAGCCTCGTCGTCCGCTATCAAGACCAGTTCGAACGCCCTCGCTATCAGGCGAGTTTCAGACCATTATACACTTCTAAATCCGATCGCAACCGTCCAGGTCCAAGATCTTGTCTTGCTCTTGATCTTTTCGGTTGGAGATTTGTGAAATTGATTCACGGTTTGAAAGAATTTGATGAGGATAGATGAGATGATTTCAGCTGTTGTTTTTTCTTAGGGTGGTGGCTAAAATCCTCGTTGACCAGGAGAGAAGTTTTGATGCTATTTAGGGTTGTCTGAGTTGGTATATTTATAGTGTGAGATTTATTTTAATATTACTTAATTTTAACGAAACTTAACGGTGAAGTATCATATTAAAACTAATACATACGATCTCCGTTTTTGACAAAATAATGTAATCCTAGCATAAAAAAATATTCCGGACCCAATGGGACAGGTTTCGTCGAATTCCGAGGTCGTTTGTGAAAAGTCCTTTATAATTATCGATGAAAAATCAAGCATTTTAAATCTCTAAAATTACAGAAAAAATCCAATAAATTTGAAACCTTGACATTTTACAAGATCTCTTCCTTATGAATCCAATGAATCATGTTTCGTCCAAATCAGAGTACATTTGGCTAGTCGTTTATTCGTTTAAATTTACCCCTATCTAAATTGACCAAATAATATAATTGATCAGGGCGTTTATCATTGCCACGATCAAACGGTAAGTCCGATTGACACGAAAATTGAAATTTCTACAATAATTAATTAATACGAATCCAACGGCACCCATTTCGTCGCATTCTGAGATTATTTACCGATACGCTATTTTTACACGCAACGCAATGCCATTTTGGACACCAAATTATCCGATCTCCAAAAATAACAAACTATATACCTATCCTGACTCTAATGGATGATACGAACTCAATGGAACTAGTTTTGTGGCCTAATTCGATCGTCTACTCAAGTTACACTGAAATATCTCTCTATTGAATTAAATTAATTTAAATTACGCGCTATAGAAATTGATTGGGCATTTACGGCTACCGTGGTCACATACATCAGTTTGCCACGCAATTAAATACCGTGCAACAATTTAACGTTATGGTCCCAATGAAACTGATTTCATCGAAAACGAAGATCGTTTGCAAAATGGCTATTTTAAAGGCCTATATTTTAAATAATGATTTCCATAGCGACTATTTTAAAATTTGATTTTGCCATAACTAACAATTTATAATAAGAAATCTAGATTTTTTACTTTCATATGAAAAGTATCATCAACGAGATTCATACGTTTCTTGTTTCACAGAAATCCGACTTATATCGGATCCTGTATATTCAATTGAAGTTCAAAACTCCATATTACGAACTACAACACAATTTCGAGCTCGTTTTATAATTATATAAATATATAACATTAAAACTTCGTTTCAATAATGAATTAAATATTAAAATCCATAATATTTCAAATAAAATATTTAAAGTAATGAATTAAACTAAATATTTGACTGTAAAAAATACGGGTCGTTACATTAACATTTAATTGGAATTAAATAAATTAAATTGGATTTTTGGGTTTGTCGTGAATGGTGTCTTAAATAAAACTGTTCTTAAATTCCGTATGAAAATAATAAATCTTTTCACTAAGATTATTAGAGTTTCCAATTATATTTAGTAATTGGAAGTAAATGAAATGTGAATTGGGTTTATTGTGAATTGGGTTTTTAACGACATTCGTTTTTTAACATAATTAACAGTGAAAATATAATTTGGAATTTATAAGTCTTTTATTAAGATTTAAATGGAAATTTTCCAAAGTAAAGTTTTCCAATTTAATAGAAGAAATTGGAATTGAATGGGTTCGATTTAATAATAAGCGAGATGAGCTTCTGTAAAAGAAGACCGTTATTTTATATGGAATTTAAAACGCTTTGCCGTTTTCCCATTTATATTATAAGTCTGATACGAAAATTTATATTGATTTGATTTCTGTGAAAATTCCATAGTTAACGGAAGACGATTTTGGGTTTATCGTGAACTGTGTTTTAAATGACATTGGTTCTTTAACCCGGTTAAAGACAAGATTAATTTCTTAAAGTTAAATAATCATAAAGTAATGATTTTTGATATTAAAACCAAATTGGAGTTTTAGTGAATCTTTAAAAATAAGATTAAAGAAAAATTTAAAAGAATTTATCTTTGATAAAATTAATGGGAACCTTTTCCCTAATAATGTGAATAATTTATAAAAAGAATATTCTGAATTGGAATGAGGCGTATGATGTGTTTTGATAACACTTAATTATTGATTATAAAATACGCGAGTTATTCGGAAAGACCGGGTTTAACCCATTCTGAATAATCACTACGACGATTAAAAGTCGAAGATGAAGACGGTGGTTGAAGACCGGAGATCTTCACATCGTTTGGATGATTACTGATGTCTTGATTGGGAGGCATCCCAAGACAAGGTAATAAGTGGTGATCGTCCAGACGTACTTGGAGATCGATGGATATGCGAGAACCGCTCTCCTGTATTGGACATATGGGATGAGGAATAAGGTGTCTCCGGTTTCGTTCAGACCCATAACGGACTTGTAAATGGATGGTATGTCTGACGTTGTATTCCTTTATGCTGTATTCGTTGATCTCTGCTAAATATATATCTGTTTGGTGGCGGAAAATTTATTATCTTGCTTAACACCCTTCTCTGAGACGTACGAGCTTAGAGGTTATGTATTGGAAGAAATCAATGGTATGGTATGGATTGACAATGTGGCATGCTAAGATGCAAATGATCAAGGCTTATTGTTGAAAAGCAGAGTCTTGTGGTTGATGATCAAAGAACAACTTTATTTAGCATCTTTGCGTAGCGATACTTCACAAGCCTCACACCCCGGTATGAACCAGAAACGAGAGAGGACTGCAGGGAGGACATATGTTTCTTTCTAGCTAGGAGTTGTGTCAGGGTTTTACAAGCCTAGACATTTTTACTTATGTGGATGATGGAATGAGGCGCCTCGGTTTTGAGTCCCTAGTGGCTCTATATTTATGCCCCATGGGGAGGGGAAACGTATTATTCAGGCATAACTAATCCACTAAAGTATTTGTGAACTGGCCATGAAGATCCATGGGCTCACCTGAGTCTGAGTCCTGAGGCATGGGCTAGAGTGCCTCGAATTCGGTAAGGACGATCCCTTGCCTTGGTTCATGATGGAAATCCAACTTCCAATACGACACCATACGGTTTTGATTGTATAACTAGTATGGTGACATTGTATATGGTAGCTATGTCGTCTATGATTGATACATTATGATTGAAATGTTTTTGAAACATATATACACTAATAATAATATCAAATCCGTTTTATCGTATCAAGCATTTTTGACCATTATAAAGTAAAACTCTATCCTCCGGTTTGGTTGCATTGTGTGATGGGACTTGAGTCTTGTAATGGTTTCATTTTTCTAAAAAGCATTAAGTTGTTTTAACGGTTTACTTTATTTATGCACTGGCAATCCAATGGAGTAAACCCATTCCGCGTTAGCGGCGTGCTCCTGTGATTAGCCTTATTATTATTAGATAAGTAAAGTAAGATTTCTCATACTTGTCCAGTCCCATTACTGATTCGTAGTTTGTTTCACTTTGCAAACTCGGATGCCCACTTTTCCACATGGGCAGTCGAGTGGCTTGTTTTGCAGATATCTATTTATTAGGTAGGATTATGGATCAAAGCTTAAAGCTGTGGCCAGAGCAATGATAGTCTTCCGTTGCATTGTGATACGTTTATTGTAAATTAATCTTCCGCTATATTATTAGTTATTCGATGTACTCTGATATTCTGTACTCTGATGTAACATTATTATGATGTTTATAAAAGTCTTCTGTTATTTGTTCTGATGTGTTGTATGCCCAAATTTAGTGTATCCGGTGATTTCCCGCAAGGGGGATTTTCGGGTCATTACAATACGACAACCATTTCCCGAAAAGTTACAGCATTGAAATAGATTAAAGCAGGAAATGGATTCTCTCTAGATAGATGATTATGCACCCTAATGGGAGCGACCCACATAGCCATGCTACCTGCCCGATTGTTGAGACTTGAGGTTAGAATTTACCTTAAGAATATCTGGACACCAGTTTCTTTGAATGCCACATTGTCAGATCCGTCAAATCACTAGTTGACGTCCACAAATATACTCTGGATGTAGAAGAAGTGCCCTTCTTTGCCATCAACTTGGTGTATTTGTAAAAATCAACGTACGTGGTATTTAGGAAATACTCTGTCAAACATTCGTCCACACAAGTCTTCCAGGAGCAGGATGAACCAGAGGAACTCTCCTACCGCATCCAATATAGGAATCACCCCATGGATCAGTAGTGAATTGTCCTTGCAAATCCAAAGATTTCAATTACGAAAGAATTACAAGTTATAATAACTCTAGTGGCCACCGGAGAATTTAAACAAGTAATTGTTTCACTCATGAAGATCTACAGTCTTCCATTTCATTATTTATATATGTATCCTGCAAGTTAGTTTACGTAAAATTAGTTCGAAGTGGTTTTGGGTCCAGTTCCCATCCCAGACACTTCAAACTAACACGTATGGAATATTATTTGATAGTCAATGTTTAAACTATCAAATTTTATATAGTGTAGATGAGTAAAAACATATATAATTTCCATACAGGCACGTTCAACTTTAATTAACTTGTACCATCTCATTTCAAATTTCACAACAGTAATTAACACGAGACGATTTATAATACAATAACATTTTATTCTAAATAATTTAGATTCGTATGATTAGTTCAAAGCATAACAGATAAATCAATAACAATCATTTTACACAACATTTACATTCAACAATGATTTGACGTTTTATTTCAAACAAATAATAGTTTGAAATTTTTGGTGTTTGATAACGACTTATTTCACTATACTTTTATTTCAAATTCTATGGAAATAAATTAATCGATTTACTTAAACTTCTATTTTGTTTTAACAGATTATATAAATACATATATAAATATTTCATATTCGATCTCAAGTTTTCACAACCATATTTATTCTGAAGTTACAAAATAGTTCAACAGTGTCCCAATCCTTGTTACTTGTTTATTTAAAAATTAAATCAATTATATTGAAATTTGATTAATTTAAATCAACCGATTTTCTTAAACCCACCACGGTCTACTCTATCATGTACATAACTTATTTTTAGTTGTCATCCACTGTAAAAAAAAATTAAGTGAATTTCCCCTTCTTTACTTTGTATAAATAATAATTAAGTTAAAATGAGCTCAAGTTTTAAACCAACATAAATTAATTTAATTACTATTAGGCCCGAAGCCCACTTTCCCGAAATCAGCCTAACCCTTCTTAGTAAATTTTTAATTGCTAGGTAACAAAACAAAAACTAAGGCAAAAACGCTTGCCTTATAAAACTTGAATCTGGAAAAAACGAAATCCTAAAAAATACTTTGCCTTGGTAAACGAAGATCCAAAGAAAACTTGGATCAGCACACATCATCCGCCACTCTCCCTTTTCCCCATCTCCTTCTTGCTACTGCTCCTTTCTTTGTTTCCTTCTCTGTTCGAACTGCATCACTTCTGTGCACGACTTCAAGTGTAAACGAAATCTGAACCTTATTTCTGAATCCCCCACCATGGCCAAAACTTCCAATTTCCACTGCATCGAAACTTTGATCTTAAACCGAAACTCCCAAAAAGCTTAATTCCCTTGAATTTTTTATATTTTACTTACTAGTAACTTTAAAACTACTTAAGGTAACTTTGTGGAATTACACAACCAAAGGCTCGGCCTCTTGTATTTCTACAAAATAACCGCGCCTTTGTCTTCCTATAAGACAGTATTACGTTCCTTAAGTGCAGTCTAGTACATGGATTTTCCTACTACAATTAAGGTTCATTGCTACTCCTATCGCAACAGAACCCTGAATATTAATAACTGACATACCAGTTATTTTAATCCTTGAACTCTGGTCAGGGAAGATTCTATAACCAGGTCAGTATTTTTGATTAATGTAAATGGGATTCTGTACATTTCCATGATTATATTTTGAACGCTGACTCCTTTTACAAAACCTCTGCTTGTCGTCCCCATTTCTTAATTCATACCCATCCCTTGTTTCTCTGAACACCACGGATTTTCTATTTGAACCCTATATTTATTTTTATTTTAGAAAGGAACTGGGAAGCATGACGCATCAATCTTTTAGTTGTTACTTTTACGTATTTTTGCTTGGATAATGATTTCAGCATTCATATATATTTCTATCCCTCTCCTTTTCCTGTTGGCTGCTTGTTTACATATACAAGCGTTTCTTACATTGTTTATTATACTGCTTCACTCCGTAAATTTAGTTTCTAACAGCCTACTTTGCCGTACAGTAGAATATTCAATATCGTTCCTTCCCTCAATTTTGACTTCCTTGTTCGTGGTCAATAAGGGTAGAGAGTATATCAGTAGCCTGACATTTTGTGCACCGAACGTGGACTTGTTCGATGTGAGGCTTATAGCTAAATAGCCTTAATGATGCCCTATGGTACAATATAACCTTGCGTTAAAATTCTAATTATTTAATGAAAAATTACAGTACTTTAAAATATATGACTTTGATTAAGTTTAAGTCTTGGTTATTAAAACCTGAGGTACACCATCACTAGTGAAGTGTGAATTAGAATCATAGTTTGTATTGATAATCTCAGCTTATTAGTCCAAAGGCCTAGTTGTTTATATAAAGAAAGTGGCAAAACAACAAGGCAATATACATACATATTTATTACTAACATATATGATGAAAGGGTGGCCGAACTGTTTAGTGTACTTCTGTGCAAACAGTCCTAGTAAAAGTTGCACTTAAATACTATCTAAACATGTTACTTGTATATACTTAACATTTGTGAAATTAGTAGCTATACATAGTGATAAACTATGACTTGACTCAATATGCGTGTCCTTAAGGAGAAGGGTACTCACTTATATATGTATATGTTTTCCAACATTCTGCTACTAAATGTATTTCTTTCCAACATTTCTACTACTAAATATTCGAAAGGGCAAGTAGGAGAATTTATTTACACAGGAAGGTTACCAGGTCCGAGCTACAAAATTAGCAACTAAACATAACTACATAACAACACTATCATCTTAGCCGAACACAATGACACAAACACCTCAATATGCAAATCCCTTATGACATACTTATGAATTGCAGTGTATAGATGATTTGAATTCAACACGGATATACCAAATAGTCAGTCTGCTGCTAACTATTTGCTTTCCAATATGCTATGGTTTTTACAAACAATTTGATGTTGATCTAACTCTCTTAGACAGGCTAGAATTCATGTTATAAATTTTTGTTGGAGTAACAGGAGGATGAATACATTTCCATCTTTAAGCATGCAGACAGGACTTCAAATTGTTTTCAATCATTACTCAAGCAATATTAGCTTGTATATATGGTGCCAGTACCCATCAGTGAACATGTGTATTAAATCAAAGCTATAATTAATCCTGAAATAGATTCTTAAGGAAGAAAAAATAGAATTTACTCATTTCTTTTCGACTGTGTTCATTGTTCTGTTTTTCATTTCCAGGTTTTTGTCCTAACTCTTTAAGTTTTACTCTAATTATTCTAGAGGATAACTCCTTAACTTAAATACTTTCAATCAATATGATGGGTGCCTATTAGCATAACTATAGTTTGAACAAAATAGTATTGTGAGTTGTTTACTCACGGAATTCTTTACTATGTTTTGTAATTTCTTATTCCAGGTTTTTCTTTCAAACTTGCAAGACTAAATTAACTATTCCCAGATACAACCCCTTAACAACTTAAATATTTGAAATCAATATATATATATATATATATATATATATATATTAACACATACACAGTTAGAGTCTACTAGGATAAATCATAAAATTTTGACGAGATCAAATGAGTTTACTCACTTATGCTGCTTTTAATATTTCTAACTGCCTTTTGCAATTTTGATCACTCTCTTGCCATGTAATTCCCATGTCCTTTCCTTATGATCTCAACCATTTTAGTTTTTGGTAACAGTAAGAGTTTGTGTGAGATCTCAATTTATTTATAGATGAGAGAAAATGGAGGCTTTATGGAGGGTAGGTGGTTAAGGCAAGAAGTCACACATGCAGCAGCCTTGAGGAGATGTTGTGTGTGATGTTTGATGTTACAAGTCTCTTGTTGTCATTAGTCATGCTCCTACGTACTTCATAGCATAGCCATGATTTTGCTGTAAACACCCATCTATGTGTACCCTATATACATTAATAAATCAACCCTTAGTTTCTAAGAAACTAAGTTCATTAATGGCTCCTTTCTATTCGGTTGTCCTTATATTCAGACCTCACATGGAACAAGACTGTTCAAATCTTTCCATTTCAGTTGTATATGATATTTACAGGGACGTGCTATCACAAGTCTAATATTGCCTTAAATGGAGTATCAAATCTGCAGACCTTACCTCCTTATTATGCTAGCTGTGTCGCTTCATTTCAAATGCTAAAATGTTGGTTGCTCCTATCCTATGACCTTCCTCTTTATTTGATTGTGTAATCTTGCAGCTTTATTCTTTTCATTCATTTCTAAGTTGTTCACTTTCATTAAAATAAATGCTATGTAGAAAACAGATTTTACATCCTTACTTGTCTTGTGTGTGTGTGTATATATATATATATATATATCTCTTCATGTATACATATTCATTTATATATAATTTGATACATACTACATTTATTAATATGAAAGTATATATACAAGTTTAAATTTTATGCTTTTACTTAAATAAACTTGTCTACACAAATATATATATACATATATATTTGAATTAAGCAATTATTAGAATTTAAGTGCCTCTTTTTAATATAAAAATCATGATCTTCTTATATAAAGGAAAAATGATATTTTACTTCTTTAGTTACTTTATGTAACTCGACGTACATGATTTTAAAACAAGTTTTAATGTAACAAAGATGTTTTAATCAATATGCATTGCGTTATCTATATATAAATGTGAATATAACTAGTTAATATATACACATGATATCAAAATAATTATTCAAATCTAAATGAGTTTGATATCATCAGTATTTAAAATAACGAATGTATTATATTTATTTTATCTCTCTTTTATTTTATTGCTTAAGTAATCTATTTTCATTTGAGTTTTAAAAGCAATTAAAACACAATAAGATGATAAAATATTAACTACTTGTTTTATACAGATATACTTTGTTTTTAAATCATCAACAATATATTGATTTGGAACTTCCAAGATATATTCCCAAATGTATAAATCTTATTTATTTATTTAAATTAAGTTATCAGCATAATCTATACATTACGGATTTTAAAACCAGCCCAAAATTTGGGTCGTTACAGTTAGGGACTAATGGATATGAAAGAATGGTGAGGCGTGAATAAGATATGGAAATATTTTCCAATGATAAAACTGTATAGTTTCGAAATACGGGAAATACGGAGTGTGAATATATGGAAACGTTTTCCAAGAAATCGTGAGAGGCTAAACGAGTTGGAGAAATACTTAGGTAAAGATATTGGAGATAAATTGGGAAATGAATAAATTGTTGATAAATTAATTTAGAGGGCTCGGTGTTGGTTTATGATTGATAGATATAATTTCCATTTGGAAATAAGATCGTTGTTTGCATAAATGTTTTCCTTTGATAGTTAAATAACCGGCTGTCGAAGTTTTTGGCCATTTTCCCGTTGTTAATACGGAGAGATCGAGATCAGTTTTATTACCTGAAAACCACTCCATATGGGCATTAGCATTGCGAATCAAATATATTGAAGACAATTTGAAGACGGAGTTTATGCAAGGGCTATTTTGGCCATCCAAGGTAGAAATTGCCTAAGATGGATTTATAGAATAGTGCCTTCAGTTTGTCCAATCCCAATACAACTTATGTGGATGAATGTCTGACAGTGTATATTTAACAGATCGTGTAAGTTGATCTATTCAAACGTGTTCACGTTTGGTGGTGGAGGAATTCGTTTCTCTTAGCTTTATACCCATGGTATTTTTGGAGAAATCAGTTTGTGTTTTGTTAGGTATTACAATGTGGCATTCAAAGTAAATGAAGATGTGATTAGTCTTAGGGTAGTTATGACCTCAAGCCTCTTAAACCGGGAAATGATATAAAATCGGGTAAGTCGCATGGCTAAATGGGTCGCTTTCATATTATGGTATATTGTCACCAACTAGAGAAATTTCGATTTGTTCTTCTTTCTCTTCTGTATCTCCCGGGAATGGTTATGTTTGTATACCAACTGTAAGGTGACAATATATTCGCTACTCTCAAGTGAAGTAAGGGATCGATCGTGTTAACCTAGGTTGCAAGATATTCTTGTTGAATCCGGGTGTATTTTCTCTATAGGTACACTGTCGGAAGGTGGTCCCATGCCTTGCCATAGTTGGAAATCCATTCTCCAATAAGAGCACACAGTTTTGATTGTATACTATGTATGTAGAGCGTGAGATGCAAGTGTTCTGCTAGATTGCTATTTACTTGTATTAGACCCTATTATAATATCAGAATAATATTGTTTAAATGAATGTTTGGGTTATCGTAAGGTAAAAACCATCTTTGTTTATGTGTGGATCGGTCTTACGGTTATCCTTTCTTTTGAAAAGGATTTTGAAAAGTTATATTGAATGGTTGGAGTTTACTCACACCAGTCCCATGACTGACCCGGAGTTTATTTTGATTTTTACCCTAAGCTCTTGGGTGTCCAAATTTGTACGGGCAGTCAAGTAGTCGGGATTTTACAGATATCTGGAAGAGCTTAGAATATGAGGCTTCAATCTTAGATAACTAAGGTTTATTTCCACTATGATATGTTATGTTGTACTCTGATAATGGTATGTATATATAGTTATTTGTTTGGTATTTCAAAGTATTGTTACATAATATATTTTATTCGTTTCGTTGTGAGATTCGTGCTGACTCTGATTATGTTCTGTTGTGATCTTCTTCTTCTATTCTAATTTCCTTTCTTTCTATTTTTCACCCTCTAACTTATTTCTATTAATGATCTAGTATTTCCGATGCTTATATAATCGACACTGGTATTTAAGTCGATTTTCGGGGTCGAAAATTCTTCGGTCGTTACAGTGGTACCAGAGCCAGGTCGAATAATTACCTTAGCTCTGTAGCGTAACTCAGTAGAGACGGGGTTAGTAATACCCTAGATTGAGTTGAGTATATATATATATATGAGAGAGCGTGTTTGTAGATTGTATAAAAATGGTTTTATATTATTGAGATTTATTGGCTGAGTGGCTTATAAATTCTAGTCGATGGTGGGGAACCACAATGTCGATAGGGGTTTCTAAACGCTCGAATACGATGAACTGACACAGTATGTTTTCGAAGGAGGGTAAATGAAATAATTTTACCCAAAGTATATTTTGATATAAAAGAAATATATATTAAAATTATTATAGTTTATTAGATGTGATTGTTATTATAATCGAATCAGATTGTAATTATGATGGTTATAAATAACCAATCTAAATTCGTAAGCGTAATATATAAAAAAATAAAATGAATTGAATCTTGATTTAAACCAGAATTGAGATTAAAACTCTGGAAAATTGGAAAAGTGTTTGTAAATGGTTTTGGGATTAAAAATATGGGAATTTTAAGATCCTAGAAGGGAAATAAAAATAGTTTGTCCGCACAACAGAAAGGAACAAATATCCTAGAAGGGAACAACTCCATAAATTCAAACCTTAATGAAGTCACTGAAGTAAATTCTATATTTTCCTTCATCCCCAAGTTACATAAATTAAAAAAGGACCTACCCTAGTATTGCGTATAGTCGAACTGCTAGCACATTGGAAGCAGGGTACTCACCAAATAAAAGAAAGTGTACAAAACTCGAAGCTATTATCGAATTAGGCACAGACCTATTGCACCCTATTACTTGGCTATCAAGTAATTTATACCTGTATAGACAATGAAATACCCAGTTTTTCTACTCTCTTTGTTTCTTCCTTCTCATTTCAATGAACAAGCCGCCACCCAACTTCAAAATCCCATATCAAATACAATAAAAATGTATAATTCACAAAACTTGTAAATATGGATTTTTTTTGGCTTGCTCTTCACCTTATACAAGTTTTAGTAAGCTTGATGAAACCCAGGAAGCTTGTACGTGAGCAAAGTGGAGCTAGGCACGAAGTAATGGTCAGTGTGGCCACTTGTTTACGAATCTAAGGTTGAATTAGTAATCAGTGAGGCAGGAGGCACCTTGCGTTTATTATTGGAGGGATTCAGAGAAAATTCAGTTCGGTAGTTGTTGTAGGGCAATGCTTGCCTGACACTGCATTCGAGAAGGCAGGTTCGGGTGTTTCATGTTGGGGAGTTTCAGTACAGTGGACTGCTGTTGCTCGTGAAAGTGGTGAAGCAATTTTGGAAGGCGCTTACACATTAAAAAAATAAAAAAAGAAGAGAACCCGCGCATGCAAATATAGGTGAGAAGGGGAGCAACACATGGGAGAAAACAAGAAGAATCGGGGTCCTGACTTGGAAGTGGGGTGGAATTCTGGAGCATAGTGGGAATGGTGAAAACATTTATGAAGTGATAAGAAAAAGGGGAAGACCAGTTGATGAAGTGCACGACCATGGATTTTTTTTGGAAAAAAGGGGTTCTTGGTAAGAAGAAAAAGATGAGTCGGCTGTTAGGAACTAATGACATGGAATTAGAATTAAAAGGTAGGTTTGGTTAACTAATTTTATAATTAATTTGGTAACTAATGACCATTAGTTCCAATTAAATTATAAAATGAATATCTTTTTCGTACATTATCAGAATATGATGAAACATGATCCGTTAGGATCATATGATCGTAGTCTATACAATGAAACTGGTCTGGAGTAATTTGGAGCTCGTTAGAAATTTTGAAAAAATAAAATGCCTGACCAGATCAATCGACCATTAATCATTATTCAACGATCAATGACCAAGGTGAGTAAAGTCACTAACTCTGTCCGGTTTTATAATTTTATAAACGGTGTTTAATGTTGATTAAAATGATTGAATGTTGTGTGTGATGGTTATTTGGATGAATTGCTATTAAATTGGTTGAAATAATATATATAAGTCGTTAGTTGAATATTGATTCTATTTATTATAATATTTCATATTGACATGAAATAAAATGTTATTTCTGTTGATTAACATCTGTGGATGCAGGGAAACAGGCTGGAGGGATCCAACTGGATTCTTCAACAGTTATATTGTTGTTTTTTCATTTGCATTATATGATGTGCCAGATAATTTGTGGTTGATTACTGTGTGTTTTGGAATGTTTGAATAAAAAAATATATTCGAATATATTGGGAAAAGAATTTTGGGTTTTAAAGGGAAAAATCTGTTTTTAAAATAGAAATGGATTTTGATCGAGGTAGGATATAATAACTTGTTTTGATTATATAAAAACAAGTAACTCAATTTATAAAAAATAATTATAAATGAGATGAAATAAGTGCAATTAAATAATTTGGAAACGTAAATTCTAGAATGAATAATAGAAAGGGAAATGGAAATCATTTCAAAAGAAAATGATGAAATTTATTTCGATGTTCGAAATGGGAATAGAATTGAAAATCCATATGATTTATAATTAGGATTTGATTATGTCGAATGTTATAATAGTAATTATTTTTAGAAATTATATAATATATATAATTTAGAATTTGAAAGGATAGTTAATATTTATTTTGAGATAAATAGTCTATAATCGAGTATGTAGCAAAGATTAAATTATAAACCTGGTGTATAAGTAATAAGAAGTATACGTGTAAATGAGAGTTATGAAGTGGGATATGAATACATATTTAATAAATAACTGGATAGATAGGAATTGAACCTGTAATGGTATTTATAAATATAAATCAAGATTTGATTTGATGAAATGAATCCAGTTTCCTGTAAAGGAATGATGTTCATGTTTTAAAGTGAATAATGATTTAAAAGCAAAGGTTTTTGAAATATAATTAGTTATAAAAGGAAATTGGGAAATGTTAGAAGTGATAAATTCAAAAGTGAATTTAGAAGTGGGTTGACCTAAATGGTGAGTTTATTCCGAAGTTTGAAACATAAATCGAATAGAGATTATTCGAAACAGAATTATAAGTTGAAATTCGATTATTTTGAACTCAGGAAGGTACTATTTACTTTCCGTTTTTAATTCAGATTGATTTAATTAATTAAATATTATTTATTTATTCTAAATAGGAATCAAAGTTATACTTTACATATTTTGGAATTAGGTATTATAATGCTACCGTTATAATCAATGTTTTGTACAACGTTCGTTAAATCTATAAAAACGGATTTTGGAAATGTTTCCAAATATAACAAGCGATGTTTTCTTGGTATAGAAAATCAAATAATTTTGAAGTTAAGAATGGAGTAAAGGAAATTAGAAACTGACTGGAGATTAGTTATGTTGAATGGTTTTTTCTGATTATCGATCTGATGTTGGTTTCGGCCTTCGTGGTTGATACTTAGGGAGTTGTTCTCTTACTAGTATACGGTTAGGGATTAATGGATATGAAAGAATAGTGATGCGTGAACAAGATATCGAAATGTTTTCCAATGATAATACCGTATAGTTTCGAAATACTGGAAATATGGAGTGTGAATATATGGAAACGTTTTCCATGAAATCAAGAGAGATAAATGAGTTAGAGAAATATTTAGGTAAATGTGATGACCCTAAACTCCCGTTCCACGGAAGCAAGGATAATCAGTGGAATATAACATATAAACATTTACAGCAAAATGGAAATATAGAATTACACCAGATAATGTACAACAAATTACAATGGAACACATATAATCATCAGAGTTACACAGTATAACAGGATCATACTTATTGCAAAATACAGTTTCAGCTTTATATAAAATGTGTGCACCGTAATCAAACATAATATACATAATGAAGTCTGAGCAGCATAATAAAAATGATAGAATCCATCTTCACCTCCATAGCTATCCAGAATGAGCCTGCCAAAACCTGAATACAAGGTTGCCCATGTAGAAATAGGGGAACCCGAGTTTGCAAGTGAAACAAACTACGAGTCATTCATGGGACTAGTATGAGAAACCTTACTTAACCTATTTAACAATAAGGACGATCACATGACCATGCCGCTAACACGGAACGGGTTTACTCCATTGGATTGCCAGTGCATAAATAAAGTAAATCATTTAAACAATGCAATGCTTTTTATAGAAAATGAAGCCATTATAAGACTCAAGTCCCATCACACAATGCAATGCAAACCAGAGGATAGAGTTTTACCTTATAATGGCCAAAATATGCTTGATACGTATAAAACAAAATCTTTTAATATTATTACTAGTGCATATATGTTTCAAAAACAATTTCAATCATAATCTATCAATCATAGATGGCATGGGTACCATATATCATGTCGCCATATATAGGTCTACAATTAAAACCGTACATGTCGTATTGGAAGTTGAATTTCCATCATGAACTAAGGCAAGGGATCGTCCTTACCGACTTCGAGACTCTCTAGCCCGAGCCTCAGGCAAGTACTCATTCAAGCCTTTAGATCGTCAGGGCTGGTCCACCCGAAGTGGATTAAAATGCCTAAACAATACGTTTCCCTGTCCTATGGGGGCGTAAATGAGCCAGATGACTCAATATCCATCGGCTTTGTAGTAACCGATATATCCGAGGCGCCTCGCTATCCATCATCCATATAATTAAAAATGTCTGGGCTCCATACGATGACACCACTCCTAGCTAGAAGGAAACGCGTGTCCTCCCTGAAGTCCTCTCCCGTTTCTGGCTCATACCCGGGGTGTGAGGCTCGCGAATTAACGCCATACACAAAGCTATGCTATATTAAAGTCGTGCTTTGATCATCAACCACAAGGATCTGCTTTTCAATAAAGGCTTTGATCACTGCATCTCAGCTTGCCACATTGACATTCCACGCCATGCGATTGATGTCTATCGATATATAACTTCTAAGCTCATACGTCTTAGAGAAGGGTGTTAAGCAAGAGAATAAGTTCTCCGCCACCAAACAAATATATATCTAATAGAAATCAATCGGCACCGAATAAAATCCAATGTCAGACACAAATCAATTTACTAGTTCGTTCTGGGTCTGAACGAAACCGGAGGCACCTTATTCCTCGTCCCATATGTCCAATACAGGAGAGAGGCCCTCGCACATTCGAACAATCAACAAATACGTCCGGACAACTACCACTGTAACCCTTTCAAGGCAGCAACTCCAATCAAAGGCATCAGTAGCCATCCATTCGATGTGAAGATTATCGGTCTTGCACCGTTTTCATATCTTGGACTTTTCAATAATTGATCAATTATTTTAAATGAGAATTAACTCGGTCTTTTCAAATAATTCACGTATATTTAGAATTCAAATCAATTCTTTCTATGGTTAAATTATTCGACATCTACATTTCAGTTCACTAGTATAATTTTCATATCAAATACATCCAACCATCAAAATATCTGATAAACCAAGTAAAATCGGTTTATCTCCATCCCACATCGTTTATAATATTTTAAAAACGATTTTTCACTATTTTTATTTATTTAAAAATAGTCCACTTCCATTGAACGACGTTTCAGGTCATTCGATGGCCCTGGCACTGCTCTCGTCCAAATTTGATTTAAACATTTTGAAAAATCTAACCATTGGATCTTAACGAATTTTATATTGTTGGAAAGCGAACCCAACGGTTCCAGTTTCGGGAAAATCCGACGGTCGGATCTCCCGTAATAATCGTTTAAAATTACGATTTCAAAACGTGAACTGCAACGTCGTTATTCATTTTATTTTAATTATATTTATAAATATAAATAAATATATTTTAATCGACGATTTATAAACCATTTATACTTCAAAATTTTGGCTAATGCCTTTCAATTTTGAAAAATTTCACCATAACCTCCTTTGTACGGGGACTGGTTTCGAAATATATTAGGCCGTATTAGGTACCCAATAAATCCAGTATAAGCACACACTATTTTTAGTGACCTATCTATGCCCGAAGGTGTGTGTAAAATTACTCCAGAGATAAATCTCATCACCTCGTCCAGTGTTGGAAAATAAATAATCCATGTGCCGTATCTAATAACTAGAGAGATGTGATTATTGTCAACTCTACACCCGTGTGGTGGTTTTTATTTAATCTAGCAATTTACCGTTATATTTATTTTGTCCATATCAGTCCTCAGTTCAACCTGTAATTCAGTCAACGCCATAAGAGAGTCTTGCCCGTATGGTAATCCCAACCTTGTTATATTAGCTCCAAATGCTGATGTGGTATATGATGAAGTATGGTCTCTTCACGTAGTATGTCATATGTAGTGTAGTTTAAAATTAATTGTTACAATCCTATGGCGTTGTTTATAATCTCACACAGAAAATCCAGCATACCGCATCCAATGGCATTCACAGGAGTTGATATATAAATAAAATTGCGCAGCCAACTCATTAAGGTTTACCTATTTGTCGGGCACGCAAATAAATTCTTTACTCAATAGCAAATCCATTTACCTGTTTAGCATATGTATATACATGCATATTTAGGCTAAAAATAATATTTTTAGCAAACAAATATTTATTTTCACACATGAATATTTTTAACAGTTCATATACATGTTAAAAATAATATTTCTAATGAACAAACATTTATTTAAACCCGTGGTTATTTTTAACACTTCACATATGTGATAAAAATATTATTTTTAATCAACAAATATTTATTTCAACCTTTGGTTATTTTTAACAATTCATATTCATGTTAAAAATATTATTTTCATTCAACAAATATTTATTTCAACCTTGAATATTCTATATACTTCATACATATAATAAAAATGTTATTTTTATCGTACAAATAATTTATTTCAAATATGAATATTTTATATACATCATACATATAATAAAAATGCTATTTTTATCGTTCAAACAATTTATTTCAAACATGAATATTTTATATAGTTCATACATATAAAAAAATGTTATTTTTGTCGTTCAAACAATTTATTTCAAACATGAATATTTTTTAACACATGAATATCTCAAAAAAATTCGGTATTACGACGGCAGGGTATTTAGCATCGGCACCGTGTCCAGCACGGCTCTCCTCTGCTATCCTAAGCCTTGCAGCATTACAATATTTTCATTTCATTGATTTCCACAATATCATTCGTTTTCACAACACAATGAATATACCACAAACACAACCAATTTTTTTGCAACCACAATCAATCATTCACAATCACAACGCAAACAATTTATATCGTTCATGGTCTATGGATGAGGGGAGTGTATACATATATGTATATGTATATAAATATATCTGTTTCCTTTTCCATTTCATTTCAATTCCATTTAACGCAAATATGATTTATACAACGCATGTATAATTTATACATCGCTTATATAATTTATACAACGCCTATATATGAGATATACAACGTGGATATAATTTATACATCACTTATATAATTTATACAACGCGTATACATTCCAATTTGAATATAGATTGCTCACATTAGGTTCCACTCCTAAAATTGTAGGAAGCTCCAAAAACACTCCAGTCTTCTAGAATGTAGAAACGTCGTCACGAGTCCATTATTTCTTGTTTCACTGGATTTGGACAACATACGAAAATGATATGATTTTTATTAATAAATCATACTTTGCAACACTTTTAAACTGTCATAAACAGTTTAAATAAATAAACTTGTTATCTTCTGAAAATGTTCGAAACTAGGTCTAAGATTTTTGTGAAAACTATGAAGCGATTGGACGATCGGCCTTCGCTATGTTGTCGGCCTTGGAGAGGCGCACCCGGTGCTAGTGGCCTTGTGCAGTTCTATGTCAGTAGGAGGGAGTGGCGGCAGTCAGAAGTCACTGACCTTGGAGCGGTGGATCTCTTCCAATACTGAACGAAAATTATCCAAACTTGTATGGATTTAAAGCTTGGAGGAATCTCTACAAAATCTTCAACTGGAGCCTTCGATTTTGATGCGTGGATTTGATGTTGTAGAGGAGAGAAGAAGGGAAAGTTTTTTTTGTCATTCGTGGTGGAGCAGATTGGGGTTCTGAACGAAATGAAATGGTCAACGGCGTATTTTGATTGGCCAATGAATATATTTAATTATTTTTAATTCAACTAATTCCGAAAATACCCGTCAGTCTATTCGAACACCAAAGCAAACCCAGTGACTGCCGCCCCTAGCTAATTACCCCCATTCCGGACACAATGAAATATGTTTCGTAAGCCCATTCGACTATTTCAGTCAGTTATTCTTCATATTAAAATATATAACATTCAATTTCAGATTTGAATGTACATTTTAATTTGCCAGGGCCACATACTAATTCCAAAAATTCCCAAAAAATAAATCTAGCTATGTTGGGACAATATGGTCCCAAAAAATTAATTTCTTCGAATTTGTAGACCGTTTGAAAAATGGACTTTTTCTGGTCGATCCAATTCAATCTAAAATTACCAAACATGTTTTCCTTTGCCACGCTCACATATTAATTCCAAAAATTATGGAATTTTAAACCTATCAACAAATTGACATTCCGAATCCAACCAGAGTGGTTTCTTCGAAAACGGAGGTCGTTTGCAAAATGTCTATTTTTAAGGGTTATATGTATTCCATAGCAACTATTCTGAATATTCAACTGGCCATAACTTTCGATTCCAGCTATGAAATTTCAATTTTTCATATTGTTAATCCCTCAAAAAATCCATATGCACATGGAGCAAAGGATGCAAAATGGATATCATCAGGGTCGGTCATGCATGATGTTATCCAAGGCACTTAAACGACTCACAATGGATAGGACGCAACCACACAGAGCAAGACCCAGTATCAAACCCAAGACAAATCAAGTCGACCAGTACAACCAAAGAAGATGGCACGATATGCTATGTGAAATGCGGCTCAGTAGGGATAAGGATCGTACATTCTGTAAAGCCACTCACAACAACGGAGCACGCTTGATCTAATATCAATGTTCGGTCGAACGCATCAAGACAGGAGTCAAGATCGCATGTATATTTAACAACTGCTCATGAATTGCAACTCCTATCGCTCGACATTTGAATTAGAAACCCATTGGTAGGTCGTATACCAACTCTTAGGAAGAGCACATTCACATCTCAAAGTCGCAAGTCTCAGTCAGTCATCTCTAGACTAATGAAGATCGTCGCTCGCTCACTCAAATCTGGCACAACCACATTAAGGAACTATAATCGATCGTTCCTTCATCTCGCCATCAAGCAAATCAGATATCTACTCATCGAATGCTAGAAATAGACGCGACCGAAGAGCATCGACCGAAGTCACTAGCTTGACTACTTAAGACACTCGCTCCATTGAGTCGCTCGCACATGATAACTAAATACAGCCGCGAACATTTGGCTACAGCTAGCTAGTGGCATGACTGTAATTAATAGAATGAGCGATCCGTAGCCTGCATAAACGGATTTCAAGTCATTTCCCGAAGGAATCTCACCTATAAATACACCATGACTGCCAACATAAAGGGGATCCAGTCTTTGAAACCACAAAATGCTGCTAAATTCTATACTCAACTACTGATTCGGCCATGGCGTCGAGTACAATCTGGTGATCAAGGAAAACGAAGGCACCCTCCTTCTCAATCATTCATCCATTCTTCTTCTCCTCAAATTCTTCCATTCTCTTGTATAATTCTAAGATTGAAATATATAAATGAGGGTATATTGAGTGAATATAGAGATGTATGAAAAGAGCGAATTGATGTATTTTGTAATCCTCATTATAAGACTGGAAATCAATTTCATAGTGGACGTAGGCCTAATTAACGGCTGAACCACTCAAAATCTCGTCTCTACTTTACCTTTCTCGCATTTTTCATTTTTAATTGCTGATTAAACATGGTTCCATTTATTTCTTAATGTATTGGTGAAGTACAGTTTTAGTACCTTGGGTGTTTAGACCAATTTTGGTATAAACATTTTGGCGCCCACCGTGAGGCCGTGTTCATAATTCCCTTTCATAGTTCAACAATCTAAAAAAAAATCCAAAAAAGCTTTATCCTTTGAAACCATGGTTGGATCAAAGAAAAGCTGAAAATCTACTAAAGTTACTACGATCAGTGAGGATGATAATGCTAACAAAGCTACACCTCATATCTTAAATCAAGGGGCAGGGGACACCCCTAGGCCATCTATAACGCGAGATGAATTGAATGTGGTGGTAACCGGCCTGAACGAAAAAATGGACAATACAACAAAGATGATAATGGAAAGGTTTGATGTTCTAGCTAATGTTCAAGCCAATTTGTTACCACCATATACTGTGGTCAATCCTGGCGTGAAAGAGGACTCATCAGCCTCAGACCCTGGATGACCTCACAACCTAGTGGGAGATAGGGGAGAGGCCGGCGTTGAGGATCCTAAGGCCAAATCTCCATAGCGCAAAGAAGAACGTGCGACTCGGGCTGTCGCAAGTCCCACCAATGTAACATCCCTCAAAAGGGACGGAAGGCATCGAAGCTCAAACCGTGGTCGTGCTGATAAGGACATTAGTGCCAATCCCGATGAACAAACAGGTGATGAGAGGCGCATCACAGACATGATCCAGCGAATAATGAAGGAGAAGGCGACCCGAGAAGATGAGGAGAAAGAATGGGAGTTTCCCCCCAGCAAAAATCCGTTCACAGAGGAAATCCGTAAAGCGAAATTCCCGAAGAAATTTATATCCCCAACAATAACACCTTATAGCGGAGTTGGAGATCCAGCCATTTTCCTGTTTAAGTATGACAAGCACATAAATGGAGCTAGGGCCACTAATGAAATCAAGTGCTTATACTTTCCCGTGTGCCTGGAAGGTGTGGCTTCACTATGGTTCACCAGACTTCCACCTAGATATATCGATCAGTTTGCTGATCTGGAAAGGAGATTTCAAGATCGATTCCGATTACAAACCACCAAGGCAAGGGATGTAATGTCATTATGCGAAATGGAATAGAAGCATGGGGAAACCATCAGAGCTTTCATTACACGCTTCCATGTTGCAGCAACGGAGGTCATAGAACCAAAACCTTGGTACTTATTAGCATCCCTGAAAGGAGTTATCGATAAGAAGTCAGAATTCGGAAAGTGGCTCAAGATGAAGAAACCAAAAACTTCGGAGAAATTTTACAAAAAAGCTGAGGAACACATGAGTGTGGAGGATGAAGCTCCAAGTGTCCAGAAGACTATAGAAAGTAATGCCGCCAGAGAAGGAAAGAGCAATGAGTCCAGGGTCGAGTAGAAGAGCGATGTAGGACAAAAGAGAGGAAATGATGAGAGGGATAGCAAAGCTTATAAGATGATGCTGTTGTGCAAACCATCCGAGCTAACCCTCCTAAATGAAACCCCATAACGAATTTACCAAGCCGCAAAGGACTCGGGCATTTTTCCTCAGATGAAGCCGCAGAAGGTAACCGAGCAGCAGGCAAATTCTGGAAAATTCTGCCGGTTTCATAGCCAACCAGGGCACAGCACCAACGAATGCCGACACCTGAAGAGTTTAATTGAAGAACTCATTAGGAAGAACCGACTTTAACAGTATGTGAAAAATCTGCAAAGTACTCCAGCTGTGCAGGGACATAACAATGCGACTAGCCAGCCCAACTCGAGTGAAGAAGCCTAAATACCAGTCGACTCGAGGCCAGTAATCAATATGATATTAGGAGGCCCCCACCCGGTTGGGAATAGTTGGGCAGATATAGAAAGATACGTCAACGAATTGAAGGATGCCACGAAAGAGGAAGGATGCATGATCTTGAACAACGAGCTTCCAACGAAAATGCTCAAAACCTCGATCGAGGATGTGATATTCAGAGATAAAGATGCAGAAGGCTTAATTACACCAATTGTCGATGCCATGGTGATCACAATTGGTCTCGGACCTGCGGTGGTAAAAAGGGTCCTAGTTGACAGGGGCATCAGTTAATGTGATTTTTATAAACACTTTCCAAAAGATGAATCTCCCTATGGCAAAGGTGCACACATACCCAAATAAGATCCACGGTTTTACAGGTCAACCTACGCAACCGATCGGAACGATAGATTTACCTATGGAATTGGCAGATGGGGAACGCAGGGTTTCCATGGTACAAACCTTTGTCCTGATAGATGAGTTTTCTTATTACAATGCATTCCTTGGGAGGCTGACTCTTTCGGGTTTCAAGGATGCATTAGCTCCATGGTGCTTGACCATGAAGTTTCCAACTGAAAGGGGAATTGGTGTAATTAAGGGCAACCAAATCGCTGCAAGGGATTGTCATGACATAACTAAGAGAGGCTAAGAAAAAAGAATCGGGAAAGGATACGGAGGCTCTTCCCCGCATCCAAAACCCCCCTTTATAGCAATTAAAGATGGGTCCATGCACTGGCGAGCATAGTGGAGTGCAAAAAGAGATCGATCCTAGGGAAGCCAGTGCAAAGGAAGAGAGGGCGACATCGGCTGAAGACACAATTCCTATAGCTGTAAATCCGAAGGACCCAAATCGTGTGTTGAATATAGGATCTTGGTTAATGTAACAACCCGTATTTTAATAACATGTTAAAACAATAAATCAAGGCAGAATTAATTTTTAAAACAAGAATCAAGGGAAACGGGTTGCGCCATTGCGTTCGTCTCGAAATTCTACTTGGAAACGAGTCCGGGTTTTCGAAAATCGGAGTCCGTATGAGGGAGATATGACCCTCCGAAGTTTCGGGAATTTTCACAATCAAAAACAGCTCGAAAATTTGAATTCAAAACCCAGAACAGGCTGGGCGGGAAAATTCCCGCCCAGGACCAGGTCGACCTGGGGGTCGACCATAGTGTCGACCTCCCAGGGACTAGGTCGACCATAGTGTCGACCTGGGGGTCGACCATAGTGTCGACCTGGGGGTCGACCTGCCTCCCAAACCCATTTTCTGAACCTGATGCATTCTGATGTATCTGCCCTCGTTTTTTGTCCAGATTCGTCTGCCTAATCCTATATAAACAGCCTCCTAGCCTCATTCTCTTTACACCATTCTTCTCTCACCTTATGCTTACAAACTCTTGATGATCATGGCTTCTTCTTCCTCCTCTAAATTAAATTAAGATAAATTAAATTAAAACAAAAAGATTATTTCTTAAAGACTACGACTAGGAATTGGGGATTTGCTTCTACAATCAAAGCAAGATTCAACGATTCAACAATTCAACGACAAATTTCTAGACTTGACTTCTGCATCTAAATTTCTTAGACCACGATCTATAAGTTCAAGTTACTTTTAGATAAAAACTATAAACTTAATATGGACATGTTATAAATTAGAATTGGATCTATGTATGATTCATATCTATTCTTGTTCATCTTGGATCTTGACTTTTGGGAATATTGCTATGACGTTGAAACTATTGTTAAATGGCCTAAGACTATGCCTATGCCTATGACTGTGAATATAAGACTATGCCTATGCCTATGACTGTGAACATAAGACTATTGCCTATGATAAGGAAAATTGTGGCTAATCACCTAAGATTCATGACCATGAGGTTATTACCTAGGATTATGACTATGAAATTGGATCTAAGCTTGATTTTCTAATCAGACCTATTTTCTTTATTTATCCTTGGATCTTGATTTTGGGGATTTTCTATTTAAGTTAGATCTATCCATGTTCTTGAAACTAGATTATTATTCAAACCTTTTCATGATCATAATGTTATCAGATCTATATGCCTGCGATGTTTTAGTCAATTTAGTTATGTCATGCCTTGGAATTAAATTAATAATAGAACAATGTCTATTGTGTTATATGTGGAATTGAATGATATTGATCTATGTCTGTGGTTCTATTTTATTATCATGTTGAATTGAGAATTAATGAATAAGCCTATTCAGATGTATATGAACTTGGAGTATAACCCGTTATGACAAGTTGTGTAGTTTATCATGTTATGCAAGTTTTAGGTTGTAAAATCATATCACATATGTGACCAAATGTTAGATCTACATGTTTATGTGTATATGTTAACCTATGCCATATTTCAAGTTCACACTTATTCATATGTTTGTGATTGATTTGCAAGTTCACATATATGTAAGTTGATTTAGTCTATGTTGCAAATTCATATATACGTATGTTGATTTATTCTATGTTTCAAGTTCACACCTATGATATTCATGTTGATTATTTTGCAAGTACACACCTATGGTGTGCATATTGACTATGCCGAGAATGCCAAGTTTACAACTATGTCATGTTTATGTTAATGAATTTCTTTACGCAAATTTTGTGTACGTTAAATTAGGCTAAGTTTTTAGCCTAATATTATATGTCAAAAATCATGCGGACGGAAAATTAGGCTAAGATTGTTAGCCTAATATTTAGACGGGGTAACGTTGGAAAAAATTGGGAATCGTAGGAAGCTTGGCATGAAACTTTCCTTGAAACTTGACATGAAACTTGAACATGGACATGACACTAGAATGAACTTGAAAATGGCCAACTCGAGGTTGGGTTGAGTTTGCAGTGTAATTCTGCCCAGAACCGCCCGACAAATCCAGTTACTGCAAAAAATAGGATCAAATGTGGGTATTTGGTCATATCGCGCTTGAAACCCGAGGTCAGACTGAGTTGTGGTGTAAATCTTCCCGGAACCGCCCGGCATATCCAGTGAACACAACAACAGGTCTGATGTGAGAGGTTGGGGTGCATTAATGAATTAATGCCACATGATAGGGTTAAGTCATGAACATGAAAGACATCACTTAACCAACTTGACACATGATTCGTAGGGTTAAGTCATGAACTTGAATAACAACACTTAACCAACTTGACATGCTAGACTGATAGGGGTTAAGTCACGAATTTAAATGACAACACTTAACCTATTGGACGGAAACCCTAGTTACGCGGTCCATTTCAGCAGTAACCCACTAGATGTATCATGGTACCCTGGAACTAGGTAGGGTGGGGCACGATTACTGGGCTGATTGTAAGCGACCAGAACGACAGCTGTGTTGGTGCGCCAGTGTAGGTTCGGGCGGGCTATGGTCGTGCACGTGGTCCGGAGCTGAAAAAGCAGGCATTGGGCATCAGTAGGTTTATCTGTGCATGCTTGATTTGTGTCGGTGGTTGGCACCCTAGGGCTTGATACACCCTATGGTGGACCTAGCACAGGTGACTACATTCGTGATAGGGCCGTATGACATAGACACATGACGAGCTAGAACTTGTAGGGAGCCGATCGATTAGTGGATCGTTCCGCTGGACCCAGTAATGGGCCATTTCATGATATTGGGCCAAGGGATCATTTCACAATTAATATAAGACATGGGTTTGGGATTCTAGTACAGTTGATGGAGCGAACCTTGAATATGTGATGGTATACTTGATTTATACTTGATTTATCATGTTATCTTAGTCTATCTTCCCCATCTTGTCATCATCCTTATGATTACTTTCAGTTTATACATGTCATGTTACCTTTACCTGTTTTTATGTTGAAAGTCACTAGGACTTACCAGTCTTTATGACTGACCCGTTTTCTTTCGCCCCTTTTCCTTTCGTTTCCCCCCAGGTTCTCAGGGAGGAAACTCTAGCACTTATCTTGGATTTCGCTTGCTTTCGGTTCAGCTCATGTACGGTTTGATCTTGAGCTATGCTATGGCTGCATTTCTACTACCTTTGGGGAATTAAGCTACTTTTGACGTTTTAAGTTTATGCTTCTTTGTTTATGCAAGACAGAATTTGTTGTAATGGAAAATAATGACCTTGGTTATTTGGTACTTTGGATGTAAAAGGTTTTGACTCTTTTTGAAAGTAATGAAATTTAGTTTTTGAATCTTCCGCCGTTTTATTTATGTTCTGTCTTGTAATAATTCTGTGATTGTTTACCTCGATAACGCTCCTCCAAAACTAGTGCATTCCCTTTGTGAGTGACCCTAGCGGAGGTGGGGTGTTACAGTTAAGCCCTGCATTAAAAAATCAATTGATTGCCTTCCTAAGAGCTAACTTAGATGTGTTCGCATGGAACCATTCCGACATGTGCAGCATATCTCCGGACATTGCGGTCCGTAAGCTAAACATTGAACCGCGCATTCCGGCTGTCAAACAGAAAAGGAGAACCCAAGGGCCGGAGAGGTCGCGCGCCTTAAAAGAATAAATCGGCAGATTAATGGAGAATGGTTTTATTATAGAATCTACCTATCCGAAATGAGTATCCAACCCGGTGCTCATGAAGAAATCAAATGGTAAATGGCGAGTGTGCGTAGATTATTCAGACCTGAATAAAGCTTGTACGAAAGATAGTTTCCCCCTTCCCAGAATCGACCAATTGGTGGATTCTACTGCCGGTCATGAGTTGCTATCTTTCATGGATGCATATTCCGACTATAATCGAATCATGATGTATGGTCTAGACCAGGAAGACACAAGTTTCATTACTGACTTCGGTCTATACTACTATAAGATGATGCCATTTGTTCTAAAAAAAGCAGAGGCAACTTATTAGTGACTGGTAAATGCTATGTTCAAAAAGCAAATCGGTAGGACAATGGAAGTCTATGTCTATGACATATTGGTTAAGTCAAAGAGAGCAATAGACCATTTGGAAGACTTAGCCCGAATGTTCGATATCTTATGCCAATATGGCATGAAGTTGAATCCCTTGAAATGTTCTTTTGGAGTTGGTTCAGGCAAGTTCCTTGGGTACGTGGTCAATGCTAGAGGTATAGAAGCTAATCCAGCCAAAATATCAGCTTTGAGAGAAATGCGTGCCCCAGGAACCAAGAAGGAACTTCAGTGTTTGAATCGGAAGATCGCAGCCTTAAATCTCTTTATATCTAGGGTGACGGAAAGATGTCTTCCATTCTTCGATGCCCTTAGAAAAGGAAAGAAAGAATTACAGTGGACCCCTGAATGTCAAAAAGCCTTCGAGGAATTGATCCAACACCTGGCAACACCACCTATGCTATCAAAGCCTAGTGACAAAGAGAATTTGTTTCTGTACCTGGCGGTTCCCGCCCATGCCTTAAGCGCAGCATTGATCAGAGAAGATTTGAAGGTACAAAAACCGGTCTATTACATCAGCAAGAGGCTATCCCGAGCAGAGCTTAATTACCCAAAACTTGAAAAACTTGCTTATTGTTTGCTCATTGCGTCAAAGAAACTTAGGCCCTACTTTCAGGCTCATCCCATTAGAGTTCTCACAGACCAGCCTCTGAGGCAAGTTCTGTCCCGTCTGGAAACCTCTGAAAGATTGTTAAAATGGAATATAGAGCTCAGTCAATACGACATTATGTATCATCCTCGTGAAGCAATCAACGAACAAGCACTTGCTGACTTTATCGCAGAGTTTACCGAGCGAGGGGAGGTAAAGGAGGAAGATGATATTGAAACTAATATCCAGTTGAAATTATTCGTAGATGGGGCATCGAACGATCGCTGTTCTGGGGCAGGGGTAGTTCTCAAAACTCCTAAGGGAAGATCCTTATGCTATGCATTAAGGATAAAATTTTCGTCAACCAACAACGAAGCTGAGTATGAAGCCCTTATTGATGGAATAAACTATCAAAAAAATTGCAAATAAAAACTATATGAATATTCAGTGACTCTCAACACGTAGTATGCCAGATTCTGGGAGAATTCCAAGCCAAAATGGGTAACTTGCCAGATTATCTTCCCAAAGCCTTGGAATTATTGGAGGCTTTCGAGCATTACACCATATCTCATATTCCTAGAGAGGAAAATATTGAAGCTAATTCATTAGCCAAATACGCAAGCACAGGAGATGCATAGCTAATGGGGTTAGTTCCAGTGGAAGTCCTTTCCAGCCCGAGCACAAAGCAGACTGAAATGGATTGGATCATGGAAACAACTGATGAGTCAAATTCATGGATGTCGCCAATTAAAGAATACATCGTAACTGGGGCACTCCCGGCTGAAGCCAAACTCCAAAGAAAGATTTTGTGAAAAGCTCCCTTATACCTTATTTTGGATGGATGACTGTATAGACGGGGATTTTCTACACCCTTACTTCGTTGTGTTACAGAAAAGGAGTCTAAGACAATCATGGCGGAATTACACGAAGGGGAATGCGGAGGACAAGATTTGGCTAAGAAAATCCTACGATATGGTTACTTCTGGCCAGCTATCAATAAAGATTCCACGGCCTACACTAAAAAATGTGATAGGTGCCAAAGATTTGCCAAGATCCCAAGGATGCCATATACAACCATAACCCACATGGTCAGCGCTTGGCCATTTGCTATCTCGGGTATTGACCTCATAGGAGCCCTTCCCACTGCAATATTCGGTTTTAAATACGCAATTGTTGTCGTTGATTACTTTACAAAATGGGCTGAAGTAGAACCATTGGCCACTATAACTTCGAAGAAAGTTATTAACTTTGTCTTGAGAAATATCATATGCAGGTTTAGGATACCACAAAAGATAATCACAGACAACAGACCTAATTTGAAAGTGAAGAGTTCCAAAGCTTTTGCGCCAAGTACAAAATCCAGAAAAGCTTTTCAGCAGTCGTTCATCCACAAGCGAACGGGCAGGTGAAGCAGTAAATAAAATCATCAGGACTACCATTAAGAAATGACTAGAGAAGGCAAAAGGTGGATGTGTATATGAACTCCCGCTGGCATTATGGGCATATCGCACCACACACAAAACTGCAACAGGGCATACTCCATTTTCTTTATCTTATGGCTCTGAAGCTGTGATACCAGTGGAGTTGGAAGTCCCTACCCATAGAAGGATACTATTTGACCTCAAAGAAAACAAGAAGCTACAACTCGAAGCCCTCGACCAACTTGAGGAAAGAAGAAAAGAAGCATAAATCAGAGTAGCCGCACACCAAAGAAGGATGGCCAGGCACTTCAATTCAAAAGTCAAACATAGAAATTTTGAAATTGGAGACCTCGTTTTGAAAAAGATAATGACTGGTACTGGAGTCTTCGGACCCAATTGGGAAGGACGTTATGTTATAAGTCAGAAACTCCAGGACGGAACTTTCAAATTGGCCATGGTGGATGGGAACCAATTTCCACGAGCATGAAACAACGAGCATATTTGTCGTTATTTTTTATAGCATGTTATTCAAATACATAGAAAATGCTATAAAGATTTATGAAATTTTCGCATTTTGAATGATGTGCATAAAATGACTAAACATGGAGTTCTAATTACATATACAGGTCACTTATTCACAGACTCCTACTAAAAGTTGACTTCCTTGTGTGGGCAAACAAACGACCGGGGGGCGCCAACTCGAGGAGTTCCGACTTTCATCAGGAAACACTGGATCTATCAGTACAGGACCAATAAAAAGCTTGGTACCAGATTAAAAGAGTCAATGCTGGAGCAAAAGCAACTCAAAAAGTCCCACAGATAAAATCGCTGAGCTCACCAAAGAAACACCTTCTTAGGTGTTGGACATGGGTTCTCCAACTTGAAAAAAAAAACTCAATGAGGCGAACCAGTGTCTGTTTCCTAGGGCAAGGCAAAAAGTCAGAAAAACCGACATGTCCCGAAACAGAAAAATTGCCAATCCAAAAAAAACGAGGGGCACCTTATTAGGTGAAGGACACGAACTTTATCCCTTCTGAGTCAAAGCTCGATGAGATGAATTAGTGTCCGCTCCTCGGGATGAAGCATAAAATGGGGAAGGATTAAACATGCTGGAAGGACTAGCGCAAAACAGAAATCCTAGTCGAAAGGGCGTATCCATTCTTGTTCTTTGTTGTTAACTAAGTCAAACAAAGCCAAGAGTGGATTACAACATTGGAACCAAAGTCCTCCCATGGGGGCACGCATAAAAATGCATCACGAAAATACCCTAAACAAATAAACAAGATATTTAATAAAAAAACCTAAATGGCTAAATTGCCAAAGTTAAAACAATGAAAAGCTTACCAGTCAAGACAAATACTAAAAACTGGATGACCCCAACCTAATAAGAACGTTGTAAGACTATCCGTAATGCGATATTAACATACGAAAGCCCTGTAATGCAATATTAACGTACAAACTCCCCACAATACGATATTAACGCACGATTGTCGCATTTTTTTAATAAAAATGTGTGTGTTGTTAAGCAGAGCAAAGAGACATGGCAAAGACACGAAGAGCATCGTAAAACCAGCCAAACAACCATTCATCAAGATCGCAGAAGTGTCACGGATCAAACACAAGTCATAACAAGCATAATGCCATGGGCGAGGACCGGCACCCGCTTACACAACCGGTCTTAAAAGTAGCAAAATAACCAAGGAGAAGGAGATTACAGATCTCTAACCTTCCTTGGCCTACCTACTTTCCTCTTAGTCAGAGCAGAACAGATGGAGGCCCATCAGCATGTGCAGAAACCATCGACTCAACATCTCCAGTGGTAAAAGAAGCAACCACACTATCTTTGGACCCGAGAGCTCGGATCAGCTTAGCCTTATCATTTTCCAAAACAGAGATACGCTCGAGATTGTCCTTGTGAAGTCTTTGGAGATCGCAGGCCAACGTATGCCAGCCATTTATCCGCTTCACAGAATGTTTTTTCAACAAGTCCATTTGTTTTCCAAATTGATGCACAACAGTCTCGAGGCGGGCCAACATCTGACCTTTTGCGGCAGTCATGTCGTAAGAAAAGTTTTGAGAGTCAGCCGGAGAAATATCCACATTTGAAGGAACTCCCTGTAAACTCCACCCCCGAAACCACTTAGCAAACCTAGGACTGCAAAGCCCAAGAGCATGGCGCAACCTATTGATGATAGCTTGAAGCTTTATATAAGAGGGGCTAAAGGGAGAGTTTACAAACGGTTGACCAGCCGACTGAATCTCATTAATTGAGACACCCAAATCGAGGAAGATTTCCTTTCGACGTCATTTTGGAGATGGAACCATCCTGCAAACGGATCAGGGAATAACCGTAATGTTCAAAGGAAGAATGAACATGAGTAAGAATCAACAAACCTGAGTAGTAATAGAAAGAAATACAGAATTCCCTTTTTCTTTCCTAGTTGAGAAATCCTATTGAAGAAGAACAAGATAAAAATTGAATGAGAAATAAGAAAATAAGGGGAGATTAAAAGGCACACAAAGCATTTCTCGCCATATCGGCCCAATACTCGAGTACTGAAATAGGTGTCCCATCAGAGTCCAGTTGGCGTGTTCACTTCCCCATGATTTTGCTATTTACAATAATGAAAAAATAGTTCAAGCGTCTCACCCAAAGGCGAAGACGCCAATCAGCTGAGACGAAGCAATACTAATCCTTGCACAAACGACCCCTCAACAAGTCAGGACAAGCCTGCCAAAAAATGTTGCGATCAGACATGTCCAAGCCGGTAATTCCATGCTTAAAGAAATCACGGACTTCGAGGGGCAAGTGTTAATCCCTCAAAAAATCCATACGCACATGGACCAAAGGATGCGAAATGGATATCATCAGGGTCGGTCGTGCATGATGTTATCCATGGCACTTAAACGACTCACAATGGATAGGACGCAACCACATAGAGCAAGACCCAAGTATCAAACCCAAGACAAATCAAGTCGACCAGTACGACCAAAGGAGATGGCACGATATGCTATGAGAAATGCGTCTCAATAGAGATAAGGATCGTACATTCTGTAAAGCCGCTCACAACAACGGAGCATGCTTGATCTAATATCAATGTTCGGCCGCATGCATCAAGACAGGAGTCAAGATTGCACGTATATTTAACAACTACTCATGAATTACAACTCCTATCGCTCGACACTCGAATTAGAAACCCATTGATAGGTCGTATACCAACTCCTAGGAAGAGCACATTCACATCTCAAATTCGCAAGTCCCAGTTGGTCGCCTCTAGACTAATGAAGATCGTCGCTCGCTCACTCAAATCAGACACAACCACATTAAGGAACTATAATCGGTCGTTCCTTCATCTCACCATCAAGCAAATCAGGTATTTACTCATCGAATGCTAGAAATAGATGCGACCGAAGAGCGCCGACCGAAGTCACTCGCTTGACTACTCAAGACACTCGCTCCATTGAGTCGCTCGCACATGATAACTGAATACAGCCACGGACAGCTGACTACAGCTAGCCAATGGCATGACTGTAATTAACAGAATGAGCGATCTGTAGCCTGCACAAACAGATTTCAAGTCATTTCCCGAAGGAAGCTCACCTATAAATACACCATGGCTGCCAACATAAAGGGGATCCAATCTTTGAAACCACGAAGTGCTGCTAAATTCTATCCTCAACTACTGATTCAGCTATGGCGTCGAGTACAATTTGGTTATCAAGGAAAACGAAGGCACCCTCCTTATCAATCACTCATCCATCCTTCTTCTCCTCAAATTCTACCATTCTCTTATATAATTCAAAGATTGAAATATACAAACAAGGGTATATTGAGTGAATATAGAGATGTATGAAAAGAGAGAATTGATGTATTTTGTAACCCTCGTTATAAGACTAGAAATCACCTTCACAGTGGACGTAGGCCTAATTAACGGCTGAACCACTCTAAATCTCGTCTCTACTTTACCTTTCTCGCAATTTTCATTTTTAATTGCTGATTAAACACGGTTCCATTTTATTTCTTACCGTATTGGTGAAGTATAGTTTTAGTATCTTGGGTGTTTAGACCAATTTTGGTGTAAACACAGATTCGTTAGAAAGATACAATTAAAAAGATTTAAATATTTTTGGTTTCACTGAAATCCAATTTATTTTGAATCATGTTCATTCAGTCAAAGTTCAAAGTCAAATTTTCAAACTGGCACGCCATTTCAGGCTCGTTATATAATTAAAATAAAATTTATTTGTACTAACTTCGATTCAAATAAATTTTTAGTCGTTATTAGTTAAAATAAATTATTTTAAATATTCTAAATTCATTAAAATAGCCAAATTAAAAATTTTAAATTAGTTCTGATTTTTTGGGTTGTTACAGTAAATATATTGGAGGGAAATTGGGAAATGAATAAATTGTTGATAAATTAATTTAGAGGGCTCAGTGTTGATTGATGATTGATCGATATAATTTCCATTTGGAAATAAGATCCTTGTTGGCATAGATGTTTTCCTTTGGTAGTTAAATAATCAGCTATCGAAGTTTTTGTCCATTTTTCCGTTGTCAATACGGAGAGATCGGGATCAGGTTTATTATCTGAAAACCACTACATATGGGTATTAGCGTTGCGAATCAAATATATTGAAGACAATTTGAAGACGGAGTTTATGCAAGGGTTGTTTTGGCGATCCAATGTAGAAATTGTCTAATATAGATTTACAGAATAATGCCTTCGATTTGTCCAGTCCCAGGACAACTTGTATGGACGAATGTCTGACAGTGTATGTCTAACAGATCGTGTAAGTTGATCTATTCAAACGTATTCACGTTCGATGGTGGAGGAATTCTTTCTCTTAGCTTTATACCCGTGGTATTTTTGGAGAAATCAATTTGTGATTTGTCAGGTATGACGATGTGGCTTTCAAATTAAATGAAGATGTAATTAGTCCTAGGGTAGTTATGACCTCAAGCCTCTTAAACTGGGAAATGACATAAAATCGGGTAAGTCGCATGGCTAAGTGGGTCGCTCCCATATTAGGGTATATTCTTACCAACTAGAGAAATTTTGATTAGTTCTTCTTTCACTTCTGTATCTCCCGGGAATGGTTAATGTTGGTATATCAACCGTAAGGTGCCAATATATTTGGTACTCTCAAGCGAAGTGACGGGCCGATCATGTTTAGCCTGGGTTGCTAAATGTTCTTGTTGAATCCTGGTGTATTTTCACACCGTCTGAAGGTGGTCCCATACCTTGCCATAGTTGGAAATCCATTCTCCAATAAGAGCACACAGTTTTGATTGTATACTATGTATGTATAGCGTGAGATGCAAGTGTCCTGCTAGATTGCTATTTACTTGTATTAGAAACTATTATAATATTACAATAATATTGTTTTAAATGATTGTTTTGGGTTATCGTAAGGTAAATACCATCTTTGTTTGTGTGTGGATTGGTCTTACGATTGTCCTTTCTTTTGAAAAGGATTTTGAAAAGTTAAATTGAATGGTTGGAGTTTACCCACACCAGTCCCATGACTGACCCAGAGATTATTTTGATTTGTTTTACCCTAAGCTTTTAGGTGTTTGAATTTGTACGGCAGTCTAGTAGTTGGGATTTTACAGATACCTGGAAGAGCTTGGAATAGGAGGCTTCAATCTTAGATAACTACTGTTTATTTCCGCTGTGATATGTTACGTTGTACTCTGATAATGGTATGTATATACAGTTACAAGTTTTGTATTTCAAAGTTATGTTATATAATATATTTTATTTATTCCGTTGTGAGATTCGTGTTAACTCTGATTATGTTCTATGGTGATCATCTTCTTCTGTTATGTTTTCTTTCTTTCTATTTCTCACCCTCTAACTTATGTCTATTAATGATCTAGTATTTCTGATGCTTGAATAGTCGACATTGGTATTTAAGTCAATTTTCAGGGTCGAAAATCCTTGGATCATTAGAGTGGTACCAGAGCCAGGTCGAATAATTACCTTGGCTCTATGGTGTAACTCAGTAGAGACGGGGTTAGTAATACCCTAGTTTGAGTTGAGTGTATATATACGAGAGAGTGTATTTGTAGATTGTCTAAAAATGGTTTTATATTATTGAGATTTATTGGCTGAGTGGCTTATGAATTCTTGTCGATGGTGGGGTACCATAATGTCGATAAGGGTTCCTAAATGCTCGAATATGATGAACTGACACAGTATGTTTTTGAAGGAGGGTAAATGAAATAATTTTACCCAAAACATATTTTGATATAAAAGAAATATATATTAAAATTATTATAGTTTATTGGATGTGTTGGTTGTTATTATAATTGAATCAGATTATAATTGTGATGGTTATAAATAACTAATATGAATTCGTAAGTGTAATATATAAAAAAATCAGATGAATTAAATCTAGATTTAAACCAGAATTGAGATTAAAACTTTGGAAAATTGAAAAAGTGTTTGTAAATGGTTTTGGGATTAAAAACTGGAAATTTTAAGATCCTAGGAATTTTTTTAATATGTTTTCCATGTAGTGTGAAATATATTTTGAAGTGATTTCAAAATGAGAATGTTTGAAAATAAGTTTTGAAAATGATATATTATTGAACTCATTTCGATTGCTGGAGATGATGACGGCCGCATCATTAGTGTCATTTTCGAGTTTCTAAGTGATGGATTACTACCAGAGATTTTGTTTTGAGAACAAGTTGCCAGAAATTCAAATGTTTTGAATTACCATAATTATATGTAAATATATATGATTTCAAATTGATTTGAAATAAAACCTTGGAATTTGAATTCTAAAAATTAAAATTTAACTTTTGTAGTTTAATAGATTGAACCGGAAAAGTGAATAAATAAATTAGAATTTGACTTAAACTAAGTTAAATAAAATTAGATTGGATTAGAGATAATCTGGAATGAAATTGGATTGTTTAGCAAAAATTTGGAATTGAAATTGGAGTTTGAATGGAATTTGGCTTAGTTATAAGTCAATGGTTTGGCTCGAGAATGAATTGAGTGGAGATCAATTGGGAATACGTTTGTATATGCTGAATTGGTAGCAAATTGAAGAGATAGAAATGGAATGCCCAACAAAAAGGTACAAGTTTAAATTTCATATGAGATTTATGAGCCTGTTTAGTAAGCCGCTTGGCTGTTTGGTTTTCTGTTGGATTGGAGAGGGCTTAGAGAGGCGAATTGTAGTTATACCGATTGAGCTATGCAAAAGAGATGCTGACTAAATTTTTCGGAAATTTAAGGTATTAGAAAATTTCTAGAATTTTCAATTTTTTTATTAATGGGAATAAATTAATATTTTAATTAATTGGTTCTATTAAAACAGAAGTTAAGAGATAAAACATATTATTTTTAACCTGGTTAATAAGGGTTTGTAGCAATTTTTCTACCTTAGTAATTTGGAGGACGAAATCCTTTTAAGGGGGAAGGAATGTAACATCCCAGAAATTTTTTGATTTAATAATTAATTTATTTAATTATTATACTATATTGGTTTGATAATTTAATTTGTTGGAATTCAAATATTTTGAATATTTAAATAATATAAACAATAGAATAATAAAATTTAATCTCCGAAATAGTCGAGAATAGTCGAACTGGCATTGTTGTGTAAATTGGATTATTTAAGAGATTTAATCGTGTTTATATTCGAATTATAATAATGAGTATATTATTTAAATGGAATTGAACGTACTAATTATAATATAAATTATAACCGAGCGCATAACGTCGCGATAATTCGTAATATTATGCTTACAACTTTAAATGACTATACATGATTCATTATAAGTCGAATTTCTTTGAAACAAAAAATGTTTGAGTCTATTGAACTATATTTTTCCAATGGAAATGAAAAATCGGGATTTTGGCTTACAAATTGTAAGTTATGCCCAAATCAAATTTTCAGAAAGTCACTACGGAATCGTTTATAAACTATAATGATTTATTCAATTATAATAAATTCTTTGTTTCAGACTTGGATAAGATTTTTATGACTTATTGATAATTTAATTTATAGAATTTTTCTGTAATTTTTATTTTAGGAAAAAATAAGCTATTTATCGTTTAACATATTTTGCACCCTAAATTAGCAATTTTGGAATTTCACAAATAAATTAACTTGCCTATTTTATTATATTTTTTGGAGTCATGAAACATTGCTTGACACAATCAAACTTTTATTTTTGTCCATAGCAGTTCATATGTGAACAGAATTTTTCGTAATGACTACGTTAAACTTGCTTCATCGTCACGTTGTCCTCTATTTAGCTACCTTCATTTATACCGTAGATATGAGTGCCCTTTAAGTCCTTAGATCACATTTTCTGCTGCTTGCTTGATAATAAACTCAACAGAAGAAGCATTGGTAGACATTCTCTGTTGAATGATTCACATTTGGTCATTATTTATTCTTGCGTATGGATGTATTCCCACAGGGCCATAATATTACCATGTACTTGTATGTGAGAACCCAAAACTTTGTGACCCTAAATTATTTAGATTTTAATTAAATCCATAATATATATATTTTAGGGTGAATAAAATAAATAAATTATTTGTGTATGTATATGATGAATATATATAAATATACATGGTTATTTGTATATTTGGTGTAACTTGAAAATTGATCTAAGTATTGAGGAAATGGGCTTTAGTGTTAAAAAGGGCTGAAAACAAAACTGGGGGTAAAGTAGGAATTGGCAAGAAATGGATCCCTAAAAAAAATCTAACTGGGTAAAAGACAGCACCAAATTCATTTCCTCGTTCAGCAAAAATGAAATACAAACAAGTAAAAATGGCCGAATCCACACAAACAAAGATTGGGGGAAAACAAATTGGAGGCTGCTCTCTACCAATCGAAGATAGGAGTGAATCGAGAGGGAAAAGGTCAGTAGTTCTTTGGAGGATCAGACCTAAATAGATAATTACGCATATGAAACCGAGAGGGAAGCTAGGTGAGTAATATCACTCAAAAAAATACGGCCTTAAGTCCTACATATAGGCAGCCTTGTTCTTCGTTTTTAGTAATCTAAATGTTTACTGAGAGATAATGTTCTGTTATGCTTTGATGTATGAATTAAATGCCCCATTGATTTTTTGGTTGAATGAACGCAGAAATACAAAATGTAAGAAACATTATAGAAGGATGAATATTAGGAATAATCAGTACAATATTTAATTACTAGGTTGTGATTCTAGGTTAAATAAGTTTGATGTTAGGCATGCTCCCAATATGAACCTCTCTGTAGTGAAATCCTTCACAAATATTGTTAATGGTAACTGCTGGAAATCACATTTCCGAATCTGCCTTCCCTTTTGCTTTGTCTAATAATATGGTCAGGAATGAAAAAAAATGAGCTCATAAAATAATTAATGATAGACATAGGCGCACTAACGTGCACAGGGGACATTGCTGAGAAAGGTAGGGCAAGTGGGGACTAATCTATTATATAGATTAATGATTGTTTTTCCTTACATGAATGAATGTTTGCACTGATTCGATGTGCTAATTTCATTGTTAAACTGGGTTGAATAAGAAAAGAATCCCTGGAATATGCTAAATTAAGTTAGCTGGGTTATACAAGTAAAAAAAACTATCTGGTTATTATATGTATTGAAAGATGGGCAAAATCATTTGTTTGCTAGGATCATATAATTTAAGAAGTTTATCAGTACTGTTTTAAGAAGTGAGATTAGTATATATGAACATAACCCATTGACAGTAATAATTCTAGAATATATGTGAATAAAAATCTGTCCATGGATTGATATGTTATATGTTTAATAAGGATGGAAGTACGTATTCATTCATGTGCTTAAACACTTACTTGATAGGTTGTATTTAGTGATATTATAACCTGTTGCACTTGAATGTCTGTGTCAGTTTATGTGCAAGAATTACTTATTAAATATATTTGAATAGATTACCTTGCAAGTTGCTAGTTTAAATACAGAAGTCCTAGTACTTGCAGATTAAGCTTGTTGAATATTTAAGTAATATGCTAGTATGATATTTGGGCTGTTCATGGGCTTATAATGGGTAAATGAACATAGTGTCCATTATACAACTGTTTATACACTTATATACTTATAAACTGGCTATAGATAAAGTGTGAGTTATGCTGCAAAATCCTGAAACATAACTTGTACTGTATGGTGTGGAACTGGTGCTTATGCCTATATATTAATATTCACAGTTTGTATATAATGTCTGAATGTTTATATATAAAATGATAAAGCATATGAGTGTATATATATGTATTAGTTGGATATCCCAAAAAGAGTGTATTGGGTTGATTAATAATATTAAACTTTTGTATTACATTTTGTCATGTTATTGTGTAAGAATGGCTAGAAACATATATTTGGTGAATTATTCACAACAGACAATTCATGTCTGACCCCTTTTGTGCTTTTGTGCATCCTGGGGTGTCTTATTTTTATAATTAGGCACCCTTGGAGTTTTGCAGGTAATAAAGAAAGCTAATAAAAGTATGAAGATATGGACGTTTATCGCTTATTAGCTAATCATTAAGTTGCAGTGTTGTTTGTATTTGAAGTTGTGTGATGTTTTTGTAGTTTTGATATATCCAGAGCTGCATTTTTATAAACTGTAAATTTGAATGTTATTAAGTTGTCAAAAGCTGATTTTGAAAATTTATAAGTTTGTATGATTTACAGGCCCACTTTAAATAAACAGATGATGAAATTTGTATAACTGTACTCTTGTTATTTATTAGAAATATGCATCTGGTTTGTGTATGAAGTATCATTTTGCATTGTACATATTTGAGGTTAGAAACTGTTAGACCAAAAATTGGCACTAACACCCAAATGCAGATCACAAATCACAGATTGCAGGAAAATGATAAATAAGAGGAGACACATGAAGATTTTATAGTGGTTCGGTTGTAGATGTAGCCTACGTCCACTTTATAATCTTATTGTTATACTGATAGATTACAAGAATCAGTTACATGCAGGCACACAATCCGTGTGTTAATTGAGATTACAAGAGGAGAATTTAGAGGTAGAAAGATGCAAAGTCCTTGTACTTCAGTAATGGTGGAAGCCGCAGAGAAGAATGGCCAAAAGTCCCTTTAAAATTCCATGTAGTGGTGTATATATAGCTGTCGGAGAGGCCATAGGGAGGTCGGGTCGTGATGAGGCACGTGGCACCCGATCCGGGAAAGTAGGAATGCGAGTAGCCTTGAGAATAGGTCAAGATCTATGCATGTACTAGCAGGTTCGGTGGTCGGATCACGGGTTGCGTATGGGGTCGTGGTCCATGTGTTCGTCAAGAGCGGGTCGTGACCTAGGGTGCGAGCTGGTGGGAAAAGCTGGGATGGTGAGCCCACGAGCGGGTCGGGGTGCATAATTCTACCATGAGCGGGTCGTGGTCTAGGGCTCCACCATGAGCAGAGTGAAGTTGGCGAGCCAGTCCATGTCTCGTGATAGCGATGCTTCATTATTTCATCCAATTGATTGCCAGTCAATGCCAGATTATATCAGTTCACGGAAACGGTCGTAACTTCCAAACCGTAAGTTCGTTTTAGCCAAACGAAAGCTCTACTCGAAGCTAATTCAGAGGGCTACATGAGTTATGGAGCATGGCTCCATAATTGCTGTTTTCGGGCCCAAAAGAGGTCGTTTGATATGAGTTTCGGGCTAGTTTAGGTTGATGTTGCGATTTCGACCAAATCACTATGTCTTCTGACGATGTTTCCATTGCCTGAAAGCGCTACTATCCAGAGATTCCATGTGTGACAGCTTTTACCAAAAAGCGTGTCAATAGAAATAATGTCCTACCATATATATAATCTATAGGTAAGGCATATGTTTGTAATAGCCAGAAGACAATTAGCTGTTATATAAAGAAAAAACTTGTATGTTTTGGAGGCTTAGACTAAATGAACATATGCTAAAATATGTATCTATGTAGATTTATGGAGATATGACTGTAAGTGCTTAATTGTGTAGTAAGTACAAAACTATATTGACTGGTTTATTTATATACACTGAAAGGTTGATTTGGAAATGTTCCTGTTAAATGTTATTTGCTATTGAACTTGTATGGATGAAGTATGCATGGCATACAAATAATATATGGGCATGTTTTCTCAGTACATAAAAGTTTTATAATGAAGTTTATATATATATATATATATATATATATATATATATATATATATATATATATATATATATAAATATAAGGTACATCATGAAATAATATAGGTTGCGGTAATAAAATGAGTAGGTGAGGTTGTTGCATATAGATTGAGTGTATTTACTCGTATGTGAGCAATATATCTTACTGTGTCAAGCTAATTTTGTTATGGGACAGAATTTGGAAGTTAATATCCCCTTATGCATATCAGTGAATACTTATAAGTATTTCTAATGTAAATACATGCCAATTTTGTAAAGAGGATTGAATCTGATACATTTATTTTATTTGAGAAATATATGCCATACTCCATGATTTTTATCTATGTACATTTGTTTGAATGGACACCATTAAGATTTGAGATGATCATAAACACGGCAAAAATGTTAAAATATCAATGTCACTTATATATTACTAGTTAATTAAGAATATTAATAAGTTACTTATTCTTAAAAGAATGTTTCAATAATTAGAACAAGATTAATCTAATCTTGTTTAAGGTATGTGTGATTAATTATTATTTTTAATTAATCTAAGGTCCTTTACTAATGAATTTAACTCTGATATAAGTAAAGGAGACTTGTATATCTCCATATATACAAGTTATAATTTTGAAATATACTGATATTTTTATATTGGTGTTAAGCGATCCTGATGTGAATAGTGATAATAGAGAAGTTGACCATGCTATTTATTTAAATAATAAATAAAAATGATTTTTAAATTTGGTGAAATTTTCGGGTCACTTCATTGTAAGAGAAAGCTTCTTAATTTACTTAGATGTATATCTGGGGTCTTCTTTGTGTACCATTGAATAATTCCAAATGAAACAAAGATCTGTCATGACCATTTGTAGAATAAAAATAGTTTGCCCGTACAACAGAAGAAGGGAACAACTATCCTAAAAAGTCAGAACTCCATAAGTTCAAACCTTAATGGAGTCACTGAAGTAAATTCTATATTTTCCTTCACACCCAAGTTACGTAAACAAAAAAAGGACCTACCCTAGCATTGCGTATAGTCGAACTGCTGGCACATAGAAAACATGGTACTTATCCATTAAAATAAAGTGTTCAAAACTCTAAGCTATTATCAAATTAGGCACATACCTAATGCACCCAATTACTTGGCTATCAAGTAATTTATACCTATAAAAACAATGAAATACATAGTTTTTCTGCTCTCTTCGTTTCTTCCATCTCATTTCAATGGACAAGCCGCAACCCAACTTCAAAATCCTGTATCAAATACAATAAAAATTTATAATTCACAAACCTTATAAATATGGATTTATTTTGGGTTGTTCTTCACCTTATATAAGTTTTAGTAAGCTCGATGAAGCATATGAAGCTCGTACGTGAGCAACAGTGGAGCTAGGCACGAAGATATGGTCAGTGTGCCCACTTTTTTGCGAATCTAAGGTTGGATTAGCAATCAGTGAGGTGAGAGGCACCTTACGTGCATTTTTGGTGAGAGTAGGAGAAAATTCAGTTCGACAGTTGTTGTAGGGCAACGCTGGCCTGACACTGCATTCAAGAAAGGGAGGTTCGGGTGTTTCATGTTGGGGAGTTTTCAATACAGTGGACTGTTGTTGCTTGTGAAAGTGGTGGAGCAATTTTGGTAGGCGCTTACACGTTAAAAAAGAGAGAACCTGCGCATGCAAATATGGCAGGGAAGGGGTGCAACGCATGGGAGAAAAAAAGAAGAAGAAGAAGAAGAAGAAGAGGGGGGGTCTTGACTTGGCAGTGGGGTGGAATTCTAGAGCATAGTGGGAATGGTGAAAACATTTATGAAGTAATAAGAATGGGGAAGATCGTTTGATGAAGTGCACGACCATGGAAAAAAATAAGGAAAAAAAAGGGTTCTTGGTAAGAAGAAAAAGATTAGTAGGCTGTTAGGAGTTAATGACGTGGAATTTGAATTAAAAGGTAGGTTAGGTTAACTAATTTTATAATTAATTAGGTAACTAATGACCATGAATTCCAATTAAATTATAAAATGCATATCTTTTTTGTACATTATCAGAATTTGATGAAACAAGATTCGTTAGGATCATATGATCGCATTTACAGAATGGAACCAGTTCGGAGCGATTTGGAGCTTGTAAGAATTTTTGACAAAATAAAATGCTTGACCAGATCAATCGACCGTTAATCGTTATTCAACGACCAATGACCAAGGTGAGTAAACTCTTTAACTCTGTCCAGTTTTATAATTTTATAAATGTTATTTAATATTGGTAATGATTGAATGCTGTGTGTGATGGGTGTTTGGAGGAATTGCTATTAAATAGGTTGAAATAGTATATATAAGTCGTATGGTGAATACTGATTCTATTTATTATAATATTGCATATTGATATGAAATATAATGTTATTTGTGTTGATTAACATCTGTCGATGTAGGGAAACAGGATGGAGGGATCCAGTTGGATTCCTCAACAATTATATTGTTGTTTTTCATATATTGCATTATATGATGTGCTAAATAATCCGTGGTTGACTACTGTGTGTTTTGGATGTTTGAATAACATTGACCCTGGAATAATTGGTATTTAAATATCGTAAAATATATTCGAATGTTTTAGGAAATGAATTTGGGGTTTTAAAGGGAAAAATCTATTTTTAAAATAGAAATGGAATTTTGATCGAGCTAGAATATAATAACTTGTTTTGATTATATAAAAACAAGTAATTCAATTTACAAACAATATATTTATAAATGAGATGAAATAAGTACCATTAAATAATTTGGAAATGTAAATTCTAGAATGAATAATAGAAAGGGAAATGGAAATTGTTTCAAAAGAAAATGATGAAATTTATTTCGATGTTCAAAATGAGAATAGAATTGAAATAAATCCATAGGATTTATAATTAGGATTCGATTATGTCGAATGTTATAAAAATAATTTATTTTTAGAAATTATATATTATATAATTTAGAATATTTTGAAAGGATAGTTAATATTTGTTTTGAAACAAATAATTTATAATCGATTATGTACTAAAGATTAAATTATAAACATGGTATATAAGTAACAAGAAGTTTATGTGTAAATGGGATTTATGAAGTGGGATATGAACACATATTTAATAAATAACTTGATAGATAGGAATTGAACTTGTAATGATATTTATATATATAAATCAAGATTTTTTTGATGAAATGAGTCCAGTTTCCTGTAAAGGAATGATATTCATGTTAATTCAAAAGAAAACGTTTTGCAAATTTAATTGATTATAAAAGGAAATTAGGAAATGTTGGAAGTGATAAATTCAAAATTGAATTTAGAAGTCGGATTGACCTGAAACGATGAGTTTATTCTGAAGTTTGGAACGTTAATCGAATAGAGATTATTCGAAATATAATTATTAGCTGAAATTCGACTATATCGAACTCAGGAAGGTACTATTTACTTTCCATTTTTAATTAATAATTAATTAATTATTTATTTATTCTAAATAAATAATCAAAGTTATATTTTACATATTTTGGAATCAGGTATTATAACGCTATTGTTATAATCAATGTTTTATACAACGTTCGTTTAAATCTATATTAATGGATTTTGGAAATGTTTCCAAATATAACCAGTGATGTTTTATAAGTATAGAAAATGAAATGATTTTGAAGTTAAGAATGGATTTAAGGAAATTAGAAACTGACTGGATATTAGTTATGTTGAATGGTTTTTTCTGAGTATCGATTTGATGTTGGTTTCGGCCTTTGGGGTTGATACATAGGGAGTTATTCTCTTACTAGTTTACAGTAAGGGACCAACGGATATGAAAGAATAGTGATGCATGAATAAGATATGGAAATGTTTTCTAATGATAATAATCTATAGTTTCGAAATACAGGAAATAAAGAGTGTTAATATATGGAAATGTTTTCCAAGAAATCATGAGAGGCTAAACGATCTGGAGAAATATTTAGGTAAAGACATTGGAGGGAAATTAAGAAATGAATAAATTATTGATATATTAATTTAGAGGGCTCAGTGTTGATTGACGGTTGATCAATATAATTTCCATTTGTAAATAAGATCATTGTTTGGATGGATGTTTTCTTTTGATAGTTAAATAACCGGCTATAAAAGTTTTTGGCTATTTTTTCATTGTCAATACGGAGAGACCGGGATCAGGTTTATTATCTGAAAACCATTCCATATGCGCATTAGCGTTGCAAATCAAATATATTGAAGACACTTTGAAGATAGAGTTTATGCAAGGGATGTTTTGGCGATCCTTGGTAGAAATTACCTAACATGGATTTATAGAGTAGTGTCTTCGGTTTGTCTGGTCCTAGGACAACTTGTATGGATAAATGTTTGATAGAGTATATCTAATAGATCGCGTAAGTTGATCTCTTCAAACGCATTCACGTTTGGTGGCGGAGGAATTCGTTTCTCTTAGATTTATACCTATGGTATTTCTGTGGAAATCAATTTGTGATTTGGCAGGTATGACGATTTGGCATCCAAATTAAATGAAGATGCGATCTGTCTTAGGGTAATTATGACCTCAAGCCTCTTCAACCAGGAAATCGTATAAAATCGGGTAGGTTGCATGGCTATGTGGATTGCTCCCATATTAGGGTGTATTGTCACCAGCTAAAGAAATTTTTATTTGTTCTTCTTTCGCATCTGTATCTATCGGGAATTGTTATGTTGGTATATCAACCGTAATGGGACAATATATTTGGTACTCTCAAGCAAAGTGAGGGGCCGGTCATGTTTAGCATGAGTTGCAAGATGTTCTTGTTGAATCCTGGTGTATTTTCTCTAGAGGTACACCGTCGTAAGGTGGTCCCATTCCTTGCCATTGGAAATCCATTCTCCAATAAGAGCCTGCGGTTTTGATTATATACTATGTATGTAGATCGTGAGATGCAAGCATTATGCTAGATTGCTATTTACTTGTATTAGACACTATTATAATATCATAATAATATTGTTTTAATAGAATGTTTTGGGTTATCGTAACGTATGGATCGGTCTTACGATTATCCTTTCTTTTGAAAAGGATTTTGAAATGTATGGATCGGTCTTACGATTATCCTTTCTTTTGAAAAGGATTTTTGAAATGTTAAATCGAATGGTTGGAGTTTACTCATACCAGTCTCATGACTGACCCATAGTTTATTTTGTTTTGTTTTACCCTAAAATCTTTAGTGCCCCAATTTGTACGGGCAGTCAAGTAGTTGGGATTTTGCAGATACCTAGAAGTGCTTGGAACAGGAGGCTTCAGTCTTAAATAACTACTGTTTATTTCCGCTGTGATGTGTTGTATTGTACTCTGATAATGGTATGCATATACATTACAAGTTTTGTATTTCATAGTTATGTTATATAATATATTTTATTCGTTCCGCTGCGAGATTCGTGTTTACTCTTATTATGTTCTATTATGATCTTCTTCTTCGTCTAGTATAATTTTATTTCTTTCTATTTTTCACCCTTTAACTTCTCTCTATTAATGATCTGGTATTTCCAATGCTTGAATAGTCGACATTGATATTTATGTCGATTTTCGAGGTCAGAAATCCTTGGATCGTTACAGCTCTTACCTAGCTCGTCATTTTTCTAGCTAAATATTTCTTGAGTCGATGAGGGGATTGGGAGAAAAATGAGTGGGAAAGTTGGAGCACTTCTTCCATTCATTCGATTAGGGAGGAGGCAGAAAAATTGTATTCACCACGTAAATAAATGTTGACCCGATTTTTAGGGTTTATGGTGGTTTTATAGGGTACCGTTACAATAAAATAATATTATACGAAACTTCAACACGAAGTAACATGCTAAAACACTCACATACAACCTCCAATTGAGATGAAAATTAAAACCTATCATAAAAAAATATCTCGAACATGATGGAATTGGTTTCGTCGAATTCTGAGATCGTTTGTAAAAAATCCTTTATAATTCACAACGTAAATCGATACGCGTTTAAATTGCGCAAGATCACAAAATAAATCCAAATAACTTGAAATTTGAAATCTACAATAATTAATCACTACGGATTTAACAAAATTAGTTTCGTTGAAATCTGACTTCATTTGAAAATCAACTATTATATAGTTTCATATTAAGTCGAAGAAACGATTAAATAAAAATCTAAGCATTTACCATTCACACGATCAAATGGTAAGTCCGATCAATACGAAAATCGAAATCCTATAATAACTTACTGATATGAATCCAATGGCATAAGTTTTGTCGCATTCCGAGATTGTTTTCCCAAAATGATATTTTATACGTAAAATTACACTATTTTGGATACCAAAATATCCAATCTCTAAAAATAACGAAATATGTATATATCTTGACTCTAAATGTCAATACGAATTCAACGGAATTGGTTTCGCGTCTTTATTCGATCGTTATGTCAAGTTATGCACAAAGACACATCTATTAGATTAAATTTATTTAATTACGCGTGTTGACCTGCCTTTTGGCAAGTCCGTCAACCCATGGACCCATTACAGGATCGCTCAGGGCTCGAGCATAGGCTTGGACAAGCCCAGACATTCATGACTCAAAGCTCCTTGGCTCAAGGGCTCTTGGATCGTAATATTTCAGCTCGAAATACCTAGGCTAGATGGTCTAGAGATCAGCTTACACTGCAGCAATGACTTGGTCATGAGATCTATTTAATAACATACTTACTTAGTCCAACTACCTATTCTAAAGCCTATAAACTCGGATCTACCTACATTTATGCTGCCACATACTAGAGGGAACTTCTCCACGTAATCAAGACTCAGCTCCATTATCTGCTATTCACATGGATCAACTGACACATGGCAACTCGAATTGTTGAAGCCTACCGCCTATAAATACACCATGCTACATAACAAAGAGGGGGACTTTTGGCTGAGATCCATGCCTGACTTCAGGGCCATGGCAGCCATCCACATCAACTCCTCAAAATACTTTCGATATTCATCAAAAACGACTATGTAATGGAGATTTTGACAATCTCATTTATTGTATCTCCAACTTTATGACATTATTACGAGATTATAAAGTGAACGTAGGCTCGTTAACGCCGAACCACTATAAAAACGCTGTTGTCTTGCTTTTTTTGATATTTATTCATATGTCACGCCCAAATTCGACTTTTGGTCATTGATGACCACTTTTTGGCGTCAACAGTTTGGTGCTTTCACTGAAAAATGAATTTTCAATGTCTTAAGGGTTTTGCTCAACTTTTGGATCACCAAGTCCAAGACAAAATCCTATTTTTAGTCATCTTCAGCAGCCAGGGTTTCCAATATTTCTGCACATGCATTGGAAAGCAGAAGCAGTAACATCTGCATAAAAAAAAACTGTTTTTTTTTCAGTTTTGGGTTCGACCCCAGTCGGGTTGACCCTTCCTGGGTCGATGTCGACCCGACCAGAGAACCAGCTAGTAGGAATTGCACTTTGGAAAGCTCCCAGTATGTAGTTTTCCCAAGAGCAGGTCATGGGTCGAGGTGAGATCAGTTCGAACAGCCGTCGTCGTAACGATGTTCAAGTTTAGGTCGACCGACTCGTCTGAAGCTCTCTAGGTCGACCGACTCCTCTAAAGATCTCCAGGTCGCCCTGCTTCGAACCAACTTTTCCAGATATACCAACCCGGATTACTAGTCATTTCTAAAGTCTTGCACATCGACCCGAGACAAGGTCATTTTCAGAAAAAATGCAATTTTCTGATCATTTCAGAAAAGGCTTCATCTTCCGAAATAAAAAAAAATCGTGTGGTGCCCGCATTTTCGACCTAACCGGCTAGGTCGATCGCCGCCGAGACTGTGGGGCCCCAGACCCCCACCGGCGCTGCGCCCGGACCCGCTTGACGGCTCGCCTTCGGCTCGGAGCACGGCTCGCCTTCGGCTCAACATATATTTTGGCAAACAATAATCATAAAGACTTATCATCCAAGATTCGATGGATGGTCTGAGAATATCAACAGCAAGATGGCAACGACTAGGATCCTTCTAAGAGCCATTACCCCCATTTACTGAGGTTATTCAACCCTGATCGACTGCTTCATTCTTGCCCGAAGATTGACGTGTTAAAAGTTTGAAACACTTAAGTCAGGATGTTGATTGATTGTCTATATATCGGCTCTCATTCCCCGACGTGGATTCAAAGACATAACCACGGATGGACGAGGCATGTCTACATTCTTAGCCTCCGTATCCCACTTCCCGACATGGAAAAGGCAAAGCTTCTATAAGCATGGATCCAACGTTCTCCTGCCGATCACCGCCTTAGCACCGACGAGATGAGATCCGACTCTAGACGGACGCGGTTCGACCGTCCATACGACCAGATCCTGCACTCGATGCCATCGAATTACATAAATCCAGATAAAGGAGGCATCACCGCCCATTAACATACTTACTTCCCAATCATGCATTTTTCCTTTACCTTCTTCTTGAGTTATTGGCATAACTAATCCGTTTAAATTTGTATATGAATGATGCAGGTACCCGAGGTTTGGTGCCAATCACCCCTTCCATAGTTTGATTGGAGGAACGTAAAGTTTAGCGAACGTGATTCAAATATTCACCCGCTTACTCTTAGCCCGACGCCAACAATCTGACATAAATGAAGTTCAATTATACAGTCACTGACTTTTTTCCCTTGACGTAGGGGGCAAGAAAATAAACGCACATGAATTCGACATATGTTATTTTTACATGGGCATACTAATGAGTCCTCCTCATCCTCTAGGCTTTGATTTGCCAGGAAAGACATAGAGATGTATTTGGGTGTGACATAACAATCCAACTGATCGATGACTCCATCCCTTGATCCGATGGGAAGAGCAAAACAATGACCGGGACACAATCCATGAACAACATAATAACTTTTTCCTTCGACATGGGGGGCAAAAGAGAAATGTTAAGACGGGGATGAGTATGACTCGGCCGCTCTCCAACGAAGTCTCTGACTCTTTCCCATGACTTCAATAGGAGGAGTATAAACTCAATAGGGGCATGAACTGACCACCCCTGATGGCGTCCTTTGCCCTTGACGTGGGAGTGAAGGGACAATGCCAAGGAAAATATGATCCGACTGTTTGCCCGATTAACTCTAATCCTCAGAGCTTGGATATGAGTATAAACTTAGGATGAGTGTGACAGGCGCACCAAGATTTAAGACCACTCGATCCACAACTCTAACCCAAAATGACTTTGGGAGAGTATAAAGGACGAACCACGACGTCCATAACTCTAACTCTCACGACTTGAGAGAGAGTATAAATCTGTTGGGCTAGTGTGAATGGTGCACCATGACTTAAGACTACTAAACCCATAACTCTAACTCTCACGACTTGGGAGAGAGTATAAAGTACAATGCTGTGACATGCATGCAATTTTCATCGCCCTCTAACTGAGGAGAAGATTATAAAGGACTTACGGACCAGACGTCCGGATGACTTAACCTTGTTCCCACCGATGCTGGGGGCACGGGCATAAACTTCTGAATTAACTTTAAACACGTCTTAGATGCAACCCGTGTTTCAAAGATAAATGGAGGCCACAGACATTATACCTCCAAACTACGACACTTAGTCCCTTGACACTTTGACATTTAATAATTCTATGCTAGATGGATTAGCACTCAACATGTTTTCATTTCGAGCTACAATTTCTTGTGACTTAAAGACCGACTTAGTAGCTTGCAAGACTAAGCGAACTATTCTTTTTCGAATTACAGGTTCATCAACGCATCACACGACCTAAGGCAATAACCGAAAGAGGGCCTTAAGAGTGATCTATGAAATCAACACACATACCCATATTTGACTCACTATAACCCAAATGCAACGACGAGTTTCACATTGCAAGTACAATGAATAGAAAATGCAATAGCTCGAGCACTTGGACGATAAAATCACTTAAGCTTTGACAACCATATCTTTTTATGCATGCATGTATAAATTTGAAATGGGTGTAGTCCGACCACCTGTCTTTTGCCATTACCCCCGGACTGGGGGCATAACTATTAAAAGTACTTACAAGTGGCATAATTATTTGCGTGTACATAACTTATGCTTTGATCTTGACAGGCCACATGTGGACCACGAAAGGGGTGTAGAGTGACCATTGATTGATTGATCCTAACCTACTTCCCAATTGGAAGTGGAAGAATGAGAGCATTCAAAGTGACTACAGTCTGACCTCTTGCAGCCCATCTTTGATCCTTAGAGCTTGGATAGGAAAGCATAAACCAGTATGGGTTGAGTACCAACAAATCATTTTTCATCCAACCCTAACTCATGACATGAAGAGGAAGTATGAATCCTGAGAAGACATGGATTTGAAGTCCACTACTCAATCAATCCCCCAATGACTAGGGACGAAGAGTGCGAGCCATGAAAAGCATGAATCTACTACTCGACTACTCTATACACATTTTCAACTTCTTAAAGTTTCGCAGGATCCCAAACTACAACAAAAAATGATGACCTCAATGGAACTGAGCATGAAGAACAAACTCAACAAGAGTATGATTACTATTTTGGACTATACTGAAACAAGAACAAAGAGGCTTGACCTAACTGGCCCGAATGATAAGAGCAACTAAGTTCACTGGCGCTCGATGAGGCGATCCTCACTTTCCGACTAAAGTGAAGGAATGATGCCTAGGCAAATGAGATTCGATCATTCGTGTCTTCAACTTTAAATCTCGCTGACTCGAGAGAGAGTAAAACGACTTGGGTTGGTTAAGATCGCTAAACCTGCAACTCTAACCCGAAACAACGACGGAGAGTATAAAGACTCAAGGACTGGACGTCTGATTGACTTAACTAAACCCCCACCGATGCTGGGGGCAGGAACATTGACCTCGTTCGTCTCCCAACGATGCTAGGTGCATGAGCATCAAGTTACATACTGACTTCGAATACGTTCCTGACTTGACACGTGATTCAAATGATATATACTATACCTTCAGACTACGACATGACTTACGTTACTCATTCAAGCGAGACAGCTTATGAGCTATACATGACTTGGAAGACTCAAATCTCAAGTACATTAAATGGAGAGCGAGACTAACTTTTCTAATGCCTTATGATTTTGATGCTCATACTAGACATCAGCTCACATGATTTCAAAAATATCTCGTACTGACTCGTACGTGATCATTGGACCATAAAAACGATCCGTAGTGATCGTGGATTTCTTTAAATATGGCCTGACGCGACCATGGATGGTCTTCTGTTAATACGATCCGGAATGATCATGGTTTTCTGGCTTTCTATTGGCAAGATTTGGCGATCATGGATTCCTAGACTACTATTCCAATGACTCAAGAAGGAAAAAGCCATATGCGATGTTGAGTTCACATGCCATTTCTGATTTTCTACACTATCTCATGACTTGGATAACCGAACCGTGCACTGACTTGTGTATGACTAATGGTATGACTTGACCTTACACTTGACCATGTTCTCGACTTTCATAAGAAGATGACACCATTTGGCGATGACCTATTTATGAACGACCACGTGCAGAAGCCAGCAACCCAGCTTGACTTATGATGATTTCATTCGACCTTTTGACTCGACGAGGCGTAAGTGATTACCTGTTCATCTCAACTACTCCAGCTTCGAACTTTGGCTCGATAGGTACCACAGATGGCGGTGTGATGCATGACATGCTATTTGGACAAAGAAAAGAAAAAAGAATTCAAGCTTCAGTACTACTCCCAAAGACATGACAATTCGACATTGCTTTCCCGAAGATGAATGACATTCCAAAGAGATGCAGTTCGGCTTATTCAAAGTACATCCTCTCTGCCACACGATGTACTTTGGGGGGCAAAGTGTTGACCCGCCTTTTGGCAAGTCCGTCAACCCATGGACCCATCACAGGATCGCTCAGGGGTCAACCATAGGCTTGGACAAGCCTAGACATTCATGACTCAAAGCTCCTTGGCTCAAGGGCTCTTGGATCGAAATATTTCAGCTCAAAATACCGAGGCTAGATGGTCTAGAGATTAGCTTACACTACAACAATGACTTGGTCATGAGATCTATTTAATAGCCTACTTACTTGGTCCAACTACCTATTCTAAAGCCTATAAACTCCGATCTACCTACGTTTATGCTGCCACATACTAGAGGGAACTTCTCCACGTAATCAAGACTCGGCTCCATTATCTGCTATTCACATGGATCAACCGACACATGGAAACTCGAATTGTTGAAGCCTACCGCCTATAAATACACCATGCTACATAACAAAGAGGGGGACTTTTGGCTGAGATCCATGCCTGACTTCAGGGCTATGGCAGTCATCCACATCAACTCCTCAAAATACTTTCTATATTAATCAAAAACGACTATGTAATGGAGATTTTGACAATCTCATTTATTGTATCTCCAATTTATGACATTATTATGAGATTATAAAGTGGACGTAGGCTCGTTAACGACGACCCACTATATAAACGCTTTGTCTTGCTTTTTCTGATATTTCTTTATATATCACGCTCAAATTCGACTTTTGGCCGTTGATGACCACTTTTTGGTGTCAACAACGTGCTATACAAAATGACTAAGAGTTTATGGATACCATTGTCACATATGACATCGAATACCATGAAATTTGGTTTCGTACAATAATTTAATGTTATCGTACAATAATTTAATGTTACGGGTCCAATGAAACTCGTCATTGAAAATCGAGGTTGTTTGAAAAATGGCTATTCTTAAGGCTTATATAATATTGTTAAAATATTAATAAATTCCAAAACAATCCCAATTAAATAATAAAAAATTATTATCATATATATATATATATATCCAAATGGAATTATATATAGCTTCAACTATAAGCCAATATGAATTTTAAACTCAACATTCAGAATTTCGAGTTAAACGATATCTAACTTATATAAAAATCCTTTTTTAATTTATTAGAAACTTTAATGGACGCTATGCAAACCTTCTACATTTATCAATAAAGTGCTTTTTTTCCATACTTGGATAGGTACCCAAGTGCAACCGTTCATGCCAGTCATCCTGGACACCACGCTCAATTGGGAAGAATCCGTTGGAAGCATTCAGTCTGATGGTCTGCACCAGCGTCGACCCTACCCACGACCATGGTAACATCTTCCTGCTCCTGCTTTTTCCTTGCACCCTTGAAACTATTGCCAGTGTTATTGTTAAGCTCTTCAGGAACTTTTTGCTACTGTATAGCTTGTTTGATGATGATGTTTTGCCTTTTTTGTGAATGTTTGTTGGTATTGTATCTGTATATTTGCGCTCAAAACTAAGTACTACAATTACATGCATGGTGCATGCATAAGTTTACGTATTCTGGCCAATGGTCAGGTGCGTTGGACGTAAAGTACTGCCTATTGTTTATATATATATATATATATATATATATATATATATATATATATATATATCTTATCGGGTGTATAGATCCGCTCTGCACAACCGTCTAAGTTCATTTTTTTACTAAATGAACGTAATGGTTTATAAACGATTTCAAAGCAACTTTCTGAAAATTTGATTTTAACATAACTAACAATCTATAATATGAAATCTCCATTTTTCTCTTTCATTAGAAAATTATAATCAAATAGATTCTGATGATTCTTGTTCCAAAAAATTCCAACTTATATCGGATCTTGTATATTCAATTAAAGTTCAAAACGTAATATTATAAACTAGCGCAACCTTACGAGTTCATTATTAACTTCAAATATAAATTATACATTCTAACTTCGTTTGTTAAATGAATTCTATATAAAAATTCATTAAAAAATTTAATTCAACACTTAAAATAATAAATTAAATTAAATATATGACTACCAAAAATACGGGATGTTACAAAAGGACAAAAGTTCCATAAACACATTGGCACCAGTATCTCTAGAAGTGGTCTTGCTTATCGAAGCTCTTCAGATTGTGAATATCAAGAGAGACGAGACCGGGAGGATCAGGACCGCGAAAGGGAGAAGAGGAGTGAGAGAGAGAGGAAAGGGAACGGGCTCAAGAGAGGGAGAAGGAGAGTGAAAGAGAAATACGCCATCATGAATCTGCTCCCTGCTCTTACGATAATTCCTCTTAGGCTCACGGTAAGATGGCTAGTGAGCACTCCCAGACCAAGGGCTCGTAGCAACATAAGCCTCCAACTGAACCTTTTCAGCAATTCAGGTCTGCATCTTCCAAGGGTTGGGGGTCTGTCATTCCCAGTGGGCGAAAAGAAAAAGAACTCCAAACTGCACTTCCTTAAGGTCGGGAGATCACCAATGAATGGAGAAAGAAAGAGTTGGAGAAAGCCTTCCACAGCATTATTTCTCTGAATCTCATTTCTTCCCACTCTACATCTATTTCCAGAGTCCTTTAATGATATGTTTAGAGCAGACACCAATGATATTCTTACCCAGTACCGAGAGATGGTGAAGTATTCAAGGCGATTATCCGAAGTCATCAAGGGTTTGGAGTTAGACTAGATAACATGAATCAAATGTGGGACCGCGACAAGAGAACCCATAAGCACATCAAAAAGCATTTAGTAAAGTACAAGGCCTAGCTCACAGACACGAAAAAACTATACGAGAAGACCCTGGTTGAACATGATGGGGTTCAAGCGATATTTAATACATAACTTAATCAGTGGTCACTCAAGACCAAGGCTTCTGCGGACGTGATGAAGTTGGTTGAAGAGAAAAACCCATTCTAACAACTGAGAACCACTGAGGAAGGAAAAGGAGCAGTTGCCCCTGAGGAATGCAGAACTCAAGCCTCAATTGGCTGCCTCCAAAGAATCCAAAAAGAAGACCGAAGAAAATGCCCATAATTCCCTCAAATCTACTGTTAACTCCCAATCCTAATATGATAAAGAGATCCAGAAGCTCAGGATTAAAGTGGTTGTTGCAGAGAAGATGGAGGATGAATTCGGCTCCAAGTTGTTGACTTTCTATGCCTGAGTCATCAGATACCGGGATTTGACATGGGTTAAGAATTACCCATAAACTGTGGCCGACGCTTGGGACAAGTTCTTGGAGGAGGAGAGATTGGCTTCTAAGGATGGTGTGGTCAACGAAGAGGGGTTGAGGGATAGACATATGAAAGTTGACGAGCTAGATGTCCTCTTTAAGGTTGACGTCTTCTTAAGGAATAGAAGGATGCGCAACGACATCGTCTCGAAGGAAAGTCCATAATCTAAGGGGAACTCAACATGGTTAAGGATGATGCAACCTCCAATCAATCAACTAGCCAGTCTTCCCATACTATGGATCCACTAACGTCACGAATGGTCGTTCCGCCTCTCCAGCTCAAGGTTCATAAGGAGTAGAGGAGTATAACCCTGATGATCTAGGACTTGCCCCGCGAAAGCCTTTAACTCCTATTATAGAAATCAAGATTCCCGCAACTCCCGGTGATGGTTTTACTGAGGGTATTTCTCTACTTTCTTCTCAATTTTAGAAAATTATGACACATCGCCTGACAATGGGGTTTCTAGTTAGGAGACCCACTATCCCACATGGACTGACATTTGATGCTCTTCTTGCTTTAGGTACACCATTGGTTAAGGTAGTTCCCAAAGCAGAGGCAAAAGTGTTGGAGAAGTCTCAAGTGCCCCTTGGTGACAACACGACTAAGGAGGAGATGATCGATACTCTTAAGAACTTCGATGGAAAAGAGGCTCTCGCCAAAGGTGACGACGATGTAATCTATGCCTATAGTCTGGGAAACCGTAGTCTTGGACATGGCGGAAATAAAGTCACTGTAGGAAGAAAATCTTATCGAGAATAAAGTTGAGTCAGTGTGAGGGCACATTTCCACGGATCCCCTACAATTCATCCCTCCTTCTGGCACCATTGCGTCATCTGGGAAAGCTACGTCTCCAGTTTGGGAAAAGTGCTTAAAGAAGAAACACAACTTTCCCATGTTAAGGGCAAAGTGTCGTCTAGTGCGATGTCCCAGAAACCTTGCTCATGGAGGTGGAGCTTGAGAAGAACAAGAAAATTAATCCTAAGACTTGACGGCCTATTCGTTGTAACTTTTGCTTTGTAGGCCTATTGTGTTTGTGCGAGTGAGGCCCTAGCGTTTTTTATTTGTATAAACTTGCATTATAAATAAAGAAGATTTTTTGTTTGCAAGTTTATGTCGCTTTCCATTCAATATACTTGTGATTTAATTTTTCTAAGTCAATTTTAACTCATAAATTGTCGTACTTGAAATGACTAAGTGTTAAGTGTAAATTGTCTCTCTTAAAATGAGTAAGTGTCATAGTCTGGAGGTATAGTGTATATGACCCCAATTTAACTATGAATCATGCCCTAGGTTAAGAGTGTATTCGAAGTTAATTTGTAAGTTAGTGCTCATGCCCCCAACATCGGTGGGGTCTGAGCTAAGTCTATTGAATGTACACTCCTTAAGTCTATATACTCTCCGGTCGTTAATTCGGGTTAGAGTTGCAGGTTACGCGATCTTAAATCATGATGCACCATTTACGCTAACCTAATTGTTTTATACTCTTTCTCAAGTCGCAAGAGTTAGAGTTGTTCATGCGAATTAATGGTTGTTTTCACATTTTCCTTAACATCATTCCTACACTTTAGTCTTTAAAGAGAGACCGCCTTATTAAGAGTCGGAGTCAGGCTCGAAATTTGTCAAATATTATTTGACCAATCGCGGAGTTGAGTATGCTTGTCGAAACGTGCACAAATGAACATCATTGGGGAACCAGTTGTTCCCTTCGTTTAAGTTTTGGCACAGACCGGTTGGATCGCAACATTAAGCTAAATTATTATATATAATCATAAAGTATGGAAGGAACTTTTATTTATTACACTACTAGCGAGTCACGCCTTATTACATAGTCTGAACATGAAATGATATTTACAAAGTTACAAAAATAAATGCTCAAGTCAGATAATGTCTTAGATGCTCAGCATTCCTTGCTCTGGGTAGTTAGTCGCCATCAACAGCCATTAGCTTGAAAGCTCAGTTATCAAGGTTTCGTTGAATGACGTAGATTCCTTCCCACTTTGGCCCCATATGAACAGAGCAAGGAAACACGCGCTTCAAGACAAAATCTTCAGGTATAAAGGTTTTAGGCCGAACCTTCTTATTATAGTATCGGGCGACTCGATGTTTATGCACTGAGGTACGCAAGTCTTCCTTCTCTCTCTTCTCATCAATTATGTCCAGAGATTCCAGGAGAAATGCCTTATTAGTCAAATGGTCATAGTACATCATTCTATGAGTGGGGACTTCAAGCTTCAGTGATATAACTGATTAAGAGCCATATGACAATGCGAACGGAGTGTGATCAGTCGCTAGCTTATGGGTCGTCGGATATTCCCAAAGGGCCAAAGGAAGTTCGTCAACCTACTTTCCTCTAGCCTTCTTTAATCACTTCTCAGAACGGACTTTATAATCTAGTTCACATCTTCTACCTATCCATTTGATTGCAAGTGTGCAGCTGCAGTATACCTCTTCTTTATGCGATGACTTCGACAGAAATCTTTAAACTTTGAGCTATCGAACTGGGTCCCATTATGGTAGTCCTAGGAAATCCAAATCCGACATATACTATTTCCGACAATGAAGTTGATCACTCGCTTCATCGTGATCATGGTCACTTGTTCAGATTCAGCCCATTTTGTAAAATAATCAACTTCTACAATTGCGTACTTCGCTCCAATTTTGGATATCGCATGGGTACTGATAATGTTCACTCCCCATACTGCAAACAACCAAGGATTAACCATCTGGGTGAGGTTGGTCAATGGAACTCTTGAAAACTTGGCAAATCTCTGACATCTGTCGCAACTTCGTGGATAATCAGCCACATCTTAGTTAACAGTAGATCAGAAGTAGTCGTATCAAAGTATCTTCTTTGCCAGAATTTTCCCTTGGTATGATCACCGCACTCGCCTTCATGCACTTCTTGCAACACTCGCTTGGCGTCATCGTGAGCTACACACTAGAGAAGAGGGACTGAGAAATCCTTTCGGTACAACATGTCTCCCTGAATGATGTATCTTGAAGATTTTCATATGAGAGCACGCTTCTCATTATTTCTCGTTGGAAGGGTTCCGTGAAGAAGAAAGTTCTTAATAGGAGTCATCCACGATTCTCTTTTGGGCTCGACATCCAGTATTGCATCAACTACCATTTGATATGTGTTGGGGATTGTTAATTTCTCTATCACGATCGACTCCATTTGCATTTGGTTCTCTAAGCTACACATTTTTCCTAAAAAGTCATCTTTTTCATTCTGCTCTCATGAGATATAAGAGATGTTGTAGTAGCCAAACCAAATTAACCGGTCCTCTACTCGATCAAGATAGGCGGCAAGTCATCCCATTTTGTTTGAATTCCCTTTGGACCTGAAATACAATGACCTATGTCTCACAGAAAATGTCAATAGTTTTTACTCCCAACTCTTTTGCAAGTTTCAACCCTGTCAGGGCTTCATAATCGGCCTTTTTGTTGGTTGCTGGAAAGTCTTGCCTAAATGCATAATAGACCAACTATTCCTTAGGAGTTAGTTAAACAACCTCAACACAAAAACTTTGATCATTTCGGGTTCCATCTGTGAATTGTTTCCATATGACGGTTGATAGATCAACCTATACTTCAGTATCATCTAGATTTGTGCATTCTGCGATAAAATATTCTAGTGCCTGTCCCGGAATTTCTCGTTGCGGAATGAATGCAATATCATACTAACTTAGTTTTTATATACCATTTAAGTAGCCTTCCAGATGCCTCAGGTCACTGAAGGGCCTATCGTAGTGACTGGTCAGTACATATGTTGATAGGGTGAGCTTGAAAGTAGTGGCGCAATTTGCTTAAGGATATTAAGAGGCTGTATGCAAGCTTTTAGATCTTGGAGTAGTTGCGTTCTGCGCATGTCAACCTTTTGCTTACATAATACACCGACCGCTAAACTCGATTTTTCTCATGGACGATGGATGAGCTGATAGCATGCAATGATACCGCCAGATACATGAATAAGTCCTCATGATCGATCGACTTTAACAATATTGGAGGTCTCTCCAAATAATTCAGTTAATTCTAGAAGGCTTCGATGTAGTCTCTAAGAGAAGTTGCGATTTCCTCGCTTTATCAAGTCAAAGGAAGGAATGCACTTGTCCTTAACCCTCAATATGAATTTTCTCAGAGCCACTACTTTTCCATTTAGGATCCGCACATCTCTAATTTTCCAAGACATTTAATTGTCCCTATGGCTTTTATCTGATCAGGATTGAGCTCAATTCCCCAAGAGCTGACAATGAAACCCAAAAACTTCCCTGATGCAACATCGAAAGAGCATTTCAAAGGGTCGAGCTTCATCCCATATTGGCAGAGAATATTGAACATTTCCGCCAAATCATCAACATGATTAGAGGATTGTCTTGACTTCATGAGCATATTATTCACATACACATCCACCAACTTTTCGATCTGGTCTTGAAACATGTGGTTAACCAACCGCTAATATGTTGCTCTAGCGTTCTTTAGTCCAAACAACATGACCACATAACAATATAACCCAAGGTTCGTTATAAAGCTAGTGTTCTTTTGGTCCAGCGCATGCATTGAGATTTTGCTATACCTAGAATACGCATCCATAAAGGAAAGAAGTTCATGTCCAATCGTTGAGTCCAAGAGCTGGCAAATTCTGGGGAGCGAAAGGCTAACTTTGGGGCATGCCTTGTTTGAGTTAGATAAATTGATGCACGTCCACCACTTCCCATTGAATTTCTTTACCATATCAGAGTTGATATCCACTTAGGGTACAACGAGTCTTAAATGAACCCATTACTCTTTAGTCTTTCAACCTCTTCCTTCAAAGTTGTCTACTTCTCAGTACCGAGCATACGTTTCTTCTGCCTCACTGGGATGTACTTTGGGTCAATGTTAAGTGAATGGCTTATGATAGTTGGTGATATCCCACACGTGTCAGCATGGGTCCGGCCAACATGTCAATGTTTGCGTAGAGGAAGTTATTTAGTTCCCTCGTCCGAAGGGGTTCAAAGTAAGATCTGATCTTCAAGACCTTAGAAGGGTCATCGTTATTGATCAAGATCGCCACCATGGTCTCATTGGGAGTCACTCTTTTGTATTCAGGCTCTTCATCTTTTCTTATATCAATGTCTTTGAAATGACGATCAAACTATCCTATCCAGTATTTGCTCTTTACTTGCTAAGTGGTTGCATCCCAAATACAAAGGGAATTGTCGATAACTTGTACCTACACTTTTATGTAGATGTCTTTCCATTCAGCTAAGTAGCATGCTCGTCCTGCTACCCGGTCTCCTCACACCGTTCCGACCCCATTTCTAGTTGAAAATTTCAAGAGCAAGCACCAAGAGCTATGCATGCTTTGAATTCAGTAAGGGTCAGTCTATCCATTAAAGCATTATATGGAGAGTTAATGTCCATTACAAGAAATGAGAAAATCCTCACTCTTCAATGGGCTCCCTCACCTAATTCAAACGGTAATTCAACTATGCCTACCAGTTTGTTCGCTATGCCATTGAAGCCATGGATCCTTCCCTTACACAGCTTCATATCCCGAGCCTCCAACATCATCTGCTCGTAGGCAGCACTTTTGATTAAAATGTTGACGGAACTCCTATAATCAATAAGGAATTTCGCTCTAAAGATGGCCCAATCATGATCGAAATTACAAGTGGATCGATAGTTAGAGCTTCCACCTCGTCAGCTTCGCGATCATGGAAGACGATGCCATCCATCATCATGCTCCTCAGCTTTACTGGGGAATTCTCAACGTATTTTACCACATTTGTGTAACGGTCTACAATCCGAAGACTAAAGTCCGCCGGATGTGGTCCTCCGACGATAATGTTAATAATAATTCCTTTATTCCCGGGTTGGAGGCGACGACTTTAGGAGTTGCCTGACTCGGACGTTTGGGTTCCGAAGTACCATGCTCCTTGTCTCGAGGGATCACCTTGTACTCATTCAACTTTCCCTCATGTATCTCCACAATGTCTCAGAGACTATGGCACTCGTCAGTTGTATGCCTATATATCTCGTGGATTAAACAAAACTTTCTGGTCTTCACTTCTTTCTCCGTAGACTCTTGCAGAGGTGGCTTCTTATATTGCATGGTATTACATATATCCAGATACACATTCTCCAATGTGTCTTTCAAAGGCGTGTAATTATCGAAAGTATGGAATTAGAGTCACTTCTTAGCATCCGCACTTTTAATCACGAATTGTCGTTCCTGCGTTGATTGTTGCTCCATTTGTTATGATCCTGAACATTGACTTCAACTTTCCCGGAATTCTTTCTGGATTATTTCACCGCCATATTACTTTGAACATCCTTATTCACCATGTCACTTTCTTTCCTCTTCCAGCTCCTGTCGGAGGTTTGATCAGTACCAGAATCTGGATACTTGCACCATTCATATATACAAATTAAATTTAACTGTCCATTTCAAATATCCAAAGTCATATTTAAAATTTGCAACTAAAATGTTTGTGTATTATTATGATTTCCAATTATCATATTTATGCAATTTTCTGATTATAGTCCACTTTTGTTAAAATATATTAAATGGGTATTTGTACTGTCTGATCTGTCTTAATCCAATTATTCCCTTATTAATTACAGTTCGACATATTCAAATTAAGCCTTAAGTTTTTATTGTTTCTATTCAATTAATTTTTATTCACCATTACAACCGTAGAATAAAAAAAAGTTAAATAATCCATCGTAAAGTATTAAGGTTACAGGTTCATACCCGGTTTAATTGTATTCATATGCCCCTTTTAGGCATATATTTGATGCAGTTGCAAAATTTAAATATAGAGGAAGAAAAAAGAGATCCAAAATAATACCTTACAAAAGTATGAATAGAATAAATAGAAAGAATTCATAAAGAAAATAGGAATGATTGATACTGAAATCAAATTGTAATAATCTGGATCTAAGATTTGTGAATAATCCAGATTTACAACTATAACTACTATTTTATAGATCTAACTTTAACTTATAAGAAATCTGGTAATCACAGAAATATCACCAAAATATGCTTATCCAATGGCCCTGGTAGAAATCTTTAAAATCTATGTATAAACAAAACACCAATTTGTGAACGAACAAACTTTATTTTATTTTTGAGAAGAAGGGTGTAGTGGAGGTATATAAATGAAGAATGGGAGTTATAGGAAATGAAGGAGGAGTATATGTTTATTTATAGATGAGATAAGGATTTCTAGACCTTTAAACATTAGGTTTTTGATCCCAACCTACCAAGCCACATCAAAAAAGATGAATCATGAAGCTTCTAGTGCTCTAGATTTCGTGCTAAGCACGAAATTGTGCTTGGTAAATAGATGGGTCGACCCAATTCCCAAGTAGGTCGGGATAGGGGTCAACCCGTACAAGGTCTGGGTCGATCCAACTAGGACATGGTCATCCTAATTGTTACGCTAATTAAGCATGATTAATTATATTAATTCATTCTGTTTTATTTTAAATTTTGATTTGAATTTCAAACTTCAATTAGTTATAAATTATTCGTTTTAAGTCCATTTTATGCAAACCAAAAGTCTAACTTAGCCAGAAAATCGTAAGGGACCCAATGGCGCAAACCCCGTTGCCTAATTCCCATAATTTTTCGACTTTTCTTTAATTAATCAATTTTTAATTAATTATTATTCGTAAAATGGGTTGTTACAGTCCTACTTAGCCTTTTGATGATGTACATAAGAAGTTTATCATCGGAAAACTGCTAAGGATTTATGGGATGCGCTTTCAATAGAGTTCTACGATAAGTCTATCACCACCTTCATCGTCCTACGACAAAAAATATATTCATTTATGATAAAACCTGAAACTGTAATGTTAGCTAACGTGGTTGTGCCAAAAATATTTATTATAAATCTTTGAACAAACTTGAAGATGAAGCATTTAATGACCCATATTTATGTATTGAATGATCATAAAACATTTTTTTCAATACATATAAGGTCGTATGACTCTATAATTTTGGGGTATGACTCTTAGGGAATTATAAACACTTTTACTTTTATCAACTTTCCTTGTGTGAATTTTGGCTCTTGAAATCTCGCTTTGACCATAAATTTTGATGTTATCCAAATTATAGGCTCTACATTTGTCTTTGGTTCAGGATGGTATTTTCGCATTACGTTGAGAGATCATGTAGTGAACTTATGGTTGGGAAGTTATGCCTGTTTAAGTTTGAGAATTACTGACCATAGTTATATTCCCAATTAGAAGGCCTATTAGACCAACTGTTAAAGCCTATAAAAAAGGACTTAAATAGTTGAATAAAAGACCCCTCTCATTCTAAGTTAGCTTCAAATCCTAATTTTCCCAAGGTCTTTGTCATTCACATGCATTTCACCATAAATTACATCGACTGGCTAAATAATGATTAGATGTTCATTCAAAGGATTGTGATTATTATTTTTCTTATTCTAAAGTGTGATTTGCCACTGTCTAGGATGAATCTACTATATATTTGATTAAATTTGATTAATGACTTCTCACCTTTTTATGTAGAATTACATGTTATTAATTATATTATTTAATGCTTGCATTTTAAGCATTGACGTGAATTAGAAGGTATTTAATATGATGATGCTTTGCATATTGACAAGACTCACAATACAATGTAGATAAAGAACTAAACTATGAACATAATTTGTTGAATAAAGACAATGATGGATGTCCTAGCTGACAATGCATTTGAAATGCAGAAGAAGTTATACTTGAACACCTTATAGATTTTGATGGCACAATATAAGCACATACAGACCTCCACATTCTTCATCTTTATCAATAATCTGCCTCGTCGTTAGATCTTGAAATTCACAATGATCAGGGAAAAATGATATGTACATTTCAGATCCTTAGTAATCTGACTCACATATATCAAATTAAACGATAATTTTGGCATGTATAAAACTGAATTTAATGATAAATTCGAATTATACCTCAGTTTTCCAGTTCCTTGAACAAATGCTTGTGATCCATCAGTGTAACACCCTACCTCCATTAAGGTCACTCATAAAGGGAATGCATTAACTTCAATAGAGCGTCATAAGTGTATAGAACAGATAAATTACAAAACAGAAAAAATTTAAACTGCGGAAAATAAATAAAACTTTACTTTATTGATAAAACAGCAGCTTGGTAAAACAACTTGTACAAAGATTGTTTTTGAGCACCAAAACACCAATACCCATTACAACAAAGCATATGTCTTGTTTAACAAAATAAAGAAGCATGAAATGATAATGATATTCCCCAATAAAGCATGAGCCAGCCATAGCAATGGAAAAGAGAGTCCAAAGCAATACATCGTCTATCTTCGAGCTTGGAAAGAAAACTGAGCTAAGTGGTAATATTCCTTCCCTGTGAACCAGGTGGGGGGGAGGGGAATGGAAGAAAAGAGAGCGAAACAAAACAGAGTCAGACATAAAGCCTGGTAAGTCCAGTGATTATTCAGCACGTAAACAGGTAAAAGGAACGTGACATGAACAAACTGGATACCAGACCATAACCATGATAATAAGCATAGCAAGACAATAAATGATGATCATTAGATATGAGAAGGTAAGATACACTGAATTCTCTTTGGTTCTTTCTCTGGTTTCCTATTTTCTCTGCACCACCCAACTAGCATCCTAACTAGTGACTTTTATAGAATGATTCGTATTCCCTACTAGTGTCCCAACTAGTATCCTGTGAAAAAGGATCCGTATCCCCTACTAGTGTCCCCACTAGTATCCTGTGTTATAAAATAAGGTGATCCCAACCCCGCAATTGTGGTAGCCTTCAGGTGTCCATCTAGTATAAGGATCTTATCTCAACCAGCCTAATTGCCATGAAGATGTTAGATGTACCCTTACTACCCTATCGATCGGCTCCCTACTTGTATTAACTTTCCTTGTGTTTGTGTTAATCGGCACTCTCTTGCGTGTAGATACCCTGTGCTGGTCCAACCATAAGGTGTATCAATCCCTATGATAGCAACCCGACACAAATTCTAGATGCACAGTGTATACTATTGATGCCCAGTGCCTGCTTTCCCACTCCGGAGCACGTGCACGCCCATACTCCATCGAAACTACACTGCTGCACCCCCTGCCGCTATTTTGACCGCTTATAATCAGCCCAGTAATCGTGGCCTACCCTGCCTAGTTTCAGGGTACCGTGATATATCTATGTAGGTTACTGCTGAAATGGGTCCCCATTACTAGGGTTTTCTAGGGTCTATTCGTATTCCCCCCAAATTGGCTAAGTGTTATCCATCCAATCAAGTTAACTTAACCCATCCACATGCCATGTCATGTTGGTTAAGTGTTTCTTATTAACTTAACCCTTCTCATTCATCATGTTGTAATTGGTTAAGTGTTTTCTATTAACTTAACTATGTTCATTCATCATATTATATTGGTTAAGTGTTTCCCATTAATTTAACCCCACTCGTTCATTGGTTAAGTGTTAACTTAACCCTACCACTGGTTATGTTACATTGGTTAAGTGTTGCCCTCTTGTGTTACTTAACCCTACCACTTGTCATGTTACATTGGTTAAGTGTTGCCCTCTTGTGTTACTTAACCCTATCACACATCATGTTATATTAGTTAAGTGTTGCTCTCTTGTGTTACTTAACCCTACCACTTGTCATGTTACATTGGTTAAGTGTTGCCCTCTTATGTTACTTAACCCTATCACACATCATGTTATATTGGTTAAGTGTTGCTATAATTAACTTAACCCTACCATTCTTAGCCTGCCTGTTTCTTAGCTTTAATTTATTCATTAAAGCACCAACCTATCACATTAGATCTATATTGTTGCGGTCGCTGGATGTGCCGGGCTCTTCCGGGCAACCTTACACCGCAACTCAATCTAACTTCGGGTTTTTGGGTTTACATGCGCTAACCTCTCATATTAGATATATATTGTTGCGGTCGCTGGATGTGCTGGGCGGTTCCGAGCAGTCTTACACCGCAACTCAATCTAACCTCAGGTTAGGCATGTTCATCTTTAGCCAACTTACATATTTGTCATATGTGTCCAAATCTATGTGTCAAATTTTCCACAAGTCTACTAAATACAAGTTTATGCCACATTCCTAAGCTATGCCCAAAATTTACTCAATTAAATTATACCCAATTTTCCCCGTGTTATAATCGCACGTAACGTACAACGAGACTCAATCTAAGTTCTGAATGAACTTAGTATTCACAAAAGAAAGTAAAAAGGGGAAAAATAGAGAAGGAGCATAAGAATTGACATAAGAAAAAATAGGCATGTTAAGATGTACCAAATTCAAGAATCATGTTTCAATGTTGTACATTAACACTATGTGTAGACAAGCTAAGCAATTCACACCATAGGTATAAAGATTAGATGATTTGGACTTAAGATAATATATGAGTTATCATATATTCAGGACAAGTATAGGATGATATATGAGTTTTACTTGATGGATTCTATGGTTGTTTCGTTTGCTATAGTTGCTCGCCTATATAGGCTGTCACCTATATTATTGCTAAGAGGGGGTAGTCGAGATATGGCTGCTTGGATTCTTTCCTCCTATTCTATGTATATCACATTTGTGTTATTTTTCTAACTAGTATATTATACTTCATTATATGTTTTGACACTATGGTTGTAGGGACATATCAGGTGCAATTCACCATTGTGATTTATTTGTTGCTCATACCAAATAGCTGTCTACCCCAAAGTTTTATGTTTTTTCTTCTTTTTACCATGGGTACTCTTAATTGGGTGGATTGGTTGATTGTTGTAAATGGCGTAGTTTTGTTCGAAGGATAAACTAGGAGAAGCTTTGACTTATTATGTACCATTATATGGATGCTTTCAGCTGGGTAGCAATATGTAGCTTAGGAAGTGCAGTTTGCTATGTTTTTGTGCTTTTGAGAGATGGTATAGTGATGACTTATTGTGTACAAAATATATGATATTTGTACATAACTATTTGATTTTATTGTAGTGATATTTCACCTAGTTATACGATAGGTTATTCTTCTTTTATTTCTTCTTTGATTATCATCCCATATCGATCAGACATGGTTGTAGCACTTCATTTGAAAATTTAGTGCAGGCCATTTGGAAAACATCACATTTAGTAGTTGAACTTTTGTTCTCAATTAACCAAAGTGGATGTAACGATCTAATAGAGATAAAGTAGATATTATCACATTAGACTGGATCAAAGGTATATGTAAGAGGGAGCGTACTTAGAGGTGAGCATTTATTGGTCAGAACCAATTAAACCAACCAAACCACTAACAAATAAACACATTGTAAAAGAATCATCAAATCTAAAGTGCATAACCATGATATTCTTTTATTTAGTTTTAAAAAATTAATTAATTTTAGTTTCTTCAACATAAATATGAAAGAATAATAATTAATCGATTTTAAATATTTGGTTTAACATCTAATGAACCTTATTGTATAACTGCTATATCCCTAATGCTTCCTTACTTTGCCCCATCTACAAGTTTTTGCACTTCCACCGTTATAGAACTACCTTGGGCTTTAACTGCACATGCAATATAAAGATGGAGGATGCTATAAAGAAGAAGTTAACTTCAAGATAATTGCAGGGTCATTCTATGAATTGGTGGAATGTAAACGCCATTGCGACTCCATAAGACTAGTTCCCATGGGATCGACTAAAAGTAAGCTTCTACGAGAAATTTATACTAGCAGCTTAAAAGTTTGTGTTGTTCATGATGTTTACCATGCTTAAGAGGAAGGATATGATTATTTCATAGTATGTAGTAAAGTTTAATGCATTTTCCAGTTACATGATATCAGTTATTGATATTCCTTGAGAAAGAATGAAAAATTTATCATAGGAATATATGACCAACTTGGTGAGAAGTTGGTTAACCATATTAGTGAGCCTTTCGAAGAGTTGGTTGAAAAGGTTCTTAATCATTAAAATCTATACCATACCATAAATATACTGCTGTTATTGTCATTTAGGTTATACATAGTAAGGTACAAGTCGCTTTTAGACCAAATACTTCACCAAACCAGCACATCCATGGGTCAAAGATGGCCCAACATACATGTGATCCTGAATGAGCTCAAATATAATTGGGTTGAAATATGGATTGGTTACATGAGTTTAATACAAAAATGGGAGTATAAAGAAATACTAAAATATTTATCCAAAAATACAAGATTTACCTAGCATAATGCACTGAATATAATTGAATCACTATGACACATATACTATCAGAATTTCATTATGAAACACATTACATAAAGGACAATTTGCTAAATATCAGAGTAAAAATTTCATTCCAAAATATAATAAAATTCCTTTCTAATTTCCTTAGTTAACTTTACGTGTTTTCGACTGATGTAGAATATGTTTTCTTATATATTAACTCTAGAATACATAAATATTATTGTAGGATTTAAACATTCTAGATCTTAAAAAGTTGATATTAAATTCGTTTGTCATATAGTATAGGGTTGGGTTAAATAGGATTATGCTGAACAAAATGTCACACCCGAACGATATATAATATAGGTTACAAATAGTAACTTATACCCAATCTGAACTAGGGTTGTTGAGTTTATGTGGGTTGGGTTGAATTTAGTATGGTTTTTGCACATCCATTGTCATTGCTAATGAGAATGAAGTCTCAAAGCTATAATAGGGAAACTAAGATAAAATATGGTAGAAAGAGAAGGGGCTGCAAGGAAAGGCAGGACAGAAAGAAGGAAAATTTGAACCAACTTGTTATAGATGAATGGAAAAGGGTTACTTGATTAGGGATTATAAAACTACTAAGGAAAGAATGTGTTATGATTGTGATAAGCCAAGGAATATAAAGGACCTTCAAGAACCACTAACGGATAAACACAATGTAAAGGAATAAGCTTTCGATGCGGTATCAACTTCTTCAAAATCTCCTTTGGCAAAAGATACGGAAATGGGACTACAGCGCGTGGTATGCTTTCCTTTCGAGATATATCTATTATAGTTCTATATGACATCAGAGCTTTACATCTGTAGACCGATTGGGATTAGAATTTGAGATAGTAGACAGACCTCTTATAATGATAAACCATATTGCAAGTTCCACTGGTGTAACGAACCGACGGATTCCGGATCTTGATTATCGACACAAATACCATATCCACTAACCAAGCACCAGGAATTTACCGGGTCATTAATAGAAAGAAGTTGGAGGGTGAGAAATAGATAGAAAGAAAGCTAGAAAAGGAGAAGAAGAGGAACATAAATACAACGACATCAGAGTAAACTCGATTCTCACAATGGAATGAATAAATATATTATGTAACATAACTTTGAAATGAAATTATGTACTTGTATATAGATACCATTGTCAGATTACAACCTTTACAACACAACAGAAATAAATAATAGCTATCAAGTGCTGAAGCCTCCTGCTCCAAGCTCTTCCAAGTATATCTGTAAAATCCCGACTACTTGACTGCCCGTACAAATTTGGGCACCCTAGAGTTTAGGGTAAAACAAAACAAAATAAACTCTGGGTCAGTCATGGAACCGGTGTGAGTAAACTCTAACCATTTTGTTTAATTATTAAAATCCCTTTAAAAGAAAGGATAATCGTTAGACCGCTTAACACATAAACACAGATGGTTTTTACCTTACGATAACCCAAAACATTCTTTGAAATCAGTACTATTATGATATTATAATAGTGTTTAAAACAAATAAATAGAAATCTAGAAGAACACTTGCATCTCACGCTCCATATACATAACATAAAATCAATACCGCGAGCTCTTATTGGATACTGGATTCCAGCTGGCAAGTTATGGGGACCACCTTACGATAGTGTATCTCAAGAGAGGAATACACTGGGTTAAACAAGAACATCTTGCAACCCATGATAAACATGACTGATCACTCATTTTACTTGAGTGTACTGAATGTATTATCACCAACGGATGGGATCGGCAAGTGTTCCGGAAAGGGACAACAACGTAATAGATTAAAGAAGCAAATGGATTTTCTCTAGATCAGGTGACAATAAACCCTAATTGGGAGCTGCCCACTTTGCCATGCAACCTACCCAATTTTATACCATTTCCCAATTGTGAGGCTTGAGGCCACGTATATCCTTGACATGCCAAATTTTCATTCACTTTGAATGCTACATCGTCAAACCTGCAAAACCATTCATCAATTTTCCAATAATATCATGGGCCTAAAGCTAAGAGAAACGAATTCCTCCGCCACCAGGCGTAATACGTTTGAAGAGATCAATGATAAGATTTGCTAGTCATACTCTGTCAGACATTCATCCATACAAGTTGTCCTGGGACTAGACAAACCAAAGGCACCATTTCATCAATCCGTCTTAGGCAATTTCTACCCGAGGATTGCTAAAACATCCTTTATATAACTCTGTCTTCAATTGTCTTCAGTATAATTTTATTTGCAATGCTTATCCCCATACGGAGTGGTTCTCAGGTAATAAACATGATTCCAGTCTCTCCGTATTGACAACGGAGAAGCAAATGGTCAAAAACTTTGATAGTCGGTTATTTAACGATCGAAGGAAAACATTCATACAAACAATGATTCTATTTCCAGATGGAAATTCTATCAATTAATTAATAAACAACACTGAGCCCCCTTAAAAGTATTTATGATTACATTATTAATTCCCAATTTTTCTTCAATACCTTTACCTAAATATTTCTCTAATCCCGTTTAGCCTTTCACGATTCTAGGAAAACATTTCATCTATTATAAACTATTTATTTTCTATATTCTAGAAAATATTTCTTTTTAATAATCAGAAAACATTCTCATATGTATTCACAACTTCTATATTTAGAAACTGTACGTTATTAACATCGCATTTCCATATTTATTCCCATTTCTTATTTTCTATATTAGAAAACATTTCTGATTTTATTTGGAAAACGTTTCCATAACTCCTTTATTGGATTAAAACAGATGTTAAATAAAATATCGTTATGCCAACTCCAAACCATTAACAGTCATTAGTTTACTTCACTTAACCAAATCTCGCTATCGAACCTTAACCATTCCTTTGTTAACAATGAAGCCAATCAAATTGGGGGTATAATTACCTCTCAGGCCTTAACTGGACAACATTATTAACTTCAAAATAGACAAAGTTCACAACTCAACCTTTAACAAACGTTGCTTACGTAACTCTCGGATTCAATTTATGAATTCAATTCTTTTACAAAAATCATTGATTTTAACAATAATGTTATAATCCATGCTTCCGAAATATAATAAACTTAAATATAACTTTTATTTATTAATTTGAATAGATAATCATTATATAATATAAACCACTAAATAATTTAATCTTTATTAAAAACGAAAAGTAAATAATACTTTCCCGAATCCGATGTAGTCGAATTCCAATGTAAATTCTCTTTCGAAAAATCTTTATTTGATTCATATTCCAAACCTTAGTCTAACTTATTTGATTTTTTATCCTGAACTACGAGATAATCTTATATTCCGAACTTCGAAAAAATCTCACCATTCTGGTCAGCTCCGTTTCTTTATCCTCATTTCCATTTTTAACGTTGTTGCTTTCCAAAACGTTATTCACTCTAAAAGTGAATATTATTCCTTTTATAGAAATCTGGACTCATTATATCAAATCAGTTTTAATTTCATTAAAAATAGCATTATAGGTTCAAATCTTGCTTATCGAGTCCCATTATAAATTTCCATTCATATTTCACTTCATTTAAAATTCTGGTTACAATTCATTTCTTCTTAATTAATTAACAAGTTTATAACTTACTATCGAATTCATATTCGATTATTCATTATTGGTTTGAAACCAAATATAAATTTTCCCGCCAAGTTCTAATTAATTTGAATAAATTATTTATAAAATTCGACATAATCGAATTCTAATTATTAATCCTTTGAATTTATCTCAATTTAGTCATATTCCAAATATCAGAATAAAATCGATTGTTCAGCTTTTGAACGATTTCAAATTTCCCTTTTCTATTCAAATTTCCATTTGAATTCTTATTTTAAACCTCACATTTCCTTTAACCATTTACATTTGTAAAATATTTGCTTTAAACCATTATTCACTTCGATCCTGAATAATATTTCTTTTGTACAATCAAATTGGTTTGATTTCGCATTTAAAATAATGACTTAAATCAAAAAAAAAATGTACTTCTATTTGTAGAATTATTCATACCAAATCTCATTTTTTACTTCTAACACTTAAAATCTCATTTATAATCCCCATTATAAATGCTAAGTTCAAATTCAATTAAAAATATTGCTGTTAAAATAGATTTTTACTTCTCTATATAAATTCAGACTTATATTTTAATTTATTCAATGATAAATATTTTACTTAATTTATAAGCGTTGTTTATAAATTAATCTTCTCAATTTAATTGTTAAATTTTTTTTATTTAATATCTACTTTAAATCAATCTTCTCAGAATTCTTTTATAACTCGCAATTCCTTTTTTAAAATTCTATTAATTTCCCAAAATATCATATTTATTATATATAATCATTTATTTACTTCTTATTACTTTCATTTAGTATTTTCACAAAAACGACCTTTTAAAACTTCCATATGACTGTTAATAATTTTATATAGAAGTTTCTTATTTAATTTCCAAATATTTCCTTTTATACTTATGGTATTAAAAATACCAAATAAAGAGTGTCACTGCCATCAGAACGCACATAATCAATCACACAGTTTTATATCACATCATTAGCATAATAATGAAAACAATAATATAAATGTTGAGGAACCCAGTTAGAACGCTCCAACCCGTTTCCCTGCATCCACAGATGTTAATCAACATAAATAACATCAATTCCATATCACTATGAAACATCACAGCAAACAAAAGTCAATGTTCGAACAACGACTTACATATCCATACTATATATATAAATATCATTTCAACCAATTGTTTGTAATTCATCGAAACAACCATCACACAACATTCAATAATTATTTTTCAATACTAAATTACGTTTATAAAAGTATAAACTGGACAGAGTTAGTGAGTTTACTCACATTGGTCGTTAATCATTTAATAACGATTAACGGTCGATAGATCCAATCAGACATTTTATTTCTCCATAAATAGAGACATGCTCCAAATCACTCCAAATTTCACAAGCTTGTAGTGCTCGTCTCTGCCATCCCAACAGATCTTGTTTTATCAGATTCTGATAATATATGGGAGAGTTATACATTTTAAAAGATACCTATATATATATATATTAAACATCATTAACCTAATTTAATACTCTTAATTAGTTTATTACCACTCTAATCATGTTTTAAACCCTTAAGCCTGTTCTCTAATTGTTCTTCCCTGATTTGAATATAGGAACCTACCTCTTGTACACCATTAACATGCCTTTCTTCAACCTTCCCTCCTTCATTTATCCACAATTCAACACACAAATTTCACCAATGTGCTGCTCACCAAAACCTCCTTCTATCCATGCCAATTCGATCAAGCTCGCATGTGAAACCAAGATCGCGTTCTCTAGTCACCACTCGCGGCACAGGCGAAACCATCGACATTAAATGCCCTCTTTCATCCCAAATTTTTGCCTACATGTGTAGTTTAACCCTCTAAACCCAATACAAATGTTCGTTTTGTGGGTTGAAGCTTCAAACTCTAGGAAATCTGAACCCTAGGCTGCTGCTCTACTATGCAACTAAATTTTTTAGGTTCGAATGCTTTGAACCTGATATAGAAATAAAGATAAACCTGCCACGAATCTGAATAGGGTGTTTTGAGATTTTTTTTTTTAATCTCACAATTTTCTCTCATTTTTGCTTTCAAGTGGCGGCTCGTTATGTTGACCGTGGAAGAAAGTTAGGGTTTAGAAGGGTTAGGTATTGTTTTTACAGAAGAAGAAAATATTATTATATTTCATCATTTTATTAGTTTATAGTGTATCACTATTTGTTCTTGTTGTTTAAAAATTCGTGCGATCACATACGAATCTTGTTTGCGAGGAAAATGGACACACAGATATACTTTGACATTACGGACCCAATGAAACTTGTTTCGTCAAATTCCAAGTCTTTTTGCTCACATAGTGTTATTTTAAAGTCAAATTATCGATCGATTTACATTTAAATTGTGCATGGTCACAAAACAACTATGATTGGCACAAAATTCGAACTCTAGCAATAATTAATCATTACGGATCTAATAAAATTTATTTCGTTGAAAACGGAGGTCGTTTGCAAAATGGCTATTTTCTAAGGTCTAAATAAACCAATAAAAATATTAATATCTTCAAAAACAATTTAATTTAATAATAATAAATTATTATTTCCCTATATATATATCCAAATTGAGCATCATATATCTTCAAAATAAACATATCTGGATTTATAATTCGATATTTCAAATTCAGGATAAATCGATATTCAATTACATAAATACTCTTTTTATATATTATTAAATAAATCGTTATAATTTATAATGATTCCATAACGACTTTCTGGAATTTTGATTTGGATATAACTTGCAATTTATAAGATGAAATCTAGATTTTTCTCTTCCATTAGAAAAATATCGTTTAATAGATTCAGTGGGGTCTTATTTCAAAGAAATCCGACTTATAACGAATCATGTATGGTTGTTTAAAGTTCAAAATGTAATATTATGAACTACCGCGGCGTTATGAGCTCGTTTTAAATTATATTATAATTAATAAGTTCAAACATCGCTTAAATAAATAATTTTTTTATTATAATTTAATTCTAAACTGAATTAAATCTTATAAATAATACAATTCGCACAATATCACCAATTCAACTAATTCCCGACTATATCGGAATTAAATTTATTATTTCACTATTTATATTAATTAAATATTCAAAATATTTGAATACAAGTCGTTTAAATCTCCTAGTCGATATTTAAATAATTAAATTAATTAACAATTCTATCGCTAAAAATTCAGGATGTTACATTCCTTCCCCCTTAAAATAATTTCATCCTCGAAATTGCTAAGCAGTAAAAATGTTATAGCCCTAACTTCTTGCAACCTACTTGGTCGAAATCCAGTATTCCGTATTTTCATAACCCATTTCTATATAGAACTCTTTATCCTCATACCATACTCAATTTTTCATAATCCAATTCAGATGATCTACTGATTATGCAAATTTGAATGATTCCCAATCATATCCTTATCTTTCATCCATATGCTCTCTCTTATATATCTACATCTATTCAAATTGATTTTTATGTTAATTCAATATTTTTTTATTAACCAATATGGTTTTCTAATTCCAAATAAAATCGATAAATCAATTTCTAGTTATCAAAATTTCCTCAAAAATTTTCTAACTCTTTAAATTTTCAAAAAAATTCGCCAGTGTCTTCTTTGTGCAGCTTAATTGATACAACTATAATTCGTCTCACTAGGTATTTTCCAATCCAAAAGAAAATCAAATGGCCAAGCGACTTGCCAAATAGGCTCATAAAAATCTCATACCAAATATAAAATATAAACTTGTACCTTTTTGTCAGGCATTCAACTTTATCTTTTCCATATGCTATCAAGTCAGCATATATAAATGCATTATCAATAAATTCACCCTCTACACAAATTATTTACTTATACCCGAGCCAAATTCCTGTTCAAGCTCAAGTTCCATCCTTGATTTCGAACTCTTAACTCACCAATCCAATACCATTTTAGATTCCTATCTCACAATCCAATATACTTAACCCAGTTAAGTTTCATTCAACAAATTTTATTAACTAATAAATTCTTCTAACCAGTTATCTTCATCTCACAGCTCTAATCTGATTTTTATTTCAAGAATCAAATCATTTACTCGCCAGAGTCCAATTATATTCCAGGGTCAATTTTTACTCGGTATCATTCTATTTAAATTCAATTTCCAATTAACTGGCTTTAATTCAATTTCAATTTTCTTTTGCAAATTCCTTTTTAATTTGTTTTTAATTCTAACAATCTCTTCTTGGGATATTTTTTTAAAACAATTTAGCTATTTCAAAAATCAAATATCCCTTTCCGGAATCCAAAACTACTTGTTTTCTCAAAATAATTCAAACTATACCTTTGGAAGTAAACCGTCACTTAAAAACTCGAAAATAAACACTAATGATGTGGCCAGCATCATCGGGGTTATTTTCCAACGACCGTAGTGAGGTCAATACTATATCACATTCAGAATTCATTTTTAAACATTTCCATTTTGAAATTATTTCAAAATATCGTTCATCATGTTTTTATTTAACATTTCCGAATTTCCCAGGAACTTAAAATTCCGATATACATAATTCAAATCCATGTACAAACACTTCTCCAACTTTCAGGAATTTTAATTCCTATTCTAATTTTAAATTCAGATTTAATCCATCTAATTTCATATATTACACTTATATTAATTTTGATTGGTTATTTACATAACCATTTCAATTATAATCTTATCCGATTATAATTACAACCAACACATCCAATATACTATAATGATTCCAATATAAATACTATCTTTATATCAAAATAAAATTTAAGGTAAAATTATTTCATATACCCTCTTTTCAAAACATATTGTGTCGCTTCATCTAATTCAAGTGTTTAGAAACCCATATCGATACAGTAGATCATACTGATCGACCAGAATTCATAAACTACTCAACCAATAAATCTCCATAATATAAAACCATTTTTATAAAATCTACAAATACGTTCTCTCATATATTCACACTCAACTCAATCCAAGGTATTACTAACCTCATCTCTATTGAGTTATGCCACAGAGCAGAGTTATCGCTTAACCTTCAGCTCTGATATCACTGTAACAACCGACAGATTCTTGATCCTGATTACAGGCACAAATACCATATCTGCTAACCAAGCACTAGGAATTTACTAGATCATTAATAAAAAGAAGTTAGAGGGTGAGAAATAGAAATAAAGAAAGTTAGAATAGAAGAAGAAGAACATAAATACAACGACATCAGAGTCAACCCGAATCTCACAGTGGAACGAATAAATATATTATATAACATAACATTGAAATATAATTATGTACTTGTATATTATGACGACCCAAAATTCCCAGTAAAGGAAAGACTGGATTGCTTTGAGAACAACACACATAAGAGCACAAAACTGAAGAACATTTTATTGCTGATTACAACAATTACATCAGAGTACAAGAATATAACAGAGTATGAATACTTATTACATAATAGAAATACAATAGTATCAGAGATTTAAATTACATTAAAATAGCAGCGGAAAAATGATACAAACAAACAACCGAAAGGAATACACGGATACAGATCTTTCCGAATATCGCTTCAGCTGTAGACCAGGATCCTGTAAATATATCTGCCATAAAGCTACTCGACTGCCCGTGTGGAAAATATGGGCACCCGAGTTTGCCAGTGAAACAAACTATAGGTCAGTCATGGGACTAGAATGAGAAATCTTAACTTAACTTATCTAATAATAAGGCTAATCACAGGACCACGCCGCTAACGCGGAACGGGTTTACTCCATTGGATTGCCAGTGCATGAAATAAAGTAAATCGTTAAACAACGCAATGCTTTTTAGAAAAATGAAACCATTATAAGACACAAGTCCCATCACACAATGCAACGCAAACCGGAGGATAGGGTTTTACCTTTTAATGGTCAAAAGATGCTTGATACGATAAAATGGATTTAATATTAGTGTGTATATGTTCTAATAAAAACATTTCAATCATAATGTATGTAACACCCCGTGAATTCTATAACGTTAAGCTTCACAAATTAAAGTATAATTAATTATAAATGATGAAATCAAGGGAAATGGGTTATGCCATTGCGTTCGTCTCGAAATTCTGCTTGAGATAGAGTCCAAGTTTGCGTAAAACGGATATCGTATGAAGAAGATACGGACGAACGAAGTTGGGCAGAAAAACCAGAAAACGGGTCAGGATGCACTGGCGCACTTGGGAAGTGCGCCAGAACAAAGTTGAACTGGCGCACTTGGGAAGTGCGCCAGTACACTTTTAGCCTGGTGCACCTTCCAAGTGCGCCCAGGTCAGAAAGACCTGTTGGTCAGGCCCTGGCTGGCCTGGTCAGGGTCTGGTCGAATTCTGATGCTTGGCTGAGTCACTAGGGCTTACGTGTCACCTTTTGAGTGGCTCTTTGAACTTTGTATGGTATAGATTCCTCCTATCTTCATCCGACGGCTCAAAACAATTTAAAATTCTATAAATACAACTCAAGTCTAACCCTAAATTCACACAAATAATAGAATACAAAAGCCGTCATGCTGCTGGAGAGGAACTAGGAATGGCCGTCAATTAGAAAGCCTAGAGACAAGCCAACACCAAAGCCTAAGAGACGAATCAAATTAAAGTTTAATCAAATCAATCAATGCAACGTTAGTCTACCCAAAGGACCGCATCTCAGTTTCAGAATTCAGAATCCAGAATTCAAGATTCTGCATTCGTTGTAAGTATAGTGACCTTCCAGAATATGAATAAAAACAATGATGTGATTTGATGTAAATGAAAATAGAATCGTGTTGTTATATCGTATAAATTTTGTGTATTGTAATGGTTCTATCATGACTTGTGTATTGATGTTTGTGGCATAAACTGATTGATGCAAACCTATTGAACAATTGTATATGAAAACAATGGCACTTGCAAGTTTGTGGCAAAAACTAGAAATTGATCCCTTTTTGTATATGTCGATGGCATGGACTATGTATATTCCCATAGTCTAAATTAAAATTTATGTAAACATGTTATTGACCTTTTATGCCTATATGACCCAAAACCTATGATATCATTCTTATGTTTATTGGCAAGTATAATTAGATCTATGTTTGCAAGTATAATTGGATCTATGTTTCATAAACTATGCAAGTTCATGTTTATTTGCAAAATATAATTGGTTCTATGTCAAACATCGTTTGGGTTTCATAAACTATGCAAGTTTATGTTGAAATAGGCTATATGATTAGATGTAAAAATTGTACATTTTTGTGAATATACAACATGCTATTTTTGTGGTTGATATTATGCCAAGTTAACATGTTTAAACACAAGTTTGTATTTGCCTAAACTATGCCATTTCATATGTCACCTACTTAGTCATACTTTGATTCGAATGCAAGTTCACATGACCCATGTTATATGTTAGTTGAATCGCCAAATTGCAAGTACATGCACCACACACCTTTATGTATTACATGTTCATGATTTCCCCTTTTCCTCACGTTTATCAAGTTGGGCTGAATTGTGACTAGCCCAACACATGTTATAACGTTGCGAACAAACGGGGGTAATAACGTTGGGTGTAAAACATGAAAATATATGTTGGCATGTTTGGTACATGCCAACGATTATGACACATAAGCGGTATCAATTGAAATACCCAAAAATAAATGATATGACATTTACATATAATTGAGAAGTAATAAAATATGTAAATTTAGAAAACACGATATGCTTAACCCGAGGTTGGATTGAGTTGTGATGTAAACCTGCCCGGACCCGCCCGGCTGTCCAGTAGTCACAACAATACCTATCCAATGTGGGTGGTTAAGCATTGAGCCCAATAAGGACCCGAGGTTAGACTGAGCTACGGTGTAAACCTGGACGGAACCGACCGGCACATCCAGTAACCGTAGAAATACCTGTCCAGTGTGAGTGGTCTGGTGCTCCTAAGAGGCTAAGGACAGATGGTAGGGTTAAGTCAACTATAACACTTAACCAAATTCAACATGTTAACAAGAATTGATGGGTGGGGTTAGGTAAATACAGACACTTAACCACTTAACATGTTTGACTAGAAAATCCTGGTAACGAGGGACCCGTTTCAGCAGTAACCCAAAGTTAGGTACCAACGGTACCCTGAAACTAGGCAGGGTGGGGCACGATTACTGGGCTGATTGTAAGCGGTCAAACGGCGGCGGTGGGTGCACAGTGTAGGTCTAACGGGGTGCGGGCGTGCACACACTCCAGAGCAGACAACCAGGGCACTGGGGACACCAGTAGTATAACCTATACCTTCTATTTTTGTGTCGAGGCCGCCACCATGGGTCTTGATACACCCCATGGTGGGACCAACATAGGTATCTACAATTCTTGGGGGCCGTATGACACATGTTAACACGAGTAGGAGCCGATCTTTAATAAGAATGGGGATCACTTCACCCTCACCACGGGTTCCAGTTAGAATAAACTCAAGTAGGTGTAGAGATATAATATGGGTGTGATAGTACATTCGACACTTCCTTAGCTTGTGACACTTTCCTATTTTTAGTTTACATCCATCATACCCTTTTCTTATTCACATACTGAAGAGTTACTAGATTTACTCAGGCTTTATGTCTGACCCTATTTTCTTTTCGTCTTCTTTTCTTCCGTCTCCCCCCCCAAGGTCCACAGGGAGGAAAAAGCTCAACTCAGTCAGACTCTTTACAAGCACCAAGAACGTAGATGTATGATTTGGATCTTTCTTGCTTGGATAATGGCTTTGGATATCACTATGGGGATTTTTGTCAATTTATTTATGTTTCCATGCTTCTTTAATAATCAAGACAGTTATGAGGTTTAATGTTGGAAGTATTTTGAGACAATTATGGAAATCTTTTGTTTGATACACTTATTGATGAAATAAAAGTTTGTTGGTTTCCGCTGTTTAAAATATGTGTATTTATATCTATCTTGAGTTTATCTGTGGCTTTTACTTACAAACCTCCACCAAAGTTAAGGCATTCCCTTTGTAAGTGACCTTAATGGAGGTGGGGTGTTTCACTTGGTATCAGAGCATAGGTTTATCAGACAAGATAAAAGTTTTTGAAATTGTTTTCAAAAAGAAAGTTTAAAGAAGCATTTTTTTAGAAAAAGTGATATATTTATAAAAAGACAAAATCCCCCAAAGCCATGTGCCCTATCTATCCCTCTCTATCCTTCGTTTTGAATTTTTCCTTTCTGTTTCAGCATGTCTGGAAACCTTAACCTACCAGAAGGAGTGCCGATTCCGGGCTGGTTTAGGAGGTACTTAGAAGCAAGGGCCAATGGCGCGGGCCCAGCAGACATCCCTCCTCCAGTGGCCGCGGTTCCTCCTCCTCCTCTGCCTCCTCGTGGAAATGCCTTCGCAAAAACATGTAGAGACTTCAAGGCTATGGGTGGAAAAAACTTTTATGGGACGGAATCTTTTGTTGAAGCAAGAAACTAGTTAAATGAGACCGAGGATTTTTTTGTCATCTTTGGAGTGGATGACAAGCAAAAGATATAACTTGCGGTGTGGTTACTTAAGGATGAAGCTTCCTATTGGTGGGAAGTTACCAATGCTCAGAGGGCGGTGGAAACATGGGAAGACATCAGGACAAGGTTTGAGATGAAATTCCTCTCCTAAGCCGAAAGAAGCCTGCAAATGGAAAAGTTTCTAACTCTGAAACAGGGAAGCATGACGATCAGGGAATATGTTAATCAGTTTAATCAGCTGGCCAGATTTGGGCAAGACTTAGTAAACACCCAACACAAGAAGGCACTCCGCTTCGCCAAGGGTTTGAATGAGCCTCTACACAGCCTTGCCATGACCTATGTATCCACGGGTGCGACTTATGAAAGCCAGGTGGACATGGCGTTGCTACACGAGGAAGACCACGACAAGAAAGAAACTAAGGGGGAAGAGAAGAAAGAAGGTCTACAAGCAAAGAAAACAGACTTCAAGAAAGGAGGGAAGAACAATAAGCCCCATGAGAAGAGAAGGTGCAATTTCTGTGGCAATGTGGGCCATATATCAAAAGAATGCCGGAAAAGGAAGGCGAAGATGGGTGGTTGCTTCCATTGTGGAGAGATTGGGCACCAAGCTAAGGACCGCCCAAAGAAGAAATGGCAGGACAGAAAGCCGGATCCACTTCAGGGGGTCAGGTTCATGCGCTAGTGGCACCTCAGCAGGGACGAGGTAGTAATATTTCTGTAGAAAGTGTAGTCTATCTTTATGATCATCCAGTTCATACACTTTTTGACTCTGGCGCATCACACTCTTTTATTTCATCTGCCTTAGTAGAATCTCTGCATCAAGACACTAGTATGGTAGAAGATCCCTTAGTAGTTGCAAATCCAATTGGGGGCTCCGCTTACTTGTCAATGGTTTGTTTGGGTTTGAAAATCTCTATTCTCAGCGTTGAGTTTAGTTGTAGTGCCTTTGTTTTGGGCTTCTCGGGATATGGTTTGATCTTAGGCATGGACTAGTTATCCAGTAATAGTGTCATTCTTGACTGTGAGAAAAGAGCAGTTAGACTTTTGACTCGGCTTGGTAACACTCTAGAAATTTCTTGTAATCCCTTGAATGCTTAGTTATCTAGAGTCGCTTGATGCTTCTGATGAGAATTTGTAATCAGTTAGAGTAGTCCGGGAATATCCGGATGTCTTTGAGGAAGTGAAAGGCTTACCTCCGAGGCGGGAAATAGACTTCTGCATATATCTTGTCGATAACGCAAAGCCTGTAGCTTTACCTGTCAGACACATGGCTCCAAGGGGGAGAAAGGAGCTCAATAAGCAGGTTAAAGAACTTCTCGAAAAGGGGTTCATTAGATGGAGCATTTCGGAATGGGGTGCTCCAGTGGTGTTCGCAACCGAAGCAGACGGTTCGCTTCGCCTTTGCGTCGACTATAGGGAGTTAAACAAATTGACCAAGAAAAATAGGCACCCTCTTCCCCGAATCGACGATTTGTTTGATCAACTTGTAGGTGCGACGGTCTTCTCCCAACTTGATCTGGCAACTGGTTTCCATCAGCTAAGAGTAGCTGAAGACTACATTGATAAGACAGCGTTCAGAACCCCAGACGGTTTCTTCGAGTGGCTTGTCATGCCTTTCGGCTTGACAAATGCACCCGCTTATTTCATAGACCTAATGAGCAGGGTGTTCAGGGAATTCCTCAACAAATTTGTGGTTGTCTTCGTAGATGATATCTTAATCTTCTCAAAGAGTGAGGAAGAACATGCTCAGCATCTGAAAGAGATCATGGATACTCTCCGTGCACATCAACTAAAAGCCAAATTCTCCAAGTGTCACTTCTGGAGAAAAGAAGTAAGGTTTCTTGGGCATATAGTGTCCAAAGAAGGGTTGGCTGTGGACCCCGCGAAAGTGGTGGCAGTGCAAGATTGGAAGACACCAAGAAATGCAACCGAAGTTCGAAGCTTTCTTGGGCTAGCCGGTTTTTACCGAAAGTTTATTAGGGATTTTGCGAAAATCTCAGCCTAACTCACAAGGCTAACAAAGAAGAATCTGGCATTCACCTGGGATTTGGACTGCGAGTTTGCTTTCCAACGATTAAAAAGGGCTCTTACAACAGCCCCAGTTCTAACTCTGCCTGACGGAAGCAAAATGTTCACAGTATACATGGATGCATGTGGAACGGGACTAGGCGCTGTTCTAATGCAAGAAGGAAGGGTAGTATCTTATGGCGGAAGACAATTGAAGGTTCATGAAAAGAACTGCCCAACCCATGATCTTGAGTTAGCCGCCATCATTTTTGTGCTTAAGTCTTGGCGCCATTATCTCCTAGGTGAGAAGTTCGAATTATACACTGACCATAAATCGTTGAAGTATCTCTTCTCGTAGAAGGATCTTAACTTAAGGTAGCTAAGATGGATGGAGTTTCTTGCCTCGTATGATTTTGAAATTTCCTATACTCCCGGAAAAGGCAACGTAGTAGCAGACGCGTTGAGCCGAAAGAAACTGACCCTAAGCCCTCTCTTTGTGGAAAGGCAAAACTTGGAGTATATAGCCAGTTTTAACTTTAGGCTCTCCTCGGATTTCGTACCGGGTTTGTTAGCATCTCTCGAAGTACGCCGTACTCTCTTAGACTCAATAGGGGCTGCACAACGTGAAGACCCTCAGCTTGTTGATGTGATTGATAAATTTATAAGGGGTGAGACTTCTAGTCACCTCAGTAGATACGCCATCGATGTTAAGGGTTGGCTGAGACGAGATGGAAGATTATGCTTCCCACAAGCAAGGGAGTTGACAAAGAAGGTTCTCGAGGAAGCGCATCATTCCAAGATGACTATACACCCTGGCGGTGATAAGATGTACAAGGATATAAAAAGGACTTTCTTTTGGAGCGGCATGAAGCAAGACGTGGCAGATTTCGTTTCTAAATGCATGACCTGCCAACGGGTCAAGGCGGAACAAAAGAAGCCTAGAGGACTACTTCACCCTCTAGAGGTCCCACAGTGGAAGTGGGATAGCATTTCAATGGACTTCATTGATGGACTGCCTAGGTCGAGAAGAGGCAACACTAGCATTTGGGTAATAGTGGATAGGCTTACTAAAAGCGCCCACTTTATACCTATCAAGAGTAGAAGGACTGCCTCATCTCTAGCATCTCTTTATCTCAAGGAAATAATTCAACTCCATGGGATACCCTCCAGCATTGTTAGTGACCGAGACCCTATTTTCACGAGTGAGTTTTGGCGGAGTCTGCGAGAAGCTGTAGGCACACAGCTATGTTTGAGCACGACCTATCACCCCCAAACAGATGGCCAGACGGAAAGGGTGAATCGAGTTTTAGAGTATCTTTTAAGACTTTGCGTTCTTGACTTTGGAGGGATGTGGGAGGATCACCTTCCTTTAGTGGAATTTGCCTACAACAACAGCTACCAAGCTACCATCGGTATGGCACCCTTCGAAGCCTTGTATGGAAGACCGTGCAAATCACCAACTTGTTGGTGGGAGTCTACAGATAAGCTTATACTTGGGCCAGACATGATTCGAGAAACTTCAGAGAAAGTGGACTTGATACGTAGAAGAATGAAGACAGCCTAAGACAGACAGAAATCCTACGCCGACAAATGAAGGACCGACCTTGAGTTTGAGGTTGGGGACAGGGTTTTCCTTAAGGTATCCCCTTTAAGGAACGTCGTTCGCTATGGATCCTCAGGAAAGCTAGCACCAAGATTTGTAGGACCGTTCCCTATCATCGAGAAGATTGGGAAAATGGCTTATAGAGTAGATCTGCCTGAAAGATTGGCCGGAATTCACAACGTCTTTCACGTTTCTCATCTCCGGAAATGTCTACATGAATCAGCGGAAGTGGTGGATCCAAGCATTCTAGAAGAAGCCGAAGTGGAACGTGAAGCAACTGTGAGGAGAGTTCCAACTCGAATCGTAGGAACTGAAATCAAAAAGCTACGCAACCGCGAAGTGAAGCTTGTTAAGGTTCAGTGGAGCGACGTCGAGGAAGACGCGACTTGGGAAACTGAGGATAGAATACGTGCTGCTTGCCCTCTTCTTTTTGAGGGTACATCTTTGACCTCTCTTTTTTCTTAAGTTGTGCTTGTATCTATCTTTTTAGGTATATCTCCTCGATATTATCCTTTATCCTTAGGTAGAAACCCCTTTGGATGTAAACAGGTATTTGAAACATGTTATGGTTGATGGCTGCAAGTGGTTGCTAGTGGTTGCTCGTGGATGCATATACACACACAATCTATGTCTTAGATCGGCTCAATCACTTCATACTGCAAGTGCATATATGTATTCTTATTTGTATATGGTTGAAAACTTGATATGCTGTCATATGGTCGTCGCATTTGTATGAATAGTTGTGCACTCATGTAGAATTATGAGTAGAAAAAAAAATTTGCATACATAATGGATTCATGACACTTACATGATTCGCATTAAGGAGGTCAACTGAATCAGTAGACCGCCTGATTTCTGCATTAGATAAGGACATGTACACACACTATGCATATGATCATGAGCATTAGAAGTCTTTTAAGGACAGTGGATGCCTGTGTTTGTTGGTTGAGTAGATGGACTGTTTGATGGTAGGATAGACATTCTTCCTAACTTGAAGATTTCGGGGACGAAATCCTTTTAAGGGGGGAGAATGTAACACCCCATGAATTCTATAACGTTAAGCTTCACAAATTAAAGTATAATTAATTATAAATGATGAAATCAAGGGAAATTGGTTACGCCATTGCGTTCGTCTCGAAATTCTGCTTGAGATAGAGTCCAAGTTTGCGTAAAACAGATATCGTATGAAGAAGATACGGACGAACGAAGTTGGGCAGAAAAACCAGAAAACGGGTCAGAATGCACTGGCGTACTTGGGAAGTGCGCCAGAACAAAGTTGAACTGGCGCACTTGGGAAGTGCACCAGTACACTCTTAGCCTGGCGCACCTGCCAAGTGTGCCCAGGTCAGAAAGACCTGTTGGTCAGGCCCTGGCTGGCCTGGTCAGTGTCTGGTCGAATTCTGATGCTTGGCTGAGTCACTAGGGCTTACGTGTCACCTTTTGAGTGGTTCTTTGAAATTTATATGGTCTAGATTCCTCCTATCTTCATCCGACGGCTCAAAACAATTTAAAATTCTATAAATACAACTCAAGTCTAACCCTAAATTCACACAAATAATAGAATACAAAAGCCGTCATGCTGCTAGAGACGAACTAAGAATGGCCGTCAATTAGAAAGCCTAGAGACAAGCCAACACCAAAGCCTAAGAGACAAATCAAATTAAAGTTTAATCAAATCAATCAACGCAACGTTAGTCTACCCAATGGAGTGCATCTCAGTTTCAGAATTCAGAATCCAGAATTCATGATTCTGCATTCGTTGTAAGTATAGTGACCTTTCAGAATATGAATAAAAACTGTGATGTGATTTGATGTAAATGAAAATAGAATCGTGTTGTTATATCGTATAAATTTTGTGTATTGTAATGGTTCTATCATGACTTGTGTATTGATGTTTGTGGCATAAATTGATTGATGCAAGCCTATTGAACAATTGTATATGAAAACAATGGCACTTGCAAGTTTGTGGCAAAAACTAGAAATTGATCCCTTTTTGTATATGTCGATGGCATGGACTATGTATATTCCCCTAGTCTAAATTAAAATTTATGTAAACATGTTATAGACCTTTTATGCCTACATGACCCAAAACCTATGATATCATTCTTATGTTTATTGGCAAGTATAATTAGATCTATGTTTGCAAGTATAATTGGATCTATGTTTCATAAACTATGCAAGTTCATGTTTATTTGCAAAATATAATTGGTTCTATGTCAAACATCGTTTGGGTTTCATAAACTATGCAAGCTCATGTTGAAATAGGCTATATGATTAGATGTAAAAATTGTAATTTTTTTTGAATATACAACATGCTAGTTTTGTGGTTGATATTATGCCAAGTTAACATGTTTAAACACAAGTTTGTATTTGCCTAAACTATGCCATTTCATATGTCACCTACTTAGTCATACTTTGATTCGAATGCAAGTTCACATGACCCATGTTATATGTTAGTTGAATCGCCAAATTGCAAGTTCATGCACCACGCACCTTTATGTATTACATGTTCATGATTTCCCCTTTTCCTCACGTTTATCAAGTTGGGCTGAATTGTGACAAGCCCAACACATGTTATAACGTTGCGAAAAAACGGGGGTAATAACGTTGGGTGTAAAACATGAAAATATATGTTGGCATGTTTGGCACATGCCAACGATTATGACACATAAGCGGTATCAATTGAAATACCCAAAAATAAAAGATATGACATTTACATATAATTGAGAAGTAATAAAATATGTAAATTCAGAAAACACGATATGCTTAACCCGAGGTTAAATTGAGTTGTGATGTAAACCTGCCCGGACCCGCCCGGCTATCCAGTAGTCACAACAATACCTATCCAATGTGGGTGGTTAAGCATTGAGCCCAATAAGGACCCGAGGTTAGACTGAGCTACGGTGTAAACCTGCCCGGAACCGACCGGCACATCCAGTAACCGTAGCAATACTTGTCTAGTGTGAGTGGTCTGGTGCTCCTAAGAGGCTAAGGACAGATGGTAGGGTTAAGTCAACTATAACACTTAACCAAATTCAACATGTTAACAAGAATTGATGGGTGGGGTTAGGTAAATACAGACACTTAACCACTTAACATGTTTGACTAGAAAATCCTGGTAACGAGGGACCCGTTTCAGCAGTAACCCAAAGTTAGGTATCAACGGTACCCTGAAACTAGGCAGGGTGTGGCACGATTACTGGGCTGATTGTAAGCGGTCAAACGGCGGCGGTGGGTGAACAGTATAGGTCTAACGGGGTGCGGCCGTGCACATACTCCGGAGCAGACAACCAGGGCTCTGGGGACACCAGTAGTATAACCTATGCCTTCTAGTTTTGTGTCGAGGCCGCCACCATGGGTCTTGATACACCCCATGGTGGGACCGACATAGGTATCTACAATTCTTGGGGGCCGTATGACACATGTTAACGCGAGCAGGAGCCGATCTTTAATAAGAATGGGGATCACTTCACCCTCACCACGGGTGCCAGTTAGAATACACTCAAGTAGGTGCAGAGATATAGTATGGGTGCGATAGTACATTCGACACTTCCTTAGCTTGTGACACTTTCCTATTTTTAGTTTACATCCATCATACCCTTTTCTTATTCACATACTGAAGAGTTACTAGATTTACTCAGGCTTTATGTCTGACCCTATTTTCTTTTCGTCTTCTTTTCTTCCGTCCCCCCCCCCAAGGTCCACAGGGAGGAAACAACTCAACTCAGTCAGACTCTTTACAAGCACCAAGAACGTAGATGTATGATTTGGATCTTTCTTGCTCGGATATTGGCTTTGGATATCACTATGGGGATTTTTGTCAATTTATTTATGTTTTCATGCTTCTTTAATAATCAAGACAGTTATGAGGTTGTAATGTTGGAAGTATTTTGAGACAATTATGGAAATCTTTTGTTTGATACACTTATTGATGAAATAAAAGTTTGTTGGTTTCCGCTGTTTAAAATATGTGTATTTATATCTATCTTGAGTTTATCTGTGGCTTTTACTTACAAACCTCCACCAAAGTTAAGGCATTCCCTTTGTGAGTGACCTTAATGGAGTTGGGGTGTTTCACTTGGTATCAGAGCATAGGTTTACCAGACAAGATAAAAGTTTTTGAAATTGTTTTCAAAAAGAAAGTTTAAAGAAGCATTTTTTTTAGAAAAAGTGTTATATTTATAAAAAGACAAAATCCCCCAAAGCCATGTGCCCTATCTATCCCTCTCTATCCTTCGTTTTGAATTTTTCCTTTCTGTTTCAGCATGTCTGGAGACCTTAACCTTCCATAAGGAGTGCCGATTTCGGGCTGGTTTAGGAGGTACTTAGAAGCAAGGGCCAATGGCGCGGGCCCAACAGACATCCCTCCTCCAGTGGTCGCGGTTCCTCCTCCTCCTCCGCCTCCTCGTGGAAATGCCTTCGCAAAAACATGTGGAGACTTCAAGGCTATGGGTGGAAAAGACTTTTATGGGACGGAATCTTTTGTTAAAGAAAGAAACTGGTTAAAGGAGACCGAGGATTTGTTTGTCATCTTTGGAGTGGATGACAGGCAAAAGATACAACTTGCGGTGTGGTTACTTAAGGATGAAGCTTCCTATTGGTGGGAAGTTACCAATGCTCAGAGGGCGGTGGAAACATGGGAAGACATCAGGACAAGGTTTGAGATGAAATTCCTCTCCCAAGCCGAAAGAAGCCTGCAAATGGAAAAGTTTCTAACTCTGAAACAGGGAAGCACGACGATCAGGGAATATGTTAATCAGTTTAATCAGCTGGCCAGATTTGGGATAGACTTAGTAAACACCCAACATAAGAAGGCACTCCGCTTCGCCAAGGGTTTGAATGAGCCTCTACACAGCCTTGCCATGACCCATGTATCCACTGGTGCGACTTATGAAAGCCAGGTGGACATGGCGTTGCTACACGAGGAAGACCATGGCAAAAAAGAAACTAAGGGGGAAGAGAAGAAAGAAGGTCTACAAGCAAAGAAAACAGACTTCAAGAAAGGAGGGAAGAACAATAAGCCCCGTGAGAAGAGAAGGTGCAATTTCTGTGGCAATGTGGGCCATATATCAAAAGATTGCCGGAAAAGGAAGGCGAAGATGGGTGGTTGCTTCCATTGTGGAGAGATTGGGCACCAAGCTAAGGACTGCCCAAAGAAGAAAGGACAGGGACAGAAAGCCGGATCCACTTAAGTGGGTCAGGTTCATACGCTAGTGGCACCTCAGCAGGGACGAGGTAGTAATATTTCTGTAGAAATTGTAGTCTATCTTTATGATCATCCAGTTCATACACTTTTTGACTCTGGGGCATCACACTCTTTTATTTCATCTGCCTTAGTAGAATCTCTGCATCTAGACACTAGTATGGTAGAAGATCCCTTAGTAGTTGCAAATCCAATTGGGGGCTCCGCTTACTTGTCAATGGTTTGTTTGGGTTTGAAATCTCTATTCTCAGCGTTGAGTTTAGTTGTAGTGCCTTTGTTTTGGGCTTCTCGGGATATTGTTTGATCTTAGGCATGGACTGGTTATCCAGTAATAGTGCCATTCTTGACTGTGAGAAAAGAGTAGTTAGAGTCTTGACTCGGCTTGGTAACACTCTAGAAATTTCTTGTAATCCCTTGAATGCTGTTATGCTTAGTTATCTAGAGTCGCTTGATGCTTCTGATGAGAATTTGCAATCATTTAGAGTAGTACGGGAATATTCGGATGTCTTTGAGGAAGTGAAAGGCTTACCTCCGAGGCGGGAAATAGACTTCCGCATATATCTTGTGGATAACACAAAGCCTGTAGCTTTACCTGTCAGACACATGGCTCCAAGGGAGAGAAAGGAGCTCAGTAAGCAGGTTAAAGAACTTCTCGAAAAGGGGTTCATTAGACGGAGCATTTCGGAATGGGGTGCTCTAGTGGTGTTCGCAACCAAAGCAGACGGTTCGCTTCGCCTTTGCGTCGACTATAGGGAGTTAAACAAATTGACCAAGAAAAATAGGCACCCTCTTCCCCGAATCGATGATTTGTTTGATCAACTTGTAGGTGCGACGGTCTTCTCCCAACTTGATCTGGCAACTGGGTTCCATCAGCTAAGAGTAGCCGAAGACAACATTGATAAGACAACGTTCAGAACCCCAGACGGTTTCTTCGAGTGGCTTGTCATGCCTTTCGGCTTGACAAATGCACCCGCTTATTTCATAGACCTAACGAGCAGGGTGTTCAGGGAATTCCTCAACAAATTTGTGGTTGTCTTCGTAGATGATATCTTAATCTTCTCAAAGAGTGAGGAAGAACATGCTCAGCATCTGAAAGAGATCATGGATACTCTCCGTGCACATCAACTAAAAGCCAAATTCTCTAAGTGTCACTTCTGGAGAACAGAAGTAAGGTTTCTTGGGGATATAGTGTCCAAAGAAGGGTTGGCTGTGGACCCCGCGAAAGTGGTGGCAGTGCAAGATTGGAAGACACCAAGAAATGCAACCGAAGTTCAAAGCTTTCTTGGGCTAACCGGTTTTTACCGAAATTTTATTAGGGATTTTGCGAAAATCTCAGCCCCACTCACAAGGCTAACAAAGAAGAATCTGGCATTCACTTGGGATTTAGACTGCGAGTTTGCTTTCCAACGATTAAAAAGGGCTCTTACAACAACCCCAATTCTAACTCTGCATGACGGAAGCAAAATGTTCACAGTATACACGGATGCATGTGGAACGGGACTAGGCGCTGTTCTAATGCAAGAAGGAAGGGTAGTAGCTTATGGCGTAAGACAATTGAAGGTTTATGAAAAGAACTGCCCAACCCATGATCTTGAGTTAGCCGCCATCGTCTTTGTGCTTAAGTCTTGGCGCCATTATCTCCTAGGTGAGAAGTTCGAATTATACACTGACCATAAATCATTGAAGTATCTCTTCTCGTAGAAGGATCTTAACTTAAGGCAGCTAAGATGGATGGAGTTTCTTGCCTCGTATGATTTTGAAATTTCCTATACTCCCGGAAAAGGCAACGTGGTAGCAGACGCGTTGAGCCGAAAGAAACTGACCCTAATCCCTCTCTTTGTGGAAAGGCAAAACTTGGAGTATATAGCCAGTTTTAACTTTAGGCCTTCCTCGGATTTCGTACCGGGTTTGTTATCATCTCTCGAAGTACGCCGTACTCTCTTAGACTCAATAGGGGCTGCACAACGTGAAGACCCTCAGCTTGTTGATGTGATTGATAAACTTATTAGGGGTGAGACTTCTAGTCACCTCAGTAGATACGCCATCGATGTTAAGGGTTGGCTGAGACGAGATGGAAGATTATGCTTCCCACAAGCAAGGGAGTTGACAAAGAAGGTTCTCGAGGAAGCGCATCATTCCAAGATGACTATACACCCTGGCGGTGATAAGATGTACAAGGATATAAAAAGGACTTTCTTTTGGAGCGGCATGAAGCAAGACTTGCAGATTTCGTTTCTAAATGCATGACCTGCCAACGAGTCAAGGCGGAACAAAAGAAGCCTGGAGGACTACTTCACCCTCTAGAGGTCCCACAGTGGAAGTTGGATAGCATTTCAATGGACTTCATTGATGGACTGCCTAGGTCGAGAAGAGGCAACACTAGCATTTGGTTAATAGTGGATAGGCTTACTAAAAGCGCCCACTTTATACCTATCAAGAGTAGAAGGACTGCCTCTTCTCTAGCATCTCTTTATCTCAAGGAAATAGTTCAACTCCATGGGATACCCTCCAGCATTGTTAGTGACCGAGACCCTATTTTCACAAGTGAGTTTTGGTGGAGTCCGCAAGAAGTTGTAAGCACACAGCTATGTTTGAGCACGACCTATCACCCCCAAACAGATGGCCAGACGGAAAGGGTGAATCGAGTTTTAGAGGATCTTTTAAGACTTTGCGTTCTTGACTTTGGAGGGACGTGGGAGGATCACCTTCCTTTAGTGGAATTTGCCTACAACAACAGCTACCAAGCTACCATCGGTATGGCACCCTTCGAAGCCTTGTATGGAAGACCGTGCAAATCACCAACTTGTTGGTGGGAGTCTACAGATAAGCTTATACTTGGGCCAGACAAGATTCGAGAAACTTCATAGAAAGTGGACTTGATACGTAGAAGAATGAAGACAACCTAAGACAGACAGAAATCCTACGTCGACAAAAGAAGGACCGACCTTGAGTTTGAGGTTGGGGACAGGGTTTTCCTTAAGGTATCCCCTTTAAGGAACGTCGTTCGCTTTGGATCCGCAGGAAAGCTAACACCAAGATTTGTAGGACTGTTCCCTATCATCGAGAAGATTGGGAAAATGGCTTATAGATTAGATCTACCTGAAAAATTGGTCGGAATTCACAACGTCTTTCACGTTTCTCATCTCCGGAAATGTCTACATGAATCAGCGGAAGTGGTGGATCCAAGCATTCTAGAAGAAGCCGAAGTGGAACGTGAAGCAACTGTGAGGAGAGTTCCAACTCGAATCGTAGGAACTGAAATCAAAAAGCTACGCAACCGCGAAGTGAAGCTCGTTAAGGTTCAGTGGAGCGACGCCGAGGAAGACGCGATTTGGGAAACTAAGGATAGAATTTGCGCTGCTTACCCTCTTCTTTTTGAGGGTACATCTTTGACCTCTCTTTTTTCTTAAGTTGTGCTTGTATCTATCTTTTTAGGTATATCTCCTTGATATTATCCTTTATCCTTAGGTAGAAACCCCTTTGGATGTAAACATGTATTTGAAACATGTTATGGTTGATGGCTGCAAGTGGTTGCTAGTGGTTGCTCGTGGATGCATATACACACACAATCTAGGTCTTAGATCGGCTCAATCACTTCATACTGCAAATGCATATATGTATTCTTATTTGTATATGGTTGAAAACTTGATATGCTGTCATATGGTCATCGCATTTTTATGAATAATTGTGCACTCATGTAGAATTATGAGTAGAAATTTTTTTTTTGCATACATAATGGATTCATGACACTTACATGATTCACATTAAGGAGGTCAACTGAATCAGTAGACCGCCTGATTTCTGCATTAGATAAGGACATGTACACACACTATGCATATGATCATGAAGCATTAGAAGTCTTTTAAGGACATTGGATGCCTGTGTTTGTTGGTTGAGTAGATGGACTGTTGGATGGTAGGATAGACATTCTTCCTAACTTGAAGATTTCAGGGACGAAATCCTTTTAAGGGGGGAGAATGTAACACCCCATGAATTCTATAACGTTAAGCTTCACAAATTAAAGTATAATTAATTATAAATGATGAAATCAAGGGAAATGGGTTATGCCATTGCGTTCGTCTCGAAATTCTGCTTGAGATAGAGTCCAAGTTTGCGTAAAACGGATATCGTATGAAGAAGATACGGACGAAAGAAGTTGGGCAGAAAAACCAGAAAACGGGTCAGAATGCACTGGCGTACTTGGGAAGTGCGCCAGAACAAAGTTGAACTGGCGCACTTGGGAAGTGCACCAGTACACTTTTAGCCTGACGCACCTGCCAAGTGCGCCCAGGTCAGAAAGACCTGTTGGTCAGGCCCTGGCTGGCCTGGTCAGGGTCTGGTCGAATTCTGATGCTTGGCTGAGTCACTAGGGCTTACGTGTCACCTTTTGAGTGGCTCTTTGAACTTTATATGGTCTAGATTCCTCCTATCTTCATCCAACGGCTCAAAACAATTTAAAATTCTATAAATACAACTCAAGTCTAACCCTAAATTCACACAAATAATAGAATACAAAAGCCGTCATGCTGCTCGAGAGGAACTAGGAATAGCCGTCAATTAGAAAGCCTAGAGACAAGCCAACACCAAAGCCTAAGAGACGAATCAAATTAAAGTTTAATCAAATCAATCAACGCAACGTTAGTCTACCCAAAGGACCGCATCCCAGTTTCAGAATTCAGAATCCAGAATTCAAGATTCTGCATTCGTTGTAAGTATAGTGACCTTTCAGAATATGAATAAAAACTGTGATGTGATTTGATGTAAATGAAAATAGAATCGTGTTGTTATATCGTATAAATTTTGTGTATTGTAATGGTTCTATCATGACTTGTGTATTGATGTTTGTGGCATAAATTGATTGATGCAAGCCTATTGAACAATTGTATATGAAAACAATGGCACTTGCAAGTTTGTGGCAAAAACTAGAAATTGATCCCTTTTTGTATATGTCGATGGCATGGACTATGTATATTCCCCTAGTCTAAATTAAAATTTATGTAAACATGTTATAGACCTTTTATGCCTACATGACCCAAAACCTATGATATCATTCTTATGTTTATTGGCAAGTATAATTAGATCTATGTTTGCAAGTATAATTGGATCTATGTTTCATAAACTATGCAAGTTCATGTTTATTTGCAAAATATAATTGGTTTTATGTCAAACATCGTTTGGGTTTCATAAACTATGCAAGTTCAAGTTAAAATAGGCTATATGATTAGATGTAAAAATTGTAAATTTTTGTGAATATACAACATGCTAGTTTTGTGGTTGATATTATGCCAAGTTAACATGTTTGAACACAAGTTTGTATTTGCCTAAACTATGCCATTTCATATGTCACCTACTTAGTCATACTTTGATTCGAATGCAAGTTCACATGACCCATGTTATATGTTAGTTGAATCGCCAAATTGCAAGTTCATACGCCACACACCTTTATGTATTACATGTTCATGATTTCCCCTTTTCCTCACGTTTATCAAGTTGGGCTGAATTGTGACAAGCCCAACACATGTTATAACGTTGCGAACAAACGGGGGTAATAACGTTGGGTGTAAAATATGAAAATATATGTTGGCATGTTTGGCACATGCCAACGATTATGACACATAAGCGGTATCAATTGAAATACCCAAAAATTAAAGATATGACATTTACATATAAATGAGAAGTAATAAAATATGTAAATTTAGAAAACACGATATGCTTAACCCGAAGATGGATTGAGTTGTGATGTAAACCTGCCCGGACCCGCCCGGCTGTCCAGTAGTCACAACAATACCTATCCAATGTGGGTGGTTAAGCATTGAGCCCAATAAGGACCTGAGGTTAGACTGAGCTACAGTGTAAACCTGCCCGGAACCGACCGGCACATCCAGTAACTGTAGCAATACCTGTCTAATGTGAGTGGTCTGGTGCTCCTAAGAGGCTAAGGACAGATGGTAGGGTTAAGTCAACTATAACACTTAACCAAATTCAACATGTTAACAAGAATTGATGGGTGGGGTTAGGTAAATACAGACACTTAACCACTTAACATGTTTGACTAGAAAATCCTAGTAACGAGGGACCCGTTTCAGCATTAACCCAAACTTAGGTATCAACGGTACCCTAAAACTAGGCAGGGTGGGGCATGATTACTGGGCTGATTGTAAGCGGTCAAACGGTGGCTGTGGGTGCACAGTGCAGGTCTAACGGGGTGCGGGCGTGCACACACTCCGGAGCAGACAACCAGGGCACTGGGGACACCAGTAGTATAACCTATGCCTTCTAGTTTTTTGTCGAGGCCGCCACCATGGGTCTTGATACACCCCATGGTGGGACCAGCATAGGTATCTACAATTCTTGGGGGCCGTATGACACATGTTAACGCGAGTAGGAGCCGATCTTTAATAAGAATGGGGATCACTTCACCCTCACCACGGGTGCTAGTTAGAATAAACTCAAGTAGGTGCAGAGATATAGTATGGGTGCGATAGTACATTCGACACTTCCTTAGCTTGTGACACTTTCCTATTTTTAGTTTACATCCATCATACCCTTTTCTTATTCACATACTGAAGAGTTACTAGATTTACTCAGGCTTTATGTCTGACCCTATTTTCTTTTCGTCTTCTTTTCTTCCGTCTCCCCCCCCCCCAGGTCCACAGGGAGGAAACAACTCAACTCAGTCAGACTCTTTACAAGCACCAAGAAAGTAGATGTACGATTTGGATCTTTCTTGTTCGGATAATGGCTTTGGATATCACTATGGGGATTTTTGTCAATTTATTTATGTTTTCATGCTTCTTTAATAATCAAGACTGTTATGAGGTTGTAATGTTGGAAGTACTTTGAGACAATTATGGAAATCTTTTGTTTGATACACTTATTGATGAAATAAAATTTTGTTGGTTTCCGCTATTTAAAATATTTGTATTTATATCTGTCTTGAGTTTATCTGTGGCTTTTACTTACAAATCTCCACCAAAGTTAAGGCATTCCCTTTGTAAGTGACCTTAATGGAGGTGGTGTGTTTCAATGTATCAATCATAGACGGCATGGGTACCGTATATCATGTCGCCATAGTAGTTCTACATTCAAAACCATAAGGTCGTATTGGAAATTGGATTACCATCATGAGTCGAGGCTAGGGGCAAGCTCCTCTCCGATTCGAGACACTCTAGCAAATGCCTAAGGATCCCTCACAGTGAACCCTTGGAGCGGTAGGGCCGGTCCCCGCCTATCGGCAATGGACTGGTTTTGCCTGAACACACGCTTCCCGGTCCCTTTGGACCTTCATATGACAACTAACGGCCTATAATCCCGAGGAGCCTCAAAATCCATCATCCACATAAGTAGAATGTCAGCCAGTTTAAGCACCAACACCATTTCTAGCTAGAAAGAAACGGGTGCACTCCCAACGGTCCATATCCCGTTTTTGACTCATACCGGGGTGTGAGGCTCGCGAAGTCACGCTATACACAAAGCTATGCCGTAATAGGCTATACTTTGATCATCCCACAAGGCCCTGCTTTTTAACAAAAGCCTTGATTATTTGCATCTTGGCGTGCCACATTGACAATTCACGCCATGCGATCAATCACTGTTAATATATACCAGGGTGTTAAGTAGAAAATAAATTCTCCACCACCAAACAGACATACATTAATAGAAATCGATTTAATTCACATGAAACGAAATCCAATGTCAGACACACATCCATTTACAAGTTCGTTCTGGGTCTGAACAAAACCGGAGACACCTGAGAGGTCCTCGCATATCCGAAACAATCAACAATGGTCCGGACGGCTACCACTGAAGCCCCCTTCAAGGTAGCTACTCCCATCATGGGTCTCAGTAGTAACACATCCATTCGATGTGAAGATCGTCGGTCTTCAACCACCGTCTTCATCTTCGACTCTTCATCGTCATAGTAATTATTTAGAATGGGTTGAACCCGGTCTTTCCGAATAACTCGTGTATTTTTATAATTAAAAATCAAGTACTATAAAAGCACATCCAACGTCTCATTCCAATTCAGAATATTCTTCTAATAAAATATTCACATTATTCTATCAAAAATAAATTCTTTAAACTACCCTTAAATCTTTTCTTTAAAGATTTATCAAAACTGCAATTTAGTTTTAAATACCAAAAATCATTATTCAATGATTATTTAAATTTAAGAAATTAATCTTATCTTTAACTGGGTTAAAGAACTAAGGTCATTTAAAACATAGTTCACGGTAAACCCAAAATCATCTTCCATTGAATGTGGAATCTTCACAGAAATCAAATCAATATATAATCGTTATAAATTTCTGTATCCGACCAATAATATAAATGGAATAACGGCAAAGCCTCTTAAATTCCATATATAGTATCGGTCTTCTTTTACAGAAGCTTATCTCGGTTATTATAAATTCGAATTCCATCCAATTCGAATTTAATATATTAAATTGGAAAACTTTACTTTTGGAAAATTTCCATTTAAGTCTTAATAAAAGATTTATAAATTCCAAATCATATCTTCACTGTCAGTTGGGTTAAAGAACAAATGTTGCTTAAAAACACAGTTCACAATAAACCCATTTTAATCAAAAATGTGATTTTCTATCACTAATCAAGTTTTAATCAAAAATGTGATTTTCTATCACTAATCAAGTTTTAATCAAAAATGTGCTTTTTTATCACTAATCAAGTTTTAATCAAAAATGTGCTTTTCTATCACTAATCAAGTTTTAATCAAAAATGTGCTTTTCTATCACTAATCAAGTTTTAATCAAAAATGTGCTTTTCTATCACTAATCAAGTTTTAATCAAAAATGTGCTTTTCTAATAAAAGTGATGTTTCCTAATATCGTATAAAATACTGTTTTATATGTTAAAATTTCTATGAATTCTAATGTCATATAAAAATGATATTTTATATGTTAATAATTTCTATGGTTTCTAACAAGTGTGATATTTTCCTTAACATAACTTTTCTAACAAAATGGTATTTTATTCCACATAACATGTTTGCTAATAAAATGGTATTTATATTCTAACATTTCTGATTCTGCCCAAATAACATTTTATTATGTCAACTCTAATGCACATAAAAAGAACATTTCAAAAATTAACATACATCTTCTAATATAACATGATCAGACAAGTGATACTTTTATGTTAATAAACATGATCTAACAAAGTGCTATTTTTATTCTAACACAATATGATATGACAGATTGATAATTTTATTCTAACATAATAGCGTTTTCATATATATTTTATTTTCATAAATAAAATAAAAACATGATTTTTATTGCAAATAAATCCTAGATCTACAACATTTAATCCAAGCATTTCATCTCAAACGCAAACAACCAAACCAAATGACATACAATCATACACTGAATTGAACAACAGAGGAATAACATAATTATAATTAATTTATTTTAATTATTTTAAAAAGAGAACAGAGTTCTCACATCGATATTTATTCCTTCTGAATTTTCAAAGCAATCGGTTTTAGATCTGCTTTGTTCCATCATGTAGATCTCCTCTTCACGATTCCAACGCTTCTGTCCTTGTCAAATTCTGATTCAGTTCGAAGATGTTATGGGGTTTTAAACTTTAATTACCTTAACGATTAATTAAAATTATAATTAACTCTTCATTACTTTGGAAAATAGATCTGGGCCGCTCCCATTATCTTCTTCGATTAACCCCCTGTACAAAACCGAACCCATCAGCTCCTTGCAAACCCCCTGTCGCACGCCTCCAGGGACCGCCGTACTCAGATCGAAGTGTGCCACGCTGTTGGCCTCCGTGTTGCGCCCCTCCTCCACCCATCATCGATGAACTCGCGGCCCCCTCCGACGCCAGAAATGGACACAAACGGAATGGCTTTAAGCCTCGATTTCAGCGCCTCCGTCGAGCCAGGGCCGATCATGTTCGTTGAAGATGAAGTCCTCGCCAAGCTTAACAAGATTTGTTTTCAGGATTTTGATTAATTCGAATTAAGTTGGAAGTAATTGAAGAGGTATTATTTGAAAATTCTGGTCGTATATTCTGAAGTGGCGGCTCAACGTAGAAGAAGAGATTAGGGTTTCTTTTGATTTTTTTTATTTGCTCCTTTTGATAATATTTTAATCTTTTAATTCAGAAAAAGGCCTGTAAATTCCTATTAAACCCAAATCCAGCACAATGAGTGTTGATCCCAGGCAAATACCCACGATCCGGACGCAATGGGCCAGGTTCCGTCAGCCCGAACGATTGTTTTCACCCTGTTTTATTTAATTTAAAATAAATATATTTATTATTTAATTTAACCGTAAATATAAATTCACCGGGGCTACATACGAACTTTTAAAATTACAGAACAAATATTATTGGCTTCGTTTTGACGATACGGTCCTAACAAAATTAATTTCGTTGAATTCTGGGACTGTTTGAAAAATGACTATTTTCCAGTTGATTAAATTTGACTGAAATGAACAAAACACATTTTCCTTTGCCACGCTCACATATTAATTCGAAAAATTCTGGAAAATTAAACTTAACAATAGTTCGACATTCCAGTTCCAACAAAAGTGGTTTCATCAAAACCGAGGTCGTTTGAAAATGGCTATTTTTAAGGCCAATATATTATATTTAAATATATATAAATTCTACAGCGACTTTTCTAAATTCTAAACTGGACATAACTTTTAATTTATAAAGTGAAATTTCAGTTTTTCAGATTCGTTAGAAAGATATTGATGAACAGATTTAAATATTTTTGGTTTTACTGAAATCCGATTTATTTTGAATCCTGTACATTCAGTTAAAGTTTGAAATCAAATTTTCGAACTGCCACGCCATTTCAAACTCCTATTATAATTTAATTAAATTTATTCGTTTTAACTTCAATAAAAATAAATTTTTAGTCGTTATTATTTAAAATAAAATATTAAGATCCATTAAAATTTCTAAAATAAAAAATTTTAAATTGGCCCCAAAGTTCCGGGTTGTTACAATCGCCCCCACTTAAAATCTTTTCGTCCTCGAAAAGGAACGTAGCTAAAAATTGTTTAATTAACCAACTCAACCTTAAATTTTTTATTTATTGGTTTCAAAAATTAATTATCATTCTAATATTTTAATTAGTGAAACTAATTATCAGACATCACAACCAGCAATCAATTAGGTGTTAACTTTTCAAATATACATAACTTTTATATATAGACAAAAATCATATTTTTAGTGCAAATCACAACAATGTGTAATAACTAAGTTTTGGTTCTCATACCAGTCAATGGAAACATATAGAAATCCCACTTTCGAGACTCGAACATAAATACTGGTGATGGTGCACCGATCATCAGAATTATCTCCGGGCGACTAGAGTGTGATTCTATATCTATCTTGTATATTAAAACTTCGAATATCCGTTAATTACTCGTATATTCGAAATCTTTATATACTCGATTGTCCACATTAAAATATATTATACTCAAATACGAATAATAAGATAAAATTTTCAAAACTAAATTTGTTTTCATTTTAATTTTAAAGAAAATAATACTCTTCACACTCATTCTAAGATACTGCTGATCCTATCTCTAACGAGTTATTCTTATTGGATATCACTAATCCAATCTCTGATGAATTCTTTCGTTTAGTTCTAATGTGTCTTGTTCTCGAGCTCTGTAAACCAATGCTCTGATACCAAATGTGACGACCCAAACTTTCCAGTAAAGGAAAGACTGGATTGCTTTGAGAACAACACACATCAAAGCACAAAACTGAAGAACATTTTATTGCTGATTACAACAATTACATCAGAGTACAAGAATATAACAGAGTATGAATACTTATTACATAATAGAAATACAATAATATCAGAGATTTAAATTACATTAAAATAGCAGCGGAAAAATGATACAAACAAACAACCGAAAGGAATACACGGATACAGAGCTTTCCGAATATCGCTTCAGCTGTAGACCAGGATCCTGTAAATATATCTGCCAAAAAGCTACTCGACTGCCCGTGTGGAAAATATGGGCACCCGAGTTTGCCAGTGAAACAAACTACAGGTCAGTCATGGGACTGGTATGAGAAATCTTAACTTATCTAATAATAAGGCTAATCACAGGACTACGCCGCTAATGCGGAACGGGTTTACTCCATTGGATTGCCAGTGCATGAAATAAAGTAAATCGTTAAGCAATGCAATGCTTTTTAGAAAAATGAAACCATTATAAGACCCAAGTCCCATCACACAATGCAATGCAAACCGGAGGATAGAGTTTTACCTTATAATGGTCAAAAGATGCTTGATACGATAAAACAGATTTAATATTAGTATGTATATGTTCTAATAAAAATATTTCAATCATAATGTATCAATCATAGCAGGCATGGGTACCATATATCATGTCGCCATACTAGTTCTACATTCAAAACCGTAAGGTCGTATTGGAAATTGGATTTCCATCATGAGTCGAGGCTAGGGGCAATTTCCTCTCCGATTCGAGATACTCTAGCAAATGCCTCAGGATCCCCTGCAGTGAACCCTTGGAGCGGTAGGGCCGGTCCCCGCCTATCGGCAGGGGATTGGTTATGCCTGAACACACGCTTCCCTGTCCCTTTGGACCTCCATATGACCACTAACGGCCTATAATCCCGAGGCGCCTCAAAATCCATCATCCACATAAGTAGAATGTCAGCCAGTTTAAGCACCGACACCACTTGTAGCTAGAAAGAAACGTGTGCACTCCCTACGGTCCATATCCCGTTTTTAACTCATACCGGGGGTGTGAGGCTCGCGAAGTCACGCTATACACAAAGCTATGCCGTAATAGGCTATACTTTGATCATCCCACAAGGCCCTGCTTTTCAACAAAAGCCTTGATCATTTGCATCTTGGCGTGCCACATTGACAATTCACGCCATGCGATCAATCACTGTTAATATATACCAGGGTGTTAAGTAGAAAATAAATTCTCCACCACCAAACAGACATACATTAATAGAAATCGATTTAATTCACATGGAACGAAATCCAATGTCAGACACGCATCCATTTACAAGTTCGTTCTGGGTCTGAATGAAACTGGAGACACCTGAGAGGTCCTCGCATATCCGAAACAATCAACAATAGTCCGGACGGCTACCACTGAAGCCCCCTTCAAGGTAGCTACTCCCATCATGGGTCTCAGTAGAAACACATCCATTCGATGTGAAGATCGTCGGTCTTCAACCACCGTCTTCATCTTCGACTCTTCATCGTCGTAGTAATTATTCAGAATGGGTTGAACCCGGTCTTTCCGAATAACTCACGTATTTTTATAATTAAAAATCAAGTACTATAAAAGCACATCCAACGTCTCATTCCAATTCAGAATATTCTTCTAATAAAATATTCGCATTATTCTATCAAAGATAAATTCTTTAAACTACCCTTAAATCTTTTCTTTAAAGATTTATCAAAACTCCAATTTAGTTTTAAATACCAAAAATCATTATTCAATGATTATTTAAATTTAAGAAATTAATCTTATCTTTAACTGGGTTAAAGAACTAAGGTCATTTAAAACATAGTTCACGGTAAACCCAAAATCATCTTCCATTGAATGCGGAATCTTCACAGAAATCAAATCAATATATAATTGTTATAAATTTCTTTATCCGACCAATAATATAAATGGAATAATGGCAAAGCCTCTTAAATTCCATATATAGTATCGGTCTTCTTTTACAGAAGCTTATCTCGGTTATTATAAATTCGAATTCCATCCAATTCCAATTGAATATATTAAATTGGAAAACTTTACTTTTGGAAAATTTCCATTTAAATCTTAATAAAAGATTTATAAATTCCAAATCATATTTTCACTGTCAGTTGGGTTAAAGAACAAATGTTGCTTAAAAACACAGTTCACAATAAACCCAACTCACATTTCATCTTATTCCAATTACTAAATATAAATTGAAAACTTTTAATAATCTTAATTAAAAGATTTATTCATTTCTCAACTGGGTTTAAGAAAGGTGTTATTGAATACACCATTCACGACAAACCGAAAATCCAATTTATTTAATTTCAATTAAATATTCACTAATTGGAAAACTTCATTAAATCTTAATTTAATGATTTATTCTAGTTAATAACTAGTTCATTTCGATAAAAATATATTTTTCTAAAATATATTCTTTTTCTAAGATATTATTTTTCTAAAATATTCTTTTTCTAAGATATTCTTTACAATATTCTTTTTCTTGAATATTCTTTATTGGAATGTGACTAAATCAACAACCATGTATTGTATGTAATCAACAATCATGATAAATAATTATCAAACATCCAAATGACGACCAGAGTGGAATTTATAACTGTGTGAGCATTAAAGTAAGTAAATAACGCTCATCACAGACTGTCAATCCATCGATTGACAGATAACTAAATATTGGGATTAGTGTGTGTCCAATATCATCCCAATACCCGTGTGGGGTTTCATCCATCAACCAAATAATAAATTATCTGTGCACTTGGGCGATGTGAAAGAATTATCGTCCCAATCCCATAAACAAGTCGGATGGCTTGTAAATGGAAGTGTAATTTTCAGTTTGAATATACTAACATTATATTTAACACATTAAACATTTCAACATCATAGACATATATTTCAATTCTTCGCTAACATCATATTTTTAACCTATGATCTTTTTATTGTGACTAATCGACAAATAAAATATTAACTTTTATTTCTAATCTTTTTATTGTATCTAATCGACAATAAAAATATTAACTTTCATATCTTTTTGTGTAATCCCTTTAAATAACCAAAAATGTATATTTTGGTGTAATCCCTTTAAATAACCAAAAATGTATATTTTGGAGTAATCCCTTTAAATAACCAAAAATGTATATTTTGGTGTAATCCCTTTTAAATAACCAAAAATGTATATTTTGGTTTCATTCATTTTTAAATGACAAAAATGAATGTCTTTGTCTTATTTCTTTTTACATGATAAAATGACTATAGTTTAATCTCATTATTTTTACATGATAAAATGAATGTTTTTATTTCATTCTATTACATTTGACAAAAATGAATGTTTTTATTTCACTATGCCATATTAACAAAAATGAATATTTTTGTTCGACTATTTTATATTGACAAAAATGAATATTTTTGTAAAAACCTTTTTGATGAACAAAAATGTCTCTTTTTTTTTACTGAACCAAAAATGTCTCTTTCTTGTTAAGGAACAAAAATGTATACTTTCTTTTTAATGGACAAAAATGTCTCCTTCTTTCAAATGAACAAAGATGTATCTTTTTGTTTAATCATTTTTAAATGGACAAAAATGTTTCATCTTTTCTTTAATCCTTTTTAGTGATCAAAATTGTGGTATTTCTTCTTAATGACAAAAATGTATATTCTTTTAATATCACACAAAAATGCAACCTCTTAATCCTGTTCTTTTTACAAAAATGTATATTTTTCATTTCATGTTTTATTTTCAACAAGGAATACAAAAAAAAATAACTTTTATTTCATGCTTTATTTGCAACAAGGAATGCAAATAAAAGAAAAATCTAACTTTAATTTCTATCACTAATCAAGTTTAATCAAAAATGTGATTTTCTATCACTAATCAAGTTTTAATCAAAAATGGGATTTTCTATCACTAATTAAGTTTTAATCAAAAATGTGCTTTTCTATCACTAATCAAGTTTTAATAAAAAATGTGCTTTTCTATCACTAATCAAGTTTTAATCAAAAATGTGCTTTTCTTTCACTAATCAAGTTTTAATCAAAAATATGCTTTTCTAATAAAAGTGATGTTTCCTAATATCATATAAAATACTGTTTTATATGTTAACATTTCTATGAATTCTAATGTCATATAAAAATGATATTTTATATGTTAATAATTTCTATGGTTTCTAACAAGTGCGATATTTTCCTTACCATAATTTTTCTAACAAAATGGTATTTTATTCCACATAACATGTTTGCTAATAAAATGGTATTTATATTCTAACATTTCTGATTCTGCCCAAATAACATTTTATTATGTCAATTCTAATGCACATAAAAAGAACATTTCAAAAATTAACATACATCTTCTAATATAACATGATCAGACAAGGGATGCTTTTATGTTAATAAACATGATCTAACAAAGTGCAATTTTTATTCTAACACAATATGATCTGACAGATTGATAATTTTATTCTAACATAATAGCATTTTCATATATATTTTATTTTCATAAATAAAATAAAAACATGATTTTTATTGCAAATAAATCCTAGATCTACAACATTTAATCCAATCATCTCATCTCAAACACAAACAACCAAACCAAATGACATACAATCATACACTGAATTGAACAACAGAGGAATAACATAATTATAATTAATTTATTTTAATTATTTTAAAAGAGAATAGAGTTCTCACATCGATATTTATTCCTTCTGAATTTTTGAAGCGATCGGTTTCAGATATGCTTTATTCCATCATGTAGATCTCCTCTTCACGATTCCAACGCTTCTGACCTCGTCAAATTCTGATACAGTTCGAAGAAGTTATGGGGTTTTAAACTTTAATTACCTTAACGATTAATTAAAATTATAATTAACTCTTCATTACTTTAAAAAATAGATCTGGGCCACTCCCAATATCTTCTCCAATTAACCCCCTGTACAAAACCGAACCCATCAGCTCCTTGCAAACCCCTTGTCGCACGCCTCCAGGGACCGCCGTACTCAGATCGAAGTGTGCCACGCTGTTGGCCTCCGTGTTGCGCCCCTCCTCCACCCATCATCGATGAACTCGCAGCCCCCTCCGATGCTAGAAATGGACACAAACGGATTGGCTTTAAGCCTCGATTTCAGCGCCTCCGTCGAGCCAGGGCCGATCATGTCCATTTAAGATGAAGTCCTCGCTAAGCTTAATAAGATTTGTTTCCAGGATTTTGATTAATTCGAATTAAGTTGGAAGTAATTGAAGAGGAATTATTTGAAAATTCTGGCCGTATATTCTGAAGTGGCGGCTCAACGTAGAAGAAGGGATTAGGGTTTCTTTTGATTTTTTTTATTTGCTCCTTTTGATAATATTTTAATCTTTTAATTTAGAAAAAGGCCTGTAAATTCCTATTAAACCCAAATCCTGCCCAACGAGTGTTGATCTTAGGAAAATACCCACGTTCCGGACGCAATGGGCTAGGTCCCGTCAGCCCGAACGATTGTTTTCACTCTGTTTTATTTAATTTAAAATAAATACATTTATTATTTAATTTAACCGTACATATAAATTCACCGGGGCTATACACGAACTTTAAAAATTACAGAAAAAATATTATTGGCTTTGTTTTGACGATACGATCCTAACAAAACTAATTTCATCGAATTCTGGGACTGTTTGAAAAATGACTATTTTCCAGTCGATTAAATTTGACTGAAATGAACAAAACACATTTTCCTTTGCCACGCTCACATATTAATTCAAAAAATTCTAGAAAATTAAAATTATCAATAATTTGACATTCTGGTTCCAACAAAAGTGGTTTCGTCGAAAACCGAGGTCGTTTGCAAAATGGCTATTTTTAAGGCCAATATATTATATTAAAATATATATAAATTCTACAGCGATGTTTCTAAATTCTAAACTTGTAATAACCCGGAAAATGTGAACCAATTTTAAAATTTTAAAATTGGTTATTACCAAAGAATTTGAATAATTGAAATAGCATATTTCAATAAAATAAAGAATTGGGTATAATAAGGCAGTTTGAAATTTTGAATACAAACTTTGTCTGACTGTACCGGGTGGAAAATATAACGGATTTTAGTGAAACTGAAAATATTTAAATCTGTTTATGAATACCTTTCTAACGAATCTGAAAAATTGAAGTTTCATAGCGGGAATCAAAAGTTATGGCCAAATGAATTTTCAGAAAGGTCGTTTTATAGCATATATAGCCCTTGAAAATTGATATTTTGCATACGACCTCGGAATTCGACGAAACCACTTTTGTTGGGTCCGGGATGTCAAATTATTGCTAAGTTTCAAAATTCATAATTTTTGAAGCTAGTATGTGAGCGGGGCAAAAGAAAATGTGATTGGTCAATTTTTGTTAAAATGGGTCGATCTAAAAATGGCCATTTTTCAAACAAGCTCAAAATTCAACGAAACTGGTTTTGTTAGGACCGTATCGTCAAAACAAAGCTAGATTTATTTTTCTGGAATTTTTCAATTTAGTTTGTGGCCCTGGCAAATTGAAATGTACGTTCAAATTAAATATTGAATGTTTTATATTTTAATTTGAAAAATAACAGACTGTAATAGTCGAATTGGCCAACGAAACATATCCCATTGTGTTCGGAATGGGGGTATTTAGCTAGGGGCGATAGTCGTTGGGTTTGATTTCGAGTTCGTGTGTGGAAGGGGGTATTTTTGGAATTAATTTAATTAAAAATTAAAATAAAAAGAGGCCGACCAATCAGATCTCTTCTTCTCCATCGAGCTCGAGGCGCATAGCGGAAGTGATTTCAAATCTTCCCGGAGAGATTTCTCTCTCGTTTCTCAGTGAAATCGAGTGTTCTTGGATCCGTTTTGAAGCTCTCAACACCCTCTCCAAATCTATACCGGTTGTGGAAATTATCGTTGTGTTTTCTCGAGTTTGAAGCCCGGGAACACCCGTCGTTCGCGCCCGGTTTTCTCCCTCGACCTGACTTCGAACCGGCGGCGATTGGTACCCTCGGGTGCGCGCTTCCAAGCTGAACAACGTGGTGAAGCCCGATTTCAACATCGAGCAGCGGATTGGAGATTAAAGCAAGACCTAATTTTGAACAACAAAGCAAGGTATACGGCCTATTATATTTAAACTGTTTATGACACTATAAAGCGTTGCAAAACCTTGAAAAATAATATCTTTTTCATTCATTAACGAAATTCGATGAAACAAGAGACACCGTGACCGCAAGGAGGCTCTCTACCATCTAGAAGAAGCCGCAGATTTTTCTGATCTTCCTAGGATTTTTAGCACTGCAGAAACCAATGTGAGGAATCTAAACTAAATTGTGTGAATGGAATCGCGTTGTATAAATTATATAAGCGAAGTGTAAATTATATACGCATTGTATACCTCATGTACATGTGTTGTATAAGTTATATTAGCGATGTATAAATTATACAAGCGTTGAATGAAACATATATGCTTTGAATTGTGATGAAATGCAAGTGAATTATAATATATATATATATATATATATATATACTCCCCTCGTCCACAGACCATGGACGATATTTATTGCTTGTGATTGACGTGATATTATATGGTATGACGAATGGTTGGAAATAATTGTTTGTGGTTGATATTGTGGTTGAAAAATACCTTTGTGGTTGAAAAATACCCTCCTGTGGTTGAAACAAATTAGAATAGGATTGTGAAATTGAAAATAAAACATGCCGCCTGCGTGCGAACTAGATGCACGGTCCCCATTGTCAAAAACCGCGAGGTTTTAAGGTAAAGCGATGAGCCGTACTAGGGACGGTCCCGGTTTTAACTACCCTGCCGTTATGCTGCCGAAATTTTCTGAAATATACATGTGTTAGAAAAAATTTCATTCGTTGAAATAAATTACATATGTTGAAACAAATATTCATGTGTTGAGTTGCGATTCATTCGTTGAGTTGAAATTCATGTGTTGAATATTATTTGAATTTAAACAAATAGCTTTAGCGATAAAAATCACATTTTTATATATATACAAACTATATAGAATATTCATGTGTTGAATTGAAATTCGTTCGTCGAGTTGAAATTCATGTGTTGAATATTATTTGAATTTAAACAAATAGCTTTAGCGATAAAAATCACATTTTTATATATATTCAAACTGTATCGAATATTCATGTGTTGAATTGAAATTCGTTCGTCGAGTTGAAATTCATGTGTTGAATATTATTTGAATTTAAACAAATAGCTTTAGCGATAAAAATCACATTTTTATATATATACAAACTATATCGAATATTCATGTGTTGAATTGAAATTCGTTCGTCGAGTTGAAATTCATGTGTTGAATATTATTTGAATTTAAACAAATAGCTTTAGCGATAAAAATCACATTTTTATATATATACAAACTATATCGAATATTCATGTGTTGAATTGAAATTCGTTCGTCGAGTTGAAATTCATGTGTTGAATATTATTTGAATTTAAACAAATAGCTTTAGCGATAAAAATCACATTTTTATATATATACAAACTATATAGAATATTCATGTGTTGAATTGAAATTCGTCCGTCGAGTTGAAATTCATGTGTTGAATGTTATCGTATTTTAAAATAAAATGAATAGGCAATAAAAACTACATTTTTTATTGTGAATATGAAGTGTTAAAAACATTCACGTGTTGAATAAATATTTTTGATGATAAAAATATTTCTTTTATCATGTATACTCTTTGATAAAAATACACACGTGTTGAAATAAATAATAGTTTGCTGGAAATATTATTATTGGCTTTGTTCTGCATATACATACAGTGTTGAACAGGAAAAATGGATTAGCTGTAGAGTAAAGAAATTATTTGCGTGCCCGACAAATAGGTAAGCCTTGATGAGTTGGCTGTGCAATTTTATTTTTATATCAACTCCTGTGAATGCCATTGGATGCGGAGTGCTGATTATTCTGTGTGAAATAATAAATATCGCCATAGGATAGTAACAATTAATTTTGAACTACACTACATGGCATACTTCGTGACGATAGGCATACTTCATCATATTCCACATAAGCAATTGGAGCTTGTGTGACGAGGTGGAAGATTTACCATACAAGCGAGAGGCTTGTATGGTGATGACTATATACTACAGGTCGAACTGATGATTGATATGGACTATATATGTAATAACCCGGAAAATACGAGCCAATTTAAAATTTTTAAATTTGTGATTTCAAAGGAATTTGAACAATGGAAATAGAATATTTCAATAAAATAGTGAATTATAAATAGTTAGTCAGTTTGAAAATTTGGATTCGAACTTTGACTGACTGTGCAGGGTGGAAAATATAACGGATTTTAGCGAAACCAAAAATATTTGAATCTGTTAGTCAATACCTTTCTAACGAATCTGAAAAATCGAAGTTTCATAACGGGAATTAAGAGTTATGGCCGAATGAATTTTCAGAAGAGTCGGTATATAGAATATAGCCCTGGAAAATTGATATTTTGGATACGACCTCGGAATTCGACGAAACCACTTTTGTTGGGTCCGGGATGTCAAACTATTGCTAGGTTTCAAATTTCATAATTTCTGAAGCTAGTATGTGAGCGTGGCAAAAGAAAATGTGTTTGGTCGATTTCTGTTAAATTGGATCGACCAGAAAATGGCCATTTTACAAACGACCTCAGAATTCGACGAAACTAGTTTTGTTGGGACTGTAGCGTCAAAACATAGCTAGATTTATTTTTCTGGAATTTTTCGAATCAGTTTGTGGCCCTGGCAAATTGAAATGTGCGTTCAGAGTTAAAAATTAAATGTTTTATACTTTAATTTGAAAAATAACTGACTGTAACAGTCGAATTGGCCTACGAAACATATCCCATTGTGTCCGGAATGGGGGTATTTAGCTAGAGGCGACAGTCGTTGGGTTTAAAAAGGAGTTCGTTTGAGAAAACACTATTTAAAAATTTAATATAGTCCTCGGCCAATCATATTTCTCCATTCATAAATAATAAAAAAAATTATCAGAAAACCCCCCCGACCCCGACATCGACGACGGAAAGGCTTCCCCCCCTTCCCTGGCGATTTCCGATCGCCACAGCCCGAATTAGCACCTCCCCCAGTTCAACTTTTTGTAGTTCTCCTTCCCCTCTTCAAATCCATATAAGGAGCTCCCCCTATCGTTGCTTCTACGTCGAGATATCCCCTTCCAAAGTTCCGACCTTTAAACCGCCGCCGCCGCCGATCTAGACCACCAAACGCCACCAAACCGCCGCGCGCCTGTAGCCCTCTCGAAGCTCTTCCACGTCCAACTCCCTGATCATCCCCTCGTTCCCCGGTTCTCGCGAAAACTGTAAACCTAGTTTTGAAGCTTCATGAAAGTGAGTTTTTCTTTGATCTTTACACTTTGAAAAATCATATCTTTTTGGTGTGTTGACGAAATTCGATGAAACAGGAAACATCGAGACCGCAAGGAAGCTCTCTACCCAATAGAAGAAGCTGCGGATTTTTCTGACATCGTATCGATTTTTAGCGCTCAGAAAACCAATGTGAGAAATCTAAATTAATGTGAAATTGAATGGAAAATGTCGTGTATAATTTATATAAGCGAAATATAAATTACATACGTGTTGTATACCTCATGTACATGCGTAGTGTAAGCTATATAAGCGAAGTATGAATTTTTACATGCATAGAATAAGTGATATATGTGTTGAAATGCTAGTGAAATATAGCAAATATTATATATATATATATATATACTCCCCTCGTCCACAAACCATGGACGATATTTATTGTGGTGAATTGGTGTGAAATATTGGATGAAAAATACGAATGGTTGAATAATTGTTTGTGGTTGATATTGTTCGGTTGTGGTTGAAAAATACCCATTGGTGATTGAAATGAATTGGAAATATTTGTGGAAATAAAAATAAACATGCCGCCTGCGTGTGAATTAGATGCATGAATCCCCATTGTCAAAAACCGCGAGGTTTTAAGGTAGAGCGAGGAGCCGTACTAGGGACGGTGCCGGTTTTAACTACCCTGCCGTTATGCTGCCGAAATTTTGAATAATCTTTGTGTGTTAGAATTATTTTCATATGTTGAAATTATTTTCATGCATAGAAATTAAAGTCATATATTGAAACTATGTCCATGTGTGGAAATATTCATGTGTTGAAAAGTGTTGTATGAAAATTAAATTCATTTGTGAATGAGTGAAGTGTTTAAACAATAAAAATCACATTTTTATATATATATGAAGTATGAAAAATATTCGCCTTATATAAATAATTTCAATCATAAAAACCCCATCTTTCTAATATGAACAACGTAAATAAAATGTCCATGTGTGGAGATGCTCATTTGTTGAGAAGTGTGTGTAGTGGAAAGGTTCATGTGTTGAATAAAAAGATCGAACGATAAAAATTATATTTTTATTGAAACTATGAAGTGCTGGAACATCTATTTGTCGAATAAATATTTTAAATGATAAAAATGTCATTTTTATCATATGTGTGATATGCTAGAGATATGCGGACGTTGAAATAAATATTTGTGATAGAAATATTATTTTTAACATGCATAGGAACTAAATAAAATAGTCATGTGTTGAAATCTATTTTAGTTCGCCAAAATTATCATCTTTGAAATGTGAAGTGTTAAAAATAGCCACTTGTTCAAATAAACGTGCATGAGTTGAAATATACATTAACAAGCTAATGATATGATTTTAGCCTATGCATGCAACATTAGAATGAATGGTGTTTTTAAACCAAAGCAAATCAAATATGAAGTTGAATGGAAAATGATAAATGTTGGAAATTGTATATATGTACATGCATATCTATTGAACAGGTTAAAGCAAAAAGGGGCTAGAGAAGAGAAATAGAATTTTGTGCCCGACAAATAGGTACACATTTACCGCTTTGTTTGGGTGATGATTTTATGAGCCTGTTGGCTAGCCGCTTGGCTTTTTCTTTTTGATATGAGACGCCCGTATGGCTATTTGGGAATTTTCCCAGGCCCTCCCGTACAAAGGAGGTTATGGCGAAATTTTCCAAAATTTAAAGGCGTTAGTGAAATAATTGAAGTGGAAACGATATAGGAATTGAAACACCCCACCTCCGTTAGGGCCACTCTCAAAGGGAATGCCCTAATTTTGGTGGAGGTTTATAAGTATAAGTCACAGATATACAAGACAGATATAGGAACACATATTTGTAAACAGCGGAAGAACAACAAACTTTATTTCATAAAGCCAAATACGTGTTACAAAACATCACCATAATTGTCTTACATCCTTTCCAAAAACATAACATTTTCATAATCTGTCTTGAGTACATTATTTAAAGAAGCATAAATAAAACGTAGATAAACTGCAAAAGCCCCATAGTGGATTGTCCAAAGCCATAGTTCAAAACAGGAAAGTCCAAGCAATACATTTCTCTTCTTCAAGCTGGATGTTGAGGTAGGTCAAGCTGTTGTGTTCCCTCCCTGAGGACCTGGGGGGGGGGGGGGAACGGAAGAAAGAAGACGAAAGAAAAGTAGAGTCAGACATAAAGCCTGAGTAAGTCTAGTACTATTTTGTCTATGAATAAAGAACTGGGTATGATAAGTATAAACAAGAAGTGGGCATGCACTATAAACTTGGTTAAGTTGTCTAGGGTCGAATATACTATCGTACCCCATGTTGATCTCTGAACCCATATAAACTAGTTTCCAACTGGCACCCCATAATCAGGGTGATGTAATCCATTCTATGATGATCGGCTCCTACTCGCATAGTTACATGTGTCTTACGGCCCCCGATGTTGTAGTTACCTATGCTGGTCCCACCATGGGGTGTATCAAGTCCCATAGTGGCAACCCGACACAACCTTAGAGTGCACAGGTATGCTACTGGTGTCCAGTGCCTTATTTTTCTGCGCCGGAGTGTGTGCACGCCCGCACTCCGTTAGAACCTACACTGCTACACCACCGCCGTCGATTTGACCTCTTACAATCAGCCCAGTAATCGTGCCCCACCCTGCCTAGTTTCAGGGTATCCTGATACACCTTCTAGGGTTACTGCTGAAAAGGGTCCCCCGTTACTAGGTTTTCTATCTCTAGCCAACATGCTAAGTTGGTTAAGTGTTTCCTAACCTAACCCCCACCAGTCCGTTTAGTTTAGCATGTTCCATTTTGATTAAGTCTTTAGTTCACTTAATCCTAGCAATCCTGACTCAGCCTTAATTGTCTTATTAAGGCCCTGACCTCTCACATTAGACAGGTATTGTTGTGGCTGCCTGTTGCCGGTTGGTTCCGGGCAGTCTTACGCCACAACTCAGTCTAACCTCGGGTCCTTGTTGGGCTCCATGTTTAACCTCCCACATTGGATAGGTATTGTTGTGACTACTGGACAGCCGGGCGGTTCCGGGCAGGTTTACATCACAACTCAATCCAACCTCGGGTTAAACACATCGTATGTTCTACATTTACATATTTTGTCATTCTTCTTTATTTCTTATATGTAAATATTTGCGGCCCATTATTAAGTTAATGGTGTAAAGGTTACACCAATCATGGGCCCAACCCATACTTGAATTTGGGTCCTTCTATTTTATATTCTCATTCATTAGTAATTTTTAACCCAACGTTATTTTCCCCCGTTTTACACGTCCGTTTATTATATATATGTTGGGCTTAGCCTTTTAAAGCCCAACTTAGCCATGCGACAAGGGGAGGCTTAAAGCGTGATTACATACACAAAGAGGGGAAGGTGAGCGTATGAACTTGCAAAATGACGTTGGAAATACAAACTAGAAACGGGTGTACTTGCATAGTGGTAACATATACTTTGGTCATAAAGCATAGGTGACATGAATCAAGGCATGTAAACTTGCATAGGTTCAACTGCAACATGAACCTATATTCTTATTTAGGCATAATGTCAAACATAAGCATGGCATAAATATTTCTAGCTTAAGCATGGCATAATGTCAAACATAAGCATGGCATAATATCAAACATAAGCATGGCATAAGTATAGTTAAATTTGTTCACATAACCATGGCATAAATATTTCTAACATGAAATCATGATTCTTACTTTAGTCATGTAAACTTACAAAAAGGGACTTTTTGAACCTAACCTAGCCATGTACCACATATGTCATCATATAATTCTTGTAAACAAGATAGACCTAATCATGGTTTTCAATTATGCCAAATATCATTCATAGCCTAGCCATATTCATAAATTTGCAAATAGGTTTTCTAGTACAAAAGCATGGCTTAAAACATAATGCCAAATTCTCAACATAATTTCATATGGATAATAACCAAACATGTTCCAATTACTTACAAAATGATTTATGCACAAAAATATACATCATGGTGGCATAGAAGCAAACCCCAAACTTGCATGAATTTAAATCAACTACATACACGTAGCTTCAACATGGATTACATAATTTGCGAAATATTCCAAACGTATACTGGCATAGATCTACCGCATGTAGTTCTTTATAATGAATAACATAATTCATAAATATCCAAACGTATATAATATTTCAAATTGATAAGAACGCACAAATATGAATTACTTTATTGCCACAATTCAAGCATACAAACCAACACAATTGTTTATTCATACCAAAGTAATACTCTACTTACAATGGTGTGATGAATTCTCTAATTTAGGGATTGAAGACGCAAATTCCTTTGTTGAATTGATTTGTTTAGGTTGCTTTAAGCTTTAGAATCTTCCTCCTAATCCTCTCTCCAATTTGGTGGCTACTCCTAGTCGTTCCTCAGCAACATGGCGGCTATGTTCTTATTTTTGAATGAATAGATTAGGGTTTAGTCTAGGGTTGTTTATATAGAGGTTAGGAACTGATTAGGACCATTGATGTTGCTTGGATTGATCGTAGCCATTCATTCTAAGGAGAGACCAATTAGAGCCTGCCACCTAGCTCTAATGACAAAGCAGACCACAGAAAATCGACCACATGGAGAATAGGCCAGCCGGGTTAGACTGGGCTCGACCTGGTCTGGACCAGGTCGACACCCCTGTCGACAGCCCTGTCGACAGGCCTGTCGACCTGGTTAGACCAGGTCGACAGCCCAGTCGACTTGGTGGGTCAGGCGGGTGTTTTTCCGCCCTGGCCCATTGGGCCCCATTTTCGAATTTAAACCTGATTTATTCTGTTTGAATTTAAACTTGATTCTCAAACTTCCGAAGGCCATATCTTCTTCATACGGACTCCGTTTTTCGAAAACTCGGACTCTATTTCGCGTATTTTTCCGAGACGAACGCAATGGCGTATCCCGTTTCCCTTAGTTCTTTGATTTCAGATTAATTATACTTTAATTTGTTAATTTCACAGTTATAGAATTTTCAGGGTGTTACATTCTCCCCCACTTAAAAGGATTTCGTCCCCGAAATCTTCAAGTTAAAAGGAATGTATATCCTAACATCAAATCATCCATCTACTCATCCATCAAACACGAGCATCCATTGTCCTTAAAAGACTTCTAATGCTTCATGATCATATGCGAAGTGTGTGTGTACATGTACTTATCTAATGCAAAATCAGGCGGTCTACTGATTCAGTTGACCTCCTTAATGCGAATTATGTAAGTGCCATGAATCCATTATGTATGCAAATTTTCCTATTCATGATTCTACATGAGTGCACAATCATTCAATACAAATGCAACATCCACATGACAACACATTAAAGTTCAACCATATACGAATGCAAACATATATGCATATGCAATATGAAGTGACTGAGCCGATCTAAAACCTAGATTGTGTGTGTATATGCAACCACGAGCAACCACTAGCAATCACTTGCAACCACTTGTAACCATCATCCATAACATGTTTCAACTACATGTTTCCATCCAAAGGGTTTCTTCCTAAAAGATTCGGTCGAGGAAATATACCTAAAAAGATAGATAAAAGCGCAACTTAAGGAAAAAGAAAGATCAAGGATGTACCCTCGAACAGAAAAGGGTAGGCAGTACGTATTCTAGCTTCAGTTTCCCAAGTCGCGTCTCCCTCGGCGTCGCTCCACTGAACTTTGACGAGCTTGACTTCGCGGTTGCGTAGCTTCTTCACTTCCGTTCCTAAGATGCTGGTTGGAACTTTTCTTATGGTTGCTTCGCGTTCCACTTCGGCCTCTTCGAGTATATTTGGCTCTACCACTTCAGCAGACTCATGTAGACATTTTCGGAGATGTGAAACGTGAAAAACGTTGTGGACTCCAGCCAACTTCTCGGGTAGCTCTAATCTATAGGCCATTTTCCCAATTTTCTCGATGATAGGGAATGGCCCTACGAACCTTGGTGCTAGCTTTCCTGTGGTTCCAAAGCGAACAACGTTTCTTAGCGGTGATACCTTGAGAAAAACTCTGTCTCCAACCTCGAATTCAAGGTCGGTCCTCCTCTTGTCGGCATAGGACTTTTGTCTGTCTTGGGCCGTCTTCATCCTTCTTCGTATTAAGTCTACTTTCTCTGAAGTCTCTCGGATCATATCTGGTCCAAGTATGAGCTTATCCGTAGACTCCCACCAACAAGTGGGCGATCGGCACGGTCTTCCATATAAAGCTTCGAAGGGCACCATTCCGATGGTTGCTTGATAGCTGTTGTTGTAGGCGAATTCTACCAAAGGAAGGTGGTCTTCCCATGTCCCTCCGAAGTCAAGGACGCATAGTCTTAAGAGGTCTTCCAAAACTCTATTCACTCTCTCTGTTTGGCCGTCGGTTTGGGGATGATAGGCTGTGCTCAAGCATAACTGCGTTCCTACTGCTTCTTGCAGACTCCGCCAAAACTCGCTGGTGAAGATGGGGTCTCGGTCACTAACAATGCTAGATGGTATTCCATGGAGTCGAACGATTTCCTTAAGGTAAAGTGATGCTAGGGATGAGGCAGTTCTTTTACTTTTGACAGGTAAAAAGTGGGCGCTTTTAGTAAGCCTATCCACTATTACCCAAATGCTAGTATTGCCTCTCCTAGACCTAGGCAGCCCATCGATGAAGTCCATTGAGATGCTATCCCACTTCCACTGCGGGACCTCCAGAGGATGTAGCAGTCCGCCAGGCTTTTTCTGTTCCGCCTTAACCTGTTGGCACACCATACACTTAGAAACGAATTCTGCCACGTCATTTTTCATGCCGTTCCAGAAGAATGTCCTTTTTATATCTTTGTACATTTTATCTCCGCCTGGGTGTATCGTCATCTTGGAGTGATGTGCTTCCTCGAGAACCTTCTTTACTAAATCTTTTGTCTGTGGGACGCATAGTCTTCCGTCTCGCCTTAGGAAACCCTTATCGTCGATGGAGTATCTGTTGAGGTGACTTGAAGTCTCACCCCTAATTAGCCTATCAATCATTTCCACAAGCTGAGGGTCTTCGCGTTGTGCCGTCCCTACTGAATCCACTAAAGTTGGGCGCACTTCGAGAGATGCTAGTAAGCCTGGTATGAAATCGGAGGAAGGCCTAAAGTCGAAGCTGGCTATAAACTCTAGGCTTTGTCTTTCAACAAACAACGGGCTTAGGGTCAATTTCTTTCGGCTCAACGCATCTGCCACTACGTTGCCTTTGCCCGGAGTGTAGGAGATTCCGAAATCGTACGAGGCAAGAAACTCCATCCACCTTTGTTGCCTCAAGTTAAGATCCTTCTGAGAGAAAAGATATTTCAACGATTTATGGTCAGTGTAAAGTTCGAACTTCTCACCTAGGAGATAGTGTCGCCAAGACTTGAGTGCAAAGATGATGGCGGCTAACTCAAGATCGTGGGTTGGGTAGTTCTTTTCGTGCGCTTTCAACTGCCTCCCGCCATAAGCTACTACCCTTCCTTCTTGCATTAAGACGGCGCCTAGCCCTGTCCCACATGCATCCGTATAAACAGTGAACATCTTGCTCCCATCTGGCAGCGTCAAAACTGGGGCTGTTGTGAGAGCCCTTTTCAGTCGTTGGAAAGCAAACTCGCAATCCAAGTCCCAATTAAACACTAGATTCTTCTTGGTCAATTTCGTGAGCGGAGCTGAGATTTTCGCAAAATCCCTTATGAATTTTCGATAGAAACCCGCTAGTCCTAGAAAGCTTCGGACCTCAGTTGCATTCCTTGGTGTCTTCCAATCCTGTACCGCCACTACCTTAGCAGGGTCCACTGCTAACCCTTGTTTGGATACTATGTGCCCAAGGAACCTCACCTCTTCTCTCCAAAAGTGGCATTTGGAGAATTTGGCTTTTAGTTGATGGACTCGCAAAGTTTCCATGATTGCCCTTAAGTGCTGAGCATGTTCCTCTTCACTCTTTGAGAAGATAAGGATATCATCTACGAAGACCACTACGAATTTGTTGAGGAAATCTCTAAATACCCTACTCATTAGGTCCACGAAGTAAGCAGGTGCATTTGTCAAGCCGAAAGGCATGACAAGCCATTCAAAGAAGCCGTCTGGGGTTCTGAACGCCGTTTTATCGATGCTATCTTCAGCCACCCTTAGCTGATGAAAACCGGTTGCTAAATCGAGCTGGGAGAAAACAGACGCCCCTACAAGCTGGTCAAATAAATCGTCAATTCTAGGGAGAGGGTGCCTATTCTTTTTCGTTAGCTTGTTGAGCTCCCTATAGTCAACACATAGACGGAGTGAACCATCCGCCTTCGTAGCGAACACCACCGGAGCGCCCCATTCTGAAATGCTCCTCCTAATGAACCCCTTTTCTCGAAGCTCTTTAATCTGTTTACTGAGCTCTTTCCTTTCTCGTGGAGCCATATGTCTAACGGGCAACGCAACGGGCTTTGCATTATCTACAAGATATATGCGGAAGTCTATTTCCCGCTTCGGAGGCAAGCCCTTCACCTCTTCGAAGACATCCGGATATTCCCGGACCACTCTAACTGATTTCAAATTTTCAACAGAGGCATCTAGCGATTCAAGATAACCAAGCATAACCGCATACGAGGGATTACAAGAAATTTCCAAAGTATTACCGAGCTAGGTTAGGAGCCTAACAACCCTTTTCTCACAATCAAGAATGGCCCCATTACTGGATAGCCAATCCATACCCAAAATCAAACCATACCCTGAAAAGCCCAAAACAAAGGCACTACATTGAAATTCTACACTTAGAATAGAAATTTTCAATCCCACACAGATCATAGACAAATGAGCTGGGCCCCCAATTGGGTTTGAAATAATTAAGGGGTCCTCTACCAAACTAGTTTTTAGGTGCAGAGATTCTACTAGAGCAGACGAGATAAAGGAGTGTGATGCGCCAGAATCAAATAAAGTGCGAACGGGGTGATCATAAAGATAAACTACACTTTCTACAGAAGTATTTATACCTCGCTGTTGCAGAGGTGGCGCTTCCAGCACATGAACCTGTGCCCCTGGGGTGGATCCAGCCCTCTGCCCCTGTCCTCGCTTCTTTGGGCAGTCCTGAGCCCTGTGGCCTATCTCACCGCAAGAAAAGCACCCACCATTCTCCTTGGCCTTCTTTTTCCGGCAGTCCTTTACTAAGTTCCCCACTTTGCCACAGAAATTACACTTCCTCTTCTCTTTGTTGCCTTTCCCGCCTTTCTTAAAGTCTGTCTTCTTAGGTTGCAAACCCTCTTTCTTCTTGCCCTTATCTTCTTCATTCAGCAATGCCATTTGCACCAATCTTTCATACGTGGCTCCCATGGGTATATGGGCCATGGCCAAACTGTGTAATGGCTCATTCAACCCTTTGACGAAACGGAGAGCCTTCTTGTGCGGGGTGTTGACTAGGTCAAGCCCAAACCTAGCCAGCTCATCAAACTGATTCACATACACTCTGACTATCTTGTCCCCTTGTTTAAGAAATAAGAATTTTTCCAACTGCAAACTTCTTTCCGCATCTGAGAGAAATTTAGTCTCAAATCTTACCCTAAAGTCCTCCTATGTCTCCACTGGTCTTTCAGCATTAGTGACTTCCCACCAGTAGGAAGCCTCGCCCTTCAATAGCCACACTGCCAATTGTACTTTTTGTCTATCCTCTACCTCAAAGATGATGAATAGGTCCTCCGTTTCTTTCAGCCAATTTCTGGCTGCCACGAAGGACTCAGTTCCATGGAAATCCCTTCCTCCCATAGCTTTAAAATCTTTACATTTCTTAGCAAACGTGTTTCCCCGAGGAGGAGGTGGAGGAAAAGGTGCCGCTGCAGCTGGATGATTTCCTGCAGCTGGGGGAGGAGGAACGGTAGGACCTGGCTGAGTGGCCCTTGCTTCTAAGAACCGTCTAAACCAACCAGGTATTGGCACCCCTTCTGGCAAGTTAAGATCTTCAGACATGCTGAAACAAAAAGGGTAGATTCAGAACGAAGGATAAGAGATAGTACCTATGGCTTTGGGGAGTGGACTTTGCCTTTTAAAATAAAATAATATTTTTCTTTTAAAAATGCTTCTTTAAATTTCCTTTTTGAAAATAGTTTTCCAAAACTTTTTATCTTATCTGGTAAACCTATGCTCTGATACCAAGTGAAACACCCCACCTCCGTTAGGGTCACTCTCAAAGGGAATGCCCTAATTTTGGTGGAGGTTTATAAGTATAAGTCACAGATATACAAGACAGATATAGGAACACATATTTGTAAACAGCGGAAGAACAACAAACTTTATTTCATAAAGCCAAATACGTGTTACAAAACATCACCATAATTGTCTTACATCCTTTCCAAAAACATAACATTTTCATAATCTGTCTTGAGTACATTATTTAAAGAAGCATAAATAAAACGTAGATAAACTGCAAAAGCCCCATAGTGGATTGTCCAAAGCCATAGTTCAAAACAGGAAAGTCCAAGCAATACATTTCTCTTCTTCAAGCTGGATGTTGAGGTAGGTCAAGCTGCTGTGTTCCCTCCCTGAGGACCTGGGGGGGGGGGGACGGAAGAAAGAAGACGAAAGAAAAGTAGAGTCAGACATAAAGCCTGAGTAAGTCTAGTACTATTTTGTCTATGAATAAAGAACTGGGTATGATAAGTATAAACAAGAAGTGGGCATGCACTATAAACTTGGTTAAGTTGTCTAGGGTCGAATATACTATCGTACCCCATGTTGATCTCTGAACCCATATAAACTAGTTTCCAACTGGCACCCCATAATCAGGGTGATGTAATCCATTCTATGATGATCGACTCCTACTCGCATAGTTACATGTGTCTTACGGCCCCCGATGTTGTAGTTACCTATGTTGGTCCCACCATGGGGTGTATCAAGTCCCATAGTGGCAACCCGACACAACCTTAGAGTGCACAGGTATGCTACTGGTGTCCAGTGCCTTATTTTTCTGCGCCGGAGTGTGTGCACGCCCGCACTCCGTTAGAACCTACACTGCTACACCACCGCCGTCGATTTGACCTCTTACAATCAGCCCAGTAATCGTGCCCCACCCTGCCTAGTTTCAGGGTATCCTGATACACCTTCTAGGGTTACTGCTGAAAAGGGTCCCCCGTTACTAGGTTTTCTATCTCTAGCCAACATGCTAAGTTGGTTAAGTGTTTCCTAACCTAACCCCCACCAGTCCGTTTAGTTTAGCATGTTCCATTTTGATTAAGTCTTTAGTTCACTTAATCCTAGCAATCCTGACTCAGCCTTAATTGTCTTATTAAGGCCCTGACCTCTCACATTAGACAGGTATTGTTGTGGCTGCCTGTTGCCGGTTGGTTCCGGGCAGTCTTACGCCACAACTCAGTCTAACCTCGGGTCCTTGTTGGGCTCCATGTTTAACCTCCCACATTGGATAGGTATTGTTGTGACTACTGGACAGCCGGGCGGTTCCGGGCAGGTTTACATCACAACTCAATCCAACCTCGGGTTAAACACATCGTATGTTCTACATTTACATATTTTGTCATTCTTCTTTATTTCTTATATGTAAATATTTGCGGCCCATTATTAAGTTAATGGTGTAAAGGTTACACCAATCATGGGCCCAACCCATACTTGAATTTGGGCCCTTCTATTTTATATTCTCATTCATTAGTAATTTTTAACCCAACGTTATTTTCCCCCGTTTTACACGTCCGTTTATTATATATATGTTGGGCTTAGCCTTTTAAAGCCCAACTTAGCCATGCGACAAGGGGAGGCTTAAAGCGTGATTACATACATAAAGAGGGGAAGGTGAGCGTATGAACTTGCAAAATGACGTTGGAAATACAAACTAGAAACGGGTGTACTTGCATAGTGGTAACATATACTTTGGTCATAAAGCATAGGTGACATGAATCAAGGCATGTAAACTTGCATAGGTTTAACTGCAACATGAACCTATATTCTTATTTAGGCATAATGTCAAACATAAGCATGGCATAAATATTTCTAGCATAAGCATGGCATAATGTCAAACATAAGCATGGCATAATATCAAACATAAGCATGGCATAAGTATAGTTAAATTTGTTCACATAACCATGGCATAAATATTTCTAACATGAAATCATGATTCTTACTTTAGTCATGTAAACTTACAAAAAGGGACTTTTTGAACCTAACCTAGCCATGTACCACATATGTCATCATATAATTCTTGTAAACAAGATAGACCTAATCATGGTTTTCAATTATGCCAAATATCATTCATAGCCTAGCCATATTCATAAATTTGCAAATAGGTTTTCTAGTACAAAAGCATGGCTTAAAACATAATGCCAAATTCTCAACATAATTTCATATGGATAATAACCAAACTTGTTCCAATTACTTACAAAATGATTTATGCACAAAAATATACATCATGGTGGCATAGAAGCAAACCCCAAACTTGCATGAATTTAAATCAACTACATACACGTAGCTTCAACATGGATTACATAATTTGCGAAATATTCCAAACGTATACTGGCATAGAACTACCGCATGTAGTTCTTTATAATGAATAACATAATTCATAAATATCCAAACGTATATAATATTTCAAATTGATAAGAACGCACAAATATGAATTACTTTATTGCCACAATTCAAGCATACAAACCAACACAATTGTTTATTCATACCAAAGTAATACTCTACTTACAATGGTGTGATGAATTCTCTAATTTAAGTATTGAAGACGCAAATTCCTTTGTTGAATTGATTTGTTTAGGTTGCTTTAAGCTTTAGAATCTTCCTCCTAATCCTCTCTCCAATTTGGTGGCTACTCCTAGTCGTTCCTCAGCAACATGGCGGCTATGTTCTTATTTTTGAATGAATAGATTAGGGTTTAGTCTAGGGTTGTTTATATAGAGGTTAGGAACTGATTAGGACCATTGATGTTGCTTGGATTGATCGTAGCCATTCATTCTAAGGAGAGACCAATTAGAGCCTGCCACCTAGCCCTAATGACAAAGCAGACCACAGAAAATCGACCACATGGAGAATAGGCCACCCGGGTTAGACTGGGCTCGACCTGGTCTGGACCAGGTCGACACCCCTGTCGACAGCCCTGTCGACAGGCCTGTCGACCTGGTTAGACCAGGTCGACAGCCCAGTCGACTTGGTGGGTCAGGCGGGTGTTTTTCCGCCCTGGCCCATTGGGCCCCATTTTCGAATTTAAACCTGATTTATTCTGTTTGAATTTAAACTTGATTCTCAAACTTCCGAAGGCCATATCTTCTTCATACGGACTCCGTTTTTCGAAAACTCAGACTCTATTTCGCGTATTTTTCCGAGACGAACGCAATGGCGTATCCCGTTTCCCTTAGTTCTTTGATTTCAGATTAATTATACTTTAATTTGTTAATTTCACAGTTATAGAATTTTCGGGGTGTTACAGGAATTTTTGAATGAACTATATTTATATAAATATATAAATATAAATAGAATTAAAACGAAACGTGCCGTGCAGTTCATGTTTTGAAACCGTGATTTCAAACGACTAGTGCGGGAAATCCGACCATTGGATTTTCCCGAAACCTCAACCGGTGGGTTCGCCTTGGAAATATCTTTCCAACGGCACCAACTTTGTGAAGATCCGACGGTTGGATTGTCTGGAATGTTTAATTCAAAACTGAAGAAAAACAGCGCCAGAAACGATTATATTTATATATATATAAATATAATTAAATTAAATCGAATAACGACGGTGCAGTTCGTAAATTGAAATCGTAACTTCAAATGGTTAGTGTGGAAGATCCGACCGTCGGATTTTCCCAAAACTGAAACCGTTGGATTCGTTTTGAGATGATCTTCCTAATGATGTAAAATTTGTGAAGATCCAACGGTTAGATTTTCATATATGTGTAAAACAAAATTAATGAAAAGCAGTGCCAGTGCATCGACACGACCTAAAACGTCGTTTAATTAAATATGGCCGTTTTAAATTTAATAAAAATGGCGATATATCGTGATAAAGTACTATAGACGATATAGAGTGAAAATAAACCAATATTGTTGTGTTTGCTTGATATGTGATGGTTGAATGTATTTGACATGAAAATTATAACTAAATAACTGAAATGTGAATGTTGAATAGTCCAACCACGTGATTAATTGATTTGGAAATCTAAATATACGTGGGTTATTTGAAAAGGCCGAGTTTATCTCATTTCAAATAATCGATCGACGTTGAGAAGTCGAAGAGTCGAAGACGACTGAAGACCGACGATCTCCACATTGGATGGATGGGCGCTACTGATACTCGTGACTGGAGTAGCTACCATGAAGGAATTGAAGTAGTTGCCGTCCAAACATACTGTTGATTTTACGGATATGCGAGGAATTGGTGCCTCCGGTTTCGTTCAGACCCAGAACGAACTTGTAAATGGACTGCGTGTCTGACATTGGATTTTGTTCTGTGTTGATTGATCTCTGTTAAATATATATCTGTGTGGCGGCGGAGAATTTATTCTCTTGCTTAACGCCCTTCTCTGAGACGTACGAGCTCAGAGGTTATGTATTGACAGAAATCAGTCGCATGGTGTGGCACGCCTAAGTGGCATATGATCAAGGCTTCTGTTGCAAAGCAAAGTCTTGTGGTTGATGATCAAAGCATGGTCTGTGTGACGTAGCTTTGTGTATAACGTGAATTCGCGAGCCTTACACCTCGGTATGAGTCAAAAACGGGAGACGGACCGCTGGGAGTGCACAACGTTTCTTTCTAGCTATGGTGGTGTCAGTGACCTACCAGCCCTGACATTATATATACTTTTCACCTGTGTGGTTGTTGGAATGCGAAGCGCCTCGATTATAGGTCTGTAAGGACCGGGAAACGTGTGTTCAGGAATTGCCAATCCTCAAAAGTAAGAGAGGACCAGCCCAGCCGATTCCAAGGATCATAGTGGGGTCCTGGGACATTTGCTAGAGTGTCTCGAACGGAGAGGAGCTTGCCCCTTGCCTCGACTCATGAAGGAATCCAATTTCCAATACGAAATATGCGGATGTGATTGTATTACTAGTATGGCGACATGATATATGGTACCCATGCCGCCTAGGATTGATATTTATGATTGAATTTGCTTTTGAAACATATATGCACTAGTAATAATACCAAACACTTTTGTTTTATTCGTATGAAGCATATTTGGCCATTATAAGGGAAAACTCTATCCTCCGGCTTGCGTTGCATTGTGTGATGGGACCTGAGTCTTATAATGGCCTCATTTTATAAAAAGCATTGCGTTGATTTAATCATTTACTTTATTTCATGCACTAGCACTCATTGGAGTAAACCCGTTCCGCGAAAGTGGCGTGGTCCTTTGATTTGCCTTATTATTGTTGTTAATAAGTTGAGTAGATTTCTCATACCAGTCCCATGACTGACTCGTAGTTTGTTTCACCTTGCAAACTCGGGTGCCCTCATTTTCACACGGGCAGCCTAGTTACAGGTTTTTGACGCTCCTTTTGGCTCATGGCGAGGCTTGACTACACTGTGCTGACTTGGATTTTCTCCGCCATTATTGTATCTATATTATGATTCCGCCACTGGCGATGTAGACTGATATTCCTTTTGTGTACCCTTTATGTATGATTCCGCCTCAGGCGATGGTGACTGATTATGTATCATTATGCACTAAGTTGTATCCTGTACTGTGCTTCTCTGATGTGATGATATCTATATGATTCCGCTGTCATATGTGTGTAAATTATTCTACTTTCCGTTTATGCTATTATCTGTAATCTGCTAATGATGATTAATGTGTTATATTCCAATGATTATCCTTAACACCGTGTCACGGGGTTTTGGGATCGTCATAGCTGGTATCAGAGCTTTGGTTAACCTTAGTTCTGGAGTCTAACACATTAAACACTTCGTCAAAATAGGATCAGTAGTATTCTAAGGCGAGTCGCTCATTAGAGATAGGACTAGTAAAGTCCCAGAATGAGTCGAGCAGAATAGCAAAAACAATTGATCAGTCCATCGTTATCTTTCCGTAGAAATTTCTGCTTAACTATGCAATAGACTATCATTTCTGTTAGCTGACTTTTTTCATTGCTTATACAGAATTTGAAAAATGGCTACCAGAGCAGCCGCCGCTAGAGGAGGCCGTGCCGGCCGAGGCCGAGGAAGGGGAGAAATCCCAGCTCAAGAAGGACCTTTGATACAACCTCCGGCAGCTCAATACTTCGAGCTTGACCGCGTAGCTAAGAGATATAAGAACTTAGGAGGCAAGACCTTCTCGGGGACTGGCACCGTGATAGAGGCCCTTGCATGGCTCAAAACATGCGAGAAAATTCTTGAAGGCCTAAGGCTTGGAGACGAAGACAAAGCTATTATGGGCGCCTGGCTTATGCAGGAACAAGCTGAATTATGGTGGGAATCTCTTACCGCCGGGAATAGAGAAGCTGGAAGAACATGGGATGGATTTAAAGAACTCTTCAAGGAGAAATATGTCACCGAACAAGCTCTAGAAAGAATGCACGATGACTTCGCCAATCTCCAGCAAGGGGATCTTTCCGTGCAAGATTATCTGAACAAATTTACAATGTTGTCGCCCTATGCTCCAGAGCTCGTCGCCACCGCGAAATCCAAAAATAAGAGGTTTATCCTTGGACTGAGACGACAATATCATGATAGAGCCATGGCCCATGTCAAGCTGGATTTCAACGAGCTGGTGGAAATGACATGCAACTATGAAGACCTTGATCAAAGGCATTTAGATCAGGATCGCGCTAGAAGCCAAGCCGGAAACAAGCGCAAGCCTGCTGTAAATCAGGGCGAGTCAAGCCAAGCAGCATCTTCAAAACCTCAGACTGGCAAGCCGCCAAGAGGAAATTGCTTTAACTGTGGTAAGCCGGGGCACTACTCAAACGTCTGCACAGCTCCGAAGAGACAGAAGACAAATTCTCAAGGCTCGAGCCAAGGCTCTCAGAACCCTCGCTCGTGCTTCAACTGTCGCAAGACCGACCATCTGGTCAAAGACTGTCCTTTGCTGAAGAAAGCTACAGTAGCTCATGTCTATGACGGGTCTAGCCCGCCAGCTGCTTCCGATGGAGCAGGTAAACCCGATGTTTTGGGAGGTACCCTTACAATTAAAAATATTCCTGTTTCTGTATTATTTGACACAGGTGCATCACGTAGTTTTATTGCTAATAACACAGTGCACAAATTAAAGTTAAAACAGCGAAAGCTCAAAGAATCGGTTGAAGTTCATAACCCGATAGGGGGTCCTATTACTCTCGGTTCATATTGTAAAGTTCCTATTTCTTTTTCTCGATACAAGTTTCCTTTTGATTTAATCGTTATGGATTTCCCCGAATTCGATATTATTCTCGGGCTGGATTGGTTAACGAAATATGAAGCCGAAGTGAATTGTGCGGAAAGAATCGTTAAAATTCGAACGAAGCTTGGATATATTACGGTTCCCTGTCATGGTTCGAATCCGAATAGAGAAGAATTTTGGTCGGCATTAGAACTTATCCCCACTTCCATGGAAAAGATTCCGATTGTTAGCAACTATGCGGATGTGTTTGAAGAAGTTGAAAACTTACCTCCGCAAAGAGAAATAGAATTCCGAATCGATCTAATTCCCAATGCCAGACCAGTGGTGCATCCAATTCGTAGAATGACTCCGAAAGAAAAAGAAGAATTAGGCGATCAAACTCGTCAACTGTTGTGGAAATGTCTAATCAGACCGAGTTTTTCTAATTGGGGTGCAGCTGTTGTGTTTGTCCCAAAGTCAGACGGTACTCTTAGATTATGTGTTGATTACCGAGACCTCAACAAACAGACGCTTAAAAATAAATATCCATTACCCCGCATTGATGATTTGCTAGACCAATTGAATGGGGTGAAAGTATTTTCCCGAATGGACCTAGCTACAGGTTTTCATCAATTGAGAATAGCAGAAGAGTGTGTTCCTTTGACCGCTTTCAGAGGCCCAGACATATTTTATGAATGGTTAGTAATGCCGTTTGGCCTATGCAATGCTCCAGCATACTTTGTCGATCTAATGAATAGAGTGTTCAGGGGAGTTCTGAAAAAATTTGTCCTCGTATTCATCGATGATATTTTAATCTACTCCAAATCAAAACCCGAGCATGAAAAACACTTAGAACAAGTATTGGAGATTCTAAGGAAGAACGTCTTCAAAGCCAAATTCTCTAAATGTGTCTTCTGGCAAGAAGAAGTCAAATTTCTTGGCCATGTCGTGTCAGAGAAAGGAATTTCTGTTGACCCAAGCAAAATAATAGCGATTCAAGACTGGAAACAACCCACTACTCCCACAGAAGTTAGAAGTTTTATGGGGTTGGCTAGTTATTATCGAAAGTTCGTTAAGGATTTTTCGAAGATATCCGGTCCGTTAACGAAGCTCACAAAGAAACATGAGAAGTTTAAGTGGACTTCCGACTGTGAAGAAGCTTTCCAGGAATTGAAATCGAAGCTGACCACCGCACCAGTGTTAACTATTATTGATGGCAATCAGGATTTAACGGTTTGGACGGATTCTTCTATTAGAGGTCTTGGTGCAGTGTTAATGCAGAGAGGCCAAGTAGTCGCTTATGCAAGCCGCCAACTGAAACCGCATGAGAAGAATTATGTAACTCATGATCTTGAGCTGCTAGCTATCGTTTTTGCCTTGAAAATCTGGAGGCATTATTTATTGGGTGAGAAATTTATACTGTAGACAGATCATCAATCATTGAAGTATTTATATACCCAGAAAGATCTGAATCTGAGACAGCAGAGTTGGCTAGAATTTCTTGCAGCGTATGATCTTGATATCTTGTATACGCCGGGGAAGGCTAACGTTGTAGCGGATGCACTTAGTAGAAAAACCGCAATTGTTGCCTATCTTATAATTACACCTAGCTTGATCGATAAGATATGTGCTCTCCAAAAGAATGATTATTTCATTCAAAAGATCAAAGGAAGAATCCAGAAAGGAGAACCCTCGAGCTTTCAAGTAAATAAAGAAGGAGTTTTGAGGCTGAATGGGAGAATTTGTGTTCCCAACCTTCCTGAGCTCAAAAGAGAAGTGCTAGATGAATGCCATAAATCCAAATTTTGCATCCATCCTGGGGTGAGTAAAATGTACAACGATGTCAAACACACTTTTTGGTGGAAGGCAATGAAAAGAGATATTTCTTTGTATGTTAGCAGATGCCCTACTTGTCAATTGGTCAAGAGTGACCAACAGAAGCTAGCTGGACTGTTGCAACCGTTGGAAGTCCCAAGTTGGAAATGGGAACAGATTTCCATGGATTTCATAGACGGTTTGCCGCGAACCAAGAAAGGTAATGACAGCATTTGGGTAATCGTAGATCGCTTCACGAAGACTGCCCATTTTATACCTGTCAGATCCAATAGAACTGCCCAAAGTCTAGCACAGATATATTTCAGAGAAATTGTTAAGCTGCATGGAATTCCCATCAGCATAGTCAGTGATAGAGATCACCTATTTACTAGCAAGTTCTGGGAGACTTTCCAGACAGAATTGGGAACAAAACTGAATATGAGCACCGCTTATCACCCTCAAACAGATGGCCAAATTGAGCGGGTGAATAGAATTCTGGAAGATTTATTGCGGGCTTGTATAATCGATTTTGGTGGGTCATGGGAGGATCATTTGCATTTGGCAGAATTCTCATATAACAATAGCTATCAAGCAAGTTTGAGAATGTCACCATTTGAAGCATTGTATGGCAGACCCTGCAGATCTCCTGCAAGTTGGGTAGAACCTGGCAACAGACTTGTACTAGGACCCGATATGATTAGAGAAGCATCTGATAAAGTGGACTTCATCAAGAAGCGATTGAAAACCGCCCAAAGCAGACAGAAAAGTTATGCAGACTCTAGAAGGAGAGATTTGACATTTGCTGTTGGTGATCATGTTTATTTAAAGGTTTCTCCGATGAGAGGAGTAATCAGATTTGGAAAGACTGGGAAGTTGGCACCGAGATTTATTGGTCCCTTTCCTATACTTGAGCGAATTGGAACTCTTGCTTATAGGGTTCAATTACCAGATTGGTTGCCTGGAGTGCACAATGTTTTTCACGTATCTCAACTTAGAAGACATGTGCATGATCCGGATCTTGTTGTAGAAGAAGCAGCGCAACGGGATGTGGAGAAAACTCCAGAATTAGCACTCAAAAGAGAGCCATTAAAGATTGTTGGCAAAGAAACTAGAGAACTCAGAATCAAAAAGGTTCATTTAGTTAAAGTGCAGTGGAGCAGTGATCCTAGAGACTGTACTTGGGAGACTGAGGAAAGCATTAAGCAAGCTTACCCCAAATGCAGAGTGGATATCTCTGACTAACTCCGGTGCAAGGTACCTTTTCAATACTTTGCATTTACATTTTATTTCCTACTTTACTGTTGTTTCCTTTTCGAGGACGAAAAGTTTTAAGTGGGGGAGATTGTAATAACCCGGAAAATACGAGCCAATTTAAAATTTTTAAATTGGTGATTTCAAAGGAATTTGAACAATGGAAATAGAATATTTCAATAAAATAGTGAATTATAAATAGTGAGTCAGTTTGAAAATTTGGATTCGAACTTTGACTGACTGTGCAGGGTGGAAAATATAACGGATTTTAGCGAAACCAAAAATATTTGAATCTATTAGTCAATACCTTTCTAACGAATCTGAAAAATCGAAGTTTCATAACGGGAATTAAAAGTTATGGCCGAATGAATTTTCAGAAGAGTCGGTATATAGAATATAGCCCTGGAAAATTGATATTTTGCATACGACCTCGGAATTCGACGAAACCACTTTTGTTGGGTCCGGGATATCAAACTATTGCTAGGTTTCAAATTTCATAATTTTTGAAGCTAGTATGTGAGCGTGGCAAAAGAAAATGTGTTTGGTCGATTTCTGTTAAATTGGATCGACCAGAAAATGGCCATTTTTCAAACGACCTCAGAATTCGACGAAACTAGTTTTGTTGGGACCGTAGCGTTAAAACATAGCTAGATTTATTTTTCTGGAATTTTTCGAATCAGTTTGTGGCCCTGGCAAATTGAAATGTGCGTTCAGAGTTAAAAATTAAATGTTTTATACTTTAATTTGAAAAATAACTGACTGTAACAGTCGAATTGGCCTACGAAACATATCCCATTGTGTCCGGAATGGGGGTATTTAGCTAGGGGCGACAGTCGTTGGGTTTAAAAAGGAGTTCGTTTGAGAAAACACTATTTAAAAATTTAATATAGTCCTCGGCCAATCATGTTTCTCCATTCATAAATAAATAAAAATTATCAGAAAACCCCCCTGACCCCAACATCGACGACGGAAAGGCTTCCCCCCCTTCCCTGGCGATTTCCGATCGCCACAGCCCGAATTAGCACCTCCCCCAGTTCAACTTTTTGTAGTTCTCCTTCCCCTCTTCAAATCCATATAAGGAGCTCCCCCTATCGTTGCTTCTACGTCGAGATATCCCCTTCCAAAGTTCCGACCTTTAAACCGCCGCCGCCGCCGATCTGGACCACCGAACGCCACCAAACCGCCGCGCGCCTGTAGCCCTCTTGAAGCTCTTCTACGTCCAACTCCCTGATCATCCCCTCGTGCCCCGGTTCTCGCGAAAACTGTAAACCTAGTTTTGAAGCTTCGTGAAAGTGAGTTTTTCTTTGATCATTACACTTTGAAAAATCATATCTTTTTGGCGTGTTGACGAAATTCGATGAAACATGAAACATCGAGACCGCAAGGAAGCTCTCTACCCAATAGAAGAAGCTGCGGATTTTTCTGACATCGTATCGATTTTTAGCGCTCAGAAAACCAATGTGAGAAATCTAAATTAACGTGAAATTGAATGGAAAATGTCGTGTATAATTTATATAAGCGAAATATAAATTACATACGTGTTGTATACCTCATGTACATGCGTAGTGTAAGCTATATAAGCGAAGTATGAATTTTTACATGCATAGAATAAGTGATATATGTGTTGAAATGCTAGTGAAATATAGCAAATATATATATATATATATATATATATATATATATATATACTCCCCTCGTCCACAAACCATGGACGATATTTATTGTGGTGAATTGGTGTGAAATATTGGATGAAAAATACGAATGGTTGAATAATTGTTTGTGGTTGATATTGTTCGGTTGTGGTTGAAAAATACCCATTGGTGATTGAAATGAATTGGAAATATTTGTGGAAATAAAAATAAACATGCCGCCTGCGTGCGAATTAGATGCATGAATCCCCATTGTCAAAAACCGCGAGGTTTTAAGGTAGAGTGAGGAGCCGTACTAGGGACGGTGCCGGTTTTAACTACCCTGCCGTTATGCTGCCGAAATTTTGAATAATCTTTGTGTGTTAGAATTATTTTCATATGTTGAAATTATTTTCATGCATAGAAATTAAAGTCATATATTGAAACTATGTCCATGTGTGGAAATATTCATGTGTTGAAAAGTGTTGTATGAAAATTAAATTCATTTGTGAATGAGTGAAGTGTTTAAACAATAAAAATCACATTTTTATATATATATGAAGTATGAAAAATATTCGCCTTATATAAATAATTTCAATCATAAAAACCCCATCTTTCTAATATGAACAACGTAAATAAAATGTCCATGTGTGGAGATGCTCATTTGTTGAGAAGTGTGTGTAGTGGAAAGGTTCATGTGTTGAATAAAAAGATCGAACGATAAAAATTATATTTTTATTGAAACTATGAAGTGCTGGAACATCTATTTGTCGAATAAATATTTTAAATGATAAAAATGTCATTTTTATCATATGTGTGATATGCTAGAGATATGCGGACGTTGAAATAAATATTTGTGATAGAAATATTATTTTTAACATGCATAGGAACTAAATAAAATAGTCATGTGTTGAAATCTATTTTAGTTTGCCAAAATTATCATCTTTGAAATGTGAAGTGTTAAAAATAGCCACTTGTTCAAATAAACGTGCATGAGTTGAAATATACATTAACAAGCTAATGATATGATTTTAGCCTATGCATGCAACATTAGAATGGATGGTGTTTTTAAACCAAAGCAAATCAAATATGAAGTTGAATGGAAAATGATAAATGTTGGAAATTGTATATATGTACATGCATATCTATTGAACAGGTTAAAGCAAAAAGGGGCTAGAGAAGAGAAATAGAATTTTGTGCCCGACAAATAGGTACACATTTACCGCTTTGTTTGGGTGATGATTTTATGAGCCTGTTGGCTAGCCGCTTGGCTTTTTCTTTTTCTTTTTGATATGAGACGCCCGTGTGGCTATTTGGGAATTTTCCCAGACCCTCCCGTACAAAGGAGGTTATGGCGAAATTTTCCAAAATTTAAAGGCGTTAGTAAAATAATTGAAGTGGAAACGATATAGGAATTTTTGAATGAACTATATTTATATAAATATATAAATATAAATAGAATTGAAAAGAAACGTGGCCGTGCAGTTCATGTTTTGAAACCGTGATTTCAAACGACTAGTGCGGGAAATCCGACCATTGGATTTTCCTAAAACCTCAACCATTGGGTTCGCCTTGGAAATATCTTTCCAACGGCACCAACATTGTGAAGATCCGACGGTTGGATTGTCTGGAATGTTTAATTCAAAACTGAAGAAAAACAGCGCCAGAAACGATTATATTTATATATATAAAAAAATATAATTAAATTAAATCGAATAACGACGCTGTAGTTCGTAAATTGAAATCGTAACTTCAAATGGTTAGTGTGGAAGATCCGACCGTCGGATTTTCCCAAAACTGAAACCGTTGGATTCGTTTTGAGATGATCTTCCTAATGATGCAAAATTTGTGAAGATCCAACGGTTAGATTTTCATATATATGTAAAATAAAATTAATGAAAAGCAGCGCCAGTGCATCGACACGACCTGAAACGTCGTTTAATTAAATATGGCCGTTTTAAATTAAATAAAAATGGCGATATATCGTGATAAAGTACTATAGACGATATAGAGTGAAAATAAACCAATATTGTTGTGTTTGCTTGATATGTGATGGTTGAATGTATTTGACATGAAAATTATAACTAAATAACTGAAATGTGAATGTTGAATAGTCCAACCACGTGATTAATTGATTTGGAAATCTAAATATACGTGGGTTATTTGAAAAGGCCGAGTTTATCTCATTTCAAATAATCGATCGACGTTGAGAAGTCGAAGAGTCGAAGACGACTGAAGACCGACGATCTCCACATTGGATGGATGGGCGCTACTGATACTCGTGACTGGAGTAGCTACCATGAAGGAACTGAAGTAGTTGCCGTCCAAACATACTGTTGATTGTACGGATATGCGAGGAATTGGTGCCTCCGGTTTCGTTCAGACCCAGAACGGACTTGTAAATGGACTGTGTGTCTGACATTGGATTTTGTTCTGTGTTGACTGATCTCTGTTAAATATATATCTGTGTGGCGGCGGAGAATATATTCTCTTGCTTAACGCCCGTCTCTGAGACGTACGAGCTCAGAGGTTATGTATTGACAGAAATCAGTCGCATGGTGTGGCACGCCTAAGTGGCATATGATCAAGGCTTCTGTTGCAAAGCAAAGTCTTGTGGTTGATGATCAAAGCATGGTCTGTGTGACGTAGCTTTGTGTATAACGTGAATTCGCGAGCCTCACACCTCGGTATGAGTCAAAAACGGGAGACGGACCGCTGGGAGTGCACGACGTTTCTTTCTAGCTATGGTGGTGTCAGTGACCTACCAGTCCTGACATTATATATACTTTTCACCTGTGTGGTTGTTGGAATGCGAGGCGCCTCGATTATAGGTCTGTAAGGACCGGGAAACGTGTGTTCAGGAATTGCCAATCCTCAAAAGTAAGAGAGGACCGGCCCAGCCGATTCCAAGGATCATAGTGGGGTCCTGGGACATTTGCTAGAGTGTCTCGAACGGAGAGGAGCTTGCCCCTTGCCTCGACTCATGAAGGAATCCAATTTCCAATACGAAATATGCGGATGTGATTGTATTACTAGTATGGCGACATGATATATGGTACCCATGCCGCCTAGGATTGATATTTATGATTGAATTTGCTTTTGAAACATATATGCACTAGTAATAATACCAAACACTTTTGTTTTATTCGTATGAAGCATCTTTGGCCATTATAAGGGAAAACTCTATCCTCCGGCTTGCGTTGCATTGTGTGATGGGACCTGAGTCTTATAATGGCCTCATTTTATAAAAAGCATTGCGTTGATTTAATCATTTACTTTATTTCATGCACTAGCACTCATTGGAGTAAACCCGTTCCGCGAAAGTGGCGTGGTCCTTTGATTTGCCTTATTATTGTTGTTAATAAGTTGAGTAGATTTCTCATACCAGTCCCATGACTTACTCGTAGTTTGTTTCACCTTGCAAACTCGGGTGCCCTCATTTTCACACGGGCAGCCTATTTACAGGTTTCTGACGCACCTTTTGGCTCATGGCGAGGCTTAACTACACTGTGCTGACTTGGATTTTCTCCGCCATTATTGTATCTATATTATGATTCCGCCATTGGCGATGTAGACTGATATTCCTTTTATGTACCCTTTATGTATGATTCCGCCTCAGGCGATGGTGACTGATTATGTATCATTATGCACTAAGTTGTATCCTGTACTGTGCTTCTCTGATGTGATGATATCTATATGATTCCGCTGTCATATGTGTGTAAATTATTCTACTTTCCGTTTATGCTATTATCTGTAATCTGCTAATGATGATTAATGTGTTATATTCCAATGATTATCCTTAACACCGTGTCACGGGGTTTTGGGATCGTCACAATATAAAATATAACGATAAATCGCCAGATTAATAAAAACCCCACACGGGTCTGGAGTTGACAATAATCACGTCTCTCTAGTTATTAGATACGGCACATGGACTATTTATTTCCACACGGAAACGGGGGTGACGAGAATTTATTCTCTGGAGTGATTATCTATACATGCTCCCCCGTAAACACCAGAATATATCACTATAAATATGTGGATGCTTTTTAGGATTTATTGGGTACCTAACACGGCCCAATAAATTTCCAAACCCCTCCCCGTACAAAGGTGGTTATGGAGAAATTTTTCGAAATATTAAGGCGTTAGTGAAATATTTGAAGTGAAAACGAAGTTGAAAATATAGAATGAACTATAGTTGGAATTATAGATTGATCTATATATATATATATATATATATATATATATATATATATATATATATAATTAAAAGGAATCGAAGCCGTGCAATTCGTGTTTCGAAATCGTAATTTGAAACGATTAGTATGAGAAATCCAACCATCGGATTTTCCCGAAACCACAACCGCTGGGTTCGCCTTGGAAATATTCTCCCAACGACACCAACCTTGTAAAAATCCAACGGTTGGATTGTCCGGAATGTTTAATTCAAATCTGAAGAAAAACAGCGCCAGAATCATTTATATTTATATATAAATATAAATATAATTAAATTTAATTGAATAACGACGCTGCAGTTCGAATTTTGAAACCGTAACTTCAAATGACTAGTGTGGAAGATCCGACCGTCGGATTTTCACGAAACTGGAACCGTTGGGTTCGCTTTGGGAATATCTTCCCACTGATATAGACTTCATAGAAATCCAACGGTAGATTTTCCGATATGTGTAAAACAAATTAGGGGAAAAACAGCGCCAGTGCCACGGCACGACCTGAAACGTCGTTTAATTAAATATGGCCATTTTTAAATAATAAAAATGGCGAAAAATCGTTATAAAATATTATAAGCAACATAGATTGCAAATAGACCAATTGGGCTTGAATTGTTTGATATTTAATGGTTGTATGTGCTTGACACGAAAATAACACTAAAGAACTGAAAGATGGATGTCGAATAATATAACCATGGAAAGAATAGATTTAAATTCTAATTACGTGAATTATTTGAATGGCCGAGCTAACCCTCATTTCAAATAATTTATCGAGCGATTCGAATTGGAAAATGCAAAGACGATTCAAGACCGACGATCTTCGTATCGGTTGGATGGGCGCTGCTGAAGTTCCTGACCGGAGTAGCTACTGGAAAAGGGCGGAAGTAGTAGCCGTCTGAACGTATGTGTTGATTGTACGGATATACGAGGAATTGACGCCTCCGGTTTCGTTCAGACCCAGAACGGACTTGTAAATGGACTGTGTGTCTGACATTGGATTTTGTTCTATACGGATTGATCTCTGTTAAATATATATCTGTTTGGCGGTGGAGAATTTATTCTTCTTCTTAACGCCCTTCTTTGAGACGTACGAGCTCAGAGGTTATATATCGATGGAAATCAATCGTATGGAGTGGATAGCCTATGTGGCATGCCAAGATGTTGTGATCAAGGCTTCTGTTGCAAAGCAAAGTCTTGTGGATGATGAACAAAGCACGGTCTGCGTGGCCTGACTTTGTGTATAACATGGATTCGCGAGCCTCACACCTCGGTATGAGTCAAAAACGGAATACGGACCGCTGGGAGAGCACGACGTTTCTTTCTAGCTATGGTGGTGTCAGTGACTTACCAGCCCTGAAATTTATATCTACTTTTCACCTTTGTGGTTGTTGGAATGCGAGGCGCCTCGATTATAGGTCTGCAAGGACCGGGAAACGTGTGTTCAGGCATAATTAATCCTCAAACGTAAGAGAGGACCGGCCCAGCCGAATCCAGGGTTGCCCAGAGTGTGTAGTCCTGAGGCATTTGCTAGAATGTCTCGAAGCGGAGAGGAGCTTGCCCCTTGCCTCGACTCATGACGGAAATCCAATTTCCAATACGAGATGACGGATTCGATTGTAACTTATATATGGCGACATAGTGGCATGGGACGCTCATGTCGCCTATGATTGATATTTGTGATGCTATTCATTTTTGAAACATATATGCACTAGTAATAATATCAATTGATTTTGCTTTATACGTATCAAGCATATTTGGCCATTATAAGGTAAAACTCTATCCTCCGGCTTGCGTTACATTGTATGATGGGACTTGAGTCTTATAATGGCTTCATTCTTTTTAAAAGCATTGCGTTGTTTTAAAGAATTTACTTTGTTGTAAATGCACTAGCAATCACTGGAGTAAACTCGTTCCGCGAAAGTGGCGTGGTCCTATGATTTGCTTATTACTGTTGTTTAAACTGTTAAATAGATTCCTCATACCAGTCCCCATGACTGACTCGTTGTTTGTTTCACTTTGCAAACGCGGGTGTCCTTATTTTCACATGGGCAGCCTAGTTCACAGGTGACAGGTTGTTTTTGGCTCTGCACTGTTGCATAGAGTGCATTTTGGCTCATGGCGAGGCTGACTTCACAGAGACGACTTTGACATTTTCCGCCATTATTGTACTTGTATTATGATTCTGCCACAGGTGATGCAGACTGATTTACTTTCAGTACTTATTATCATATGTATGTGTACCGCCTTTGGCGATGTAGACTGATACCCTTATTATGTCTCACTGCATGTATGTATTCCGCCTCTGGCGATGATGACTGATCACTTCCCTTTTATTTACTAAGTTATATCCTACGCTGTGCTATTCTGAGGATTGTTACATGTTGTGATTCCGCTGTCATATTCATGTAAATTATTCTATTTATTGTTTTTGCCATTATCTGTACTCTGCTATGATGATTAATGTGTTATATTCCAATGATTATCCTTAATACCGCCCCTCGGATTTTGGGATCGTCACAAAACTGGACATAACTTTTAATTTATAAAGTGAAATTTTAGTTTTTCAGATTCTTAGAAAGATATTGATGAACAGATTTATATTTTTGGTTTTACTGAAATCCGATTTATTTTGAATCCTGTACATTCAGTTAAAGTTTGAAATCAAATTTTCGAACTGCCGCGCCATTTCAAACTCCTTTTATAATTTAATTAAATTTATTCGTTTTAACTTCAATAAAAATAAATTTTTATTTGTTATTATTTAAAATAAAATATTAAAATCCATTAAAATTTCTAAAATAAAAAATTTTAAATTGGCCCCAAAATTCCAGGTTGTTACATATAAACATACCATTATCAGAGTATAAACTTTACAACACAATGGAAATAAATAATAGTTATCAAGTGTTGAAGCCTCCTACTCCGAGCTCTTCCAAGTATATCTGTAAAATCCCGACTACTTGACTGCCCGTACAAATTTGGGCATCCAAAAGTTGAGGGTGAAACAAAGCAAAATAAACTCTGGGTCTGTCATGAGACTGGTGTGAGTAAACTCCTATCATTTTGTCTAATTTTTAAAATCCCTTTAAAAGAAAGGATAATCGTAAGGCCGGTCTTCACATAAACACAGATGGTTTTTACCTTACGATAACCCAAAACATTCTTTGAAATCAATACTATTATGATATTATAATAGTGTCTAAATCAAATAAATAGCAATCTTGTAGAACGCTTGCATCTCATGCTCCATATACATAATACACAATCAAAACCACGGGCTCTAATTAGAGAATGGATTCCAACAGGCAAGGTATGAGACCACCTTTTGACAGTGTATCTCTAGAGAGGAATACACCGGCTTTAACAAGAACATCTTGCAACCCAAGCTAAACATGACCTGTCAATCATTTCGCTTGAGTGTATCGAATGTATTATCACTAATGGTTGGGATCAGCAACCGTTCCAGAAAGAACAATATCGAAATAGATTAGAGAAGCAAATGGATTTTCACTAAATTAGGTGACAATACACCCTAATTGGGAGCTACCCACTTAGCCATGCGACCTACCCAATTTTATATCATTTCCCGGTAATGAGGCTTGAGGACACGCTTACCTTTTGACATGCCACTTCTTCATTCACTTTGAATGAAAAATCTTCAAACCTTCCAAATCATTTATCGATTTCCCAATAATATCACGGGTATAAAGATAAGAGAAACAAATTCCTCCGCCACCAAACATAATAGTTTGAAGAGACCAATGTATATAATATGTTAGGCATACTCTTTCGGACATTCATCTATACTAGTTGTCCTAAGACTACACAAACCGAAGGCACCATTTTGTCGATCCATCTTAGGCAATTTCTACCTAGGATTGCCAGAACATCCCTTGCATAACGTTGTCTTCAATTGTCTTCAAAATAATTTGATTTGCAACGCTTATGCCCATATGGAGTGGTTTTCAGGTAATGAACCTGATCGCGGTCTATCCGTATTGAAAATGGTGAAAAAATGGTCAAAAACTTTGATAGCCGGTTATTTAATATCAAAGGAAAACATTCATACAAACAACAATCATATTTCCAAATCGAAATTCTACCGATCAATCACTAAACAAAACCGAGCCCCCTTAAAAGTACCTATCATTACATTATTCATTCCCAATTTCTCTTCAATATCTTTACCCAAATATCTCTCCAAACCTGTTTAGCCTTTCACGATTCTCGGAAAACGTTTCCATCTATTATGAACTATTTATTTTCTATATTCCAGAAAATATTTCTTTTTAATCATCGAAAAACATTCTCATATATATTCATAAATTCTATATTCAGAAATTATATGTTATTAACATCAAAAAACATTTCCATATTTATTCCCATTTCTTATTTTCGATATTAAAAACATTTCTGATTTTATTTGGAAAACGTTTCCAAAACTCCTTTATGGATTAAAATAGATGTTAAATAAAACATCGTTATGCCAACTCCAAACCATTAACACTCATTAATTTACTTCACTTAACCAAACCTCGCTATCGACCTTAACCATTCCTTAGTTAACAATGTAGCCAATCAAGTTGGGGTATACTTACCTCTCAAACCTTAACTGAACAACATTATTAACTTCGAAATAGGAAAAGTTCACAACTCAACCTTTAACAAACATTGCTTACATAACTCTCGGATTCAATTTACGAATCCACTTCTTTTACAAAAATCATTGATTTTAACAAAAATGTTATAATCCATGCTTCTGAAATATAATAAACTTAAATATAACTTTTATTTTTTTAATTTTAGTAGATAATCATTATATAACATAAACCAGTAAATAATTTAATCTTTATTAAAATGAAAAATAAATAATACTTTCCCGAATCCGACATAGTCGAATTCCTATGTAAATTCTCTTTCAAAAAATCTTTATTCGATTCATATTCCGAACTTCGGACTAACCTTATTTGATTTATATCCCGTACTTCGGAATAATCTCACATTCGTTTAATATTCTGAATTTGGAATAATCATATTTTGAATTTGGAATAATCTTCTATTCCGAACATTAGAAAAATCTCACTATTCGGGTCAGCTCCATTTCGTTATCATCATTTCCATTTGCAACGTTGTTTCTTTCTAAAACGTTATTCACTCTAAAAGTGAATATTATTCCTTTTATGGGAATCTGGACTATTATATCAAATCAGTTTTGATTTCATTTAAAAATAGCATTATAGTATCAAATCTTGCTTACCATGTCCCTTTATAAATTTCCATTCATATTTCACTACATTTAAAACTCTTGTTTACAATTCACTTCTTGTTAATTAATTAACAAGTATATAACTTACTGTCGAATTCATATTCGATTATACATTATTGGTTCGAAACCAAATATAAATTTTCTCATTAAATTCTAATTAATTTAAATAAATTATTTATAAAATTCGACATAGTCGAATTCCAATTATAAATCCTTTGAATTTATCTCAATTTAGTCATATTCCAAATATTGGAATAAAACCCATCATTCCGCTTTTGAAAGATTTCAAATTCCCTTTTCCATTCAAATTCCCATTTGAATTCTTATTTCAAACCACACATTTCCTTTAACCATTTTCATTTGCAAAATATTAGCTTTAAACCATTATTCACTTCAATCGTGTATAATAATTCTTTTGTACAATCAAATCAGTTTGATTTCGCATTCAAATAATGACTCAAATATAAATTCTTTTTATACTTCTATTCAAAGTATTATTCATATGAAATCTCATTTTTACTTCTAACACTTAAAATCTCATTTATAATTCTCTTCATAAATGTTAAGTTCAAATACCATTAAAAATATCAGTGTTAAAACCGTTTTTTACTTCTCTATATAAATTAAAACTCATATTTTAATTTATCCAACGAGGAATATTTTACTTAATTTATAAGCATCATTTATAAATTAATCTTCTTAATTTACCTGTTAAAAACATATTTCTGTTTAATATCTGCTTTAAATCAATCTTCTTATAATTCTTTTATAACTCGAAATTCCGTTTTTAAAATTCTATTAGTTCCCAAAAATCATATTTATTCAACATAATCACTTATTTACTTCTTATTACTTTCACTTAGTATTTTCACAAAAACGACCTTTTAAAACTTCCATATTACAGAAATTTCTGTTGATCGCTTTTGACTTGTTGTCAAGTAGAACACCTGCTAACATATATGGAAATGGCTCTCTTCATAGATATCCATCAGAACGTACGCTTGAGATCATGATACATTTTACTCACCCCTGGATGAATACTAAGCTTGGACTTGTGACATTCATCCATTACTTCTCTTCTGAGCTCAGGAATATTCGGAACACAAATTCAGCCTAATAATATCAGAACTCCCTTGTTATAAATCTAGAAACTCAAGGGTTCGCCTTCCCGAACTCTTTTGCTAATCCTCTGAATAAATTCATCATTTTTCTGAAGAACAGATATTTTTTCAATCAATGAAGGCATAATAATGAGATTAGCGATGATCGCATTCTTCCTGCTGAGTGCATCAGCTACAACATTGGCTTTCCCTGGAGTATACAATATATTTAGATCGTATGCTGCAAGAAATTCTAGCCAATAGTGCTGCCACAAATTCAAGTCCTTCTGGGTGAGCAGATACTTCAACGATTTATGATATGTATATAATTCAAACTTCTCACCAAAAGATAATGCCTCCATATTTTCAAAGCAAAACGACGGCTAACAACTCAAGATCATGAGTAGGATATCTCTTCTCATGCGGCTTCAACTAACGACTAGCATAAGCAACTACTTGGCCTCTTTGCATCAATACCGCACCAACACCTTCAAGAGAAGCATCTGTATAGACTATCAAGTCTTGATTGCCATCAATAATGGTCAACACTGGAGCAGTAGTCAACTGTAATTTCAACTCTTGGAAAGCTGCCTCACATTCATGCATCCAATTAAACTTTGTATGCTTCTTGGTAAGCTTCGTTAACAGACTAGATAACTTCGAAAAATCTTTAATGAAATTCCGATAATAGCCAGCCAATCCTGGAAAACTTATGACATCTGTAGGCATGTTAGGCTGCTACCAATCTCGAATGGCTGTGATTTTGCCTCGGTCTACTGAAATTCCTTTCTTCGATACTACATGACCGAGGAACTTTACTTATTTTTTCCAGAATATGCATTTAGAAAATTTGGCTTTTAAAAGATTCTTTCTCAGATTTCCAAAACTTCTTCCAAATGCTTTTGCATGCTCGGCAGTTGACTTAGAGAAGATTAAAATGCCGTCAATAAAAACCAGCACAAACTTATTCAAGACATCGTGGAATACTCTGTTCATTAAATCGACAATGTAAGTAGAAGCATTACATAAGCCGAACGACATTACTAACCACTCATAAAATAAATTTGGATCTCTGAAAGCTGTCAAAGGAACACATTCTTTGGCAATACGCAATTGATGGAAACCTATAGCTAGGTCCATTCTAGAGAACACTTGCGCTCCATTCAAGCGATCTAATAAATCATCAATGCGCGGCAATGGATATTTGTTCTCTAGTGTCTGCTTATTGAGGTCTCAGTAATCTACACGTAGTCTGAGAGTACCATCTGACTTTGGAACAAACACTACTGCAGCAACCCAATTTGAAAAGCTAGGCTTGATCAGACGTTTCCACAAATGCTGTTTAGTTTGATTACTCAACTCTTCTTTTTCTTTCAACATCATTCTTCGAATAGCGTGCACGACTAGCCTTGCATTGGGACTAAATCGATCCTGAAGTCAATTTCCCTTCATGGAGGTAAGCTATCAACTTCTTCAAATACATCCACATAATCTTTAACTACAGGAATATTCTCAATAGAAGTAGGAGTAACTTCTAAAGAAGACCAAAATTCTTTTCTATCAGTTTCTGAGCAGTGGCATGGTATAACAATAATATCTACAAATTTGGTTTCAATTTTAACTACTCTTTGTGCGCATCTAACTTCGGCCTCATATTTTGTTAACCAATCCAGTCCAAGTATGATATCAAATTCAAAAAAATTCATGACGATCAAATTGAAAGGGAACCGAAAATAGGAATAAGAAATAGGCACTCTACAATATAAACCGAGAACAAGGGAACCTCCGATCGGATTGTGGACACTAATCGATTCTTTAAGATCTCTTGGTTTCAAATTTAACCTTTTAATTGTGTTACTAGAAATGAAACTTTGTGATGCAGATGTGTCAAATAATACTGTAACATGAATGTTTTTAATAGTAAGGGTACCTCCCAAAACATCTGGTTTACCTGCTCCTTCAGAAGAAGCTGGTGCACTCGCTCCATTATACACGTGAGCCACTTCAGACTTCTTCAGCAATGGACAGTCCTTAATAAGATGCCCCGGCTTGTGACAATTAAAGCATTCCCTAGTACCACAAGGATTTTGTCTCGGCCCTAATTCATTCCTCCATGGCTTCTTTGGAGTCTTGCATTTATAATTATAGTGCCCGAATTTTTGGCAGTTAAAGCATTTGACTTTGGCCTTTTTATTTTCTTGAGGCTTGGAAGTTGCAGTGTTGCTCGCCTCTGGCTTCTTATCAGAATGTTTCCTTTTGTTATTGGCTTGGATTCTCTCGCGGTCCTATTGAGAATTCTTCTTGTCAATCTCTTCGTATCTACAAGCCATTTCAATCACTTTGGAAAATGGGAGCTCAATATGTGCCGTCACTCTAGTGTGGTACTTCCTCGAAAGACCATTTTTGAACCTCTTGTTCTTCTAGAGCGGGTCCTAAATCAATTTAGGTGCATATCGGGGGACCTCTTCGAATATTCTCACATACTCATTAATAGTTCGATCCCTCTGTTGGAGATTAGCAAATTCATCATGTAAGCGCTCGACTTCTTGTCGAAGGATGAACTTCTCATTAAAGAGTTCTTTGAACTTCGCCCAAGTCATGTCAACATCAAGACCACAAATAGTAGTTGTCTCCTACCATATTAAAGCCTCATCCATTAGCAGCCAAGATGCCACGAATCTCTTCCGATGATCCTCTAACTTGTAATGGCCCGAATTTCCGCACTCCTTGAGTCAACTAATAACACCACATGTCCAACCCAAATTGCATAGAAATACGAATCACTATTTGAAAGAAGTTAAAGGATGAGAAATAGAAAGAAAGAAATATTAGAATAGAAGAAAACGAAGATCATAAACTCACAGCAGAACGAATAAAATATATTAGATAACATAAACTTTGAAATACAATTCAGTAATTTTATATACATACCATCATCAGAGCACAACAACTATTTCTGGAACAGTTATAAACACCAGTTTCCATATACGAAATAATACACAGCGGAAAATATGATAGTCTATAGCTAACTGGTGAAGCCTCCTGCTTCAAGCTCCTCCAGCTGAATCTGAAAAATCCCGACTACTTGACTGCCCGTACAAATTTGGGCACCCAAGAGCTAGGAAAAACAAAACAAAATAAACTCTGGGTCAGTCATGGGACTGGTGTGAGTAAACTCCAACCGTTTGTTTAACTTTCAAAAATCCTTTCAAAAGGAATGATAATCGTAAGACCGATCCACACATGAACAAGGATGGTTTTTACTTTACGATAACAAAAAATATTTTTGATATCAAATCCAGTGATATTATAATAGTGTCTACATCAAATAAATAAAATCTAGCGGAACGCTTGCATCTCACGCTACAAATATATAATAAAATCAAAAACCGCAGGGAGCTTATTGGAGACTGGATTTCCAACATGACAAGGTATGGAACCACCTTTCAATAGTGTATCTCTAGAGGGGAATACACTGGGTTCAACAAGAACGTCTTGCAACCCGGCCCACACATAGCTGGTCACTCATTTAACTTGATTGTACTAAGCATATTATCACCAACGGTTGTGATCAGCAACTGTTACCAAAAGCATACAACAGCGAATAAAATAAGAAGCAAATGAAATTTCTCTAGATCAGTTGATAATACCCTAATGGGAATGACCCAATAGCCATGCTGCCTGCCCGATTTCTATTATTTTCTGGTTGATGAGGCTTGAGGTCACGATTATCTTTCAGCACATCTTGCCATCATTTACTTTGAATGTCACCTTATCAGATCCATACATATATGTTGTCCTGGGAAGGACAAACTGAAGGCACCATTCTATTAATCCAACTTGGGCAATTTCTACCTAGGATTAACATAACATCCCTTGCACTTTACTCCGTCTTCAATCATCTTCAGCATAAGTTGATTCGTAATGCTTATACCAATACGAAGTGGTTTTCAGATATTAAATCTAATCCCGGTCTCTCCATATTGACAACGAAGGCATAAAATAAACAAAAACTTTGATAGTCGGTGATTTAACTATCAAAGGAACATCCATACAATCAACGATCCTATTTCTGAAAGGAAATTCTATCGATCAAGCATCAAACAACACCGGCCCCTTATTAATTCCTTATTATATATAAATTCCAAATTCCCATCTCCTGTCTTCTAGATCATTTCAAAATCCAATTATTTTTCTTGATTCTTGGAAAACATTTCCAATACCATAATTTCTTTGTTTGAGAAAATATCTCTTATTCCATTTAGAAAACATTTCTAAATGTTCACGAATCCTTATTTTCTATATTCAGAAAATATACCTTATTAATATCGAAAAATATTTTCTTATTTCATTTCTTAATTCCTCATTGACCAATTTATTTCATTTTCTACGCATAGAAAATATCTCTCATTTTATTTGGGGAAACATTTCAAATTTCTTTAAATTATCGCGATGTTAGAAAACATTGTTATTATAACTCAAACCACTAATCGTTTATTAACTAACTATATCGCTAACCAATCTCCACTATCAAACCTTAACCATTCCTCTATCAATAATGAAGTCAATCAAGTTGGGGTATAATTACCTTTCGGACCTTAATTGAACAACATTCTCAACTTTGAAGTAGTCAAAGCTCACAACTTCAAAAAAAACATCGCTTACGCGACTTTCAGGTTCAATCTAAGAATGCACTTCTTTTACGAAAAAACATTTATTATAACGACAGCGTTATAATCGTTGTTTCAAATATTTGATTTATAAAAACATTTATTATAACGGCAACGTTAAAATATCTATTTAGATTTACAAAATATTTATTATAACAGTAGCGTTAAAATTGCTGTTTAGATTTACAAAATATTTATTATAACTGTAGCGTTATAATCTCTGTTTCCACAGATTTAGTTTATAACAATATAACTTGTACTTATTAATTTCAATAAATAAATTAATAAGTAAATAAGTAATTAATTAAATTTGATTCAAATGGAAAGTAAAAACAACTACTTCCCTAAATTCGATATAATCGAATTCCAATAAATAACTTCCTCTCAAATAAATCTCCCATTAAACCTTATAGTGATTTTTCATTCGATAATAAGATATCGATTTCAAGCCAAATATTAATTATTCATTGATAACTATTTCCCTTCAGTCGTAAATATCATTTATAAATTTAACTACTTGTTTTATCCATTAAAACAAGTTTCTACTTTCAAATCTATTCGAAATCCAATTTATAATTTTGAAATAAATTTTCTTTTTTCTTAAATCTCCAATTTATTTTCTACATTCGAAAATATATTTCGGTATTAAATACCAAAATTCTAAGGCCAGGGTAATTTAACACAGCATAATCAATCACAGTATATATCACAGTGAATAACAAACAATAATATAAATGTTGAGGGATCTAGTTAGATACCTCTAACCTGTTTCCCTGCATCCACAGATGTTAATCAACATATATAACATCAATAATTTTAACTTCACATCAATATGAAATATCATGGCGAATAGAATTAATAATCGATCAATGATATACTATATCAACCAATTTTATCAACAATTCATCCAAACAACCATCACACAGTATAAAATTAGTATAAATAAATTTAAAACTCGTTTATATAAAAATATAAACGAGCCAGAATTTTGGAAAATGTGATTCTCATGGATAAAGAGGATAAGTGTTTGTGGAGAAATAAAAATAAATTCTCAGTAAAGCAATGTTATGCTCTCATGAATTTTTCTAGTAGAAAGTTCACGTGTTTTTCCTGCATGTGGAGTTTTAATGTCCCGATGAAGGTTCGAATGCATATATGGATTGTACTGCATGGAAAATTTAATATAAAAAGTTTGCTGAGAAGGAAGAATCTTAGTGTAGATACTGCATGTGTGTTTTGTGGAGCCGAGGAAGAGGACTGTTCCCATTTATTTCATGATTGTGATATGGCTTTCTATGTTTGGGTTAAATGTTTAGTTAATGCTAACATTTACATAATGTGGAAAGATGCTCTACGTGACCAGTTTCTGTTTTGGGAAAGTGTTCCTTCAAAACAAATTGCTTTGCTTAATTTGTCTTTTTGTTGGGTTATTTGGTATGAAAGGAACAATAGGTGCTTTAAAAATTCTGCTACATCATCGAATGCAGTACTGTTTCAAGTTTTGAAGTTTTATTATAAGTGGATGGGCATTGACAGTTGGCTATTTGTTGATTTTGTTACAGATGGTAGCGGAGCTTGGTGATTAGCTCCACTCTGCTTGGAGTAGATGCTGTTGGCCACTTTATTTTGCTGTCTATCTTTTGTTTTTGTAAGGCTGATGCTTGTTGTATTTTGGTGGTGATGCTTGTTGTATTTTGTATGCTCCTGCGTGAGCTAGGTTTATGATGTTATTTTGGCTCTTATAAGAGCGGTTTGGGTTGTAATATGGTGGCCAATTGGATGTTGTTTCTTTTACGCAGCATTTATATATGGTAGGGAAATTGTATATTGCCTCTACATTTCTGCTATAAAAAAAGAGCCAGAATTAAGTGAGTTTACTCACCTTGTTTGCCATTGACGATTCTGCCTTTGTCTCATTTAAAATGAAATAAACGTTTAATTTTCCCAGGAAATTTCGATAGCTCAGTTTTCAGCCTTATCAATTCCATAATGTAGATTCCATCGTTACCATCCCAACATGACCGGTTTTGTCTGATTATGTTTTCAGACAAGACGGTTACACGTTTCATATGTTATCAATTATATATAAAAATATATAATAAAATTGTTTAATTTATTTAAGCCATATAATTAACTTTAGTTAATTATTTGATTACCATATATGATTTAGGTATACCAGGTCTTCTTCTCCAATACGATTCTTCCCTGCTCTTTATGAGACCAACCTACTGAATTATCTTTGACCACTTTAATCCACTTCCTCTTACCATGCAGTTATCCTTAATCATCATTCTTAGCTCCAAAATCATGAATTACCCTGCTCCAAGCTACGACCGAAACTCCCCAGATTGTTTCCTTCCACTACTGTAACTCGGTCTTTCACAAAAGACATCTCCACTCCCAAAATTTCCTTTAGATTAAAACTCATATAGGTTCGAAAAATTCCACCATAATGTTGCTTCCACTGTTTGTACCATTCCCTTAAATTTTATATATATCCCAGGCCTTCATTCGTTTGAAGCTTCCCATCACGCAGGGCCCTCACCGTCTTTCCTCTGTGCTGACCCAATAACGCCCACCTTCCATTTCATGAAGCATGTCCCTCTTTATTTCCATTATAGCCGTGCGTCCTCACTGATGTTGCTTCACCCATAAACCAACAATCACCTTTAACTCTCGTTCCCACTTAAACCCATCAGACTGTAGCTTGTTGGAATTTTAAAGCTCACAGCGGTCAAGTTCGCACCCCTCTATTATTACGGAACCGCATCTTTGATAACTGCCTCCTCTAAACCCCAGCGCCACCATACCCTAGCCGACGGTCAAATTTTGAGCACGGAAAAATGAATCGCACCCTTTAAAGATTGTATAGTGGTGAAGAGCTGATTGATAGGGTTTTAACGCATTTTATTTGGTTAATTTTCGTTACAATTTCGATTTTTAATGAATTTACGAGGTCCAGCTTTTCACGTTTGTAATCCTCTCAAAAGAACGAGATGTCCAGGCTTTTAAAAGAAAGAGTTGCGTGGTGGGCACGGCTTTGAAAGCTTGGCAGGCACGGGTTACAGTTACCTTCTCACGCATGGTACTAAAAATCTTAGCAAGCATGGTTTCACTAATTTGGGCGGCACGTTGTTGGATAACAGTGAAGGCGTACTGAAATGTTATATGCATTTATACATTGTAAACGCTAGTATACAGTGTAAACGCAGGGAATACCCATTTTAAATGCATGGTATTTAAAAGTGGAGTTCCGACATTTGTTTTGATATGAGTGCGGTCTCTTATGAAGGTATGGGATTTTTATTTCGATATAAAGATAAGGTAAGATAAGATAAAGTGAGATAACTTGTGTGTAGGGGATACTTGTAACACCCCACCTCCGCCAGTGCCACTCTTGCAAGGGCACTGACTTTGGAGGGGCGTTTAAACAAGGTAAACATGCATGCAGATATCACAAGACAGAACATATAATTAAAAAAACAGAGTAAATATAGCAGCGGATAAAAACTAGCATATCAAAACCATAAGTTAAGTTACAACACAGTACTTGATCATTATTTTCCATAAACAAAGTCTAGAAACATAAAACTGGAAAATGGAAAGGAAAACATAAAGTAGCTATCCCCAAGGTAGAAAACCATAGTGAGCTCAAGTCCAAAGCATACATGAGCTATCCAGGAAAAGCAGCTAAGATCCAAGCTAAGTACTGGTATTCCCGCCCTGTAAACCTGGGGGGGGGGGAACGAAAGAAAAGAGGCGAAAGAAAATGGGTCAGTCAAAAGACTGGTAAGTCCTACCTACTATTGTACAACAACTAATAAAGTTAACTGTATATGTAAACAAGGATGAGTCATAGGATGATAACTGGCATGGAAAAAGTCAACAAGATAGATCAAGTGTGGCACCGCATATACAAGGTTGAGGTTTGCACCAAGTGTACTAGTATCACAAGTCATGTCAAGTGTAAACAAGAAGTGATCCCCAGGCCCAAGTTTGGCCCAACATCATGAATGACCTAAACCAAGGTCCAACTAGCACGGTCTAGTCGATCGGCTCTCCTAAAGCCTAACTCGTCAAGTGTCGGTGTCATACGGCCCAACTACGAAGTGTAGCTAAACTGTGCTAGGTCCACCCTAGGGGGTATCAAGTCCTAGGGTGTCAACCACTGACACAAACCAAGCACGCACAGTTTAAACCTACTGGTGCCCGTGCCTGCTTTTTCAACTACGGACCATGTGCACGACCATGGCCCGACTGAACCTACACCGGCGCACCTACACAGCCGTCGTCTTGGTCGCTTACATGTCATCCCAGTAATCGTGCCCCACCCTAGCCTAGTCCCTAGGGTATCATGATACAACTAAGAGGGTTACTGGTGCAAAGGACCACGTAACTAGGGTTTCCTTAATGGGTTAAACGTGGTTAACCCAACTCATCCAAGTACCAAGTTGGTTAAGTGTACCCAAGGTTCATGACTTAACCCTATCAACCCATCGTGTTTAATTGGTTAAGTATTCAAGCGGTCCATGACTTAACCCTACCAAGTGGCATTAATTAATTTAATGCACCCAACCTCTCACATTAGACCTTGTTGTGGTTACTAGTTAGGCCGGGCGGGTCCGGGTAGGTTTACACCACAACTTAGTCTAACCTCGGGTTTCACGTGCAACATGACCAACTACTCACATTGGGTCGTATTGCTTGTAGCCACTAGTTAAGCCGGTCGGTCCCGGGTAGGTTTATGCTACAAGCTCAACCCAACCTCGAGTTGGCCATCCTCATGTTTTCTAAGTGTCATGTCCATCATGTTTCCAAAACACATTACAAATTTTCAAGCAATTGGGTAGACCTAACTTAATAGGTAAATTCCCAATGGGTAGACCTAACTTAATAGGTAAATTCCCAAGCTTACGTTTTTATGTCTTTTAAGTTTACCCAACCCCAAACGCAATCCCCTCGCTTACATATCGCAATAGCGCATAAAGGATAGAAAGAGGGAACTTGGCAAAATCATGACATAAAGGTGTTGGAGCCACAAGTTAAACATGGTGGCATATGAGACAAAGATGTGATCACAAACTTGCATATCATGTTATCAACTTGCAAAATATTCCTAAGCATGCATAACATCATTTTAACTTGCATAGTGTTCATATGCATGCATAACATGGTTTCAACTTGCATAAGGTTCATATGCATGCATAACATCAAACTTGGCAAATAGGCGGAACATGGCCATAGATAGCATGAGATAAGGACTAGTAACATGCATATAACATTATATGCATGTTAATACAAGGTTTATGAGAGTTTCAAAGTTGCATCATGCAACATTTCCAACCAAAGATCACATCTTTCTATGCATAAAGCCAAGGTAATGACTTTACTAACATGCATAGAGTAAGCTTATGCATAAAATCATAAGATCAAAGCACATATCATGATTAACCCCAAACTCAACTTGCAACATAACATATTAACTTCATAGTTAAAATACAAGAGTAGAAATAGGCTTACAATGCTTATTTGGACTCAAATGAGTATAGCAAATGTAAGAAACCCCTTATGCAACAAATTAAAACCCCAAAATGCAAGCAAACTTGATCAAGACTCCTCCTTTATGATGCCAATAGAGAAACAAGACTTTAATGCAAGCTAAAGAGGATCATACAAGCCTAAATACACTTGTATGAATGGAAATCTCTTAGAAATTTGATTTAGGAATTTATGAAGAGAGTGGAGGCCATGAGAGGATTGATTTTGCCATAGTTTAGTTGTAGGATAGATTAATGATGATTTAGGGTAGGTTAGGGTCTTATTTATAGATTAGGCAAGTGTTTTAGGCCATAGGATTAACCCTAGGATAGATCCCAGCCCTCAAAAATCGTCACAAGCCTCCAAAACAAGACCAAGGGCCAAAACAGGTGCACCAGGCCAGCCAGGGTCGAGCCAGAAGGCTGTGCAGGTTTCTGGCTCGACACGGGCGCACTTCCCAAGTGCGCCAGTGTATTTTTGTGCTGGCGCACTTCCCAAGTGCGCCAGTGCATTCTGGCTTGTTTTCGGTTTTTCTGCCTAACTTCGTTCGTCCATATCTTCTTCATACGGACTCCGATTTTCGAAAACTCGGACTCTATTTCGCGTATTTTTCCGAGACGAACGCAATGGCATAGCTCGTTTCCCTTGATTCAGATTTTAGAATTAAATTCTGCCTCAATTTATGTTATAACAGGTTATTGAAAATACGGGTTGTTACATTCTCCCCTCCTTAAGGGATTTCGTCCCCGAAATCTTCAAGTTAGGAAGAACGTATCCTACCATCCAACATCCATCTACTCAAAACATCATCCACGAGCAATCATTGTCCTTACAAGATTCTAAATGCTGTATGAACATATGCAAAGGTGTGTGTATATGTACTTATCTAATGCAAATATCATCAATGCAGATTATGTTAGTGAAATGAATCCATATGTATGCAATTCCTAACATAATGTATAACATCTATATGTGTGCACATCACATACATCCATATGCAACATCCATGTGATAACACAAAAATTTTCATCCATGAATAAGCATAAACACTCATGCATATGCAATATGAGAGTGTGTGAGCCGATCTTAGTGCCTAATGTGTATCATGCATCCACGAGTATCCACTTCCAACCACTTGCAACCACTTGCAACCATCAAGCATAACATGTTTCAAATACATGTTTCATCCAAAGGGTTTCTACCTAAGGTTCTCATGACAAGATTAGCACGATAACTAGATAAACATGGATAGCAAAGAGAAAGATATGCTAACAAAGAAAAGAGATTGAGAGTGTACCCTCAAAAAGGAATGGATAAAGCCCACGCATCTTCTCCTCGGTTTCCCAAGTTGCGTCTTCTTCGGCTTCACCCCATTGAACCTTCACCAACTTGACCTCTCGATTCCTTAGTTTCTTGGTCTCCGTCCCCAAGATATGAATCGGAGCTCTCCTCAAAGTAGCTTCTTTCTCCACTTCCACATCTTCCAGAACACTTGGCTCAACAACCTCTGCTGAATCATGTAAACACTTCCGGAGATGTGAGACATGAAAAACATCGTGTACTCCGGCAAGCTTCTCGGGCAATTTCACTCTATAAGCCATCTGCCCGATCCTCTCTATAATAGGGAAGGGTCCAACAAATCTCGGTGCTAACTTCCCAACGGCTCCAAATCGGACCACATTCCGCAAAGGAGAAACCTTCACGAAAACCATATCTCCAACATCAAACTCCAAATCAGATCTTCGCTTATCAGCATAGGATTTCTGTCGGTCTTGGGCCGCTTTCATCCGTCTTCAAATCAACTCGATCTTCTCGGATGCATCTCTGATCATATCAGGCCCAAGTATAAGCTTATCTGTAGTCTCCCACCAACATGTAGGCGACTTGCACGGCCTCCCATATAAAGCTTCAAATGGTGCCATCCCTATGCTTGCTTGATAACTGTTATTATATGCAAACTCAACAAGAGGAAGATGGTTTTCCCAAGTACCACCAAAATCCAGAATACAAAGCCTTAACAGATCCTTGAGTACCCTATTCACCCTTTCGGTTTGACCGTCCGTCTGTGGGTGATAAGCAGTACTTAGATTCAACCTCGTGCCCAAGGCTTCTTGCAAGCTATTCCAGAACTGACTTGTAAAGATTGGGTCATGGTCACTGACTATACTAGAAGGGACTCCATGAAGTCTCACAATCTCACGAAGATATACAGACGCTAGCCAAGATGCGGTCCTCTTGCTCTTTACCGGAATGAAATGAGCACTCTTCGTAAGTCTGTCCACAATAACCCAAATGCTCGTATTCCCTTTCCTTGACCTTGGTAGCCCATCAATAAAATCCATGGAAATACTCTCCCACTTCCAAAGTGGAACGTCTAGAGGATGCAATAGCCCACCGGGCTTCTTCGACTCGGCCTTAACTTGCTGGCAAATGATACATCTAGAAACAAACTCTGCCACATCCTTCTTCATCCCAGGCCAAAAGAAAATACGCTTCATATCTTTATACATCTTATCTCCGCCTGGATGTATAGTCAACTTAGAGCGATGCGCTTCCTCAAGAATTTTTCTTACTAGATCTCCTACCACTGGAACACATAACCTTCCATCTCTCCTCAGCCAACCCTTGTCATCAATAGAATATCGAGCGAGATGACTAGACGTCTCTCCTCGAATAAGCTTATCCATAATCTCAACTATCTGAGGGTCTTCTTTCTACGAAGCCCCAACTTGATCAAGAAGGGTAGGTCTGAGTTCCAGAGATGCAAATGAACCGGTCATCGACTCAATTGCCAAAGAGAAATCAAAGGTTGCCACATACTCTAAATTCTTCATCTCAACGAATAGAGGACTTAGGGTCAACCTCTTTCTGCTTAGTGCATCAGCCACAACATTACCCTTGCCAGGGGTATAAGCTATCTCGAAGTCATATGATGCCAAGAATTCCATCCACCTTTGCTGCCTAAGATTCAGATCTTTCTGCGAGAAGAGATACTTGAGTGATTTGTGATCAGTATACAACTCAAACCTTTCGCCTAAAAGATAGTGGCGCCAGGACTTGAGTGCAAAGACAATCGCCGCTAACTCCAAGTCATGAGTGGGGTAGTTCTTCTCATGAACTTTAAGTTGCCTACCCCCATAACATATCACTCTTCTCTCCTGCATCAGAACAGCGCCTAACCCCGTGCCACATGCATCGGTATACATGGTAAACATTTTACCGCCATCGGGTAATGCCAAAACTGGTGCTGTGGTAAGGGCCCTTTTGAGCCTTTGAAAAGCAAGCTCACACTCTAAGTCCCATGCAAAGACTAAGTTCTTCTTCGTCAATCTAGTGAGAGGGGCCGAAATCTTAGCGAAGTCTCTAATGAACTTCCTATAGTAGCCTGCCAGACCGAGAAAGCTTCGCACTTCGGTTGCATTCCTAGGAGTCTTCCAGTCTTGAACTGCAACCACTTTCGCGGGATCCACAGCTATACCCTGCTTAGAAACTATATGCCCAAGAAATCGGACTTCCTTTCTCCAAAAGTGGCATTTGGAGAACTTGGCTTTCAACTGATGGCCTCTAAGCGTATCCATCACTTCCTTGAGGTGTCTAGCATGTTCTTCCTCGTCTTTTGAAAAGATCAGAATATCATCCACGAAGACAACAACAAACTTGTTAAGGAACTCCTTGAACACCCTACTCATCAAATCTACGAAGTAGGCAGGTGCATTAGTCAAGCCGAATGGCATGACAAGCCATTCAAAGAATCCGTCTGGAGTCCTAAATGCAGTCTTATCAATGCTGTCTTCGGCCACTCTAAGCTGATGAAATCCGGTGGCTAAATCAAGCTGAGAGAAAACAGAAGCACCAACAAGCTGGTCGAAGAGGTCATCTATCCTCGGTAATGGATGCCTATTCTTCTTGGTCAGCTTGTTCAACTCTCGATAATCAACACATAGACGAAGCGAGCCGTCCACCTTAGTAGCGAACACTACAGGAGCACCCCATTCAGAAATGCTTCGCCTAATAAAATTCTTCTCAAGTAGCTCCTTGATTTGCTTACTGAGCTCTCTCCTTTCACGCGGGGCCATGTGCCTAACTGGTAAGGAGACTGGCTTAGCATTATCAACCAGATAAATGCGGAAATCTATGACATAAGGGTATTCTTGAACCACCCTTACAGATTGCAGATCATCGATGGACGAGTCAAGAGATTCAAGATAACATAGCATGACGGGATCTAGCGGGTTGCAAGAAATCTCTAGGGTATTACCCAGGTGAGTCATGAGTCTCACCACCCTATGCTCACAATCGAGAATGGCTCCATAGCGGGACAACCAATCCATGCCCAAGATCAACCCGTATCCCGTGAACCCGAGAACATAAGCATCACACGAGAATTCTACGGTCAAGATAGAAATCCTCAAATCCATACAGATCATAGATAAATGGGCTGAACCCCCAATCGGATTTGAAACACTAACGGGATCCTCAACAAGACTAGTACTTAGGTGCAAACTTCCAATAACATCAGAAGAAATAAAGGTATGCGATGCGCCAGAATCAAACAAAGTGCGAACAGGAAAACCAGAAATATAAACAAGACTTTCCACAGAAATAGTACCTTGGTCCTGAACTGGAGTGGTGTTGAGAGCATGCACTTGCCCTCCAGATGAACCTGCGCGCTGAGTTTGTCCATGCCCCTGCTTCTTAGGGCAATCCTTGCTAAAATGTCCCGTCTCTCCACAATGAAAGCATCCACCCAATTTCATTCTCTTCTTCCTACAGTCCTTGGCCACGTGCCCAACAATCCCACAGAAGTGGCACTTTCTTGTGTCCTTTGCCTTGTTCTTGTTGCCCTTGTTTTTCTTGTTGTTCTGATTACTCTGATTCCCTCCCCACTTGGAGTCTGTCTTCTTAGGCTGAGTCTCATTGGGCTTGACTTCTTTCTTCCCATTCTTATCCTCTCCCTGCAGCAATGCCATGTCTACTAGGCTCTCGAAAGTGGCCCCCATGGGTATGTGTGACATGGCTAGACCTTGTAATGGCTCATTTAACCCTCGTGCAAAACGTAGAGCCTTCTTCTCGGGAGTATTGACCATGTCCAAACCGAATCGGGCAAGCTGGTTGAACTTATTCACATATTCTCTCACCGTCATGTCTCCTTGCTTCAAGGCTATGAACTTCTCTAGTTGCAAATTTGCCTCCGCAGACGATAAAAACTTAAGCCCAAACCTTGCCCTAAAGTCGGCCCAGGTTTCTACGGGCCTAGTAGCACTGGTGACCTCCCACCAATAAGAAGCTTCCTCCTTTAGTAGCCAAACCGCCAACAGAACCTTTCTATGGTCCTCTATATCAAAGATGGCAAAGAGATCTTCGGTCTCCTTCAACCAATTTCTTGCTTCCACAAAAGTCTCCGTCCCAATAAATTTTTTGCCACCCATTGCCTTGAAGTCCTTGCAAACCTTGGCAAAATCGGCTTGTGGTTGCTGAGGAGGAGGAGGAGGGGGTGGAACCTCAGTGATAGTGGGAGTGGTTGCTGGACCTGCATTGTTGGCCCTAGCTTCCAAGTACCTCCGGAACCATCCGGGAATGGTGACTCCCTCAGGAAGATTGAGATCGGCCATGCTGAAAAAAAAAGGAAAAGATAGATTTAGAACGAGGAAACGAAGGATAGTGCTTATGGCTCTTGGGGGATAGCCTTTCAAAATAAACTAGACTTTTCTTTGGAAAATACTTAATTGGTTTTGAAAATAGCTTTTAAAAGTAACTTTAAAACCCTTTTTGCTCCAATCTTGTAAACCTTATGCTCTGATACCAAATGTAACACCCCACCTCCGCCAGTGCCACTCTTGCAAGGGCACTGACTTTGGAGGGGCGTTTAAACAAGGTAAACATGCATGCAGATATCACAAGACAGAACATATAATTAAAAAAAACAGAGTAAATATAGCAGCGGATAAAAACTAGCATATCAAAACCATAAGTTAAGTTACAACACAGTACTTGATCATTATTTTCCATAAACAAAGTCTAGAAACATAAAACTGGAAACTGGAAAGGAAAACATAAAGTAGCTATCCCCAAGGTAGAAAACCATAGCGAGCTCAAGTCCAAAGCATACATGAGCTATCCAGGAAAAGCAGCTAAGATCCAAGCTAAGTAATGGTATTCCCGCCCTGTAAACCTGGGGGGGGGGGGGAACGAAAGAAAAGAGGCGAAAGAAAATGGGTCAGTCAAAAGACTGGTAAGTCCTACCTACTATTGTACAACAACTAATAAAGTTAACTGTATATGTAAACAAGGATGAGTCATAGGATGATAACTGGCATGGAAAAAGTCAACAAGACAGATCAAGTGTGGCACCGCATATACAAGGTTGAGGTTTGCACCAAGTGTACTAGTATCACAAGTCATGTCAAGTGTAAACAAGAAGTGATCCCCAGGCCCAAGTTTGGCCCAACATCATGAATGACCTAAACCAAGGTCTAGCTAGCACGGTCTAGTCGATCGGCTCTCCTAAAGCCTAACTCGTCAAGTGTCGGTGTCATACGGCCCAACTACGAAGTGTAGCTAAACTGTGCTAGGTCCACCCTAGGGGGTATCAAGTCCTAGGGTGTCAACCACTGACACAAACCAAGCACGCACAGTTTAAACCTACTGGTGCCCGTGCCTGCTTTTTCAACTACGGACCATGTGCACGACCATGGCTCGCCTGAACCTACACCGGCGCACCTACACAGCCGTCGTCTTGGTCGCTTACATGTCATCCCAGTAATCGTGCCCCACCCTAGCCTAGTCCCTAGGGTATCATGATACAACTAAGAGGGTTACTGGTGCAAAGGACCACGTAACTAGGGTTTCCTTAATGGGTTAAACGTGGTTAACCCAACTCATCCAAGTACCAAGTTGGTTAAGTGTACCCAAGGTTCATGACTTAACCCTATCAACCCATCGTGTTTAATTGGTTAAGTATTCAAGCGGTCCATGACTTTACCCTACCATGTGGCATTAATTAATTTAATGCACCCAACCTCTCACATTAGACCTTGTTGTGGTTACTAGTTAGGCCGGGCGGGTCCGGGTAGGTTTACACCACAACTTAGTCTAACCTCGGGTTTCACGTGCAACATGACCAACTACTCACATTGGGTCGTATTGCTTGTAGCCACTAGTTAAGCCGGTCGGTTCCGGGTAGGTTTATGCTACAAGCTCAACCCAACCTCGAGTTGGCCATCCTCATGTTTTCTAAGTGTCATGTCCATCATGTTTCCAAAACACATTACAAATTTTCAAGCAATTGGGTAGACCTAACTTAATAGGTAAATTCCCAATGGGTAGACCTAACTTAATAGGTAAATTCCTAAGCTTACGTTTTTATGTCTTTTAAGTTTACCCAACCCCAAACGCAATCCCCTCGCTTACATATCGCAATAGCGCATAAAGGATAGAAAGAGGGAACTTGGCAAAATCATGACATAAAGGTGTTGGAGCCACAAGTTAAACATGGTGGCATATGAGACAAAGATGTGATCACAAACTTGCATATCATGTTATCAACTTGCAAAATATTCCTAAGCATGCATAACATCATTTTAACTTGCATAGTGTTCATATGCATGCATAACATGGTTTCAACTTGCATAAGGTTCATATGCATGCATAACATCAAACTTGGCAAATAGGCGGAACATGGCCATAGATAGCATGAGATAAGGACTAGTAACATGCATATAACATTATATGCATGTTAATACAAGGTTTATGAGAGTTTCAAAGTTGCATCATGCAACATTTCCAACCAAAGATCACATCTTTCTATGCATAAAGCCAAGGTAATGACTTTACTAACATGCATAGAGTAAGCTTATGCATAAAATCATAAGATCAAAGCACATATCATGATTAACCCCAAACTCAACTTGCAACATAACATATTAACTTCATAGTTAAAATACAAGAGTAGAAATAGGCTTACAATGCTTATGTGGACTCAAATGAGTATAGCAAATGTAAGAAACCCCTTATGCAACAAATTAAAACCCCAAAATGCAAGCAAACTTGATCAAGACTCCTCCTTTATGATGCCAATAGAGAAACAAGACTTTAATGCAAGCTAAAGAGGATCATACAAGCCTAAATACACTTGTATGCATGGAAATCTCTTAGAAATTTGATTTAGGAATTTATGAAGAGAGTGGAGGCCATGAGAGGATTGATTTTGCCATAGTTTAGTTGTAGGATAGATTAATGATGATTTAGGGTAGGTTAGGGTCTTATTTATAGATTAGGCAAGTGTTTTAGGCCATAGGATTAACCCTAGGATAGATCCCAGCCCTCAAAAATCGTCACAAGCCTCCAAAACAAGACCAAGGGCGAAAACAGGTGCACCAGGCCAGCCAGGGTCAAGCCAGAAGGCTGTGCAGGTTTCTGGCTCGACACGGGCGCACTTCCCAAGTGCGCCAGTGTATTTTTGTGCTGGCGCACTTCCCAAGTGCGCCAGTGCATTCTGGCTTGTTTTCGGTTTTTCTGCCTAACTTCGTTCGTCCATATCTTCTTCATACGGACTCCGAATTTCGGAAACTCGGACTCTATTTCGCGTATTTTTCTGAGACGAACGCAATGGCATAGCCCGTTTCCCTTGATTCAGATTTTAGAATTAAATTCTGCCTCAATTTATGTTATAACAGGTTATTGAAAATACGGGTTGTTACAATACTGATGTGCCAATATATCAGGTTTAAAGCTTTTTGTACCTTATTACATTAACTCCTCTCGTGTATAAACTGGTATGGACAATAATAAAAATACTGTGTTGTCGAGCAATGCCTTACGATTTCAGAAATATAATAAAATAGACAAGATAACTTATATTGTGATATCCCAAAACGCTGTTACAGGGTGTAAAATACTCCAAATAAAAAGTTGCTTATTTCTCTAAATAAAAAATTCAGAATTTTTTTATAAATTAAATTATAACTACGTCTCAAAAATCTTATCCAAATTCGAAACCAATATTTAATTATATTAAATATACCGTTATGGCTTATACAAAACTCCGTAGCGACTTTCTGAAAATTTGATTTGGACATAACTTACAGTCTATAAGACGAAATCTCTATTTTTCTCTTTTATTAGAAAGCTACGGTTTAATAAATTCAAGCGTTTCTTGTTTCATTGAATTCAGACTTATATTGGATTCTGTAAATCTAATTGAAGTTCAAAATGTTAAATTACGAACTACCGCGACTATTTCGAGCTCGTTTTAAATTTTAAAAAATTAATACCTTCACCATTTTTTAATAATTAAATTTTTTATTTTAATCCATTATGTAATTTCAATACAACATTTGAAATAAATTTAAACATTTCAAAATTAACGGCAAAAAATCCGGGTCAATACATTCCTCCCCCCTTAAAATAATTTCGTCCTCGAAATTGCTAAGTAGTAAAAATGCTATAACTCTATCTCCTCATAACCTACTTAGTTGAAATCTTATATTCCATATCTTCATAACCTAGTTCTTACCCGACCTTCGAATTCTCGTACCAATACTCGACAATTCATACTTCTTTCCAAATGATCTGCCCACCATTTTTTCGGACAATCCATCATCACTTTCTCAGCTTCCATCCATATGCTCTTCTGCATTTCCACACTGATTCCAATTGATTTTAAATCCATTTATCAATTTCATTATTCCACTGAAAGTTTTATTAACTAATTCTAGTTTCGTTATTTCGATTACAATTAACACTCGATTTTAAATTATCAAAAAAATTCTTGAAAATTTTCTAACTCTTTAGATTTTCGAAAAATTTCTCATGCATCTCCTTTGCACCGCTCAATCGGTACAAACACAACTCGCCTTTCTAGGCCTACTCCAGTCCATAAGAAAATTTAAAAGCCAAGTGGCTTACCCCATAGGCTCATAAAACCATCAAACCCAAGTAATATTGTAAACATGTACCTTTTTGTCAGACATAAATTCTATCTCTTGCATTTTCTTCCATTCAATATCTGCTTCGTATACATATATCCATTTCCAGTTGGTTTCAAAATAATCCAACTTCCAGTTTTTAACTCTCTAATCAACTTCTGAATAGTTCACTTCCATTCTATCATTTCAAATATGGTTTCTATTTAAGTTAATCAAGTTATTATACTTGAATTCAAATTTATCACAATTCAATTTCAATTAACAACATCCAATATATATTCAACTTGCTTATTCATAAGTCGAATTCATATTAATAATTTGAATCTCAACATTTTTCTTTATTTAATTTCATTTAGAATTATTTTTAATCCAATCCAATTTTATATAACTTAAGTTAAATTTCAATTCATTTGATACATTTTTACCATTTCAATCTATTCAACTTATACAAGTAAATTTTTTAATTTCAGAATTCAAATTTATGGGTTTTACTTCAAATCAGTTTGAAATCATATATATTTATATACATACATATATATAATCAATTCAATTCAAAACATTTGAATTTCAAAAATATCATGTCCTTTTCAAACAAATTTTTCATTCCCAAATTACTACGGTAGCAATCTATCACTCAAAAAATTGAAACTGAATACCTATAATGTAGGGATCCATTATCAGAATTATTTTCTTTCCACTAAAGTGATATCAGTGCTTAATCACTTTAAAAATCCATTTAAACCTATTCTTATTCAAAACTCCTTCAAAGTAATGATATATTACCTTTAAAAATACTTCAGAAAAGATTTCTAAACATCCGGGATTTAAATTCTTAAATTCTAGTTTGAATTTAATTCCAGTTCATCTCATTAGTACACATTATCCAAATACAAACTATATTTGGTTATATATAATCATTTTATTATTTTATTATTTTATTCGATTGTAATAACAATTAACATATTAATATATAATATCTCATAAATTATTCCTTTTATATCAAAATAATTTTTAGGCAAAATTATTTCACTTACCCGTTTTAAAACAATACTATGTCGAATTGCTTTGTTCGAGCATTTAGAAACACATATTGATATAGTTATACATCCTGTATCGACCAAAATTTATAAACTAGGCAACACAATACAAAACACTTTTTATACAATCCATAAGTACGCGCTCATATATAATAACTCAAACTCAGTCTAGGGTATTACTAACCCCATCTCTATTGAGTTACGCCACAGAGCCCAGCTTATCACTCAACCTTCAGCTCTGATAACAAATGTAATGGCTCGAATTTCCGTACTCCTTCAGTCGACTAATAACACCATACGTCCAACCCAAATTGCATTGAAATACGGATCATTATTTGAAAGAAGTTAGAGGATGAGAATAGAAAGAAAGAAATAATAGAATAGAAGAAAACAAAGATCACAAACTCACAGCGGAACGAATAAAATATATTAGATAACATAAACTTTGAAACATAATTCAGTAATTTTATATACATGCCATCATCAGAGCACAACAATTATTTCTAGAACAGTTATAAACACCTGTTTCCATAAATGAAATAATACACAGCGGAAAATATGATAGTCTATAGCTAAATGGTGAAGCCTCCTGCTGCAAGCTCCTCCAGGTGAATCTGAAAAATCCGGACTACTTGACTGCCCGTACAAATTTGGGCACCCAAGAGTTAGGAAAAACAAAACAAAATAAACTCTGGGTCAGTCATGGGACTGGTATGAGTAAACTCCAACCGTTTGTTTGACTTTCAAAAATCCTTTCAAAAGAAACGATAATCGTAAGACCGATCCACACATAAACACGGATGGTTTTTACCTTACGATAACCAAAAATATTTTGATATCAAATCCAGTGATATTATAATAGTGTCTACATCAAAAAAATAGAATCTAGTAGAATGCTTGCATCTCACGCTCTATTTATAATATAAAATCAAAAATCGCAGGGCGCTTATTGGAGACTGGATTTCCAACATGACAAGGTATGGAACCACCTTTCGATAATGTATCTCTAGAGGGGAATACACTGGGTTCAACAAGAACGTCTTACAACCCAGCCCATACATGGTTGGCCACTCATTTAACTTGAGTGTATTGAGCATATTATCACCAACGGTTGTGATCAGCAACCGTTACCGAAAACATACAGCAGCGAATAGAATAAGAAGCAAATGAAATTCCCCTAAATCAGGTGATAATACCCCTAATGGGAATGACCCACATGACCATGTTGCCTTCCCGATTTTTGTCATTTTCCGGTTGATGAGGCTAGAGGTCACGATCATCTTTCAGCACATCTTGCCATCATTTACTTTGAATGTCACCTTATCAGATCCATACATATATGTTGTTCTGGGCAGGACAAACCGAAGGCACCATTCTATTAATCCAAGTTGGGAAGTTTCTACCTAGGATTAACATAACATCCCTTGACTTCACTCCGTCTTCAATCATCTTCAGCATAAGTTGATTCGTAACGCTTATACCAATACGAAGTGGTTTTCAGATATTAAATCTGATCCCGATCTCTTTGTATTGACAACGGAGGCATAAAATAAACAAAAACTTTGATAGTCGATGATTTAACTATCAAAGGAACATCCATACAATCAACGGTCCTATTTCCAAAAGGAAATTCTATCGATCAAGCATCAAACAACACTGGCCCCTTATTAATTCCTTATTATATATAAATTCCAAATTCCCATCTCCCGTCTTCTAGATCTTTTCAAAATCCAATTGTTTTTATTGATTCTTGGAGAACATTTCCAATACCATAATTTCTTTATTCGATAAAATATCTCTTATTCCAGTTAGAAAACATTTCTAAATATTCATAAATCATTATTTTCTATATTCAGAAAATATACCTTATTAATATCGGAAAATATTTTCATATTTCATTTCTTAATTCCTTGTTGACCAATTCATTTCATTTTCTACGCATAGAAAATATTTCTCATTTTATTTGGGGAAACATTTAAAATTTCTTTAAATTGACGCGATGTTATAAAACAACGTTATTATAACTCAAACCACTAATCGTTTATTAACTAGCCATATTGCTAACCAATCTTCACTATCGAACCTTAACCATTCCTCTATCAATCATGAAGTCAGTCAAGTTGGGGTATAATTACCTCTCAGACCTTAATTGAACAACATTCTCAACTTTGAAATAGTCAAAGCTCACAACTTCAAACAAAACATCGCTTACGCGACTCTCAGATTCAATCTAAGAATGCACTTCTTCTACGAAAAAAACATTTGTTATAACGATAGCGTTACAATCGCTGTTTCCAATATTTGATTTATAAAAACATTCATTATAATGACAACGTTAAAATTGCTATTTAGATTTACAAAATATTTATTATGACAGTAGCGTTAAAATCGCTGTTTAGATTTACAAAATATTTATTATAACTGTAGCGTTATAATCTCTGTTTCCACATATTTAGTTTATAACAATATAAGTTGTACTTATTAATTTCAATAAATAAATTAATACATAAATAAATAATTAATTAAATTTGATTCAAATGGAAAGTAAAAATAACTACTTCCCTAAATTCAATATAATCGAATTCTAATAAATAACTTTCTCTCGAATAATTCATATTTGATTTATACTCTGAACTTCGGAATTTATCTACCATTAATTCAAATTCCAAATTCACTTTTGAATTTATCCCTTCCAAATCATTATCAGTTTCGATTATAACCATTCAGTCTACAAAACGTTACCACACTTGATTTTATATTCCGAATTTTTGAACTAAAACTCATCGTTTCTTTTAAAACGATTGCCCATTTTCCTTTTTACTCAATTTCCAATCTAGATTCATATTTCAAATCTAAATTTCCTTTAGAAATATTTCATTTGCAAAATATTTGCTTTAAACCATTATTCACTTTAACCGTGAATATATTTTTTTATATACAATCAACTTCATTTGATTTTATCATTTCAAATCCAAATTCATCCATAACTTCTTTTTAAAATTTATCCATAGAAAATCTCATTTTTTATTTCAAAATATTTATAATATTGTTTACAATTTCTTTTTTAACTACTAAGTTTAAATCCAATTTCCATTGGTTTCAAAATCATTTTTCACTTTTCTATATAAATTCAATTTTTTCCACTATAAATATTTCATTGAATTTAAAATGTCATTTATAATTTAATCTTCTCAATTTCTCTATTAAAAACATATTTTTATTTAAAATCTCCCTTTAAACCTTATAGTGATTTTTCATTCGATAATAAGATATCAATTTCAAGCCAAATATTAGTTATTCAATGATAATTATTTCCTTTCAGCCATACATATCGTTTATAAATTTAACTACTTGTTTTATCCATTAAAACAAGTTTCTACTTTCAAATCTATTCGGAATCCAATTTCTAGTTTTGAAAATAAATTTTCTTTTTTCTTAAATCTCCAATTTATTTTCTACATTCGAAAATATATTTCGGTTTAAATACCAAAATTCTAAGGCCAGGGCAATTCAACACAGCATAATCAATCACAGTATATATCACAGTGGATAACAAATAATAATATAAATGTTGGGGGATCCAGTTGGATCCCTCCAACCTGTTTCCCCGCATCCACAGAAGTTAATCAACATATATAACCACAATAATATTAATTTCACGTCAATATGAAATATCAGGGTGAACAGAATTAATAATTGATCAATGATATATTATGTCAACCAATTCAACAAATTTTTCAACAACTCATCCAGAAAACCATCACAAAGTATAAAATTACTACAAATAAATTTAAAACTCGTTTATATAAAAATACGAACGAGCCAGAATTAAGTGAGCTTACTCACCTTGTTTGCCGTTGATGATTCTGCCTTTGTCTCATTTAAAATGAAATAGACGTTTAATTTTCCCAAGAAATTTCGATAGCTCAGTTCTTAGCCTCATAAATTCCATAACGTAGATTTCGTCGTTACCGTCCCAACGTGACCGGTTTTGTCTGATTCTGTTTTTAGACGAGTTGATTACACGTTTTATATGTTATCAATTATATATAAATATATATAATAAAATTGTTTAATTTATTTAAGCCATATAATTAACTTTAGTTAATTATTTGATTACCATATATGATTTAGGCAGACCAAGTCTTCTTCTCCAATACGATTCTTCCCTGCCCTTTACGAAACCAACCTGCTGACTTATCTTTGACCGCTTTAATCTACTTCCTCTTACCATGAAATTATCCCTTAATCATCATTCTTAGCTCCAAAATCACGAATTACCCTGCTACAAGCTATGATCGAAACTCCCCTGATTGTTTCCTTCCACTACTGTAACTCGCTCCTTCACAAAAGACATCTCCACTCCCAAAATTTCCTTTAGATTAAAATTCATATAGGTTCGAAAAATTCCACCATAATGTTGCTTCCACCGTTTGTACCATTCCCTTTAATTATATATATATATATCCCAGGCTTCATTCGTTTGAAGCTTCCCATCACGCAGGGCCCTCACCATCTTTCCTCTGTGCTGATCTAGCAACACCCACCTCCCATTTCATGAAGCCTGTCCCTCTTTATTTCCATTATAGTCATGCATCCTCCCTGATGTTGCTTCACCCATAAACCATCATTCACCTTTAACTCTGGTTCCCACTTAAACCCATATGACTGTAGCTTGTTGGAGTTTTAAAGCTTACAACGGTTAAGTTCACACCCCTCCATTGTTCCGATACCGAACCTCTGATAACTGCCTCCTCTAAACCCCAGCGCCACCATACCCTAGCCGACGGTCAAATTTTGAGCATGGAAAAATGGATTGCACCCTTTAAAGACTGTATATGGGTGAAGAGCTAAATGATAGGATTTTAAGCATTTTATTTGGTGAATTTTCGTTACGATTTTGATTTTTAATGAATTTATGAGGTTCAGCTTTTCACGTTTGTAATCCTCTCAAAAGAACGAGATGTCCAGGCTTTTAAAAGAAAGAGTTGCGTGATGGGTACGGCTTTGAAAGCTTGGAAGGCACGAGTTACAGTTAGCTTCTCATGCATGGTATTAAAAATCTTAGCAAGCATGGTTTCACTAATTTGGGGGGAACGTTGTTGGATAACAGGGAAGGCGTACTGAAATGTTATATACATTTATACATTTTAAACACTAGTATACAGTGTAAACGCAGGGACTACCCATTTTAAATGCATGGTATTTAAAAGTGGAGTTCCACCATTTGTTTTAATACGAGTGCTGTTTCCTATGAAGGCATGGGATTTTTATTTCGATATAAAGATAAGGTAAGATAAGATAAATTGAGATATATAACTTGTGTGCTGGGGATACTGATGTGCCAATATATTAGGTTTAAAGCTTTGTGTACCTTATTATATTAATTCCTCTCATGTATAAACTGCTATGGACAATAATAAAATACGGTGTAGTCGAGCAATGCCTTACGATTTCAGAAATATAATAAAATAGACAAGATAACTTATATTGTGATATCCCAAAACGCTGTTACAGGGTGTAAAATACTCCAAATAAAAAGTTGCTTATTTTTCAAAATAAAAAATTTTAGAATTTTTTTATAAATTAAATTATAACTACATCTCAAAAATCTTGTCCAAATTCGAAACCAATATTTAATTATATTAAATATACCATTATGGCTTATACACGACTCTATAGCGACTTTCTGAAAATTTGATTTGGACATAACTTACAATCTATAAGATGAAATCTCGATTTTTCTCTTTCATTAGAAAGATACAGTTTAATAGATTCAAGCGTTTCTTGTTTCAATGAATTCTAACTTATATTGAGTTCTGTAAATTTAATTGAAGTTCAAAATGTTAAATTACGAACTACCGCGACTATTTCGAGCTCGTTTTAAATTTAAATAAAGTTTTAATACGTTCACCATTCCTTAATAATTAAGTTCGTTATTTTAATCCATTATATAATTTCAATGCAACATTTGAAATAAATTTAAATGTTTTAAAATTAACAGTGAAAAATCTGGGTCGTTACATAACTCCAAGCCTACGAATATCTTTTCGCATTTCTTTAGCCAAGCCTGAGCCTCAGTCACTGTCCCGCGACCAGTGAATGGCACGCCTCCCAAATTCTTGAATTTCTTAGCCAATTTATCTAGATCGAAAGGTTGCGGGGGTGGTAGCACTACAGCCTCTAGATTAGGTTGGTTTTGAGCAGCGGGGATTTCACCACTTCCTTGGTTTCTGCCTGCTCCACCTCTACCTCTAGCTCTCATACTCATCTCAGTCAGTTCTGTACCATCTAGGAAAGACTCAGACCAACAGAAATGATAATTTTTTAAGGAATGGTAAAAAAAGAAAGACATGTGGAAAAATGATGATGTAATGACTGATTATTATGTGCTATTCTGCTGTACCATTCTAGGACATCACTAATCCTATCTCTAATGAGCTACTCACCTTAGAATATTGATGATTCTATTTTGGCGAATTGTTTTAAATATGTTATACTCCGGAGCTAAGATTAACCTAAGCTATGATACCAACTGTGATAACCCCAAACTCCTGTGCCATAGAAGTAAAGATAATCATCGGAATATAACACATTTATCACAACAGCAAATTACAGATAACAGTATAACACATGAAATCATAAGATAATATCATCATCATAGCAGCGAAATCATAAATGTCATCATCATCAGAGTTGCACAGACACAGGATACAACTTAGTACATAAAAGTTTCAAGCAAATAAAAATAAGTCTAGAACATCATCAATTAAAACATAGATAAAATGATGTCTAAGTGTCCAAAATACAGATAAAAGATAGTCTTTGTTATCTGCCAAAAGAGCACACCATGCTGCGGTGCATATCCAAAATAAAGCCTGTTACCTATTTACTTGGCTGCCGTGTGAAAATAAGGGCACCCGAGTTTGCAAGTGAAAACAAACTACGAGTCAGTCATGGGACTGGTATGACAAGTCTTACTTAACTTATCTAATAATAAAGATAATCACAGGACCTCGCCGCTAACGCAGAACGGGTTTACTCCATTGGATTGCCAGTGCATAAATTAAGTAAATCTTTTAAAATAACGTGATGCTTTTTAGAAAAATGAAACCATTATAAGACTTAAGTCCCATCACACAATGCAACGCGAACCGGAGGATAAAGTTTTACCTTATAATGGTCAAACATGATTGATACATATAAAACCTGATATTATTATTAGTGTCTAATCAGTTTAAAACACTTTCAAAGTACATGTATCAATCCTAAACGGTATAGCTACCATATACAATGTCGCCCTATATAGGTTTACAATCAAATCCGTAATGTCGTATTGGAAATAATGTTTCCATCATGAGTCAAGACTAGGGATGGTCTCCTTACCGATTCGAGACACTCTAGCAAATGCCTCAGGGCTCGGACACTGGCGAACCCTTGGATCCTGCATGGTCGATCCACACATACATTAGTGGATTAGTTCTATCACTTGGCCAGTAGCGACCAATATATCGAGGCCTCGCAATTTATCATCCACTTAAGTAAAAATTGTCTGGGCTCCATACCATGACACCACTTCTAGTTAGAAAGAAATGTCGTGCACTCCCTGCGTTCCCTTATCCCATTTCTGACTCTTACCGGGGTGCGAGGCTCGTGAAGTAACGCTATACACAAAGCTACACTAATTAAAGATGTGTTTTGATCATCAACCACAAGGCTCTGCTTTTCAACAAAAGCCTTGATCATTTGCAACTTAGCATGCCACATTGACAATTCACTCCATGTTACTGATATCTATCAATATACAACCTCTAAGTTCGTACGTCTCAGAGGAGGGTGTTAAGAAAGATAATAAATACTCTGCCACCAAACAGATAAATATTTAATAGAAATCAATTTACACAGAATGAAATCCAATGTCAGACACATGTCCATTTACAAGTCCGTTCTGGGTCTGAACGAAACCGGAGACAACTTATTCCTCGTCCCGTATGTCCAACACGAAAGAGAGGTTCTCGCATATCCGGACAATCAACAAGTACGTCCGGATAACTTCCACTTTAACCCTTTACTGAGAGCTAACCAATGCAGGGCATTAGTAGTCGTCCATTCGATGTGAAGATCGCCGGTCTTCAACCACCATCTTCCATGTCCTCGGCTTTTAATCGTCATATAATTATTTGAAATGAGATTTAACTTGGCCTTTTCAAATAATTCTTGAATATTTATAATTTAAATCATTTCTTATCGTTAATAATATTTTATAATGATTTATCGCTATTTTTGTTTATGTAAAAATAGCCCATTCAATTCGAACGACGCTTCAGGCCATAACGCGGCCCTGGCGGTGTTTTCACCCAAATTTGAATTCCACATTTCTTGAAATCTAACTGTTGGATCTTAAAAAATTTAATATCATTCGGAAGATATTTCCAAAGCGAACCCAACGGTTCCAGTTTTGGAAAAATCCGACGGTCGGATCTTTCGGTATAATCGTTTAAAGTTACGATTCCGAAACACGAACTACCGCGCGCGATTAGTTTTATTTTCGTTTATATTTATATTATATATATAAATATAATACGTTCGACGATTTCAACTGACATGTTAAAAATAATGTTTTAATCAAACGAGATCATATTCTCGATTCTTTTATTCCAATTTAACATGATAAAAATGCCATTTTTTATAACATAACATGTTTTACATAAATTCCTTTTTATTCTAGCATAACATATTAAAATGTCCTTTTAAATGACAAAACATGTTTAACATGTTATTCTTTTTATTCTACTTAACATGATGAAAGTTACATTTTAATGGACAAATCATATATTAACATGTAATTATTTTTCTACTTCGCTACCATTCAAATAATAATGTTTTTATAAACAAAGCATGTATTAACAAGTGATCATTTTTCTTTGTCGCTAACATGTAAATGATTACATTTTGATAAACAAAGCATGTATAAATAAATGATCATTTTTCTACGTTACGAACATGTAAGTGATTTCATTTTCACAAACAAAACATGTATAAATAAATGATCATTTTTCTACGTTACTAACATGTAAATGATTTCATTTTGACAAACAAAACATGTATAAATAAATGATCATATTTCAACGTTATTAACATGTAAATGATTTAATTTGACAAACAAAACATGTATAAATAAATGATCATTTTTCTATGTTACTAACATGTAAATGATTTCATTTTGACAAACAAAACTTGTATAAATAAATGATCATTTTTCTATGTTACTAACATGTAAATGATTTCATTTTGACAAACAAAACATGTATAGATAAATGATCAATTTTCTATGTTACTGACATGTAAATGATTTCATTTTGACAAACAAAACATGTAGAAATAAATTATCATTTTTCTACGTCACTAACATGTAAATGATTTCATTTTTACAAACAAAACATGTATAAATAAATGATCATTTTTCTAGTTACGAACATGTAAATGATTTCATTTTGACAAACAAAACATGTATAAATAAATGATCATTTTTCTACGTTATTAACATGTAAATGATTTCATTTTGATAAACAAAACATGTATAAATAAATGATCATTTTTCTACGTTATTAACATGTAAATGATTTCCTTTTGATTAACAAAATCTCTTTAATGAATCAACCCTACAATAAAAATATAATTTTTATTGCCCAATTTTTTTTTAACATGATTCCTTTTTAATGAATCAAACGTACACTAAAAAAATGTTATTTTTAATATTTGAACCTTTTATTTAAAGCATGTTTCTTTTTTTTTATGAAACTACATAGACTAAAAAGGTCATTTTTTTTTAATGTCTAAACATTTTATTGAAAACAGGTCTCTTTTTAATGAAACTAACATACACTAAAAATGTCATTTTAAATATCTAAACATTTTATTTAAAACATGTCTCCTTTTAATGAAACTAACATACACTAAAAATGTCATTTTTAATGTCTAAACATTTTATTGAAAAACATGTAAAATCTTGTGATTCATATATACAATAAAAAGATTTTTTTATTGTATAAACAATTTATTTCCAACATGAAAAATTATACTTTAACATGTTATTATTTTTAATGAATCAATGCCATAATAAAGATGTAAATTTTAAGGTTGACAAATTTTATTCAAACAATGAATATATTGTTTATTCATACATACAATAAAAATGGGATTTTTATTGTAGAAACAAATTTTATCCAACATGAACATTTTATTTTCATATATACAATAAAAATATGGTTTTTATTGTATAAACAAATTTAATCTAACTTGAACACTTTATTTTCATATATACAATAAAAATATGATTTTTATTGTATAAACAAATTTAATCCAACATGAACATTTTATTTTCATATATACAATACAATCCAATCACAATCAATCAATTCACATATATAAATTTCACATCGAAATCAACAATTAATTTTATTTTAAATTAGAGATCTCACATTGGTTTTGAATTCTTCAAAAATTGTAGATCGCTCTAAAAAAAATTCCGGACACTTCTAAAATGTAGTAGACACTACCACAATCCCAACGGTTCCTGGTTCATGCGATTTCGATATTGAAGGAACAAGTTATGAATTTTTAAAGGTTCATAGTATTTAAATTTTATTAATGAATTAATTAATTTAAAAAAAAAATATACCTTCTTCTTCTTTACAGAAACAAGGCCGATCCCTTTCTCGTTTGTTCAAAATTTGGTCTACATCTTGTGATCAACACACTTCACTTCGCGACGATTGGACAGTGCCACGTCGGAGAAGGGAGAGCGGTGCACCGGGGGCCCCATGATGGTCAGCTCGATTGGTTGATGGAGGTGGGGCGACGGTTGATGCGACCGAACTTCGAGGAGGTGGTGCGATCAAAATACCCCACTACAGGTAGCAATGTTCATATGGATGTGAAGATTGGAGAGAGTACTACAAAATACTCTAAAGGATCAATGAGTTTCGGCGTGAGGATTGAGAGTAATTGGGGGTGTAATAACCCGGAAATCTGAGCCAATTTAAAAAAATTTATTTTGGCAATTTTAGTGAATTTTGAATATTTAAAATGAATTATTTTAAATGAAACAACGAGAAATGTTTTTTTGAATAGAAATAGAACGTATATATTTATATAGATCGTCGTTAAAATATAAATATTTTATTTTAATTATAAAAGGAATTGAAAATGGCGCGGTAGTTTGAAAATTCGATTTCAAAGTTCAAATGAGTGTACAGGATTCAAAATAAACCGGATTTTAGCGAAATAAAAAATATTAGAATCTATTTGAGAATATTTTCCAACAAATCCGAAAAATTGAAATTTCATAGCGGGAATAAAAAGTTATGTCCAGTTAAAAATTCAGAATAGTCGCTATGGAATTCTGGCCCTTAAAAATGGGAATTTTGCAAATGACCTCTGTTTTCGACGAAACCACTTTTGTTGGATCTGTGATGTCAAGTTATTGCTAGGTTTCAAAATTCGTAATTTTTTGAATCAATATGTGAGCGCGGCAAAGGAAAACGCGTTTGACCAATTTCAGTTGATTTTAATCGACTGGAAAATGGACATTTTTAAAATGGTCTCAGAATTTGACGAAATTAGTTTTGCTAGGACCGTATCGTCAATACGAAGATAGAAATAATTTTTCTGTAATTTTTAGAGTCCGTATGTGGCCTCTGTAAATTAAAATATACGTTCAAATTCAATTTATATGTATTTATATTTTAATTTCAATGGAAACTGAATGTAACAGCCGAATTAAGTTGCGAAACATATTCCATTGCGTTCGGAATAGGGATAATTAGCTAGGGACGAAAGTCGTTGGGTGTCGTTTGGAGTTTGAAATAAAAGTCAACCCTTTAGTGGATCAAAAAGAAAATAAAATAAATAAAAATATAAAACTTTTACATATACCCCCTGTTCATTTTCTCGTTCAACTCCCTGACCCCAAATCGAAAAACAAATCCCATCGCCTCTCAACCCTAGAGCCACCGTCGTCCATAGCCCCCTTCTTTCGCGCCGCCACCTCCCCAGGCGGAACCGCCGATCCCCCAACCTCCGTCCTCTCTCCACTCGCAAGCCCCAATCCCCCCATTTCGAAAACCTTAGCCAAAACCCGCCGCCGTCCCACTGCTGAAGACCACCGCCGACCACCAGGGAGACCGTCGCCGCTGCTGCACCCCTCCCCGACTCCGGCACCGACCCTCCAGACCTCTAGCAGCCTCTTCCACCACCAGGACGGAAATGAACGTGAGTTTTTATAAGTCTGTATATATATAATCTGATTTTGATTTAATATTAAGATTCGATTTTTAAAACAAAAAGATTATATTTTTATTTATATGGGAAAGCGTTGTAAAAAGATAAGATTTTTCTTTTATTGTCGTAAAGATGGGATTTTTATAATATGAAAATATAATTTTTCTTTGATATGAAAATATAATTTTCTTGGATATAAAAATATGATTTTTATATAATAGAAAGATTAAAAATATGATTTTTATATAATAGAAAGATTAAAAATATAGTTTTTATATTAAAAGTGAACAAATAAAAATGTTGTTTTTATTTTTAAAGATAGCGGTTTAAAAATATAATTTTTATCTGTATAGTAGCGGAATAAAAATATAATTTTTATTATGAAGGCGAAGTAAAAATATGTGATTTTTATATATGTAGGGATTACGGGCAACGAAAGTGACAAAAGGCGAGCCCGGCGAAGGTTTTCTACATATGAAAAGTCGTGGCGTTTGGTTTAGCGAATCGGTGAGAACTCCTCACCTTTAATTTATTTCTAGTTTGAAATATATACTAGGATGCAGACGGTGCTTAGCAGCACCTGACACCCGTCGTCCACAGACCATGGACGACTTGTTTGTTGTGTGTTTGGATTGATTTGTTTGTGTGAAAATTGATTTTTGATGTGGAATGGATTATTTAAATTCATGTGTTGAATAAAATAAAATATATATTCATGTGTTGAAAATAAAATATATATTCATGTGTTGAAATAAAATATATATTCATGTGTTGAAATAAAATAAGTATTCATTTACAAATCGAACGATTTGTTTATGTACACCGACTTGACTAATATGGAATGGGACGATAAATTTTACACATCGCCCAACTGCACACATAAAAATCTGTGTTTGTTGATTTGGAACCCCATACGGGTATTGGGATGATATTTGACGTACACTAATCCCGATTGTTTAGTTGTATGTCAATCGATGGGTTGACAGACTGTGTAAGCGTTAATTATTGATATTTAATACTTAAGTAGTTGTGTGGTGCACTCTGGATGGTAGTTGATTATTTATCGTTGCTATTATATACATGTGTTGTATGGAATCCATATAATTAACATTATATGGTAATTGATTGGGCGTCATTTCAATTTGGAAAATATAGAATATTATAAAATGAAAATTCATGTGTTGAATGAAAGAAAATTCATGTGTTGAATAGAATAAATAGTCATGTGTTGACGATACTCATGTGTTGAGAATATTCATGTGTTGAAACTTATCATGTGTTGAGTAAAATATTTTAACAATAAAATTCTCATTTTTATCAAATATGAAATTAGAAACTAACTGGAAATCAGCTAAGATGAATGGTTTCCTGGGTATTGTTCTGATGTTGGTTTCGGCCTTCGGGGTTAATATTTAGGGAATCATTCTCTTACTAATTTACAGTTAGAGTCTGATTAAGAATTAAATGATATAAAGCACAATTTTATAAAATATATTAAATAATAAAAATAGTCATGTGTTGATGATACTCATGTGTTGAGAATATTCATGTGTTGAAAGAAATATGGATTAATGTGTTGAATAGAATAAATATTCATTTGTTGAATAGAATTACGAAGTTATTGAAATATATAAAGTCGCGTTGATTAGATATGCGCCATTTAGACGAGAACGATATTTGTATCGATTATATTCGTTTTTATAATGATTATAGAAAAGGAAGTGATTTCAAAATATAACGTTTTGAAAATATTATCATTTATAGATTAATGATATGGAATATTCAATTTTGACTAGAAATTGAATATAAAGTTGAAATCGTTTTGAAAACGAAATAAAAAAGATTTATAAAATACGTTTTAAAAGGAAATCGACGAAATATATATAATATATATTATATATATAGAATGGCCTGAATAGAACGCGCCGCGGCAGTTCATGAATTTCGACCATTGACTTCGAATGGATATTACGGGAGATCCGACCGTCGGATTCTCCTAAAACCAGAACAATTGGGTTCGTATCGAAAAGAGCTTTCTAACGAATATTAGAGATTTGAAATCTAACGGTTGGATTTGGAATTATGTCCAAATCAAATTTGGAAAAGGTCGCTGTAAGTGCAGTTCGATGGTCGTTGATGGAAATCGACTGTACGGGCCTTGATAAAATTATTAAAAATAGTAATAATTTGTGTAAAATCATAAGAAATGATTTGTGAAGAATTGGGATGAAAAATTCCAAATTTGAAAAGATAAAAATAGATTTTTATTGAAATGAACTAGTTTTGAACTAGAATTAAAATCCATTTATTTTTGAAATAAATAATGTGGATTTAAAAGGGTTTTAAAAGTAACCAGGATTTCCAATAATTGAATTGGAATGGATTCAAATCGAAATTATCTTTGGAATATTTCGATGTTGGATTTCGTGATCATACAGATATTTTTATGGAAATTTGAAAGATATATTTATATCGTTATTTCCAATACGATATTTGTTGGTCGTAGAATTTGATATTGAATATAAGCCGATATATTTTCTATTCAGATCTTGTATTTAAAATCAAATGGGATTTGGGTTTGTCGTGAATGGTGTCTTCATTAACACTGTTCTTAAACCCAGTTGAGAAGAAGATTAAGTCTTTTTATTTAGATTTAATGAAATATACCAATTAAATGATATTTAATTGGAATAGAATTAGAATGTGATTTTGGGTTTATAGTGAACCGTGTTTTAAATAACATTGGTTCTTTAACCCAGTTAAAGACAGGATGTGATTTCCCAAGTTAAATAATCATTGATAGTGATTATTGGGAAGATTAAAACCAAGTGGAGTTTTAATAAATCTTTAATTAGATTGAAATGATCGAGAATGGGGTATCACCAGTTTTGCTCCAGGCGATAGTTAAATCTTTAATTAGATTTGAACGTGAAATGGTAATTGAATTTACCGATAACACTGTGGTGTTAGATATGAAGTATTACCAGTTTTACTTCATGGGATGAATAAGTTGGGATTGGGAAATAAAATAAATGATTTCTTCGGTGTGGTTCGCTAATCCCGACTAATTTGAATTGATATTCAAAAGAAGATTAAAGAATAAATTTAAAGAATTGTCTTTGATAAAATTAATGGGAACCTTTCCAAAAGTATAAGAATATCTTAATAAAAGAATATTCTGAATTGGAATGAGGCGTATGTTGTGTTTGTGTAACACTTGTTTATTATATACGCGAGTTATTTAGAAAGACCGGGTATATCCCATTCTGAATAACTGATTCGACGTGGTGTCGAGGATGAAGACGATGGTCGAAGACCGGAGGTCTTCACATCGTTTAGGTGATTACTGATGATCTTGATTGGGTTGTACACCCGAGAGGAGGGAATCAGTTGGTGATCGTCCAGACATACATGGAGATCGACGGATATGCAAGGTACAAGGTGCCTCTGGTTTCGTTCAGACCCAGAACGAACTTGTAAATGGACTGTGTGTCTGACATTGGATTTTATTCTATGTGATTGTTTTCTATTATATATATATATATATATCTGTTTGGCGGCGTAGAATTTATTCTCTTTCTTAACGCCCTTCTCTAAGAAGTACGAGCTCAAGGGTTATATATTGATGGATATCAAACGCATGGAGTGAATTGCCTGTGTGGCATGCCTAAGTGGCAAATGACCAAGGCTTTTGTTGAAAAGCAAAGTCTTGTGGTTGATGATCAAAGCACGGCCTGTGTGGCATAGCTTTGTGTAGCGTTGATTCGCAAGCCTCACACCCCGGTTGTGAACCAAAAACGGGAGAGGACCTCAGGGAGGACATGCGTTTTCTTCTAGCTAGGGTGGTGTCAGTGACCTACCAGCCCTGACATTTATATTATTTTCACCTGTGTGGTTTTTGCTGTTGCGAGGCGCCTCGGATATATCGGTGAATGTGTGGAGCCGATGGAGTCATTTGGCTCATTTACGCCCCAAAGGGAGGGGAAACGTAGTGTTCAGGCATTTTAATCCACATCGGTGGGCCGGCCCTGACGATCCAAGGCCTCACCTGTGTCTGGGTCCTGAGGCTCGGGCTAGACAGTCTCGAATCGGTGAGGACTATCTTTTGCCTCGGTTCACAGATGAAAATTCAACTTCTAATACGTGACTTTGCGGTTTTGATTGTATAACCTATATATGGGGACATAGTGGTATGGGGCACTTATGCCGTCTATGATTGATACTTATGATTTGAAATTGTTTTGACACTATACACTTATAGTAATAATAAAACATGAAATTTAACGTATCAAGAATTCTTTGGCTATTATAAGGTAAAAACCCGGTCCTCCGGCTTGCGTTGCATTGTGTGATGGGACCTCGGTCTTATAATAGCTTTATTGTTCTTTATTTAGTATTGCGCTGTTGTTTTATGCATTGATGTTCTTGGGAGGAAACCCGTTCCGTGTTATACGGCGTGGTCCCTTGATTTACCTAACTTTAAAATAAAGATTAATAACTATTTTAGTTCTCACACCAGTCACATGACTGACCTGGAGTTTATTGTTTTAACCTAAACTCTGGGTGCCCTTATTTTGACACGGGCAGCTAGTTAGTTTTGGTTTTGCAGATTTATATTCACAAGATCCCGATTTACAGCTGGAATGATATCCAGAAACCTCTGTATCCGTTTATCTCTTTTAGTTGTGTATTGTATTATTTTTCCGCTGCAGTAATGTATTTAAATCTCTAATAATTTTCTGTTGTGTAATATTTATTTATACTCTGTATATTCTTGTATTCTGATGAAATTGTTGTAATAAGCAATGAAATGTTCTTCTGTTTGCGTTCCGATGTGGCTAGTCCTCAAAGTATCTGGGCTTTCCTTACCGGGGAAGTTCTGGTCTTCACTGTTGGTATCAGAGCTTTGGTTAACAGAGCTCGGAGAACAAGACGCATTAGAACCATACGAAAGAATTCATCAGAAAATGGATTAGTAATATCCAATGAGGATGACTCGTTTGAGATGGGATCAGTAGTATCCTAGAACGAGTGTGAAGAGTGATGTTTTTAAAATAAAAGTGAAAACAAGTTTTGTTTTGAAAATTTAATTCAATTATTCATATTTGAATATTTATTTGTATTGATTTGGACAATCAAATATATAAAGATTTTGCGTATACGTCTGATCCGTGTGTATTTGAAGTTTTAATATACTGGATAGATATAGAATCACACTCTAGTCGCCCGGAGATGATTCTGATGATGAGGCCTCATCACCAGTGTTTATATTCGAGTGCCGAAAGTGGGATATCTATATATATCCAATTGAATGGTGTGAGAACCAAAACTAGATAAGGCTTATTGTTGTGATTTGGCATCAAAAATCTGATTTTTGGACTATATATCAAAGCTATGAATTTGAAAAGATAATCAACTAATTGATTGCTGGTTGTGTTGTTTGATTATTGTTTGATTAATTAAATGTTGAACCTTTAGCCAAATTGAACCAAATAGTGAATTGTATTGAAAATTTGTCGCATTTGCATACATATACATGTACTTACATTGAACAGGTCATAGCAAGAAGGCTAGAGAAGAAGAATAAAATTGTTTGCCCAACAAATAGGTACATGTTTATTGTATTTCTTGGGTTTTTGATGATTTTATGAGCCGATTGGCTAGCAGCTTGGCTGTTTCTTTTTCTTTTTGGATTGGTGAGGGCCATGGGAGGCTATTTGAAATATCCCGAAGTCCCCGGTGCAGGGGAGGTTATGGCGAAATTTTTCGAAAATTTAGGGTGTTAGCCAAATTTTTGGAAAATTTGAAAAGTTCTTACAAACTAAAAGGTTGAAGAACTTAGGCCGTAATGAAAATAATGAAAGTTGATTTGATTAGTTAAACAACTTTCGGCTTTGTTCCTTTTCGGGGACGAGAAGTTTTAAGTGGGGGAGATTGTAATAACCCAGAAATCTGAGCCAATTTAATTTTTTTTTATTTTGGCAATTTTGGTGAATTTTTAATATTTAAAATGAATTATTTTAAATAAAACGACGAGAAATTTATTTTGAATAGAAATAGAATGTATATATTTATATAGATCGTCGTTGAAATATAAATATTTGATTTTAATTATAAAAGGAATTGAAAATGGCTCGGTAGTTTGAAAATTCAATTTCAAAGTTCAAATGAGTGTACAGGATTCAAAATAAACCGGATTTTAGTGAAATAAAAAATATTAGAATCTATTTGAGAATATCTTTCTAACAAATCCGAAAAATTGAAATTTCATAGCGGGAATAAAAAGTTATGTCCAGTTGAAAATTCAGAATAGTCGCTATGGAATTCTGGCCCTTAAAAATGGAAATTTTGCAAAGGACCTCTGTTTTCGACGAAACCACTTTTGTTGGAACCGAGATGTCAAGTTATTGCTAGGTTTCAAAATTCGTAATTTTCTGAATCAATATGTGAGCGTAGCAAAGGAAAACGCGTTTGACCAATTTCAGTTGATTTTAATCGACTGGAAAATGGCCATTTTTAAAATGGTCTCAGAATTTTACGAAATTAGTTTTGTTAGGACCGTATCGTCAATACGAAGCTAGAAATAATTTTTCTGGATTTTTTAGAGTCCGTATGTGGCCTCTGTAAATTAAAATATACATTCAAATTCAATTTATATTGATTTATATTTTAATTTCAATGGAAACTGAATGTAACAGCCGAATTGAGTTACGAATCATATCCCATTGCGTTCGGAATAGGGGTAATTAGCTAGGGACGACAGTCGTTGGGTGTCGTTTGGAGTTTGAAATAAAAGTCAACCCTTTAGTGGATCAAAAAGAAAATAAAATAAAATAAAATATAAAACTTTTACATATACCCACCTGTTCAATTTCTCGTTCAACTCCCAGACCCTAAATCGAAAAACAAATCTCGTCGCCTCTCAACCCTAGAGCCATCGTCATCCATAGCCCCCCTTCTTTCGCGGCGCCACCTCCCCAGGCGGAACCGCCGATCCCCCAACCATCGTCCTCTCTCCACTCGCAAGCCCTAATCCCCCCGTTTAGAAAACCTCAGCCAAACCCGTCGCCGTCCCACTGCTGAAGACCACCGTCGACCACCAGGGAGACCGTCGCCGCTGCTGCACCCCTCCCCGACTCCGGCGCCGACCCTCCAGACCTCCATCAGCCTCCACAACCACCAGGACGGAAATGAACGTGATTTTTTATAATTTTTATATATATAAAATCTGATTTTGATTTAATATTAAGATTCGATTTTTAAAACAAAAAGATTATATTTTTATTTATATGGGAAAGCGCTGTAAAAAGATGTAGTTTTTATATGGGAAAGCGTTGTAAAAAGATAACATTTTTCTTTTATTGTCATAAAGATGGGATTTTTATGATATGAAAATATAAATTTTCTTTGATATGAAAATATAATTTTCTTGGATATAAAAATATGATTTTTATATAATAGAAAGATTAAAAATATGATTTTTATATAATAGAAAGATTAAAAATATGATTTTTATATTGAAAGTGAACAAATAAAAATGTGGTTTTTATTTTTAAAGATAGCGGTTTAAAACTATAATTTTTATCTATATAGTAGCAGAATAAAAATATAATTTTTATTATGAAGGCGAAGTAAAAATATGTGATTTTTATATATGTAGTGAGTACGGGCAACGAAAGTGACAAAAGGCGAGCCCGGCGAAGGTTTTCTACATATGAAGCATTTGGTTTAGCGAATCGGTGAGAACTCCTCACCTTTAATTTATTTCTAGTTTGAAATATATACTAGGATGCAGACGGTGCTTAGCAGCACCTGACACCCGTCGTCCACAGACCATGGACGACTTGTTTGTTATGTGTTTGGATTGATTTGTTTGTGTGAAAATTGATTTTTGATGTGGAATGGATTATATAAATTCATGTGTTGAATAAAATAAAATATATATTCATGTGTTGAAAATAAAATATATATTCATGTGTTGAAATAAAATATATATTCATGTCTTGAAATAAAATAAGTATTCATTTACAAATCGAACGATTTGTTTATGTACACCGATTTGACTAATATGGATTGGGACGATAAATTTTACACATCACCCAACTGCACAAATAAATATCTGTGTTTGTTGATTTGAAACCCCACATGGGTATTGGGATGATATTTGATGTACACTAATCCTGATTGTTTAGTTGTATGTCAATCGATGGGTTGACAGACTGTGTAAGCGTTAATTATTGATATTTAATGCTTAAGCGGTTGTGTGGTGCACTCTGGATGGTGGTTGATTATTTATCGTTGCTATTACATACATGTGTTGTATGGAATCCATTTAATTAACATTATATGGTAATTGATTGGGCGTCATTTCAATTTGGAAAATATAGAATATTATAAAATGAAAATTCATGTGTTGAATGAAAGAAAATTCATGTGTGGAATAGAATAAATAGTCATGTGTTGACGATACTCATGTGTTGAGAATATTCATGTGTTGAAACTTATCATGTGTTGAGTAAAATATTTTAACAATAAAATTCTCATTTTTATCAAATATGAAATTTGAAACTAACTGGAAATCAGCTAAGATGAATGGTTTCCTGGGTATTGATCTGATGTTGGTTTCGGCCTTCGGGGTTAATATTTAGGGAATCGTTCTCTTACTAATTTACAGTTAGAGTCTGATTAAGAATTAAATGATATAAAGAACAATTTTATAAAATATATTAAATAATAAATATAGTCATGTGTTGACGATACTCATGTGTTGAGAATATTCATGTGTTGAAAGAAATATGGATTCATGTGTTGAATAGAATAAATATTCATTTGTTGAATAGAATTATGAAGTTATTGAAATATATAAAGCCGTGTTGATTAGATATGCGCCATTTAGACGAGAACGATATTTGTATCGATTATATTCGTTTTTATAATGATTATAGAAAACGAAGTGATTTCAAAATATAACGTTTTGAAAATATTATCATTTATAGATTAATGATATAGAATATTCAATTTTGACTAGAAATTGAATTTGAAGTTGAAATCGTTTTGAAAACGAATTTAAAACGATTTATAAAATACGTTTGAAAAGGAAATCAAATAAATATATATAATATATATATTATATATATAGAATGGCCTGAATAGAATGCGCCGCGACAGTTCGCGAATTTCGACCATTGACTTCGAATGGATATTACGGGAGATCCGACCGTCGGATTCTCCTAAAACCGGAACCGTTGGGTTCGTATCAAAAAGAGCTTTCTAACGAATATTAGAGATTTGAAATCTAACAGTTGAATTTGGAATTATATCCAAATCAAATTTGGAAAAGGTCGCTGTAAGTGCAGTTCGATGGCCGTTGATGGAAATCAACTGTACGGGCCTTAATAAAATTATTAAAAATAGTAATAATTTGTGTAAAATCATAAGAAATGATTTGTGAAGAATTGGGATGAAAAATTCCAAATTTGAAAAGATGAAAATAGATTATTATCGAAATGAACTAGTTTTGAACTAGAATTAAAATCCATTTATTTTTGAAATAAATAATGTGGATTTAAAAGGGTTTTAAAAGTAACCAGGATTTCCAATAATTGAATTGGAATGCATTCGAATCGAAATTATCTTTGGAATATTTCGATGTCGGATTTCGTGATCATACAGATATTTTTTTGGATATTTAAAAGATATATTTATATCGTTATTTCCAATACGATATTTTTTGGTCATAGGATTTGATATTGAATATAAGCCGATATATTTTATATTCAGATCTTGTATTTAATATCAGATAGGATTTGGGTTTGTCGTGAATGGTGTCTTCATTAACACTGTTCATAAACCCAGTTGAGAAGAAGATTAAATCTTTTTATTTAGATTTAATGAAATATACCAATTAAATGATATTTAATTGGAATTGAATTAGAATGTGATTTTGGGTTTATAGTGAACCGTGTTTTAAATAACATTGGTTCTTTAACCCAGTTAAAGATAGGATGTGATTTCCCAAGTTAAATAATCATTGATAGTGATTATTGGGAAGATTAAAACGAAGTGGATTTTAAATGAATCTTTAATTAGATTGAAATGACCGAGAATGGGGTATCACCAGTTTTGCTCCAGGCGATAGTTAAATCTTTAATTAGATTTGAACATGAAATGGTAATTGAATTTACCGATAACACCGTGGTGTTAGATATGAAGTATTACCAGTTTTACTTCATGGGATGAATATGTTGGGATTGGGAAATAAGATAAATGATTACTTCGGTGTGGTTCGCTAATCCCGACTAATTTGAATTGATATTCAAAAGAAGATTAAAGAATAAATTTAAAGAATTTATCTTTGATAAAATTAATGGGAACCTTTCCCAAAGTATAAGAATATCTGAATAAAAGAATATTCTGAATTGGAATGAGGCATATGTTGTGTTTGTGTAACACTTGTTTATTATATACGCGAGTTATTCAGAAAGACCGGGTTTATCCCATTCTGAATAACTGATTCGACGTGGTGTCGAGGATGAAGACCGAGGTCGAAGATCGGAGGTCTTCACATCATTTGGGTGATTACTAATGATCTTGATTGGGTTGTACACCCGAGAGGAGGGAATTAGTTGGTGATTGTCCAGACGTATTTGGAGATCGACGGATATGTGAGGTACAAGGTGCCTCCGATTTCGTTCAGACCCAGAACGAACTTGTAAATGGACTGTGTGTCTGACATTGGATTTTATTCTATGTGAATGATTTCTATTAAATATATATCTGTTTGGCGGCGGAGAATTTATTCTCTTGCTTAACACCCTTCTCTGAGACGTACGAGCTCAGGGGTTGTATATTGATGGATATCAATCGCATAGAGTGAATTGCGTGTATGGCACGCCTAAGTGGAAAATGATCCAGGCTTTTGTTGAAAAGCAAAGTCTTGTGGTTGATGATCAAAGCACGGCCTGTGTGGCATAGCTTTGTGTAGCGTTGATTCGCGAGCCTCACACCCCGTTTGTGAACCAAAAACAGGAGAGGACCTCAGGGAGGACATGCGTTTTCTTCTAGCTAGGGTGGTGTCAGTGACCTACCAGCCCTGACATTTATATTATTTTCACCTGTGTGGTTGTTGCGGTTGCGAGGCGCCTCAGATATATCGGTGACTGTGTGGAGCCGATGGAGTCATTTGGCTCATTTACGCCCTAAAGGGCGGGGAAACGCGGTGTTCAGGCATTTTAATCCACATCGATGGACCGGCCCTGACGATCCAAGGGTTCACCCATGTCTGGGTCCTGAGGCTCGGGCTAGACAGTCTCAAATCGGTGAGGACTATCTATTGCCTCGGTTCACAGATGGAAATCCAACTTCCAATACGTGACTTTGCGGTTTTGATTGTATAACCTATATATGGCGACATAGTGGTATGGGGCACTTATGCCGTCTATGATTGATACTTATGATTTGAAATTGTTTTGATACTATACACTTATAGTAATAATAAAACATGAAATTTAACATATCAAGCATTCTTTGGCTATTATAAGGTAAAAACCCTATCCTCCGGCTTGCGTTGCATTGTGTGATGGGACATGGATCTTATAATAGCTTCATTGTTCTTTATTTAGCATTGCGTTGTTGTTTTATGCACTGGTGTTCTTGGGAGGAAACACGTTCCGTGTTATACGGCGTGGTCCCTTGATTTACCTAACTTTAAAATAAAGATTAATAACTATTTTAGTTCTCACACTAGTCACATGACTGACCTGGAGTTTATTGTTTTAACCTAAACTGTGGGTGCCCTTATTTTGACACTGGCAGCTAGTAGTTTTGGTTTTGCAGATTTATATGCACAGGATCCTGATTTACAGCTGGAACGATATCCGGAAAGCTCTGTATTCGTTTATCTCTTTCAGTTGTGTATTGTATTATTTTTCCGCTGCAGTAATGTATTTAAATCTTTGATAATTTTTTGTTGTGTAATATTTATTTATACTCTGTATATTCTTGTATTCTGATGAAATTGTTGTAATAAGCAATGAAATGTTCTTCTGTTTACGTTCTGATGTGGCTTGTCCTCAAAGTATCCGGCTTTCCTTACCGGGGAAGTTCCGGTCTTCACTGGGGGAATGTAACGTCCCGGAAATTTGCGATCTTTGGTCATCGACATAGAACCCACGTCGATTATCCAAACATCGAAAATACCGGTAGTTAATGAAAGAAGGTGGAGGGTGAGAATAGATAAGATATAAACTTAGAATAGAAGAAGAAAAGAACATACAACATCAGAGTAACACGAATCTCACAGCGGAACGAACAACATATAATAGATAACATATCTTTGAAATAAAATCAGTATATGTACACAATAACATTATCAGAGTACAACACTTACAACACAGTGGAAATAACTATAGGTATATAATCCTGAAGCCTCCTGCTCCATGCTCTCCAAGTATATCTGTAAAATCCTAACTACTTGACTACCCGTACAAAATTGGGCACCCAAGAGTTTAGGGGAAACAAAACAAAATCTGGGTCAGTCATGTGACTGGTGTGAGTAAACTCAAATCATTTGATTTAACTTTCAAAATCCTTTTGAAACAAAGGATAATCATAAGACCGATCCGCACATAAACACGGATGGTTTTTACCTTACGTTAACCCAAAATGTTTCTAAAACGATACTTGTTTGATACTATAATAATGTTTAGATCAAGTAAATAGAAATCTAGCAGAAACGCTTGCATCTAACGTTCTATATTTATAATATACAACCAAAACTACGGGCTCTTATTTGGGGAATGGATTCCAACTATGACAAGGTATGGATCCACCTTCCGCTCAGTGTACTCTAGAAGCGATACACTGGAGTTCAACGAGAACATCTTGTAACTCGGCCACACATGACCGACCACTCATTTCTCTTGAGTGTACCGAATATATTATCACCTACAGTTGCTAGCAACATAACCGTTCCCGAGAGATACAGAATTGAAAGGAGAACAAATATGAATATTCTCTAGATGGTGACAATATACCCTAATTGGGTGCGGCCTACTTAGCCATGCTACCTGCCCGATTTCTATCACTTCCTAGTTGATGAAGCTTAAGGTCATAACGTATCTTTTAACAGATCACTCCTTCATTTACTTTGATTGCCACATCGTCATACCCGTCATATCACAAATTGATTCCCCCAAAAATACCACGTGTATAAGCAAAGAGAAACGAATTCCTCCGCTACCAACGTAAATACATTTGAAACGATCAACTTACGCGATCTGCCAGATATACTCTATCGGACATTCGTCCATTCAAGTTGTCCTGGGATTGGACAATTCGAAGGCACTATTCTGTAAATAGGACAGCCCTTGCACAACTCCATCTTCAATTATCTTCATCATATTTGATTCGCAACGCTAATGCCATACGGAGTGGTTTTCAGATAATATATCTGATCCCGGTCTCTCCGTATTGACAACGAAAATGGTCAAAATCTTCGATAGTCGGTGATTTAACTATTAAAGGAAAACATGTGTGCAAACAACGATATTATTTCCAGATTGAAATTCTATCGATCAATCATCAATCAACATTTATTTATTTCTCGTTTCCATATATTCATCAAATCCTTATTTTCTAATTTTAGAAAATATACATTATTAACTTTGGAAAATGTTTCCATTTCTGATTCTCGCATCACTATCTTCCCACATATATCAGTCTCTAACTGTAAGCTAGTAAGAGAACAACCCCCTACGTATTAACCCTGAAGGCCGAAACCAACATCAGATTGATACCCAGAAAGCCATTCAACTCAACTAATTTCCAGTCAGTTTCTAATTTCAGTAATTCCATTTAAATTCCTAATTCAAAACCCCAAGTTCCTTTATAATATTTTATTAGCAAAATATTTACTTTAAATCAATATCATGTTACACCCATGTGCGAAGCACGGGTCTAAACCTTCCTAATGTAAAATTCTCTTTTTATAAAACTCTATTCATTTTTCCAAATATTTCCCTTTTATAATTCTGTTTACTTTCCAAATAAATATTCCTTTTATAGTTATATTTATTCTATATAAATATTTCTTTTTATAAAATTCTATTCATTTCCCAATTTTCCATTATTATATTTTCCAATTTTTCTTTTTTAAATATGACCTTTTCTATTCAATATCCACTTTGGAATTCCTTTTTATAAAATCATTTGATTTTATGTAAATATATATTATTATCAACACACACATTGAAAATTCCCATTTTAAATTCCAGTATTATATATGGTATTTAAAATAAAAATAACAATGATCGATATCATTCGGCACACATAATCAACCACAGATTATATATCACATCATATATTACAATATATGAAAAACAGTAAAATAAATGTTGAGGAATCCAGTTGGATTCCTTCGACTCGTTTCCCTATATCCACAGATGTTAAACAATATAATAACATCAATTTCATTTCGATATGAAATATTCTGATAAACAGAATCAACATTTGATTAACGATTTATATATATATCGTTATCTATAATTTCAACCAATACATCAGCAATTCAACCAACCAATCAACACACAACAATCAATTATCATTTATCTGTTCTAAAATACGTTATAAAAATATAACTGATAGAGTTGGTGAGTTTTACTCACATTGGACGATCATCGTTAATAACGATAACCATCGCTTGATTTGATTCCGACAATTTATTTCGCTATAAATTGTAATGAGCTCCAATTGACTCCTAGTCAGTTCCATTGTGTAGCTGTCGTCCATACGATCCTAACGGAACCAGTTTCGCTGAATTCCGTTAACACATGAATAATATACGATAAATTAAAGTTAATACATTTAATTTATTTGAACTTAAATAAAACTATTATTTTAAGATGGGCCTTTATCCATTTTCACAAGTCGGCCCATTGCCCCCATTTAACTCGTTAACTCTTCTTCCCTCAAACCAAATTTACATGTTGCTGCTCCAAACACTTCAGCCTTCTTCTTCCTGAACGAGAAAATAGAGCCGGCTCCTCCTTCTACCACAACTGTGCATACTCACCATTTCCCTTTTAACTCACCAAAATAAACACGCCTTCCCCAATAACTCTCAGATTCCCGCTCCTCCATTTATCCCGTTGACCAGACCTTTGACTGACTATGGCCACCGCTCCGACCACCCATCTCCGGCGTCGACGCCACCAATAAACTTAGCGTCCAAAACTCCACCTGCCAGTCACCCTGAAACCCAACTCGGTGCAACTCCTAAAACCTGACCTGCTACCATTTTCTTCGACTTCGCCAGGTCTCTTTCCACCACCACCCTCATCGACCACCAAAAGACCACCGTCCTGACCCCTTCCAATGAGGACCTCGCCTACCACCTCAGTTCCACCTCCAGCGCCCCCTAAGCGAAGCCGACTTCAACCCTAGCCTAGAATACACGTACTGTGTATTTTTTCAACATCGGAAATCATCACCAACCACAGCAAAACTATCACCAATTCGAAGAGGAACTCAAGACGAACTCAAAAACATATACCCATCGATTTTAGGAATTTTATTTGGTTTGTTTTAGATTTTAGAAGAGGAGGATTTTCATGTTTTGATGTTTTTTGGGTGGCGGCTTACTTTTGACCACAGTGAAATTAAAGTAGGTTTAGGGAAAGTTAGAAGTTTAGGTTTATTTATAGGATTTTTATTGGTTATTATATTCAGTTATAATCAACCGCTATATCTATTTATTGATTAAAAAGCCGTAGGTTCACATACAATATCCAAAAATCATGAAAATGGACCTACAACTAGATTTTGACATTACGGACCCAACGAAACTTGTTTCGTCGAATTCCGACTCCGTTTGCTCACTCGGCGTATTTTTAAAGGTCAAATTATCGACTGTTTTTCACATTAAAAATCCGTACGGCCACATACTAACTCCAAAAATCGTGCAACTTGAAATCTAACAATAGTTTAATATTACGAATTTTACAAAATTGGTTTCGTCGAATTCGGAGGTCGTTTGCAAAATTGGCTATTTTTAAAGCTCTAAATAACCCATTTAAATATATAATTATATTTAAAAACAATTAAATAAAATAAAAATAATTTAATATTATCGTATATATTCACACTAGAATATCATATAGCTCCAGAATAATCCTATATGGATTTCTAACTCGATATTCAAATCCCAGTAGAATCGATATTCAATTTATAATGAAATTCCTTTTATATATCGTTATAAATTATAAAGGAATTCCATAGCGACTTTTCGAAAATTTGATTTGGACATAACTCAAAATCTACACGACAAAATCTCGAGTTTTCTCTTCCATTAGAAAAATATCGTACAATGGATTCAAACGTTTCTTGTTTCACAGAATTCCGACTTAAAATGGATTCTGTATATTCAATTAAAGTTCGAATCGCCGAATTACGAACTGCAGTGCCATTTCGAGCTCGATTATAATTATAATATAATTATACGTTCAACTGTCATTTATATAATATATTTGTTATTCTAATTCAAATTCTAAACTGGATTATATATTATATACGATCCAATTCACACAATATTGTGAATTCCACTATTTCCGAATTATAATATATTTTTATATTATAAATATTAATTAAATATTCCATAAAATTTAATTAAACAACCATTTTAATTCTCCAAATCACTATTTAAATAATTAAATAAATTAATTATTATACTGTAAAAATATGGGACATTATATTCTTCCCCGCTTAAAATAATTTCGTCCTTGAAATTGCTAAGGTAGAAAACAAACCCTATTGACTTGGTTAAAAATTATTTGTTCACTTCTTAATTTCAGTTTAAACTGAACTAAATAATTTCAACTAAATTATTAATTAATTCTTATCAACAAAAATTTTCAAAAATCCTGAAAATTTTCTAACACCCGAGATTTTCGAAAAATTTCGCCAGCACCTCCTTTATACGGCTCAATCGATACAACTACAACTCGCCTCTTTGGGCCTTCTCCAACCCAAAAGAAAATCAAACAGCCAAGCGACTTGCCAATTCGGCTCATAAATCTCATGCTTATACCAAATATAAACTTGTACCTTTTTGTCGGGCATATCATTATATCTTTCCATCTGTTGTTAATTCAGCATATACCTATGTCATCCCAATCAAATTCCAATCTGTTTTTACCCACAAGTCCATCCATTCACTTATACCTAAGTCGAATTCCATTCAAACTCCAATTCCAATCTCAATTTAAAATTCTTACTCAACAATTCAACTTACTCGATATCATTATATTCTAATTCAATTCAATTTTCACATAATTGATTTCAGTTTAATTCCAATTGCTTTTCCAACTTTCAATCAATTTGGTTTTAATTCAACAATCTTTCCCTGGGAATTTTTAACAGTTTACCAAATTGAAAATCAAACTTTCCTTTTCAGGATTCAAACACTTGCTTTTCTCAAATCAATTCAAAAACAATGTCTTTGGTAGTAATCCGTCACTTAGAAACTCGAAAATGAACACTAATGAAATCGCGATTCATCATCAGGGTTATTTCCCAGCTATCGAAGTGAGTTCAATACTATATCACTTTCAGAATCACTTTTAAACTATTCCGTTTTGAAATACATTTCAAATACCATTCACAATGCTAGTAAAACAATTTAAAATCTCCCAGGATTTTAAAATTCACATATATTTAATCTAATTTCATTTATAAACACTTTTCATGTTTTTTCGGAATTTTAATTCAAATTATGATTTTAATTCAGATTTAATTCATTTGATTTCATGTACTTCACTTATATGAATTCTAATTAGTTATTTATATAACCATTTAATTTATAATCTTACTCGATTATAATAACAACCAATATATCCAATATATTATAATCATTTCAATATATAGATTCCTTTTATAACAAAATATATTTCGGGTAAAATTATTTCATTTACCCTTTTCAAAACATACCATGTCGGTTCATCGTATTCAAGTGTTTATCAACTCCTACCGTTACAGTGGATCAAACTGATCGACCAGAACTCATAAACAACTCAACCAACAAATCTCCACAATATAAAAAAAAATTATATCAATAACAAATACACGCTCATACACTCAACTCAATCTAGGGTATTGCTAACCCTATTTCTACTGAATCACGCCACAATGCCAAGGTAATAACTTAACCTTAAGCTCTAATACCAACTGTAGCGTCCGAGAAATTTGCAATCTTTGGTCATCGACATAGAACCCACGTCAATTACCCAAACATCAAAAATACCAGTAGGTAATGAAAGAAGTTAGAGGGTGAGAATAGATAAGATAGAAACTTAGAATAGAAGAAGAAGAAGAACATACAACATCAGGGGAACACGAATCTCACAGCGGAACGAATAACATATAATAGATAACATATCTTTGAAATAAAATCAGTATATGTACACAGTAACATTATAAGAGTACAACACTTACAACACAGCGGAAATAACTATAGCTATATAATCCTGAAGCCTCCTGCTCAAAGATCTCCAAGTATATCTGTAAAATGTTGACTAGTTGACTGCCTGTACAAAATTAGGCACCAAAGGGTTTAAAAGAAACAAAACAAAACAAACTATGGTTCAGCCATGTGATTGGTGTGAGTAAACTCAAATCATTTGATTTAACTTTCAAAATCCTTTTGAAATAAAGGATAATCATAAGACCGATCCACACATAAACACGGATGCCTTTTACCTTACGATAACCCAAAATATTTCTAAAATGATACTTGTCTAATATTATAATAATGTCTAGATCAAGTAAATAGAAATCTAGCAGAAACGCTTGCACCTAACGTTCTACATTTATAATATACAATCAAAACCGCGGGCTCCTATTTGGGGAATGGATTCCAACTATGACAAGGTATGGATCCACCTTCCGCTCAGTGTACTCTAGAAGCGATACACTGGAGTTCAACAAGAACATCTTGTAACTCGGCCACACATGGCCAACCACTCATTTCTCTTTAGTGTATCGAGTATATTGTCACCTACGGTTGCTAGCAACATAACTGTTCCTGGGAGATACAAAATTGAAAGGAGTAACAAATATGAATATTCTCTAGATGGTGACAATATACCCTAATTGGGTGCGGCCCACTTAGCCATGCTGCCTGCCCGATTTCTGTCATTTCCCTGTTGATGAGGCTTGAGGTCATAACGTATCTTTTAACAGATCACTCCTTCATTTACTTTGAATGCCACATCGTCATACCTGTCAAATCACAAATTGATTCCCCCAAAAATACCACGGGTATAAGCTAAGAGAAACTAATTCCTTCGCCACCAACGTAAATACGTTTGAAACGATCAACTTTCGCGATCTGCCAGATATACTCTACCAGACATTCGTCCATTCAAGTTGTCCTGGGATTGGACAATCCGAAGGCACTATTCTGTAAACAGGATAGCCCTTGCATAACTTCATCTTCAATTATCTTCATCATATTTGATTCGCAACGCTAATGCCATAGGGATAATATATCTGATCCCGATCTCACCGTATTGATAACAAAAATGGTCAAAATCTTCGATAGTCGGTGATTTAACTATCAAAGGAAAACATGTGTGCAAACAACGATATTATTTCCAGATGGAAAATCTATTGATCAATCATCAATCAACATTCATTCATTTCCCCATTTCTCGTTTCCATATATTCATCAAATCCTTATTTTCTAATTTTAGAAAATATACGTTATTAACTTTGGAAAACGTTTCCATTTCTGATTCACGCATCACTATCTTCCAACATATATCAGTCTATTACTGTAAACTAGTAAGAGGACAACCCCCTACGTATTAACCCGAAGGTCGAAACCAACATTAGATCGATACCCAGAAAGCCATTCAACTCAACTAATTTCCAGTCAGTTTCTAATTTCAGTAATTCCATTTAAATTCCTAATTCAAAACCCCAAATTCCTTTGTAATATTTTATTAGCAAAATATTTACTTTAAATCAATATTATGTTATACCCGTGTGCGAAGCACGGGTATAAACCTTCCTAATGTAAAATTCTCTCTTTATAAAACTCTATTCATTTTTCCAAATATTTCCCTTTTATAATTCTGTTTACTTTCCAAATAAATATTCCTATTATAGTTCTATTTATTCTATATAAATATTTCCTTTTATAAAATTCTATTCATTTCCCAATTTTCCATTATAATATTTTCCCATTTTTTTTTTCAAATATGACCTTTTCTATTCAATATCCACTTTGAAATTCCTTTTTATAAAATCATTTGATTTAATCTAAATATATTTTATTTTCAACATACACAATGAAAATTCCCATTTTAAATTCCAGTATTATATATGGTATTTAAAATACCAAATAACAATGACCGATATCATTCAACACACATAATCAACTACAGATTATATATCACATCATATATTACAATATATGAAAAACACTAAAATAAATGTTGAGGAATCCAGTTGGATTCCTCCGACCTGGTTCCCTGCATCCGCAGATGTTAAAGAATATAATAACATCGATTTCATTTCGATATGAAATATTCTGATAAACAGAATCAACATTTGATTAACGATTTATATATATATATATATATATATATATATATATATATATATATATCGTTATCTATAATTTCAACCAATACATCAGCAATTCAACCAACCAATCAACACACAACAATCAATTATCATTTATCAGTTCTAAAAATACGTTATAAAAATATAACTGATAGAGTTGGTGAGTTTTACTCACATTGGACGATCATTGTTAATAACGATAACCATCGCTTGATTTGATTCTGAAAATTTATTTCGCTATAAATTGTAACGAGTTCCAATTGACTCCTAGTCAGTTCCAATGTGTAGCCGCCGTCCATACGATCCTAACAGAACCAGTTTCGCTGAATTCCGTTAACACATGAATAAGATACCATAAATTAAAGTTAATACATTTAATTTATTTGAACTTAAATAAAACTATTATTTTAAGATGGGCCTTTACCCATTTTCACAAGCTCGCCCATTGCCCCATTTAACCCATTAACTCTTCTTCCCTCAAACCAAATTTACGCGTTGCTACTCCAAACACTTCAGCCTTCTTCTTCCTAAACGAGAAAATAGAGCTGGCTCCTCCTTCTTCCATAACTGTGTGTACTCACCATTTCCCTTTTAACTCACCAAAATAAACACGCCTTCCCCAATAACTCTTAGATTCCCGCCCCTCCATTTATCCCGTTGACCAGACCTTTGACCGACCATGGCCATCGCTCTGACCACCCATCTTTGGCGCCGACACCACCAATAAACTCAGCATCCAAAACTCCACCCGCCAGTCACCCTGAAGCTCAACTCGATGCAACTCCTATAACCCTACCTGCTACCATTTTCTTCGACTTTGCCAGGTCGCTTTCCACCACCTACCCTCATCGACCACCAAAAGACCACCGTGCTGACCCCTTGCAACGACGACCTCCCCTACCACCTCAGTTCGACCTCCAGCGCCCCCTAAGCTAAGCCGACTTCAACCCTAGCCTAGAATACATGTACTGTGTATTTTTCCAGCGTTGGAAATCATCTCCAACCCCAGCAAAACTATCACCAATTCGAAGAGCAACTCAGGACAAACTCAAAAACATATACCCGTTGATTTTAGGAATTTTATTCGGTTTGTTTTGGATTATGGAAGAGGAGGATTTTCATGTTTTGATGTTTTCTGGGTGGCGGCTTACTTTTGACCACAGTGAAATTCAATTAGGTTTAGGGAAAGTTAGAAGTGTTTTGGTCTATTTATAGGATTTTTATTGGTTATTATATTCAGTTATAATCAACCGCTATATGTATTTATTGATTAAAAAGCCGTACGGTCACATACAATATCCAAAAATCATGAAAATGGACCTATAACTAGATTTTGACATTACGGACCCAACGAAACTTGTTTCGTCGAATTCCGACTCCGTTTTCTCACTCGACGTATTTTTAAAGGTCAAATTATCGACTATTTTTCACATTAAAAATCCGTACGGCCACATACTAACTCCAAAAATCATGCAAATTGAAATCTAACAATAATTTAATATTACTGATTTTATAAAATTGGTTTCGTCGAATTCGGAGGACGTTTGCAAAATTGGCTATTTTTAAAGCTCTAAATAACCCATTTAAATATATAATTATATTTAAAAACAATTAAATAAAATAAAAATAATTTAATATTATCGTATATATTCACACTAGAATATCATATAGCTCCAGAATAATCCTAAATGGATTTCTAACTCGATATTCAAATCCTAGTTGAATCGATATTCAATTTATATTGAAATTCCTTTAATATATCGTTTTAAATTATAAAGGAATTCCATAGCGACTTTTTGAAAATTTGATTTGGACATAACTCAAAATCTACACGAAGAAATCTCGATTTTTCTCTTCCATTAGAAAAATATCATTCAACAGATTCAAACGTTTTTTGTTTCACAGAAATCCGACTTAAAATGGATTATGTATATTCAATTAAAGTTCGAATCATCAAATTACGAACTGCAGCGCCAATTCGAGCTCGATTATAATTATAATATAATTATACGTTCAACTATCGTTTATATAATATATTCGTTATTCTAATTCAAATTCTAAACTGAATCATATATTATATACGATCCAATTCACACAATATTGTGAATTCCACTATTTCCGACTATTTCGGAATTATAATATATTTTTATATTCTAAATATTTTTAAAATATTCCATAAAATTTAATTAAACAACCATTTTAATCCTCCAAATCACTATTTAAATAATTAAATAAATTAATTATTATACTGTAAAAATACGGGACATTACAGGGGAGAAAAATTGAACAATTCTGGCCATTAACGAATACGGTGGCGGTGGCTACAGACATGAGATTAGGGTTAATCCTAGGGTATTTATAAATAAATTAATTATTTAGTTCTTTTAACAATAAAAAGGCCCGTTAATTCATGCTAACTCCAAATCAATCCCAGCGGCTGTCGCCTCTAGCCAAATACCCTCATTCCAGACACAATGGACTATTTTTCGTAAGCCTATTTAACTATTTCAGCCTTTTTCTTTAAATTAAAATATAAAACATTTAATATTAAATTTAAACGTATATTTTAATTTAACGGGGACACATACTGACTCCAAAAATTCCCGAAAAATAAATCTAGCTATGTTTTGACGATACGGTCCTAACAAAATTAATTTCGTCGAATATAGAGACCGTTTGAAAAATGGTCTTTTTAATGGTCGATCCAATTCAATAGAAATTACCAAAAGCATTTAATTTACCAAGCTCCCATATTAATTCCAAAAATTATGGAAATTTAAACCTAGCAATAATTTAACATTCCGAATCCAACAAAAATGGTTTTGTCAAAACGGAGGTCGTTTGCAAAAGGGCCATTTTTAATAGCTTTGTTATTATTTATAAATGGAATTTTTAAATTCTAACACATTTTTCTAACAAAATTTCTTAAAATAAAATTTTTAAATTGGTTCTGATTTACTGGGATGTTACAATCTCCCCCACTTAAAAAATTTTCGTCCCCGAAAAGGAAACGATAGTAAAGTAGAAACAAAACGGAAAATGCAAAATATTGTAAATGTACCTCAACACAAGAGCTAATCAAAGATGTCAACTCTGCACTTGGGATAAGCCTATTTAATGCTATCCTCGGTCTCCCATGTACAGTCTCTAGGATCTCTGCTCCACTGCACTTTGACTAAATGGGTTCTCTTGTTTCTCAGAACTCTAGTTTCTTTGCCAATAATTTTCACTGGCTCTCTTCTCACTGCTAAGCTTGGGGTAATATCCAAATCTTGTTGTGTTGCTTCCTCTACAATCAATTCTGTATCATGTACATGCTTTCGAAGTTGAGACACATGAAATACATCATGTACCCCTTGCAACAAGTCAGGTAAGTGAACCCTGTAAGCAAGAGTTCCAATTCTTCGAGTATAGGCAATGGACCAATGACTCTAGGTGCCAACTTCCCTGTCTTCCCAAAACGGACTACTCTTCTCAATGGGGAAACTTTCAAATATACATAATCACCAACAGCAAATGCTAGATCTCTTCTTCTCGAATCTGCATGACTCTTCTGTCGGCTCTGAGCTATTTGCAGTCGCTTCTTAATGAAATCGACTTTATCTGAGGCTTCGTGAATCATGTCGGGACCCAATACTAGTCGATTGCTTGGTTCTATCCAACATGCGAGAGATCTGCATGGCCTACCATAAAATGCTTCGAATGGCGAAATTTGTAAGCTTGCCTGGTAACTGTTATTATATGAAAACTCAACCAATGCAAGTGATCTTCCCACGATCTGTCAAAATCAGGAATATATGCCTGCAACAAGTCTTCTAGTATACGATTCACCCTCTCAGTCTGGCCATCTGTTTGAGGATGATAAGCAGTGCTCAGATTTAACTTTGTCCCCAGCTCCTATTGGAATGCTTCCCAGAATTTACGCAAATATCAGATCAGATCACTAACAATACCACTGGGAACTCCATGTAGTCTGACAATTTCTCTGAAGTAAATCTGCGCCAGACTTTGAGTTGTTCTAGTAGATCTGACCAAAATAAAATGGTGGGTCTTCGTGAAACGATCTAGGATCACCCATATACTGTCATTGCCTTTCTTGGTTCGAGGCAAACCATCAAAGAAATCCATGGATATTTGATCTCACTTCCAATCTGGAACCTCTAGTGGTTGCAACAATCCTGCGAGTTTCTGTTGATCGCTTTTGACTTGTTGGCAAGTAGAACACCTGCTAACATATATGGAAATGTCTCTCTTCATAGATCTCCACCGGAACGTACGCTTAAGATCATGATACATCTTACTCACCCCTGGATGAATACTAAGCTTGGACTTGTGAAATTCATCCATTACTTCTCTTCTGAGATCAGGAATATTCGGAACACAAATTCGTCCTAATAATCTCAGAACTCCTTTGTTATCAATCTGGAAACTCGAGGGTTCGCCATCCCAAACTCTTTTACTAATCCTTTGAATAAATTCATCATTCTTCTGTAGAAAAGAGATTTTGTCAATCAATGAAGGCATAATAATGAGATTAGCGATGATTGCATTCTTCCCGCTTAGCACATCAGCTACAACATTGGCTTTCCCTGGAGTATACAAAATATCCAGATTGAATGCCGCAAGAAATTCTAGCCAACGCTGCTGCCTCAAATTCAAGTCCTTCTTGGTGAACAGATACTTCAACGATTTATGATCTGCATATAATTCAAACTTCTCACCCAAAAGATAGTGCCTCTATATTTTCAAAGCAAAAACGACGGCTAGCAACTCAAGATCATGAGTAGGATATCTCTTTTCATGCGGCTTTAACTGACGGTTAGCATAAGCCACTACTTGGCCTCTTTGCATCAATACCGCACCAACACCTTTAAGAGAAGCATCTGTATAGACTGTTAAGTCTTGGTTGCCATCAATAATGGTCAACACTGGAGCAGTAGTCAACCGTAATTTCAGCTCTTGGAAAGCTACCTCACACTCAGGCATCCAATTAAACTTTGTATGCTTCTTGGTAAGCTTCGTTAATGGACTAGATAACTTCGAAAAATCTTTAACGAAATTCCGATAGTAGCCAGCCAATCCTGGAAAACTTATGACTTCTGTAGGCATGCAAGGCTGCTTCCAATCTCGAATGGCTATGATTTTGCCTGGGTCTACTGAAATTCCTTTCTCCGATACTACATGACCGAGGAACTTTACTTCTTCTTTCCAAAATATGCATTTAGAAAATTTGGCTTTTAAAACATTCTTTCTCAGAATTTACAAAACTTCTTCCAAATGCTTTGCATGCTCAGTAGTTGACTTAGAGAAGATTAAAATGTCGTCAATAAAAACCAGCACAAATTTATTCAAGACATCGCGGAATACTTTGTTCATTAAATCGACAATGTAAGTAGAAGCGTTACATAAGCCGAACGGCTTTACTAACCACTCGTAAAATAAGTTTGGACCTCTGAAAGCTGTCAAAGGAACACATTCTTTGACAATACACAATTGATGGAAACCTATAGCTAGGTCCGTTCTAAAGAACACTTGCGCTCCATTCAAGCGATCTAATAAATCATCAATGCACGGCAATGGATATTTATTCTTTAGTGTCTGCTTATTGAGGTCTCGGTAATCCACACATAGTCTGAGAGTACCGTCTGACTTTGGAACAAACACTACTGCTGCACCCCAATTTGAAAAGCTAGGCCTGATCAGACCTTTCCACAAAAGCTGTTTAGTTTGATTACTCAACTCTTCTTTTTCTTTCAACCTCATTCTTCGAATAGCATGCACAACTGGCCTTGCATTCGGGACTAAATCGATCCTGAAGTCAATTTCTCTTCGCGGAGGTAAGCTATCAACTTCTTCGAACACATCCGCATAATCTTTAACTACAGGAATGTTGTCAATAGAAGTAGGAGTAACTTCTAGAGAAGACCAAAATTCTTTTCTATCAGTTTCTGAGCCGTGGCATGGTATAGCAATAATATCTCCAAATTTGGTTTTAATTTTAACTACTCTTTCTGTGCATCTAACTTCGGCCTCATATTTTGTTAACCAATCCAGTCCAAGTATGATATCAAATTTGGAAAAATTCATGATGATCAAATTGAAAGGGAACTGGAAATAGGAATAAGAAACAGGCACTCTACAATATAAACCTGGAACAAGGGAACCTTCGATCGGATTGTGAACACTAATCGATTCTTTAAGATCTCTTGGTTTCAAATTTAACTTTTTAATTGTGTTACTAGAAGTGAAACTTCATGATGCACCAGTGTCAAATAATACTGTAACAGGAATGTTTTTAATGGTAAGGGTACCTCCCAAAACATCTGGTTTACCTGCTCCTTCAGAAGAAGCTGGTGCACTCGCTCCATCATACACGTGATCCACTTCGGACATCTTCAGCAATGGACAGTCCTTAATAGGATGCCCCGGCTTGTGACAATTAAAGCATTCCCTAGTACCACGAGGATTTTGACTTGGCCCTGATTCATTCCTCCTTGGCTTCTTTAGAGCCATGCATTCATAATTATAGTTCCCTAATTTTTGGCAGTTGAAGCATTTGACCTTGGCCTTTTTATTCTCTTGAGGCTTGGCTGCTGCAGTGTTGCTCGCCTCTAGCTTCTTATCAGAATGTTTCCTTTTGTTATTGGCTTGGCTTCTGTCGTGGTCTTGTTGAGAATTCTTCTTGTCATTCTCTTCGTATCAACAAGACATTTCAATCACTTTGGAAAATGGTAGCTCAATATGTGTCGTCACTCTGTTGTGGTACATCCTTAAAAGACCATTTATGAACCTCTTGTTCTTCAGGAGCGAGTCCTGAATCAATTCAGGTGCATATCGGGAGAGCTCTCCGAGTCTTCTCACATACTCATTAATAGTTTGATCCCCTTGTTGGAGATTAGCAAATTCATCATGCAGGCGCTCGACTTCTTGTCGAGGGATGAACTTCTCATTAAAGAGTTCTTTGAACTTCGCCCAAGTAAAGTCAGCATCAAGACCACCAATAGTAGCTGTCTCCACCATATTAAAGCCTCATCCTTTAGTAGCCAAGATGCTATGAATCTCTTCTGATGGTCCTCTAACTCCAAGCCCGTGATGATCTTTTCGCATGTCTTTAGCCAAGCTTGAGCCTCAGTCACTGTCTCGCGGCCATTGAATGGCACGCCTCCCAAATTATTGAATTTCTTAGCCACTTTATCCAGATCAAAAGGTTGCAGGGGTGGTGGTGATGGCACTATAGCCTCTAGATTAGGTTGGTTCCAAGCAGCGGGGATTTCACGCCTTCGTTGGCTTCTGCCTGCTCCACCTCTACCTCTAGCTCTTGTACTCCTCTAAGTCAGTTCTGTTCCATCAAGAAAAGAGTCAGACCAACAGAAATGATAATTTTTTAGGAATGGTAAAAACAGAAGGACATGTGGAAAAATGATGATGTAATGACTAATTATTATGTGCTATTCTGCTGCGCTCATTCTAGGACATTACTAATCCTATCTCTAATGAGCTACTTGCCTTAGAATATTGCTGATTCTATTTTGACGAATTGTTTTAAATATGTTTACTCTGAAGCTAAGGTTAACCTAAGCTCTGATACCAACTGTGATAACCCCAAACTCCTGTGCTACGGAAGCAAGGATAATCATCGGAAAATAACACATTTATCGTAACAGCAGATTACAGATAACAGCATAACACATGAAATCATATGATAATATCATCATCATAGCAGCGGAATCATAAATGTCATCATCATCATCAAGTAAAACATAGATAAAATGATGTCTAAGTGACCAAAATAGAGATAAAAGATAGCCTTCGTCTTCTGCCAAAAGAGCAGACCATGCTGTGGTGCATATCCAAAATAAAGCCTGTTACCTATTTACTTGGCTGCCCGTGTGAAAATAAGGGCACCCGAGTTTGCAAGTGAAAACATACTACGAGTCAGTCATGGGACAGGTATGAGAAATTTTAATTAACTTATCTAATAATAAGGATAATCACAGGACCACGCCGCTAACGCTGAACGGGTTTACTCCATTGGATTGCCAGTGCATAAAATAAGTAAATCTTTTAAAACAACGTTATGCTTTTTAGAAAAATGAAACCATTATAAGACTCAAGTCCCATCACACAATGCAATGCAACCAGAGGATAGAGTTTTACCTTATAATGGTCAAACATGATTGATACATATAAAACTTGATATTATTATTATTAGTGTTTAATCAGTTTAAAACACTTCCAAAGTACATGTATCAATCCTAGGCGGCATAGCTACCATATACTATGTCGCCATATATAGGTTTACAATCAAATCTGTAATGTCTTATTGGAAATTAGGTTTTCATCATGAGTCAAGGCTAGGGATGGTCTTCTTACCGATTCGAGACACTCTAGCAAATGCCTTAGGGCTCGGACGCTGGCGAACCCTTGGATCCTGTAGGGCCAGTCCACACATACTTTAGTGGATTAGCTATTCCTGAACACACGTTTCCCGGTCCTATCGGACCTACCACTTGGCCAGTAGCGACCAATATATTGAGGCCTCACAATCTATCATCCACTTAAGTAAAAAATGTTTGGGCTCCATACCATGATACCACTTCTAGCTAGAAAGAAACGTCGTGCACTCCCTGCGTTCCCTTATCCCGTTTCTGACTGTTACCGAGGTGTGAGGCTCGTGAAGTTACGCTATACACAAAGCTATACTAATTAAAGTTGTGCTTTGATTGTTAACCACAAGGCTCTGCTTTTCAACAAAAGCCTTGATCATTTGCATCTTAGCATGCCACATTGACAATTCATGCCATGTAACTGATATCTATCAATATATAACCTCTAAGCTCGTATGCCTCAGAAAAGGGTGTTAAGCAAGAGAATAAATTCTCCGCCACCAAACAGATATATATTCAATAGAAATCAATTAACACAGAACGAAATCCAGTGTCAGACACACATCCATTTACAAGTCCGTTCTGGGTCTGAAGGAAACCGGAGACACCTTGTTCCTCGTCCCGTATGTCCAATACGGAAGAGAGGTTCTTGCATATCCGGACAATCAACAAGTACGTCCGGAAAACTACCACTTTAACTCTATACAGGGAGCTAACCAATGCAGGGCATCAGTAGTCATTCAATGTGAAGATCACTGATCTTCAACCACCGTCTTCCATGCCCTCGGCTTTTAATCGTCGTATAATTATTTGAAATGAGATTTAACTTGGCATTTTTAAATAATTCTCGATTATATATAATTTAAATCATTTCTTCTCGTTAATATTATTTTATAACGATTTATTGCTATTTTTATTTATATAAAGATAGGCCATTTAATTCGAGCGACGCTTCAGGCCATTACGCGACCCTAGCGCTGTTTTTACCCAAATTTGAATTACACATTTCTCAAAATCTAACCGTTGGATCTTAACAAATTTAATATTATTGGAAAGATCTTTCCAAAGCGAACCCAACGGTTCTAGTTTTGAGAATATCCGATGGTCGGATCTTTCGGTATAATCGTTTAAAGTTACGATTCCGAAACGCGATCTACCGCGCACGATTTGTTTTATTTTCGTTTATATTTGTATTATATATATAAATATAATTCATTTGACGATTTCAACTAACATGTTAAAAATAATGTTTTAATCAAACAAGATCGTATTCTAACATACGATTCTTTTATTCTTATTTAACATGATAAAAATGTCATTTTTTGTAACATAATATGTTTTACATAAATTCCTTTTTATTCTAACATAACAAATTAAAATGTCCTTTTAAATGACAAAACATGTTTAAGATGTTAGTCTTTTTTATTCTACTTAACATGATGAAAGTTACATTTTAATGGACAAATCATATATTAACATATAATTATTTTTCTACTTCGCTACCATGCAAATAATAATGTTTTTATAAACAAAGCATGTATTAATAAGTGATCATTTTTCTTTGTCACTAACATGCAAATGATTACATTTTGATAACCAAAGCATGTATAAATAAAAGATCATTTTTCTACATTATTAACATGTAAATGATTTCATTTTGACAAACAAAACATGTATAAATAAATGATCATTTTTCTACGTTACTAACATGTAAATGATTTCATTTTGATAAACAAAACATGTATAAATAAATGATCATTTTCTACGTTACTAACATGTAAATGATTTCATTTTGACAAACAAAACATGTATAAATAAATGATCATTTTTCTACGTTACTAACATGTAAATGATTTCATTTTGACAAACAAAACATGTATAAATAAATGATCATTTTTCTACGTTACTAGCATGTAAATGATTTCATTTTGACAAACAAAACATGTATAAATAAATGATAGTTTTTTTACATTACTAACATGTAAATGTTTTCATTTTGACAAACAAAACATGTATAAATAAATGATCGTTTTTCTACGTTATTGACATGTAAATGATTTCATTTTGACAAACAAAACATGTATAAATAAATGATCATTTTTCTATGTTACTAACATGTAAACGATTTAATTTTGATAAACGAAACATGTATAAATAAATGATCATTTTTCTACATTACTAACAGGTAAATGATTTAATTTTGATAAATGAAACATGTGTAAATAAATGATCATTTTTTTACGTTATTAACATGTAAATGATTTCAATTTGATTAACCAAATCTCTTTAATGAACCAACCCTACAATAAAAATATATTTTTTATTGCCTAATCTTTTTTCTTTTTTTAACATGATTCCTTCTTAATAAATCAAACATACACTAAAAAAATGTTATTTTTAATGTTTAAACCTTTTATTTAAAGCATGTTTCTTTTTTTATGAAACTAACATATACTAAAAAGGTCATTTTTTTATTGTCTAAACATTTTATTGAAAACATGACTCTTTTTAATGAAACTAACATATTCTGAAAATGTCATTTTTAATGTCTAAACATTTTATTTAAAACATATCTATTATATTATATGAAAGAACAATCTTTCGCCGAAGACCTTTCAGATCCAGATTCTTCAAAAAATCCATAGGTCGCCATGTGTACAGCGTTTTAATCCTCGCCATACACTAGAGTAACCGCACTTATCTATTCACTTATACTTTTAGCGGTTCTACTTCTATGGAAACTGTAACCTTTCATATTCAGATCCTTTTAGTATTCAATCCTCCTGCTATTCCATGTTCCTTTGCCTCGGTAGGAAAAAGCTTAATAATCCATTAGCGGTTTCCTCTCTACCCTCGCTACTCTTTCCACAGATTGTTACGACCTCCTTGCTAATTCCATGGGGGCGAACAGGTGATTTTCTTCGATTGAATCGAATCAATTAGGCTATTCCGTCACTCAAGCATCACAAACCCTAATTTTTCCCTCTCACACTCATTTTTGCTAACCTCGATTACTGCTTGGATTCTTTAATTTCTGTCAATCTCACTGCTATTTCTAACAGGTAAGTTTTTACGTCAAGAATTTGTTCGTCTGGTATGCCTTCCATTTAGCTCATATTCCCTCGATTTTTTGCTCTCACCGATTTTTATTCCACCGTTAGGGTCTGTTCTCTGGATTTTTAATTCACTGTTGTCTAAGTTATACAAATTTGTGTCCAGATGAAAGAGGAAATTTCTACCATTGCCTTTCCATTTTCAATGTAATTTTCCATGACAATTCTTTACTGTTACTGATTTGAATCTGTTCTTGTTTGTCTATATCTAGACCTTGATTTCATAGCCGCAGTCGCTTTTCTCTCTAGCCGACTCTTTGTTCTAGGTATTTGTTTTCCCTATGCCATGACTTTTAGTTTTCAATTTGCTTTATTATGATTGGTATAAGTTAAATGGCATGCCACCTCCATATATTTGAAACAACATCATGTCCATGTTTCACACTGTTTTGACATTTACCCCATACCAATCTAAGCACCTACATACAAGCAAGCTAACAAGAGTACGATTCAGGTATGAGCCTTTCTCTTTCGATACGTTCCTCTATTGTGCGGGGCTAAAAGTGGTCAAACCTATGCGGAAATTAACAAGAGTATTTGGTAATTTTCATGCCTTTGAACAAATTGTTTTGGCTTTACAAAACTATTACTAATTTGATTTATTTTTTTCCTGACAGTAGGATATTATTAACATTTTTAATCTTTTTTTATTGGGTGTTTTGCAGACTGGGTTTCTTCTTCATTCTTCATGCACCCAAATAGGGGGTCGTTGCTAGGAAGAGGTCATCAATCTCTATGATAGACTCCACATACTGTATTGTTCGTACAATTTTCCTACTTTGTGTATTAGAGAACCTAATAGTTTGTAAATGATTCATTTTTACTTTGACATTTCTTAGCAACTAGAGTTACTTAATGTCGCAGGTAGGCCTTCTGCTATAGATTGGCAAATTGTGGATTTGCATGATGAAGATTTGCAAAGTCCGATTAGCCATTAGATTAAAAAAATCAAGGAAATACAAGAGGTAAAACCGTGATTTTAATATTTAATTTTAATTTATAATATTCTGTCATTGCAAATTATATCTTGAATCATTATACATTGTTTAAAAAATATGAGAATTTAAACAGATTTTTTTATAGTATTTTCATGAGAATGGGGTTTCTTTTTCAAATTTTCAATGGATAACAAAGGGTATAATAGGACATAAGCATATTGATGCATTATTCGCCATTTACTCAGCATCTAGGGGATGTTGAGGTCTTTACACAATGGCTTATACTTAGCGAATGGCTAATTTTATGTACATATTTACAAACAGGGAGATAAGTTTCACCAAACAAGTCAGTACTACAATGATTTTGATGCCTGCTTTTGTTAGACCCAAAAGTGGTTCTAACACCCAAATTGATTAAAAGCAAGATGAAATGAGATAAAAATAAAAATGAACACGCAGGATTTATAGTGGTTCGGCGAAGAAATGCCTACGTCCACTTATCTTTCACTATATTCAATAATTCAGTTGCAAATACAATGTAAGATTCACTCAATTCCACTCACAACTCACTTATGTTCACTCAATTGACTAAAACAAAGAACGAAAGACGATTTGGATTCTCCGGGAGTAATGGATTTCGGATGATGAAGGTAGTTGAATTCTCAAAGTGCTGAAAAAAAATCCTTCTCTTTGTCTCCAGACGGGGTATTTATAGGTGTGAATTTGCTTGAAACTTGATCCGGGTCGGGGCCACATGTCGTCCATCCCACTATCTTCGGGTTCGGATGAACTATTATGTTGACAACGCATCAAAGGAACGAACGTTATGGGTAGGAACTGGTCATAGCCGGTCCGGATATCCAGGCGATTTTGCAGGAGAGTAACATGGAGCATGGGTTCGGGTCGGAGACGCGCAGATAAGGGGTTCGGATCGGGATACCCGATCCGAACCGGATTGGCTTGGATGCAATGCTCTCTTCTTTTCTAATCTGCTCCGCTCCGATCCATTTTCGTGGCAAACAGGTGGCTTTCCGATCCAATCGAGATTTAGTTGCCCTCCGATCCGATTAGATATGCCTTACCAACTTACTCAGTAGGAGTTCACCGATCCGAACAGAGGACTCTATCCGACCCGAACCGATAGGTTGCTCTGACCCGACCCGAACAGCTGCTGCTGTCTAATCTAGATTGTAGTGTCTTCTCCAATCCGAACCGAAGTCTTCTAATTAGAAATGCTCTTCAATGTCTGGTTTCTTGACTTTGTGTTGCCTAGTTCACAAAGTAGGCTAACATTTTGCCCCCTCAAAGGATGCTTCTGTTGTATACGAAGCGTGCTTTGATGTCGTTTGAAATGCTAGTCCTTGAATCAGAACAGTCAGAAAGTCACTTCTGTTCGTTTGTGAAGATGCGTTGCTTCATGAAGACATGTCTCTTATTGCTTATATATATGTCGTGAAATACTTGATTCATTTTCTTCATTTTTGAGTCAAGTTCAGAAGTTCTTCTCGACATATAGTATTCTTCTCAGGTATGTTCTTTCCTAGTTTTTCTTTTAAATCCAATTCGAATGCTAGAGGAATGCACAGATTTCTACCCGGTTCGGTGTCCGACTCGAGTACCTTTTCTTCCTGTTTCGCTTTGCACTGGGTTGATGGGCCAGAAGATGTGGGCTGGCTTGGACTCGGTCCGAATGGAGTAAAATACGGGGAATACAAAGAGCCATCTCACGTCTTATATAAACTCAACCACCCAAACTCTTCTACCATCTTTACTCCCACAATTCTTGTTCTCCCAGCTTTATACCGAAACCCCACTTCCTAAAAAATCTAAAAACTCCAAACTCCTCGTTTCAATCTTCGAATAACACATCTAGGTATTTTAAATCCCCGATTATTTATGTAATAACTAATTTCAACTAGAATTTGCGTTTAAATCGAGCGATTGGAGTGTGGTATTTGTCGAACTCCGACGCCTGGATCTCCTCCACCGTTTGTCATCGTCGTTGATGGCGTCTTCGCCGTCTCGAGGTAGCAACGGGGGTCATTAGGATCCAGCGTTAAACATTCAAGCATATAAACACTTAACTTCATTTGGGTCTAGTGAAATTTGAAGACGAGAAAGGGGAGAATAGGAACTAGGTTCGGTTCGGGTAAGGAAGTGCTGAAGCAGCGGAGGGGAGGACAAGTTCATATGTTAGGATCGGGTCGGAACGACTAGAGGAAAAGATAGAGAAAGGAAAAGGACGTATATATCCTTTTGTTTGCTGAACCACTCCAAATGCTTATTCCGATCCGGTTTTAAACTGCCAAATATGAATGTCTTCTCCGAACCGAACAATGCGCAGACCCGAGCCGATCCCAGCTATATGCACATCCGATCCGAACCCAACAATAAGCACGCCCTACCCGAACTGAATGATATGCATATTCCAACTCAAAGCACAAGACTTTATCCAACCAGGGTTAATCAATGCTTGACATAATCTTCAACTTAATGAACAGTTAGGGTAGTGCCTTATGAACGTAAACGATCATCAAGATTTATTCTGAACATCGCCGCTCCGTTAGAACATCGCATTATGCTTTTAAGCGTTTTTCTTCTCATGCTTTGCGCACACCACACACACTTTAGCTCACACATATGCACAGGAGGGCACGGGATAATTTACTCTAATCCGTGCTATTGCTTCTTCAATAGTTCTATGACAATGAGGCCCAGACGCTCTTCCCGTCTAGCTGAGAGGAAAGAAGCCCCGGAAACTTCTAACAAAATCACTCTTGAGGATATATCTTCTTCGTCTGATCCAGAATGGGACAGCGAGGGTCCAGATTACGGGGTTGGACATCGGGAAAGCGACGAGGTGTCTTCAGAGAATGAAGTTTCTCTGGGTTTTGAGGAGGAAGGAGGGATTGGTGACAATCGAGCACCCGATGAATTTGAATCAGCCATCATATTGGAATCACCCTCGGACTCCGTTGAATCAACAATTGACAACGATCGACTTGTTCGAATTTGCCTAAAATATGGAATAATGAAAAGGGACACCCTAGTGCCCTCACGCTCTGACCGTCCCCACAACCCTCCAGAAGGATATATGACGGTCACTCGATTGATGTGCATGGTCGGCGCCATTCCTCCATTCTCTCCTTTCATCGTTGATTTCTTAAGACAAATGCGGATTGCCCCCATGCAGTTGCATCCCAATTCATATGCCTATTTGCACACCTTGTACATAGCATATCGTGAAATCCTAGGCATAGAGCTCACGTTCGATGACGTTCACTTCTTTTATAATTTCAAGCATCGGACTCGAGAGACTCCATCCTTCTGCTATTTTGAATCAGTCCCAAAAAGGAAGATAATCTCTGCACCATTTAGCAGTAAAGCTGGAGATTCCAGACTAGAATGGTTCTACATAAAGCAACAGTCTAGATGCGCCAGGAGATGGACAAAATCAAGTAAAGCGTTGATTTTCTAAATCCGGACTCTATACACTTGAATCATCACCCTGACCTGTTTTCTTTTTTGTTTGCAGTCGACAATCCCAAACAGATATCAGATCAAGTGTTCTTTGATCGGATGCACCGACTTCTTAATGGCGATCAAAAATTCTTGACTATCGACGAGGTCCTTAAAGATGAATATCTTCACTTTCATGGGCTGCTATCCGTTTTTCGTAGCATCGGTCATGGGACGGTCCCTTACGCATACATTCCTCCAGTGGAGATAGTTCCAGAAACAGGAGAAGGCTCGGGAATTCCTACAGTGCCTCTTCAAACTTCACCTTCTCCATCTTCCACGCAAGATGATGAATTGGCTAATCTGGCCGGAAAGCATCGTGAAGGGTATATTGCCCCCGAGGAAACTACTTCTCTAGACAAGTCAAAATCCTCCCAAGAGTCGCCACTTCATGCTTCCGAAGGGGATGTTCCTAGTACCGATGAACACATATTTCAGGGTTTGGGGGATCTCCCCTTACCTGAGACTATATATACTTCAGAGGATTTCAGGAAGGATCCTTTAGTCTTCACTTCTTCTGAAGAAACCACTCCCGCTAAGGCCAAAGAGCCTGCCCGCACTAGTCTAGCTTCAGACTCGGGTTGGTTGGGGGGAAACACACCACTTAGGATACACTTTACACCACAGCATTAGCATTCATTGCACTTCTTTCTCCATGAATCCACTAATTCTAAACTTCGTTTATTTTATCGTGCAGGTACAATGTCTCGATCCTACTACGATATAAGAAAACTTCGTCGCAGCATGTCCAATCCTCCTCAGGATGTCGAGTATGATCGCCGGGATGATCGTGGTAGGGAGGAGAGAAGACCTTATGATCCCTATCGTTCTCGACCCTCACGCTCCCGCTCACCAGTTCGATCGGAACAAGAGAAATATAAAGGTTACCAAAGCAGCAGGGAGGAGGACAGACCACAATCCAAAGACTCCTCCTCTTCCTATGAGAAACGCAGTAGAGAGAAAAGTCCTCCAAAGGAAACCGGGTCTCGAAGTAAGCAAAAGGTCCCTGCTACTAAACGACCTAGGACAGACAAAGAGACTACAGAATCCTCTTCAGGAAGGGACACCGAATTGACAATCCTCGCTCCTCCCCCACCAGACGCGGGAACTGCAATAAAGCGGGCATATTTGAAAGAGCAATTTCCCGAACACTACTTCGAAACTCTGACTTTTTTACCTGCCCTTGAACCTATTTCGTCTAATTGGGCAGATGAGGCCAAAGCAAAGATTGATGCGGTGCAAAAACAATATACTGAGATGTTCAAATATTCACGCAATCTTTCTAAAATCATCCGCACTCTAATCACAAATACTGATTCAATGCAAAAGACCGCGGAGGAGGATACTAAGGCCTTAAAAGCTCTAGGAAAAGATTTGGAAGACACTCAAGCTCAGCTAGCGGTCGCTCAAAGGGACGCTTCTAATTTCAAACAACAATTCGAGAACATGCAAAAACGTTATCACGATTTGCTTGAATCTCATACTCAGGAGCGTTCTGAATTAAAAAAGCAAGCTGACGAGGCCAAGTCAGAGGCTGCTAAGACACGCATTGCTTACGCTAAGCTTGAGCGGAAAAACGCCGAGTTAGCAAAGAGGAGTGCTGAATTAGAAAAGAAGAACGCTGACTTGGCTTCAAAGTTGTTGGAGGCAGAGAACAGGGCTGCTCTGGCCGAGGGCAATGTGGAGTGTGCTATTAAATCTGCGGAGGATGCCCGCAAGCAACTATAAGAGGCGGAGGCTGATATTCAGGGCTTCGGCGAGTTAATGATTGAATTCTTCGCACACATTATTCGTCGTCGAAACATTTCTTGGATCGAGGACTATCCATCCACTCTGGTTCAAGTATGGAATCAAATCGTTGAGTGGGAAAAAGAAGAACTTAAGGTCGATTCTCTTGATGAAGATAAACTGATGGAGAAATACTTGAGAGATGATGAACCGGAGCGTCTAGCTGAAGGGCGCCGCCTCATTGTTGAGGCCATGGAAGAAGAGAGACGGAAGTCTAAACAAAAAACCATTCTCAAAGCTGGTTCCTCTTCTTCTGCCCCTGCAACCTCCGAAGTAGAAGGGTATGATCCCGAAAATCCGGGAATTCCTCGAACAACCCTGCTATCCCCTATTCCTGAACTAACCCCAGAGGTAGTGGTCACCCCCGCTGATAAGTCTTCGGAAGGTATCGCTATCTTTTCTCCTCAATTTGCCAAAGCTATTTCTACCTTTCGCCACATGATTGAACAACCGATGAGAGACCCTTTGTTTTCGCCTGAGTTGATAACCGTTGCTTCTCATTCTGTAGGTGTTGAATCATCTGAAAAGACAGATGTAGCTCAAGGAGCTGTCGCTGGGACAAAGCCCGCTGATAGGGCCAAAGAAGGGGAAGACAAGGCTGCTTCTATAGACTTGGGGGAAGGAAGTGAGCCAACTAAGGTCACCACTCCCCATGATGAAGAAATGATAGCAGCTTTAAAGGACGACGGAGGAGACGGGGGGCATGAAGAGGAACCGGAAGTTGCAATAACTGGGGAGTCGAAAAGCGCTGATGACGTTACCTTGGCTGCCATGAAGGCTGATCAAGATAAGCGCTTGCAATTAAAGGACGAAGAACTAGACCCTGAGGTCCTCAAGCCCCTCGCAGTTGTGGATGCGGGATCAAGGTTAGTTGTTAAGTTCTCAACTAGATCTATTACAGAAGAACTTGCTAAAAAATCTTCTCTTGATTCCAGTGCCCCGCCCTCCGGGAAGAAGTCTACTGGCTCCAGTACCGCATCTTCAGGGAAAAAGAAATCGAAGCGAATCTTGACCGAAGCCGAGAAAGAAGCAAAGGATGCAGAGAAAGCCGCCAAGAAATCCAAGGCTCATTCCAAATCTAAATAGTGGATTGTCCTGTATCTTTTTAGTATTTTTGTGAACCAATAATTGCTGCTACAAAAGCAGCTCCTGCACTTTCTTTTCTAGCTATTTCCCTGTACAAATTCATTCATCTGTAAATAAAAATAATTCACTTTTTGCAATGTTTGTTCGTTAGTAGTTATGCATGTCTACAGTTGTGAAACGAAATTGTGGAGGGGGAAATATGTGTATGCATATGTGTCCCCAGTCAATTTCCACAAGTTATTCAATGCTTAACCAAGCAATCTGAATGCCCCCAATTCTCTGACGGGATAACACTTCCTGTGTCGTCAGTACCTGTCGTTTTTTCTGGCATTTCTTTTATACTCTCCCTCTTTCTCTTGAGAGTTAGAGTTCGAGTTCAGTCATCTGTTTATTCCCCGGTCGTTCAACGGGGAAAGATTTCTTTCTCGGCGCTCAGTCGGAGACGCCTTTATACTCTCTTTCTCTCTGGAAAGTTAGAGTTAGGAGGAGAATTTCTTTTTCAGCGCTCAGTCGGAGACGCTTTTATACTCTCTCTCTTTCTCTGGAGAGTTAGAGTTAGGAGGAGAATTTCTTTTTCAGCGCTCAGTCAGAGACGTTTTATACTCTCTCTTTCTCTGGAGAGTTAGAGTTAAGAATGTCGTTTTCTCATTCTTTTATGTCTTATTGCACAAATAATCGTTGTGCTTCTTTTTATGTCTAAACTGTTTTCAACCTTTTTAGGCTCTGAGTTATCCTGTATTTTATAACCACAACAGAATAACTGATGAATGTAAATGCATAAAAGTAAATAACACACAATATTTTTATAGTGGTTCAGCTAAGTCGTAGCCTACATCCACTTTATAGTCTTTTATTCATATCATCAGATTTTCCCAAGGCAAGGCGTGCCTTATTACAGAGTTCATAAGAAAAATAACACAAAGTACAGTGTTTTTAATCCAAATATCGCATTAAGTGTTGGGCATTCCATGCTCTGGGGACTTCTTCGCCATCCACGGTCGTTAACTTGAAGGTTCCTTTTTCAAGTTTCCGTTGAATGACAAAGGGTCCTTCCCATTTCGGACCAAGGTGAGGAAGGGATGGAAAGACTCTCTTTAGCACCAAATCTCCTGGTTCAAAAGTTCTGAGGCGAACCTTTTTGTCGTAATAGCGTGCCATCTGACGCCAATGCCTTGCTGCACGCAAATCTGCTTCGTCCCTTTTCTCTTCGACTTCATCAAGAGACTCAAGTAAAAGTGCCCGATTTGTCATCGGGTCATAATATGTCACCCTGTGGGAAGGAACTTCTAGTTTAACTGGAATTACAGCTTCTGAGCCAAAGGAGAGAGAGAAAGGGGTATGACCGGTGGCCGTTTTAAATGTTGTTCGATATGCCCACAAAGCTAGGGGTAATTCATCAACCCACTTTGCCTTTGCACGCTCTAATCGCTTCTTGAGGATGGATTTTATTACCTTGTTTATTGCCTCTACTTGCCCATTCGATTGCGGATAGGCAACTGCAGTATATCGTTTGTCTATCTTATACTTCTGGCAAAAATTTCTGAATTCAGTGCTATCAAATTGGGTCCCGTTGTCAGTTATAATCGTCCTTGGGATCCCGAACCGGCATATAATATTTCTGACCACAAAACTTATCACCTTTCTTGTTGTGATCTTGGTCAAGGGCTCAGCTTCCACCCACTTCGTAAAATAGTCCACGGCCACTATTGCATACTTAGCTCCTCCTTTAGCAATCGGTAAAACTCCAATGATATCAATTCCCCATGTGGCAAATGGCCAAGGACTCACCATTGATTTAAGTTGGGTCGACGGTGCTCTGGGGATTTTGGCGAATCTCTGGCATTTATCGCAGCGTCGTGAATAATCAGCTGCATCTTTATTGATCGTAGGCCAGAAGTATCCGTACCGCAATATTTTCTTTGCTAAAGTTTGACCTCCTGTATGATCTCCACACTCACCTTCGTGTACTTCTCTTAGTACACGCTTGATGTCGTCGTGTGCGATACATCGTAACAGGGGCATAGAAAATCCTTGCCGATAGAGAGTATCATCTTGTATGACATATCTGGTAGCTTTGCGAACTATAGCTCTTTTCTCACTCTTCTTCAATGGGAGTGTCCCATTCTTAAGGAAATTCTTAATTGGAGTCATCCACGACTCCTTCTCTGGTTCCGTTTCAAAAGCGAATTCAATTTCCATTGACTTAAAGCTTGGCGATTCCAACGTTTCAATTGGAATTACCTCAGTCTCTTCTGGATTGTCGGAACTAGCCAGCTTTGCCAGCCTATCCGCTTTCTGGTTTTCAACCCTGGGAATATGTGTTATGTTGTACCGCTCTAAGCTATTCAATAGCTCTTTCACTCTCTTGAGGTAGGCGATAAGTCGAGGTCCTCGAGCCACAAATTCCTCTCGCACTTGGCAAACAACAATTTTAGAGTCACAGAATATGTCCAACATCTTTACTCCAAGGTCTTTAGCAAGTTTCAGCCTGGCAATCAGGGCTTCATATTCAGAGTCATTGTTAGTTGCCGAAAATTCTAATCGCAGGGCGTAATATAACGACCGTCCCTCGGGAGTGACTAAGACAATCCCAGCTCCGGACCTTCGGTCATTCTTAGCTCCATCTGTATATAATTTCCACGGATTCATCTCTAGCTCATCCTCGGATTTAACCACTCGGTCATTGATTATTTCCTCCTCTGGAATGGTGAACTCCGCAATAAAGTCTGCTAGAGCTTGCCCCCTGATTGACTTTCGTGGTTGAAAATTCAAATCAAACTGACTTAGTTCTATGTTCCATTTGATCAACCTTCCCGATGCTTCGGGTCTCTGCAATACCTGCCTTAAGGGTTGGTCGGTGTATATGGTTATTGGATGGGCTTGAAAATAGTGACGAAGTTTTCGGGATGCGATCAGGAGGCTGTAAGCGAGCTTCTCAATTTTTGGGTAATTGCGCTCTGCCGCCGCTAATTTCTTACTTACATAATACACCGGCCTTTGTACTTTGTCTTCTTCTCGAACTAGGGCCGTGCTGACAGCATGAGCCGAGACCGCCAAATAAACAAATAATTCTTCGTGATCTACGGGCTTTGATAAAATCGGCGGTTTCTCTAACAGTTCCAACAGATTTTGAAAGGCCTCAACACAATCCGGAGTCCACTGGAAGTTCTTCTTTCCCCTTTTTATCAAATCAAAAAACGGAACACATTTATCTGTGGCTTTGGAGATGAATCTACTCAGCGCCGCTACTTTCCCCGCAAGACTTTGGACGTCTTTAATTCTCCTCGGTTCTTCGATGTTTCTAATCGCTGCTATCTGGCTAGGGTTGATTTCAATTCCTCGGGAACTCACAATGAAGCCAAGGAACTTTCCCGATGCCACTCCAAATGAGCATTTCATAGGATTCAATTTCATCCGGCACTTTCGCAGGATACCAAACATTTCCGCTAAGTCTTGCGTATGACTGGAAGACTGCTTTGATTTGACAAGCATATCATCCACATAAACTTCCATAGTTTTTCCTATTTGATCATAAAACATTCTATTTACCAAGCGCTGATAAGTAGCTCCAGCGTTTTTAACCCGAATGGCATTACAACATAACAATATAGCCCCAAATTCGTAATGAAACTCGTATGTTCTTGGTCTGGTACGTGCATAGGAATTTGGTTGTATCCAGAATATGCGTCCATGAAAGAAAGAAGTTCATGACCTGCTGTCGAGTCTACAAGCTGGTCAATCCTGGGAAGTGGGAAACTATCTTTCGGGCAAGCTTTATTTAAATCTGAAAAGTCAATGCAAGTCCGCCACTTTCCGTTTGGCTTCTTCACTAAGACGGGATTCGATATCCAATCGGGATAAGTCGAATCTCGAATAAATCCATTCTGCTTCAACTTCTCTACTTCCTCTTTGAGAGCAGCCGACCTCTCTGGGCCCAACATGCGTCTCTTTTGCTTCACAGGCGGATGCTTCGGATTTACATTCAATTTGTGACTTATAATGGATGGTGATATCCCACACATGTCAGCATGGGTCCAGGCGAACACGTCTAAGTTTGCCTTCAAGAAGTCCGTTAGTTCTTCAGCCCGACGTGGATCCAATTGAGAACCAATCTTCAAAACTTTTGTCGGATCAGCTTTATCAATGGGAATTTCCACTGTCGCTTCATTAGGAGTTGCATTCCTAGCCTCTGGTTCCTCGTCTTTTCTGGGATCCAGGTCTTCAGGCGTTCCTTTGGGCAACTCCCTCGGGGTCAATCTCTCTAATTGCTATGCCGAGTCTCCCTTTGAGGGAGACGAGGCGTCCTTACTCTCAACGCTAAGTCCTTTCATCAACATCTTTAACTCGGCCACATAGCAGGCCCGTCCGGAAACCTGATCCCCTCTCATTACTCCAGTTCCGGCTTCGGTTGGGAACTTAAGTAACAAGCACCAAGGGGCGATACAAACTCTAAATTCAGCGAGGGCAGGTCTCCCCAAAAATGCGTTATATGGAGAATCTACGTCCAATACTACGAACTGAAGCATTCGCACTCTTCTACGTTCTCCTTGCCCCAGGGTCACGGGCAACTCTATGTATCCCATGGGAGCTGTCGTCGCTCCGTTGAAGCCTCTAATCCATCCTTCACAAGGTTTCAGATCTTCGGACTCAAGCTTCATCTGATCAAATGACTTCTTGAACAAAATATTAACGGAACTTCCATTGTCTACTAATACCTTATGGACCAAGGCCGGCCCAATGGTGGTAGTAATAACCAACGGATCATTGGTGGGTGATTGTATCCCAGTATTGTCTCGGCTGCGAAATACCACATCGTCGAACATGGTCTTCTGTTGTTTTATGGGGGTGACATCTTCCAAATCATCACCTTCATTCACGTCTAGATGCTTAGCAGCATTCACATATTGATCGATTGATCTGAAACTTCGGATTGCCGGGTGAGGTCCGCCTACTATGGAGTTGATAACAATTCCTTTACCTTTCTGCTGCGCTGTAGGCTTGGGAGCAGGTAGAATCTGTTTTGGAGCCTGCTCACCTTGCCCCCTGTCCCTCGGGGCAACCTTGTACTCATCCAACTTCCCTTCACGCAACAGTTTCTCAATCACATCCCTCAAATGCCGACATTCATTGGTCGAATGCCCATGAGTTCCGTGAAACAAGCAAAATTTCCCTGTCGCCATTTCTTTCTCGGTCGAATCACGAGGTGGCGGTCTTTTGTACTGCAACACATTGTACGTATCCAGGTAAATATTTTCCAGGGTGTCATTCAATGGTGTATAATTCTCGTAGTTCTGGAACCGGGGTCTTTTGTTAGGATCACTTCCCCTATTTCTGTTTCTTCTGTTACTGCTCGAATTACGGTTATTGTTGTTGTTTCCCCCACTTCCAGTATTGCTGTTTCCACCCTTGTTTCCTACATTTACCTCAACCTTGCCAGAATTCTCCCCCGACTGCTTCACGGCGATATTACTCTGCACATTCTCCTTTGAAGCCGTCTCAGACTTTCTTTTTCGGTTTGCCCTGGCCTCCTCTCGCCTTAAATAAATATCGGCTTTTTCGTAGAATATCTCCCTTGTGGAGGGTGTCTTCCCAGAAAGGTAGTCTCCAAACTCAGATTCAGGATCGACTCCTTCCTTCAATGCCATCAGAATAGTGGGCTCATGCGGGTCACTGACCTCAGTTACAGCTTGGTTAAAACGATCAAGATATGCCCTTAGAGATTCCCTTGGTGCCTGTTTGATTCTCGATAATTCAATAACACTTTTGGACTTTCGGTCATGTAGCCGGAACTGGTTCATGAAACGCTCGCTTAGTTCCTTGTAATTGGAAATCGAACGAGGAGGAAGTCGGGTAAACCAGAACAATGCCACATCTTCTAGGTAGATTGGGAATGCTTTGCACTTCACTTCATCAGGGGCAGCAGCAGCATTCATGAGCCACGAATACCGCATCAAATGCTGTCCCGGATCAGTCCTTCCGTTGTACTTGTCCATTTGTGGCAAGTTAAAGCGTCGGGGAAATTGGAAGTCGAGGATATCGTCGGTGAAGGGAGTATGGCTTCGCTCAATGCCATAATCTTCATTTGTATAATTCCGGCTCTCCGACATGATCTGGCGAACCATTGCCTGTACATCAGCATTAGTTAGGGGCCGCTCGGGTTCCCTGGCCCTAGCATCCGAGTTCCTTCTGGGCTCTTGTTCAGGAGATGCCCTTCTTCTTCGAGCTGCCTCTGCTCGATTCCGTTCCCTGCGTTCCCGGTCGATCTCGGGAAGAGGGGACTGGAGTCTTTGCCCCCGAGTGGGGTCATTGTTTCCTAATGCTCGTGCGATATCCTCACGAGATCCCAAAGATCCAAATGTCAGCTGCTCCACGTTCTGAGGTCGTTCGAGTGGCCTTTGTTCACGGGGCCTCTCTTCCTCGGAAGATGAAGATTGATCTACTAGTGTGTGACGAACCGGTGATGGAGTTCTCTGTCGACGGAGTTCACTAATCTCCCGACTCATGAGCCTCATATTTTCCTGCATCATGAGATTAGTGCGCTCGTGAACTTTCATGGCCTCCCTCGTGCTCTCAAGCATGTCAAGCAAGCGCGAGAAATCTCCTTGGGTGATGGGCGCAGATGGATTGACCTGATCACCAACCCTGGTGGCTGGAATTGGAGCATTCGTAGGGACTCGAGTAGAGGTTCCAGCTTCACCAAGCATCGGGTCGGATCGGAGGTAGGAAGTCGGATCGGTTCGGAGCTGGGGGGCCTGGTCGGATCGGTGCGTGGCAAGCAGCTCGGGTCGATTCAGATTGGGGGAATGCACTGCTTCAGAATCTCCTACCCGGATCGGATCGGAGCTCTCCCCCTGCTGGCGGCTCGGATTTCCTGCATTGGTTCTTCCTGCTGCTGAACTCTGCCCCCGAGACCTTGTTACAACAGCATTTTGCTGATCTTCGCCAGCTCCATTTCCTCGAAAAGGTTGAACTTCCTTGCCTTTTCCTTTGGCCATGAGTTTTTGACAATCACTTCAACGAATATAAAAAAGCGGAGAAACTTAAGGATTCACTTCTTTGAACTCAACGGTCCAAAAAGTAGAAAGAGATTCCGGAGAATAAAGAATTTAGATAAGGATTCTCAGTGAAAGCACCAAAATGTTAGACCCAAAAGTGGTTCTAACACCCAAATTGATTAAAAGCAAGATGAAATGAGATAAAAATAAAAATGAACACGCAGGATTTATAGTGGTTCGGCGAAGAAATGCCTACGTCCACTTATCTTTCACTATATTCAATAATTTAGTTGCAAATACAATGTAAGATTCACTCAATTCCACTCACAACTCACTTATGTTCACTCAATTGACTAAAACAAAGAATGAAAGATGATTTGGATTCTCCGGGAGTAATGGAGTTCGGATGATGAAGGTAGTTGAATTCTCAAAGTGCTGAAAAAAGATCCTTCTCTTTGTCTCCAGACGTGGTATTTATAAGTGTGAATTTGCTTGAAACTTGATCCGGGTCGGGGCCACATGTCGTCCATCCCACTATCTTCGGGTTCGGATGAACTATTATGTTGACAACGCATCAAAGGAACGAACGTTATGGGTAGGAACTGGTCATAGCCGGTCCGGATATCCAGGCGATTTTGCAGGAGAGTAACATGGAGCATGGGTTCGGGTCGGAGACGCGCAGATAAGGGGTTCGGATCGGGATACCCGATCCGAACCGGATTGGCTTGGATGCAATGCTCTCTTCTTTTCTAATCTGCTCCGCTCCGATCCATTTTCGTGGCAAACAGGTGGCTTTCCGATCCAATCGAGATTTAGTTGCCCTCCGATCCGATTAGATATGTCTTACCAACTTACTCAGTAGGAGTTCACCGATCCGAACAGAGGACTCTATCCGACCCGAACCGATAGGTTGCTCTGACCCGACCCGAACAGCTGCTGCTGTCTAATCTAGATTGTAGTGTCTTCTCCAATCCGAACCGAAGTCTTCTAATTAGAAATGCTCTTCAATGTCTGGTTTCTTGACTTTGTGTTGCCTAGTTCACAAAGTAGGCTAACAGCTTTAAATATATTTTAATGTCATATCTCAAGTAATAATGGCACTCTCTGCATTTAGCTGGCAAAGATATTAAGCTCTACTTCTACATTTATACTTACATCTATGATTTCTAACCAATATTTGGTTACTGATTATTTCCAGTTTAATTTACTATTTTCACCAATGTTATGCATGTTTGCAACACTACAACAAAAACACCATATTACAACGGTGGAAAAAAGCTGTAAAAGACTTTTTACAACGGTGGTGCCACCGTCGTCTATTAAGAAGTTGTAATAGACTATATTCTTTTACAACTTTTCTGCACCGTTGCGACACCGTTGTAATATGTACATTTTACAACTTTTTTCTACCATTGTAATAAACTTTATTACAATAGTTATGCACCGATATAATAATGTCTACTACAACTGTTATACACCGTTGTGATTGACAATTGCATTTTAAAAAAAATAGACCTCTTTTGCAACTAAAATGAACAATACACTAAATATTGCAATACTCCATAAGAAAATCAGATATAACATTTATTTGCAAACTAAATTATTAAAATACTCAAATTTTCAGTATTACAAACAAGTTTAAGAAAACATTTCGTGCATTATTACATACATGATCGTTATAAAGCAACTTGGTACAAACACAAATTATCCACAACTTGGTACAAGCACAAGTTCATAAATGATGCAAGTACCAGTTTCACGCTCAACTGATCGGAGAATTTGGAATCCATCACGAGTTAAAAGTAACTGGAGAAGTGACGGACCGATGCTGGGATTGATTACGGTTCTACCCCTAATAAATGCTCGAAAGGCTTTCTCATATCTGCAACAACTTTTGTTGCGTTGGCACATATTTTCACAAGACAGGCGCCCTCTTTGAGCCTCTCTACTTCACATGTCACTCCTGGCAAAATTAACTGATTTGTGAGAACTAGTGATTTTTCTTTTTTCCATGTTAAAACTAGTTAAACCATACAGCATGAATATAAATTTACCAAGTACTACAGAATTGGAGCCGGCTGATTTTTATTTCATTTTTTTTTAGCAAATATGAAGATGACTCGATAAACCAAGCAACATAAAATCTAAGGACCCGTTTGGTTTGAACTTCAAGTTTTATGTTTTGCTTTTCGATTTGTGTTTGAAAAGGCATGGGAGAGAAAGGGTTTGAAAAATCCGAACCACTGACACAATTAAAACATGTTTTGCTTTTTGATTTGTGTTTGAAGTTGCATTACCCTTTCTTTGCTGAGGTGACGTCCGCAAGAGATCTGGGATGTGCACTCAATGTAGTTTGTGCTTTATTGACAGATGACTTCTATTGTTGCTTGAAATCACAATATGGAATTGATGCCGTCATGGTACAGTTGATGATGTGTAGTTTGATGTCGTTGAGGTGAGTTAGAAAATTGTTTTCAGATGGTTGTTTCGCTAGAAAATAAATTTGGCATTTTTATTTGGATATTATGGAGATCCTCTTTGTTCAGATTGAAAAGTCCAATGTTTTTGAGTTGAGAGCATACTAGTTCACTCTCTTTTACAGTATTCAAGATACATGCCAATTGACTAAACAACATAAGGGAAATAAACAGTCCAAACTGATATTAAATAAGAGATCGGGCAGAAATGTAAACCGGAAATTAACAAGTGACTGATAACAGCAGTAATGTGATCATTTGTTATTCAGTTTGTTTTTCATTCATTTTTCAATGGAAATACAATGTAATATGCAAAAATTTATTTTTTATAGTGCCCTAAAAAAGTTACGTATAAAAACACCTATACAATATTTAATTTTTAATGGTTGCAACCAATTGATTCTCTATCTCCTTCAGCTTATGAGAACAAAAATAATTCTGTTGCTGGTAGTAACATGGTTGATTCTAAGATTGAAACTCAGTTAGCTGCAAGTGGAGTAATATCTATGGTTGATTTTGAAGAAAGTTTTGGTATTCCAAAGGATAATAGTGATAATATAACTAAATTCACAACATACCCAAGTTCAAGAGCAGAACATTTTGGAAAATAGATATCTATTGCGTCCTTGAATGATATCCAACCAACGGTGCAGATTGACAAGCATCATCAACACTGCAATTCATCCATTTCTTCACCAAATCTTCGCCCGCACTTGAAATCTCATGCTGCAAAACGGAGCACCAAGAGTTCCGACCAAATTTAACCTAGTAGCTGTAGAAAGGACATCCCTCATGGTCATAAACACATACCCTGTTTGTGAAGTACCACTGTCATCTCCTAGCAATCCACATAATTGGAGCATGGTGAAAAGATTCACAACAAAGCTGCTTCTATTTCAGACGAAAGTTGATAATTAGTATCAGAAGATTAACATAAAACTCAGAATTTGATTAATAAGATCAACGAAATCTTCAAAAGCTGAATTAGTTTCGGAGTTAAAAAAAAACAACGGAAGTGGGAAGTCTAATACCTTAAGGAAGACGCCAGCGTGAGGAAGGAGAATTTGGGGAGATCGATTTGGATTTAGGGTTAAGAGACGGCAGCGTGAGGAAGGAGAATTTGGGGACCGATCTTGATTTAGGTATAAGAAGTGACGCCAGCGTGAGAAAGTAAAATACGAAACATGATTTTTTTTGGAGCCAAAATTTCGCTGTTCCCACCACATTTTTCACTGAATCCTATTTTTAAAATACAAAACGTGAGAGAGTAAAATACAAAATCTAGGATCGCCACATTTTCCTGTGCATAATTAGATTTCGCCTAAACATACATAATTAAATATTATAAGCTAGAACCAAGTATAAATTTGAATTAAATATAATATGGATATCTTGGGAATTATTTTGCTAAAATATTATATATTACTTATTAATAATAGTTATTATTATTTATTTATTTTTAATTATAATTAAATACAATTTATTAAAAGTTTATTTTGTATATTTTACTAATTACTCATTACTAAATACTTAGTAAATATTAATTACCAGTTATTAATTTCTCATTAAATATATTAATTACTAATACCGGCCATTGGTAAGTAGTTAACATACATTAGCTATTAAAAATAAATTACTACTTAATAACTATTAATTATTTAATAATAATTGATAAAAATTACTGATTTCTAAGTTTATTATTAATTATTATTATTAAATATTAATATAATTAGTTATCAAAAAAAGATATTATAAACATGAAGTTTGTAACAACATCTATTACAACTAATAAAATGAAAAGTTGTTAAAAATATGTTTATTACAACTTAAGAGAGCTGACCGTTGTAAAAAAATATTTATTACAACTGTACTTTTCCCACAGTTGTAATAAACATTTGTTACAACTGTGCTTTTCCCACTATAGTAAAATTAAAGTTGTAATATGGTGTTTTTGTTATAGTGCAATTAAATGGATAATTACAGTAATTACAAGCTATATTGAATTTTTAACTTATATGTATACTTACACTATATAAGCCAATGGATGCTAACAGGAATGAACATTTGCATCATCTTTGTGTGATAACATTTGTATATTAAATTAAGTTTTGATGACCTTTATAATTGAATGGATTCTAAATGAATTAGATAATAAAGCATATGCAAAGCACCGATGGATTACAGCATGAGTGATTTTGGTATTATGAGTGCAGATGGAAGGATTTCAAACATTAAGCCAGAGCATGATCATACAACGATGCAAAATTGAATTAAAGGAAATGGATACATCAACTCAACATGTAAGTATCTGTAACACCCCATGATTTTAAATATTAAAATTTACAAATTTAAGAATACTTAATTTTAAATGTGAGAATTAAGGGAAACAGTTACGCTATTGCGTTCGTCTCGGAATTCTGCTTGAGATAGAGTCCGAGTTTGCGTAAATTGAACTTCGTATGAAGAAGTTATGGCCTTCCGAAGTTTCGGAATTCAAATAAATTAAAAACAGTTCAAAATTCAAATTCAGACAGGGGAGCAGGCTGGGCGGGAATTCTCCCGCCCAAGGGCCAGGTCGACCAGTGGGTCGACCTACCCCCCTCCCCCCCGGGGGGGAGATTTGAAAGATGACGCTGTTTTGACTCATTGCTGAGTCATTAGGGCTGAGGTGTTATTCTATCTTGACTGAATGGTCTTGACTGCTTCTAGGGTTAATCTGATGGCTCTAAATTAATTAAAATTTTATATAAGCAAACTAACTCTCAACCTAAAATCACACTAATTCATACCAAGAGCCGCCATGCCGTCAATGGAGAACCTAGAGTAGTCGCCGTTCTCTTTCAACTCAAAAACAAGATAGAAGCAAGAATCAAAATCAAATCAAATCTAAATTAGGATAAAAATTAGTCTACATCAAAGGCAAGCAATTCAGTTTCAGAATACATACTCCAGAAAAACAAGACTGTTCTTTTGTTGTGAGTATAATTTCTTTCACAAAATAATTAATTAATTTAATTGTGATAAGTTATAATTGGGATTATGAGAATATGACTATGCATCATGTGATGTTATCGTTGACAGTTTTGTTATTGTGGATCTATTTCATATGTTTAATTGTACATGTTTAACTTGATTCATCTTATGCAAGTCTGGGATGTTAAATCATATGCTAGTTTATGAATCTTATGCAAGTCTGTAGGTTTATTATACACAAGTTCATATGTGAATCATGTAGATACATATGCTAGTTTATATGCAAATATGTGACATTAATTTACATGTTTAGATCCATATGCAAGTTCACATCTTTGTGTTTAGATCCATATTTAGATCCATGGCAATACATAGTTATGCAAATTTATGTTCTATATGCCCATTGCCTATGCTAATTTTGTATGTGAATCATATGCTAGTTTGAATGAAATTCATATGCAAGTTATAGGAAAACCATATCCATATATGCAAGTTCATGATTACATGTTTAGATCTATATTTAGATCCATGATAGTTTATGCAAATTTATGTATATCCATTGCCTATGCAAGTTATTGGCTATGTAAACTTATGTCATGATTCTTAGATCTATTTTATGTGTTGTGATGTTGCTTTTCTTTTTATAAGTTAGACTATTTGTGAGTCTAACATATGTCATATTAAAACGTACGAATAACGTGGGGATAATAGGAAAATATTAAATATACGTAATTGTGAATTGGCATAAAATGGCCTTAAAGGCATATAATTAATTTGAGACATTAATTGGTATAAATTTATATACCTGAAATTATGGACATAATTTAGGTGACAATTATGGGTATAAATTAATTTGGAATTTATTGACAAATTTGAATAGGGATATTAATCCAATTTGGGGTTAAATAATTATGTGTAATAATTAACCGCCTAAGACACGAGGTTAGACTCGTTTGTGGTATAAGACTGCCCGGACCCGCCCGGAAAATCCAGCAACCATAAACAGTAGTCTAATGTGAGAGGTCAAGGACACAAATTAAATGCATAACGATTGTAAAGACACGAGGTTAGGCTCGTTTGCGGTATAAGACTGCCCGGACCCGCCGGCAAATCCAGCAACCGCAAATGGTAGTCTAATGTGGGAGGTCTTTACAAGGTTATGGTTCTAATGAATTAAGTAGCACTTAACTAGATAAACATGTGGTGGGACATGGGGTTAAGTGGGTGGCATGTGAAAATACGATTAGAAACACTTAACCAAGTTGAAAACATGTAAGAAGACATGAATAAGAAGGGGTTAAGTGGGAACTTCTAGTGGGGACAAGCATAGGTGGACAGCTTGTGTCAAACATGGGGACCCTTTTCAAACCAGTAACCCATTAAGTATCTTTGTGAGCTCGAGTTAGATCGAGGACGAGACACGCTTACTGGGTTTGATTGTAAGAGGTCAAAACGGGTTAGCGGTGGTAACGCAAGTCCAACGGGGTCATGTGCGTGCGTGGGCCCCGGGCTGGTAGGTAAGACGTTGTTGCATTGTGTAGATATAAGCCGTGCATTTTTAGTGGTATCAGGTTGCTACTTTGGGGAGTGATACACCCCACTGTGGGACCAGCACGGGTATCTACGTGTTAGGGAGTCGATCACATGGGGGTAGTGGGTACAACTAGTGGAGACAGGGGCACGCGACACCTATGAAGGCAACTAGGGGTACACGAAACTACCATTATCATTATTAAGTTCTGTAGGCGGGACCAACTTTTAGGGTGACTAGTAATGGTGCAGTATAGTAATTATCTTATAGTGATTAGGAACGAGATTAACGCTAGAATATTCCTCTTGTTTGCTTTGTCATGCCTACTTGTTTCATGGTCATACCTTGTTTTACCAGTTTATGCCTTATCCTAATTACTTTAATAATTATATTGCTAAAGTTATTATACTCGCCAGACTTTATGTCTGACCCCCTTTGTTTTCACCTTTTTCTTGCTTCCCCCCTCCCACCAGGTTCTCAGGGTAGGGCTAGTACTAGTGGAGCTTGATCTTCGATCTCTTTCTCTCTCTGTTGGAAGTGCTTGGATTGTTGAAAGTAAAGTTCAACTCATCTCTTTCATGGCTACTTGTGTTGGGTTATGTTTTATTTTATTTTATGTACTCAGAAAACAATTTGTCAAGATGGTTACTAAGGGTACTTGGTTTTTCTGTTGGTTTATGAAGTTGTTGTAATCAAACTATTTCTCTACTGCAATAAATGTTGTTTTGAAAATTTTTAAGTACCAATATATGTATCTATCTTGTTATATTCTGTTCTATTCACCAATAATACTCCATAAAAGTTAATGCATTCCCTTTGAGAGTGACATTAACATACGCGAGGTGTTACAGTATCCTTCCCCTGGCTACAGAACTATACAAATAAATCCAAAGCTATATGAGGTAACTGTCATTAACATATAAAGAAAATGTGTTTCTGATGTAATTAAATAGATGTTGGTACATATTGTACTGTATGTTTGTATAAGTAGCATTTTAGATGTTAGCCCATCCGATCAAATTTTGTTCTAGGATATTATCCTTTGTTCATTCATAAAGAAATATACAATGAGCACTAGCTACGAAATAGATTATATGTATGTTACATACTGAAAATATTAACCGTTGTTTCATATTTTGTAAATTGTTTGGTAGGTTTCATACAAATTAATCGGTCATTCTTTCCTTCAATAGTTACAGGAAACATTCAACGACATGACCGTCCCAATTATTTTCTAGAATTTATCCTTTTATTGTGGTTTAGGAAATTTAATTCTAAGTGATATGATATAATTTTAAATTAAATGGTTTCTCATGCTTGAATCCTTCATAAGGTCTGTTGCTTATCCAAATGGACACGCCACTTCCTTTCTGATCCGAAATTCAAAATTACGAACCATTTTATGAATATTTTTCTTAATGTAATATGTTTTGATCATAATTTAACTATTTAATGTGATATATATTTCAATCTTACTTTAATGTTTACTATACTCATATGTGGATCGACTATGCTATTTAATTAATATCGTGTTAAAAATTATCATATCACAAATAATAATATTACAATCAGTAGAGATTGGCTTATGAATGACGTAAACTTCATGATTTACGTAATATCTTTATACATGCTAAAAATTATTCAGATTACCTTGTGCAGAGCACGTTAATAGTGCATCGGACACTTAGTGGGTTACGTTTAATTCAATAATTCGATGTCCATGAATTGAGCAAAAAATTACTTCAACAGGGTTGTGTTGTATGATATTCCATCACCTTTATGTTGAACAGGGCTAGAAAAATTGCATATATTGCTTTCCTTGGCTTACTATCAATTGGTACTTTTTGTTCCTTTATGTGACGTCCAAGTAAAAGAAAAAAATGCTTTATATTCATATTCCTTCCTTGAGACTCAAATAGTGAAGAACTAACTAAAAACAACTATATTGTTTCCTTCATACAACAAAAGTCAACAAATATAGTATATAATTTTATGCATGTTATTTCATGAAGCTGGCATTTCTTTAACATTTTGTCTTAGTACATTTCATTCTATACTTTGACTGCAATTATTTAAAAGAGTTCAATAGTTAGAATTTACCATCGGATTGGCCATCCTTTTTATTTTGCACTTGGTGTCACTATTCATGTTAGTCAAGTTACCTGATTAGGATTTGGTTGAACAAACTCCATAATTTTCCTTTACACTGACATCGGTCCTATGCGCTTGAAACTTTCTTACTTGGCACTTCTTAGATAATTTTTTGCATCTTAAATCAGCCTAGATATATGATTGAATTTCAATAACTTGAGGCAGCAAACAGAACTCTGCTGAGACAAGTAAGCCTAGAGTTTCTTGTTATTTAGACTGAAAAATGGACACGAGTTTAAGCTGTCATTTAATCTTTGTAATCTTTATTACTTATAATCTTAATCAATATTGATTTTATAAATCAATAAATTAAGGCATATCGTTGAAATGTCTATGCAAATTTATACTAGCAGTTAACAATTTTATTGGAATACTAATATTATTTTAAACTTATTGATTGTAGTAGTTCATAATTTCAAGGAAAATGACTTTTAGAGGTTGGTGCAGAATTGAAATTGAAAAAATTACCATGGCCAAAGGTGTTGTTTATCTGATTATTGGTAAAGGGGACTGGAGCCTAAATTAGAAAATATGCACCAATATTCATGATAAAGCATGACTATAAGTTTATACATTTTATTGATGCTCAATCTCCACATAGGTGATCAGTCACTTCGGGTTAATTTGGTACTTGATTTATAACATACTATTATCTGCAGTTGGAATTGTTTAAGGGACATCACCAGATGCAATCTACTGTTATTGCCTAAAAGAGTAACGCTACCACCAAAATATTGACATGTACTAGTGTAAGAAGTCCTCTTAATTCAAGAAGAAATTATTTTGCTGTTGCAACTAAAAGAAGTTATAAAAATGGAAAAATTAGTACATCTGTGTTAAGTACTTCGTCATTGGATAACATCTGTAAATAAAAAGGAGTCATATATTCTGCTATATACACATAAATTTGCAGTTTTATTTGTCTTTCATTGTTCTTTTGAATGCGTTGTGTTATTCCATGTTCTCCGCATAACTGGGCCATATTTTTCATGTAGTTCTTATTTATTATGCTGCAACTGTTTGTGAAAATCATGCATGATTTTAAGTGATTTCATATGTTCTGTAACAGATTATTACTCACAAGGAGTTTATGGTTCAGGTTTATATAATTGCAATATTAGCTATTACAGTATCCAGATCATGTTATAGTAAATTAGCAATGTCGTTTGAATATGGGCATCAATCAATTTAATTAAGGGAAAGTCTATATCAACACTAAAATTAGATACAAATGATGACATAATGAATCTCCACCATTTGATTACCTTTTGATTTCTATCATTCAGACAAACAAATCTAATGGATTAGATTTTGTCTTTTAATTTATATCAAATTTCGTTTCAATAGCCGCTCTCATTAATCGATTAGGACAAGGAATATGTATCCTGTCATTCGTATTATAATAATGACAGTCATGTTTAAGCTATTTAAAGTTTGGCCTCTTGCTTCTCAAGATATCAACCGATTTTCTATATTTGTATGTCAACCACTTAATTCTCAGCCAAACTGTTTTTACAATCATTTGCTCACGTGTTTTTATTCTGGCTAAAAACCTATAAAAGTTCTCCAACTACAAATAAATTGCGACAAAAAAAATTGCCTGCCTATTTCTGTATAGCACCACAAAGAACAGATTGATATATTACAAAATATGAAATTACCATAACTTTTACTATTTCAATTCCACCAAAAATAAACGTGCGTGTACTTTTTTTTGGTTAGAGCAACTTTCATTTGTTTGTATAGTTTCAACTTGCTCACATACATTTAACTAACCATACATATGCACAACTCTCACAAACAAGTCGTTGCCACATGCTCACATCCGCCTAACCGCAAACACAACCATATACATACATATAATAAACATATTGAAAAACTGGAAGCACATTACAGCGCATATATACACTAACTCTGAGTTAACATGCAACAAAACAAAGATGGACCTATAATACAAACTGAATCCACACCCAATAGGAAATTAATTCCTCTATAAAATCACCCATCACTATTATTCACAAAATATTAGCCCCGCACCCTTTACTTGCATATGCATGTAGAAAACAGAATTTACAATTTACAATGCCATTATTGTTACCAAATGGAAAAAGGATAAAGCTACTAAAATGAAAATATATTATCTGACACAGACATCCATTATATTCTATGCTACTTTGTATCAATGCACTATTTTCACTACGACCGTGTGCGAAGCACGGGTTTGCACTAGTCTCTTTTTAATGAAACTAACATACACTAAAAATATCATTTTTAATGTCTAAACATTTTACTGAAAAACATGTCAAATCTTGTGACTCATATATACAATAAAAAGAATTTTTTATTGTATAAACAATTTATTTCCAACATGACAAATTATACTTTAACATGTTATTATTTTTAATGAATCAATACTACAATAAAGATGTAAATTTTAATGTTGACAAATTTTATTCAAACAATGAACATATTGTTTATTCATACATATAATAAAAATGGGATTTTTATTGTAGAAACAAATTTTATCCAGTAGGAACATTTTAGTTTCATATATACAGTAAAAATATGGTTTTTATTGTATAAACAAATTTAATCCAATATGAACATTTTATTTTCATATATACAATAAAAATATGGTTTTTATTGTATAAAAAATTTAATCCAACATGAACATTTTATTTTCATATATACAATAAAAATATGGTTTTTATTGTATAAACAAATTTAATCCAACATGAACATTTTATTTTCATATATGCAATACAATCCAATCACAATCAGTCAATTCACATATATAAATTTCACATCGCAATCAACAATTAATTTTATTTTAAATTAGAGATCTCACATTGGTTTTGAATTCTTCAAAAATTGTAGATTACTCTAAAAAATTTCCGGTCACTTCTAAAATGTAGTAGACACTACCACAATCCCAACGGTTCCTGTTTTCGATATCGAATGAACAAGTTATGAATTTTTAAAGGTTCATAGTATTTAAATTTTATTAATTAATTAATTAATTTTTAAAAAAATATACCTTCTTATTCTTTGTAGAAACAAGGTCGATCCCTTTCTCGTTTGTTCAAAATTAGGTCTATGTCTTGCGATCAACACACTCCACTTCGCGACGATCGGACAACGCCACGTCGGAGAGGGTAGAGCGGCGCACCAGGGGGACCCACGATGGTCAGCTCGATTGGCTAATGGAAGCAGGGCGGCAGTTGATGCGGCCGAACTTCGAGGAGGTGGTGCGATTAAAATACTCCACTACAGATAGCAACGTCTGTATGGATGTGAAGATTAGTGAGAGTACTATAAAATAATCTAAAGGATCAATGAGTTTCGGTGTGAGGATTGAGAGTTATTGGTGGTGTTGTATATGACGTAGTCGTATACACTATTATATGATTTTTGTTTGATGATAACAACCAAATAAATATTCATTATAAATGTGTTTGAAATCGTACTGTTAATATACATCACAGACAGGAATATAATATTCATATTTAAATGGAATACAACTGCACTAGAATTGAACATTCAAAATGTATTCTATTTGAGTATAATATTCTATTTCAACATTCAAACAGTACAGCTTTTTACAACTCCACTATTTAAATCACATCACAGTTTATTGTACTCAGTAAATAAACAGAATATAATAGACAAGCTTGTTTGACAACAATAAAATGATATTTTATTTCAAACAAATTTGTTTATTACAAATAATCAGTACAATCACTTTTTTTATATAAATTAGCTCCTCACTATATCACTCAACACTCGGTATTTCTTTCACTTATACATTCACAGTCTCAATATACAGATTTTTTTATTTACTGACACTGCTTCGTTCATTTTTTCATCTTCAGTCTTCACTGCTCATTGTCTGTTCAGTCTTCTGTCAGTCAGTCCAGTCTTCATCTTCATACCTGTCATATACAAAACAGAAACACACACAGTACACTGCAATAGAAATAAAACTGTACACATGCAAATATAAATTTTATTTTTAAAATTCTATTTGCCTCAGTTTTCTGGTGTGTTTCTCATCATTTTTCTGAATTGATCTGATTTGTAAAATCATCAATCTGTGTCTAGACAGCTTGTGATATTCACAATGATACACTGTAAATACCACAAGGTAGACAGTATGTATATAAAGTGCAGGGACAGAAAAATTTGTCTGATGGCTGCATATACACACATGTATAAAATATACACGTGTGCACTGCCTCACCGATCAGTGTGCGACTGAGGAGTAGCCGTGTGGACCATCTCAACTCAGTGCAAAAGTGTAGCAGTGAAAGCATGATATCAAAACATGATCGAGACATGGTCAAAACAACTCAGCAACAAGTTTCAAGTACAAGTGAAGATGCAACAGCCGAGATGCTCAAACAGCAAGCATAAATGGTCATGGAGGATAAATTATGGATGTTTACACAGCATTATCACACACTAGAGTGGTGCATATAAACAAACTAAGGGATCAACTCAGAATGGTGCAGCCCAACAAGAAATGTAAGTGCAGCAATGTTTCAAGACAGTGGGGAGCAAATCATGCAAATACCTGTTTCCAGGTTCACAATACAAAGCAGAGAAAATCACAAAGTGGTTCAGCAGTGTCAAAATGATTCGGCTTAGCTAACATGAAGTCATAAGTTCAACTACACACATATCAGCCAAGTCAAAGCTCATGTGGAAAGTAAAGCATGTGAACTCATCAAAGTATATCAAGCAATACACAGAGGATCATGAACATTGCAACAGCATGTGGACATATGGTGACACAAAACAGTTCACAAAGTAGCAAGGAAAATGGCAGAGTACATGGATGACAGGCAATGCAACATGCCAAGTTTTCGTGTGGTCAAGTGTATACAGTTTTGTATGGATATCATCAGCTAATCATTTTCATACAAATATATGTTCAAGATCAGACAGTGGTGCAGGTGAACACAAGCAAGATTAAGAGCATGGACATAGTGGGATAAACAAGGATGGTGCTGATAAAATTCAAAACAGTGATATTGCAAACCTGAATGGACAACAAACATAGCAGCATAGAGGACAAGATGAAAATGTGCTCAAGTAAACACTTTCAGAAAGGCAAAGCACCTCAAATCAAGTACAACAGGATGGTGCACTCAGTTCATCAATGCACGGCCAAGAAGACTTCCAGAAATTACACAATCGAAAACCAAAGCAACATTAATCTCGGCAATGGCAAATGGATGAAACAAATATTTTGTTTCCTGTTTTAATTCAAGGCAACAAAATCCAGCAATCACAAAGTGAAATTAAATCAAATAAATTCAAAAGGGGCAAGTTTTTTAGAGAAAATCAATCAAAGCCGAGAATTCAAAAAGGGGAAGCCAACGCAAATCAGAAAAGTCATTTATGGTGAAATCAGAGGGTTTCTAGGGTTTTCTAAATCCCTATTTAATCACCATTTTCATCATTGGCAATAAAAAAATTGAATACACACGCAACAGTCAAGAAATCGAAACCCACAAAATAGTTCAATTTTTTCAAAGCAACAAATTTCAGAGAACTCACTGATTCGATCGAGCCAGAGAGCAACTCCAAGTCAGACGAGGAAAGCCATCGAAGAATCAAGCTTCGGAATTATCACAACGTCAACAATCAAGCATCGATTTGGTCTGGAGCAATTGAAGAAACCCTAGTCTCTAATCGCCGCCGCCATTTTTTTTATCTCCAGAGCAAAAGCAAAAGTGATCGGGCAAATAAACAAATGGGCCGGCCAAGATAAAAAGGGGCTTTGGATTTGTTTAAAGGGGATGACCCCTTTAATATAAACTCCTTTTGTTTATTTTTATTTTAAGAATTAGGGTTTACATTTTTGTTTTGCATTCTGTTGTTTTTTAAAGTGTGTTGTAAAATCATTTCTGAACAGTTCTAGGTCTGTAAAATCTAGGGGGATTTACTCAAGGTGTTGACTGTCAGTTTCAGAGTCTGTAAATCTGAGTTACGAGTTACAGGGTTTGTAATTCGGGAAATCTGATCTAGGGGATTAGATCAGTCTACGGTTTTGAGCGTAGGGTTAGAATAGGAGCAGGGGTTTGCGAGTGTGCATGGTCTTGTATGCGGGAACTGTTCTATCACCTAGTAGAAACCTTAGAAATGCAGCAGTAGGCAGGGTTTTGCCGAAGCTGGGTATATCTGTGTGTGATTTATTTTCTGCATTTCAGTTTCTGCTATTTTCTGTGATCAGTTTATTATTATATATCTCGTTAAGTTTTTAATTCAGTTAAAAACTGTGAAAAACCCTATTCACCCCCCTCTAGGGTTATTCTAGATCCAACAAGTGGTATCAGAGCAGGTTATTTCACTAACTCTAGAGTCATGGGTCATCGTAGTTGTCAACCGATAGAGAGTCAGTCCAGTTCATCTCCAAATGTTTTTGATGGAACAGATTTTTTTAACTGGAAATCCAAAATGGAATTTTATTTAAAATCTGTTAATATTAAATGTTGGGATGTTATTATCAATGGGTTTGATAGTGTAGATATTAATTTCAATACTCGTGCTATGAAAATCATATTTGATTATCTTAATACTGAACAGTTTAATCTTATCTGTCATTGTTTATCTGCACAGGAAATCTGGGATACTCTCAATACGAAGTATGGAAAATCTGACAACCACAGCTCAAAACCCGATAAAGTCAAATCAGATTCAGAGTTCTGCTTAACAGGATTTACAAATGAAAATTCAGATGAATCAGATGATGGAGAATCAACAGATGCTGAAACAGAAAATTTCTCATATGAAGATTTAGTTTATATGTGCGTTGATTTGACTAAATCTGTTGATAAACTCAAATCTAAAAACAAGTCTTTGAAATCTAAGAACTCTGAGTTGACCAGCAAAATTGATAATTTGGAATCACAACTTGAATATTTTAAAAACCTTTCAAATTCTGATTGTAAAAATTGTTTGAAATTGAAAATCAATCTTGTTCGTCTCAATAAAAATATTCAAAAATTTGAAAATGAAATTCTGATCTTAAAAGAGAACAAGATTGAGTTATCAAATTTGAACAATCTTCTACAAAAGGAATTTGAAGTTTTTAAGACTGACATAAATTCCAAACTTGAAATTGCTGAAAATGAAAATTTGGTGAAAAGTAATTTGATTTTGAAAGAACTTGAAAATGAGATTGAAAAGTCCAGGAATTTTGAGTCTGAAAAACAAAAACGATTTGAATTTGAAATCTCGGAATCTCAAGCCAAAATTAAATTTCTTAAAGATGAAAACTTGTTTTTGAAAACGGATTATGAAAGGAATAAGATCACTGAAAGTCGTTGTTCAGATTTAACAAAAGAAAATGGTGATCTTATATTTAAAATTCAACAACTTGAAACAACTTTGAAAAAAATTTCTAATGGTGAAAAATCTTTGAATATGTTGTTGAAAAATCAATTTTCTTCTAAAAACAAATATGGTCTTGGCTTTGGAAAGAATGATGTTTTTGAAAAACTAAATTCAAATAATTTGAAAAATTCTTCAAACTGCTTTGGAAAGAATCAACTTGAAAATTCAAACTTTGATAATCTTGGAGGTTTGTTGAATCATAAACGTGATGGAAACTTGTTTTATAATAATCCATCTAAACAATCTTGGATCCAAAAAGGAAATAAAACAAACTTCGTCAAGTTCAAACAGATTTGGGTCCCTAAGGGTACAAAGGTTAATTCTGATGGTTTGTTATACAAACAGGTTTGGGTACCAAAAGTGGTAAACATATTTCAGAGTGGTTTTACAAATTTTGTTAGACCACTTAATTCACTCAACTGCTAGGTACCAGTGAAGGCTGAGGAACTGCTGTGCTGAAAAAAAAATTTGAAATCAAGATTGTCTATAATCCTGTGTCATTTACAGTTCCTTTAGGCCAAGATCTGTTGAGTTAGAGTTTCTGCTTTACATTGGATTCTGGTATGATCTCTAAACTCATCTTTGTATATTCTCTTCGTTTTGTTTTTATTGTCTGTTTTTTTTCCTTTCTCTATCTTTTTTTTTTTTTGATTTGACACTGTCATATTCTTTTTTTTGTACTTCTTAAACTTCCAGTTGCAGAATTCATGATCTTTCTGGAAATATGCTTTATTTGTATAAAATCATCTTGTGTTAATCATTCCCATATTCTGAATATTAAATCTTGTAAATATCTGCAATTGTTTCGAGGTTTATTTTTCTGATTTCTGAATTCATAACAGTGTTGATGTATTCTTGTCATATCTTGAACACTGTTAATTTGAATTCTAAATTTTTGAAGATCTGAAAGTTTAATGGAAATTCACACATCGTTGCTGTTTTGAGATTCTTCTAATTCATTTTTAGAAAAGCTTGAGATATTACACTCATTACAGCACTCTATTATTTATCAGTTGTGATATTTTCATTTTTTTTTTCAGATTGGCTTGGAAATTTTAAATTATCTTGAATTACAGTGATACATCATAAAATTCATTCTTTTTCATGATCAGTACGGTTCAAATTTGTTTGTTTGAAATCATTTGAAATTCCCGATATTTTGAATCTCACACACCTCCTAAATTCGAAATTGTCAATCTCGTGTGACTGATTCATTATATCCCAAAACTTTACATTGATTCATGTGATTTCTAATAAATTATCCCGATCATGAATATTTTCAAATTTGATGTAAATTACCTGAAATTTCTCTTGGGCTTGTCGGAAATAGTTTTGAGAAATTCTTGAATTTTTTTTTGAAAATGGTCTTTGAAAATCATTGTTATTTCATGATTATTTGATTTGAATATATGTTTGTTTAAAATCATTTGAAATTATTGATTTATTGGATCTCACACATATCTTGAATCTGAAATATAACCTGGTGTGATTGATTCATTAAATCCTAATACTTTCACAATTCTTCAAATGATTTAAAATAGAGTATATTTGCAAATCTTGGATCATGAACCACCTTATGTGACCAACATCTTGACAAGTCTGTTGTGATACTGATTTCTCTGTGCTGCTCTGATACTGTTTTTGAAAAATGTTTGTTTTGGAATCATGCTGCTCTGATTATAAGAAATTGAATTGTAAATATCTTTTAGGACTGCTTGATTTGGTATCAAAGGTTTATCGTGCTCTGATAAATGAAATTTGTGTGCTTGAGTTGCTTGCTTTGTAATTAAGTATTTTCTGTTGACTGAGGTACCATTTGTTTGCCACCGGGGTGTCATTAAAATCCTCGAGAAAGCGAGAACATTTGGTATCAGAAGCGCCTTATATTTGTCTCATCCATCTGTTCTGATTTTTCACTTTGTAGAGACACCATGTGGTATCAGTTTAAAAGTGCTGCATATTTTTTTTTTTTTTGCTGTATATATATATTTTTTCCCTCTTGTCATGTATAGATCAGCATATTTCTCTTGTAATTGTTTTTTAATTTTAAAATTATTTATTGATTATTCATTCAGAAATTGAAATCTGTATTTATAATTCATCAAAATCATTATTAGATTTTGAAATTGTGATGAATTGTGACTGCAATATATTTCATAATAAGAGGAGATTTTATTTGGACTTTCATGATGGTTGAATATTTATTATAATATCTTTGAACAGGCAATTATTTCACGACCATCCTCATTATCTATCATCATTCTGCCATCCATGATATTTTTTTTAAATATGGAGAGTTTAATTTTTTTTTTTAAAAAAAAATCATCTTGAATAAACAGTGAAAATATTTGTGATGGAATTGTGGTTATGGTATTTTTCAGAATTAGTGCCAATTGAAAATTTTCAATAATCCCGGTGTAGTTGATCATATTTCATAATATAATTAATTTAGAAATTTATTTCACAGTCCATTTTTGTACTTACCACATTTCTGTCATTCATATTGGTTGTATATACCAAGGAGTTTTTTCTAGTTAAAGCTGATAAATATGATTAATATATAAGTGTGTCTCTAATCTCATTTAAAAATCCAAGCTCTGGTCATGCATGGTTAAGAGACAACTTATAATTTAAGCTGCGACTGACCTCATTTAAAAATCCAAGCTCTGGTTATGCGTGGTCAGGGTGCTCTTAAATCAAAATAAAAAGAAAAGAAACTAATTTGCAATAAATAATTTTTTTTAAATTCTCCTTGGTGTATAATAACCAGACTATCAATCCACTTTCTAATCTGTGAAATGTGTTAAAATTTTATGATGTATTATGATTTGTTGATTGATAGGTATTAGGATTTGAGATTATTCGATCTTGTCACTTAAATTGAATTATTAATTATAGTCCAAATTCCATCTCTGGTTTTTGAATCTCATTTTTTTCTGGAAAATATTTGGGAAATACTCATATTTTTTTTAACTCTCCTCATTTTTAAAATTCATCGTATATCCGTCATTTTCTACAATGTGAAATATGCTACCTGTTCTTAGAATATTATGATTTTTGTTTGACTGATTGAAATTTATGGTGACCATTCTTCCTTTTCAGCTGAAATTATATTTTTAGTCAATTTTCATCAGTGTTTTAAAATCTGTATCCTTTTGATGATAACAAAAGGGGGAGAATGGACTGGATTTTGATTTATGAGTGAATATTCTATAAATATTCTAATTTTGAGAATTCTGAATCTTTTTACATTCTTTTCACTCATGCACAGTTATAGGGGGAGTTTCTGTTGTAGGGGGAGCTAATAAATAGGGGGAGTTCAATATTCACTGTCAAACACATTTATTACGATTAAAATCTTTTATTTGTTTGTCATCATCAAAAGGGGGAGATTGTTGTATATGACGTAGTCGTATACACTATTATATGATTTTTGTTTGATGATAACAACCAAATAAATATTCATTATAAATGTGTTTGAAATCGTACTGTTAATATACATCACAGACAGGAATATAATATTCATATTTAAATGGAATACAACTGCACTAGAATTGAACATTCAAAATGTATTCTATTTGAGTATAATATTCTATTTCAACATTCAAACAGTACAGCTTTTTACAACTCCACTATTTAAATCACATCACAGTTTATTGTACTCAGTAAATAAACAGAATATAATAGACAAGCTTGTTTGACAACAATAAAATGATATTTTATTTCAAACAAATTTGTTTATTACAAATAATCAGTACAATCACTTTTTTATATAAATTAGCTCCTCACTATATCACTCAACACTCGGTATTTCTTTCACTTATACATTCACAGTCTCAATATACAGATTTTTTTATTTACTGACACTGCTTCGTTCATTTTTTCATCTTCAGTCTTCACTGCTCATTGTCTGTTCAGTCTTCTGTCAGTCAGTCCAGTCTTCATCTTCATACCTGTCATATACAAAACAGAAACACACACAGTACACTGCAATAGAAATAAAACTGTACACATGCAAATATAAATTTTATTTTTAAAATTCTATTTGCCTCAGTTTTCTGGTGTGTTTCTCATCATTTTTCTGACTTGATCTGATTTGTAAAATCATCAATCTGTGTCTAGACAGCTTGTGATATTCACAATGATACACTGTAAATACCACAAGGTAGACAGTATGTATATAAAGTGCAGGGACAGAAAAATTTGTCTGATGGCTGCATATACACACATGTATAAAATATACACGTGTGCACTGCCTCGCCGATCAGTGTGCGACTGAGGAGTAGCCGTGTGGACCATCTCAACTCAGTGCAAAAGTGTAGCAGTGAAAGCATGATATCAAAACATGATCGAGACATGGTCAAAACAACTCAGCAACAAGTTTCAAGTACAAGTGAAGATGCAACAGCCGAGATGCTCAAACAGCAAGCATAAATGGTCATGGAGGATAAATTATGGATGTTTACACAGCATTATCACACACTAGAGTGGTGCATATAAACAAACTAAGGGATCAACTCAGAATGGTGCAGCCCAACAAGAAATGTAAGTGCAACAATGTTTCAAGACAGTGGGGAGCAAATCATGCAAATACCTGTTTCCAGGTTCACAATACAAAGCAGAGAAAATCACAAAGTGGTTCAGCAGTGTCAAAATGATTCGGCTTAGCTAACATGAAGTCATAAGTTCAACTACACACATATCAGCCAAGTCAAAGCTCATGTGGAAAGTAAAGCATGTGAACTCATCAAAGTATATCAAGCAATACACAGAGGATCATGAACATTGCAACAGCATGTGGACATATGGTGACACAAAACAGTTCACAAAGTAGCAAGGAAAATGGCAGAGTACATGGATGACAGGCAATGAAACATGCCAAGTTTTCGTGTGGTCAAGTGTATACAGTTTTGTATGGATATCATCAGCTAATCATTTTCATACAAATATATGTTCAAGATCAGACAGTGGTGCAGGTGAACACAAGCAAGATTAAGAGCATGGACATAGTGGGATAAACAAGGATGGTGCTGATAAAATTCAAAACAGTGATATTGCAAACCTGAATGGACAACAAACATAGCAGCATAGAGGACAAGATGAAAATGTGCTCAAGTAAACACTTTCAGAAAGGCAAAGCACCTCAAATCAAGTACAACAGGATGGTGCACTCAGTTCATCAATGCACGGCCAAGAAGACTTCCAGAAATTACACAATCAAAAACCAAAGCAACATTAATCTCGGCAATGGCAAATGGATGAAACAAATATTTTGTTTCCTGTTTTAATTCAAGGCAACAAAATCCAGCAATCACAAAGTGAAATTAAATCAAATAAATTCAAAAGGGGCAAGTTTTTTAGAGAAAATCAATCAAAGCCGAGAATTCAAAAAGGGGAAGCCAACGCAAATCAGAAAAGTCATTTATGGTGAAATCAGAGGGTTTCTAGGGTTTTCTAAATCCCTATTTAATCACCATTTTCATCATTGGCAATAAAAAAATTGAATACACACGCAACAGTCAAGAAATCGAAACCCACAAAATAGTTCAATTTTTTCAAAGCAACAAATTTCAGAGAACTCACTGATTCGATCGAGCCAGAGAGCAACTCCAAGTCAGACGAGGAAAGCCATCGAAGAATCAAGCTTCGGAATTATCACAACGTCAACAATCAAGCATCGATTTGGTCTGGAGCAATTGAAGAAACCCTAGTCTCTAATCGCCGCCGCCATTTTTTTATCTCCAGAGCAAAAGCAAAAGTGATCGGGCAAATAAACAAATGGGCCGGCCAAGATAAAAAGGGGCTTTGGATTTGTTTAAAGGGGATGACCCCTTTAATATAAACTCCTTTTGTTTATTTTTATTTTAAGAATTAGGGTTTACATTTTTGTTTTGCATTCTGTTGTTTTTTAAAGTGTGTTGTAAAATCATTTCTGAACAGTTCTAGGTCTGTAAAATCTAGGGGGATTTACTCAAGGTGTTGACTGTCAGTTTCAGAGTCTGTAAATCTGAGTTACGAGTTACAGGGTTTGTAATTCGGGAAATCTGATCTAGGGGATTAGATCAGTCTACGGTTTTGAGCGTAGGGTTAGAATAGGAGCAGGGGTTTGCGAGTGTGCATGGTCTTGTATGCAGGAACTGTTCTATCACCTAGTAGAAACCTTAGAAATGCAGCAGTAGGCAGGGTTTTGCCGAAGCTGGGTATATCTGTGTGTGATTTATTTTCTGCATTTCAGTTTCTGCTATTTTCTGTGATCAGTTTATTATTATATATCTCGTTAAGTTTTTAATTCAGTTAAAAACTGTGAAAAACCCTATTCACCCCCCTCTAGGGTTATTCTAGATCCAACAGGTGGAAGAAGAATTGAACAATTCTGGCCATAAACGAATACGATGGTGGCGGCTACAGATACGAGATTAGAGTTTAATCCTAGGGTATTTATAAATTAATTAATTATTTAATTCTTTAACATTAAAAAGGCCCGTTAATTCATAGTAACTCCAAATCAAGCCCAGCGACTGTCGCCCTTAGCCAAATACCCCCATTCCGGACATAATGGACTATGTTTCATAAGCCCATTTGATCATTTCAGTCTGTTTTTCTTTAAATTAAAATATAAAACATTTAATATAAAATTTAAACGTACATTTTAATTTACCGGGGCCACATACTGACTCCAAAAATTCCTAAAAAATAAATCTAGCTATGTTTTGTGTAACAACCCGAAAATCTGGGCCAGTTTAAAAATTTTATTTTGGCAATTTTAGCGAATTTTGAATATTTAAAATAGATTATTTTAAATAATATCGACGAGAAATTTATTTTGAATATAATTCGAACGTATATATTATATACGTCGTCGTTAGAATATATAATATTTATATATAATTATAAATAGAATTGAAAATGGCGCGGTAGTTCGATAATTCGATTTCAAACTTCAATTGAATGTACCGGGTGCAAAACAATCCGGATTATAGTGAAACCAAAAATAATGGAATCTAATAGTGAATATCTTTCCAACGAATCCGAAAAATTAAAAGTTCGTAGCGGGAATCAAAAGATATGTCCAGTTGAAAATTCTGAATAGTCGCTATGGAATTCAGGCCCTTAAAAATGGACATTTTGCCAACGACCTCGGATTTCAATGAAACCAGTTTTGTTGGGTCCGGGATGTAAAGTTATTGCTAGGTTTCAAATTTCATAATTTTTCGAATCAATATGTGAGCGTGGCATAGGAAAACGTGTTTTGACCATTTAAGTTGATTTTAATCGACTGGAAATTGGCCATTTATCTAACGGTCTCAGAATTCAACGAAACTAGTTTTGTTAGGACCGTATTGTCAATACGAAGCTAGAAAATATTTTTCTGGAATTTTTCGTGTTAGTATGCGACCCCGGTAATTTGAAATGTACGTTTGAAATTCAATATAGTAATTTAAATGTAAATTCAAACGGAAACTGATTCAAACGATCGAATCAGCTTGCGATGCATATCCCATTGTGTTCGGAATGGGGGTAAAACGCTATGGACGACAGGCGGTGGGCCTCGTTTGAGGTCGTATGTAAAAGTCAACTTTTTTCGAATAAAATAATTAATTAAAAATAAAAAAAATATAATCCTTCTCCCTCTATATACGCTGGCCCCCCCACGATCAAATTCATTTTTCAGAAAAAAAAAAGAAGAAGAAGAAGGGAGGAGCGCAGCAGCGCCGCCGCGCCCAGGGAGCCGCCCCCCCCCCCCCCTCCTCCTCGAGACCGCGCCACCTCCGAACCCACCTCCCCCCTCGCGTTCCGTTCTCCCTTCGAACCCCTTTCCCCAATCCATTTTTGACCGATGTCGCCCACGCCAGGATCCGCCCCGACCACCACCAACTCCGACGCCAGTACCTTCCCCCCCCCCCCCTGCGACTGCACCAATGCCCCTCCCCTTCCTCCAGCGAGCGTAGACAACACCCCCTTGCTCCGACGACCTCGAATTCAGGTGAAAATAAACCTACAACTTCCCTTTTCAGTTTTACTATGAATTAGCAGTTAATTTATTTACATTGATATTTTTATTTCATTTTATTTTCACATCTTTATTAATTTAAAGTTAGGATATTTATTTAAAAGATTAGATTTTTAGTGAATAGAAAAGATTTGATCTTTACTATGAAAAAGGGTTCGATATTTGATATGAAAAAGATTTGGTCTTTAGTTTAGAAAAGATTATATTTTTAAATATAAAAAGATTTGATTTTTGGTATATAAAGAAACGATTTTTATTTATAGTTATAGATAATATAATTTTTATGTTATAGAAAAGGAAAATAAAAAATAGAATATAATCTTTATATTGAAAATGGCGTAATAAAATAAAAATATGATTTTTATATATTGAACTTCGAAATAAAAATATGATTTTTATATATTGAACTTCGAAATAAAAATATGATTTTTATATATTGAACTTCGAAATAAAAATATGATTTTTATATATTGAACTTCGAAATAAAAATATGATTTTTATATATTGAACATAAATAAAAATGTGATTTTTATATATCGAATAGTGAAATAAAAATTCGATTTTTATATATAGCTTAGTTATATGATTTTATTTGAATTGGGTTGTTTGGTGAATTTGATTGATGTGTGAATGGCGTGGGCGTTCACTAGACCGGGGATAGGGCTAGGCCTCGTCCCGTTTCTAGTATCGTGCCGTTATGCCGCCGAAATTTTCTAAAATAATTTAGAAAAATAAAAATATCATTTTATTTAAAGAATGAACTGAATAGAAATTCATAAGTTAAAATAAAATGTTTTATCGTTAAAAATATAATTTTTAACGTGAATGTGAATAAATGAATATTCATTAACAAACCAGACGGTTTGTTAATGTACACCTATTTGAAGGACATTGATTGGGTCGATAAATTTTACACATCGCCCAACTGCACGAATAAAATATTTGTTTGATTGTTTGAAACCCCACACGGGTGTTGGGATGAAATTTGAAGTTCACTCATCCTGATTGATTAAATATGTCGATCGATTGATTGACATGCTGTTATAAGCGTTAGATATCTTTATTTGATGCTTATACAGTGTAGTGCACTTTGGTTGATGGTTGATCATTTTTCAATGCTATTATATACATGTGTTGTATGAAAATCCATATAATTAATTTTATATGGTAATTGATTGGGCCTCATTCCAGTTTAGAAATATTTGAAATAGAAATATTCGAAATGGAATATTTGAAAATATCAATATAGGAAGCCGTGTTGATTAGATTGACGCCATTTTGACGTGAACGATATTTATATCGATTTCGAAATGAATTGAATTGAAAACGATTTCGAAATGAATTGAATTGAAAACGATTTCGAAATGAATTGAATTGAAAACGATTTCGAAATGAATTGAATTGAAAACGATTTCGAAATGATTTGAATTGAAAACGATTTCGAAATGAATTGAATTGAAAACGATTTCGAAATGAATTGAATTGAAAACGATTTCGAAATGAATTGAATTGAAAACGATTTCGAAATGAATTGAATTGAAAACGATTTCGAAATGAATTGAATTGAAAACGATTTCGAATTGAATTGAAAGCGAATTGAAAATGAATTCAAATTGAATTGAAGTTTGAATCGAACAGAAATGAATTTTGAAACGAATTTATAAAGAAGAATTCAATTTTGCTTTGAATTGAAATGGAAGTTGAAATAGATTTTGAAATGAATTTAAAACTGTTTATATAATTCGTTTTTAAATAGAAATCGACGAAATATATTATATATATATTATATATAATATAATGGCCTGAATAGAACGCGCCGCGCCGCGGCAGTTCGTGAATTTCGACCATTTATTTCAAACGGACATTACGGGAGATCCGGCCGTCGGATTCTCCTAGAACCGGAACCGTTGGGTTCGTATCGAAAAGAGCTTTCTAACGAATATTAGAAATTCAAAATCTAACGGTTGGATTTGGAGATACGTCCAAATCAAATTCGAAAAAGGTCGCTGTAAGTGCAGTTCGATGGCCGTTGATGGAAATCTACTGTACGGGCCTTGATAAAATTATTAAAAATAGTAATAATTTGTGTAAAATCATAAGAAATGATTTGGGAAAATTTGGGATGAAAAACTCCATATTTGAAAAGATAAAAATATAATTTTATCGAAATGAACTAGTTTTGAACTAGAAATATAATTCTATTTATTTTTTAATAAATAAATTGAATTTGAAAAGGGTTTTAAAAATAACCAGAATTTCCAATGATTGCATTGGAGTGGATTTGAATCGAAATTGTCTTCGGAATATTTCGAGGTTGGAATTCGTGATTATACAGATGTTGTTATGGGAATTTGAAAGATATACATTTATATCGTTATTTCAATACGACATTTGTTAATCGTAGAATTTGATATTGAATATAAGCCGATATATTTTCCATTCAGAGCCTTGTATTGAATATCAAATGTGATTTGGGTTTGTCGTGAATGGTGTCTTCACTAACACTGTTCTTGAACCCAGTTGTGAAAAGATTAAATCTTTTTATTTGGATTTAATGAAGTGTACCAATTAAATGAGATTTCATTGGAATTGAATTGATATTGATTTTTGGGTTTATCGTGAACAGTGTTTTAAATAACACTCGTTCTTTAACCCGATAATTAATGAATGTGATTTTGGGTTTATCGTGAACTGTGTTTTTAAATGACACTGATTCTTTAACCCAGAGAAATATTAAAACTAAGTGGAGTTTTAATGAATCTTTAATTAGATTGAAAAGATCGAGAATGGAGTATCACCAGTTTTGCTCCAGGCGATGGTTAAATCTTTAATTAGATTTGAACGTGAAATGGTAATTGAATTTACCGATAACACCGTGGTGTTAGATATGAAGTATTACCAGTTTTACTTCATGGGATGAATAGGTTGGGATTGGGAAATGAAATAAATGATTACTTCGGTGTGGTTCGCTAATCCCGACTAGTTTGAATTGATATTCAAAGGAGATTAAAGAATAAATTTAAAGAATTTATCTTGGATAAAATTAATGGGAACTTTTCCCAAAGTATAGGAATATTTGAATAAAAGAATATTCTGAATTGGAATGAGGCGTATGTTGTGTTTGTGTAACACTATTATAATATATACGCGAGTTATTCAGAAAGACCGGGTTTATCCCATTCTGAATAACTGATTCGACGTGGTGTCGAAGATGAAGACGGTGGTCGAAGACCGGAAGTCTTCACGTCGTTTGGGTGATTACCGATGATCTTGATTGGGCTGTACACCCAAGAAGATGGAAACAGTTAGTGATCGTCCAGACGTACTTGGAGATCGATGGATATGCGGGGTACTAGGTGCCTCCGGTTTCGTTCAGACCCAGAACGGACTTGTAAATGGACTGTATGTCTGACATTGGATTTTAGTCTGTGTGATTGATTTCTATTAAATATATATCTGTTTGGCGGCGGAGAATTTATTCTCTTGCTTAACGCCCTTCTCTGAGACATACGAGCTCAGGGGTTATATACTGATGGATATCAAACACATAGGGTGAATTGCCTGTGTGGCATGCCTAAGTGGCAATAGATCGAGGCTTCTGTTGAAAAGCAAAGTCTTGTGGTGATGATCAAAGCACAGCCTGTGTGGCACAGCTTTGTGTAACGTGAATTCGCGAGTTTCACACCCGGTATGAACCAGAAACGGGAGATGGACCTCAGGGAGGGCATGCGTTTCCTTCTAGCTAAAAAGTGGCGTCAGTGGTTTTACACGCCCTGACGAGTTTGACTTATGTGGTTGTTACTGTTGCGAGGCGCCTCGGATATATCGGTCGTTCTCGAACCGATGGAGTCATTTGTTGGCTCATTGACACCCCATAGGGTGGGGAAACATAGTGTTCAGGAATTTTAATCCACATCGGTGGACCGGCCCTGACGATCCAAAGACTTGACTGAGTACTTGCCTGAGACACGGGCTAGAGCGTCTCGAATCGGTTGAGGACTATCTTTTGCCTCGGTTCATAGATGGAAATCCAATTTCCAAATATGTGACATTTGCGGTTTTATTTGTAAACCTATATATGGCGACATAGTGGCATGGGACGTTCATGTCGCCTATGATTGATACTTATGATTTGAAGTTATTTTATACACTGTACACTTATTATAGTATCAAATGATCTGTTTTAAACGTATCGAGCATTCTTTGGCTGTTATAAGGGAAAACCCTATCCCCCGGCTTGCGTTGCATTGTGTGATAGGACCTGGGTCTTATAACAGCTTCATTTTTCTTTATTTAGCATTGCGCTGCTGTTTTATGCACCGGTATTCTTGGGAGGAAACCCGTTCCGTGTTATACGGCGTGGTCTCTTGATTTACCTAGCTTTTAAAATAAAGATTAACTGTTTTAGTTCTCACACCAGTCCCATGACTGACCTGGAGTTTATTGTTTTAACCTAAACTCTGGGTGCCCCTATTTTCGACACGGGCAGCTAGTAGTTTTGGTTTTGCAGATTTATATTCACAGGATCCTGGTTTACAGCTGGAACGATATCCGGAAAGCTTTGTATCCGTATATCTCCTTCAGTTGTGCATTGTATTATTTTCCGCTGCTATGTATTTAAATGTAATTTAAATCTCTGATATTTCTGTGTAATATTGTTTCATACTCTGTATATTCTTGTAATCTGATGCATTGTTGTAATATACAATGGAATGTTCTTCCGTATGCGTTCTGTTTTGTCGTGTTCTCAAACGATAGGGCGTTTCGAACGGCCTGGATCGGTTTAGCGACTGGTTCGGACCGAGTGAAATTCCTGTTCGTCACACGTGGTATCAGAGCTTTGGTTTACAAAGCTAGAGAACAAGACACATTAGAACCGTACGAAAGAATTCATCAGATATTGGATTAGTAATATCCAATGAGAATGACTCGTTAGAGATAGGATCAGTAGTATCCTAGAACGAGTGAAGAGTATATTTTTAAAATGAAAGTCAAATTTGTTTTGAAAATTTAAAATCAATTATTCGTATTTGATTATTTATTTATATTGATGTGGACAATCCAGTATATATAGATTTTGCGTATACGTCTGATCCACGTGTATTTGAAATTTTAATATACTGGATAGATATAGGATTACACTCTAGACACCCGGAGATGGTTCTGATGATTGATCGATCATCATCAGAACTTATGTTCGTGTTTCGAAGGTGGGATTTCTATATATTTCCATTAGACAGGTGTGAGAACCAAAACTAATATAGCTAGAATACATTGTTGTGATTTGGCATCAAAACATGATTTTTTGTATATATATCAAATTATGAATTTGAAACTCTAATTCACTAATTGATTGATGTTTGTGTCGTTTGTTTATTCGTTTGCTAATTTTTAGCCAATTAGCCTAATTGAATCAAATATTGAATTATATTGAAAATTGGTTGCATTTGCTTGTATATACATATACTTATATTGAACAGGTCATAGCAAGGAGGCTAGAGCAGAGAATAAAATTTGTTTGCCCGACAAATAGGTACATGTTTACTACATAATTTCCTGTTTTGTTTGGGTGATGATGATTTTGTGAGCCTATTGGCTAGCCGCTTGGCTTTTTCCTTTTCTTTTTGAGATCTGAAGGACCGGGGAAGCTATTTGAAATTCCCCGATGCTCCCGGTGCAGGGGAGGTTATGGCGAAATTTTTCGAAAATTTAGGGTGTTAGCCAAATTTTTGAAATTTTGAAAATTCTCAGAAACTAAAAAGTTGGAGAATGGAAGCCTGATCGATCGTAGAGCTGAATAATCAAACCACTTTCGACTTTGTTCCTTTTCGGGGACGAAAAGTTTTAAGTGGGGGAGATTGTAACAACCCGAAAATCTGGGCCAGTTTAAAATTTTTATTTTGGCAATTTTAGCGAATTTTGAATATTTAAAATAGATTATTTTAAATAATATCGACGAGAAATTTATTTTGAATATAATTCGAACGTATATATTATATACGTCGTCGTTAGAATATATAATATTTATATATAATTATAAATAGAATTGAAAATGGCGCGGTAGTTCGATAATTCGATTTCAAACTTCAATTGAATGTACCGGGTGCAAAACAATCCGGATTATAGTGAAACCAAAAATAATGGAATCTAATAGTGAATATCTTTCCAACGAATCCGAAAAATTAAAAGTTCGTAGCGGGAATCAAAAGATATGTCCAGTTGAAAATTCTGAATAGTCGCTATGGAATTCAGGCCCTTAAAAATGGACATTTTGCAAACGACCTCGGATTTCAATGAAACCAGTTCTGTTGGGTCCGGGATGTAAAGTTATTGCTAGGTTTCAAATTTCATAATTTTTCGAATCAATATGTGAGTGTGGCATAGGAAAACGTGTTTTGACCATTTCAGTTGATTTTAATCGACTGGAAATTGGCCATTTTTCTAACGGTCTCAGAATTCGACGAAACTAGTTTTGTTAGGACCGTATTGTCAATACGAAGCTAGAAAATATTTTTCTGGAATTTTTCGTGTTAGTATGCGACCCCGGTAATTTGAAATGTACGTTTGAAATTCAATATAGTAATTTAAATGTAAATTCAAACGGAAACTGATTCAAACGATCGAATCAGCTTGCGATGCATATCCCATTGTGTTCGGAATGGGGGTAAAACGCTATGGACGACAGGCGGTGGGCCTCGGTTCGAGGTCGTATGTAAAAGTCAACTTTTTTCGAATAAAATAATTAATTAAAAATAAAAAAATATAATCCTTCTCCCTCTATATACGCTGGCCCCCCCACGATCAAATTCATTTTTCAGAAAAAAAAAAAAGAAGAAGAAGAAGGGAGGAGCGCAGCAGCGTCGCCGCGCCCAGGGAGCCGCCGCCCCCCCCCTCGAGACCGCGCCACCTCTGAACCCACCTCCCCCCTCGCGTTCCGTTCTCCCTTCGAACCCCTTTCCCCAATCCATTTTTGACCGATGTCGCCCACGCCAGGATCCGCCCCGACCACCACCAACTCCGACGCCAGTACCTTTCCCCCCCCCCCCCTGCGACTGCACCAACGCCCCTCCCCTTCCTCCAGCGAGCGTAGACAACACCCCCTTGCTCCGACGACCTCGAATTCAGGTGAAAATAAACCTGCAACTTCCCTTTTCAGTTTTACTATGAATTAGCAGTGAATTTATTTACATTGATATTTTTATTTCATTTTATTTTCACATCTTTATTAATTTAAAGTTAGGATATTTATTTAAAAGATTAGATTTTTAGTGAATAGAAAAGATTTGATCTTTACTATGAAAAAGGGTTCGATATTTGATATGAAAAAGATTTGGTCTTTAGTTTAGAAAAGATTATATTTTTAAATATAAAAAGATTTGATTTTTGGTATATAAAGAAATGATTTTTATTTATAGTTATAGATAATATAATTTTTATGTTATAGAAAAGGAAAATAAAAAATAAAATATAATCTTTATATTGAAAATGGCGTTATAAAATAAAAATATGATTTTTATATATTGAACTTCGAAATAAAAATATGATTTTTATATATTGAACTTCGAAATAAAAATATGATTTTTATATATTGAACTTCGAAATAAAAATATGATTTTTATATATTGAACTTCGAAATAAAAATATGATTTTTATATATTGAACTTCGAAATAAAAATATGATTTTTATATATTGAACATAAATAAAAATGTGATTTTTATATATTGAATAGCGAAGTGAAAATTCGATTTTTACATAGGTAGTGAAAGCAGGCAACGAAGGTGACAAAAAGGCGAAACGACGAAGACTTCTGCAAAGGAAGTGCCGTGGAGCTTGGATAGCTATCAGTGAGAACTTCTCACTCTTCAATTTCTATTATAGTTATAAATATAAACTAGGATGCAGACGGTGCTTAGTAGCACCCGACACAATCGTCCACAGACCATGGACTTGTTTGTTTGGTTGCATAGCTTAGTTATATGATTTAATTTAAATTGGGTTGTTTGGTGAATTTGATTGATGTGTGAATGGCGTGGGCCTTCACTAGACCGGGGATAGGGCTAGGCCTCGTCCTGTTTCTAGTATCGTGCCGTTATGCCGCCGAAATTTTCTAAAATAATTTAGAAAAATAAAAATATCATTTTATTTAAAGAATGAACTGAATAGAAATTCATAAGTTAAAATAAAATGTTTTATCGTTAAAAATATAATTTTTAACGTGAATGTGAATAAATGAATATTCATTAACAAACCAGACGGTTTGTTAATGTACACCTATTTGAAGGACATTGATTGGGTCGATAAATTTTACACATCGCCCAACTGCACGAATAAAATATTTGTTTGATTGTTTGAAACCCCACACGGGTGTTGGGATGAAATTTGAAGTTCACTCATCCTGATTGATTAAATATGTCGATCGATTGATTGACATGCTGTTATAAGCGTTAGATATCTTTATTTGATGCTTATACAGTGTAGTGCACTTTGGTTGATGGTTGATCATTTTTAAATGCTATTATATACATGTGTTGTATGAAAATCCATATAATTAATTTTATATGGTAATTGATTGGGCCTCATTCCAGTTTAGAAATAGAAATATTTGAAATAGAAATATTCGAAATGGAATATTTGAAAATATCAATATAGGAAGCCGTGTTGATTAGATTGACGCCATTTTGACATGAACGATATTTATATCGATTTCGAAATGAATTGAATTGAAAACGATTTCGAAATGAATTGAATTGAAAACGATTTCGAAATGAATTGAATTGAAAACGATTTCGAAATGAATTGAATTGAAAACGATTTCGAAATGAATTGAATTGAAAACGATTTCGAAATGAATTGAATTGAAAACGATTTCGAAATGAATTGAATTGAAAACGATTTCGAAATGAATTGAATTGAAAACGATTTCGAAATGAATTGAATTGAAAACGATTTCGAAATGAATTGAATTGAAAACGATTTCGAATTGAATTGAAAGCGAATTGAAAATGAATTCAAATTGAATTGAAGTTTGAATCGAACAGAAATGAATTTTGAAACGAATTTATAAAGAAGAATTCAATTTTGCTTTGAATTGAAATGGAAGTTGAAATAGATTTTGAAATGAATTTAAAACTGTTTATATAATTCGTTTTTAAATAGAAATCGACGAAATATATTATATATATATTATATATAATATAATGGCCTGAATAGAACGCGCCGCGCCGCGGCAGTTCGTGAATTTCGACCATTTATTTCAAACGGACATTACGGGAGATCCGACCGTCGGATTCTCCTAAAACCGGAACCGTTGGGTTCGTATCGAAAAGAGCTTTCTAACGAATATTAGAAATTCAAAATCTAACGGTTGGATTTGGAGATACGTCCAAATCAAATTCGAAAAAGGTCGCTGTAAGTGCAGCTCGATGGCCGTTGATGGAAATCGACTGTACGGGCCTTGATAAAATTATTAAAAATAGTAATAATTTGTGTAAAATCATAAGAAATGATTTGGGAAAATTTGGGATGAAAAACTCCATATTTGAAAAGATAAAAATAGATTTTTATCGAAATGAACTAGTTTTGAACTAGAAATATAATTCTATTTATTTTTAAATAAATAAATTGAATTTGAAAAGGGTTTTAAAAATAACCAGAATTTCCAATGATTGCATTGGAGTGGATTTGAATCGAAATTGTCTTCGGAATATTTCGAGGTTGGAATTCGTGATTATACAGATGTTGTTATGGGAATTTGAAAGATATACATTTATATCGTTATTTCAATACGACATTTGTTAATCGTAGAATTTGATATTGAATATAAGCCGATATATTTTCCATTCAGAGCCTTGTATTGAATATCAAATGTGATTTGGGTTTGTCGTGAATGGTGTCTTCACTAACACTGTTCTTGAACCCAGTTGTGAAAAGATTAAATCTTTTTATTTGGATTTAATGAAGTGTACCAATTAAATGAGATTTCATTGGAATTGAATTGATATTGATTTTTGGGTTTATCGTGAACAGTGTTTTAAATAACACTCGTTCTTTAACCCGATAATTAATGAATGTGATTTTGGGTTTATCGTGAACTGTGTTTTTAAATGACACTGATTCTTTAACCCAGAGAAATATTAAAACCAAGTGGAGTTTTAATGAATCTTTAATTAGATTGAAAAGATCGAGAATGGAGTATCACCAGTTTTGCTCCAGGCGATGGTTAAATCTTTAATTAGATTTGAACGTGAAATGGTAATTGAATTTACCGATAACACTGTGGTGTTAGATATGAAGTATTACCAGTTTTACTTCATGGGATGAATAGGTTGGGATTGGGAAATGAAATAAATGATTACTTCGGTGTGGTTCGCTAATCCCGACTAGTTTTAATTGATATTCAAAGGAGATTAAAGAATAAATTTAAAGAATTTATCTTGGATAAAATTAATGGGAACTTTTCCCAAAGTATAGGAATATTTGAATAAAAGAATATTCTGAATTGGAATGAGGCGTATGTTGTGTTTGTGTAACACTTTTATAATATATACGCGAGTTATTCAGAAAGACCGGGTTTATCCCATTCTGAATAACTGATTCGACGTGGTGTCGAAGATGAAGACGGTCGTCGAAGACCGGAAGTCTTCACGTCGTTTGGGTGATTACCGATGATCTTGATTGGGCTGTACACCCAAGAAGATGGAAACAGTTAGTGATCGTCCAGACGTACTTGGAGATCGATGGATATGCGGGGTACTAGGTGCCTCCGGTTTCGTTCAAACCCAGAACGGACTTGTAAATGGACTGTGTGTCTGACATTGGATTTTAGTCTGTGTGATTGATTTCTATTAAATATATATCTGTTTGGCGGCGGAGAATTTATTCTCTTGCTTAACGCCCTTCTCTGAGACATACGAGCTCAGGGGTTATATACTGATGGATATCAAACACATAGGGTGAATTGCCTGTGTGGCATGCCTAAGTGGCAATAGATCGAGGCTTCTGTTGAAAAGCAAAGTCTTGTGGTGATGATCAAAGCACAGCCTGTGTGGCACAGCTTTGTGTAACGTGAATTCGCGAGTTTCACACCCGGTATGAACCAGAAACGGGAGACGGACCTCAGGGAGGGCATGCGTTTCCTTCTAGCTAAAAAGTGGCGTCAGTGGTTTTACACGCCCTGACGAGTTTGACTTATGTGGTTGTTGCTGTTGCGAGGCGCCTCGGATATATCGGTCATTCTCGAACCGATGGAGTCATTTGTTGGCTCATTGACACCCCATAGGGTGGGGAAACGTAGTGTTCAGGAATTTTAATCCACATCGGTGGACCGGCCCTGACGATCCAAAGGCTTGACTGAGTACTTGCCTGAGACACGGGCTAGAGCGTCTCGAATCGGTTGAGGACTATCTTTTGCCTCGGTTCATAGATGGAAATCCAATTTCCAAATACGTGACATTTACGGTTTTATTTGTAAACCTATATATGGCGGCATAGTGGCATGGGACGTTCATGTCACCTATGATTGATACTTATGATTTGAAGTTGTTTTATACACTGTACACTTATTATATTATCAAATGATCTGTTTTAAACGTATCGAGCATTCTTTGGCTGTTATAAGGGAAAACCCTATCCCCCGGCTTGCGTTGCATTGTGTGATAGGACCTGGGTCTTATAACAGCTTCATTTTTCTTTATTTAGCATTGCGCTGCTGTTTTATGCACCGGTATTCTTGGGAGGAAACCCGTTCCGTGTTATACGGCGTGGTCTCTTGATTTACCTAGCTTTTAAAATAAAGATTAACTGTTTTAGTTCTCACACCAGTCCCATGACTGACCTGGAGTTTATTGTTTTAACCTAAACTCTGGGTGCCCCTATTTTCGACACGGGCAGCTAGTAGTTTTGGTTTTGCAGATTTATATTCACAGGATCCTGGTTTACAGCTGGAACGATATCCGGAAAGCTTTGTATCCGTATATCTCCTTCAGTTGTGCATTGTATTATTTTCCGCTGCTATGTATTTAAATGTAATTTAAATCTCTGATATTTCTGTGTAATATTGTTTCATACTCTGTATATTCTTGTAATCTGATGCATTGTTGTAATATACAATGAAATGTTCTTCCGTATGCGTTCTGTTTTGTCGTGTTCTCAAACGATAGGGCGTTTCGAACGGCCTGGATCGGTTTAGCGACTGGTTCGGACTGAGTGAAATTCCTGTTCGTCACACGTGGTATCAGAGCTTTGGTTTACAAAGCTAGAGAACAAGACACATTAGAACCGTACGAAAGAATTCATCAGATATTGGATTAGTAATATCCAATGAGAATGACTCGTTAGAGATAGGATCAGTAGTATCCTAGAACGAGTGAAGAGTATATTTTTAAAATGAAAGTCAAATTTGTTTTGAAAATTTAAAATCAATTATTCGTATTTGATTATTTATTTATATTGATGTGGACAATCCAGTATATATAGATTTTGCGTATACGTCTGATCCACGTGTATTTGAAATTTTAATATACTGGATAGATATAGGATTACACTCTAGACACCCGGAGATGGTTCTGATGATTGATCGATCATCATCAGAACTTATGTTCGTGTTTCGAAGGTGGGATTTCTATATATTTCCATTAGACAGGTGTGAGAACCAAAACTAATATAGCTAGAATACATTGTTGTGATTTGGCATCAAAACATGATTTTTTGTATATATATCAAATTATGAATTTGAAACTCTAATTCACTAATTGATTGATGTTTGTGTCGTTTGTTTATTCGTTTGCTAATTTTTAGCCAATTAGCCTAATTGAATCAAATATTGAATTATATTGAAAATTGGTTGCATTTGCTTGTATATACATATACTTATATTGAACAGGTCATAGCAAGGAGGCTAGAGCAGAGAATAAAATTTGTTTGCCCGACAAATAGGTACATGTTTACTACATAATTTCCTGTTTTGTTTGGGTGATGATGATTTTGTGAGCCTATTGGCTAGCCGCTTGGCTTTTTCCTTTTCTTTTTGAGATCTGAAGGACCGGGGAAGCTATTTGAAATTCCCCGATGCTCCCGGTGCAGGGGAGGTTATGGCGAAATTTTTCGAAAATTTAGGGTGTTAGCCAAATTTTTGAAATTTTGAAAATTCTCAGAAACTAAAAAGTTGGAGAATGGAAGCCTGATCGATCGTAGAGCTGAATAATCAAACCACTTTCGACTTTGTTCCTTTTCGGGGACGAAAAGTTTTAAGTGGGGGAGATTGTAACAACCCGAAAATCTGGGCCAGCTTAAAATTTTTATTTTGGCAATTTTAGCGAATTTTGAATATTTAAAATAGATTATTTTAAATAATATCGACGAGAAATTTATTTTGAATATAATTCGAACGTATATATTATATACGTCGTCGTTAGAATATATAATATTTATATATAATTATAAATAGAATTGAAAATGGCGCGGTAGTTCGATAATTCGATTTCAAACTTCAATTGAATGTACCGGGTGCAAAACAATCCGGATTATAGTGAAACCAAAAATAATGGAATCTAATAGTGAATATCTTTCCAACGAATCCGAAAAATTAAAAGTTCGTAGCAGGAATCAAAAGATATGTCCAGTTGAAAATTCTGAATAGTCGCTATGGAATTCAGGCCCTTAAAAATGGACATTTTGCAAACGACCTCGGATTTCAATGAAACCAGTTCTGTTGGGTCCGGGATGTAAAGTTATTGCTAGGTTTCAAATTTCATAATTTTTCGAATCAATATGTGAGCGTGGCATAGGAAAACGTGTTTTGACCATTTCAGTTGATTTTAATCGACTGGAAATTGGCCATTTTTCTAACGGTCTCAGAATTCGACGAAACTAGTTTTGTTAGGACCGTATTGTCAATACGAAGCTAGAAAATATTTTTCTGGAATTTTTCGTGTTAGTATGCGACCCCGGTAATTTGAAATGTACGTTTGAAATTCAATATAGTAATTTAAATGTAAATTCAAACGGAAACTGATTCAAACGATCGAATCAGCTTGCGATGCATATCCCATTGTGTTCGGAATGGGGGTAAAACGCTATGGACGACAGGCGGTGGGCCTCGTTTCGAGGTCGTATGTAAAAGTCAACTTTTTTCGAATAAAATAATTAATTAAAAATAAAAAAATATAATCCTTCTCCCTCTATATACGCTGGCCCCCCCACGATCAAATTCATTTTTCAGAAAAAAAAAGAAGAAGAAGAAGGGAGGAGCGCAGCAGCGTCGCCGCGCCCAGGGAGCCGCCGCCGCCCCCCCCTCGAGACCGCGCCACCTCTGAACCCACCTCCCCCCTCGCGTTCCGTTCTCCCTTCGAACCCCTTTCCCCAATCCATTTTTGACCGATGTCGCCCACGCCAGGATCCGCCCCGACCACCACCAACTCCGACGCCAGTACCTTCCCCCCCCCCCCCCCCTGCGACTGCACCAACGCCCCTCCCCTTCCTCCAGCGAGCGTAGACAACACCCCCTTGCTCCGACGACCTCGAATTCAGGTGAAAATAAACCTGCAACTTCCCTTTTCAGTTTTACTATGAATTAGCAGTGAATTTATTTACATTGATATTTTTATTTCATTTTATTTTCACATCTTTATTAATTTAAAGTTATGATATTTATTTAAAAGATTAGATTTTTAGTGAATAGAAAAGATTTGATCTTTACTATGAAAAAGGGTTCGATATTTGATATGAAAAAGATTTGGTCTTTAGTTTAGAAAAGATTATATTTTTAAATATAAAAAGATTTGATTTTTGGTATATAAAGAAACGATTTTTATTTATAGTTATAGATAATATAATTTTTATGTTATAGAAAAGGAAAATAAAAAATAAAATATAATCTTTATATTGAAAATGGCGTTATAAAATAAAAATATGATTTTTATATATTAAACTTCGAAATAAAAATATGATTTTTATATATTGAACTTCGAAATAAAAATATGATTTTTATATATTGAACTTCGAAATAAAAATATGATTTTTATATATTGAACTTCGAAATAAAAATATGATTTTTATATATTGAACTTCGAAATAAAAATATGATTTTTATATATTGAACATAAATAAAAATGTGATTTTTATATATTGAATAGCGAAGTGAAAATTCGATTTTTACATAGGTAGTGAAAGCGGGCAACGAAGGTGACAAAAAGGCGAAACGACGAAGACTTCTGCAAAGGAAGTGCCGTGGAGCTTGGATAGCTATCAGTGAGAACTTCTCACTCTTCAATTTCTATTATAGTTATAAATATAAACTAGGATGCAGACGGTGCTTAGTAGCACCCGACACAATCGTCCACAGACCATGGACTTGTTTGTTTGGTTGCATAGCTTAGTTATATGATTTAATTTAAATTGGGTTGTTTGGTGAATTTGATTGATGTGTGAATGGCGTGGGCCTTCACTAGACCGGGGATAGGGCTAGGCCTCGTCCCGTTTCTAGTATCGTGCCGTTATGCTGCCGAAATTTTCTAAAATAATTTAGAAAAATAAAAATATCATTTTATTTAAAGAATGAACTGAATAGAAATTCATAAGTTAAAATAAAATGTTTTATCGTTAAAAATATAATTTTTAACGTGAATGTGAATAAATGAATATTCATTAACAAACCAGACGGTTTGTTAATGTACACCTATTTGAAGGACATTGATTGGGTCGATAAATTTTACACATCGCCCAACTGCACGAATAAAATATTTGTTTGATTGTTTGAAACCCCACACGGGTGTTGGGATGAAATTTGAAGTTCACTCATCCTGATTGATTAAATATGTCGATCGATTGATTGACATGCTGTTATAAGCGTTAGATATCTTTATTTGATGCTTATACAGTGTAGTGCACTTTGGTTGATGGTTGATCATTTTTAAATGCTATTATATACATGTGTTGTATGAAAATCCATATAATTAATTTTATATGGTAATTGATTGGGCCTCATTCCAGTTTAGAAATAGAAATATTTGAAATAGAAATATTCGAAATGGAATATTTGAAAATATCAATATAGGAAGCCGTGTTGATTAGATTGACGCCATTTTGACATGAACGATATTTATATCGATTTCGAAATGAATTGAATTGAAAACGATTTCGAAATGAATTGAATTGAAAACGATTTCGAAATGAATTGAATTGAAAACGATTTCGAAATGAATTGAATTGAAAACGATTTCGAAATGAATTGAATTGAAAACGATTTCGAAATGAATTGAATTGAAAACGATTTCGAAATGAATTGAATTGAAAACGATTTCGAAATGAATTGAATTGAAAACGATTTCGAATTGAATTGAAAGCGAATTGAAAATGAATTCAAATTGAATTGAAGTTTGAATCGAACAGAAATGAATTTTGAAACGAATTTATAAAGAAGAACTCAATTTTGCTTTGAATTGAAATGGAAGTTGAAATAGATTTTGAAATGAATTTAAAACTGTTTATATAATTCGTTTTTAAATAGAAATCGACGAAATATATTATATATATATTATATATAATATAATGGCCTGAATAGAACGCGCCGCGCCGCGGCAGTTCGTGAATTTCGACCATTTATTTCAAACGGACATTACGGGAGATCCGACCGTCGGATTCTCCTAAAACCGGAACCGTTGGGTTCGTATCGAAAAGAGCTTTCTAACGAATATTAGAAATTCAAAATCTAACGGTTGGATTTGGAGATACGTCCAAATCAAATTCGAAAAAGGTCGCTGTAAGTGCAGTTCGATGGCCGTTGATGGAAATCGACTGTACGGGCCTTGATAAAATTATTAAAAATAGTAATAATTTGTGTAAAATCATAAGAAATGATTTGGGAAAATTTGGGATGAAAAACTCCATATTTGAAAAGATAAAAATAGATTTTTATCGAAATGAACTAGTTTTGAACTAGAAATATAATTCTATTTATTTTTAAATAAATAAATTGAATTTGAAAAGGGTTTTAAAAATAACCAGAATTTCCAATGATTGCATTGGAGTGGATTTGAATCGAAATTGTCTTCGGAATATTTCGAGGTTGGAATTCGTGATTATACAGATGTTGTTATGGGAATTTGAAAGATATACATTTATATCGTTATTTCAATACGACATTTGTTAATCGTAGAATTTGATATTGAATATAAGCCGATATATTTTCCATTCAGAGCCTTGTATTGAATATCAAATGTGATTTGGGTTTGTCGTGAATGGTGTCTTCACTAACACTGTTCTTGAACCCAGTTGTGAAAAGATTAAATCTTTTTATTTGGATTTAATGAAGTGTACCAATTAAATGAGATTTCATTGGAATTGAATTGATATTGATTTTTGGGTTTATCGTGAACAGTGTTTTAAATAACACTCGTTCTTTAACCCGATAATTAATGAATGTGATTTTGGGTTTATCGTGAACTGTGTTTTTAAATGACACTGATTCTTTAACCCAGAGAAATATTAAAACCAAGTGGAGTTTTAATGAATCTTTAATTAGATTGAAAAGATCGAGAATGGAGTATCACCAGTTTTGCTCCAGGCGATGGTTAAATCTTTAATTAGATTTGAACGTGAAATGGTAATTGAATTTACCGATAACACTGTGGTGTTAGATATGAAGTATTACCAGTTTTACTTCATGGGATGAATAGGTTGGGATTGGGAAATGAAATAAATGATTACTTCGGTGTGGTTCGCTAATCCCGACTAGTTTTAATTGATATTCAAAGGAGATTAAAGAATAAATTTAAAGAATTTATCTTGGATAAAATTAATGGGAACTTTTCCCAAAGTATAGGAATATTTGAATAAAAGAATATTCTGAATTGGAATGAGGCGTATGTTGTGTTTGTGTAACACTTTTATAATATATACGCGAGTTATTCAGAAAGACCGGGTTTATCCCATTCTGAATAACTGATTCGACGTGGTGTCGAAGATGAAGACGGTGGTCGAAGACCGGAAGTCTTCACGTCGTTTGGGTGATTACCGATGATCTTGATTGGGCTGTACACCCAAGAAGATGGAAACAGTTAGTGATCGTCCAGACGTACTTGGAGATCGATGGATATGCGGGGTACTAGGTGCCTCCGGTTTCGTTCAAACCCAGAACGGACTTGTAAATGGACTGTGTGTCTGACATTGGATTTTAGTCTGTGTGATTGATTTCTATTAAATATATATCTGTTTGGTGGCGGAGAATTTATTCTCTTGCTTAACGCCCTTCTCTGAGACATACGAGCTCAGGGGTTATATACTGATGGATATCAAACACATAGGGTGAATTGCCTGTGTGGCATGCCTAAGTGGCAATAGATCGAGGCTTCTGTTGAAAAGCAAAGTCTTGTGGTGATGATCAAAGCACAGCCTGTGTGGCACAGCTTTGTGTAACGTGAATTCGCGAGTTTCACACCCGGTATGAACCAGAAACGGGAGACGGACCTCAGGGAGGGCATGCGTTTCCTTCTAGCTAAAAAGTGGCGTCAGTGGTTTTACACGCCCTGACGAGTTTGACTTATGTGGTTGTTGCTGTTGCGAGGCGCCTCGGATATATCGGTCGTTCTCGAACCGATGGAGTCATTTGTTGGCTCATTGACACCCCATAGGGTGGGGAAACGTAGTGTTCAGGAATTTTAATCCACATCGGTGGACCGGCCCTGACGATCCAAAGGCTTGACTGAGTACTTGCCTGAGACACGGGCTAGAGCGTCTCGAATCGGTTGAGGACTATCTTTTGCCTCGGTTCATAGATGGAAATCCAATTTCCAAATACGTGACATTTGCGGTTTTATTTGTAAACCTATATATGGCGACATAGTGGCATGGGACGTTCATGTCGCCTATGATTGATACTTATGATTTGAAGTTGTTTTATACACTGTACACTTATTATAGTATCAAATGATCTGTTTTAAACGTATCGAGCATTCTTTGGCTGTTATAAGGGAAAACCCTATCCCCCGGCTTGCGTTGCATTGTGTGATAGGACCTGGGTCTTATAACAGCTTCATTTTTCTTTATGTAGCATTGCGCTGCTGTTTTATGCACCGGTATTCTTGGGAGGAAACCCGTTCCGTGTTATACGGCGTGGTCCCTTGATTTACCTAGCTTTTAAAATAAAGATTAACTGTTTTAGTTCTCACACCAGTCCCATGACTGACCTGGAGTTTATTGTTTTAACCTAAACTCTGGGTGCCCCTATTTTCGACACGGGCAGCTAGTAGTTTTGGTTTTGCAGATTTATATTCACAGGATCCTGGTTTACAGCTGGAACGATATCCGGAAAGCTTTGTATCCGTATATCTCCTTCAGTTGTGCATTGTATTATTTTCCGCTGCTATGTATTTAAATGTAATTTAAATCTCTGATATTTCTGTGTAATATTGTTTCATACTCTGTATATTCTTGTAATCTGATGCATTGTTGTAATATATAATGAAATGTTCTTCCGTATGCGTTCTGTTTTGTCGTGTTCTCAAACGATAGGGCGTTTCGAACGGCCTGGATCGGTTTAGCGACTGGTTCAGACCGAGTGAAATTCCTGTTCGTCACATAATACGGTCCTAACAAAATTAATTTCATCGAATTTGGAGACCGTCTACAAAATGGTCTTTTTAACGGTCGATCCAATTCAATAGAAATTGCCAAACACATTTTAATTTACCATGCTCACATATTAATTCCAAAAATTAAGGAAATTTAAACCTAGCAATAATTTGACACTCTGGATCCAATAAAAATGGTTTTGTCGAAAACAGAGGTCGTTTGCAAAAGGGCCATTTTTAATAGCTTTGATATTATTTAAAAATGGGATTTTGAAATTCTGGCATATTTTCTAACATAATTTCTTAAAATAAAAATTTTAAATTGGTTCTTTTTTCCAGGTTGTTACGTTTCCTTATATAAAATTCATTGATTTTATAGAATTATTATATTCAATATCTACTTCAAAAATTCCTTTTTATATTCCAATATTACTTATGGTAATTAAAATAACAAATAAAGAGGGTCAGTGTCATCCAAACTCACATAATCAATCACACAATTTTATATCACATCATATGACATAATATTTGAAAAACAATAATATAAATATTGAGGAATCTAGTTAGATCCCTCCAACCTGTTTCCCTACATCCACAGATGTTAATCAACAAAAATAATGTCAATTCCATATCGCAGGAAATAAAAATCAATGTTCCAATAACGACTTACATATCTATACTATATACCATTTCAAACAATTATTTGTAATTCATCCAAACAATCATCACGCAATATTCAATCATCATTTATCAATACTAAATTACATTCATAAAAATATAAACTGGAAAGAGTTAGTCAGTTTACTCACATTGGTCGTTAATCGATGAATAACGATTAACGGTCGTTAGATCCGATCAGACGTTTTATTTTGCCATAAATGGAGACAACCTCTAAACCACTCCAAATAGAACATCATATTTCGCCAAAATAAACATATCTGGATTTATAATTCGATATTTCAAATTTAGGATAAGTCGATATTCAACTTATATAAAAGCCCATTATATATATTACTATATAAATCGTTATAATTTATAACGATTCCATAACGACTTTCAGGAATTTTGATCTGGATATAACTTACGATTTATAAGATGAAATCCGGATTTTTCTCTTCCATTAGAAAAATATCATTCAATAGATTCAAACGAGTCTTGTTTCAAAGAAATCTGACTTATAACGAATCTTGTATGATCGTTTAAAGTTCAAAATGTAATATTACAAACTACCACGACGTTATGAGCTCGTTTTAAATTATATTATAATTAATAAGTTCAAATGTCATTTAAATAGATGAATTCGTTATTTTGATTCAATTTTAAATTGAATTAAATCTTATAAATAATCTAATTCACACAATATCGCCAATTCAACTAATTCCAAACTATTTTAGAAGTAAATTTATTATTTCGCTATTTATGTTAATTAAATTTTCAAAACATTTGAATTCAAGTTGTTTGAATCTCCCAATCGATATTTAAATGATTAAATTAATTAACTATTCTATCGCTACAAATCTGAGATGTTATAGCTAGTCTTTACATAGTTTATTGTGGCCTAGTGTAATTAAGACTCTTTTATCTATAATTTATTTCATTGTAAATTTTGTTGAGTCCGTGATTATCTTTGGAGTGGATTGCCTTAGGAAATACGACGCAAGCATGGATTGTTAGAAGCTAAAGGTGACAATTAGGACTGCAGAAGGGATGATGGTAGCGATAAGCTGCCTACTGGATACTGTCTTCAGGTCCATTAATGGAATAAAGATCTATGTATATATAAATACGTAAATAAAAAAATATACATGCCTTAAGTTCACTAATGGATTAAGATACTATCCCCATCAGTGCCAACCGCTCAACAGCTCGTAAAGTCCATGGTTATCGCATTACCAAGGAAATCCTATTGGGTGCATCAACGAATTCTAACTCACAAAATCATAATAATTTAATGATTTTTCTCATGCACCAATCTTAGCATGTCAGTCTACCTATAATATTATAGACTTTAGGCTCTATGAACCACCTTGCAGAATTAAGGTTATATGTACCACCCTGTAGAATTAAGGCTCTACGAACCAGCTAATGGAATTTAGGCTCCATGAACCATTTACCCTGACTATGTTTCAAAAGGTATTTTTGTATAAGTTAATTGGCATTGCCCTATCAAATAAAATGACAGATAACTGTGGTGCAGCATAGCCATGTCCTTCCCATTGATCTCAAGAAACCGATGCTAAGCTTGAGAAATTTAATACTCCTACCCTAGGGTATCCAAGTACACCGACCTCTTACCTACACTTTATCACAATATGATTGGTAACTAAGCAATCTGTTCCATAATTCGTATGGTTTAGCTCACCATCCATTTAAGTTTCCTAATGCAATCAAGACAACCCACAACCTAAAAACTTCGAAGCAGATCACCTAATTTAACTGTGCACTCTTTTCCTTGACATGATTACAACGTATACATAATTATGAGAAACAAATTATAATTAAGACAATTAGCATAGTGTAAACCTATGGGTAACCCTCTTATGCAAAATCTCACTTTATATGTGTACTATTAGTTGGACATGTTTTTGGCATCCAAAGCCAGTCTAACGACCTTCACATATTGGTCCATTAAAATTGTAATAATCAATTAACAATCACATTTGCACCCATTATAAATGCATATTTTTTGCTACTATATACATATTTTAGACTAACATACACCAATTTTTATTGTATTTTCATTATTTCCTCAATGTCTTTTATGTTTGATTCTAACTCTTAGTCTTACTATGCATTTATTTTTTATTTCGTTCAGTTCATTTACCTCCTCTCAAATTAAAACATCAACGTTGTCGCTGCAATATGAATTCAGCCTTTGATTTCAATTCCATTCTTATTTATCTTTTCACGCCTATAATCCAAATATACTTTTTCATTGGTTTCCGTTTTATTAACTTTAAGTTATAGTCTTCTTTTAATGTTTCAACTTTGGCATTTTCTACAATTAGAATCAAACTGTAGTAATTTAACAATTGCACAATAGGTTTCTGTATAATATCCAAAAGAGATGGTTTATATGGTTTTTATAATTACAAGGAATTCTCATTTATTTGTTTAAGGTAGTGCAAAATACAGATACATCCCTTTTTATATACCTCTTTCTTTTTAAGAATATATTTATTTCTTGTTATTTCAAACATCGCTCTTTTGCAAATTCATATTTGATATACATGGAAATTCACTTGCAGTAATACAAATTATAACAAACTAGAATATCACTAAAATATCAAAAGTCTAGTTAACATTGTTTTTCTATCTCATTCATCAACATCAAATGAATTTGGAATTACAATTTATTATGTTTTAACTAACTAATCCTGTTACGCCCCGAATTCGCCCGACCTCCAAAGAGACGGGAGAACGCGGATTGTAACGAGAATACGACGCATTAGAACACAAACATAAGAACATTTCATTGCTATTCCAATAATTTACATCAGAGTACGAGAATATATCAGAGTATGAATAAATATTACATAGCGGAAAAACAATATCAGAGATTTAATTTACATCTAAATACATAAACATAATATATAGTGGAAAATATCAACTACCACAACTGAATGAAATACACGAATACAAAGCATTCCGAGTATAGCTCTAGCTGTAATGCAGGATCCTATGAAAAGAAATATCTACAAAAGCAAAACTACTAGCTACCCATGTGGAAAATATGGGCACTCAGAATTTTGGTAGAAACAATAAACTCCAGGTCAGTCATGGGACTGGTGTGAGAACTCAAAATAGTTATTAAATTTTTACTTTAAAATAGGGCAAATCACGAGACCACATTGTATGTCACGGAACGAGTTCACTCCCATGAATACTCTGAAATAAAAAAAATATAAACAACGCAATGATTTTCGAAAAAATGAAGCTATTACAAGACTCAGGTCCCATCACATAATGCAATGCAAGCCGGAGGATAGAGTTTTACCTTATAGTAGCCAAATATGCTTGGCACGCTTTAAAACAAATCATTTTATTATTACCATAAATGCATAGTGTAAAAAAGAACTTCAAAGATAAATGTATCAACCATAGACGGCATAGCAACCCATCCTACTATGTCACCGTATAGGTTTACAACTAAAACAGAAAAGTCACATATTAGAAATTGGATTTCCATCATGAACTGAGGCAAGGGATCTTCCTCACTGATTTTAGGCCATCTTTAGCGGGATGCCGAGGACTCAGACTCTGGTGAGTCCTTGGATCATCAGGGTCGGTCCACACTTACTTTTGTGGATTGGTTATTCCTGAACCATACATTTCCCGATCCTATCAGACCTGTCACTGAGACTTTTAGTCAGCTCGATATCTGAGGCACCTCGCAATCTAACAACCACTAAGTAAAAATGTCTGGGCTCCATACCATGACACCACTCTTAGCTAGAAAGAAACGCATGCACTCCCTGTAGTCACTATCCCGTTTTTGACTCATACCGGGGTGTGAGGCTCGGGAATTAACGCTACACACAAATTTATGCTACTTAAAGTCGTGCTTTGATCATCATCCACACGGCCCTGTTTTTCAACAAAAGCCTTGATCGTTTGCATCTTAACATGCCACATTGTCAATTCATGCGATACTATCAATATATACCTCTAAGCTCATACGTGTCAGAGAAGGGTGTTAAGAAAGAGAATAAATTCTCCGCCACCAAAAAGATACATAATTAATAGAAATCAATCAATATAGAACGAAATAAAATGTCAAACATAATCCATTTACAAGTTCGTTCTGGGTTTGAGCGAAACCGTAGGCACCTTATTCCTCGTCCCATATGTCCAATACAGGAGAGAGGCCCTCGCATATCCGGTCGATCTCCAAGTACGTCTGGACGATCACCACTTATTACCTAGTCCTTGGAGTACAACCCAATCAAAACATCAGTAATCATCCATTAAATGTGAATATCTTCGGTCTTCAACCACTGTCTTCCTCATCGACTTTTAATCGTCATAACAATTACTCATAATGGGTTAAACCCGGTTGTAACACCCCGTATTTTAACAACACTAAAGTATGATAAATTAAATAATAATTAATCTAGTATTTAGAAATAAGTGAAGTGGACTGCACCATTGCGTTCATCTCGAAATTTTGGTCAAAATAGACACCTGGTTTGCATAAAACGGACACCGTATGAAGAAGTTATTTAGGTTTGAAGTTTGTATATGCATTAGAATATATATATATATGTAATTAAATACAGAATTCAAAAATTAGTTCAAAAATCGAAAAATAGAGGTGAGCGGGAAAACTCCTGTCTTGGGGTGTCAACCCCTCAAGGGGGTGTCGACCCATGGGTTGACACCATAAGGGCGGTCGACCCCCCACGGCAGATCTGGGCAGTTAGGGTTTGGGGTTACGGCTATATATGGCCTCATTTTTATTGTTTCTCCACACCAAAAATAATGGAGGACTAGATGCTGTCTTCCCATATTTAATCAAGCCTTTTCTTCTTCAGCAATCAATAAGAGTTTAGAGATCCATGATTCAACATCTGCGATTTTTCTTCTAATTTTCTAGATCCAAACACTGTGAGTCTATGTTAATTTTAGGTCTAAATAATTAAAAAGTAAATATAGACATGACTAAAATTTGGATCTATGCCTGTGACTATGTGAATCATATCATATCTGCTATAACCTGTTTATCCAAGTTATTCTAACTTGACTATGAAACTAGATTTGAACCTATACCTATTTATCATGTCAGATCTGCCATTGTTTATAGATTAATTCACCGTTTAGATCACCTCATGCCTGTTCTTATCATGTTTGTGGCTAAATCAGATCTGTTACTAATTGGATATTCATTGTTAGATCTCATCATGCTTGTTTATGGTGTCCCTTTTATGTTAGAATCAGTTCTATTGTCACATGTTCATCAGATATATCCCTATATGCCTGTCTTGTCATTATGCCATTATATGTTTATGCCTATTTCTGCCATTTTATGTCCACCTTGTTAGTATGATCATTTATGTCCTCTTCCCTCTATCTTTTCCCTTTTTATTTTATATTGCCAGACTACCTTCGAGCCTAGGCATGCTGTCGGAATATGCGAACGAGTTAAATTAGGAACGAGGGAAAAACGTTAAAATTGGGGCATAATTTGTAACTGGAAATTTGGCATAGCTTGAATGAAATATTTGATTGTTAATTTGGGGCATAAATCAAACTGTGATTAAAGACCTTAAGTTGTAGCTTATGGTTCATTATAAACATAACCTGGGAAAAGGGGCATGAAAATCTATAACGACATATGAATAATTGGTTAATAATGGAAATGCCTAGAATTACAGTAATTAGAAATTGTAACCGCGCTTAGACACGAGGTTAGATTACACTTGAGGTGGAATTCTACCCGGAACCACCCGGCATATCCAGCGACCACAAGTGGTAAATTTGATGTGAGGTGTCTAAGTGCATAAACACGTAACGTGCTAATACACGAGGTTAAGTCCGACTTGAGGAAGAAGACTGCCCAGACCCAGCCAGCATGTCCAGCATCTTCAAGTTGTGGACTTAATGTTAGAGGTCTAGTGCATAAGCATATATGTGAATATATGCATATAAAAGGATAGAAATAAATGAAACTAATTTTGATTACTGGAAATGAATTGGAATAAACGGGAATGATAGTAACCTATTATAATTAATTACTTGGATGAGAACGTTATATAATAGGTATGCTTGTACTAGGGATAAGTGGAAATTATAACGTCGGTTTTAACAAAAGGAAAGGAGGCTTATTAGTAAACCTTAGTTAAAAGAACTAAGTCAATAAGTAAACATCGACAAGTTGTAGTGATATGTTAAACATAAAACAGGTGAACTAAGATAAAGTATACTTAATTACATATTAAGTAAAAACATGTTATTGTAACTATGGAATCAGACAATGAATAATACAAAGGGATTGTAAGACTACTTCTATTAATTACAATCCAAGGGTGAAAGATTGTAGGTCACTTTCGGTAATTACAATCTAACGAATAACATGTGACGGGGCTTATTAATAAACTTAAATGGATTAACTTATATATATATATATATATATATATGAAAATAATAAGCGAGTGGAACTTGAAAAGATGTCAATGTGAATGGGATAACCTGTTAACTTGTAATACTTAACCTGTTTGAATCCATAAAGACTACATGAACTTATTAACTTGAGTAGGGGTTAAGCAAACTTGTTTGAATCAGCGGGTGTTTTGGGGTGGTGGGTAATATATATATATATATATATATATATATATATAAACCGACACACAAACTTAACCTGTGGGGTTATGTAATCTTTTACTTTGGTATGGCATAACCTATGGTAAACCTAGTGGGGATGCAAGCGTAGGGGGAAGCTTGTATCATCTTGTGTGTGGGACTATTTCTGTCAGTAACCCATACATAGGTATCAAATGAGTACTCTGAACTTGATCGGAGTCGGGGCACACTTACTGGGCTGATTGTAAGAGATCCAAACGTAGGAGCTGGTGGTGTGGGCGGGGCATTCCAACGGGGTCATATGCGTGCATGGGTCTGGAAAAAGGTGGCTAAGACACCATGACATCAGTAGATATGGTTGTGCACATCCTGAAAACAAAGGGTTCTCACTTTAGGAAGTGATACATCCTACTATGGGGCCAGCACAGGGTATATACGGAGCAGGGAGCCGACCGATTAGGGTAGTAATTAGGGTACATCTAGACTCCGGTATGTTGGGGAGCCCGTTAATACCCTTAAGGGTAACCCCGGTATGTTGGACTACTTGTTGCTTGTATGGGATGAAAACCTCTCACTGGAAGTACACCTAAGTCTACCACCTTAGACTTATTGGGCATCATCTTGTTAATAAGACACTAGTATTGGTGCAGAGAAATCATTAAAGAAGCATAGTATACACTATCATGTTGATCCTGTTTACCTTGTCATACCTGCCTATTATGATGTTATCTCTCTTATCCACTTTATATTCCTATCATGATACTTTTACTTATTTATATGCTAAAAGTAACTGGACTTGCTAGACTTTATGCCTGACCCCTTTTGTTCCCTCTTCTTTCTCTTCCGTTCCCCCAGGTCCTCAGGGTGGGAATACTCAAGCTTGACCAGGATTCTACTTAGCTATGATTGGAGCTGCTTAGATGTATTGCTCGAGCTCTTATCCTTTCTACTATGGCTATGTTTTTATTTGGGGAATTATGCTTCTTTTACTATTATACTCTGATGTTTTAAATACAAGACAAAAATATTTAACATGATGCATTGGGTTTATGTATTTTCAGACTTATGATGTTTTGCACCACGAAGTTATGCTTTACGACAAATAGAAGTTTTTAATTCCACTGCTATTTTATATATGTCTTGTAATGTTTCTGTTTTTGTTTACCTATAACATTTCAGGAAGCTTAATGCATTCTCTTAACGAGTGACATTAACGGACGTGGGGTGTCACACTTGGTATCAGAGCTGAAGGTTACTGGATTGGATAAAAGATTTTGAAAATTATTTTCAAAAAAAAAAGTTTTAAAAGAAAGCATTTTCAAAAGAAAAAGTCTGTTTTGAAATACATGTTCCCCAAAGCCATAGGAAATATCTTTTGATTCTCTGTTTGAATCCCTTCTTCCTTTTCGTTTCAGCATATCTGTGGAACCGAATATTCTCGAGGGCTTTTGTAACACCCCGGATTTTTGAATAATCAAATTAACTAAATTAAAGAATAATTAATCTCAGACGTGAGAATTATGGTGATTGGGTTGCGCCATTGTGTTCGTCTCGGAATTCTGGTTGAAATAGAGTCCGAGTTTGCGGGAAACGAGTACCAGATGAAGAAGTTATGGACGAACGAAGATTGGTGGCCAAAAGTAGAAAAAAAATATAATGCACTGGAGCACTTGGGAAGTGCGCCAGTACAAATTTGCACTGGCGTACCTGCCAAGTGCGCCCAAGCCGAGGCAGGAGCCTGCACAGCTTTCTGGTTCAGGCTGACTTGTGTTGTTGAGTCCTTTCTGACTCCTTGCTGAGTCATTAGGGCTGACTCATCACCCTATCATGATTGAATGATTTTTATTAACCCTAAGATCATCCGACGGCTTAAATTAATTCAAAACTCTATAAAAAGACCCATAGACTCAAACCTTAAATCAGAATTAAAACTAAAACTATGGTCGTCATGCTGTTGTCTTGAACCCTAGAGCAGCCGCCACCAAAATTAAGAGGAAGAACAGCAACCAAATCAGAACTATTCAACCCTAATAGCGAATCATCATCAAAGGAGCGCTAATTCAACTCCAGAAATTAGAATTTAGAACTCAAGACTGCTTTTGAGTAGTGAGTTCGATAGTTTTAGCAAAATAATCAATAAATGAATTGGATTGAGTTATAAAGCGGATAATTTGGATATGATATGAATTGTTGATTGCATGTTTTAATTATGTGTAGAATTGTGTTGTAATTTCTATGATATTATGTTATGATACTATTATCTACGATGCAAAGTTATGATGCTATCACCCATGTTATAATCCTATGATTGGCTTATGTCTAGTTGAATCATCATGTTTCTTATGCTAGTTTGTTATATTGACTCATATGATAAATCATATGTAGGAAAGTTTAGATGTTGATTCAAACATGAACCATATACAAGTTTGGGTAGAATTATTTGTGACCTTACATGGCTATGGCACCTAGTTTATGTGAAAATTTAATTGAAAGTTAGGCTGTGACATATGCTAAATTCTACATGATACTTTACATGTTAGATACTAGTTTACACCATTGTTGCGATGTATAGATCACATATGTGAGTTTATGAGTTGGATATGAATCGTGTTATGTTATTACCTATGCAAGTTTACCCCTTTTAGATATAGATCTATGACATATGTTGTTTATACAAGTTTGTGGCCATTATTTCATCAAGTTCACACCTTTAGATATGGATCCTTGACATATGACGTTTATGCAAGTTTGTGGCCATTTTCTCATCAAAGTTCACACCTTTAGATTTGGATCCATGACATATGTTGTTTATGCAAGTTGTAACTTTGGCCTATGCAAGTTTTAGATGTAGAACATCATTCACATATGCAAGTTCACCCCTATGTTAGATCTATGTTTTAATTATGTGTTTATATACTGTGATGTTTCCTTTTATTTCATGAGTTAGACTATTCGAGTCTAACGTATATTTTACGTTAAACGAACACACGTACTACGTGGGGTAAAGGGGATAATATTAAAAATATTTAATTGGCATAAATGCCTTAAAAGGCATAAAATATAATTATGGTGAAAATTGGTATGATTTTACATACCATAAATGGATGGACATAATTAAGTCAATTATGGACATCGTTAAATTTGGAATTGATTGATAATTTGAATAGGGAAAGTAATTAAAATTGGGGAATGATTAATTAGGAGTAATTAATCGTCTAAGACACGAGGTTAGGCTCTTTTGTGGTGTAAGACTGCCCGGACCCGCCCGACAAATCCAGCTGCTACAAATGCCAGTCTAATGTGAGAGGTCTTAGGCACAAACTAAATACGTAACAGTTGTAAAGACACGAGGTTAGGCTCTTTTGTGGTGTAAGACTGCCCGGACCCGCCCGGCAAATCCAGCTGCCACAAATGTCAGTCTAATGTGAGAGGTCTTTATGAGGTTACAGTCTAAATGAATCAAGAAACACTTAACCAGATAAGCATGTAGTGGGACATGAGGGGGTTAAGTGGGTGCCTTTGGTGGCATGTGGAATCTAGTGGGTGCCTTGGGTGGCATTTGGAAATACGATTACAAACACTTAACCAAAATATGAAACATGTAATTGAAACATGAATAAGAAGTGGGTTAAGTGGGATGTACTAGAGGGGACCAAGCTTAGGTGGATAGCTTGTGTCAAGTAATGGGGGCCCGTTTCAACCAGTAACCCATATGTATCTTTGTGGGCTCGACCCAAGTCGAGGACGGGACACGCATACTGGGCTTGACTGTAAGAGGCCAAACCGGGTTAGCGGTGGCAACGCAAGTCCAACGGGTTCATATGCGTGTGTGGACCCGGGCTGGTAGGTAAGACATTGTTGCATCGTGTAGGTATAAACCGTGCATTCTTGGTTTTATCGGTTGCCACTTTGGGGAGTGATACTCCCTATTGTGGGACCAGCACGGGTATCTACGAGTTAGGGACCCAATCGCTTGGGGTAGTGGGTACACCTAGTGGAGATAGGGTCAGACGACACCTATGAAGGCAGCTAGGGGTGCACGAAACTACCAATATCATTATTAAGTCTGTAGGCAGGATCAACCTTAGGGTGACTAGTGGTGGTGCAGTATACTAGTGGCGGTGCAATATAGCAATTATCCCATAGTGTTGGTGTAGTTTAGTAATCATCCTATAGTGGTTTTGGTGCGCTTAACGATATCGTTGATCATCCTGTTTCCTTATTTACTCTTCCATACTCAATGGTTCATGGTCATTTCCTTATTTTCCAACTTATGTCTTATCCTAGTTACTTTGTTAATTATATTGTTAGAATTATCGCACTCGCCAGACTTTATGTCTGACCCCCCTTTTTCCATCTCTTTCCTCCCCCCCCCCCCTCTAGGTGCTCAAGTTGGAACTAGCACCAGTGGAGCTTGATTTTGGACTGCTTTTAGAAGATTTCTTGGACCGCTGAAGTAAATTTCAGCTTCTCTTTAATTATGGCTATTTTAATGTTAGGGATTATGTCTTTCAGTTTATGTACTTTGTTTTATCAAGATGGATATGATGTACTTCACTTTGGTTTATGGTTTTGATGATGTAACCAAACATATTTACCTTCTGCTGCAATAAATAAAGTTTTAATTTTTCAAGTACTGCTTTATATATGTCTTGTTGTGATTTTCTGTTCTATACTTACTTAAAACGCTCCATGGAAGTTAATGCATTCCCTTTGTGAGTGACATTAATGGACGTGGGGTGTTACACGTGGTATCAGAGCTGAAGGTTACCAGAACAGATATGAATTTTTGAAAAACTATTTTTTAAAACAATTTTTATAAAGAAGTACTTTCAAAAGTATGTTTTAAGGAAAGTATTTTCAAGAGAAAAGTATATTTTGGAAAGCATAACCCCAAGAGCCATATATCTTTCCCTCGTTCCTTTATATTGAATCTTTCCTTTTTCGTTTCAGCTTGTCTGAAGCATCTGAGATACCAGAGGGTGTTCATGTGCCCGGTTGGTTTCGTCAATATCTTGAGGCTAGGGCCGCCACCGCGGGTCCCGCAAATCCTCCTCCTCCCCCTCCTCCTCGCGTCGATACTTTTGCTAAGATATGTAAGGACTTTAGAGCAATGGGTGGAAAACCTTTTCATGTAACGGAGACATTTGTTGAAGCTCGAAACTAGCTAAAGGAGGTGGAAGAATTGTTTAGAATCTTTGAAGCGGATGATGAAATAAAGGTCCAGTTGGCTGCCTGGCTAATAAAGGATGAGGCCTCGTTTTGGTGGGAGGTCACTATTGGGGGACGTCCAGTCGATAAATGGCTAGATTTTAGGCAGAGGTTTGAGGCGAAGTTTCTCTTGCGGGCTGAAGAGAATCTATACATGGAAAGGTTTTTGTCACTGAAGCAAGGGAATCTATCGGTGAAAGAGTACATTAAAAATTCAACCAATTGGCAAGGTTTGGCTTAGACTTGGTGAATACTCCAGAAAAGAAGGCTCTAAGATTTGTTAAGGGTTTAAACGAGCCGCTTCATGGGTTAGCTATGACCCACATTCCCATGGGGGCTACCTTTGAGAGGTTAGTTGACATAGCGCTCATGCATGAAGAGGAGAAGGGCGCCAATGCTAATAAGGCACCCGAGAAGAAAGGGGATCAAAAGAAGCCGCAACAGCAACAACAGAACAGGAAAGGTGGCAAAGGCAACAATGTTAAGGGGAAGAAGAAATGCTTTAACTGTGGGACACCCGACCATCTAAGCAAAGATTGTAGGAAGAAGAAGAAGAAGACTGGTTGTTTCCGTTATGGCTAAGGACTGCCCTAACAAAAGGGCAGAGGGCAGGGTCTACCTCGGGAGGACAGGTGCAAGCTCTTATAGCACCGGAGCATGCAAGGGGACAAGGTCAGGCTCTCGTGGTCCCACCGCTGCAAGTACAAGGTAGAGCAATTTCCGTTGAAAGTTTAGTTTTTCTGTTTGATCATCCTGTCCGTACTTTATTCGATTCTGGCGCATCGCATTCGTTCATCTCTACATCATTAGTTGAAATACTGCACCTAGATACTAGTCTAGTAATTGATCCCTTAGTTGTCTCAAATCCTATTGGTGGTTCGGCTCATCTTTCTATGAATTGTCGGGATTTGAGAGTGTTTATCTGGGGCGTTGGATTAGAATGCAACGCCTTTGTCCTTGGTTTCACGGGCTATAGTTTGATTCTAGGGGTGGATTGGCTAGCCAGGCGGGGTGCCATCCTAGATTGTGAAAGGAGGGTAGTTAGACTATTGATTCGTTATGGAAAGACCCTCATATTTCTTGCGACCCTAGGGGTTCAGTGATGCTTAGCTGCCTAGAATCTTCTGACGCATCCAACGATGATTGGGAATCTGTTTGTGTGGTCCGTGAGTATGGAGACGTCTTTGATAAAGTGCGGGGTTTACCCAGAGGCGCGAAATAAGTTTTCGTATGTGCTTAATAGATTAAGCAAAGCCAGTTATGTAATCAGCGGTGGTTTTGGAGCAAGACTGGCAAGGACAGCCAGAGTCGGTCAAGTGCTCAATTGATTGACCATCTTACTAGTATCATCTCACGTAGGTCGTCTGAATTCGAAGGAGGTATCCCTTGGGTGTTTGTCTGATATTGGTTTAGGCCTTTGGGGCTTGCACTTGGGGGATGTCGAGTTCGACTAGGATGGTCTGCGTGAGAGATGGATAGTTGTAATGATTTTGCATGGGATAATATCCTGGTTTTCTCTAGAAGCAGAGAAGAGCATGCCCTACATCTTAGGGAAAGCTTAGGGAACCAACAAGTGCACTAGCTTAAGGCTAACTTCTCCAAAATACCATTTTTGGAAGAAAGAAGTGAGGAATTTAGGGCATGTGGTCTCTAGGGAAGGATGATATGTTATGGTGGATAGAATTCTTAGCATCCTACGACTTCGAGATAGCATATACCCCTGGCAAGGGTAACGTGGTGGCAGATGCCTTAAGTAGAAAAAGGTTATCCTTGAGTCCGTTGTTTGTTGAGCGGCGAAGTTTAGAGTTCATCTCTACGTTTGACTTTAAACCTTCCATTGACTTTGTACCTGGTTTGCCAGCATCCTTAGAGGTCAGACCTACGCTTTTGGGACGGATTGGCGAGGCACAGCGAGACGACCCACAGTTGGTTGAGTTAGTAGAGAAGCTCAAAGGAGGGGAGTCATCGAGCCATCTCCGTAGGTATACCCTAGATGATAAGGGTTGGTTACGTAGGGACGGTAGGCTTTGTGTACCAAAAGACGATGACCTAAGGAAGACCATTCTTGATGATGAACATCGTTCGAAGATGACCATCCATCCCGGCGGGGACAAGATGTACATGGACATGAGACGAGTTTACTTTTGGGCCGGTATGAAGAAGGAAGTGGCTGAATATGTCGCTAGATGCTTGGTGTACCAACAAGTAAAAGCAGAGCAAAAGAAGCCCGGTGGATTGCTACACCCATTGGAGGTCCCACAATGGAAGTGGGAAAGTGTTTCGATGGACTTTTTTGACGGATTACCAAGATCGAGGAAGGGTAATACGGGGATTTGGGTCGTGGTAGACAGACTTACTAAGAGCGCCCATTTCATTCCCGTGAAGAGTAAGAGGACAGCTCCATGGTTAGCCTCCGTATACATTCGAGAGATAGTTCGTTTGCACGGTGTTCCATCTAGCATAGTGAGCGACTGCGATCCTATTTTCACTAGCGAATTTTGGAAGAGCTTACAAGAGGCGGTAGGGACTCAGTTATGTTTGAGCACCGCATATCATCCTCAGACGGACGGCCAGACCGAGAGGGTGAATCGTATTCTAGAGGACCTATTGAGGTTATGTGTCTTAGATTTCGGAGGAACATGGGAGGAACATCTTCCGTTGGTGGAGTTCACATATAATAACAGCTTTCAGTCTAGTATTGGCACGACACCATTCGAAGCTCTCTATGGACGGCCGTGTCGTTCGCCTACATGTTGGTGGGAGTCTACTTGGGCCCGATATGATTAGACAGACTTCAGAAAAGATCGATTTGATTCGAAGGAGGATGAAGACGGCGCAAGATAGGCCGAAATCTTATGCGGACAAGAGGAGGACAGATCTTGAGTTTGATATTGGGGACATGGTCTTTGTCAAGGTGTCTCCGTTACGGAACGTCGTTCGCTTTGGGTCCGTTGGGAAGTTAGCACCAAGGTTCGTAGGGCCATTTCCTATTAAGGAAAGGATTGGGCAGATGGCGTATAGAGTGGAGTTGCCCGAGAGACTTAGTGGTGTACACAACGTATTCCATGTATCACACTTGAGGAAGTGCTTGCACGAGACCGCGGAGGTGGTAGAGCCGAGCTTGCTTAGAGAGGTGGAGATCGAGCGTGATGCAACGATTCGACGAGCTCCTATGCGTATTCTTGGGTCGGAGATTAGGAAGTTAAGGAATCGATAGGTCAAACTAGTCAAAGTGCAATGGGGAGATGATGAGAGCGACGCTATTTGGGAGACAGAAGCGAAGAAGCGTTCATTATACCCTTTTCTTTTTAAGGGTATGCCTTTTAAATTTCTCCTTTATCGCTTATCTTGTACTTATCTTTAGTGTGTCCTCTCGCTAGTATCTTTGACCTCTAGATAGGATAGTCCTATGGTTGAAACATGTGTTTGAGACATGTTATGTATGATGGATGCAAGTGGATGCAAGTGTTTGCTAGTGGTTGCTCGTGGATGCATATACACACACACTTTAGGCACTAGATCGGCTCCGTCACTTCATATCGCATATTGCATATAAATGTGTGTACATATTTGAGTAATGGATGTATAATGGTTGTACCATCATATGGATGTTGCATTTTGGTGAATGGTTGTGCACACATGTAGAAATAATATGTATCGATAAGGTTCTTTTGCATACATAATGGACGCATGGAACTATCATGGTTTGCATTAAGGAGGTCAACTGAATCAGTAGACCGCCTGATTTTGCATTAGATAAGGAACATATACACACACTTCTTGCATATGTTCATACAGCAACAGAAATTTTATAAAGACAATGGATGCCTGTGTTTGATGGTTGAGTAGATGGTTGTTTGGATGGTAGGATATGCATTCTCCTTAACTTCGATATTTCGGGGGCGAAATCCTTTAAGGATGGGAGAATGTAACACCCCGGATTTTTGAATAATCAAATTAACTAAATTAAAGAATAATTGATCTCAGACGTGAGAATTATGGGGATTGGGTTGCGCTATTGTGTTCGTCTCAGAATTCTGGTTGAAATAGAGTCCGAGTTTGCGGGAAACGAGTACCGGATGAAGAAGTTATGAACGAACGAAGATTGGTGGCCAAAAGTAGAAAAAAAATATAATGCACTGGTGCACTTGGGAAGTGCGCCAGTACATATTTGCACTGGCGCACCTGCCAAGTGCGCCCAGGCCGAGGCAGGAGCCTGCACAGCTTTCTGGTTCAGGCTGACCCGTGTTGTTGAGTCCTTTCTGACTCCTTGCTGGGTCATTAAGGCTGACTCATCACCCTATCATGATTGAATGGTTTTGATTAACCCTAAGATCATCTGATGGCTTAAATTAATTCAAAACTCTTTAAAAAGACCTATAGACTCAAACCCTAAATCAAAATTAAAACTAAAACTATGGTCGTCATGCTGTTGTCTTGAACCCTAGAGCAGCCGCCACCAAAATTAAGAGGAAGAACATCAACTAAATCAGAACTATTCAACCCTAACAGTGAATCTTCATCAAAGGAGCGCTAATTCAACTCCAGAAATCAGAATTCAAAACTCAAGACTGCTTTTGAGTAGTGAGTTCGATAGTTTTAGCAAAATAATTAATAAACGAATTGGATTGAGTTGTAATGCGGATAATTTGGATATGATATGAATTGTTGATTGCATGTTGTAATTATGTGTAGAATTGTGTTGTAATTTCTATGATATTATGTTATGATACTATTATCTATGATAAAAAGTTATGATTCTATCACCCATGTTATAATCCTATGATTGGCTTATGTCTAGTTGAATCATCATGTTTCTTATGCTAGTTTGTTATATTGACTCATATGATAAATCATATGTAGGAAAGTTTAGATGTTGATTCAAACACGAACCATATACAAGTTTGGGTAGAATTATATATGACCTTACATGGCTATGGCACCTAGTTTATGTGAAAATTTAATTGAAAGTTAGGTAGTGACATATGCTAAATTCTACGTGATACTTTACATGTTAGATACTAGTTTACACCATTGTTGCGATGTATAGATCACATATGTGAGTTTATGAGTTGGATATGAATCATGTTATATTATTACCTATGCAAGTTTACCCCTTTTAGATATAGATCTATGACATATGTTGTTTATGCAAGTTTGTGGCCATTATTTCATCAAGTTCACACCTTTAGATTTGGATCCTTGACATATGACGTTTATGCAAGTTTGTGGCCATTTTCTCATCAAAGTTCACACCTTTAGATTTGGATCCATGACATATGTTGTTTATGCAAGTTGTAACTTTGGCCTATGCAAGTTTTAGATGTAGAACATCATTCACATATGCAAGTTCACCCCTATGTTAGATCTATGTTTTAATTATGTGTATATATTGTGATGTTTCCTTTTATTTCATGAGTTAGACTATTCGAGTCTAACATATATTTTACGTTAAACGAACAAACGTACTACGTGGGATAAAGGGGATAATATTAAAAATATTTAATTGGCATAGATGCCTTAAAAGGCATAAAATATAATTATGGTGAAAATTGGTATGATTTTACATACCATAAATGGATGGACATAATTGATTCAATTATGGACATCGTTAAATTTGGAATTGATTGATAATTTGAATAGGTAAAGTAATTAAAATTGGGGAATGATTAATTAGGAGTAATTAATCGTCTAAGACACGAGGTTAGGCTCTTTTGTGGTGTAAGACTGCCCGGACCCGCCCGGCAAATCCAGCTGCCACAAATGCCAGTCTAATGTGAGAGGTCTTAGGCACAAACTAAATACGTAACAGTTGTAAAGACACGAGGTTATGCTCTTTTGTGGTGTAAGACTGCCCGGACCCGCCCGGCAAATCCAGCTGCCACAAATGCCAGTCTAATGTGAGAGGTCTTTATGAGGTTACGGTCTTAATGAATTAAGAAACACTTAACCAGATAAGCGTGTAGTGGGACATGAGGGGGTTAAGTGGGTGCCTTGGGTGGCATATGGAAATCTAGTGGGTGCCTTGGGTGACATTTGGAAATACGATTACAAACACTTAACCAAAATATGAAACATGTAATTGAAACATGAATAAGAAGTGGGTTAATTGGGATGTACTAGAGGGGACCAAGCTTAGATGGATAGCTTGTGTCAAGTAATGGGGGACCGTTTCAACCAGTAACCCATACGTATCTTTGTGGGCTCGACCCAAGTCGAGGACGGGACACGCATACTGGGCTTGACTGTAAGAGGCCAAACCGGGTTAGCGGTGACAACGCAAGTCCAACGGGTTCATATGCGTGTGTGGACCCGGGCTGATAGGTAAGACGTTTTTGCATTATGTAGGTATAAGCCGTGCATTCTTGGTTGTATCAGGTTGCCACTTTGGGGAGTGATACACCCCACTGTGGGGCCAGCACGGGTATCTACGAGTTAGGGAGCCGATCGCTTGGGGTAGTGGGTACACCTAGTGGAGATAGGGGCAGATGGCACCTATGAAGGCAGCTAGGGGTGCACGAAACTACCAATATCATTATTAAGTCTGTAGGCGGGATCAACCTTAGGGTGACTAGTGGTGGTGCAGTATACTAGTGGCGGTGCAGTATAGCAATTATCCCATAGTGTTGGTGTAGTTTAGTAATCATCCTATAGTGGTTTAGGTGCGCTTAACGATATCATTGATCATCCTGTTTCCTTATATACTCTGCCATACTCAATGGTTCATGGTCATTTCCTTATTTTCCAACTTATGCCTTAGCCTAGTTACTTTGTTAATATTGTTAGAATTATCGCACTCGCCAGACTTTATGTCTGACCCCCCTTTTCCATCTCTTTCCTCCCCCCCCCCACCCCCCAGGTGCTCAAGTTGGAACTAGCACCAGTGGAGCTTGATTTTGGACTACTTTTAGAAGATTTCTTGGACCGCTGAAGTAAAGTTCAACTTCTCTTTAATTATGGCTATTTTAATGTTGGGGATTATGTCTTTCAGTTTATGTACTTTGTTTTATCAAGATGGATATGATGTACTTGACTTTGGTTTATGGTTTTGATGATGTAACCAAACATATTTACCTTCTGCTGCAATAAATAAAGTTTTAAATTTTCAAGTACTGGTTTATATCTGTCTTGTTGTGATTTTCTATTCTATACTTACTTAAAACGCTCCATGGAAGTTAATGCATTCCCTTTGTGAGTGACTTTAATGGACGTGGGGTGTTACAGCTTTCAAGTACTAGATTGGTTCCATAGGTATCTTAAGGCTACGACACCAACCGAGGGCCAAGGAGATGTCCCTCCCTCAGATGTAGACATTGTTCCTCCACCATCGCGAGTAGGTAAATCCTCTAAGAAATGTCGTGGCTGTAAGCGTTTGGGTCATTTGGTCAAAGATTGCCGAAAATGGAAGAATGCTTGCTTCAACTGTGGTGAGTTCATACACTATAAGAGGGAATGCCCAAAGAAACAAGGACAAGACTAAAGGGAAGGAATTTTTGAAGGGCAAGTGTATGTTCTCCTAGTCAATGTATCAGATAGAGGTAGTAAAGTTTCCATTGAATTTTTAATTTCCACTTTTCAAACTATCAAGTTAAAACTCTTTTTGATTTGGGTGCTTCGCATTCATTTACATCTGATCATGTGGTTGAGTCTCTGCACCTTAGTACTAGTATATTTGTGGATCCCATTGTTGTCTCAAATCCTATTGGTGGTTTGGCTCATTTGTCCATGATTTGTCGAGGTTTGAGAATATCCATGTTAGGCGTCGAGTTTGAGTGCGACGCATTTGTGGTCGGTTTTATGGGCTATGGATTGATTCTAAGGATGGATTTGCTAGCCAGGTATGGTGCCATTCTGGATTGTGAGAGGAGGGTCGTTAGACTTTTGACTTGCTATGGGAGGGCCTCGAGATTTCTTGTGACCCCAAGGGGTCTGTCATGCTTAGTTTCCTAGAGTCTCTTAACGCATATATTGATGATCTACAATTTGTACTCGTAGTTCATGAGTATTCTAATGTTTTTGAGGAGGTTTGAGGCTTACCTTCAAGGCGCGAGATCGATTTTCATATATACAAGGTAGACAATGCAAAGCCAACTGCATTACCTGTGGGGCATATAGCTCCAAGAGAAAGGAGGGAGCTTAGAAAGCAAGTAGGGAAGCTACTTGAGAAAGGGTTTATTAGGCGAAGCATATCTGAATAGGATGCTCAGGTGGTATTCACAATTAAGGCGGACATTTTGCTTTTCTTATGTGTGGATTATAGAGAGTTGAACAAACTCACAAAGAAGAATAAACACCCACTCCCAAGGATAGATGATCTGTTTGACCAGCTTGTTGGTGCATCAGTATTCTCTCAGTTAGACTTGGCCATGGGGTTTCATCAGTTGAGGGTGCCTGAGGATAGTATAGACAAGATCGCTTTTAGAACTCCAGATGGTTTCTTTGAATTGCTCATTATGCCTTTTGGATTTACAAATGCATCCACCTATTTTGTTGGTCTTATGAGTAGGGTGTTTCGGGAGTTTCTAAATAAATTTGTCGTGGTCTTTGTTGATGATATCTTGATCTTCTCAAAGAGCGAGAAAGAGCATGCCCAACATTTGAGAGAGGTTTTGGAAACTCTGCTTGCGCGTCAGCTTAAGGCGAAATTCTCCAAATGCCATTTTTGGAGAAAAGAGGTGAGATTTCTAAGGCATGTGGTCTCTAAAGATGGGATAGAAGTTGATCACGTAAAGGTAGTTGCAGTTCAAGATTGGCAAATTCCTAAGAATGCAACGGAAGTGAGAAGCATTCTTGGATTGGCAGGCTATTATAGGAAGTTCATTAAGGACTTCATAAAGATACCAGCCCCGCTCACCCGGCTGACAAAGAAGAATATGACGTTTTCGTGGGATATAGATCGTGATGCAACTTTCCAGCGATTAAAGAGTGCTTTGATAACAGCCTCAGTTTTGACCTTGCCCGATGGAAATAAAGTGTTCGCAGTTTACACTGAAGCATGTGGTACAAGGCTTGGTGCAGTTCTGATGCAAGAAGGAAGGGTAGTATATTACGATGGTAGGCATTTGAGATTTCACAAGAAGAACTACCCTACCTATGTTTTGGAATTAGTTTCTATAGCATTCGCGCTTAAGACTTGGCAGCAATATCATCTTGAAGAAAGATTCGAGTTATACATGGAACATAACTCGGACAAGTATATGTTCTCGCAGAAGGATCTCGAATTGAGGCAGGAGAGATAGGCTTCTACTTGGACCTGAGACAATTAGAGAAACTTTAGAAAGGGTAGATCTAATCCACTGGCACATAAAGATAGCTCACGATGAGCAGAAGTCATATGCAGATAGGAGAAGGACTGATATTGAGTTTGAGCTGGGAGATATGGTTTTCATTAAAGTGTCACCTTTAAGGAATGCAGTTCGCTTTGGATCTGAAGGGAAGTTGGCACCAAGATTCGTATGACCATTTCCCATAATAGAAAGGATTGGCCAAATGGCCTATAGAGTAAAGCTACCAAAGAGACTGTCTGGTGTTCATGATGTTTTCCACGTTTCTCTTTTTTGGAAGTGCTTGCATGATACTGCAGAAGTAGTTGAGCCGAGTATATTGGAGGTAGTAGAGGTGGAACGGAAGGTGACAGTTAGGCGAGTTCCTACCCGTTTTCATGGATCAGAAGTTAAGAAGTTACGCAACAGAGAAGTCAAGTTAATGAAGGTTCAATGGGGAGATAATCCATAGGATGCAACTTGGGAGACCGAAGACAAGATTCATGCTTCGTACCCTTTTCTTTTCGAGGGTATGTTCTTAACATCCTTTCCAAAGCTTTTATTCATGTCTGTTTCTATCATTTGAGTATATCCTATAGATCGAATCTTTGACCTTTAGGTAGGAATCCCATGGATGTAAACATGTGTTTGAAAACATGTTATGTTTAATGGATACAAGTGGATGCAAGTTTTTGCTAGTGGTTGCCTGTGGATGCATATACACACACATTAGGCACTAGATCGGCTCAATCACTCTCATACTGCATATGGATGTGTGTGCATTTTTTTTATGGATGGAAATGGATGTATCATCATATAGATGTTGCATTTGGGTGGATGATTATGCACATATATAGAACTTACAGGTTATAACAGGATTATTTGCATACATATTGAATTCATGGCATTAACATACATTCCATTAAGGAGTTCGACTGAATCAGTAGACCGCCTGATCTTCGCATTAGTATTAGGACATATACACACCTATGCATATGTTTACATAAGCATTAGAAAACTTTAAGAATAATGGATGTCTGTGAATGGTGGATAAGTAGATGGATATGGATGTTAGGATATACATTTTTCTCAACTTGGAGATTTCGGTGTCGAAATCCTTTGAGTAAGGGAGAATGGAACACCCCATATTTTAACAACACTAAAAGGTGATAAATTAATTAATAATTAATTTAACATTTAGAATTAAGTGAAATGGATTGCGCCATTGCGTTTGTCTCAGAATTCTGGTCAAAATAAACACCTGGTTTGCGTAAAATGGATAACGTATGAAGAAGTTATTAAGGTTTGAAGTTTGTATATGTATAATAAGAATATATATATGATTAAATCCAGAATTCAAAAATCAGTTCAAAAATAAAAAAAAGAGGTGAGCGGGAAATCTCCCGCCCTAGGGTGTCGACCCCTGGGTCGACCCCTCAAGGTGGGTGTCGACCCCCATACGGCAAATCTGGGCAGTTAGGGTTTGGGGTAACGGCTATATATATGGCCTCATTTTTCTTGTTTATCCACACCAAAAATAATGGAGGACTACATGCTGTCTCTGCCCAGATTTAATAAAACCCTTTCTTCTTCAGCAATCACTTAGAGTTTAGAGATCTGTGATTTGACATCTGCAACCTTTCTTCTATTTTTCTAGATCCAAACACTGTGAGCCTATGTTAATTTTAGGTCTAAATAATTAAAAAGTAAATATAGACATGACTATAATTTGGATCTATGCCTGGGACTATGTGAATCATATCAGATCTACTATAACCTATTTATCCAAGTTATTCTGACATGACTATGAAACTAGATCTGAACCTATACCTGTTTATCATGTCAGATCTGCCATTGTTTATAGATCTAATTCACTTTTTAGATCACTTCATGCCTGTTCTTATTATGTTTGTGACTAAATCAGATCTGTTACTAGTTGGATATTCATTGTTAGATCATGCTTGTTTATGATGTCCCTATTATGTTAGAATCAGTTCTATTGTCATATATTCATCAGATATATCCCTATATGACTATCTTGTCATTATGCCATTATATGTTTATACTGATTTCTGCCATTTTATGTCCACCTTGTTAGTATGATCATTTCTGTCTTCCCTCTATCTTTTCCCTTTTTATTTTATATAGCCAGGCTACTTTCGAGCCTAGGCATGCCCCTAAAATATGCGGATGCGTTAAATTGGGAACGAGGGGAAAATGCTAAAATTGGGGCATAACTTGTAATGGAAATTTGGCATAGCTTGAATTAAATATATGAATGTTAATTTGTGGCATAAATCAAATTGTGATTAAAGACCTTATTTTGGGGCTTACGGTTCATTATGAACATAACTTGGGAGAAGGGGCATGAAAACCTATAACGACACAAGAATAATTGATTAATGATGGAAATGCCTAGAATTACAATAATTAGAAATTGTAACCGCGCTTAGACACAAGGTTAGATTACACTTGTGGTGGAATTCTACCCGGAACCGCCCGGCATATCCAGCGACCACAAGTGGTGAATCTAATGTGAGTGGTCTAAGTGCATAAACACATAACGTGCTAAAACAGGAGGTTAATTCCGACTTGAGGAAGAAGATGGCACAGAGCCAGCCAACATATACAGCATCCTCAAGTTGTAGACTTAATGTGAGAGGTCTAGTGCATAAGCATATATATGAATATATGTATATAAAAGGATAGAAATAAATGACACTAATTTTGATTAATGGAAATGAATTGGAATAAATGGGGAATGATAGTAACATGTTATAATTAATTACTTGAATGAGAACGTTATATAATAGGTAGGCTTGTCCTAATGGCAAGTGGAAATTATAACGCAAGTAATAATAAAAGGAAAGGAGGCTTATTAGTAAGCCTTAGTTAAAAGTCAATAAGTAAACAACGACAAGTTGTAGTGATATGTTAAACAGAAAACAGGTGAACTGAGATGAAGTATACTTAATTACATATTACGTAAAAACATGTTATTGTAACTATGGAATCAGACAATGAATAATATAAAGGGATTATAAGACTACTACCGTTAATTACAATCCAGGGGTGAAAGATTGTAAATCACTTTCATTAATTACAATCTAAAGAATAACATATGATGGGGCTTATTAATAAACTTAAATGGATTAAGTTACACACACACACACACACACACATATATATATATATATATATATATGAAATTAATAAGCAAGTGGAACTTGAAAAGAAGTCAATGTGAATGGGATAACTTGATAACTTGTAATACTTAATCTATTTGAATCCATAAGGAATGCATGAACTTGTTAACTTGAGTAGGGGTTAAGTAAACTTGTTTGAATCAGTGGGTGGGTTAAGTATATCTTGGGGTGGTGGGTAATATATATATATATATATATATATATATATATATATATATATAGGCCCACAAATTTAACCTGTGGAGTTATGCAATCTTTTACTTTGGTATGGCATAACCTATGGAAAACCTAGTGGGGATGCAAGCATAGGGGGAAGCTTGTATCATCTTGTGTGTGGGACCCGTTTCAGTCAGTAACTCATATATAGGTTTCAAACGAGTACTCCGAACTAGGTCGGAGTCGGGGCACACTTACTGGACTGATTGTAAGAGATCCAGACGTACGGTGGTGTGGGCGGCGCGTTCCGATGGGGTCATGTACGTGCATAGGTCCGGACAAGAGGTGGCTAAGACTCCGTGACATCTGTAGATATGGATATGCACATCCCGAAAACAAAGGGTTACCCCTTTAGGAAGTTATACATCCTACTGTGGGGCCGGCACAGGGTATCTACGGAGTAGGGAGACGATGGATCAGGATAGTAATTAGAGTACAACTAGACTTTGGTATGTTGGGGAGCCCGTTAATACCCTTAGGGGTAACTCCAGTATGTTAGGCTGCTTGTTGATTATATTAGGTGAAAACCTCTCACTGGAAGTACACCTAAGTCTACCATCTTATACTTGTTGGGGATCATCTTATTAATAAGACACTAGTATTGGTGCGGAGAAATCATTAGAGAAGCGTAGTATACTCTATCATGTTTACCTTGTCATACCTGCATATTATGATGTTATCTCTCTTATCCACTTTATATGCCTATCATGATACTTTTACTTATTTATATGCTAAAAGTAACTGGATTCGCCAGACTTTGTATCTGACCCCATATGTTTCCTCTTCTTTCTTGTAACAACCCCGAAAATTAGAACCAAATTAAAATTTTATTTTGGCTATTTCAAGGAATTTTTAGTAGTTAAAATAAATTATTTTAAATAATAATAATTAAAAATTTATTTAAATCAAAGTTAGAACAAATATATTATTTTAATTTTAAAAGGAATTAAAAATAGCACGGTAGTCTGAAATTTTGAATATGAACTTTGACAGAATGTATGGGATTCAAAATAAAACAGATTTTAGTGAAACCAAAATTATCTAAATCTGTTTAAAAATATCTTTCCAACGAATCCAAAAAATCGAAATTTCATAGCGGGAATAAAAAGTTATGGCTAATTGAATATTCAGAATAGTCGCTATGGAATATAGTATAATTTATAGCCCGTATAAAAAGGCCATTATACAAACGACCTTTGTTTCGACGAAACCACTTTTTTCGAATCCGTAATGTCAAAATATTGCTAAGTTTAATTTTTCAGAATTTTTGGAATTTATTTATGAGCGTAGTAAATTAAACTATGATTCAATATTTTTTATTGAATTTAATCGATCGTTAAAAAGGCCATTTTTCAAACGGTCTCCAAATTCGATGAAATTAATTTTGTTAGGACCGTATCGTCAAAACATAGCTGGATTTATTTTTCGGGAATTTTCGGAGTCCGTATGTGGCCTCGGTGAATTTAAATGTACGATCGAATTAATTAATGAAGGATTTAAATTTTAAATTAAAGAAATTAGGCCAAAAACAATCGTTTGGGCTGACAGGACCCAGCCCATTGGTTCCGGAACAGGGGCAATTAGGTAGGACAACTTCTGTTGGATTGGAATTGGAAGTACTAAGATATAAGGGGTTTATTTGTAAAAATTAGAAATTTAATATTATAAAAATCCATTTGTCTTCTTCCAAAACCCTAATTTACTACAGAGCCGCCGCCCCTGAAATTCATGGCCATGAACGCTCCCCTCTTCCTCCACTAATTCCCTTCGATCCACACATCGAAATCATCCACTCCTTTAGACTTTATCGAAGAGATTCTCATCCTCTTGAAATCCGTACGGTTAACACCCCCAAAGTCGAACAACCGACGAGTTCCAGACTCGGGAAGTGGTTACGTTTAAACTGCCGCATTACCCCTATCACGATCGAGTTGGCCGAGGTGGGGCCCCCTACGTTCGCCTCTCTCTCCTCTTCGACGCAGTAGCATCCGATCATCGTCTAGGTGCTCGTAGTGCTCAAGATTTGAAGACCTAGAATCGAACCTATTTGGAAAACACACGGCCTTGTTATCTGTTTGAGGAAGAAGGGTATTTCCTTTCTAATTATTATTTAATTAATTTAATTAATTTATTTAAAATATTCCCAATCTAAATTATATTATAACTTGTTCATATGAGCTCGAAATTGAACGATTTCAGGTCTGTTACGATCATGAGTCCGAGATCTACACTCTTGGACTGACTAGAACCAATTCTGAGCAGATCGAATTTTGGCCAAATTTTTAGATCTGAACCATTCAGATTTAAACAACTGTGAGAAATCTATTTATTTATTTTTTAAATAATTAGAAATAATTATGATTTTATTATCACCAATTTATAGTTAATTCCTATTTGTTATTATCCATGATTTGTTCTTTGCTGAGTGTAGTATATAGATCTGTTTTTTGGCGATATTGTGTGGTGATAAAATTGTGATATGTGGCGAAAAAATTGTTAAAACATATAAATCATTTTGTTGCAATAAAGTGAGTGAAACAAAAATATATAATTTTTGTTTAGATAAAATGATCAAATATGAAAACACCAATTTTTATCTATTTGTTGAATTAGTATTTTCAACAAATATGAAAACACCAATTTCTATCTATTTGTTGAATTAGAATTTTCAACAAATATAAAAACACTAATTTTTATCTATTTGTTGAATTAGAATTTTCAAAAATATTAAAACACCAATTTTTTATCTATTTGTTGAATTAGAATTTTCAACAAATATGAAAAATCAATTTTTATCTATTTGTTGAATTAGAATTTTCAACAAATAGAAAACATCAATTTTTATCTATTTGTTGAATTAGAATTTTCAACAAATAGAAAACATCAATTTTTGTCATTTTGTTGAACTAGAGTTTTCAACAAAAATGAGGTATCAAATTTACCATGGTGTTGATCAAGAAGATTCACCAAAAATGAAATATCACCTTTTATAAATTTTGTTGAATCAAAATTTTTAACAAAAATGAATCATACATTTTTGTCATTTTGATTGAATTAGAATTTTCACTCAAAATGAAATATACACTTTTGTCATTTGATTGAATTAAAATTTTCAATCAAAATGAAATATCACTTTTTCCATTTTGGATTGAATTAAAATTTTCAACAAAAATGAAACATCAATTTCTTTTTATGGAATTAATATAAAAATAGAAATGTTCATGTTTTTAAAATAAGAACATGATTACATTAAAAAGTTCATATTTCTTATGTAATGTTAGAACATAGAAAATATTCAGGTTTTAAAATGAAAACATGTTTTACATTAAAAACTCACTTTTTAATGTAATAATAGAAATATAGGAAAGTATTCATGTTTTAAAATGAAAACATGTGTTACATTAAAAATTCACTTTTTAATGTAATAATAGAAATATAGAAAAAGATTCATGTATTAAAATGAATACATGTGTTACATTGAAAATTCACTTTTTAATGTAATAATAGAATTTATACAAAGATTCATGTTTTAAAATGAAAACATGTGTTACTGTAACAACCCGGAAATGCGAGCCAGTTTAAAATTTTTATTTTGGCAATTTCGATGAATTTTGAATATTTAAAATGAATTATTTTAAATAATAACGACGAAAAATTTATTTTGAATAGATTAGAACGTATATATTTATATACGTCGTCGTTAGAATATAAAAATTTATTTATATATATAAAAGGAATTGAAAATGGCGCGGTAGTTCGATAATTCGATTTCAAATTTCAAATGAATGTCCGGGTGCAAAATAAACCGGATTTTAGTGAAACCAAAAATATTTGAATCTAATTGAGAATATCTTTCCAACGAATCCGAAAAATCAAAATTTCATAGCGGGAATCAAAAGTTATGCCCAGTTGAAAATTCAGAATAGTCGCTATGGAATTTCGGCGCTTAAAAATAGCTATTTTGCAAATGACCTGGATTTCGACGAAACCTCTTTTGTTGGATCCGCGATGTCAAATTATTACTAGGTTTCAAATTTCGTAATTTTTCGAATCAATATGTGAGCGTGGCAAAGGAAAACGCGTTTGACCAGTTTTAGTTGATTTTAATCGACTGGAAAATGGCCATTTTTCAAACGGTCTCAGAATTCGACGAAACTAGTTTTGTTAGGGTCGTATCGTCAATACGAAACTAGAAAATATTTTTCAGGAATTTTTCGAGTTAGTATGTGACCCCAGTAAATTGAAATGTGCATTCAAATTCAATATATAGAATTATATTTTGATTTTGACGAAAATTGATCGAAACGATAGAATCAGCTTATGATACATATCCCATTGCGTTCGAAATGGGGGTAATTAGCTATGGACGACAGGCGGTGGGTCTCGTTTCGAGTTCGAAATAAAAAGTTACCTTTTGAAATTAAAAATAATAAAATATATAAATTAATTATAATTAGACCCCCCTATATCCTTTCCTCTCTCCCTCGATTGACCAGTTTAAAATCAAAAAGAAAAAAAAAAGAAAAAAAACGATGAAACCTCGTGCCCCCTCAAACCCGCCGCCTCGACCAGCCGCCCACCACCTCGCCTAACCTCCGTCGCAGCCCTGCCCTTCTTCCCCCGTCCTCCACCTTCTCTCTCCACTCCTTCCTCAAGCAAAACCGCCTCAACCCCGAATTGAAACCCGCCACCACCAGAAGAGGAGCCGCCGCACCCTCTGGCCCTCTGCGCCACCTCGATCCCCCCCCCCTCTCGCCTCCGACCCCCTCCTCCTCTACTCCACCGACGCACACCCTCAACCCCCCCTGCGAGCCTCCGCGACCACCAGCCCCCCCCCCCCCCACTTCAAAACCAAGGTAAAGCTTATTTATTCCATTTATTTCAGTTTTTTTTATATTATTTATTTTGTATGAAACTGAAAAAGAATATTATTATTTTAATTAGGAAAAAGATTATATTTTTATTTAGAAAAGATAAGATTTTTAATATGTGAAAGATTGGATTTTTAATATGTGAAAGATCGGATTTTTAATATGTGAAAGATCGGATTTGTTATGTAAGAAAGGTGAGATTTTTATATTTGAGAAAGCGAAATCTTTATATAGAGAATGACGATAGATAAATATGATTTTTACTTAGGTAGAGTATTAAAAATAAAGATAAGATTTTTCTTAACAAAAAGATTTGATTTTTATGATATTAAAGATTTGATCTTTATTATGTAGAAGGAGCAAAGATGTGATTTTTATATAAGTGGCGATATAAAAATATAATCTTTATTATATGAATACCGTTGTAAAACTAGAATTTTTATACATATAGCGTAGTTATAAAAATATGATTTTTATACAATAGAGGATATAAAAATGTGATTTTTATATATGTAGTGAACACGGACGGCGAAAGTGATAAAAGGCGAGCACGGCGAGATTTCTACATGTGAAGAGTCGTGGTATTAGATTAGCTAATAGGTGAGAACTTCTCACCTTTAATTTAATTTTTCTAGTTAAAATATATACTAGGATGCAGACGGTGTTTAGTAGCACCCGACACCCGTCGTCCACAGACCATGGATGGCTTGTATGCTTGTTTGTTTGATTTTGATGTATAGTTGATTGTGTGATGTGATGTGATGTGAAATGAAAATAAAATATCTATATAGTTAAAATATTTTATAGTTGAAAATAGAATTTTTAATGTGTATTTAAAATGAAATAAATATAAACAAATCGGAGGATTTGTTTATATACACACATTTGACTGATATTGATTGGGACGATAAATTTTACACATCGCCCAACTGCACAAATAAAATGTGTGTTTGATTGTTTGAAAACCCCACATGGGTATTGGGATGATATATGACATACACTAGTTCCAATAATTAGCTGTATGTCAATCAATTGATTGACAGGCTGTTATAAGCGTTAAATATTTATATTTGATGCTTATACAGTGTAGAATCACTTTGGATGATGGTTGATTATTTGTCATTGTTGATATATACATGTGTTGTAGAAAACCCATATAATTAACATTATATGGTAATTGATTGGGCCTCATTCCAGATTTGAAAAAGAAATATTTGAACATAAATATTTGAAAGAGAAATATTTGAAATAGAATATTTGAAAATAGAAATATATGAAGCCGTGTTGATTAGATTGACGCCATTTTGACGTGAACGATATTTATATCGATTTTATTCATTTTTCAATGAATATTGAAAGTGATTTCGAAATTCGAATTAAACTGAATAGAATTGAAATTAGAATTAAACTGAATAGAATTGAAATTCCAACTAAACTGAATAGAATTGAAATTCGAATTAAACTAAATAGGATTGAAATTCGAATTAGATTAAAATAGAATTGAAATCGTTTTGAATTAAATTTAAAACGTATTGAAATTGAACTGAAAATCAATTTGAATTGAAATCAATTTGAAATGAATTTAAAACGAATTTATAAGGAAAAATTCAATTTTGATTTGAATTTGAAATGAAGTTGAAATCGTTTCGAAAACGAATTCAAAACGATTTATAAAATACGTTTTAAAAGGAAATCGATGAAATATATATAATATATATATTATATATATAATGGCCTGAATAGAACGCGCCGCGCCACGGCAGCTCGTGAATTTCGACCATTGACTTCGAATGGACATTGCGGGAGATCCGACCGTCGGATTCTCCTAAAACCGAAACCTTTGGGTTCGTATCGAAAAGAGATTTCTAACGAATATTAGAAATTTGAAATCTAACGGTTGGATTTGGAATTATGTCCAAATCAAATTTGAAAAACGTCGCTGTAAGTGCAGTTCGATGGCCGTTGATGGAAATCGACTGTACGGGCCTTGATAAAATTATTAAAAATATCAATAATTTGTGTAAAATCATAAGAAATGATTTGTGAAGAATTGGGATGAAAAACGCCATATTTGAAAAGATAAAAATAGATTTTTATCGAAGTGAACTAGTTTTGAACTGGAATTATAATTCTATTTATTTTTAAATAAATAAATTGGATTTGAAATGGTTTTGAAAATAACCATAATTTCCAATAATCAAATTGGAATGGATTTGAATCGAAATTGTCTTCGGAATATTTCGATGTTGGATTTCGTGATGATAGAGATATTGTTATGGGAATTTGAAAGATATATTAATATCGTTATTTCCAATACGATATTTGTTGGTCGTAGAATTTGATATTGAATATAAGCCGGTATATTTTCTATTCAGAGCCTTGTATTTAATATCAAATGTGATTTGGGTTTGTCGTGAATGGTGTCTTCATTAACACTGTTCTTAAGCCCAGTTGAGAAAAAGATTAAATCTTTTATTTAGATTTAATGAAGTGTACCAATTAAATGATATTTAATTGGAATTGAATTGGTATTGATTTTTGGGTTTATCGTGAACAGTGTTTTAAATGACACTGATTCTTTAACCCAGTCAAAGATTAAAACTAAGTGGAGTATTAATGAATCTTTAATTAGATTGAAAAGATCGAGAATGGAGTATCACCAGTTTTTCTCTAGGCGATAGTTAAATCTTTAATTAGAATTGAACGTGAAATGATAATTGAATTTACCGATAACACCGTGGTGTTAGATATGAAGTATTACCAGTTTTACTTCATGGGATGAATAGGTTGGGATTGGGAAATTAAAATAAATGATTACTTCAGTGTGGTTCGCTAATCCCGACTAGTTTGAAGTGATATTCAAAGGAAGATTAAAGAATAAATTTAAAAGAATTTATCTTTGATAAAATTAATGGGAACCTTTCCCTAAGAATGTGAAATTTAGAAACTAACTGTGGGTTAGCTAAGAAGGACGGTTTCCTGGGTATTGATCTGATGTTGGTTTCAGCCTTCGGGGTTAATATTTGGGGAATTATTCTCTTGCTAATTTACGGTTAGTGACTGATGAATTGGAATGAGGCGTATAGTGTGTTTGTGTAACACTTGTTTATTATATACGCGAGTTATTCGGAAAGACCGGGTTTACCCCATTCTGAATAACTGATTCGACGATTAGTCAAAGATGAAGACGATGGTTGAAGACCGGAGGTCTTCACGTCGTTTGGATAATTACTGATGATCTTGATTGGGCCGTACACCCAAGAGGAGGGAATCAGTTGGTGATCGTCCAGACGTACTTGGAGATCGATGGATATGCGGGGTACTAGGTGCCTCCGGTTTCGTTCAGACCTAGAACAGACTTGTAAATGGACTGTGTGTCGGATATCGGATTTCATTTTGTGTAATGATATCGGTTGCATAGCGTGAATTGCCTGTGTGGCATGTTGAGATGCAAATGATCAAGGCTTCTGTTGAAAAGAAGAGTCTTGTGGTTGATGATCAAAGCACGGCCTGTGTGGCATAGCTTTGTGTAGCGTTGATTCGCGAGCCTCACACCCCGGTTGTGAACCAGAAACGGGAGAGGACATCAGGGAGGACATGCGTTTCGTTCTAGCTAGAAGTGGCGTTAGTGGTTTTACACGCCCTGATGAGTTTGACTTATGTGGTTGTTGTTGTTGCGAGGCGCCTCGGATATACCGGTGACTATGTGAAGCCGATGGAGTCATTTGTTGGCTCATTTACACCCCAAATGGTGGGGAAACACAGTGTTTAGGCATAATAATCCATATCAGTGGACCGGCCCTGACGATCCAAGAGGCAGTTGCGGCTGTTCCTGAGGGGCGGGCTAGTGCGTCTCGAATCGGTAGAGGACTATCATTTGCCTCGGTTCACAGATGGAAATCCAACTTCCAATACGTGACTTTGTGGTTTTATTTGTAGAGCCTAGTATGGCGACATAGTGGGATGGGGCGCTTATGCCGTCTATGATTGATAATTATGATTTGAAATTGTTTTGACACTATACACTTATAGTAATAATAAAAGAAGAAATTTCACGTACCAAGCATTCTTGGCTATTATAAGGTAAAAACTCTATCCTCCGGCTTGCGTTGCATTGTGTGATGGGACCTGGGTCTTATAATAGCTTCATTGTTCTTTATTTAGCATTGCGCTGTTGTTTTATGCACTGGTATTCTTGGGAGGAAACCCGTTCCGTGTTATACGGCGTGGTCCCTTGATCTACCTAGCTTTAAAATAAAGATTAATAACTGTTTTAGTTCTCACACCAGTCCCATGACTGACCTGGAGTTTATTGTTTTAACCTAAACTTTGGGTGCCCTTATTTTGACACGGGCAGCTAGTAGTTTTGGTTTTGCAGATTTATATTCACAGGATCCTGGTTTACAGCTAGAACGATATCCGGAAAGCTTTGTATCCGTATATCTCCTTCAGTTGTGTTTTGTATTATTTTTCGCTGCTTTGTAAATTATTGAAATATCTGATATTTTCTGTGTAATATTTATTCATTTATACTCTGTTTATTCTTGTATTCTGATCGAATTGTTGTAATATACAATGAAATGTTCTTCCGTCTGCGTTCTATTTTGTCTTGTTCTCAAAACAATCAGGCGCTTCGAACGTTCTTGATCGGTTTAGCGACTGATTCAGATCAAGTGAAATTCCTTTTCGTCACAGTTACATTAAAAATTTACTTTTTAATGTAATAATAGAAGTTGGACAAACATGCATGTTTTAAAATAAAACATGTTTACATTGAAAACTTTGTTTTTAATGAAATGAATGAATCACTAGAAAATGTTCATGTTAACATTAAAAACATCATCTTTATAAAGGAATGATTCATATGAAAATTGTTCATATTTGAATAAAAATGTTGAAACATTAAAATCATAATTTTTAATGTAAAGTTGATTTATTGGAAATATTGACTGTTTGAATAAAAATGTTGCAACACTAAAAATTCCATTTTTAATATAAAAGTGATTCGGTAGAAAACATATGTTGGAGAATATTTGTATGTTAAAACATTATTTCTAATGTGCTAGGAAGAAGGAAAATGAAAACATCACTTTCATACATTTTGTTTAAAAATAGAACTGTTAACAAATTGAAAACATCAAAATATGTATAGTAAAATTTTAGTAAAAGTTACATTTTTATTTGCAATGCATATATTAGAATTTATATGCATTGTTAAAATTACATTTACATTTACATTGCATATATTAGAATTTATATGCATTGTTAAAATTACATTTATATTTACATTACATATATTAGAATTTATATGCATTGTTAAAACTACATTTATATTTACATTGCATATATTAAAATTTATCTGCATTGTTAAAACTACATTTTTATTTGCAATGCATATATTAGAATTTATATGCATTGTTAAAGTTACGTTTATATTTACATTTCATATATTAGAATTTATATGGATTGTTAAAGTTACATTTATATCTACATTGCATATATTAGAATTTATATGCATTGTTAAAGTTACATTTATATTTACTTTGCATATATTAGAATTTATATGCATTGTTAAAATTACATTTATATTTACATTGCATATATTAGAATTTATATGCATTGCTAAAACTACATTTTTATTTGCAATGCATATATTAGAATTTATATGCATAGTTAAAATAAATTATATTTACATTGCATATATTAGAATTTATATGCAAAGTTAACTTGTCATTGGTTCGATTTTCATGTAAATGAAATATATTTTGTTTGAAAATACGTAGATATGATATGCCAACAAAAACATTCTTTCAGTTGGCATATTAAAAACGTTAGTGGAATCCTTGAATGTTTTATATTTATATATAATAATGTATATATAAATTAAAATTAAATGAATCACGCACGATAGTTTGCATTTCAGAATCGTAACTTTAAACGATTATATCGAAAGATCCGACCGTCGGATTTTCCCAAGAACCGTTAGGACCGCTTTGGGAAGATCTTTCCAACGATATAAATTTTGTTAAAATCCAATGGTTAGATTTTGAGATAAGCGCAAATCAAATTTTGATAAAAGTAGCGCCAGGGCCTCCTATTGACCCGAAGCATCGTTAAATTAATTTGGCTATTTTTATATATATAAAAATAGCGATAAATCATTATTAAATACTATTAATGATATGAAATGTTTTTAAACTATATATATGCGAGAATCATTTGAAAAGACTGAGTTCAATCTCATTTCAAATGATTATACGATGATATAAATCGAAGATATTGAAGACAACGATTGAAGACCGGCGATCCTCACATCGAAAGGATAACTACTAATGCCCGGCATTGGTTAGCTCCCAGTAAAGGGTTAAAGTGGTAGTTGTCCGGACGTACTTGTTGATTGTCCAGATAAGCGAGCACCTCTCTTTCGTATTGGACATACGGGACGAGGAATAAGGTGACTTCGGTTTCATTCAGACCCAGAACGGACTTGTAAATGGATGTGTGTCTGATATTGGAATTCATTCCACGTAAATTGGTTTCTATTTTATATATATCTGTGGTGGCGGAGAATTTATTCTCTTGCTTAACACCCTTCTCTGAGACGCATGAGCTCAAAGGTTATATATTGGTAGTTATCGATCGCATGGCGTGAATTGTCAATGTGGCATTCCAAGATGCAATTGATCAAGGCTTTTGTTGAAAAGCAAAGCCTTTTGGATGATGATCAAAGCATAGCCTATTTCAGCATAGTCTATTTCAGCATAGCTTTGTGTATAACGTTACCTTGCGAGCTTCACACCCCGGTAAGAGTCAGAAACGGGACAAGGGAACGCAGGGAGTGCACACGTTTCTTTCTATCTAGAAGTGTTATCAGGGTTTTGCAAGCCCTGACATTTTACTTATGTGGTTGATGGAATGAGGCGCCTCGGTTTTATTGGTCGATAGTGACTATTTTACATGTTCAATAGGACCGGGAAGTGTATGTTCAGGAATTGCCAATCCACTAAAGTATTTGTGGACCTGCTCTGCAGGATCCAAGGGTTGCTCGTAGGTGTGATCTTAAGACATTGCTAGAGTGTCTCGAATCGGTAAGGAGATCGTCCCTAGCCTTGACTCATGATGGAAACCCAATTTCCAATACGACATTACGGTTTTGATTGTAAACCTATGTATGGTGACATAGTATATGGTAGCTATGCAGTCTAGGATTGATACATTTACTTTGAAGTATTTTTGAAACTTATTAGACACTAACAATAATATTAAAATATTATTTTCTACGTATCAAGCATGTTTGATCATTATAAGGTAAAACTCTGTCCTTCGGTTTGCATTGCATTGTGTGATGGGACTTGAGTCTTGTAACGATTTCAGTTTCTGAAAAGCATTGCGTTGTTTTTAAATAAAAATTTATTAACTTATGCACTAGCAATCCAACGGAGTAAACCCGTTCGGGTTAGCGGCGTGGTCCTGTGATTAGCCTTATTGTTAGTTAAGAAATTTTTCTCATACTAGTCCCATGACTGACTCGTATTTTGTTTCACTTTGCAAACTCGGGTGCCCTCTTTTCACACAGGCAGCCAAGTGACAGGTTTAGGTATGGATACATTCTGGATTGGAGCTTGCTTAAGGAAGAAGATGAAGAACATTTTCCTTTTTATCTTTGTATTGCTACTTGAGAAATTTAGACATTATTGATCTTTGATGTATTTGATGGAGTTGAGACTTATTTCTCTTTTTGTTGAGACTTCTATTTGCTAAGTGTATCTTGTAACGGCTTACTCTGATGTCTTTGATGTTATGATGTTGATGACATTCTTATTTCTGCTACAATGTGTTATGCTATTATCTGAGATCTGCTATTGTTGTAATTATGTTATACTCCTATGATTATCCTTGCTTTCGTACTATGGAAGTTTGGGGTCGTCACATTTCTCTTCCGTCCACCCATCCCAAACAGCTCCTCAAGGTGGGAATACTCAAGCTTGACCAGGATTCTGCTTCGGTTTGCTTGGATCTGCTTAAATGTATTGCTCGAGCTCTTATCCTTAGTACTATGACTATGTTTTTATTTGGGTAATTATGCTTCTATTACTATTGTACTCTGATGTTTTAAGTACAAGACAAAAATATTTAAGATGATGTACTGGGTTTATGTATTTTCAGACTTATGATATTTTGAACCACAAAGTTACACTTTATGATAAATAAAAGTTTTTACTTCTACTGCTATTTTATATCTGTCTTGTAATGTTTCTATTTCTGTTTACCTATAACGCTTCATGAAACTTAATGCATTCTCTTAATGAGTGACATTAACGGACGTGAGGTGTCACACTGGTCTTTCCGAATAACTCACGTGTTTTATAATCAAGCATTATAAAAACATATCATAGGCCTCATTTCAATCCAAAATATTCTTGAAAATCATTTCAAAAGATTTATAATATCTTTTCACAATTTAAACCAAATTAAGGTTTATCAACTAGTTGGGATTAACGAGCCTTACCGAAGTGACCATAATTTTATTATCCCGGTCCCAACCTACCATGGAGCAAAACTGGTACTACTCCATATCTACAACCATTGTGTTATTGATAAAATTAATAACCAATTCATGTTCAAATCTAATTAAAGATTTAACTACCGCATGGAATAAAACTGGTGGTACTCCATCTCGAACCTTTCTTGAATCCGGTAAATTTAATTACCATATTCACATTTCAATCTAATTAAATATTCATTAAAACCCAACTTGGTTTTAATCTCATAATCCATTACTTAATGATTATTCTACTTCAGGTAATTAATCTTGCCTTTAACTGGGTTAAAGAACCAATGTCATTTGAAACACAGTCCATGATAAACCCAAAATCATCTTCCATTAAACTGGGACCTTCACGGAAATCATAACAGCATATAATCGATATAAATTTCCGTATCAGACTAATACTATAAGTGGAATAACAGCACAACCTTTTAAATTCCATATATAGTAGTGGTCTTCCTTCTCATAAGCACATTTCTATTATCACTAAATCAAATTCCACTCAATTCCAATTTAATATATTAAACTGGAAAACTTTACTTTGGAAAATTTCTATTAACCTTAATTAAAAGATTATAAATTCCAAATCACAACTTATCCATTGATTGGGTTTATGAACTAATTTCATTTAAAATATCTTTCACAAAGAACCCAAAATCAACTTTCATTCAATTCCAATTACATTCATTAATTGGAAAATCTCATTAAATCTTAGTGACAAGATTTATTTTATTCTCAGTTTGGTTTAAGAACGGTATTATTAAAGATACCATTCATGACAAACCCAAAATCCAATTTGATATTAAATACAAGGCTCTGAATAGAAATCATATCGACTTATATTCAATATCAAATTCTGAAACTAATAGATATCATATTGGGAATAATGACATATATATCTTCCAAATTTCTCAACAATATCAGTATAATCACGGAATCCAATATCGAAATATTCCGAAGATTATTTCCACTCAAATCCTTTCCAATTCATACATTGGAAAAATTCTGGTTGTATTAAAAGCATTGTTCTAAACTATACATATATGTCTGTGTGTGTGTGTGTATATATATATTAATCTTTGAAAACTCATTTGGGTCGTTTATCTCTAAAATTGCACATTTCACTTTTCAGTCAATTTTAATATTTTCATGCCCATCCAAAATCGGACATCAAAACCAAACTTCAACATCTAACTGAATACTATATTAAAATATTTGTTTCATTCTGGATTGAAATGAGATTCAATCAACTACCATATAATTTTACTTATATGGATTTCATACATCGCATGTATTCAACAATAGTGATAAACAACTATTAAACATTCAATTCACAGCCAAAGTGCAATTTGCAATAGCATAAGCATTAAACAATTAAATAATGCTTATAACAGTTTGTCAATCAACGGGTTGACATACAACTAAACACAAGCGAGATGTGTGAAATTATTATCATCCCTAGACCCGTGTGGGGTTTTCAATCAACATCCAATGATTATTATTTGCATGATTGGACGGCGTGTAAAATTATTGTTCCAATACCCATGTGGGGTTTACATCACAATCCATGTGAACTTATCTAATATTAGAGAGACGGGTGGGTAAATTTTCATCCCAATCATTTATAATATAAACATTTTATTTATAAACATTTATAATCACTGTTTAATAATGATAACATTAAAATTGTAACCATCCATCAAACAACAAACAAATATTGCAATCACAGGCAAACTATATATATACAGTTATAAAAATAAATAACTATACAAAATTTTGAGTGAGAGTGTTCTCACCTTGATCGGTTCTAAAATCGTTAAATAACGATAAACATTCGATTGTATACATCAGACGTTTATCCCCGCCAAATATTGCCGCTAAAACACCCCACGTTCATTAATGCCACTCACAAAGGGAATGCATTAACTTTAGTGAAGCGTTATAGGTAAGAGATACAGATAAATTACAAGACAGACAAATAAAGCAGTGGAAAATAAAGTCATTTTATAAGCAACGTAGTACAGTCAAGCTTTTACGACAATTGACTCAATCATACTTAAAAGTATTACATAAAAATTTTGTCTTGATTCAAAAACATCCAAGTATATAAGAAGCATAAAACATAGCAAAGTAGCATAAGTCCCCAAATTAAAGTGCAATCACAGCCATGGCCAAAGATAAGAGGTTCCAAGCCATACATCACAGAATCTCCGAGCTTGGAAAGAGAAACAGTCCAAACTAAGCTGAGCTATTCCCTCCCTGACTACCTGGGAGGAGGGGAAATGGAAGAAAAGAAGACGAAAGAAAACAGACCAGACATAAGTCTGGTAAGTCCAGTGATTTTCCAGCATGTACACAAGATAAAGGATCATGACATAAATAAACTAAAAATATGACAATACCATAAAACAAGATAACTTAAGACAAGATAAGGCAAGGTAAACTGAATGCGCTTCTACTCTTTCTCTGCTTCGCTACTACCCTGTTATTCTGATTTCTATGTCTCTGCACCACCTAACTAGTGTCCCAACTAGTAATCTGTATAAAATGATAATATTACAACATGATCCCGATCCCCGCAATTGTGGTAGCCTTCAGGTGTGCATCTAGTATGAGGGTCTTACCTCAATCAGCCTAATTGCCACGAAGATGTTAGATGTACTCTTACTACCCTATCAATCGACTCCCTACTTGTATTAATGTTCCATGTGTCTGTGTCAATCGACCCTCTCATGCGTGTAGATACCATGTGCTGGTCCCACCGTAAGGTGTATCAATCCTTATGATAGCAACCCGACACGATTCAAGATGCACAGTATGCAACTACTGGTACCCAGTGCCTGCTTTTTCCTACTCTGGATTATGTGCACACCCATAAACCGTCTGAACCTACATTGACGTACCCCTTGCCGCTATTTTGATCGCTTATAATCAGCCCAGTAATCGTGTCCCACCCTGCCTAGTTCAGGGTATCATGATACATCTATGTGGGTTACTACGGAAATAGGTCCCCGATACTAGGGTTTCCTACTGGTTAAGTTTGTGGGCCTATATATACAAATATTACCCACCTACACGAGATGTACTTAACCCTCCCACCGATTCAAGCATGTTTATTTAACGGTTAAGTTTGTGGGCCTACATATACTAATATTACCCACCTACACGAGATGTACTTAACCCTCCAACCGATTCAAGCACGTTTATTTAACGGTTAAGTTTATGGGCCTTATATACTAATATTACCCACCTACACGAGATGTACTTAACCCTCCCACTGATCAAGTCAATACGTATAATTGGTTAAGCTTGCCTTAACCCTATCCGCTTCATTCATGTAATATTGGTTAAGTGTTGTCCATTCATGTTACCTTAACCCACCCACACATCATGTTGTATTGAATAAGTGTTTTCTATTAACTTAATCCCACTCGTTCATCATGTTATATTGGTTAAGTGTTGCCTTCTTGTGTTACTTAACCCTATCATACATCATGTTATATATATATATATATATATATATATTGGTTAAGTGTTGCCTTCTTGTGTTACTTAACCCCACCATACATCATGTTATAAATTGGTTAAGTGTTGCCTTCTTGTGTTACTTAACCCTACCATACATCATGTTATATCGGTTAAGTGTTACCTTAGTTAACTTAACCCTTCCATTTGTTTAATTAACATGTTGTACTGGTTAAGTGTTGCCTTAGTTGATTTAACACTACCGTTTGTTTAATTAACATGTTGTTCTGGTTAAGTGTTGCATTAGTTAACTTAACCCTACCATTTGCTTAATTAACATGTTGTACTTGTTAAGTGTTGCCTTAGTTAACTTAACCCTACCATTTGTTTAATTAACATGTTGTACTGGTTAAGTGTTGCCTTAGTTAACTCAACCCTACCACTTGTTTTACTAACATGCTGTACTGGTTAGGTGTTGCCTTAGTTAACTTAACCCTACGATTTGTTTAATTAACATGTTGTACTGGTTAAGTGTTGCCTTAGTTAACTTAACCCTACCATTTGTTTAATTAACATGTTATACTGGTTAAGTGTTTCCTTAGTTAACTTAACCCTACCATTCTTAGCATGTCTTGTTCATTAGCATTAATTGATTTATTAATGCACCAACCTCTCACATTAGATCTGTGCTGTTGCGGTTAGTGGGTGTGCCGGGCGGTTCTAGGTAGTTTTACACCACAACTCAATCTAACCTCGGTTTTTTCTTGGGCATGATGCACTAACCTCTCACATTAGATAGGTGTTGTTGCGATTACTGGATGTGCCGGGCGGCTCCGGGCAGTTTTACGCCACAACTCAATCTGACCTCGGGTTAGGCATGTTCATCCTTTATTGAATTTACATATTCTTCATTTATGTCAAGTTTATATGTAAATTATCCACAAGTGTTGTAATGTCATATTTACTATTTAAATTATGTTCATAATTAAGGGTATACAAATTATACCAATTCATGCTATTAATCACTTACTTGATTATGAGCCAATTTATGCCATTAGGATGTAATTTAAAGTTTTACCCCAAAGTTTCCCCCCGTTATTCGTTCGCCTAATTTACATAGAACGTTAGGCTCGCAAATTAGCCTAACTCATAAACAAAAGGCAAAAGAAAGGAACATGTAGCATTCCAACAGCACAAAATAATATGAATCTAACTAAGCATGTGTAATACAAATTTTTTCATGAACAATATAAACTTAATCGAGCATATCAATGTGAACTTATACTTGAGTTAGATCCAATTAACATAGATCTTAAGCATATAAATAGGAATTTACATTGATCTTAAACATATGTATTAACTTGGATCTAAACATGTAAGCATGTAGATTTAAATATATAAAAATATTTGAACATGACTTAGTTTATGAACATGTACATAAGATAACATAAAAGCAAGCGTGTACATCTAAACATATAAGCATATATAAACATGACTTAGTTTATGAACATGTACATAACATAACATAAAATCAAGCATGTAGATCTAAACATATAAGCATATATGAACATGACTTAGTATATGATCATGTACAAACCATAAAAGCATCACCAAATTAATATACAATATGATAGGTTCAATTGTATAAATCACAATAGTCTCATAGGCATAGTTAATTTCAGATTTGTCACAAGGATAAACATGAATCAAAATCACAATTAGGCACAGTTCTAGATTCGATTTATTTCAAGTCATGACTTTCATATATTTAAATATGAAATATAACTGAACTTACAGAAAAAGAACAGTTCTTGTATTCTGGAATCTGATTTCTGAATTTGTTAAGCTATTCCTTTGATGTAGACTATTGATGTTCTTCTAATTGATTTCTAATTGAAGCAGATATTCTAGTTTTATGGAGGCTACGCTAGTTCAGAGAGAGATAGCATGACGGCTTCATAGAATGTGTTTATGTGTTTTAGGTTTAGAGTTTGAGTTGATTATATAAAAGTCTAGATTAATTCTAGCCTTTAGATCAGTCTAGGAGTAATAAGGCCATCCAAACCAAAGAGATGTGTCACTCAGCCAATCACAGTACGACACATAAGACCTAATACATCAGAATTCGTCACTGGGCCAATCAGAGAAGGCCACGTTAAAAAAAAATTCTGGACCAACAAAAATGCGCCACGTGTGCCACATGAGGTGTACACGTCATATGTACATATATATATGTATGTATGTATGTATGTATGTATATATATATATATTTCTTTCTAGCTATCTTCCAAATTAACCATTTTCACACTAAACCACTTTTTGAACTGCATTCACACTAAGCCACTTTTTAGCCATTCCCTTAAAACAAAAATATGGCTCTAGCGGGGATCGAACTCTGTACCTCTTGTATGCAAGTCACATATTCTAACCAAATGAGCTGCTAAGTCTTTTGCTTACAAACCTTAGAACAATGCTAAACATTATTCTTTTCTCATTCCTCTTTTTCATGTTTTGTTGCAATATTTAATTTAAAGATATCTTATTTATTTTAAATCGATTTTCTGCAAACCATTGGTCTAAATTGACTAGAAAATCGCCACGAACGCAATGACGCTAGTTTCGTGACCAAATTCCTGAAGCTCTTCAAATTTTTCTTTTTTATTTCAATTTAATTGTTCGCATGCGTTTCTTCGCATTTCATGTATTGCACTTAATTTTTCCTTCATTTCACTGCATGAACTTATTGCATGAAATATTTAATTTTTCTCTTAAATATATCTATGTATATAATATATATATATATATATATATATATTTATTTCCACATTTTTAATTTCATTAAAAATGCAGGGTGTTACATTCTCCCCTACTGAGAGGATTTCGTCCGCGAAATCTCTGAGTTAAGAAGAATGTATCCTACCATTCAATCATCAATCTACTCATCCATCATCCACAAGCATCCATTGTTCTTAAAAGATTTCTAATGCTTTTCATGAACATATGTACAGTGTGTGTATATGTTCTTACTCAAATGCAAAATCAGGCGGTCTACTGACTCAGTCGACCTCTTAATGCAATTCATGATAGTGCCATGTGTCCATTATGTATGCAAAAGAATCCTACATATCATTTTTACATTCATGCACAATCATTCATTCAAGTGCAACATCCATATGATAACACATTCAATATGCATCCATCAAATTAATTATGCACACTTATTCTTATCCAATATGAAAGTGATTGAGCCGATCTAATGCCTAATGTGTGTGTAAATGCATCCACGAGCAACCATTAGCAAACAGTTGCATCCACTTGCATCCACCAAACATAACATGTCGCAAACACATGTTTACAACCATAGGATTTTCCTACATAAAGATCGAAGATGTAATCGAGAGGACATACTGAACGATAGAACAAGTATAAACAAAGTGATAGAAAAAGGAGAAGTTAAGAACATACCCTCCAAAAGGAAAGAGTACAGCGTACGCATCTTGTCTTCCGTCTCCCAAGTCGCGTTTCCTTGATCATCTCCCCATTGGATTTTAACCACTTGACATCTCGGTTGCGTAACTTCTTGACCTCCGATCCAAGGATGCATGTAGGAGCTCGTCTAATCGTGGCATCTTGCTCCACTTTCAATTCCCTAAGCATGCTCGGCTCCACTACTTCCGCGATATCATGTAAACGCTTCTTCAATGATTGTCTTCCTCAAGCTCTCTTCTAATGAACCCTTCCCCTACTTGCTTACCGAGTTCTTCCTTTCCCTTGGAGTCATGTTTCGTACAAGTAATGCAACTGGCTTTGCGTTGTCAACTAGATAAATATGCGGAAGTTTATCTCTCGTTCTAGGGGACAAACCCCTAAAATAATCAAAAACATATGCGTACTCATGGACTACTCTAACGGATCGCAAATCGTCGATAGATGCATCAAGTGATTCTAGGTAGCTAAGCCTAACTGATCCCTTAAGATCGCACGAAATCTCGAGGGTATTCCCGAGGCAAGTCAAAAGTCTAACTACCCTCCTTTCACAATTACTAGCTAACCAATCTATGCCTAGAATCAACCCATAACCCATGAAACCAAAAAACATAAGCATTACACTTAAACTCAATACTTAATATAGCTATTCTCAAATCCTTACAAACCAAAGATAAACGAGCCGAACCACCAATTGGATTTAAGACGATAATGGGATCTTCTACTATCAAGTACTAAGGTGTAGAGACTCAACTATGGAAGCAGATATAAACGAATGTGAAGCGCTAAAATCAAAAAGATTACTAACAGGATGATCAAAATGAAAAAATAAACATTTTCAACAGAAGCTTTACTACCTCTCTCTTAGATACGCTGGCGTTGAGAGCATGCACTTACCCTCCGGAAAATCCTGTCCTTTGTTCTTGCCCTTGTCCTTAATTATATGACCCGTTATACTATAATAAAGACACTTCCTCTTGTCTTAGGTTTTACTATTCTTTCCTCCCTTCTTATCCTGTGATTCTTCCACTTACACCTCTTTCTTTTTACCTCCTTTGTGAACCAAGTCCATATCCATGAGTTTCTCATCCTTGGGTTGTGCTCCTTAGCCAAACTCCCTCATTCTTATCTTTACCATCTTTATGTAACATGTTGACAATTCTCTCGAAAGATGCCTCCATCGCATGGAAAACCCTACAAAGCTTGAAAGAAAATTAGCCGTAGGTGAAACTACTGCGGCTATAGATGGAAGTTGGGCACTTCTTCGCCCTTTGACAGGTGTCGTAGTCTCAACAAGCCTACGTAACCATGTCGCGATGAGGTTACCTCCCAAAAAGCCAGGAGCCCCGGAAACTCAAGAAAGAGGGAAACAAGGATTCAAACAGGGGATCAAAAGATAGTGCATATGGCTTTGGGGAATATGCCTTTAAAATAAAAAAATTCTTTTGAAAATGCTTTTTTAAAAATTGTTTTGAAAATAATTTTTCAAATCTTTTATCTGATCCGGTAACTTTCAGCTCTGATACCAAAAAAAACACCCCACGTTCATTAATGTCACTCACAAAGGGAATGCATTAACTTCAGTGAAGCGTTATAGGTAAGAGATGCAGATAAATTACAAGACAGACAAATAAAGCAGCGGAAAATAAAGTCATTTTATAAGCAACGTAGTTCAGTCAAGCTTTTACAACAATTGACTCAAACATACTTAAAAGTATTACATAAAATTTCTGTCTTGATTCAAAAACTTCCAAGTATATAAGAAGCATAAAACATAGTAAAGTAGCAAAAGTCCCCAAATTAAAGTGCAATCACAGCCATGGCCAAAGATAAGAGGTTCCAAGCCATACATCAAAAAATCTCCGAGCATGGAAAGAGAAACGATCAAACTAAGCTGAGCTATTCCCTCCTTGACTACATGGGGGGAGGGGGGAGGGGGGAATGGAAGGAAAAAAATGAAAGAAAACAGACCAGACATAAGTCTGGTAAGTCCAGTGATTTTCCAGCATGTAAACAAGATAAAGGATCATGACATAAATAAATTGAAAATAGGACAATACCATAAAACAAGATAACTTAAGACAAGATAAGGCAAGGTAAACTGAATGCGCTTCTACTCTTTCTCTACTTCGCTACTACCCTATTATTCTGATTTCTATATCTCTGCATCGCCTAACTAGTGTCCCAACTAGTAATCTATATAAAATGATAATATTACAACGTGATCCTAATCCCCGCAATTGTGGTAGCCTTCAGGTGTACATCTTGTGTGAGGGTCTTACCTCAATCAGCCTAATTACCACGAAGATGTTAGATGTACCCTTATTACCCTGTCGATCGGCTCCCTACTTGTATTAATGCTCCATGTGTCTGTGTCAATCGGCCCTCTCTTGCATGTAGATACCCTGTGCTGGCCCCACCATAAGGTGTATCTATCCTTATGATAGCAACCCGACATGATTCAATATGCACAATATGTAACTACTGGCACCCAATGCCTGCTTTTTCCCACTCCGGAGTACGTGCACACCCGTAAACCATCGGAACCTACACTGACGTAACCCCTACCGCTATTTTGACTGCTTATAATCAGCCCAGTAATCGTGTCCTACCCTGCCTAGTTCTAGGTACCATGATACATCTATGTGGGTTGCTACTGTAATGGGTCCCCGTTACTAGGGTTTCCTACTGGTTAAGTTTGTGGGCTTATATATGCAAATATTACCCACCTACACGATATGTACTTAACCCTCCCACCTATTCAAGCATATTTATTTAACGGTTAAGTTTGTGGGCCTATATATACTAATATTACCGACCTACACGAGATGTACTTAACCCTCCCACCGATTCAAGCATGTTTATTTAACGGTTAAGTTTGTGGGCCTATATATACTAATATTACCCACCTACACGAGATGTACTTAACCCTCACACTGATCAAGTTAATATGTATAATTGGTTAAGCTTGCCTTAACCCTATCTGCTTCATTAATGTAATATTGGTTAAGTGTTGTCCATTCATGTTAACTTAACCCAACCACACATCATGTTGTATTGGTTAAGTGTTTTCTATTAACTTAACCCCACTCGTTCATCATGTTATATTGGTTAAGTGTTGCCCTCTTGTGTTACTTAACCCTATCATACATCATGTTATATATATATATATATATATATATATATATTGGTTAAGTGTTGCCTTCTTGTGTTACTTAACCCTATCATACATCATATTATACATATATTGGTTAAGTGTTGCCTTCTTGTGTTACTTAACCCCACCATACATCATGTTATATATTGGTTAAGTGTTGCCTTCTTGTGTTACTTAACCCTACCATACATCATGTTATATCGGTTAAGTGTTGCCTTAGTTAACTTAACCCTACCATTTGTTTAATTAACATGTTGTACTGGTTAAGTGTTGCCTTAGTTAACTTAACCCTACCGTTTGTTTAATTAACATGTTGTACTGGTTAAGTGTTGCCTTAGTTAACTATACCCTACCATTTGTTTAATTAACATGTTGTACTGGTTAAGTGTTGCCTTAGTTAACTTGACCCTACCATTTGTTTAATTAACATGTTGTACTGGTTAAGTGTTGCCTTAGTTAACTTAACCCTACCATTTGTTTAATTAACATGCTGTACTGGTTAGGTATTGCCTTAGTTAACTTAACCCTACCATTTGTTTAATTAACATGTTGTACTGGTTAAGTGTTGCCTGAGTTAACTTAACCCTACCATTTGTTTAAATAACATGTTGTACTGGTTAAGTGTTGCCTTAGTTAACTTAACCATACAATTCTTAGCATGTCTTATTCATTAGCATTAATTGATTTATTAATGCACAAACCTCTCACATTAGATCTGTGTTGTTGCGGTTACTGGTTGTGTCGGGCGGTTCCGGGCAGTTATACACCACTATTCAATCTAACCTCACTTTTTTTCTTGGGCATGATTCACTAACCTCTCACATTAGATAGGTGTTGTTGCGGTTACTGGATGTGCCGGGCGGTTTCGAGCAGTTTTACACCACAACTCAATCTAACCTCGGGTTAGGCATGTTCATCCTTTATTTAATTTACATATTCGTCATTTATGTCTAGTTTATATGTAAATTATCCACAAGTGTTGTCATGTCACATTTACTATTTAAATTATGTTCATAATTAATGGCATACAAATTATACCATTTCATGCTATTAATCATTTACATGATTATGCGCCAATTTATGCCATTAGGATGTAATTTAATGTTTTACCTAAACGTTTCCCCCCGTTATTCGTTCGCATAATTTACATAGAACGTTGGGCTCGCAAATTAGCGTAACTCATAAACAAAAGGCAAAAGAAAGGAACATGTAGCATTCCAACAACACAAAATAATATGAATCTAACTAAGCATGTGTAATACAAATTTTTTCATGAACAATATAAACTTAATCAAGCATATCAATGTGAATTTTTACTTGAGTTAGATCCAATTAACATAGATCTTAAGCATATGAACAGGAATTTACATAGATCTTAAACATATGTATTAACTTGGATCTGAACATGTAAGCATGTAGATCTAAACATATAAGCATATATGAACATGACTTAGTTTATGAACATGTACATAACATAACATAAAAGCAAGCGTGTAGATCTAAACATATAAGCATATGTGAACATGAATTAGTTTATGAACATGTACATAACATAACATAAAAGCAAGCATGTAGATCTAAACATATAAGCATATATGAACATGACTTAGTATATGAACATGTACAAAACATAAAAGCATCACTAAATTAATATACTATATGATAGGTTCAATTGTAAAAATCACAATAGTCTCATAGCCATAGTTAATTTCAGATTTGTCACAAGGATAAACATGAATCAGAATCTCAATTAGGCACAGTTCTAGATTTGATTTGTTTCGAGTCATGACTTTTATATATTTAAATATGAAATATAACTGAACTTACAGAAAAAGAACAGTTCTTGTATTCTGGAATCTAATTTTTGAATTTGTTAAGTCTAGATTAATTCTAGCCTTTAGATCAGTCTAGGAGTAATTAGAGCCATACAAACCAAAGAGATGTGTCACTCAGCCAATCACAGTACGACACATAAGCCTAATACATCAGAATTCGTCACCAGGCCAATCGGAGAAGACCACGTTAAAAAAACAATCCTTGACCAACAAAAATGCGCCACGTGTGCCACATGAGGTGTACACGTCATATGTATGTATATATATATATATATATTTCTTTTTAGCTATCTTCCAAATTAACCATTTTCACACTAAACCACTTTTTGAACTACGTTCACACTAAGTCACTTTTTAGCCATTCCCTTAAAACAAAAATATGGCTCTAGCGGGGATCGAACTTTGTACCTCTTGTATGCAAGTCACATGTTCTAACCAAATGAGCTACTAAGTCTTTTGCTTACAAACCTTAGAACAATTCTAAACATTATTCTTTTCTTATTCCTCTTTTTCATTGTAACTGGCTTTGCATTGTCAACTAGATAAATATGCGGAAGTTTATCTCTCGTTCTAGGGGACAAACCCCTAAAATAATAAAAAACATCTGCGTACTCATGGACTACTCTAACGGATCACAAATCGTCGATAGATGCGTCAAGTGATTCTAGGTAGCTAAGCCTAACTAATCCATTAAGATCGCACGAAATCTCGAGGGTATTCCCGAGGCAAGTCAAAAGTCTAACTACCCTCCTTTCACAGTTACTAGCTAACCAATCTATGCCTAGAATCAACCCATAACCCATGAAACCAAAAAACATAAGCATTACACTTAAACTCAATACTTAATATAGCTATTCTCACATCCTTACAAACCAAATATGAATGAGCCGAACCACCAATTGGATTTGAGACGATAATGGGATCTTCTACTATACAAGTACTAAGGTGTAGAGACTCAACTATGGAAGCAGATATAAACGAATGTGAAGCGCTAAAATCAAAAAGAGTACTAACAGGATGATCAAAAAGAAAAAATAAACTTTTTCAACAGAAGCTTTACTACCTCTCTCTTAGGTACGCTGGCAGTGAGAGCATGCACTTCCCCTCCGGAAAATCCTGTCCTTTGTTCTTACCCTTGTCCTTAATTATATGATCCGTTATACCATAATAAAGACACTTCCTCTTGTCTTAGGTTTTACTATTCTTTCCTCCCTTCTTATCATGTGATTCTTCCACTTACACCTCTTTTCTTTTACCTCCTTTGTGAACCAAGTCCATATCCATGAGTTTCTCATCCTTGGCTTGTGCTCCTTAGCCAAACTCCCTCATTCTTATCTTTACCATCCTTATGTAACATGTTGACAAGTCTCTCGAAAGGTGCCTCCATCGCACGGAAAACCCTATGAACCTTGAAAGAAAATTATCCACAGGTGAAACTACTGCGGCTATAGATGGAAGTTGGGCACTTCTTCGCCCTTTGACAGGTGTCGTAGTCTCATCAAGCCTACAGAACCATGCCGCGATGAGATTGACTCCCAGAAAGGCAGGAGCCCCGGAGACACAAGAAAGAGGGAAACAAGGATTCAAACAGAGGATCCAACGATAGTGCATATGGCTTTGGGAATATGCCTTTAAAACGAAACTTTTCTTTTGAAAATGCTTCTTTTAAAATCGTTTTGAAAATAAATTTTCAAATATTTTATCTGATCCGGTAACCTTCATCTCTGATACCAAATAAAACACCCCACATTCATTAATGTCACTCACAAAGGGAATGCATTTACTTCAGTGAAGCGTTATAGGTAAGAGATGAAGATAAATTACAAGACAGACAAATAAAGCAGTGGAAAATAAAGTCATTTAATAAGCAACGTAGTTCATTCAAGCTTTTACAACAATTGACTCAATCATACTTAAAAGTATTACATAAAATTTCTGTCTTGATTCAAAAACTTCCAAGTATATAAGAAGCATAAAACATAGCAAAGTAGCATAAGTGCCCAACTTAAAGTGCAATCACAGCCATGGCCAAAGATAAGAGGTTCCAAGCCATACATCAAAAAATCTCCGAGCTTGGGAAGAGAAACGGTCCAAACTAAGCTGAGTTATTCCCTCCCTGACTACCTGAGGAGGGGGGATGGAAGAAAAGAAGACGAAAGAAAACAGACCAGACATAAGTCTGGTACCTCCATTGATTTTTCAGCTTGTAAACAAGATAAAGGATCATGACATAAATAAACTGAAAATAGGACAAAACCATAAAACAAGATAACTTAAGACAAGATAAGGCAAGGTAAACTGAATGCGCTTCTACTCTTTCTCTGCTTCGCTACTACCTTGTTATTCTGATTTCTATATCTCTGCACCGCCTAACTAGTGTCCCAACTAGTAATCTGTATAAAATGATAATATTACAACGTGACCCCAATCCCCGCAATTGTGGTAGCCTTCAGGTGTACATCTAGCATGAGGGTCTTACCTCAATCAGCCTAATTGCCATGAAGATGTTAGATGTACCCTTACCCTATCGATCGGCTCCCTACTTGTATTAATGCTCCATGTGTCTGTGTCAATCGGCCCTCTCTTGCGTGTAGATACCCTGTGTTGGTCCCACCATAAGGTGTATCAATCCTTATGATAGCAACCTGACATGATTCAATATGCACAGTATGTAACTACTGGTACCCAATGCCTGCTTTTTCCCACTCCGGAGTACGTGCACACCCGTAAACCGTCGGAACCTACACTGACGTAACCCCTGCCGCTACTTTGACCGCTTATAATCAGCCCAGTAATCGTGTCCCACCCTGCTAGTTCTGGGTATCATAATACATCTATGTGGGTTACTACTATAATGGGTACCCGTTACTGGGGTTTCCTACTGGTTAAGTTTGTGGGCTTATATATGCAAATATTACCTACCTACACGAGATGTACTTAACCCTCCCACCGATTCAAGCATGTTTATTTAACAGTTAAGTTTGTGGGCCTATATATACTAATATTACCCACCTACACGAGATGTACTTAACCCTCCCACCGTTTCAAGCATGTTTATTTAACGGTTAAGTTTGTGGGCCTATATATACTAATATTACCCACCTAAACGAGATGTACTTAACCCTCCCACTGATCAAGTCAACACGTATAATTGGTTAAGCTTGCCTTAACCCTATGCGCTTTATTCATGTAATATTGGTTAAGTGTTGTCCATTCATGTTAACTTCACCAACCCACACATCATGTTGTATTGGTTAAGTGTTTTCTATTAACTTAACCCCAATCATTCATCATGTTGTATTGGTTAAGTGTTGCCCTCTTGGGTTACTTAACCCTATCATACATCATGTTATATATATATTGGTTAAGTGTTGCCTTCTTGTGTTACTTAACACCACCATACATCATGTTATATATTGGTTAAGTGTTGCCTTCTTGTGCTACTTAACCCTACCATACATCATGTTATATCGATTAAGTGTTGCCTTAGTTAACTTAACCCTACCATTTGTTTAATTAATATGTTGTACTGGTTAAGTGTTGCCTTAGTTAACTTAACCCTACCGTTTGTTTAATTAACATGTTGTACTGGTTAAGTGTTGCCCTAGTTAACTTAACCCTAACATTTATTTAATTAACATGTTGTATTGGTTAAGTGTTGCCTTAGTTAACTTAACCCGACCATTTGTTTAATTAACATGTTGTACTGGTTAAGTGTTGCTTTAGTTAACTTAACCCTACCATTTGTTTAATTAACATGTTGCACTGGTTAGGTGTTGCCTTAGTTAACTTAACCCTACCATTTGTTTAATTAACATGTTGTACTGGTTAAGTGTTGCATTAGTTAACTTAACCATACCATTCTTAGCATGTCTTGTTCATTAGCATTAATTGATTTATTTATGCACCAACCTCTCACATTAGATCTGTGCTGTTGCAGTTACTGGTTGTGCCGGGAGGTTCCAGGCAATTTTACACCACAATTCAATCTAACTTCGGTTTTTTCTTGGGCATGATTCACTAACCTCTCACATTAGATAGGAGTTGTTGCGATTACTGGATGTGTCGGGCGGTTCCAGGAAGTTTTATACCACAACTCAATCTAACCTCGGGTTAGGCATGTTCATCCTTTATTTAATTTACATATTCGTTATTTATGTCAAGTTTTTATGTAAATTATCCACAAGTGTTGTCATATCACATTTACTATTTAAATTGTGTTCAAAATTACTGGCATACAAATTATACCATTTCATGCTATTAATCATTTATATGATTATTTGCCAATTTATGCCATTAGGATGTAATTTAATGTTTTACCCCAACATTTCCCCCCGTTATTCGTTCGCATAATTTACATAGAACGTTAGGCTCGCAAATTAGCCTAACTCATAAACAAAAGGCAAAAGAAAGAAACATGTAGCATTCCAACAACACAAAATAATATGAATCTAACTAAGCATGTGTAATACAAATTTTTTCATGAACAATATAAACTTAATCAAGCATATCAATGTGAACTTGTACTTGAGTTAGATCCAATTAACATAGATCTTAAGCATATGAACATGAATTTACATAGATCTTAAATATATGTATTAACTTGGATCTAAACATGTAAGCATGTAGATCTAAACATATAAGCATACATGAGCATGACTTAGTTTATGAACATGTACATAACATAACATAAAAGCAAGCGTGTAGATCTAAACATATAAGCATATATGAACATGACTTAGTTTATGAACATGTGCATAACATAACATAAAAGCAAGCATGTAGATTTAAACATATGAGCATATATGAACATGACTTAGTATATGAACATGTACAAAACATAAAAGCATCACCAAATTAATATACAATATGATAGGTTCAATTGTACAAATCATAATAGTCTCATAGGCATAGTTAATTTCAGATTTGTCACAAGGATAAACATGAATCATAATCACAATTAGGCATAGTTCTAGATTTTATTTATTTCAAGTCATGGCTTTTATATATTTAATTCTGAAATATAACTGAACTTACAGAAAAAGAACAGTCTTGTATTCTGGAATCTGATTTCTGAATTTGTTAAGTTATTCCTTTGATGTTGACTATTGATGTTCTTCTAATTGATTTCTAGTTGAAGAAGATATTCTAGTTTTAAGAAGATGGAGGCTACGCTAGTTCAAAGAGAGATACCATGACGGCTTCATAGAATGTGTTTATGTGTTTTAGGTTTAGAGTTTGAGTTGATTATATAGAAGTCTAGATTAATTCTAGCCTTTAGATCAGTCTAGGAGTAATCAGAGCCATCCAAACCAAATAGATGTGTCACTCAGCCAACCACAGTACGAAACATAAGCCCTAATACATCAGAATTCGTCACCGGGCCAATCAGAGAAGGCCACGTTAAAAAAAACAATCCTTAACCAACAAAAATGCACCACGTGTGCCACATGAAGTGTACACGTAATATGTGTATATATATATATATATATATATATATATATATATATATATATCTTTTTAGCTATCTTCCAAATTAACCATTTTCACACTAAACCACTTTTTGAACTGCGTTCACACTAAGCCACTTTTTAGCCATTCCCTTAAAACAAAAACATGGCTCTGGCGGGGATCGAACTCTATACCTCTTGTATGCAAGTCAGATATGCTAACCAAATGAGCTACTAAGTCTTTTGCTTACAAACCTTAGAACAATGCTAAACATTTTTCTTTTCTCATTCCTCTTTTTCATGTTTTGCTGCAATATTTAATTTAAAGATATATTCTTTATTTTAAATCGGTTTTCTGCAAACCATAGGTCTAAATTGACTAGAAAATCGACATGAACGCAATGACGCTAATTTCGTGGCCAAATTCCCGAAGCTCTTCAAATTTTTCTTTTTTATTTCAATTTAATTGTTCGCATGCGTTTCTTCGCATTTCATGTATTGCACTTAATTTTTCCTTCATTTCACTGCATGAACTTATTACATGAAATATTTAATTTTTCTCTTAAATATATCTATGTATATAATATATATATACATATTTCCACATTTTTAATTTCATTAAAAATGTGGGGTGTTACAGCCGCATGCTCCAAATCACTCCCAATCAGTTTCATTGTAAAGCTCTCATCGATACGATTCCAACGGATCCAAGTTTGCTGAATTCCGACAATGTACGAAAAAGTTATGATCATTTTAAAAAAATAATTATTATTTTGCCCTCTGACAGACGTCTGTTGCTTCGGTTCAGATGTCTGACTGAAGCAATTGATTATTTCCAGAGAGCTTTGACAGACGTCTGTTGCTTTGGTTGAAACTTCTGAACGGAAGCAAATAATTATTTCTTTCTAGAGAGCTTTGACAGACATCTGTTGCGTCGGTCAGACGTCTGAACTACAGCAAATTGCAGGAAACTGGTTCCCGAGAGCTTTGACAGACTGTTTGCGAACAAATTATACAATTGTAAATAACTGTAAAATTCGTTCGTTTTTCCTAAACAACAAGGATTGTTGTAGAGGGTGTCGAACTCTGGGACCAAATTATTTTATTAATAAATCCAATCAAGTTATCCCTAACTTTTGATTGGTGGAAAACAAAGAAAATAGCAGAAATTAAATAAAAGAGAGTTTTAACAATAAGTGAAAGCAATTAGGGGATAATGACATAGATCAGATTCATAATCATCAATAGCCAAAAGATTAACCAGATCTAATACATGTTTCTGTCACAAACATGAATCAACGATAATAGGTTTTTAGAAACAAATATGTAAATAACGACAAGCATAGCCTATGCAGGAGCTCAGCTCTACAACCATAGACTATCAGGACAGATTCACTAATTAATTTCTAAAACCCTAAAATTAGATCTAGATCTGATAAACGTTAGATCGAACACGAATATATCCCGTGAAGGATCACAGCTCTTAAACGACACAAAATATGAAGGTTCAGATCTATCCCTTAATTTAGATCCAGATCTACATGTATACAGTCTTCATCTTTTGGCTATGTGATTCATATTGAATCATACTATCAGCGTCATCACCCCCTAATCAAAGGGGATTAGCTAGACATAGCTAAAGAAGAAGAGAAAAAGAAAATAAATAACATGAACATAAATAAAATAAACAAAAAGTAAAAAGAAAGGGAGAGAATGATTTTATTCCAAGAAGAGAATTACAGAATAAAACCTAATGTGTTACAATGAATGAGATACAAGGTATTTATAGCTGATATGACAAAGACAACTAGGCTAGTTACACAATGTGGGACTAAAGATTTAGCCCAAATAACACACAAGCCAGTGTGAACAGGGTTGTAGAGTAAGAGGCCTTGTAAGTGAGCCAGTGTGAACGCGTACAGTGCATGAATGAGAAGTCTTGCAAAGGAGCTAATGTGAATGCAACATGAGTCTTTAATGAGCCAAATCTACCCAACTGAACTCTATTTGCAACCGTTCTTCAATCTTTAAACTCTTCAAGCTTTAGTAATTTCAACTTCACTCTTTTTAAGCAAATTCTTCATGATTTATCCATCAAATGCTCTAAACCAAGCTTTTTATCAACAATCTGAAAACACAGCTATAAATACACAGTATCAATTATTTTAAATATAAAATAAGATAAATAAGCGGATAAAATATACACATTTACGTGTATATCAAATACCCCCACACTTATCTTTTTATTCGTCCTCGAATAAACTAAACTAAGATATGTCACACTTTCGTAGGAAACACGATTGCATTTAGCGTATGCAACAAGTCGTTAAACCTCTGGGTGTCCCCAGTAGGACGAGTGTTGTCTCGTGAGGGTTTTCAGCGGATACTACCCACAAAATCCAAGCGTCTTATGTAAATGGATAAATCAAACAATATATTTAAGGTCTTTCATATTCCAAGGATTTCACCTACTTTCAACAATAATGGTTTAGCCCTAAATTGTCCATCCCATAATTGGTGCAAAAATGAATAAGATTTTTCAAGCTGAATCGTAATTCCTTGATAACACTATAATTGTCTTGAAGGTTAAGAGCGTGGTGTCAAACAAAGTTCTACACATCGACAATGTGCACCCAATCATTTCTTTATTCTTTTTTTTTGAATAATTTTGCACCAATGTAACTGTAATGTATTGGATATGAGTTATGCATAGATGAAGGAAAAATTTTATAAGTTCTAAAAATATTCTAGATAAGAGGGCAAGTGTATTAGTTGAACTTCAGGCTACAAAAGATAAAGTAATACTAAAGCACATATGAACATTTTTGTTTCCTTTCATCTCTTCTACTACAATCCTCACTTCCAAGTACAGTATAATGGATGTGGATGGAATGGAAATGGATGCTTCATAGTCAAGAATGATGAAGACTATTTATTCAGAGAGACTCTCTCTTTATTTCATTTTTTTTATCTTTTTTTCTTTCTTTCTTCTTTTTTTTTCTCTTTTTTTTTTTTGCATGATGAATGATGAATGGAGATGGAATAATGCCATACATTATTTCATTTGATTCCTCCTCTACTAAACCAATACTTCATGAAAGGAAAGTTTTGTGCCCTAGTTACTCTATTTCTATAACCCTAATTCAACACACAAGTCTGGATTGATGTTATATAAAAAGCTGAAAGGAATGATAAACAAAGTTTCGTAAGATAGATAACCCATATAAAATAAGATGTGGTATATGGTTATCCTACCTTAAAACAAGTACGGAGTGGGTAGTGTAATATTGGTATAAAAAGTGACATTTTTGACCTTTAAACAAAGGTTCTTGAGTATACCAATATAAGATAAACTTGTCGAAACATGGATGTAAATCGACTAAAACTTGGGTTGGAATAATGTGGGGTATCGAAGAAGAACGCTACAATGAGTCATTTCTCCTTAATTGGGCCAAGTGGAATTTAGAACTTACAAGTGTGAAAATTTGAGTGGAAAAGAAAATATTATGCATGAAAACGAACTCAGAAAATCCAACAAATGTAGGTGCAAAATCATTTTTATTTCTTGATTTTTTTTTGATTATTTTTACTTGCACATTCTAACACGTATAACAAGGGTTGACACGCTTACTCCAGAACACGACTAACGTCTGCACAGTCTCAAGCTAGCATCTTAAAAGGACACATTACAATTCAATGAATAAATAATGTTCATTCCCATCACCCAACAATTCAACTTATCAAACAAGAACCAAGGTGTTATTTATGAAATTTAAGTTAATCCTTGTTCAATGAATGACCTACTTCATAAAATTTGATTGCTGATGTAATGTAAATTCCCCCCACACTTGAGTGTGACTGTGTCCTCACAGTCTTAATCAGACATATCTTAGTGAAAGGGAAAAACAAATAAGCGGGTCAGCACAGCTTACCGGGTACACGTGCAGAAAATACGCAGTCATCGAATAGATGAACCGGTCCACAATGGACCAATGGATCAGCCTCATCAAGATTATGAGACACAGCTGAAGCATAGAAAACCAAATCATAAAGGATTTTATATTACGTGTCAGATTTGGAAAAACAAATCTTGTTTTTTCAGAAGTTTGAGTTGCTAATTTTAAAATTTTGAGCTTACAATTGATCCTAAAATCAAATTGAATTTCTGTAGCAACTAAAGAGAGGTCATCGAGCTGGGGTTCAGTAAAAGTTTCAAAAACAAAATTTGATTTGTTCAGATGATGTATAAACTGAGAGATGTGGGCATCACTCTCACCCCCACACTTGTTCTGAGAAATATTGTTCGGTTTTGCTTTGATATTTGAAATTTTGTTAACTAAAGGTTCATTCGTAGACCTAAAGTTTAAACCAAACAAATGAATTTTCAATAAATTTCGAAATCGTGTTTTCTCAAAAACAGTGTTATTCCAAAAGGAGTTCATATACTGTAGAAATTTATCAGTGAAAAACGAGTGATCACGGTGTGGTTCAGTTGAAATGATCAAGTCGCAAGGATTTTCAACGATTTCAGAAAAATTGTCATCATGTTTGAGATCACATTCAACATTCCCATTGTTTTCAACCTCAAGAATTTCAAAGTTTTCAAATGTTTCATTTTCAATTTTAGACCCAACAACATCATCGTCAATCAGTTTAAGAAGTTTTCGCTCATCAAAATCGTCCTCACATAAACAGTTGTTAACAACTTTATCATTTTTGTCATATTGATAATCTAAAGTTGCTAAATTTTCATAATTTGAGAGAGGAAGATCGAATAGAAGATTGATGTCTTTGTTTTCAAGAGAATTTAAATTCAAATCAATTACAGGGATTTCAACAACTTCATTAAGATTTTCATCAATTTCAAAAGTTGTTAGTTGAAAATTTTCGATTTCAGTACGAGTTGAATTTTCAGCAGAAACATCAGTTTGAGTTTGAATTTCAGTTTTGCAGAAATTAGAGTTTTGCACCAGAGATTTTTCAAAATTTTCATTTTCATCCACAGTCATATCGTCGGAATCATCAATAATCGTTATGTACTGTTGTGACGAAGTTAATGGTTGACTATTTGTTTCAAAAAAAACATTGGCAGAAAGTTGTTTGTCACTAGATTGGGATTTGTAGTTGTTGAACAAGTTTGTAACTTCAGTTTGAAGAAGAGAAATTTGATAAACAATCCGATAAGAAACTTGTTCGCTATTGTCCATTCTTTGAGCCAGTTCTTCAATGTAAGTCAAGCCAAGTTTCATGGAATCCTCAAAGTCATCAACATCATTAATTCCCTCAAGTAATTGATTTTCTAGATTTTGCCAAAATTCAATGGTGTATTGAGATAGTTGTTCAATGATACGCATGTTTTCTATATCTTTACTTTCAAAATCTTTTTCATCTAAAGTTCGCGCCCATTCCTTGATTTCCTCGCGACAAATCCAAATTTCATGCATTATTTGATCAATTTCACTCAGGCTTCCTTCAAGAAAATTGGTAGACATTTTACATTTCAAAATGTTGTTTTTTAGATTCATCGTTTCTATGCGTTCCTCATTGGTTGACCTTAAAAATTCAAGCACTTCATCTCTTAGAAGTCGTCGGTTATTTATTTTCCACAACCAACATTGCCAGAAATTTAATTTGTTCGCAACACATTTTTCATATTCGACAACCAACATTTGACATTCACTCGTATTATGAAAATCATTTTGGTTTTCAAAAATTTCGTTAAAACCCGTGTTGCAATTGTTTTGAAATTCAGTATTTTTCTTATCCATTTGCGCTAATAGTCGACTCATCTCAGATAAATTCTCATTAATCCTAGAATGACAATTTTCATATTCGGGTACAATCGTTTCATGAGATTGGTAGAAATTATTCGAAAAGTTTTCAGCTTGAAATTCATTCTGATTTGAATTGAAACCAAAATCATTTGAATTTTGAAAAGAATTGTAATTTTGGTTGTTCATGGGGCAAGCGCGCATGTACTAGAAGAAGAGAGATTTTCGTCGAAAAATCAGTTGCAAAACTTGTGGTTTTAAAGAAGCTCTAGAAAAATTGTTAAAATCAACAACTTCAGATTGTATGAATACAGGTCTGGGCCAGGTTCGGACAGGGGTTATCAGTGTGTCACGAATCACCGTAGAAACACAACTGAAGGTTTAAGTACCTGTTTGAGTTCGAAACTCTACCGTTCCTTAGACACCTCAGAGAGTATCAATCCTAATTGTCAATTTAACGAATATTTTGTCCTATGAGCTTTGGGGAATCCTCGATTCGATGTCAAAAATAAACTTTTCAATTAATCCCACGTTCGTTTTAAAATTTTAAACCACACATCAACAGGAAAAATATTCAGTCACAGAATGAACAGTCTCAGGACAGTCACAGAACAGTCAATTGCAGAAATAAATAAATAAAAACAAAATTTTTTTTACAAGCAAGCCGGTGCCCTGCAGAAGATTTTTACAAGCAATGTCTATATATATATATTTTTTTTTATTTGCAGCAGCGGTCCCTGTAGAGTTAGAAAATACTCACCTCGATCGGCAGTCCGTCCAGTGCAATTGGGTCGCGCTAGCGTGTTCACACCCCACTTGGTGTGCGACCGCTCGAACACTAAATTGTCCGCCGCTTTCTGTTGTTGTCTCCTCCTATTATTCTGTACCTGTTTTCGATTTTTCTCTTTTATATTTTTTTTTAGAAGGAGAAAAGAAAAGCAAAACTAGAATGGTAATAAAAAAAACTAGACTAAACGAAAGTGGTAACCAAACTCAAGATAAGAAATTAACTAAACAAACACTAACATTAAGCTTGTGGGGAGAAAAAAAATGTACAGAATAAATTAGGCTAAACAACTAGAAATTAAACACAACAAAATAAAAAGGGTCCACTTCTAGAAATTAAACCCACAGGCCCCAAACTAAACTAATCCCGGCCCAATGAAAGAAATGTCTACACAGATTTATTCCCTAAATACAAAGCCAACCTTAAATAACCTCAAATCAACCCTTTTAAAATCAAAAATCGCAATCAAATAGTTCACAGCTAAAAATTTAGCTCTAAATTCAGGGCTGAAATTGAAAACGGATTTTGAGTGGCTTTTCGATTTGGTGTAGGGTGTGTAACCGGCGTCAGTTGCTAATTGGGATGTGGGCTCATGGGTTTGGTCAGCAAAGTGAAGTGAGCGGAGGGGTTTTGGGTCGAGTATTTTTAGATCGAGGCTGTTCGATCTTGGGTTCGCGGTTGAGGGCACTGGTGGCAATTGTGAATGGTTTTTTTGAAACAGCGTCGGTGGATGTTTGCACGTGGACTGGCAGTAATGGTTGTGATATGGGACTGAAAGGAGTATGTGAATGAAGGGAGGTTTTGTATGCAAACAGAAGTAAGGACGCAGGGTTTTGAATATGTTGAAGAGGAAGTGGAGAGGTGGAAGTTAAGGTTGTTATGGAGTTTCAAATCTTTGCGCTGTCAGTTTGTGTTGTGGTGACGGTAGGGGTTGGCAGAAGTTTGTTATGAGAGGGGTCTGGAGGCTGATGTTAGTAAGGACAGGATGGTGGTTCGATTGTGGTCTGCGGTGGGATGGACGAGCTACAGTTTTTGAACAAAGGGTAGCTTTGAAGGTGGTAATGATGTTTAAGGCACAGGAGTGATGATGGTTTGTTGTGGAGCAGACTGTGGTTTGGTTTGCAGATGCGTTGGGTTATATGGGTTTGTGCGAAGTGGTCAGGTGCATGATCGGATTTACTGAGTTCGAAGCAAGCGGGGTATCGCGAGTTTTTTTGGATGTGGTGCGTGAGGGATTGTGATCAGTTGAATGATGGCGAATGCCGTATGTTAGCAGAAAGGCTGATCAGGGGAACTCAGGTGGTTTTTGAAGTGGTTTTTGTGATGAAGGGGGATATGACTGAGGAAGTGGGTAGTGATTGTATAAGTTTGCTTTTTTTTTTACTTTGAGTTCAATAGCAAGTTGACAAAGGGATGGGTTTCTGGTGAATTGACAGTGGTACGGCTTAGTTTGGTATGAGCGACTTCGAGGAAGTATGCGGGTTGTGTTTGGGTGAGATGTTGGACGGTGGGTCAGGTGATCGGCAAAAACTCAATCAGATATGTCCGTGGGGTTTGGAACCTGGATCAAATTGGGTTCAGTGATTGATTTTTTTGGGTATTTGTGGTAATGTATGAATCGATGTATGGTGGAAGTGGATGATTTTGGGATGAAGTGGTCTGTCTGTTGAAGGGGGAGTTTGAATGTAGTGAATGGTGACTGGTAGATAAGGATGGTGGAGGCGAGGGTGTTACCGGTGAACGTGAATTTATAGACAGCAATTCTCAAGGCATAGAAAAAGAAAAGAGTTTTTTTTTTTGGAAATAAATTATAAATAGAAGGAAGGAATAATTATGTAGAAGAAAAATGAAAAGAAAACAGAGAAAGAAATCGAATTGAAAATTTACAATCTTTTTTTTTCTTGTAGAAAAAGAAATGTAAAGATGGGAAAGGAATAAGAAAGGAAACAAATCAAACAAAAATTGCAATTTTCTTTTTTTTCTCTTGGTTGGAAGATTACAGTGTCATTGACCAACACCAAATCAAACCAATCAAGATTTTTTTCTATCTATGCTAGAAAATAAAAGGGAACAAAATAAAATAAAAATATTTTTTTTTTGTTTTTTTTATATGAAGAAAAAATAAAAAATAAGAAAATTATAACTCGAAGGATTTAAAAATAAAAATTATTTTGGTCCCCGGCAACGGCGCCAAAATTTGTTTGCGAACAAATTATACAATTGTAAATAACTGTAAAATTCGTTCGTCTTTCCTAAACAACAAGGATTGTTGTAGAGGGTGTCGAACTCTGGGACCAAATTATTTTATTAATAAATCCAATCAAGTTATCCCTAACTTTTGATTGGTGGAAAACAAAGAAAATAGCAGAAATTAAATAAAAGAGAGTTTTAACAATAAGTGAAAGCAATTAGGGGATAATGACATAGATCAGATTCATAATCATCAATAGCCAAAAGATTAACCAGATCTAATACATGTTTCTGTCACAAACATGAATCAACGATAATAGGTTTTTAGAAACAAATATGTAAATAACGACAAGCATAGCCTATGCAGGAGCTCAGCTCTACAACCATAGACTATCAGGACAGATTCACTAATTAATTTCTAAAACCCTAAAATTAGATCTAGATCTGATAAACGTTAGATCGAACACGAATATATCCTGTGAAGGAGCACAGCTCTTAAACGACACAAAATATGAAGGTTCAGATCTAACCCTTAATTTAGATCCAGATCTACATGTATACAGTCTTCATCTTTTGGCTATGTGATTCATATTGAATCATACTATCAGCGTCATCACCCCCTAATCAAAGGGGATTAGCTAGACATAGCTAAAGAAGAAGAGAAAAAGAAAATAAATAACATGAACATAAATAAAATAAACAAAAAGTAAAAAGAAAGGGAGAGAATGATTTTATTCCAAAGAAGAGAATTACAGAATAAAACCTAATGTGTTACAATGAATGAGATACAAGGTATTTATAGCTGATATGACAAAGACAACTAGGCTAGTTACACAATGTGGGACTAAAGATTTAGCCCAAATAACACACAAGCCAGTGTGAACAGGGTTGTAGAGTAAGAGGCCTTGTAAGTGAGCCAGTGTGAACGCGTACAGTGCATGAATGAGAAGTCTTGCAAAGGAGCTAATGTGAATGCAACATGAGTCTTTAATGAGCCAAATCTACCCAACTGAACTCTATTTGCAACCGTTCTTCAATCTTTAAACTCTTCAAGCTTTAGTAATTTCAACTTCACTCTTTTTAAGCAAATTCTTCATGATTTATCCATCAAATGCTCTAAACCAAGCTTTTTATCAACAATCTGAAAACACAGCTATAAATACACAGTATCAATTATTTTAAATATAAAATAAGATAAATAAGCGGATAAAATATACACATTTACGTGTATATCACAGACGTCTGTTGCGTCGGTCGGACGTCTGAATAGACGCAAATGCAATATTTTTCTTATGTAATGATTTGCAATCGGTTCTCGAACGAGCCTGGATCAATGGTGATGACTTATGATGTTTCCTAAGCTAAAATGAAGCCTCTTTGGCTCGCCAAAACCACTTAAGAACACATGTACAAACATATATACATAAGATTGCAATGATTTTGATTATAAGCTAAAACCGAGAAAATTCTCTAAGCAAAGCAATCAAATATGATATAAGCGAATTGTGAAGTCTTATAACTTGCCGGTGCGACAACGGAGCTTCATAATATCGCCAAAACAACTCATAGCACATGCATTCGATTGTGGGTACGATCTAAACGAGAAATTCCAACTTAATGAAACTAAAACTAATGAACCGGAAAGTATATACGTATCGAACCAATTCATATGCATGTACACAAGTCAATATGAACCTAAACTACAATTTACAAGCCTCTGGGCTTGTGGCATATATCTAAATTCATAAAGAACTCACCTTTGATGGTTAGAAGCAATAAATCATCTAACAGCGAGATAGAACAACCTCTCTTTGATAAAAACACTAGAATCAACGACCTATGATCATATGAACATATTTCCTAAGAATTAGGTCAAAGGAATTATGATGAATTGAAGTGGAATTGAGATGGAGAAGATGAAGATGGAGCTTACCTAAGCTTCTCCTTTGATTTACACTTGATTTCAACAAGGATTGGGGCTCCAAGATTAAGCCAGGGCTTAGGGAATTTTAATTCCCCATTCTCATTCCCTATTTTTATTTTCTTCGATGAAGTGTGGAGTGGATGAGGAAAAGGGCTGATGGGGTGCTTTAATGGTTGGGCTAGGATAGCTAACCCAAACCCGAATCAAAGTGCTAAAACTCTGAAGCTCGTAGTATATCGAAGTTTATACTTTTCGAACACGTAAATGACATTTTGAACTCAATGGAAGTGGTTCCGAGTCCAAATTCGTCCATATGTAAAAAGTGGTATTTTGGTCATACATCCAATGAAAAAGACGAAATTTCTCTAACTCAAAAGGTAACGATTTTTATAGTCACACATGGAATTTCTGGTTAGCAACACACTCAAGCATTGAGAACATCGTCAGAGGACAGGAAGCGATTTGGTTGAAGTCGCATCACAAACAAAGAATGGTCTGAAAGTCCTAGCAGATGACCACTTTTGGGCCCGAAAACATCAATTACAAAGCTTTACTCTATAAATCTTGTAGCTCTCTGAATTAGCTTCAAGTAGAGCTTTCGTTTGGCCAAAACAAACTTACAGTTTGGAAGTTATGCCCATTTCCGTGAACGCGTGCAGAACCGGAAACTTAGATTTTGGAAATTGGCTTGACCTCTCGGTTCAGATCGGAAATGTCGGCTCGGTTCGGGACAAGGAGGACCCGACCCCACTCTTCGAAGCACCATGGCATCAGATGACTTTAACAGAGTACCGATTCAGTTCGGATTGGATGGAATGGAAGAATCTGAACCGCTCCGCATCAGTTGCTCACAAGAGCACAAGGTCTTCAGGTTGAGGACTTCGGTTCGGATCGAAGAACCGATCCGACCCCCTTTGACCTGCTACCACAATTCAGATTTGACCTATTCTCAAGGAGCAACCACCTCCTACTCTCCTGGATCACCTTCCACATGGCAGAGCATGGGATGAAGAGGGCTTCTCTACAGTTTCCAGTACTTTTCGAGATTTTCTCTGGGCATGCAACATGGCACCTAAACCGAACCCAGAAATCAGCTATAAACATACCATTTGAAGGATTTTCAAAGGAATTTTGGCACTTATTCTTCATGGCGTCCACCATTGCTGCGAGATAAGAACTTCGTGCTTCTCAAACAAGATCAACATGAGGATTTTGTATATAAATTCATTCTCCTTTCTCTACTTCTTCATAAAATACAAGGATGTTATATGTTAATGAGTCTTACGGATTGTAAGACAGCATTGTACTTGTAATTTCTTAGGATTTAAGAAACTATAAAGTGGACTTAGGCTTGGTTTGAGCAAACCACTATAAAAACCTCTTGTGTCTCCTGTGATTTACTGCTTAATCTGCATTTATTATCTGTGATCTGTGAGGACTTGACACTGAATTTGGGTGTTAGTACCAAATTTTGGTCTAACATTTTGGCTCACCAGAAAAGGAGGCACACGATACAACTTCTCCTACTAGCTTGAAAGGAAACAGAATTTTTGGCTATTGGATCAATGGTCAAGCGAAAGATATCTCGTGTTGATGACGAAGGCACGAGAAACAAGGCTAGTCTGGAGGCTTCCTCTCCCAGGGATGCATTAGCGTACCTGACTAGAGACGAAATGGATGGCATTCTCACTGAATTGAGAACCCAGAAGGAAAGGCAAGACGATCTCCTCTGGAAGCAGGAGGAGATGATGGATGAATTCTTCGCTCGGATGAATGGAAACCCGAGCAACAACACTTAATTCGATGGAAATAATGTAACGAACAAGATCGGATCCGACCCGGTTTGAACCACAGGAACTGGGGGCAATTTGACTCCCATTGGAAATGCGCAGCAAGCATCGCTCAATGTTCTGGATGAGAATGTTATAATAGCAAGGGACTCAGGCCAGGTTCGGCCAAACTCCGCTCTGGTTCAGATAGACACCCAGCCGTCAACTTCAGCTCAATGGCAACAGGAAACAGCTCTGAGCAGAGAGCCAGGACCAGTTCGGTTGGAACCTCCGAACCGATGACTACCGACTCGGTGACCACCGATCCGAGCTGGATCACACTCCAGGCGCCCTGTGCATTTCCAACCTCTCTTGCATTCAATGCTCAGGGCACCAGCTCTGATCTCAATGGCTTGCAACAGCTCTTTGAAGGCGATCGGCTTGCCAATCTCATTGAACGCGTTTCAAGAGGCCGCACTTATCAGAGTGGCATGGATAATGTCAATCACAATCCATTCACACAGGAAATCAGGAATTCTCGCAATCCTCCAGATTTCAAACTTCCGCAACTGGAACCCTACAACGGCAGGACAGATCCTACCGTGTACCTGATGCGCTATAAACGACATATGGTAGTTCAATCGGCATCGAAAAACGTCATGGCTAAATGTTTTCCCCTCGTTTGACTGATATAGCTGCTATGTTGATTCGACAGCTAGAAACTGAAACGATAAATAGTTGGAACATGTTGGTCGCACGCTTTATTGAACAATTTTGGTTCCACAACGCACGACCCAAGAATGTAATGTCACTCACTAAAATCATGCAGAGGCCCAAAGAAACCCTGCATTCATTTCTGGAAAGATTCAACACTGCAGTAGCGTCAGTTGATCACCCTGAACCATCGATGGTACTGATGGCAGCGGTATCCGGTGTTTTGGATAACTTATAATTCAAAAAATCTTTGTATAGATATCCACTGCGAAATCTTGGCGAGTTCTACCCTGAAGCAGATAGGTTTTTGCGGGAAGAGGATGCAACTTCTGTGAAATGCATTCTCGATGTCAACATGCTTAAAGATGGAGGATTGTCTGATTCTCGAAAAGACAAGGGAAAAGCCACCGTCAAGAATGACCGCAACACTCAACCCCGGAGAGGGCCTAGATATGAAAACTACACCGAACTCAATTCAACCTTGACTGACATTTACATGGATACGAACAGTGCCATTTCCTACCCAAATCCTCCTAAGAGGGAGACATCACAAAAAGAACGTGATTCCGGAAAATACTGCATATTCCATGATATGGACGGTCATGATAAAAAAGACTGCAGGCATCTGCGAGATTTGATTGAGGAACGGGTTAGACGTGGAGAGCTACCCGAGTATGTGAAACAACCAATAGCGCCTACATCCGCACTGCCACCACCTGCTCCCCGGAGAGGGAATGACCCTGGATCGAGCTCTCGTGGGCTCATCATCGACGGATCTAGATTGGATCACTCTATATTTGCTACATTTCTTGGGATTTAAGATATGTTTCTTTGCTTTCTTTAGGTTTTCAGACTGGCTAAATCGGAGTACACACGTTCAGGGTTAGGATTTAGCTCCAAAGCGTGCCCTGGACTCGATGATAAACCAGTAAGGATTTGCTTTGGTTTTGTACTTTGAATTGAATAAGGAGGGACTTTCCGAGCATGGATTATGTTTGGCAAATTTAAGTATCTTGTCAGGTTATGGAAGGATTCTCAATCTTAATTAACGAATGACATATACTTATCTCGAAACCCAAGGTACGGTTTGTGCCTAGGGGCAGACTGTCTTGTTAGGTTTTGGCAAGTACAGTTGCTCACAAGATGATTTTAACAGAGCTCAGTTTGGGACAAGGAGGACTCGACCCCACTCTTCAAAGCATCATGGCATTAGATGATTTTAACAGAGCTCCGATTCGATTTGGAACGGATGGAATGGAAGATCCAAACCGCTCCGCATCAGTTGCTCACAAGAGCACAAGGTCTTCAGGTTGAGGACTCCGGTTCGGATCGAAGAACTGATCCGACCCCCTTCGACCTGCTACCACACTTCAGATTTGACCTATTCTCAAGGAAAAACAACCTCCTACTCTCATGGATCACCTTCCATATGACAGAGCATGGGCTGTAGAGGGCTTCTCTACATTTTCCACTACTTTTCGAGATTTGCTCTACGCATGCCACGTAGCACCCGAACCGAACCCAGAAATCAGCAATAAATACACTATTTGAAGGATTTTCAAAGCACTTTTGGCACTTGTTCTTCAAGGCATCCACCATTGCTGCGAGATAAGAACTTCGCACTTCTCAAACAAGATCAACACGAGGATTTCGTGTATAAATTCATTCTCCTTTCTCTACTTCTTCATAAAATACAAGGATGTTGTATGTTAATGAGTCTTTACGGATTTTAAGACAGCATTGTACTTGTAATTTTTTTGGATTTAAGAAACTATAAAGTGGACGTAGGCTTTGTTTGAGCCGAACCACTATAAAACCTCATGTGTCTCCTGTGATTTACTGCTTAATCTGCATTTATTATCTATGATCTTTGATCTGTGATCCATGAGGACTTCACACTGAATTTGGGTGTTAGTACCGGATTTCGATCTAACATTTTGCCATGCCAGGAAAAGGGGCACACAATACAACATCTCCTACTAGCTTGAAAGGAAGTGGAATTTTCGGCAATTGGATCAATGGTCAAGCGAAAGATTTCTCGTGTTGATGACGAAGGCACGAGAAACGAGGCTAGTTTGGAGGCTTCCTCTCCCGGAGATCCATCAGCATACCTGACTAGAGACGAAATGGATGTCGTTCTCGCTGAATTGAGAACCCAGATGGCAAGGCAAGACGATCTCCTCTGGAAGCAGCAGGAGATGATGGACGAATTATTCACTCGGACGAATGGAAACCCGAGCAACAACAATCCATTCGATGGAAACAATGCACCGAACAGGATCGGATCGGACTCGATCCGAACCATAGAAGCTAGGGGAAATATGCCTCCAATTGGAAATGCGCAGCGAGCATCGCTCAGTGTTCTGGATGAGAATGCTAGAACCGCGAGGGACTCAGGACAGGTTCGGCCAAACTCCGCTCCGGTTCGGATAGACGCACATCCGTCAACTTCAGCTCAACGGCAACAGGAAGCAGCTCGGAGCAGAGAGCCAGGACCGGTTCGGTTCAGAACCTCCGACCCGATGACCACCGATCTCAGCCGGATCACACTCCAAGCGCCCCATGCATTTCCAAACTCTCTTGCATTCAACGTTGGGGGAACCAGCTCTGATCTCAGCAGCTTGCAACAGCTCTTTGAAGGCGATCGGCTCTCCAATCTCATTTAACGCCTCTCAAGAGGCCACACTTATCAGAATGACATGGATGATGTCCATCACAATCCATTCACACAGAAAATCAGGAATTCTCGCAATCCTCCAGATTTCAAACTTCCACAACTAGAGCCCTACAACGGCAAAACAAATCTTGTCGTGCACCTGATGCGTTATAAATGGCATATGGAAGTTCAATCGGCATCAGAAAACGTCATGGCTAAATGTTTTCCCCTCTTTTTGACTTATATAGCCACTATGTGGATTTGGCAGCTAGAAACTGAATCGATCAACAGTTGGAACATGTTGGTCGCACATTTTATTGAACAATTTCATGTCCATATCGCACGAACCAAGAATGTCATGTCACTCACTACAACAAGCAGAGGCCCAGAGAAACCCTGCGTTCATTTCTGGAAAGATTCAACATTGCAACAACGTTAGTTGATCTCCCTGAATCATCGATGGTACTGATGGCAGCGGTATCCGGTGTCTTGGATAACTCAGAAATTAAAAAAAACTTTGTATCGAGATCTATCGCGAAATTTCAACGAGTTCTACCTTGAAGCAGATAGGTTTCTGCGGGAAGAGGATACAACTTCTGAGAAATGAATTCTCGACGTCAACATGCTTAAAGACGGAGGACCGTCTGATTCTGGAAAAGATAAAGGAAAAGCCACCGTCAAGAATTGTAACACCCCGTAATTTTGAAATATTAAAACTGATAAATTTAAGAATACTTAATTTTTAGAGGAAGAATTAAGTGAAATGAGTTACGCCATTGCGTTCGTCTCAGAATTATGCTTGGGATAGAGTCCAAGTTTGCGAAAAAAAGACATCGTATGAAGAAGTTATGAAGCTCAGAAGATTTAAAGTTTAAAGTAGTAAAAACAGAAAACCCATCACTAGTCGACCGCCCATTTTTCACCATTCGACCGTTTTTAAACAGAAGTGAAAACAGTCGACCGGTTGAATTTGGCCTGTCGACTGGTTGATTAGGGGCAGTTTCCTGATGATGTGTTTTTCTAGTTTGAGTGGTTTGGATGGTTCCTAATCAAAATCTGGAGGTCCTAATTCACCTAATACACCTATAAATAAACACCTAAACCTAACTCTAATCTCATTGTTTTCTTCAACCCTAATCCATGGCGCCGCCATGCTGCTGCTCCAACTCCAATTAAATTTAGCTTTTCTTTTTCAACAATCAAAGTAGAGATCATTCCAGATCAAAATTGCTACAACAACGACTAATTCCCTTTTCTAAGAATCTTATCGCTATGAGTTTACTTTACTTTCACATATATTTAAATTAAAAAGTAATTGTGATAGGATTGTAAATTGGATTTATTGAACGTGCATGTACGTAAGATGAATCTTATCAAGTTTGTAAATGATTATCTTTCACATTCATACCCATAAATCTAACATATGCCATTCTGATCCATTTTATCGTTATATGCATTTTTATATTTCATATGCTTGTTCTTATGTTTATGCTAGTCTTGATGTTTTTATTCTCTTCCCTACCTCTCTTCCTTTTTATTTTTGAAACTAGGCTAACTTCGAACCTAAGTTGAGATTTGCGTACGAATAACATTTGAACAACTAGGAAATGTTTGGGAAATATGTAAAGAAAAATAATTGGCATAGAACTGTTAATAATTATGAAATTGGTTTGCGCATAATTCGGTACAACTTGTATATATGGAATTATAGACATAACTTGGATTAGAATTATAAACATAACTTGGATTAGAAATTATGGGTAATTGGAATATGTGCTATAATTCAGAACTTGAAATTGGGCTTGAATAAAAGAAGAGATAATGATCGCCTAAGACACGAGGTTAGATTCGGATTGCGGTAGAAGTCTACCCGTAACCGCCCGGCATATCCAGCAACCGCAAAATAGTAATCTAACGTGAGAGGTCGAAGGAAGAAATTAGAAGCGTAGTAGTGCCAAGACACGAGGTTAGATTCAGATTGCGGTAGAAGTCTGCCTGGAACCGCCCAGCATATCCAGCAACCGCAAATGGTAATACAATGTGGGAAGTCTTGCACAATTATGGATATAATGAATTAATGAACACTTAACTAGGATATGATAGATGGTAAGAGATAGGTATAATAAAATGGTTAAGTGGGTGACATAGGTGACATATGAAATATAATTAAAGCACTTAACCAAGATGAGACATGTGGGAAAACATGCGAATGATAATAAGGGGGTTAAGCGGGAAATCCTAGTGGGGACCAAGCGTAGGAGGGAAGCTTATGTAAAGTAAGCTCGAACTAGGCCGAGCACGGGACATGCTTACTGGGGTTGATTGTAAGAGGTCAAAAGAGCAAAGAGCGATGGCAACGCAAGTCCAACAGAGTCATGTGCGTGCGTGGGTCTGGGCTGGTAGGTAAGACGTTGTTGCATCGTGTAGGTATAAGCCATGCATTTTAGTAGTATCGGGTTGCCACTTTAGGGAGTGATACACCTTACTATGGGGCCAGCACGGGCATCTACGAGTTAGGGAGCCGATCGAATGGGGAGGGTAGTGGGTACAACTAGTGGGGGTAGGAGCAAGTGGGCACCTATGAGAGCAGCGACAAGTACATGAAGCTACCAATATTATGATTAGTAGGGAGGGATCACCTTTTAGTATGAGACTAGTATTGGTGCGGTGCAGGAAATATCTTATAGTGGTTATAACCACAATCGATGTTATACCTTGTTCATCTTGTTTACCTTGTCATACTTGCTTATGTTACAGTCATTTCTTATATCCATTTTATGTTCTTATCCTATTACTTTACTAATTATATTGTAAAAGTCACTGGACTTGCTAGACTTTATGTCTGACCCTTTTTGTTTCGCATCTTTTCTTTCCTCCCCCCCAAGGTTCTCAGGGTGGGGCTAGCGAGATTTGATTTGGATTTCTCTCGATTTGGATTTCTCTCTCTCTGCTGAAAGTGCTTGGAAGTGCTGAAAATAATGCTCAGCTTTGTTTCTCTTTCATATGGCATTTTGGAATGGGAATATGGTTTTGCTTTTATGTACTCTGATAATAATTTTGTTCAAGATGGATATTTGCGTACTTGGCTTTAGTATGTGGTTTTGATGTTGTAACTAGACATGTTTTGCTTTTCTGCTGCAATGAATAAATTTTGAATTTTTAAGTACCATTTTATGTATCTGTCTGTTGATGTTATGTTCTATACTCTTATAACGCTCCATGAAAGTTAATGCATTCCCTTAGTGAGTGACATTAATGGACGTGGGGTGTCACACGTAGTTTTAGAGCTGAAGGTTACCATAACAGAAGAAGGAAAAAGATTTTTGAAAGAAGTATTTTCAAAAACATGTTTTAAAGAAGATATTTTCAAGAGAAAGGTTTATTATGAAAAACATAATCCCCAAAATCCATATATCTTTCTTACGATTCTTTGTTTTGAATCTCTTCCATTTTCTTTTCAGCATGTCTGGGGAACCCGATATACCGGAGGGCGTACAAATACCAGGCTGGTTCAGAAGGTATCTGGAGGCTAGGGCTACTGCCGCAGGCCCAGTAAACGTTCCTCCACCCCAGCTGCAGCCATTGTTCCACCTCTTCCTCGACGTGTAGATGCTTTTTCTAAGATATGTAAGGACTTTCGTGCGATGGGCGGAAAATCGTTTTATGGGACTGAGATGTTTGTTGAAGCTAGAAATTGGCTCAAGGAAGTGGAGGACTTGTTTGGTCTCTTTGAGGTAGATGATGGAAGGAAGGTTCAACTAGCTGCTTGGTTAATGAAGGATGAAGCTTCATTTTGGTGGGAGGTCACGAATGGAGAACGTGCAGTGGAGACACGGATGGATTTCAGACAGAGGTTCGAGTTGAAATTTCTTTCACAAACAGAAGAAAGTTTATACATGGAGAGGTTCTTGGCTTTGAAACAAGGAAAATTTTCTGTTAAGGAGTATGTTAACAAGTTTAATCAATTGGCGAGATTTGGTTTAGAGTTGGTGAGCACGCCGCATAAAAAAGCCTTAAGATTTGCTAAGGGCTTGAACGAACCGCTTCACGGGTTGGCTATGTCCCACATTCCTATGGGGGCTACTTTCGAGAAACTTGTTGTTATGGCATTGATGAATGAAGTGGAGAAAGGTGCTAAAATGGATAGGACACGGGATAAGAAAGTGGATCTAAAAAAGGCACAACAAAAACAACAAAAGAAAGGCGGTAAGGATAACAAGGGCCAAGAGAAAAGGAAGTGTCACAATTGTGGAATACTTGGCCACTTAAAGAAAGACAGTAGAAAAAAGAAGAAGTCTGGCTGTTACCATTGCGGTGAGGCAGGACATATGATTAAAGATTGCCCGAGGAGGCAAGGACAAGGGCAAGGGCAAAGGACAGGATCTACTTCTGGAGGGCAGGTTCATGCTCTCATGGCACTGGGGCAAGGAGGTAGAAATATTTCTATCGAAAGATTGATTTTCATTTTTGATCATCCTGTTCTAACTTTGTTTGATTCTAGCGCTTCACATTTGTTTATATCTACTTCATTAGTTGAAACTTTTCACCTAAGTACTAGTTTAGTTATGGACCCCATTGTAGTCTCAAATCCTATTGGTGGTTCGGCCCATTTATCTATGGTTTGTCGGGATTTGATAGTTTCTATCTTGGGTGTTAAGTTTGAATGCAACGCCTACGCTCTAGGTTTCATGGGTCATGATTGATTCTAGGGATGGATTGGCTAGCCAGGTATGGTGCCATCCTAGACTGTGAAAGGAGGGTAGTTAGATTGTTGACTCGTTGTGGAAGGACCCTTGATATTTCTTGTGACACTAGGGGTTCAGTGATGCTTAGCTACCTAGAATCACTTGACGCATCCATCGATGATTTGCAATTTGTTCGAGTAGTCCGTGAGTATGATGACGTCTTTGATGAGGTTCGGGGTTTACGCCTGAGGCACGAGATAGACTTCCGTATAAACTTAGTAGATTATGCAAAGCCAGTTGCATTGCCAGTGCGCCACATGGCTCCGAGAGAGAGGAAGGAACTCAGTAAACAAGTAAGGGAGCTGCTTGAGAAAGGGTTCATAAGAAGAAGCATTTCGGAGTGGGGGTGCTCCAGTTGTTTTTGCTATGAAGGCAGGCGGTTCGCTTAGATTATGCGTGGACTATAAGGAGCTAAATAAACTCACGAAGAAAAATAAACACCCATTGTTGTATATAACATAGTTGTATACACAATTATAATGATTTTTGTTTGATGATAACAACCAAATATATTTTATTATTAAATGTGTTTGTACTGGTATGCTACACAACAAACAGGAATACAATATTTCTGTTTAAATAAAATACAACAATACAAATTTCAATAGTCACACAGTGTTTTATTTGAACAGGATATTTTATTTCAATATCAAACAGTACAGTATTACAACTCCACTATTTACACATCACTGTTATACAATTCAGTTCATATTCAAATTCATATACATACACAACTCTCACTACAACTCTTTGTCACTTATTTTTACATACTTACACAACTTCATTGACACTACACAGTACTGCTTCAGTCTTCTGTCTCTGTCTTCTGCAAGTCAGTCCAGTCACCATCTTCATACCTGTCGTACACATAAACACACATAGAGCATCTGGAATGAACATAAATAATTTCATACTCTAGCAAATATTATTTTATTTTTAAAATATTATTTGCCTCAGTTTTCTGGTGTGTTTCTCATCATTTTTCATGACTTGATCTGATTCATCTGTGTCTAGGTAGATAGTTTATATATATGCAGGGACAGGAAAATCCATTCAGATGGCTATATGTACACACGTGCATGAATATACATGTGTGCACTGCCTCGCCAATCAGAATGTAGTGTGCAGTTGTGGAGCAGCCACATGGACCGTGCTCGACACAGTGCAAATGTCAAGTACAAACAGCCCAAACAAAACAGCCTACATGAAAGCAACTCAACAATCGAACAAAGTCAACACAGCTCAAAGATTCAAAACAAAAGTGGTCGAACAAACATGAACAGCCCAAACATTTTAGTTCAGCATGATGAGACAAGTCAGTTTGGCAAAATGGTGATCAAATACAAGTACAAGTGCACACAGATTCAAGTATATAGTGCAACATGTGTAGACAGTGGTGAAACATGGCACATACTCAAATGGGCCAACATAGATGAAACTTAGCAGTTCAGTATGGTGATCAAAACAAGTTACACAGCAATAAACCATCATAAGTGTACATGCAAGCAGCTAAATAGTCAAGAGAGTTTGCAGCAAGTTCATGTGGTCATAGAAGCATGAAACAACACAATGTCATCATGAAACAACTATGTTCAAATCAGCATGGTGAATGAAGTTCAAAGCATAGCAAATAATGACATGCAGCAGTGTCTACACAAGTGCAAATTGGTGCACCAGGAAAATCAGTTTTGGATGTAGAAGATAATGATGGATGGAACAATTCTGTGATGTGCATACATTTGCACATGTCATCATGTACATGCAAGTGCCAGTTTTACAATAGCATGGTCAAAGAACAATGTTTCAGCTATTCACAACATTTTAGCACATACACAGGTTAGCATATATGTCGAGGACATGTCAACATATATTTATATATGGATGGTGTTCACAAGATTGATCAACACATATAGTAGCTAGCATGAATGTTCAGAATGCAACAACAGTTTTTTTTTAAAGTTAGAAATGTGTACATGGTGGACAAGATCTAAACAGTGCATGGAGCAATCAAACATGCAGGTAGCTGAAAGTGGATGAGCATCATGGTCAACATAGCGGAGCAACAGAATTTAATGGCCACAGCAGTACAACTCAACAGCAAATATGCAGTGAACTCTCAACACGAACAAATGGAAGGAAAACAAAATTCTTTTAAAAAAGAAGATTAATTGAGCTTCCTTAATTACAGCATTTAATCGTTGATTATTTTTTGGGCAAGAAATGGAATACAAAAATCTCTGCATACATGGAAATCTAATTTGTATTTCTGAATTCCTATATGGACAAAGAGTAAAATTGCAAATCAGTTTTTCAGAAATGAAGTAGAGTTTTATGGCAATTTTTTTTAATCAGGAATTTACAGTGGGGACAAGGTTTCTTAAAGAAAAAAGAATTAGGTCTTGGTTTTCTTTTTGTTTCCAGTTTTAAACACACAAAGGCCAACAAATATTTGTTTCCAGCTTTAAGTTTTTTTAGAAATTTCATTCAAGGAAAACAAATCAATATTATTGGACAAATGTTTAAAGATTTTCCAGAAGTGAAGCAAGCATTTTTGGAAATTTTTTTGGGACAGCAATCAAACAATTTCCATTTTTATCAATAGATTCAGAAATTCAAGCCAAGCAAAATTAGAGGGTCAAGCCAGATTTATTATTCGAGTGCAGTCCCAGAAAGTAATTCATGACATGTTTTTTATTCAAGGAAAACAAATTCTAGAAATCATCATTTTACCAAATTCATAGAGGAAAAAGAAATGGTCCATAATTTCTCAAGTATATCAAAGCCGTGGAAATCAGAGAGTAAAAATCACACAAATTTCTCATTTAATCGAAGGAACAAAAGGGGAAACCGCAAATATCAGGCCAAGTCACTTTTATACGAAATCAAAGAGTGTTTAGGGATGATTAACCCTATATATACACGCATTACATCATTGGCAAGAGGATCGAAACCCACACAATCAATTCAAGCATTTTAAAGCAAGAAATTTCAGAAAAACTCATAGTTTCGATTGAGTGCCAGAGAGGGAAATTCCAAATCGAAGCACCAGAGAACAACACCACGTGAAGCTCATTCGAGATTACATCTTCTCTCAGCAAATTCAACCGACCTCAATTTGATTTGGAGAATTCAAAGGAAAACCCTAGTTCAAAGGAGCCGCCGCCATTTCTGTTCAAAGAAAGCAAAGTGATCGAGTGAAATAGAGAGGGGTGCACAAATTAACAAAGGGCCGGCCATGTTTCTACTTATTAAAAAGGGGATAACCCTTTTATATTAACTCCTAGGGGTTTTTATTTAATTTGTGTATTGTTTTTTTATTTTGTGTTGTAAAACAATTCTGAACAGTTTACTAGAATCTGTAAAAACTAGGGATACGGATTATGGATTTGTAATTTGGGAAAAAAATCTGGTCTAGGGTATATAGATCAGTCTACGGTTTTGAGCGTAGGGTTAGGACAGGAGCAGGCACTGCGAGTTTACATGGGATTGTAAGCGGGATCTGTTTTTAACACCTAGTAGAAACCTTAGGAATGCAGCAGTAGGCAGGATTTTGCCGAAGCTGGGTATCTTTGTGTGTTATTTCCTTTCTGCATTTTATTTCTTCTGTATTCTGTAATATGTTTATTATTTAATATCCTGTCGAATTTTTAATATCACGTAAAAACTGCGAAAAACCCTATTCACCCCCCCCCTCTAGGGTTATTCTAGATCCATCAAGTGGTATCAGAGCTTGGTTTTCTTTAACCCTAGAATCATGGATCCTAGTTGTCAGTCTTCTGAGAATCAGTCCAGTCGTATTCCATCTATTTTCAATGGTACAAATTTTTCAAATTGGAAATTAGAAATGGAATTATATTTAAAATCTGTTGATATTAAATGTTGGGATACTGTTATTAATGGTTATGATATGTTCACTAGGAACGATATTGGATTTAATTCTCGTGTTATTCACACTTTGTATTCTTATATTGATGATGTCCAATATAACCTTATCTCTCATTGCTTGACTACGCAGGAAATATGGAATTTTCTCGATACAAAGTACAGAAAGATTGACAATAGCAGATCAAAATCCAAAATGGTCAACTCAGATTCAGATCTATGCTCAGGAGAAGAAATGAATGAAAATTCAAGTAGATCAGACGATGGAGACTCAACAGACAATGAGACTGAAAGCTTCTCATATGAAGAATTGGTTTATATGTGTACTGATTTAACAAAAATCGTTGATAAACTCCATCGTAAAAACAAATCTTTAAAATCTAAAAATCACGAGTTAAATAGCAAAATTAACTGTTTGGAATCTGATTTTACAAATGTCACTAAATTAGAAAATTATGAGTGTGGAAATTGTTTGAAATTGAAAACTGACCTCGTTCATCTCAATAAAAATATTCAAAGGCTTAAAGAGGAAATTTTGATTTTAAAAGATAACGAGGTTGAGCTAAAAGATTCAAACAATTCTTTGCAAAAAGAATTTAATAACTTTAAGGCCATCAAAAATTCCAAACATGAAATTGCTGAAAAAGAAAGCTTGTTGAAAAGTGATTTAATTTTAAACAAGCTTGAAAAAGAGATTGAAAATTTCAAGAAACTTGAATTTGAATCTAAAATCTTTGAGTCAAAGACAAAAATCAAACTTCTTGAAAACGAAAATTTGTTTTTGAAGCAAAATGATACTAAAAGGAGAAAGATCAACATTAATCGTTGTTTAAATCTGATAAAAGAAAATTCTGATCTTAAATCCAAAATTCAACGATTAGAATCAACTTTGGACAAATTTTCTACTGGGGAAAAATCGTTGAATATTCTGTTACAAAACCAATTTTCAGTTGGACATAAACAAGGTCTTGGTTTTGGAAAAACAAGTGGGTTTGAAAAAGTGAATTCTTGTGATTTTAAAAGTCCTTCAAACTACTTTGAAAATATTCGTTTGAAAATTTGAATTCAAATAATTTGAAAGGTTTTTTAAATCGGAAGCGAAATGAGAATTTGTTTGATAATAATCCATCTAAACCATTTTGGAACCCAAAAGGAAATACAGTGAATTCATCAAAATTTAGACAGATTTGGGTCCCTAAAGGTACTTTGGAAAATTCTGATGGATTGTTATATAAACAAGTTTGGGTACCAAAACATATGAATCCAACTATGAGTGGTTTTACTAATTTCGTTAGACCACCCAATCCTTTAAACTGTTAGGTACCGAAGATGGGTGAGGAACTGCTGTGCTGAAAGGAAATTTGAAATCAAGCTGGTATATAATTCTGTATCATTTACAGTTCCGTTAGCCAAGATATGTTGAGGTAGAGATTTATTTACTCGCGTCAATTTCAGGTATAACCTCTAAACTCAATCTTTGTAAATATTTTTTTTCTTTTACCTTGTGTATTCCTCCTTCTACCCCTTCTATCTATTTTCTTTATCTCTAATGTTTTGTTTTGACTCTACCATATACTTTTGTCTTTCTTTTGATGGTAGAATTCATATTTTTGGAAATCCACTTTAATTGAATAGAACTCTGATGTTTTAATTATTTCCAGATCTTGAATTCAAATTTGTAAATATTTCTACAATTATTTTGAAGTTTATTTTTTTCTTTCTGAATTCATAACGGTGTTGATGCATTAATATCATATCTTGAACACTGCCATTTCGAATTCTAAATTTTTGAAGATCTGAATAATTAATGAAATTTCACACACTTATGCTGCTTTGAGTTTCTTCCAATTCATTTTGGAAATGCTTAAAATATTATACTCATTACAGTACTCTACTTCTTATCATTCATGATAATTTCATTATTTTTCATATTGGCTTGAATAGTTTAAATTGTCTTGGATCAGTGATACATCTTGAAATTTATCTTTATTCATGATTATTATGGTTGAAATCAGTTTTTTTGAAATCATCTGAAACTCTTGATATTTTGAATATCACATACCACTTAAATTTGAAATTATCAATTTTGTGTGAATAATTCTTTATATCTCAAACTTGACTTTGCTTCAAGTGATTTCAAATAAATTATTTTTAATTTTATTATATCATGAATATCTCTCAAGTTTGATGTAAATTGTAACACCCCACTCCCGCTATGGTCACTCGCTAAGGGAATGCCATAACATCGGTGGAGTATTCTTAAGTGAATATAGAACAGAGAAATTACAGCAAGACCGATATAAGTAATACTTGAAAATTTAAAACATCATTTCATTGCAGCGGAAAGTAAAACATGTTTGGTTACATCACAAAACCATAATAAGAGTCAAGTACAAAATATCCATCCTGATAAATAAAAATACATAATCCCAATACATGAACTGATAGCCATAAAAGAAAAGGGTAAGCTGAGCTCTACATCTAGGGTCCAAGCTCCAAGAGAGTAATAAAAGCAGCCTGATCAAAGCCCACTCGTGCTGGGCCCACTCTGAGAACCTGAGGGTTGGGAAAAAGATAAAAACAACGGGGTCAGACATAAGTCTGAGCGAGTCCTATAACTTTAACAATGCAATCATTAAAGTAATTAGGGTATGATATAACTTGGTACGGTGTGACTGGGGATAAATGACTACACTCAGTAGCCAATCAGACTTAGAATGAACTAAGATAACGATAAAGACGCATTTACCCACCCAAGGATAATTACTACACTGCACCACACCAGTCATTCCTACTTAAAGGTTGATCCCTCCCAAGGACTTAGTAAATTTACCCAGTAGTTTCGTGTACCCCTAGCTGACTACATAGGTGCCGCCTGCCCCTATCTCCACTAGGTGTACCCACTACTCCCAAGCGATCGGCTCCCTACCGTAGATACCCGTGCTGGCCCCACAATGGGGTGTATCACTCCCCATAGTGGCAACCCGATACAACAAATGGTGCACGGCTTATATCTACACAATGCAACAACGTCTTACCTACCAGCCCGGGTCCACACACGCATATGAAACCCGTTGGACTCGCGTTGCCACCGCTACCCCGTTTTGGCCTCTTATAGTCAAGCCCAATATGCGTGTCCCGTCCTCGACTTGGGTCGAGCCCACAAAGATACGTTTGGGATATTGGTTGAAATGGGCCCCCACAAGCTACCCACCTAAGCTTGTCATTTCTAGTGTATACCACTTAACCCTTTAATCATGTTTTAATTACATGTTCCACTTTGGTTAAGTATTCTAATCGTATTTTCTATTGCCACCCAAGGCAACCACTAGATTTCCACATGCCACCCAAGGCACCCACTTAACCCCTCATGTCCCTCTACATGCTAATATGGTTAAGTGTTTCTTAATTAATTAATTAAGATCATGACCTCATAAAGACCTCTCACATTAGACCACCTTTTACGACTGCTGGATATGCCGGTTGGGTCCGGGCAGACTTCCGTCATAAAAGGGTCTAACCTCATGTCTTTACTTTAATCACGTATTTAATTTATGACTAAGACCCCTCACATTGGGCCAATCATTTGTAGCTGCTGGATTTGCCGGTCGGTTCCAGGCAGACTTCCGCTACAAAAGGGTCCAACCTCGTGTCTTAGTTGATTAATTACACCTAATTAATCCCCCCCATAATTTGTATTAATTATCCCTAATTAATTACACATTTTTAAGAATATGGGTAGACCTAACTCAATAGGTAAATTCCCAATTCCATAGTATGGGTAGACCTAACTTAATAGGTAAATTCCCAACTCCATAATATGGGTAGACCTAACTAAATAGGTAAATTCCCAATTATGTCCATTCATTTTATGTTATGCTTAAGCATACCAACTTTACACATTTCTATTAAAATGCATATTAACCCCATCGTTTCCCACGTAATTTGCTCTCATGACATGACATATAAATGGGAAGATTCACCATAAATGTAATGGGTTCAACTTAGCACAACATTGGCATTTACATGGGTTTAAAAGGTGTCAACTTGCATCATAACATTAAACCCAACTAGCACAAATCATTAACCCAAACTTGCATATGAATTTGCATGTAAACTTGCATATGAACTTGCATATCATGTCATACATAGAGGCAAACTTGCATATGTTATGCATATCATAAAAAGAGACAAACTTGCATATGAACTTGCATATGAACTTGCATATCATGTCATACATAGAGGCAAACTTGCATATGTTATGCATATCATAAAAAGAGACAAACTTGCATATGAACTTGCATATAAACTTGCATATCGTGTCATATCATAAAGGCAAACTTGCATATGTTATGCATATCATAAAAAGAGACAAACTTGCATATGAACTTGCATATAAACTTGCATATGAACTTGCATAACACATCATATCATAAAAAGAGACAAATTTGCATATGAACTTATAACATATGACAACCACAACTTGCATAGATCCACATTTACATCCATAGCCTCCTAATATCCTATCCTAATTAGTTTAGCAATTGCTTGCTAAAGGCATAGGAACTCACAAATAACTAATTAGCACTCCAATGAGGAAGATTAAGTTGCTAGAGTGGATTAGGACTTGATTAGAGTTGATTTGAGATGCCAACTTCCTCTCAAATTTGGTGGAGGCTCCTTCTAGTTTTGATTTGACGGCATGAGGCCCTTGAATCTATTTTTAGTATGAATTAGGGTAGTGTTAGGGTGTATTTATAGATTAGGCAAGTGTTTTAGGCCATTAGATTAACCCTAAATTAGATTAGGACCATCAGATCTCGGAAGCTTTTAGAGAATAGCCCAAAACACAGCCAAACCCTAAAATGGTGCACCAGGCCAGCCAGGGTCAAACCAGAAAGCTGTGCAGGTTTCTGGCTCGACACGGGCGCACTTCCCAAGTGCGCCAGTGTAATTTTGTGTTGGCGCACTTCACAAGTGCGCCAGTGCATTCTGGCTTGTTTTCGGTTTTTCTGCCTAACTTCGTTCGTCCATATCTTCTTCATACGGATCCGATTTTCGAAAACTCAGACTCTATTTCGCGTATTTTTCCGAGACGAACGCAATGGTGCAACCCGTTTCCCCTAATTCCCACATATGGGATTAGTTATTCTTTAATTTGTGAATGTTAATATTAACTGAAATTCGGGGTGTTACATAAATGATCTGAATTTTCTCTTGTGCTTGTCAGAAATATTTTGGAAAATTCCTTTGAAAATCCAGCCTTGAAATTTACTGATATTTCATGATTATTTGATTTGAATAGTTGTTTGTTTAAAATCATTTGAAATTAGTGATTTATTGAATCTCACACATATCTTGAATCTGAAATTAATAATCTAGTGTGATCGATTCATTGAATCTTGAGTTTTTCATATTCCTCAAATGATTTCAAATAAATGGTATTTTTAATCTTGAATCATGAATCATCTGTTATGACCTTCTGAAATAATCTGTGAAACATCTTCTCTTGACAAATTCATTTTTGAAACCATTTTGTGTGCTGCCCTGACAATGATTTAGAAATTTCTTTTTTTGTGGTTTGTCTGCTGCTCTGATAAAAGGAACCACTTTTGAAAATGATTTTTGAAACTCCTTACTTTTGGCCAAAACTAGTTTTTGCTCTGATATTGTTTTTCAAATAACTGCTTGTTCTTGTCTACAACTCTGATAAACGTGCCAAACTTGTAATCATGTCTGCTTGGACCTTATGATTGAATCTCTGTTTGTCTGTGATATCCTGGTTTGTCTCAGGTGTTTTGTTACAATCCTCATTAATAGGGACACCAAGTGGTATCAGAAGTGCCTTATATTTGTCTCACTCATCTGTACTTAGATTCTAATCTTCACCTTGTATAGATCCACACACTCTTTTTGCCTTGTACAAATTTTTCCCTCTTTTTCTGTATAAATCTCCATGTCCCTCTTGTAATTGATTTTCAATTTTAAGATTATTTATTGATTATTCATTCAGAAATTGAAATCAATATCCAAATTGAACTGTATTTATAATTCATCAAAATTATTATTAGAATTTGAAATTGTGATGAATTGTGACTGCAGTATATTTCACATCAAGAGGAGATTTTATTTAGATTTTCATGATGGTTGAATAATTATTATAATATCCTTGAATTGGCAATTATTTCATGACTATCTTCTTTATCTACCATCATTCTGTCATCCATCTGTTTTTTATATTAATGAGGAGAGTTTAATATTTTTTAAAATCTTTTTAAATAAACAGTAAAAATATTTGTGATAGAAATTGGACTATGTTATTATTCAGAATTAGTGATAATTAAAATTTTCCAATGATCTCAGTACAGTTGATCATATTTCATAATATAATTAATTTAGAAATTTATTTCAAAGTCCATTTCTATAACTACCACCGTTTCTATCACCCATATTAGTTTTGTACACCGAGTAGTTTTTTCTTTTAAAGCCGAAATGATAAATATATATATATAATATATATAATTGTGTCTCTAACCTCATTTAAAAATCCAAGCTCTGGTCATGCATGGTTAAGAGACAACTTATAATTTAAGCTGCGACTGACCACATTTAAAAATCCAAGCTCTGGTTATGCGTGGTCAATGTGCTCTTAAATAAATTAAAAAAATGTGCTATAAATTGAAATTGTTCTGAAATTCTCCTTTGTGTATAAACCAGCCTATCAATCCATTTTCTATCTGTGAAATGTGTCGAAATCTTATGACGTATTATGATTTGTTGATTGATGGGTATTGGGATTTGAGATTATTTGTTTTTTGTCACTTAAATTGAATTATTAACTATAGTCCAAATCCATCAATGTTTTTGTGCTCAATTTTATAAAATTCTTTTGAAAATAATTGGAAATAAATATATTTGAAACTCTCTCCATTATATAAATTTCATCATAAATCCGTCATTCTATACAATGTGAAATATGCCACTAGATCTTAGTTTATTTTGATTTTTGTTTGACTGATTGAGATTTATGATGAACGTTCTTCCTCTTAAGATGATATTATATTTGTTAGTCATTTTTTATCTATATTTTAAATTCTATATCCTTTTGATGATAACAAAAGGGAGAGAATGGATTGAGTTTTTGATTTATGATTGAATATTTTATAAATATTTTTAATTTTGAAAATTCACTATTATTCAATTCATAGTTCATTTCACTCATGCACATTTTATAGGGGGAGTTTCCTGCTGTAGGGGGAGCTACTAAATAGGGGGAGTTCAAAATTCACTGTCAAACACATTTATTATATTCAAAATCTTTTATTTGTTTGTCAACATCAAAAGGGGGAGATTGTCGTATATAACATAGTTGTATACACAATTATAATGATTTTTGTTTGATGATAACAACCAAATATATTTTATTATTAATTGTGTTTGTACCGGTATGCTACGCAACAAACAGGAATACAATATTTCTGTTTAAATAAAATACAACAATACAAATTTCAATAGTCACACAGTGTTTTATTTGAACAGGATATTTTATTTCAATATCAAACAGTACAGTATTACAACTCCACTATTTACACATCACTGTTATACAATTTTGTTCATATTCAAATTCATATACATACACAACTCTCACTACAACTCTCTGTCACTTAGTTTTACACACTTACACAACTTCATTGACACTACATAGTACTGCTTCAGTCTTCTGTCTCTGTCTTCTACCGGTCAATCCAGTCACCATCTTCATACCTGTCATACAGAGAAACACACACAGTATCTGGAATGAACAGAAATAATTTCATACTCTAGAAAATATTATTTTATTTTTAAAATTTTATTTGCCTCAGTTTTCTGGTGTGTTTCTCATCATTTTCCATGACTTGATCTGATTCATCTGTGTCTAGGTAGATAGTTTGTATATATGTAGGGATAGGAAAATCCATTCAGATGGCTATATGTACACACGTGCATGAATATACATGTGTGCACTGCCTCGCCAATCAGAATGTAGTGTGCAGTTGTGGAGCAGCCACATGGACCGTGCTCGACACAGTGCAAATGTCAAGTACAAACAACCCAAACAAAACAGCCTACATGAAAGCAACTCAACAATCGAACAAAGTCAACACAGCTCAAAGATTCAAAACAAAAGTGGCCGAACAAACATGAACAGCCCAAACATTTTAGTTCAGCATGATGAGACAAGTCAGGTTGGCAAAATGGTGATCAAATACAAGTACAAGTGCACACAGATTCAAGTATATAGTGCAACATGTGTAGACAGTGGTGAAACATGGCACATACTCAAATGGGCCAACATAGATGAAACTTAGCAGTTCGGTATAGTGATCAAAACAAGTTACACAGCAATAAACCATCATAAGTGTACATGCAAGCAGCTAAATAGTCAAGAGAGTTTGCAGCAAGTTCATGTGGTCATAGAAGCATGAAACAACACAATGTCATCATGAAACAACTATGTTCAAATCAGCATGGTGAATGAAGTTCAAAGCATAGCAAATAATGACATGCAGCAGTGTCTACACAAGTGCAAATTGGTGCCCCAGGAAAATCAGTTTTGGATGTAGAAGATAATGATGGATGGAACAATTCTGTGATGTGCATACATTTGCACATGTCATCATGTACATGCAAGTGCCAGTTTTACAATAGCATGGTCAAAGAACAATGTTTCAGCTATTCACAACATTTTAGCACATACACAGGTTAGCATATATGTCGAGGACATGTCAACATATATTTATATATGGATGGTGTTCACAAGATTGATCAACACATATAGTAGCTAGCATGAATGTTCAGAATGCAACAACAGTTTTTTTTAAAGTTAGAAATGTGTACATGGTGGACAAGATCTAAACAGTGCATGGAGCAATCAAACATGCAGGTAGCTGAAAGTGGATGAGCATCATGGTCAACATAGCGGAGCAACAGAATTTAATGGCCACAGCAGTACAACTCAACAGCAAATATGCAGTGAACTCTCAACACGAACAAATGGAAGGAAAACAAAATTCTTTTAAAAAAGAAGATTAATTGAGCTTCCTTAATTACAGCATTTAATCGTTGATTATTTTTTGGGCAAGAAATGGAATACAAAAATCTCTGCATACATGGAAATCTAATTTGTATTTCTGAATTCCTATATGGACAAAGAGTAAAATTGCAAATCAGTTTTTCAGAAATGAAGTAGAGTTTTATGGCAATTTTTTTTAATCAGGAATTTACAGTGGGGACAAGGTTTCTTAAAGAAAAAAGAATTAGGTCTTGGTTTTCTTTTTGTTTCCAGTTTTAAACACACAAAGGCCAACAAATATTTGTTTCCAGCTTTAAGTTTTTTTAGAAATTTCATTCAAGGAAAACAAATCAATATTATTGGACAAATGTTTAAAGATTTTCCAGAAGTGAAGCAGGCATTTTTGGAAATTTTTTTGGGACAGCAATCAAACAATTTCCATTTTTATCAATAGATTCAGAAATTCAAGCCAAGCAAAATTAGAGGGTCAAGCCAGATTTATTATTCGAGTGCAGTCCCAGAAAGTAATTCATGACATGTTTTTTATTCAAGGAAAACAAATTCTAGAAATCATCATTTTACCAAATTCATAGAGGAAAAAGAAATGGTCCAGAATTTCTCAAGTATATCAAAGCCGTGGAAATCAGAGAGTAAAAATCACGCAAATTTCTCATTCAATCGAAGGAACAAAAGAGGAAACCACAGATATCAGGCCAAGTCACTTTTATACGAAATCAGAGAGTGTTTAGGGATGATTTACCCTGTATATACACGGGTTACATCATTGGCAAGAGGATCGAAACCCACATAATCAATTCAAGCTTTTCAAAGCAAGAAATTTCGGAAAAACTCACAGTTTCAATTGAGTGCCAAAGAGGGAAATTCCAAATCGAAGCACCAGAGAACAACACCACATGAAGCTCATTCGAGATTACATCTTCTCTCAGCAAATTCAACCGACCTCAATTTGATTTGGAGAATCAAAGGAAAACCCTAGTTCAAAGGAGCTGCCGCCATTTCTGTTCAAAGAAAGCAAAGTAATCGAGTGAAATAGAGAGGGGTGCACAAATTAACAAAGGGTCGGCCATGTTTCTACTTATTAAAAAGGGGATAACCCTTTTATATTAACTCCTAGGGTTTTTTTATTTAATTTGTGTATTTTTTTATTTTGTTTTGTAAAACAATTCTGAACAGTTTACTAGAATCTGTAAAAACTAGGGATAAGGATTACAGATTTGTAATTCGGGAAAAAAAATCTGGTCTAGGGTATATAGATCAGTATACGGTTTTGAGCGTAGGGTTAGGACAGGAGCAGGAACTACGAGTTTACATGGGATTGTAAGCGGGATCTGTTTTTAACACCTAGTAGAAACCTTAGGAATGCAGCAGTAGGCAGGATTTTGCCGAAGCTGGGTATCTCTGTGTGTTATTTCCTTTCTTCATTTTATTTCTGCTATATTCTGTGATTTGTTTATTATTTAATATCCTGTCGAATTCTTAATATCACGTAAAAACTGTGAAAAACCCTATTCACCCCCCCAGGGTTATTCTAGATCCAACACCCATTACCGAGGATAGATGATTTGTTCGATCAGCTGGTTGGTGCTTCATTTTTCTTGCAGTTGGACTTAGCTATAGGATTTCATCAGTTGAGGGTAGCTGAGGATAGTATAGATAAGGCTGCTTTTAGGACTCCCGACGGTTTCTTCGAGTGGCTCGTCATGCCTTTTGGTTTGATGAATGCACCTGCATATTTTGTAGACTTAATGAGTAGGGTGTTTAGAGAGTTTCTAAACAAGTTTGTTGTAGTCTTTGTGGATGATATCTTGATATTCTCTAGAAGTGAGGAAGAACATGCCCTACATCTTAGGAAAGTATTAGAGACCCTTCGAGCACATCAACTCAAGGCTAAGTTCTCCAAATGCCATTTTTGGAGGAAGGAAGTGAGGTGCTTAGGACACGTGGTCTCTAAGGAGAGGATAGTAGTAGATCCCATGAAGGTGGTAGCAATCCAAGATTGGAAGGTTCCTAGAAATGTAACGGAAGTAAGAAGTTTTCTAGAGTTGGCGAGCTATTATAGGAATGTAACACCCTGTATTTTCTATGAATGTTAAAGTAACGAATTAAAGATTACTTAATTTTAAAAGTGGGATTTAAGGGAAACGGGTTACACCTTGCGTTCGTCTCGAAATTCTGCTTGGGATAATGTCCGAGTTTGTGTAAATCGGACAACGTATGAAGAAGTTATAAGCCGTAGAAGTTTGTATACACGCAAGGAAGTATATATATACACAAAATCATCTCCAGAACCAAAATAAGTCAAAGACGAGTGAGCGGGAAAGATCCCGCTCAAATGGTGTCGACCCCTCTTAAGGGGGGTCGACATAGGTGTCGACCTCCCTTAAGGGCGGTAGACATAGGTGTCGACCCACCTTAAGGGGGTAGACCCCTTCCGAGATCCAGTTCCTGTGACGATTTCTGTAGTTCTGAGCTGATGTGGCCTTCTCTGATTGGCCGGGTGACGAATTCTGATGTATTAGGGCTTATGTGTCGTACTATGATTAGCTGAGTGACACACTCATTGGTTTGGATGGCTCTGATTACTCCTAGACTGATCTAAAGGCTAGAATTAATCCTAGACTTCTATATAATCAACTCAAACCCTAAACCTAAACCACATAAACACATTCTATGAAGCCATCATGTTGTCTCTCTCTGAACTAGCGTAGCCTCCATCTTCTTAAAACTAGAATATCTTCTTCAACTAGAAATCAATTAGAAGAACATCAATAGTCTACATCAAAGGAATAGCTTAACAAATTCAGAAATCAGATTCCAAAATACTAGAACTGTTCTTTTTCTGTAAGTACAGTTATATTTCAAATTTAAATATATAAAAGTCATGACTAGAAATAAATCGAATCTAGAACTGTGCCTAATTGTGATTCTGATTCATGTTTATCCTTATGACAAATCTGAAATTAACTATGCCTATGGGACTATTGTGATCTGTACAATTGAACCTATCATATTGTATATTAATTTGGTGATGCTTTTATGTTATGTACATGTTCATAAACTATGTCATGTTCATATATGCTTATATGTTTAGATCTACATGCTTGCTTTTATGTTATGTTATGTACATGTTCATAAACTAATACATGTTCATATATGCTTATATGTTTAGATCTACACGTTTGCTTTTATGTTATGTTATGTACATGTTCATAAACTAAGTCATGTTCATATATGCTTACATGTTTAGATCCAAGTTAATACATATGTTTAAGATCTATGTAAATTCCTGTTCATATGCTTAAGATCTATGTTAATTGGATCCAACTCAATTACAAGTTCACATTGATATGCTTGATTAAGTTTGTATTGTTCATGAAAAATTTGTATTACACATACTTAGTTAGGTTCATGTTATTTTGTGATGTTAGAATGCTACATGTTCCTTTCTTTTCCCTTTTGTTTATGAGTTAGGCTAATTTGCGAGCCTAACGTTCTATGTAAATAATGCGAACAAATAACGGGGGGAAACGTTGGGATAAAACATTAAATTTACATGCTAATGGCATAGATTGTCTCATAATCATGTAAATGACTAATAGCATGAAATGGTATAATTTGTATACCATTAATTATGAACATAATTTAAATAGGAAATGTGACATGACGACACTTGTGGATAATTTACATATAAACTTGACATAAATGACGAATATGTAAATTAAATAAAGGAGGAACATGCCTACCCCGAGGTTAGATTGAGTTGTGGTGTGAAACTGCATGGAACCGCCCGGCACATCCAGTAACCGCAACAACACCTATCTAATGTGAGTGGTTAGTGCATCATGCCCAAGAAAAACCCAAGGTTAGATTGATTTGTGGTGTAAAACTGCCCGAAACCGCCTGGCACATCCAGTAACCGCAACAACACAGATCTAATGTGGGAGGTTGGTGCATTAATAAATCAATTAATGCTAATGAATATGACATGTTAAGAATGATAGGGTTAAGTTAACAAAGGCAACACTTAACCGATATAACATGATGTATGGTAGGGTTAAGTAACACAAGAAGGCAACACTTAACCAATATATAACATGATGTATGGTAGGGTAAAGTAATGCAAGAAGGCAACACTTAACCAATATATAACATGATGTATGGTAGGGTTAAGTAACACAAGAAGGCAACACTTAACCAATATATAACATGGTGTATGGTAGGGTTAAGTAACACAAGAAGGCAACACTTAACCGATATAACATGATGTATGGTAGGGTTAAGTAACACAAGAAGGTAACACTTAACCAATATATATAACATGATGTATGATAAGGTAAAGTAACACAAGAGAGCAACACTTAACCAATATAACATGATGAACGAGTGAGGTTAAGTTAATAGAAAACACTTAACCAATACAACATGATGTTTGGGTGGGTTAAGATAACATGAATGAGCAACACTTAACCAATATTACATGAACGAAGCAGATAGGGTTAAGGCAAGCTTAACCAATAATACGTATTGACTTCATCAATGGGAGGGTTAAGTACATCTCGCGTAGGTGGGTAATATTAGTATATATAGGCCCACAAACTTAACCATTAAATAAACATGCTTGAATCGGTGGGAGGGTTAAGTACATCTCATGTAGGTGGGTAATATTCGTATATATAGGCCCACAAACTTAACCAGTAGGAAACCCTAGTAACGGGGACCCATTTTAGCAGTAACCCACATTAATGTATCATGGTACCCTGAACTAGGCAGGGTGAGGCACGATTACTGGGCTGATTATCAGCAGTCAAAATAGCGGCAGGGGTACGTCAGTGTTGGTTCCGACGGTTTACGGGCGTGAACTTACTCCGGAGTGGGAAAAAGCAAGCACTGGGTACCAGTAGTTACACACTGTGTATCTTGAATCATGTCAGGTTTCTATCATAAGGATTGATACACCTTATGGTGGGACCAGCACAGGGTATCTACACACGCAAGAGAGGGCCGATTGACACAGACACATGGAACATTAATACAAGTAGGGATCCGATCGATAGGTAGTAAGGGTACATCTAACATCTTCGTGGAAATTAGGCTGATTGAGGTAAGATCCTCATATTAGATGTACACCTGAAGGCTACCACAATTGCGAGGATTGGGATCATGTTGTAATATTATCATTTTATACAAATTACTAGTTGGGACACTAGTTAAGCGGTGCAGAGATATAGAAATCAGGATAACAGGGTAGTAGCGAAGCAAAGAAAGAGTAGAAGCACATTCAGTTTACCTTGTCTTAAGTTATCTTGTTTTATGGTATTGTCCTATTTTCAGTTTATTCATGTCATGATCCTTTATCTTGTTTACATGCTGAAAAATCACTGGACTTACCAGACTTATGTCTGACCTGTTTTCTTTCGTTTTCTTTTCTTCCGTCCCCCCCCCCCCAGGTAGTTAGGGAGGGAATAGCTCAGCTTAGTTTGGACCGTTTCTCTTTCCAAGCTCGGAGATTCTGTGATGTTTGGGTTGAAACATCTTATCTTTGGCTATGGCTGTGATTGCACTTTAATTTGGGGACTTATGCTACTTTGCTATGTTTTATGCTTCTTATATACTTGGAAGCTTTTGAATCAAGACAGAAGTTTTATGTAATACTTTTAAGTATGATTGAGCCAATTGTTGTAAAAGCTTGACTGAACTATGTTGCTTATAAAATGACTTTATTTTCCGCTACTTTATTTGTCTGTCTTGTAATTTATCCGCACCTCTTACCTATAACGCTTCACTGAAGTTAATGCATTCCCTTTGTGAGTGGCATTAATGAACATGGGGTGTTTCACTTGGTATCAGAGCTGAAGGTTATTAGATCAAATAAAAGATTTGAAAATTTATTTTCAAAACGGTTTTAAAAGAAGCATTTTCTAAAGAAAAGTTTAGATTTAAAGGCATGTCCCCCAAAGACGTATGCATTATCTTTTGATCCTCTGTTTGAATCCTTGTTTTCCTTCTTTACTGAGTCCCGGGGATCCTGGCTTTCTGGGAGGTAACCTCATCGCGGCATGGTTCCGTAGGCTTGATGAGACTACGACACATGTCAAATGGCGAAGAAATGCCCAACTTCCATATATAGCCGTAGTAGTTTCACCTACGGCTAATTTTCTTTCAAGCTTTATAGGGTTTTCCGTGCGATGGAGGCAGCTTTCAAGAGACTTGTCAACAAGTTACACAAAGATGGCAAAGATGATAATAAGGGAGTTTGGCTAAGGAACACAACCTAAGGATGAGAAACTCATGGATATGGACTTGGTTCATGAAGAAGGAAAGAATAGAAAAATCTAAGACAAGAGGAAATGTCGTTATTATGGTATAACGGGTCATATAATTAAGGACAAGGCAAGAACAAAGGACAGAATTTTCAGGAAGGCAAGTGCATGCTCTCACCGCCAGCGTACCTGAGAGAGAGGTAGTAAAGTTTCTTTCGAAAAAGTCTAGTTTTTCTTTTTGATCATCCTGTTAGTACCCTTTTTGATTTTAGCGCTTCACATTCGTTTATATCTATTTCCATAGTTGAGTCTCTACACCTTAGTGCTTGTATAGTAGAAGATCCCATTATTGTCTCAAATCCAATTGGTGGTTCGGCTCATTTATCTTTGGTTTGGAAGGGTTTGTTAATAGCTATATTAAGTATTGAGTCTAAGTGTAAAGCTTATGTTTTGATTTCATGGGCTATGAGTTGATTCTAGACATGGATTGATTAGCTAGTAATTGTGAAAGGAGGGTAGTAAGACTTTCGACTTGCCTCGGGAATACCCTCGAGATTTCTTGCGATCCTAAGGGATCAGTTTGTCTTAGCTACCTAGAATCACTTGATGCATCTATCGACGATTTGCGATCCGTTGGAGTATTCCATGAGTACGCAGATGTTCTTGATTAGGTTAGGGGTTTGTCCCTTGAAACATGAGATAGACTTCAGCATATATCTAGTTGGCAACGCAAAGCCAGTTGCATTACCTGTACGACATATGAATCCAAGGGAAAGGAAGGGCTCAGTAAACAAGTAAAAGAGTTACTTGAAAAATGGTTCATAAGGCGAAGTATTTCTGAATGGGGTGCTCCAGTCGTTTTCGTTACAAAGGCTGATGATTCACTTTGCTTGTGCATAGATGATATTTTGGAATGAGGAAGAACATGCTTTGCATCTAAGGGAAGTCTCGGATACCCTCCAAGCGCATCAACTTAAGGTGAAGTTCTCCAAAAATGCCATTTTTGGAGAGAAGTAAGGTTTCTTGGACATGTGGTGTCCAAAGGAGGGATAGCAGTAGATCCCGCAAAAGTAGTTGCGGTGCAAGACTGGAAGTCCCAAGGAATGCAACAGAAGTAAGAAGCTTTCTTGGACTAGCGGGCTAATATAAGAAGTTTATTAAGGACTTTGCGAAGGTATTAGCCCCACTTACAAGATTGACGAAGAAGAATCTAACCTTTTCTCGGGATATTGGTTGTGATGTCGCTTTCCAACAATCAAAGAGGGCTCTTATAACTGCCCAGTTTTGATTTTACCTTACGGTAGTAAAAGGCTTACGGTATACACGGATGCATGCGGCACGGGAATAGGCGCCATTTTGACGTAAGGGTAAGGTCGTAGCGGATGCCTTAAGAAGAAAAAGGTTGACTTCAAGTCCTCCTTATGTGAAAAGGAAAAGTTCAAAATACATATCAAACCTTGATTTAAAAACCTTCGGTTAAGTTAGTAGTCGGAATCGCTAAGAGTAAGACCAACGCTTTTGAATCAAATAGGGACTTTACAAAGAAAAGACTCTCAAATAGCTGACGCAGTGGATAAATTAAGTAGAGAAGAGACCTCTAGTCACCTTAATAAATAAGCTTGCAAGAAGCCATGAGTACGCAGTAATGTTCGAGCACCGCTTATCATCCTCTGATAGAAAGGGTGAATATGATTTTGGATGACCTTTTGAGGAAATGTTAGCATGACACGGCAGGAGTTGTAGTGCCAAGTATACTAGAAGAAGAAAAGGTGGAACGAGAGGCGATAGTGAAATGAGTTCCAACGCATATTTTGGAAACAGAAATTAAGAAGCTATGCAATCGTGAAGTTAAGACAGTCAGAGCAATATGGAGTGAAGCTCAAGAAGATGCGACTTAGAAGACTGAAGACTAGATACGCGCATCATACCCTTTTTGAGGGTATATTCTTGATCTCTCTTTTTCTTTAAAGTTTATTTGTTAGTCTTTATCTTTTAAGTATATCCTCTCGGTCCAATCCTTGATCCTTGGTAGAAACCAATGGATGTAAGCATGTATTCGAAACATGTTATGATTGATGGTTGCAAGTGGTTGCAAGTGATTACTAGTGGTTGCTCGTGGATGCATATACACACTCACACACTAGGTACTAGATCGGCTCAGTCACTTTCATATTACATATGCATATATGTGTGTATATATATATGGATTGAAACTTGATGTGTTATCATATGGATGTTGAATTTGTATGAATGATTGAGCACTCATGTAGAAGTTATAAAGTATGATTAGGAATAATTTCATACATGATGGACTCATAGCACTGACATAATTTGCACTAAGGAGGTCAACTGAAATAGTAGACCGCCGGATTTTGCATTAGATAAGGGCATGTACACACACTATGCATATGATCACGAAAGGATTAGAAATCTTTTTAATGATAATGGATGCTTTTGATTGATGGTTGAGTAGATGGATGTTGAATGTTAGGATACATTCTTCTTAACTTAGGTTTTACGGGCGTGCACTTACTCCGTAGTGGGAAAAAGCAGGCACTGGGTTCAAGTAGTTCCACACTGTACATCTTGAATCGTGTCGGGTTGCTATCATAAGGATTGATACACCTTATGGTGGGACCAGCACAGTGTATCTACATGCAAGAGAGGGCCCGATTAACATAGACACATGGAACATTAATACAAGTAGGGAGCCGATCGATAGGGTAGTAAGGGTACATCTAACATCTTCGTGGCAATTAGGCTGATTGAGGTAAGATCCTCATACTAGATGTACAGATGAAGGCTACCACAATTGAGGGGATTGGGATCACGTTGTAATATTATCATTTTATACAGATTACTAGTTGGTACACTTGTTAGGCGGTGCAGAGATATAGAAATTAGGATAACAGGGTAGTAGCGAAGCAGAGAAAGAGTAGAAGCGCATTCAGTTTACCTTGCCTTATATTATCTTAAGTTATCTTGTTTTATGGTATTGTCATATTTCCAGTTTATTCATGTCATGATCCTTTATCTTGTTTATATGCTGAAAAATCACTGGACTTACCAGACTTATGTCTGACCTGATTTCTTTCGTCTTCTTTTCTTCCATTTCCCCCGCCCCCCATGTAGTCAGGGAGGGAATAGCTCAGCTTAGTTTGTACCGTTTCTCTTTCTAAGCTCGGAGATTCCATGATGTATGGCTTGGAACCTCTTATCTTTGGCTATGGCTGTGACTGCACTTTAATTTGGGGACCTATGCTACTTTGCTATGTTTTATGCTTCTTATATTCCTGGAAGTTTTTGAATCAAGACAGAAGTTTTATTTAATACTTTTAAGTATGATTGAGTCAATTGTTGTAAAAGCTTGACTGAACTACGTTTGCTTATAAAATGACTTTATTTTCCGCTGCTTTATTTGTCTGCCTTGTAATTTATCTGCACCTCTTACCTATAACGCTTCACTGAAGTTAATGCATTCCCTTTGTGAGTGACATTAATGAACGTGGGGTGTTTCAAGGAAGTCCATTAAGGACTTCGCAAATATATCAGCCCCACTTACACAGTTGACGAAGAAGAACTTGACCTTTTCTTGGGATGTTGACTGTGACGATGCTTTTCAATGATTGTAGAGGGCGTTGACGACAGCTCCAGTTTTAGTTTTGCCGGGAGGGAGTAAACCATTCACCATGTATACTGATGCTTGTGGGGCAGGGCTTGGCGCAGTTTTGATGCAAGAGGGAAGGGTGATATGCTATGTTGGAAGGCAATTAAAGGTCCATGAGAAGAATTACTCTACCCACGACTTAGAGTTAGCTGCCATAGTTTTTGCGCTTAAGTCTTAGCGTCACTATTTGCTTGGAGAGAGGTTTGAGTTGTATACAAACCATAAGTCACTAAAATACTTGTTCTCTCAAAAAGATCTAAACTTAGGGCAACAGAGGTGGATGAAGTTCTTAGCATCCTACGATTTTGAGATTGCATATACCCTTTGCAAGGGTAACGTTGTAGCTGACGCCTTGAGCAGTAGGAGGTTGAATTTGAGTCCTTTGTTTTTCGAGCGACAGAGTTTAGAGTACATGTCTACCTTTGACTTTAGACCCTTTATCGATTATGTACTCGGTTTGTTGGCATCGTTAGAGGTACGACATACGCTTTTGGGACAGATAAGAGCGGCACAACGAGATGACCCACAGTTGATAGAGATAGTAGATAAGATCATAAGAGGGAAGTCTTTGAGCCATCTTAGTAGGTATACTACAGATGAAAAAGGTTGGTTGTGTAGGGATGGGAGACTTTGAGTATCATGAGACGAAAGCTTGAGGAGGACGGTCCTTGAAGATGCACATCGTTCTAAGATGACCATACATCCCAGTGGTGACAAGATGTATAGGGACATGAAGCGAGTTTTCTTTTGGGCTAGAATGAAGAAGGATGTGGCAGAGTTTGTTTCTAGATGCTTAGTGTGCCAGCAAGTCAAGGCTGAGCAAAAGAAGCCTGGTGGTTTGCTTCACCCTTTAGAAGTTCCGCTGCGGAAATGGGAAAGTGTTTCCATGGATTTCGTCGACGGGTTGTCGAGGTCAAGGAAGGGTAATATGGGGATTTGGGTAGTAGTAGATAGACTTACCAACAGTGGCCATTTCGTTCCCGTTAAGAGTAAAAGAATAGCGGCACAGTTATCATCTGTTTATCTCTGAGAGATAGTTCGTCTACATGGCATACCTTCTAGCATCATAAGCGATTGATATCCCATTTTCACTAATGAGTTTTGGAAGAGCCTGCAAGACGCAGTAGGAACGCAATTGTGTTTGAGCACCGCTTATCACTCTCAGACGGATGGTCAAATAGAAAGAGTGAATAGGATTCTAGAAGATCTTTTGAGGTTATGCATCTTGGACTTCGGAGGGACATGGGAGGAACACCTTCCATTAGTAGAGTTCGCCTACAACAACAGCTATCAGACTAGTATTGGCATGGCACCTTTTGATGCTCTATATGGACGACCTTGTCGATCACCGACTTGTTGGTGGGAATCTACGGATAAGATTTTCTTGGGCCTGAGATGGTTAGGGAAACCTCGGAGAATATAGACTTGATTCGAAGACGCATGAAGACGGCACAAAGACCGAAAAAAGTCATATGTTGATAAGAGACGAACCGATCTTGAGTTCGATGTTGGAGACACGGTTTTTATTAAAGTGTCAACATTGAGGAACGTAGTTCGCTTTGGATCTGTAGGGAAATTGGCACCAAGGTTCGTAGGGCCATTCCCTATTACAGAAAGAATTGGATAGATGACCTATAGAGTAAAGTTGCATGAGAAGCTTAGTAGTGTTCATGACGTATTTCACGTGTCGCATTTGCGGAAGTGTTTACATGATACCACGGAAGTTGTGGAGCCGAGCATGCTTAGGGAAGTGGAAGTAGAGCGAGATGCCATGACTAGGCAAGTTCCTACATGCATCCTTAGATAGGAGGTCAAGAAGTTACGCAACCGAGAGGTCAAGTTGGTTAAAGTTCAATGGGGAGATGATCAAGGAGACGCGACTTGGGAAACGGAAGACAAGATACGTGCGTCATACCCTTTCCTTTTCGAATGTATGTTCTTAACTTCTCCTTTTTCTACCGCTTTGTTTATAGTTGTTCTATCGTTTAGTATAATCTCTCGATTATATCTTCGATCTTTAGGTAGAAAATCCTCTAGTTGTAAACATGTGTTTGAGACAAATGTAACAACCCGCATTCTACGCATCGAAGGATTGTAGAATATTTATTTCTTTCTCATACGAAGTCGTATGGTCATGTAACTTTGGGAAACAACCATTAGAGTCATTTCCCATGATCATGATTTTTAACGATTTTTAAATGACCGTTTTGCCCCTAGTTGGTACTGTTTTGGTCATAACTTTTGATTGGAAAGGAGTTTTGACCTGAAACCACTTCCATTGGATTCGAATGATGGTTTCTCTTTCCGTAGAGTGGTTACATTAGCCAAACGGACTTACCGTTTGGGAGATATGGTTGAAACAAGGTTTAGAAGGTGAAAAACAGCTTAATTGGGCTAAACCGGGTGATTAGCAACTAGGCCCAATGGGGGATTTCGGGATTTGGGGTATTTAAGGGCTGCTAGGGTTAAGATTTCGGTTTTAGACTCATTTTTCCAGCCGCCACTTACCTCCTTCAAGCTCTAGCAATGGCCTCTACCTTCTAGTTTCATCCCAAATCGTCTCTAATCACTTTCTAATCGAAGATTAAGCAAAACTACATCAAATCAAGGGAGGGTAGCACCAAATCAAAGAGAGAGAGCTGCTGGAACACATAGGGATTGGATCCAAATCAGAGATTATTTCAGATCTAAAGTTTGTTTGTGGCTAAGGTGAGTGATTTGCATTGTTTTTCACTAATTACGGCTAATTATGGTAATTAGCGAAGATTAGCGAAATTATGGCTCAGAAAAATCTAGAAAAATTCCTAAAATTCTAAAACATCATTTTATGCCTATGATATGAATTTGGGTTAATTTCGACTAATTTTGCAAATCCCGGAATTTGGTGTATTAAGGGGTAATTAGTGATAATTAGCGAATTTGTGCATGTTAAAAATCTGGAAAAATATTCATAAATTCTGAAATATTGTTTTAGACCTCTGATGTGAATTTGGGATAATTTGGTTAAGTTTTGCTTATCATATCATAAGTTTCACCCAAACATGCTTAAGGGAAAATATGGGGTTTTGGCTATGTTTGATCCATTTTAACCTATCATATTGTTGTTTGGTGTTTGTGGTTGATTATACACGTTGCTATGACTGTATGGTATGCTTTGTGATTGATTAGAATAGTTGGAATGGTCAAAAACGTCGTCGAATGGCGTAAAATATTTGCTGGAAAAGTTACAGAAAAACAGTGCAGGCTTTCGGATCGGATCGGGTGGATGGGCTCGGACCGAAGCGAACAGAGCCAAGTATCACCGAACCGAACCGAAGCTTGACACAGGAGAGAGTGGCAAAAAGGAAGGCCACCATTATATGAACCAGATCGGATCGGCTATAGAGACCACCACCTGATGGTGGAAGGAGCTCGAACCCGAACCGCGCCACGTACTGGAGCACCCGGTCCGCTTGCACGATCCGAACCGTGGAGCATGGAGCACAATCCGAAGATGGTCCACGACTCTGCCAGCAGCTCCGACCCGAACCCATGGATGGATATGGACTTGGAGACCCCGACCCGTTGAGGTGTTGATGATCCGAACTGCCACCAGGTGGATACCACGAGTTGGAGCATGGAGCACGACCCGACCCGATCCGGTGCATCATGGAGGGACTTGAGGAACTCGATCCGATCCGAGGTGATGAAGCAATCCGAACCGAACCAAGGAAGAAGGAGAAGACCGATCCGGTGATGACCAATAACCCGAGATGCAACGGTAGTCCAAATGGAAGTTAGAGCTCAGGATCCAGATAGGAACCAATGAGTTCACTTCATGATTGGGCTTTGCTGCGGGACGTGTGCAAAGGGGTTGTCGGTATTCATAACTTTGGTCCACCACTGAGAGATGGATAGTGGGCTTGTAGTGATAGTTACACGGGATTGGATTCCGTCATGGCCCAAAGTATTAGGTGACCAAAGTAGTGGATATCGTATGCTTTACGCACTGAGTGAGGGATGTGAGGATGATTGCTATGCTTGATTGTTTGACATCACTATGACATGCACACCCCACCCCCGTTATCTTTACACCATTTGAAAGGGCACCTTAGAGTGTTGTACAGTATGTAGTGCTAACTCTTTGGTTGCAGGTCCAGGTTCAGGTATGATTGGATTATACCTGTTATTGTTATGTTTTGTGGCTTATCGCTCATACCAGGCTTTATGTCTGACCCAGAGTTTTATGTCTCCTCTTATTACTCTGGGTGCTCACACAAGCAGACTAGAGACAGGTTATGGTTAGCTGGTGATGCGCGAGTAGCTGATTCGGAGGCGAGCAGGAGGCTTCCACGTATGATATATAGATATTCTCCCTGTGTCGTTGGTGGTCACTACTTGGGCATTAGTAGTGTACCTTCTTTATCTTGCTTTTTCTTTAGAGACAGTATTTTAAAAGTTGTAATAAGCTGTATTTTGGATTTCCGCTGCTATGATGCTTAGTTCTAGTTTTCAGCTTATGCACTGTCTCACCTGTTTTATGTCAAGTATGTTGTTATTATATTTTATTCTATATGCTGTGAGACATTCTACAGGTTCCTGAATTGCCCATTCTCTTCTCTTTTTTTTCTTCTAATGATCCATCCCGTGCTAACTGGACATGTGTATAGCGCACTTTTGGAGTAAATGTCGGTTGGTGCGGGGCGGGCCGTCACACTTGGTATCAGAGCTCTAGGTTGCGTAGTTAACATAGGGAAAGACACTAGGGAGAGATAGTACGTATATGAGAGCGCGTATTTGTGATTACTTTGGTTTTCAGAAGCTATATATATATACTATTGGTAGTATAAGAATGAAGTCGTACTGCACTATCACCACTATGGGGTCGTTAATCGTTTCCCCTTTTACAGATTAACGATGAGCCGATATCCTAGAGGTGCTGGTAGAGGGACCAACCATGGGAATGCTCCTGACATGAGGACAATGTTCACTAACTTCATGAGGGAGATGCTTAGGGATGTTCGAGGGGCAGTTCCCAATCCTGGAAATGGTGGTGGTCCAGTAGTGCAGGCGCCTAGGGTCGATTTCGCCAAGTTGTGCAAGGATTACACTAACCTTGGTGGGAAGCCGTTCCACGGAACGGAGTCGGCCACAGATGTTCAGGATTGGTTGGATAGCTGTGATCGTATCTTCGACGACTTGGGTCTTGAGGATGCGACGAAGAGAAGGCTAGCGTCTCGTCAGCTGCAAGGGCGAGCGATGAATTGGTGGAATGCCATTAGAACAGCTACTCCAGAAGATCAAGTTACTTGGAATCAGTTTAAGACTCACTTTTGTGATAAGTTTATTCCAGCTACTCATAAATCAGAACTGTTCAAGAAGTTCTTGGAGCTTAAGCAGAATGGTAGAGCAGTCTCGGAATATATCGCTGAATTCGACACTTTATCGAAATATGGATGGTCCCTTATCGATACAGTCGAAAAGAAGAACGAGAAGTTCATAACTGGCTTGGATGGGTACTTGGGGGAAAGACTTATAAACCATATCGATGAGACGTTCGAGTCTATTGTAGGAAAGGCATTAAGGTCAGAGAGCCTTTTCCCTAAGTCGAAGGCCGAAGTTGCTACGGCATCTGCAGAGGAGCCAAAGCCGCAAGCAGGCGGTGAAGGCAAGAAGAATTATCAGAACAAGAGGAAGCAGAACCCAACCAAGGATGGTCAGGATAAGAAAAATAAGAAAGATGGCGAATGCTTTAGTTGTGGCAAGAAGGGCCATTATGCCATAGATTGTCAAGAAAATCCTGGGGAAAGAAAGTGCTTTAACTGCGGCCATGCGGGACATCACAAGGATGATTTCCCACAACCTCCTAGGGAGAAGCAGATTGTGAAAGCGTATGCTATCAACGATGTTCCTTCTTCGTCAAATGCTCCAACTGCGGCGCAGAAGGAAAAAGGTGTCGTTATTCGAGGTATGCTTTCTATTTAAGATGTTTTGATCGGGTTTTGTTTGACAAACCTGAGTTAGTCGATAGACCTTTAGTAGTGACGAACCCGATTGGTGGTTCGACTAGTTTTGGCATGATTTGTTAATGTGGTCTTATCGAGTCATGGATGTATGTTTCCTTGTGATTGCTTTGTTTTGGGCTTTACTGGGTTTAGCATTATTTTGGGGAGTCGATCTACTCCAAAAGAATAGGGTGGTATTAGGTACCTACCTAGTGATGGCGATAGTAACTGGAGTTAAGGAAGCTAAGAGGTTATTGTTGTAATAAGTTCTAGTTGTCTCTAGGAGGCAAATGAGTACTCCAGTGCTAGATTGTTTTGCTAGTATCACCTCATGTGGATTGTCTGAACTCGGAGGAGACGTTCCTTGGGTGCTTGTCTGATATTGGTTTAGGCCTTTCGGGCTTGTGCTTGGGGAATGTCGATTTCGACTAGGATGTTTTGCGTGAGGGGTAAATAGTTGTTGTTATTTTTCATTGGATGATATCTTGGTTTATTCGAGGAGTGATGGGAAGACGGAACATGATAAGACTGTTCAATGGTATAGACTGCCCAGGGTTGGACTCGATAGGGTTATGAGATTGCTCGAGTGAGACTCGAGAAAGATGTAAAGTAATGGATTGTTTAGGACCCTATATTGATGTTCTCTATTGGATAGTAGAATTTTGAAGGAATGGGATGTGTTCGTTGATCGTGGGAGATACAACGAAGATTAGGTCGATTCAAGTTGGACTTGAATTCGTAAAGGAAAATGGGTGTTCGTTGATCTTGGAGATGCAACGAATAGGGAGACGACTCACGTTGGACTAGAGTTGGTCACTAATGGATACTCAAGACTGGGTCTGATTTATAGATTGACTCGAGTTGGACTCGAGAAGGCTGCAAGGAATTGGATTCGGCTCGATTTGGACTCGAGAGGGCAGCATGATAATGGATAGACTTGGGTTGGACTCAAGTATTTTAGGAGGACTAAAAGCAGGGGTATCTGGGGACGCCCGTTACCTTGGATCCGTTGGACGTGATCTAGTTATCCTTGGAGGATAAACGTACGTTGGACGTACGGTAGTCCGATTGGAGGCTGGGCTTCCATTAGTTTAATTATCCTTGGAGGATAAACGTGCGTTGGACGTACGATAGTTAGTAGGGAGGCGGGGCTTCCATTAGCCTGGGATTGGTTGGACCAGTCAAGTAGGCATCGGTGTATGTATGGGGGTTGGGCTTCCACTAGTTAGTGATGTTGGTTGGACCAGACATGCTAGAATCGACATATTGGGATTGGTTAGACCAGTCATGTAGGTGTCGGTGTGTTTATGAATTTAGCAGGTGATAGGTAGGACCTGTTTGATGGATGTTATGGTTGCTATGTTGTTCCTATTTCTTCCCTTGAGTAGACTATCACCTGTAGGGTTCCAGCGATGGGGAACAAAGTGATTGTAGTAGGACTATGAGCCAGTGCAGTAGAGTCATTGTGACTCGAGGGGCAAAGTGGACATAGTAAAGGATTAGTAAGGCTATGAGCCAGTGCAGTGGAGTTGTTATGACTTCATGGGGCAGAGTGGACATAGCAAAGGACTAGTGACTATGGATCAGTGCTGTGGAGTCGCCATGACTCCATGGGGCAGAGTGATCATAGTAAAGGATTTGGGGTGCAGTACTAGTTGCATTGAGTAGGAGACATGCCAGTTTAGGGGTTTTGTTTCTAGGATGGAAGCAACTAGAGTATGTCACAGGATATGATTTCAGACCCAAGAGTGAATTGGATTCAGAAACACTAGTAAGCTTGACGATTAGATCGATTTTGATTGAGTGGATTGGTTCCAGTTAGAAGGACGATCCTAACCTATTGGAAACCATCTCTAGGGTAGAAATGGGTATCGATGGAAAGAGAATAATCAGGTAAGGATTTGATCGAGAAGGGTGGCTTCGAAAGAATAAGGGACTAGTTGTACCCAACGTAGATGGACTGAGAGGTGAAGTGCTTAGAGCATATCATCACTCGAAATTGACTATACATCCCAGTGGTAACAAGATGAATTGAGATATAGAGCAGATCTACTACTGGGAAGGATAAAGATAGGCAGAAGGCTTATCTCGGTACTAAACGAAGAGATTTGGAATTCTTCGTTAACGTCTTGGTGTTCGTCGGGATCTCTCCATAGAGAATGCGATTCGGATTGGTTGGAAAGGTAAGTTAGCACCAAGATTTGTTGGCCCATTCCCAGTCCTCGAGCAAGTTGGGAATTTGGCGTATGAAGTAGAGCTACCTGATAAGATGGCGGGAGTTCACAACGTATTTCATGTTTCCCAGATAATGAAGTTTTTGCAAGACCCTAATGTGACTATTTCACCTGATCAGTTGGATGATATCGAAGTTGAACCCGAGGCGGTTGGGAACCGCAAGTCTATGCGTATTGTTGGGAACGATACGAAGCAGCTTCGAAGGAAGGCAGTGAAACTAGTCAAAGTCCAGTGGGGTGAGAATGAAAAAGACTGTACTTGGGAAACAGAGGAGGATATAAGGAAGAAGTATCCAGAACTCTTTGCCTAGTAAGGTTTTGGTAGTGATAGTTCCTTCCCTTGTTAGTAAACCGCATGCTAGGATAGACTTGTTTTGCATGTTGATTGTTGTTTTATGGTTGATAGGCATGCGGGACCCCTTGTGTGTTCTGGTTAGGAAATTTCGGGGGCGAAATTTCTTTGGGGGGGGGGGGGGGGTAGAATGTAACAACCCGCATTCTACGCATCGAAGGATCGTAGAATATTTATTTCTTTCTCATACGAAGTCGTATGGTCATGTAACTTTGGGAAACAACCATTAGAGTCATTTCCCATGATCATGATTTTTGTCGATTTTTAAATGACCGTTTTGCCCCTAGTTGGTACTGTTTTGGTCATAACTTTTGATTGGAAAGGAATTTTGACCTGAAACCACTTCCATTGGATTCGAATGGTGGTTTCTCTTTCCGTAGAGTGGTTACATTAGCCAAACGGACTTACCGTTTGTGAGATATGGCTGAAACAAGGTTTAGAAGGTGAAAAACAGCTTAATTGGGCTAAACCGGGTGATTAGCAACTAGGCCCAATGGGGGATTTCGGGATTTGGGGTATTTAAGGGCTGCTAGGGTTAAGATTTCGGTTTTAGACTCATTTTTCCAGCCGCCACTTACCTCCTTCAAGCTCTAGCAATGGCCTCCACCTTCTAATTTCATCCCAAATCGTCTCTAATCACTTTCTAATCGAAGATTAAGCAAAACTACATCAAATCAAGGGAGGGTAGCACCAAATCAGAGAGAGAGAGCTGCTGGAACACATATGGATTGGATCCAAATCAGAGATTATTTCAGATCTAAAGTTTGTTTGTGGCTAAGGTGAGTGATTTGCACTGTTTTTCACTAATTACGGCAAATTATGGTAATTAGCGAAGATTAGCGAAATTATGGCTCAGAAAAATCTAGAAAAATTCCTAAAATTCTAAAACATAATTTTATGCCTCTGATAAGAATTTGGGTTAATTTCGACTAATTTTGCAAATCCCGGAATTTGGGGGATTAAGGAGTAATTAGTGATAATTAACGAATTTGTGCATGTTAAAAATCTGGAAAAATATTCATAAATTCTGAAATATTGTTTTAGACCTCTGATGTGAATTTGGGATAATTTGGTTAAGTTTTGCTAATCATATCATAAGTTTCACCCAAACATGCTTAAGGGAAAATATGGGGTTTTGGCTATGTTTGATCCATTTTAACCTATCATATTGTTGTTTTGGTGTTTGTGGTTGATTATACACGTTGCTATGACTGTATGATATGCTTTGTGATTGATTAGAATAGTTGGAGTGGTTAGAAACGTCGTCGAATGGCGTAAAATGTTTGCTGGAAAAGTTACAGAAAAACAGTGCAGGCTTTCGGATCGGATCGGGTGGATGGGCTCGGACCGGAGCGGACTTAGCAAAGTATCACCGAACCGAACCGAAGCTTGACACAGGAGAGAGTGGCAAAAAGGAAGACCACCATTATATGAACCAGATCAGATCGGCTATAGAGACCACGACCTGATGGTGGAAGGAGCTCGAACCCGAACCGCGCCACGTACTGGAGCACCCGATCCGCTTGCACAATAAGAACCGTGGAGCATGGAGCACAATCCGAAGATGGTCCACGACTCTGCCAGCAGCTCCGACCCGAACCCATGGATGGATATGGACTTGGAGACCCCGACCCGACCCGTTGAGGTGTTGATGATCCAAACTGCCACCAGGTGGATACCACGAGTTGGAGCATGGAGCACGACCCGACCTGATCCGGTGCATCATGGAGGGACTTGAGGAACTCGATCCGATCCGAGGTGATGAAGCAATCCGAACCGAACCAAGGAAGATGGAGAAGACCGATCCGGTGATGACCAATAACCCGAGATGCAACGGTAGTCCAAATGTAAGTTAGAGCTCAGGATCCAGATGGGAACCAATGAGTTCACTTCATGATTGGGCTTTGCTGCGGGACGTGTGCAAAGGGGTTGTCGGTATTCATAACTTTGGTCCACCTCTGAGAGATGGATAGTGGGATTGTAGTGATAGTTACACGGGATTGGATTCCGTCATGGCCCAAAGTATTAGGTGACCAAAGTAGTGGATATCATATGCTTTACGCACTGAGTGAGGGATGTGAGGATGATTGCTATGCTTGATTGTTTGACATCACTATGACATGCACACCCCCACCCCCGTTATCTTTACACCATTTGAAAGGGCACCTTAGAGTGTTGTACAGTATGTAGTGCTAACTCTTTGGTTGCAGGTCCAGGTTCTGGTATGATTGGATTATACCTGTTATTGTTATGTTTTGTTGCTTATCGCTCATACCAGGCTTTATGTCTGACCCAGAGTTTTATGTCTCCTCTTATTACTCTGGGTGCTCACACTAGTAGACTAGAGACAGGTTATGGTTAGTTGGTGATGAACGAGTGGCTGATTCAGAGGCGAGCAGGAGGCTTCCACGTATGATATATAGATATTCTCCCTGTGTCGTTGGTGGTCACTACTTGGGCATTAGTAGTGTACCTTCTTTATCTTGCTTTTGCTTTAGAGACAGTATTTTAAAAGTTGTAATAAGCTGTATTTTGGATTTCCGCTGCTATGATGCTTAGTTCTAGTTTTCAGCTTATGCACTGTCTCACCTGTTTTATGTCAAGTATGTTGTTATTATATTTTATTCTATGCGCTATGAGACATTCTACAGGTTGCTGATTAGCCCATTCTCTTCTTTTTTTTCTTCTGACGATCCGTCCCGTGCTAACTGGACATGTATACAGCGCACTTTTGGAGTAAATGTTGGTTGGTGCGGGGCGGGCCATCACAGACATGTTATGTTTTGTGGATGCAAGTGGATGTAAGTGGTTGCTCGTGGATGCATTTACACACACATTAGGCACTAGATCGGCTCAATCACTTTCATATTGCATATGGATGAGTGTGCATATTTAAATTAATGGATGTATATTGAATGTGTTATCATATGGATGTTACATTTGGATGAATGGTTGTGCACTCATATAGAAATGATAGGTATCATTACGATTCTTTTGCATACATAATGGATGCATAACACTATCATGATTTGCATTAAAGAGGTCAACTGAATCAGTAGACCGCCTGATTTTGCATTAAGATAAGGACATATACACATACTGCATTTGTCCATGAAAGCATTAGAAATCTTTTAAGGATAACGGACGCCCGTGATTGATGGATGAGTAGATGGATGATGGATGGTAGGACATACATTCTTTTTAACTTGGAGATTTCGGGGACGAAATCCTTTAAGTAGGGGAAAATGTAACTCCCCGTAATTTTAAAATATTAAAACCGACAAATTTAAGAATACTTAATTTTTAGAAGAAGAATTAAGTGAAACGGGTTATGCCATTGTGTTCGTTTTGGAATTCTGCTTGGGATAAAGTCCGAGTTTGCATAAAACGGACATCGTATGAAGAAGTTATGAAGATTGGAAGATTTAAGGTTTAAAGTCGTAAAAACAGAAAACCCATCACCAGTCGACCGCCCATTTTTCACCATTCGACCGTCTTTAAACAGAAGTGAAAACCGTCGACCGGTTGAAAGTGGCCTGTCGACTGGTTGATTCTAGGCAGTTTCCTGATGACGTGTTTTTCTAATTTGAGTGGTTCGGATGGTTCCTAATCAAAATCTGAAGGTCCTTATTCATCTAAGACAACAATAAATAAACACCTAAACCTAACCCTAATCTCATTGTTTTCTTCAACCCTAATCCATGGCGCCGCCATGCTGCTGCTCCAACTTCAATTAAATTTAGCTTTTCTTCTTCAACAATCAAAGTAGAGATTATTCAAGATCAGAATTGCTACAACAACGACTAATTCCCTTTTCTAAGAATCATATCGTTGTGAGTTTACATTACTTTCACATATAACTAAATTAAAAAGTAATTGTGATAGGATTGTAAATTGTATTTAATGAACATGCATGTACGTAAGATGAATCTTATCAAGTTTGTAAATTGTTATCTTTCAGATTCATACCCATAAATCTGTCATATGCCTTTCTAATCCATTTTATTGTTATATGCCTGTTTATATTTCATATGTATGTTCTTATGTTTATGCTAGTCTTGATGTTTTGATTCTCTTCCCTACCTCTCTTCCTTTTTATTTTTGAAACTAGGCTAATTTCGAGCCTAAGTTCAGATTTGTGTACGAATAACGTTTGAACGATTAGGAAATGTTTGGGAAATATGTAAAATAAAGTAATTGGCATAGAACTGTTAATAATTATGAAATTGGCTTGGGCATAATTCGATACAACTTGTACATATGGAATTATAGACATAACTTGGATTATAATTATAAACATAATTTGAATTAGAAATTATGCGTAATTGGAATATATGCTATAATTCAGAACTTGAAATTGGGCTTGGATAAAAGAAGAGATAATGAACGCCTAAGACACGAGGTTAGATTCGGATTGCGGTAGAAGTCTGCCCAGAACCGCCCGACATATCCAGCAACCGCAAAACAACACTCTAATGTGAGAGGTCGAAGGCAGAAATTAGAAGCGTAATAGTGCTAAGACACAAGGTTAGGTTGGATTGCGATAGAAGTCTGCCCGGAACCAACCGGCATATCCAGCAACCGCAAACGGTAATCTAATGTGGGGGGTCTTGCACAATTATGGATATAATGAATTAATGAACTCATAACCAAGATAAGACATGTAGTAAGACATGGTTATAATAAAAGGGTTAAGTGGGTGACATAGGTGACATGTGAAACATAATTAAAGCACTTAACCAGGATGAGACATGTAGGAAAACATGGGAATAAAAATAAGGGGGTTAAGTGGGAAATCCTAGTGGGGACCAAGCATAGGAGGGAAGCTTGTGTCAAGTATGGGGACCCTTTTCAACCAATAATCCATTTTTAGTATTTATATGAGTTCGAACTAGGTCGAGAACGAGACACGCTTACTGGGGTTGATTGTAAGAGGTCAAAAGAGTAAAGAGCGATGGAAATGCAAGTCCAACGGAGTCATGTGTGTGCGTGGGTCCGGGCAGGTAGGTAAGACGTTGTTGCATCGTGTAGGTATAAGCCGTGCATTTTAGTAGTATCGGGTTGCTACTTTAGGAGTGATACACCTTACTGTGGGGCCAACATGGGTATCTACGAGTTAGGGAGCTGATCGAATGGGGAGGGTAGTGGGTACAACTAGTGGGGGTAGGAGCAAGTGGGCACCTACGAGAGCAAATAGGAGTACACAAAGCTACCATTATTATGGTTAGTAGGGAGGGATCACCGTTTAGTATGAGACTAGTACTGGTGCGGTGCAGGAAATATCTTATAGTGGCTAGAAGCGCAATCGATGTTATACCTTGTTCATCTTGTTTACCTTGTCATACTTGCTTATGTTACAGTTATTTCTTATATCCAATTTATGTTCTTATCCTGTTACTTTACTAGTTATATTGTTAAAGTCACTGGACTCGCCAGACTTTATGTCTGAGCCTTTTTGTTTCGCCTCTTTTCTTTCCTTTTCCCTCCTAGGTTCTCAGGGTGGGACTAACGAGGCTCGATTTGGATTTCTCTCTCTCTCTCTACTGGAAGTGCTTGGAAGTGCTGAAAGTAATGCTCAGCTTTGTTTCTCTTTCATATGGCATTTTGAAATGGGATTATGGTTTTTCTTTTATGTACTCTGATAATAATTTTGTTCAAGATGGATATTTGTGTAATTGGCTTTAGTATGTGGTTTTGAAGTTGTAACCAGACACGTTTTGCTTTTCTGCTACAACAAACAGATTCTGAATTTTTAAGTACCATTTTATATATCTGTCTTGTGATGTTCTGTTCTATATTCTTATAACTCTCCATGAAAGTTAATGCGTTCTCTTAATGAGTGACATTAATGGATGTGGGGTGTCACACGAATGACCGCAACACTCAGCCCTGAGAGGGCCCAGATATGAAAAGTACACCGAACTCAATTCAACCCTGACTGACATTTACATGAATACGAATGGTGCCATCTCCTACCCAAAGCCTCCCAGGAGGGAGCCATCACAAAAGGAACGTGATTCTGGAAAACACTGCATATTCCATGATAAGGATGGTCATGATGCAAATGATTGCAGGCATCTGCGAGATTTGATTAAGGAACAGGTTAGACGTGGAGAGCTACCTGAGTATGTGAAACAACCAACAGCCCCTGCATCCGTGCTGCCACCACCTGCTCCCCGGAGAGGGAATGACCCTGGATCGAGCTCTCATGGGCTCATCATCAACTGAACTGGATTGGATCACACTGTATTTGCTGCATTTCTTAGGATTTAAGATATGCTTCTTTGCTTTCTATAGGTTTTCCGATTGGCTAAATCGGAGTACACACGTCCGGGGTTAGGATTTAGCTCCAAAGCGTGCTCTGGACTCGATGACAAACCAATCAGGATTTGCTTTGGTTTTGTACTTTGAATTGAATAAGGAAGGACTTTCTGAGCATGGATTATGTTTGGCAAATTTAAGTATCTTGTCAGGTTGTGGCAGGATTCTCAATCTTAATTAAAGTATGGCTTATACTTGTCTCGAAACCCTAGTTACGGTTTGTGCCTAGAGACAGACTGTCTTGTCAGGAACGGGTTAGACGTGGAAAACAACCAATAGCGCCTGGATCCGCGCTGCCACCACCTGCTCCCTGGAGAGGGAATGACCCAGGATCGAGCTCTTGTGGGCTCATCATCAACTGATCTGGATTTGATCACTCTGTATTTGCTGCATTTCTTAGGATTTAAGATATGTTTCTTTGCATTCTTTAGGCTTTCCGATTAACTAAATCGGAGTACACACGTTCGGGGTTAGGATTTAGCTCCAAAGCATGCCCTGGACTTGGTGATAAACCAATCAGGATTTGCTTTGGTTTTGTACTTTGAATTGAATAAGGAAGGACTTTCCGAGCATGTATTATGCTTGGCAAATTTAAGTATCTTGTCAGGTTGTAGCAGGATTCTCAATCTTAATTAAAGTATGGCTTATACTTATCTCGAAACCCTAGGTACGGTTTGTGCCTGGGGACAAACTATCTTGTCAGGTTTTGGCAAGTATAGTTTTATCTCGGTATGAGTATGGATTGTACTCAGTTGGATTCTTAAGTATCGATTATACTCTAGAATGGCACATTGTCTTGTCAGGATTTGGCAAAGGAACTCAACAAAACTTGAGTATGACTTATGCTCAGTTTGAACTTCCTGGTATGGCTTATGCTTGGAAGGTTAGGTCCCTCGCCAGGTCTTGGCAGGATGATTCAAACGTTCTCCGAGTTTGGTTTATGCTCAGCGGGATGCCCAACCATGGTTTATGCTCTAAAAGGTTAAGCAAAGCTACCAGGATTTGACCCATCTGTTTGCCTTCTTTTCTTCGTAGGTATGTATTATACTTGCACTTGGCAGGCCCGACGTGGCCTTGGATTACCCAGAACAGATCTTCCTTCAACCGACAAGATATGTTATGGGGGGCAAAAATGTTGACATGCTTTTTATTCAAAGCAGTCACACATGGAATTTCTGGTTAGCAACACACTCAAGCATTCAGAACATCGTCAGAAGACCAGAAGCGATTTAGTTGAAGTCGCATCACTAACAAAGAATGGTCCGAAAGTCCTAGCATATGACCTCTTTTGGGACCGAAAACATCAATTGCAAAGCTTTGCTCTTTAACACTTGTAGCTCTCCAAATTAGCTTCAAGTAGAGCTAACCTTTGGCTAAAACGGACTTACTGGAAGTTATGCCCGTTTCCGTAAACGCGCGCAGAACCGGTAACTTGGATTTTGGGAATTTTTTTGACCTCTCAGTTCATATCGGAAATGTTGGCTCGGTTCGGGACAAGAAGGACCCGACCCCTCTTTGAAGCATCGTGGCATCGGATGATTTTAACAGAGCTCTGATTTGGTTCGGATCGGATGGATTGGAAGAATCCGAACCGCTCCGCATCAGATGCTCACAAGAGCACAAGGTCATCGGGTTGAGGACACCGGTTCGGATTGAAGAACCGATCTGACCCCCTTCGACCTACTACCACACTTCAGATTTGGCCTATTCTCAAGGAGCAACTGTCTCCTACTCTCGTGGATCGCCGTCCACATGGAAAAGCATGGGCTGGAGAGGACTTCTCTACATTTTCCACTACTTTTCGAGATTTTCTCTGGGCGTGGCACATGGCACCTGAACCGAACCTAGAAATCAGCTATAAATACACCATTTAAAGGATTTTCAAAGGATTTTTGGCACTTGTTCTTCATGGTATCCACCATTGTTGCAAGATAAGAACTTCGCGCTTCTCAAACAAGATCAACGCGAGGATTTTATGTATAAATTCATTCTCCTTTCTCTACTTCTTTATAAAATACAAGGATGTTGTATGTTTATAAGTCTTACGGATTGTAAGAAAGCATTGTACTTGTAATTTCTTTGGATTTAAGAAATATAAAGTGGGCGTAGGCTTGGTTTGAGCCGAACCACTATAAAAACCTCGTGTGTCTCCTGTGATTTACTGCCTAATCTGCATATATTATTTGTGATCTGTGATCCATGAGGACTTCACACTGAATTTGGGTGTTAGTACCAGATTTCGGTCTAACATTTTGGCGTGCCAAGAAGGGGGCACAAGATACAACTTCTCCTACTAGCTTGAATGGAAGCGGAATTTTTGGCTATTGGATTAATTGTCAAGAGAAAGATATCTCGTGTTGATCACGAAAGCACAAGAAATGAGGCTAGTCTGGAGGCTTCCTCTCTTGGAGATCCATCAGCATACCTGACTAGAGACGAAATGGATGGCGTTCTCGCTGAATTGAAAACCCAGATGGCAAGGCAAGAAGATCTCCTCTGGAAGCAGTAGGAGATGATGGATGAATTCTTCACTCGGATGAATGGAAACCTGAGCAACAACATTCAATTCGATGGAAATAATGCACTGAACAGGATCGGATCGAACCCGATCCAAACCAAAGCAGTTGGAGGTAATCTGCCTCCCACTGGAAATGCGCAGCAAGCATCACTCAATGTTCTGGATGAGAATGCTAGAATCGCAAGGGACTCAGGCCAGGTTCGGCCAAACTCTGCTCCAATTCGGATAGACACTCGGCCTTCACCTTCATCTCAACGACAATAAGAAGCAGCTCGGAGCAGAGATCCAGGAACGGTTCGGTTCGGAACCTCCAACCCGTTGACAACCGATCCGAGCCGGATCACACTCCAAGCGCCCCATGCATTTCCATACTCTCTTGCATTCAACGCCAGGGGCACCACTTCTGTACTCGACAGCTTACTACAACTCTTTGAAGGTGATCGGCTCGCCAATCTCATTGAACGCCTCTTAAGAGGCCGCACTTATCAGAGTGACATGGATGATGTCAATCACAATCCATTCACACAGGAAATCAGGAATTCTCGCAATCGTCCAGATTTCAAACTTCCACAACTGGAGCCCTACAACGGCAGGATAGATCCTATTGTGCAGCTGATGCGCTATAAATGGCATATGGAAGTTCAATCGGCATCAGAAAACGTCATGGCTAAATGTTTTCCCCTCTTTTTGACTGATATAGCCGCTATGTGGATTAAGCAGATAGAAACTGAATCGATCAACAGTTGGAACATGTCGGTCGCATGCTTTATTAGACAATTTGGGGTGCACTTCGCATGACCCAAGAATGTCATGTCACCCACTATAATCAAGCAGAGGCCCAGAGAAACCCAACATTCATTTCCGGAAAGATTCAATATTGCAGCAGCATCAGTTGATCGCCATGAACCATCAATGGTAATGATGGCAGTGGTATCCGGTGTTTTGGATAACTTAGAATTCAAAAAATCTTTGCAACGAGATCCACCATGAAATCTCGGCGAGTTCTACCTTGAAGCAGATAGGTTTCTGCGGGAAGAAGACGCAACTTCTGATAAATGCATTCTCGACGTCAACATGCTTAAAGACGGAGGACCGTCTGATTCTGGAAAAGACAAGGTAAAAGCCGCTGTCAAGAATGACCACAACACTCAGCCCCGTAGAGGGCCTCGGTATGAAAAGTACACCGAACTCAATTCAACCCTGACTGACATTTACATGGATACGAACAGTGCCATCTCCTACCCAAAGCCTCCCAAGAGGGAGCCATCACAAAAAGAATGTGATTCTGGAAAACACTGCATATTCCATGATATGGACAGTCATGGTACAAATGACTACAGGCATCTGCGAGATTTGATTGAGGAACGGATTAGACGTGGAGAGCTACCCGAGTATGTGAAACAATCAACAGCACCTGCATCCGTGCTGCCACCACTTGCTCCTCGGAGAGGGAATGACCCTGGATCGAGCTCTCTAGGCTCATCATCAGCTGATCTAGATTGGATCACTCTGTATTTGCTGCATTTCTTAGGATTAAAGATATGTTTCTTTGCTTTCTTTAGGTTTTCCGATTGGCTAAATCGGAATACGCATATTCGGGGTTAGGATTTAGCTCCAAAGCATGCCCTGGACTCGATGATAAACCAAACAGGATTTGCTTTAGTTTTGTACTTTGAATTGAATAAGGAAAGACTTTCTGAGCATGTATTATGTTTGGCAAATTTAAGTATCTTGTCAGGTTGTGGCAGGATTCTCAATCTTAATTAAAGTATGGCTTATAATTATCTCGAAACCCTAGGTACGGTTTGTGCCTAGGGAAAGACTGCCTTGGATTTGGCAAGTACAGTTCTATCTCGGTACGAGAATGGATTGTACTCAGTTGGATTCTCAAGTATGGATTATACTCTAGAACGGCTTATTGTCTTATCAGGATCTAGCAAAGGAAATCAGTAAAACTCAAGTATGGCTTATGCTCAATTTGAACTTCCTGGTTTGGCTTATACCTAGAAGGTTAGGTCCCTTTTCAGGTCTTGGCAGGATGATTCAAACGTTCTCCGAGTATGGTTTATGCTCAACAGGATGCCCAACCATTGTTTATGTTCGAAAAGGTTAAGCAAAGCTATCAGGATTTGGCCAATCTGTTTTCCATCTTTTCTTTGCAGGTATGGATTATACTTGCAGCTAGCAGGCCCGACGTGGCCTTGGATTATCCAGAACACATCTTCCTACAACCAGCAAGATATGTTCTATGGGGCAAAAATGTTGACATGCTTTTTATTCAAAGCAGTCACACATGGAATTTCTGGATAGCAATGCACTCAAGCGTTGAGAACATCGTCAGAAGATAGGAAGCGATTTGGTTGAAGTCGCATCATAAACAAAGAATGGTCTGATATACCTAGCAGATGACCTCTTTTGGGCCCGAAAACATCGATAACAAAGCTTTGCTCTGTAACACCTGTAGCTCTCTGAATTAGCATCAAGTAGAGATTTCGTTTGGCTAAAACAGACTTACGGTTTGGAAGTTATTCCCGTTTCCGTGAACGCGCGCATAATGAGAAACTTGGATTTTGGGAATTGGCTTGACCTCTCGGTTCGGATCGGAAATGTCAACTCGGTTCGAGATAAGGGGGACCCGACCCCACTCTTCGAAGCATCATGGCATCGGATGATTTTAACAGAGCTCCAATTCGGTTCAGATCGGATGGAATGGAAGAATCTGAACCGCTCCGCATCAGTTGCTCACAAGAGCACAAGGTCATCGGGTTGAGGACACCGGTTCGGATCGAAGAACCGATCCGAACCCCTTCGACTTGCTTCCACACTTCATATTTGGTCTATTCTCAAGGAGCAACCACCTCCTACTCTCATGGATCACCTTCCACATGGCAAAGCACGGGCTGGAGAGGGCTTCTCTACATTTTCCACTGCTTTTCGAGATTTGCTCTGGGCATGCCTAAGTGGCACCTGAACCGAACCTAGAAATCAGCTATAAATACACCATTTAAAGGATTTTCAAAGGACATTTGGCACTTTATCTTCATGGCATCCACCATTGCTGCGAGATAAGAACTTCGTGCTTCTCAAACAAGATCAACACGAGGATTTCGTGTATAAATTCATTCTCCTTTCTCTACTTCTTTATAAAATACAAGGATGGTAATGAGCCTTATGGATTGTAAGACAACATTGTACTTGTAATTTCTTAGGATTTAAGAAATATAAAGTAGACGTAGGCTTGGTTTGAGCCGAACCACTGTAAAAACCTCGTGCTTCTCCTGTGATTTACTGCTTAATCTACATTTATTATATGTGATCTGTAATCCATGAGGACTTCACAATTAATTTGGGTGTTTGTACCAGATTTCGGTCTAACATTTTAGCGCACCAGGAAGAGGGGCAAACGATACAACTTCTACTAATAGCTTGAAAGGAAGCGGAATTTTTGGCTATTTGATCAATGGTCAAGCGAAAGATATCTCGTGTTGATGACGAAGGCACGAGAAACGAGGCTAGTCTGGAGGCTTCCTCTCCTGGAGATCCATCAGCATACCTGACTAGAAACGAAATGGATGGCGTTCTCACTGAATTGAGAACCCAGATGGCAAGGCAAGACGATCTCCTCCGGAAGCAGCAGGAGATGATGGACGAATTGTTCACTCGGATGAATGGAAACTCGAGCAACAACACTCAATTCGATGGAAATAATGCACCGAATAGCATCGGATCGGACCCGATCCGAACCACATGAGCTGGGGACAATCTGGCTCCCATTGGAAATGCGCAGCAAGCATCGCTCAATGTTCTATATGAGAATGCAAGAATTGCGAGGGACTTAGGCCAGGTTCGGCCAAACTCCGCTCCCTTTCCGATAGACACCCAGCCGTCAATTTCAGCTCAACGACAACAGGAAGCAGCTCGGAGCAGAGAGCACGGACCGATTCGGTTTGGAACTTCCGACCCATTGACCACCGATCCGAGCCGGGTCAAAATCCAAGTGCCTCATGCATTTCCAAATTCTCCTGCATTCAACGGTCGGGGCACTAGCTCTGATCTCATCAGCTTGCAACAGCTCTTTGAAGGCGATCGGCTCGCCAATCTTATTGAACGCCTCTCAAGAGGCCTCACTTATTAGAGTGACATGGATGATGTCAATCACAATCCATTCACACAGGAAATCAGGAATTCTCGCAATCCTCCAGATTTCAAACTTCCACAGCTAGAGCCCTACAACTGCAGGACAGATCCTACCGTTCACCTGATGCGCTATAAACAGCATATGGAAGTTCAATCGGCATCGGAAAACTTCATGGATAAATGTTTTCCCCTCTTTTTGACTAATATAGTCGCTATGTTGATACGGCAGCTAGAAACTGAATCGTTCAACAGTTGGAACATGTTGGTTGCACGCTTTATTGAACAATTTCGGGTCCACATCGCAGGACCCAAGAATTCAACGTTGCAGCAGGCCTAGAGAAACCCTGCGTTCATTCCTGGAAAGATTCAACGTTGCAGCAGCGTCAGTTGATCGCCCTGAACCATCGATGGTACTGATGGCAGCGATATCCGGTGTCTTGGATAACTCAGAATTCAAAAAATCTTTGTATAAAGATCCACCGCAAAATCTCGGTGAGTTCTACCTTGAAGCATATAGGTTTCTACGGGAAGAGGATGCAATTTCTGAGAAATTATTCTCGAGGTCAACATGCTTAAAGACGGAGGACCGTCTGATTGTGGAAAAGACAAGGGAAAAGGCAGCCGTCAAGAATGACTGCAACACTCAGCCCCGTAGAGGGGCTAGATATGAAAAGTACACTAAACTCAATTCAACCCTGACTGACATTTACATGGATACGAATGGTGCCATCTCCTACCCAAAGCCTCCTTGGAGGGAGACATCACAAAAAGAACGTGATTCTGGAAAACACTGCATATTCCATGATATGGATGGTCATGATACAAATGACTGATTTGATTGAGGAACGGGTCAGACGTGGAGAGCTTCCCGAGTATGTGAAACAACCAACAGCGCCCGCATCCGTGCTGCCACCACCTGCTTCCCGGAGAAGGAATGACCCTGGATCGAGCTCTTGTGGGCTCATCATCAACTGATCTGGATTGGATCACTCTGTATTTGCTGCATTTCTTAGGATTTAAGATATGTTTCTTTGCTTTCTTTAGGTTTTTCGATTGGCTAAATCGGAGTACACATGTTCGGGTTTAGGATTTATCTCCAAAGCATGCCCTGGACTCAATGATAAACCAATAAGGATTTGCTTTGGTTTGGTACTTTGAATTGAATAAGGTAGGACTTTCCTAGCATGGATTATGTTTGGCAAATTTAAGTATCTTGTTAGGTTGTGGCAGGATTCTCAATCTTAATTAAAGTATGGCTTATACTTATCTCGAAACCCTAGGTACGGTTTGTGCCCAGGGATAGACTATCTTGTCAGGTTTTGGCAAGTATAGTCCTATCTCGGTACGAGTATGGATTGTACTGAGTTGGATTTTTAAGTATGGCTTATACTCTGGAATGGCTTATTATCTTGTCAGAATCTGGTAAAGGAACTCAATAAAACTCGAGTATGGCTTATCCTCAGTTTGGACTTCCTGGTATGGCTTATGATTGGAAGGTTAGGTTGCTCGCCAGGTCTTAGCAGGATGATTCAAGCATTCTCCGAGTATGGTTTATGCTCAACAGGATGCCTAACCATGGTTTATGCTCGAAAAGGTTAAGTAAAGCTGTTTGGATTTGACCCATCTTTTTTCCTTCTTTTCTTTGCATGTATGGATTATACTTGCAACTGGCAGGCCCGGCGTGGCCTTGAATAATCTAGAACAATTCTTCCTTCAACCAGCAAGATTTGTTCTAGAGGCCAAAAATGTTGACATGCTTTTTAGTCAAAGCAGTCGTACATGGAATTTCTGGTTAGCAACACACTCAAGCATTGAGAACATCGTCAGAAGACAGGAAGCGATTTGGTTGAAGTCGCATCACAAACAAAGAATGGTCCAAAATTCCTAGCAGATGACCTTTTTTGGGCCCATAAACAACAATTATGAAGCTTTGCTCTAAAACTCTTGTAGCTCTCAGAATTAGCTTCAAGTAGAGCTTTCGTTTGGCAAAAACGGACTTACGGTTTGGAAGTTATGCCCGTTTCCGTGAGCGCACGCAGAACCAAATACTTGGATTTTGGGAAATGGCTTGACCTCTTGGTTCTTATCGGAAATGTCGACTCGGTTCGGGACAAGGAGGACCCGACCCCACTCTTCGAAGCATCATGGCATTAGACGATTTTTACAGAGCTTCAATTCATTCGGTTCGGATGGAATGGAAAAATCCTAACCACTCCGCATCAGTTGCTCACAAGAGCACAAGGTGTTCGGGTTGAGGACTCTGGTTCGGATCGAAGAACCGATCCGACCCCATTTGACCTGCTACCACACTTCAGATTTGACCTATTCTCATGGAGCAACCGCCTCCTATTCTCATGTATCACCTTCCACATGGCAGAGCACGGGCTGGAGAGGGCTTCTCTACATTTTCCACTACTTTTCGATATTTGCTCCGGGCGTGCCACGTGGCACCCGAACCGAACCCAGAAATCAGCTATAAATACACTATTTGAAGGGTTTTCAAAAGACTTTTGGCACTTGTTCTTCACGGCATCCACCATTGCTGCGAGATAAGAACTTCGTGCTTCTCAAATAGGTTAACACGAGGATTTCGTGTATAAATTCATTCTCGTTTCTCTACTTCTTCATAAAATACAAGGATGTTGTATATTAATGGGTCTTACGGATTACAAGACAGCATTGTACTTGTAATTTCTTAGGATTTAAGAAACTATAAAGTGGACGTAGGCTTGGTTTGAGCCGAACCATTATAAAAACCTCGTGTGTCACCTATGATTTACTGCTTAATTTGCATTTATTATCTGTGATCCATGAGGACTTCACACTGAATTTGGGTATTAGTACCAGATTTTGGTCTAACATTTTGGCGTGCTAGGAAGGGGGCACATGGTACAACTTCTCCTACTAGCTTGAAAGGAAGCGGAATTTTTGGCTATTGGATCAGTGGTCAAGCGAAACATATCTCGTGTTGATGATGAAGGCACGAGAAACGAGGCTAGTCTGGAGGCTTCCTCTCTCGGAGATCCATAAGCATACCCGACTAGAGATGAAATGGATGGCGTTCTCGCTGAATTGTGAACCCAGATGGCAAGGCAAGATGATCTCCTCCGGAAGCAGCAAGAGACGATGGACGAATTCTTCGCTCGGATGAATGGAAACCCGAGCAACAACACTCAATTCGATGGAAATAATGCACCAAACAGGATCAGATCAGACCCGATCCGAACCACAGGAGCTGGGGGCAATCTGCCTCCCACTGGAAATGCGCAGCAAGCATCGCTCAATGATCTGATGAGAATGCTAGAACCGTGAGGGACTCAGGCCATGTTCGGCCAAACTTCGCTCCGGTTCAGATAGACACCCAGCTGTCAACTTCAGCTCAACGACAACAGGAAGCATCTCGAAGTAGCGAGCTAGGACCGGTTCGGTTCAGAACCTCCGACCCGATGACCACCAATCCGAGTCAGATCATACTCCAAGCGCCCCATGCGTTTCCAAACTCTCTTGCATTCAACGCAGCTTGCAACAGCTTTGATCTCTGCAGCTTGCAACAGCTCTTTGAAGGCGATCAGCTCGCCAAACTCATTGAACACCTCTCAAGAGGCCGCACTTATCAGAGTGGCATGGATGATGTCAATCACAATCCATTCACACAGGAAATAAGGAATTCTCGCAATCCTCCAGATTTCAAACGTCCGCAGCTGGAGCCTTATAACGGCAGGACAGATCCTATCGTGCACCTAATGCGCTATAAACGGCATATGGAAGTTGAATCAACATCAGAAAATGTCATGGATAAATGTTTTCCATTGTATTTTTACTGATATAGCCGCTATGTGGACTCGGCAGCCAGAAATTGAATCGATCAACAGTTGGAACATGTTGTTCGCACGCTTAATTGAACAATTTCGGGTCCACATCGCACGACCCAAGAATTTCATGTCACTCAATACAATCAAGTAGAGGCCCAAAGAAACCCTGCGTTCATTTCTGGAAAGACTCAACGTTGCAGCAGCGTTAGTTGATCGCCCTGAACCATTGATGGTACTGATTGCAGCGGTATCCGGTGTCTTGGATAACTCAGAATTCAAAAAATCTTTGTATCAAGATCCACCATGAAATCTCGGCGAGTTCTACCTTGAAGCAGATAGGTTTCTGCGGGAAGGGGATGCAACTTCTGAGAAATGCATTCTCGACGTCAACATGCTTAAATACGGAGGACCGTTTGATTCTGGAAAAGACAAAGGAAAAGCCGCCGTCAGGATTGACCGCAACTCTCAGCCCCGAAGAGGGCCCAGATATGAAAAGTACACCGAACTCAATTCAATCCTAACTGACCTTTACATGGATATGCATGGTGTCGTCTTGTACCCAAAGCCTCCCAGGAGGGAGCCAACACAAAAAGAACGTGATTCTGGAAAAAAATTACATATTCCATGATATGGACGGTCATGATACAAATGACTGCAGGCATCTTCTAGATTTGATTGAGGAATGGGTTAGACGTGGAGAACTACCCGAGTATGTGAAACAACCAACAGCGCCTTCATCCGCGCTACCACCACCTGCTCCCCGGAGATGGAATGACCCTGTATTGAGCTCTTGTGGGCTTATCATCAACTGATCTAGATTGGATCAATATGTATCTACTGCATTTCTTAGGATTTAAGATATGTTTGTTTGCTTTCTTTAGGTTTTCCGATTGGCTAAATCGGATTACACACGTTTGGGATTAGGATTTAGCTCCAAAGCATGCCCTGGACTCGATGATAAACCAATCAGGATTTTCTTTGGTTTTGTACTTTGAATTGAATAAGGAAGGACTTTCCAAGCAAGGATTATATTTGGCAAATTTAAGTATCTTGTCAGGTTGTGGCAGGATTCTCAATCTTAATTAAAGTATTGCTTATACTTACCTTGAAACCCGAGGTACGGTTTGTGCCTGGGGACAAACTGTCTTGTCAGGTTTTGGCAAGTACAGTTCTCTATCGGTACGATTATGGATTGTACTCAATTGGATTCTTAAGTATGGATTATACTCTGGAACGGCTTATTGTCTTATCAGGATCTAGCAAAGGAACTCAATAAAACTCAAGTATGGCTTATGCTCAGTTTGAACTTCCTGGTTTGGCTTATACCTAGAAGGTTAGGTCCCTTTTCAGGCCTTGGCAGGATGATTCAAACGTTCTCTGAGTATAATTTATGCTCAATAGGATGCCCAACCATGGTTTATGCTCGAAAAGGTTAAGCAAAGCTGTTAGGATTTGACCCATCTATTTGACTTCTTTTCTTTTGCAGGTATGGATTATACTTGCAGCTAGCAGGCCCGGCGTGACCTTGGATTATCCAGAACACATCTTCCTTCAACCAACAAGATATGTTCTGGGGGGCAAAAATGTTGACATGCTTTTTAGTCAAAGCAGCCAAACATGGTATTTCTGGTTTGCAACACACTCAAGCGATGAGAACATCGTCAGAAGACAGGAAGCAATTTGGTTGAAGTCGCATCACAAACAAAGAATGGTCCGAAAGTCCTAGCAGACGACCTCTTTTAGGCCTAAAAACATCAATTACAAAGTTGTTCTTTGTACCTCTTGTAGCTCTCTGAATTAGCTTCAAGTAGAGCTTTCGTTTGGCTAAAACGGACTTATGGTTTGGAAGTTATGCCTATTTCCATAAATGCACGCAGAACTAGAAACTTGGATTTTGGGAATTGGTTTGACCTCTCGGTTCGGATCGGAAATGTCGGCTCGGTTCGGGACAAGGAGGACCTGACCCCACTCCTCGAAACATCATGGCACTGGATGATTTTAACAGAGCTCCGACTCGGTTCGGATCGGATGGAATGGAAGAATCCGAGCCGCTCTGCATCAGTTGCTCACAAGAGCACAAGGTCTTCAGGTTGAGGACTCTGGTTCGGATCGAAGAACCGATCCGACCCCCTTCGACCAGCTACCACACTATAGATTTGACATATTCTCAAGAAGCAACTGCCTCCTACTCTCATGGCTCACCTTCCACATGGCAGAGCACTGGCTGGAGAGGGCTTCTCTACATTTTCCACTACTTTTCGAGATTTGCTCTTGTCGTGCCACGTGGCACCCGAATCGAACCCAGAAATCAGCTATGAATACACTATTTGAAGGATTTTCAAAGGACTTTTGGCACTTGTTCTTCACGGCATCCACCATTGCTGCGAGATAATAAATTCGCTCTTCAAAAACAAGATCAACTCGAGGATTTCGTGTATAAATTCATTCTCCTTTCTCTATTTCTTCATAAAATACAAGGATGTTGTATGTTAATGAATCTTACGGATTGCAAGGCAGCATTGTACTTGTAATTCTTAGGATTTAAGAAACTATAAAGTGGACGTAGGCTTGGTTTGAGCCGAACCACTATAAAAACCTCATGTGTCTCTTGTGATTTACTTCTTAATCTACATTTATTATCTGTGATCTGTGATCCGTGAGAACTTCACACCGAATTTTAGTGTTAGTACCAGATTTCGGTCTAACATTTTAGTGTTCTAGGAAGGGGGGCACATGATAAAACTTCTCCTACTAGCTTGAAAGGAAGCGGAATTTTTAGCTATTAGATTAGTGGTCAAGCGAAAGATATCTCGTGTTGATGACGAAGGCATGAGAAATTAGGCTAGTTTGGAGGCTATCTCTCCCGGAGATCCATCAGCATACCTGAATAGAGACGAAATGGGTGGCGTTCTCGCTGAATTGAGAACCCAAATGGCAAGGGAAGACGATCTCCTCTGGAAGCAGCAGGAGATGATGGATGAATTCTTCGCTCGGATGAATGGAAACCCGATCAACAACACTCGATTCGATGGAAATAATGCATAGAACAGGATCGGATCGGACCTGATCCGAACCACAGGAGCTTGGGGCAATCTACCTCCCATTGGAAATGCGCAGCAAGCATCGCTTAATGTTCTGGATGAGAACGCTAGAATCGTGCGGGGCTTAGGCCAGGTTCGGCCAAACTCCGCTCCGGTTCGGATAGACACCCAGCCATCAACTTCAGCTCAATGGCAACAGGAAGCAGCTTGGAGCAGAGAGGCAAGAATGGTTCGGTTCGGAACCTCCGGCCCGATGACCACTGATCTGAGACGGATCACACTCCAAGTGCGCCACGCATTTCCAAACACTCTTGCATTCAACGCTAGGGGCACCGGCTCTGATCACAGCTGCTTGCAACAGCTCTTTGAGGGCAATCGGCTTGCTAATCTCATTGAAGGCCTCTCAAGAGGCCGCCCTTATCAGAGTGACATGGATGATGTCAATCACAATCCATTCACATAGGAAATCAGGTATTCTCGCAATTCTTTAGATTTCAAACTTCCACAATTGGAGCCTTACAACTGCAGGACAGATCCAACTGTGCACTTGATGCACTATAAATGGCATATGGATGTTCATTCAGCATCGGAAAATGTCATGGCTAAATGTTTCCCCCTCTTTTTGACTGATATAGCCGCTATGTGGATTTGGTAGCTAGAAACTGAATCGATCAACATTTGGAACGTGTTGGTCGCACACTTTGTTGAACAATTTCAGGTCCACGTCGCTCGACCCAAGAATGTCATGTCACTCACTACAATCAAGCAGAGGCCCAGAGAAACCATGCATTCATTTCTGGAAAGATTCAACGTTGCAGCAGCATCAATTGATCGCCCTGAACCATCGATGGTACTGATGGCAATGGTATCAGTTGTCTTGGATAACTCAGAATTCAAAAAATCTTTATATCGAGATACACCGCAAAATTTCGGCGAGTCCTACCTTGAATCTGATAGGTTTCTGCGGGAAGAGGATGCAACTTCTGAGAAATGCATTCTCGATGTCAACATGCTTAAAGACAGAGCCGTTTGGTTCTGGAAAAGACAAGGGAGAAGCCGCCGTCAAGAATGACCGCAACACTCAGCCCCGTAGAGGGCCCAGATATGAAAAGTACACCAAACTCAATTCAAACCTTACCGACATTTACATGGATACGAATGGTGCCATTTCCTACCCAAAGCCTCCAAGGAGGGAGCCATTAGAAAAAAAACCCTGATTCTAGAAAACACTGCATATTCCATGACACAGACGGTCATGGTACAAATTACTGCAGGCATCTGCGAGATTTGATTGAGGAACGGGTTAGACGTGGAGAGCTACCCGAGTATGTGAAACAACCAACAACGCCTGCATCCGTGATGCCACCACCTGATCCCTAGAGAGGGAATAAACCTGGATCGAGCTCTCGTGGGATCATCATCAACTGATTTGGATTGGATTACTCTATATTTGCTGCATTTCTTAGGATATAAGATATGTTTCTTTGCTTTCTTTAGGTTTTTCGGTTGGCTAAATCGGAGTACACACGTTCGGGGTTTGGATTTAGCTTCAAAGCGTGACCTGGCCTCGATGATAAACCAATCAGGATTTGCTTTGGTTTTGTACTTTGAATTGAATAAAGAAGGACTTTCCGAGCATGGATTATGTTTGGCAAATTTAAGTATCTTGTCACGTTGTGGCAGGATTCTCAATCTTAACTAAAGTATGGCTTATACATATCTCGAATCCCTAGGTACGATTTGTGCCTAAGGACAGACTGTCTTGTCAGATTTTGGTAAGTACAGTTCATGAGTGTGGATTGTACTCAGTTGTATTCTTAAGTATGGATTATACTCTGTAACAGCTTACTGTCTTGTTAGGATCTGGCGAAGGAACTCAATAAAACTCGAGTATGGCTTACGCTCAATTTGACCTTCCTGGTATGGCTTATGCCTGGATGGTTCGGTCCCTCGCCAGGCCTTGGCAGAATGATTCAAACATTCTCCGAGTATGGTTTATGCTCAACAGGATGCCCAACAATAGTTTATGCTCGAAAAGGTTTAGCAAAGCTGTCAGGATTTGACCCATCTGTTTGCCTTCTTTTCTTTGCAAGTATGGATTATACTTGCAGCTGGCAGGCTCGGCGTGGCCTTGGATTATCCCGAACACATCTTCCAGCTTAACCAGCAAGATATGTTCTGGGGGGGAAAAAATATTGGCATTCTTTTTAGTCGAAGCAGCCACACATGGAATTTCTGGTTAGCAACACACTCAAGTGTTGAGAACATTGTCAGGAGACAAGAAGCGATTTGGTTGAAGTCACATCACAAACAAAGAATGGTCTGAAAGTCCTAGAAGATGACCTATTTCGGGTCCAAAAATATCAATTACGAATCTTTGCTCTATAACTCTTGTAGCTCTCTGAATTAGCTTCAAGAAGAGCTTTCTTTTGGCTAAAACAGACTTACGGTTTGGAAGTTATGCCAGTTTCTGTGAACGTTGCAGAACCAGAAACTTGGATTTTGGGAATTGGCTTGACCTCTCGGTTCGGATCGGAAATGTCGGCTCGGTTCGGGACAAGGAGGACCTGACCCCACTCTTCGAAGCATCATGGCATCGGATGATTTTAACAGAGCTCCGATTCGGATCGAATTGGATCGAATGGAAGAATCCAAGCCACTCCACATCAGTTGCTCACAAGAGCACAAGGTCATCGGGTTGAGGACTCTGGTTCAGATCGAAGAACCGATCCGACACCCTTCGACCTGCTACCACACTTCAGATTTGACCTATTCTCAAGGGGCAACCGCCTCCTACTCTCATGGATCACCTTCCACATAGCAGAGCACAGGGTGGAGAGGGCTTCTCTACATTTTCCACTACTTTTCGAGATTTACTTGAGGCTTGCTACGTGGAACCCTAACTTAACACAGAAATCAGCTATAAATACACCATTTGAAGTATTTTCAAACGTATTTTGTAATTTTTTAGGATTTAAGAAACTATAAAGTTTATGTAGGCTTGGTTTGAGCCGAACCACTATAAATAGCTCGTGTGTCTCCTGTGATTTACTGCTTAATCTGCATTTATTATTTGTGATCTATGATCCGTAAGGACTTCGCACTGAATTTGGGTGTTAGTACCAGATTTCTATCTAACATTTTGCCACGCCAGGAAGGGGGGCACACAATACAACATCTCCAACTAGCTTGAAAGGAAGCGGAATTTTTGGCAATTGGATCAATGGTCAAGCAAAAGATTTCTCGTGTTGAAGACGAAGGCACGAGAAACGAGGCTAGTTTGGAGGCTTCCTCTCTCGGAGATCCATCAGCATACCTGACTAGAGGCGAAATGGATGTCGTTGTCGCTGAATTGAGAACCCAGATGGCAAGGCAAGACGATCTCCTCTGGACAAATGGAAACCTGAGCAACAACACTCATTTCGATGGAAATAATGCATCGAACAGGATCGGATCGGACTCGATCCGAACCACAGAAGCTGGGGGAAATCTGCCTCCCATTGGAAATGCACAGCGAGCATCGCTCAGTGTTTTGGATGAGAAGGCTAGAATCGTGAGGGAATCAGGCCAGGTTCGGCCAAACTCCGCTCCGGTTCGGATAGACGCCCATCCGTCAACTTTAGCTCAACGGCAACAGGAAGCAGCTCGGAGCAGCGAGCCATGACCGGTTTGGTTCAGAACCTCCGACCCGATGACCACCGATCTGAGCCGGATCACACTTCAAGCGCCCCATGCATTTCCAAACTCTCTTGCATTCAACGTTGGGGGAACTAGCTCTGATCTCGACAGCTTGCAATAGCTCTTTGAAGGCGATCGGCTCGCCAATCTCATTGAACGCCTCTCAAGAGGCCGCACTTATCAGAGTGACATAGATGATGTCAATCACAATCCATTCACACAGAAAATCAAGAATTCTCGCAATCACCCAAATTTCAAACTTCCACAACTGGAGCCCTAAAATAGTAGGACAGATCCTAATGTGCACCTGATGCGCTATAAATGACATATGGAAGTTTAAGCGGCATCGAAAAACGTCATAACTAAATGTTTTCCCCTCTACTTGACTGATATAGCCGCTATGTGGATTCGACTGCTAGAAACTGAATAGATCAACAGTTGGAACATGTTGGTCACACGCTTTATTGAACAATTTCGGGTCCACATCGCACGACCCAAGAATGTCATGTCACTCACTACAATCAAGAAGAGGCCCAGAGAAACACTACGTTCATTTTAGGAAATATTCAACGTTGCAGCAGCATCAGTTGATCTCCTTGGACCACTGATGGTACTGATGGCAGCGGTAAACGGTGTCTTGGGTAACTCAAAATTCAAAAAATCTTTGTATCGAGATCCACTGAGAAATCTCGGTGAGTTCTACCTTGAAGCAGATAGGTTTCTACGGGAAGAGGATGCAACTTCTGAGAAATGCATTCTTGACGTCAACGTGCTTAAAGACGGATGACCGTCTAATTCTGGAAAAGGTAAGGGAAAAGCCGCCGTCAAGAATGACCGCAAAACTCAGCCCCGGAGAGGGCCAAGATATGAAAAGTATATCGAACTCAATTCAACCCTAACTGACATTTACATGGATACGAACGGTGCCACCTCCTACCCAAAGCCTCCTCCTAGGAGGGAGCCATCACAAAAAGAACGTGATTCTGGAAAACACTGCATATTCCATGATATGGATGGTCATGATACAAATGACTACAGGCATCTGTGAGATTTGATTGAGGAATGGGTTAGACGTGGAGAGCTACCCGAGTATGTGAAACAACCAACAGCGCCTGCATCCGCGCTGCCACCACCTGCTCCCAAAGAGGGAATGACCCTGGATTAAGCTCTTGTAGGCTCATCTTCAATTGATTTGGATTGGATCACTCTGTAATTGCTGCATTTCATAGGATTTAAGATATGCTACTTTTCTTTCTTTAGGTTTTCCAATTGGCTAAATCGGAGTACACACGTTCGGAGTTAGGATTTAGCTCCAAAGCGTGCCCTGGACTTGATGATAAACCAATCTGGATTTGCTTTGGTTTTGTACTTTGGATTGAATAAGGTAGGACTTACCGAGCATGGATTTTGTTTGGAAAATTTAAGTATCTTGTCAGTTTGTGGCAGTATTCTCAATCTTAATTGAAGTATGGCTTATACTTATCTCAAAACCCTAGGTACAGTTTGTGCCTAGGGAAAGACTGTCTTGTCAGGTTTGGCAAGTACAGTTCTATCTCGGTATGAATATGGATTGTACTCAGTTGGATTCTTAAGTATGGATTACACTCTAGAACGACTTATTGTCTTGTCAGTATCTGGCAAAAGAACTCAATAAAACTCGACTATGGCTTATGCTCAGTTTGAACTTCCTGATATGGCTTATGCCTGGAAGGATAGGTCCCTCGCCAGTTCTTGGTAGGATGATTCAAACATTCTTCGTGTATGGTTTATGCTCAAAAGGATGCCCAACCATAGTTTATGCTCGAAAAGGTTAAGCAAAGCTGTCAGGGTTTGACCCATCTGTTTGCCTTCTTTTCTTTGCAGAGATGAATTATACTTGAAGCTACCAGGCCCGGCGTGGCCTTGGATTATCCAGAACACATCTTCCTTCAACCAGCAAGATATGTTCTAGGGGGCAAAAAGGTTGACATGCTTTTTAGTCAGAGCAGTCACACATGGAATTTCTGGTTAGCAAAACACTCAAGCGTTGATAACATCGTCAGAAGACAGGAAGCGATTTGGTTGAAGTCGCATCACAAACAAAGAATGGTCCAAAAGTCCTAGCAAATGACCTCTTTTGGGCCCAAAAACATCAATTATGAAGATTTTCTCTATAATTCTTGTAGCTCTCTGAATTAGCTTCAAGTAGATCTTTCGTTTGGCTAAAATGGACTTACGGTTCGGAAGTTATGCCCGTTTCCGTGAACGTGCGCAGAACCAGAAACTTGGATTTTGGGAATTGGCTTGACCTTTCGGTTCAGATCGGAAATGTCGGCTCGGTTCGGGACAAGGAGGACCCGACCCCACTCTTCGTAGCATCATGGCATCGGATGATTTTAACAGTGCTCGGATTCAGATCGGATGGAATGGAAGAATCCGAACCGCTCTGCATCAGTTGCTCACAAGAGCACAAGGTCTTCGGGTTGAAGACTCCGGTTCGGATCGAGGAACCGATCCGACCCCCTTCGACCTGTTACCACACTTCAAATTTGACCTATTCTCAAGGAGCAACTGCCTCCCACTCTCGTGGATCACTTTCCACATGGCAGAGCATGGGCTGGAGAGGGCTTCTCTACATTTTCCACTACTTTTCGAGATTTGCTCTGGGCATGCCACGTGGAACCCGAACCAAACCCAGAAATCATCTATAAATACACCATTTGAAGGATTTTCAAAGGATTTTTGGCACTTGTTCTTCACGGCATCCACCATTGCTGCGAGATAAGAACTTCACGCTTCTCAAACAAGATCAACATGAGGATTTCGTGTATAAATTCATTCTCCTTTCTCTACTTCTTCATAAAATACAAGGATGTTGTATGTTAATGAGTCTTACGGATTGTAAGACAGCATTGTACTTGTAATTTCTTAGTATTTAAGAAACTATAAAGTGGACGTAGTCTTGGTTTGAGCCTAACCACCCTAAAAACCACGTGTGTCTCCTGTGATTTACTGCTTAATCTGCATTTATTATCTTTGATCTATGATCCGTGAGGACTTCACACTGAATTTGAGTGTTAGTACCAGATTTCGGTCTAATAGACATAACTTACCATTTATAAAGTGAAATCTCAATTTCTTACATTCGTTCAATTCAAAATATTTCAATGTTTCTTGTTTTATCAAATTCTGATTTATATTGAATACTATACATTCATTCAAAGTTTAAAATAAAATTTTCAAACTATCACTCCATTTCAAGCTCTTTTTAATTAAACTTTAAATTTATACGTTCTAACTTCGATTTAAAATAATTTTTATGTCGTTTATTCTAAAAATAATTCATCTAAAATATTTAATTTCTACGAAAATAAATTTTAAATTGGTTCCAAAAATACGGGTTGTACAATCTCCCCTACTTAAATTCTTTTCGTCTCCGAAAAGGAAGAAGGAACTGAAGGTCGTTTACTTAACCAACTCAACCTTCGCTTGACTCAAGTTCTTCAACTTTTCAGTTTCTAACAACTTTCTAATTTCTCAAAATTTGGCTAACGGCTTAAATTTTTCAAAATTTGGTAAGGAAATTACCATGAACCATATGCAGTGCCGGCCCTGAGCAATCGGAGGCCCAAGGCCAAAAGTTGAAGGGAGCAAAATAATGTGAGCTGCGGAGGCCTAATTGGAAGGGCGAAAAATCATAGGAGTTGAAAACGAATTCTGCTGGTGCTTGAACTAGCGACCTCAACACAAGGAGCCAAGTTACCTTACCACTTGAACACGTACATTTTGACAAACATAGTACAATCAAAATTTACAGATACAAAAATTCCTAGCCTAAGGCCCCCTCCCAGCCTCCTCCCCGCCCAAGGCCCTTGGTGGCCGCCTAGTAGGCCTAGGCCCAGAGCCGGACCTGATAATATGATATAAGTTTTGTAACCAAATGTCCATTTGTGAAAATTCCATTTTCCTTATTCATTGCTTATTAATTAATTACCATAAGAACGCAAGGTGTTCCAAATATTCCAAACCCAATTGCAAATCCTACTAATAAGGAAAAAGAAGAAAAAATAGAAAGGAACAATAATATGAGGGTGGTGATGAGTTCGAATGTGATAATGAAGCATGTTTCAATAGATATATGGAAACCTAGTTGAACAAAAAGGGAATTTCTACCTCAACTATCTTGCGTATCCCTTTGCAATCATTGAGAAATATATTAATATTAGTATGCTTACATGTATATGGATATTTGTTAAGATCGTCAGGTTTGTATAAGGATTTCAAATTGATTTTTTGGTTTTATTATGATATGGTGATGATTTGGATTAACTATTTATGATTAGTATTGAATTGACTATATTTGTTGATTGAACTAATTAATTAAAAAATTGGTTAATGATCTTTTTTTATTACTCTTATGTCATATATATATATATATATATATATATATATTTGTATATATATGTGTGTGCATGTATAAATATATATGATATAGCATCTTAAATAGGGGAGTTTTAGTTAAAAAAATCATTGATGACAAAAGAGGAGAAATTTTAAATAAGCATGGATTACGAAGGTATTATATCGCAGTTTATATACATGGCTATCATCAACAAACGGTGAAATTATTAGTAATCTTAGGTATTGGTTCTGTTGACAATAACCATATGGTACTATGTAAAATATAGATATTAACGGTTTATCAAGTTATATATTGTTAATAATATAGATTATCAAATAGGTAGTAATTAAGAAGACCTTAAAATATCAAGAGGATGGTATAAAGATAGATGAAAAGATTTAAGAGTTAGATATTAAGCAATTATAAGTATGAAGATTTAAGATATCAAGGTAAGTTGATAGAGTCATGGGATATCTTGTTAAAGCCCTATATCACCTTTTTTTAATATCTTTCACCTTAAAAAGAATCTAAATTTATTGTTTATTTAAATGATTTTCAGAATATCTTGGTTTTCAAAAGTTATTATAAGAACCTCTATCTTCAAAATGATTTTCAAACATCTTCACAAATATGTTTCAATTTGATTTTTCATTTATAAGAGTATTATACTTTAATAATTTATTTTATGTACTTTATTTTTTATATAATTTTAGATTTATTTCATAACTTAATATTCTCTAGATCTAAATTTAAGTTTACGATATTTCATGTTCATAAAGTTTTTTTGTATCTATAACGATTTAATATTATACTTTGAATTTAAATATATTTACATTATTTTTGTATTTTTTCTTAGGATAAATTTATATTTAGTCTTATATATTAATAAATATTTCAAAATTATTTTATTAATGTTTTATTTGAATTAAATAGTTGTGTAAACTATGTATAAGTAAGTATGCAAAGTTTTAAAATATTTACAAAGCCTAATAATATCAAAGCAATTATAAATAAGTAGGGTTTAGACCAACGAATTTTTGCTACCAACTTCCTTCAGTTTCTCTACTATTTTTATTCTCTCTTCTTTTATAAATAATTTTTTACTCAAATATAAATAGAATCAAACTAAGACCTTATTAATATAATTATCCATTGACCCCTCTTTATTTCCTCACTCAAATCAAGACCAAAATATTATTCAAGAGGCTATAGGATTGATTTTACACAAAAATAAAGTATTTGAAATCCTACAGGTCAACACACTTAAATATTGGGAATGTTTGGTGTCCTAAAAAATCAAAGTGGATGATCTTGTGTCCCGTCTAAATCTAGCGGTTGTACATGGTTTCCCCTTTGAATCCAAGTAGTTGTGGTGGTGTCCCTTTCATATCTGTTGGTGGACCTAGAGTTTGGAAATATGGAGGGTGTGTCTTGTAGCCTTGAAATTGAGATTGTATTGAAAGTTGATGTTAAAAATAAATTCGCACTAGTATAAGACTATTTAGATGCCTCTAAACCAGTAAAAAAACTCCTTATGTGCTCTTTTCAACTCTTTACATTTTATTTTCCATACATATTTTGATTTATATTTGCAACTATGATCATTAATTTTGAATTATTTAATATAAGTCTGAGAAGATTTAAAAGTATTCGTAAACACTATTCATCTTTCTTTTAGGGTTATTTTAGCCTTAAGATTCATATTTCAGCATCTAACATGCAGCCACAATAGTTAAATTACATAAGCCGGTGTAGCTAAGTCCGACTCTTTTGTCAATTTCAGGTTATATCTACCATAAATTTACCCAATCTCATAAAATTGGTTATCCATTCTAAATCATAGCTTTCCTAGGGTCACTATTGTAACACCTGGAAATTCTGAACCAATTTAAAATTTTTATTTTAGCAACTTTAATGGATTTTGGATATTTAAAATGATTTATTTTAAATAATAACGACTAAAAATTTATTTAAATCAAAGTTAGAATGTAATAATTTAATTTAATTTAATTATAAAAGGAGTTTGAAACGACATAGCAGTTTGAAAATTTGATTTTAAATTTCAACTGAATGTACATAATTCAAAATAAATCGGATTTTAGTAAAACAAGAAATATTTAAATCTGTTTAATTATATATTTCTAACGAATGTGAAAAGTCCAGATTTCATAACAAGAATTGAAAGTTATGTCCATTTTAAAATTTAAAATAATCGCTGCAGAATTTATATATATTTTAATATAATATATAACCCTCTAAAAATAGCCATTTCGCAAACGACCTCCATTTTCGATGAATCCACTTTTGTTGGATCTGGAATATCAAATTATTACTATGTTCAAATTTCCATAATTTTTGGAATTAATATGTGAGCGTGGTAAATTAAAATGTGTTTGGTAGTTTCTGTTGAATTGGATCGACCAAAAAATAGCCATTTTTCAAACAGTCTCCAAATTCGACGAAATTAATTTTGTTAGGGCCATATCGTCAAAACATAGCTAGATTTATTTTTCGAGAATTTTTGGAATTGGTATGTGGCCTCTATAAATTAAAATGTACGTTTAAATTTAATATTGAATGTTTTATATTTTAATTTAAAGAAAAATAGGCTGAAACAGTCAAATGGGCTTACGAAACATAGGCCATTATGTCCGAAATGGAGATATTTGGCTAGGAGCGTCAGTCGTTGGGCTGGATTTGGAGTTAGTATGGATTAACGGGCCTTTTAGTGTAAAAGAATTAAATAATATAATATTATAAATACCCCCATATGTCAAATCCTAACCCTAACCTAATATTTGCGCCGCCATGCTCAGAACGAACAACCCAGGAACTCCGAACTTCTTGCTCTTCTTTCTCTCAATTCACTAATTAAATTCGAAGTCACATAAAAGAAGAATCGAACAACTTAGGGTGGTCTACAAATTGACCGACAATGATCTGTTGTCGATCACTGGAGTGGTGGAATTTCAACTGCGAAGGGTGCGAGGTTAGGTGAGATTTTCGAGGTGACTAGAACACCGAACCAGCGGTGGTACCTGGTGGTGGGAGGCGACGCGGAGGGCTTCGACATGGCGGGTCCAGATGGGATTCCGATCATCTAGGGGCAGCGGTTGTGAGCCCTAGTCGGGTGTAATTGGGTTCGTATGGTACAGGGACGAGCAATAGACGAAGAAGCAGATGGCGGCTAAATTTTGTATTAAGGAAATAATTAGACTAATTATTTATTTAGTTAATTTAATAAATGGGTGTTAATCTTTAAAAATTAATATCTTTTTATCTGATGATCAGAATCGAACGATTCAAAAACCGTTGGAATCTTCTCGGCGGGCACTGCATTTCAGAACCGACTGGAACATATTTGGAGCTCTCTACGAATTACGAAGGAGTAAAACCAATGTGATATCTCTAATTTAAAATTAAAATTAATTGTGATTGCGATGTGAAATTCATATATGTACGCTATTAAAATTCATATTTGTGTTGTACGAGATTAGAATTGGTTGATCTTGGTTGCGATGATCTGTTGGTTTGAATTCTGTAGAAAAATTTGAAATAAATTGTTTATACAACAGAAATTTCCTTTTTATTGTATATATGAATCATAGAATTTGTCATATTGGAAATAAATTGTTTATACAATAAAAATTAATATTTTTATTGTATGTATATGAATCACAGAATTTGTTTATACAATAAAAATCATATTTTTATTGTATATATGAAAAGAAAAATGTTCATGTTTGATTAGAAATTGTTTATACAACAAAAATCATATTTTTATTGTATATATATGTAGATAAAAATATTAATGTTGAATAAAATTTGTTTATACAATAAAAATCATATTTTTCTTGTATATATATGTAGATAAAATGTTCATGTTGAATAAAATTAATTCATACAGTAAAAACCGTATTTTTATTGTATGTATGTAGATAAAATGTTCATGTTGAATAAAAAAAATTTATACAATAAAAATCATATTTTTATTGTATATATGTAGATAAAATGTTCATGTTGAATAAAATGTGTTTATTCAATATAAAAATCACATTTTTAATTTTATGTATGAATAAACAAAATATTCATTGGTTTGAATAAAATATGTTAATAATAAAAATATACATTTTTATAGTGTATGTTTAAATGATTAAAAATATTCTTTTTTTTTAGAAGAAAATGTTTATGCAATAAAAATCACATTTTTAATTGTATGCATGAATAAACAAAATATTCATTATTTTGAATAAAATATGTTAACAAATAAAAATGTACATTTTTATTGTGTATGTCTAAATGATTAAAAATATTCTTTTTTTTTTGAAAAGAAAATGTTTATGCAATAAAAATCACATTTTTAATTATATGTATGAATAAACAAAATATTCATTGTTTTGAATAAAATATGTTAACAATAAAAATATACATTATTATTGTGTATGTTTAAATGATTAAAAATATTCTTTTTTTAAAAGAAAATGTTTATGCAATAAAAATCACATTTTTAATTGTATGTATGAATAAACATAATATTCATTGTTTTGAATAAAATATGTTAACAATAAAAATATACATTTTTATTGTGTATGTTTAAATGATCAAAAATATTCTTTTCTTTTTTTTAAAAGAAAATGTTTATGTAATAGACATCACATTTTTATTGTATGTATGAATAAACAAAATTTTCATTGTATGAAATAAAATATGTTAATAATAAAAATATACATTTTTATTGTGTATGTAGGAATGATTAAAAATATTCATTGTTTGAAATAAAAATATGTTAACAATAAAAATATTCATTTTTATTATGTATGTAGAAATCATTAAAAATATCCATAGTTTGAAACAAAAATATGTTAACAATAAAAATTTACGTTTTTATTGTATGTAGGTTAAATTAAAATATTATCAAGTTAGTGATGTTAGAAAAAAATCATTTGTTAAACATGTTTAGTTGAAATAAAATGTTTAAACAATAAAAATTATATTTTTATTGTATTATTGATTCATTAAAAAGAGCCATTTTTAAATAAAAAGATAGATAATAAAAATTACATTATTATTTTAATATTGGTTCATTAAAAAGAATCATGTTTTAAATAAAAAAATTAGACAATAAAAATTATATTTTTATTGTATGTTTGATCCATTAAAGAGATTTTGCTAAATCAAAATGTAATCGTTCACATGTTAGCAAAGTAGGAAAATAATCATTTATTTATACATGTTTTTTTATCAAATTGTAATCATTCACATGTTAGCAAAGTAGAAAAATGATCATTTGTTAATACTTGATTTGTTCATTATAATGTAACTTTAATATGTTTGTTTAGATAAAAAGAAACTTATGTTAAACATGTTTTGTCATTAAAAATGACATTTTTAATAGGTTAATTTATAATAAAAAGAAATTTATGTTAAACATGTTTTGTCATTAAAAATTGACATTTTTAATATGTTAAGTTATAGTAAAAAGAAATTTATGTTAAACATGTTTTGTCTTAAAATGACATTTTTAATATGTTAAGTTAGAATAAAAAGAAATTTATGTTAAACATGTTTTGTCATTAAAAATGACATTTTTAATATGTTAAGTTAGAATACAAGGAAATTTATGTTAAACATGTTTTGTCATTAAAAATGACATTTTTAATATGTTATGTTATAATAAAAAGCAATTTATGTTAAACATGTTTTGTCATTAAAAATGACATTTTTAGTATGTTACGTTAGAATAGAAAGAAATTTATGTTAAACATGTCTTGTTATTAAAAATGACATTTATAATATGTTAAGTTAGAATAAATAGGATTATATGCTAAACATGTTTTGTCATTAAAAATGACATCTTTAACATGTTAGTTAGAATAAAATAATTACATGTAAATATATGTTTTGTAGGATAAAAATGTCACTTTTAACATGAATATGAAGAGTACAAATTTACATGTAATAGAATAAACGGTGTTGAAATCGTCGAACGAATTATACACACACACACACACACACACACACACACATATATATATATATATATATATATATATATATATATATATATATTAAAATAAGATGAATCGCGCGCGGTAGTTTACGTTTCGGAGTCATAACTTTAAACGATTATACCGAAAGATCCGATTGTCGGATTTTCCCAAAACTGGAACCATTGGGTTCTCTTTGGAAAGATCTTTCCAACGATATTAAATTTGTTGAGATCCAATGGTTAGATTTCGAGAAATATGTAATTCAAATTTGGATAAAAACAGCGCCAGGGCTGCGTAATGATCTGAAGCGTCATTCGAATTAAATGTGCTATTTTAATATAAATAAAAATAGCGATAAATCGTTATAAAATATTATTAATGACATGAAATGATTTGAATTATATCTATTCGAGAATTATTTGAAAAGACCAACTTAAATCTCATTTCAAATATTTATACGACGATTTAAATTCGAAGACATTGAAGACGGTGGTTGAAGACCGGCGATCTTCACATCGAATGGATGACTACTGATGCCTTGAATTGGGTAGCTCCCAGTAAAGGGTTAAAGTGGTAGTTGTCCGGACGTACTTGTTGATTGTCCGGATATGCAAGAACCTCTCTTCCGTATTAGGCATACATGACGAGGAATAAGGTGTTTCCAGTTTCGTTCAGACCCAGAACGGACTTGTAAATGGATGTGTGTCTAGCATTGGATTTTGTTCTGTGTAGATTGATTTCTATTAAATATATATTTGTTTGGTGGCGGAGAATTTATTCTCTTGCTTAACACCCTTCTCTGAGACGTACGAGCTTAGAGGTTATATATTGATAGGCATCAGTCGCATGGCGTGGATTGTCAATGTGGCATGCTAAGATGCAAATGATCAAGGCTTTTGTTGAAAAGAAGGGCCTTGTGGTTGATGATTAAAGCACAGTTTTACTTAGCACAGCTTTGTGCATAGCGTTACTTCGCGAGCCTCATACCCCAGTATGAGTCAAATATGGGAGGACTTGCGTTTCTTTCTAACTAGAAGTGGTGTCATGGTATAGAGCCCAGATATTTTTACTTATGTGGATGATGTATTGTGAGGGCCCTCGGATATTGGTCGCTACTGGCCAAGTGATAGGTCCAATAGGACCGGGAAATGTATTGTTCAGGAATAACTAATCCACTAAAGTATGTGTGGACTGACCCTACCGCTAACCAGGGCTCGCCAACGTCCGAGTCTTAAGGCATTTGCTAGAGTGTCTCGAAATCGGTAAGGATGATTCCTAGCCTTGACTCATGATGGAAACCCAATTTATAATATGTTAGCCTACTTTGTGAACTAGGCTACACAAAGAGCAACTAGTGGGAAAGCCATCAACTGGTTCGGATCGGAGGGAACCAGTGCAGAAAAGAAGCAGGAGTCAAAGACGCAGACATCACATCGGTTCGGTTCGGAGAAGCATTTCAGCGACACCAAAAGAAAGCAAGCAGCCTCATCGGATCGGATCGGAGGCGGCCGATCGGAACTCATTTTCTCTAAACCTGTGACCGTTGCTACACACGTCTCCTGAAGACTCGGGCCAAGCACGACCATTTCCTCCCACAATCTCCTACTAAATCGATGCGTTGTCACCATCTGGAGGCCTCCGAACCCGACTCTTATGGGATGGGTGCCACGCAGTTCCGAACCGGAGCCACTTCGAGGAGATTTTTCACCTATAAATACACTATCAAGAGACATTTGAAAGGATCTTTTGGAAAGTTCTCAACTCTAACTTCCTTCGTTGCCGAATTTCATAACCATATGCAGATCAAAATCATCTCTTAAAGTCTATTTTTGAGAGATTTGAGTGAGCTTATGCATTGTAATGGTGAAGTTGAGTGAGAATCATTGCTGTATTTGCATTCAAATCATCAATCAAAAGAATAGAAAGTGGACGTAGGCTCTTTAACGCCGAACCACTATAAATCGTGTGTTCTTCGTTGCTTTTTAGTTCTTTTTCATTAAAATCATACCTAATTTGGGTGTTAGAACCAATTTTTGGTCTAACATTTTGGTGCTTTCATTGAGAGACCTTCGAATTCTCAGCCTTTTTGGGATTATCATTCTACTATTTGGACTTTCAAGTTCAAAGAAGTTAATCCCTTGTCTCTGACATCTTTCAGTACTTGTTGACTAACCGTTGAAGAATCGAGTATCATAGCTAAGACAAAAGGAAAAGAAGTGCAAGGCGCTAGGGGAAACGATGCTAAAGAAGATCAGCAAGCCATCGTGTTAACGAGGTCACGCGCTCAAAGCTCTGGAGCAGGCTGCTCCGTTCAGGGGGATCCGAACCGGATGGGAGGCGTCGATCCGAAGCGGGTGGATGGCACCGATCTGATCCGGTCTAATGAGATCGAGGGCATCACTCTCCCTATATGAACCGCCCCGACCAGGCTACTGTGAACCGATCTGATCCGAACCAGGATGAGGCTGGAACTTCTACTCGAGCTCCCTCCAACGCTCCGATTCCAGCCACGATGACTAATGTTCAGCTTGATCCATCTGCACCCATTACCCAGGGAGACTTTTCATGTTTTCTTGTCATTCTCCAGAGCACTAAAGAAGCATTGGAAGCCCAAAGGCATGACAACCTTCGCATGCAGGAAAACATGATCACTATGGATAGAGAACTACATGAGCTCCGGAGGCAGAAAACTCCTTCCCCAACACGCCGTCTTGCTACAGATGATTCGTCTTCTTCAGAGGAGGAATGCCCTCGCGAGAGAAGGCCGCTTGAACGACCTCAGAACCTCGATCAATTGACTTTTGGATCTTTAGGATCCCGAGAAGACGCCGGTCGTGTATTGGGCCCTGATAACCCGAGCCTGCAACAGCATATGTTGCTACCCATGCGCGAATCCCACGTCCTACCCAGGGATCCTAATATTATCAACCCCACGTAGCAATAGCTTCTCCAACCTCTACCTCCTGAGATTGACCGGGAGCACAGAGAGCGACGTAGAGTAGCTGCCGCCAGAAACCGGAGGTCATCCCCTGATCAGGAACCCAGGGGTAATCCGAACATCAGACCTAGAGAGCCTGTGCAGACATTAACAAATTATGATGTATGGGCAATGGTGCACCATATTATGTCCGAAAGCCGGCAGTATACTAATGAAGATTGGGGCATTGAGCGAAGTCATACCCCCTTCACAGATGACATTCTGGATTTCCAGTTCCCTCGGCGGTTCAACTTGCCTCAGATGGATTGATATTCAGGAAGAACAGACCCAGGGCAACATCTGATGAGGTATGCACAGTTCATGAATGCGGCAGCAGCCCCAGATGCCGTAAAATGCAAAGCTTTTCCAATCTATCTTGAAGATGTAGCGTTAATGTGGTTCACCCGACTCCCCCCTCGGTCGATATCAAATTTCACAGAATTGAGTGAGCGCTTCATGAATCAGTTTCGACTCCATGCCCAAAAGTCTAAGACCGTCATAGAATTGTCACGGATTAAACAGACCCCAGGAGAATCTTTGAAGTCATATTTGGATCGCTTCAACCTGGTCGTCACCGAAGTTAGTGATCCCCATGAGCCCACTATCCTGATTGCCTTGATAGAAGGGGTAGATCTTGACACAGAGTTCGGGGATTACTTGGCTGGAAAACCACCTCCTACTAGAGAATTGTTCTATGAAAAGGCTAATATCCGCTTAAGGTGAGAAGAACCTAAGGCAAATCAGAAGAGAAAGTCCGAAGGGGCCTCGAAGGAAGGTATCCAGAGTAACGTTGCTGTGAAACAATCAGGTGACAGTTCAGGGAAGGTGGAAGTAAATGTTGGCAACCAGAGTGGGGGTAATAGCAACAGAAATGGGAACGACGATAGAAGGAACAGAAATCGAGGGAATAGCTCTAATAAGAGACCTTGATTCTAGACTTTTGAAAATTATACGCCATTAAATGATACATTGGAGAATATTTATTTAGATACATATAGCATATTGTAGTACAAAAAACCACCACCCAGAGATTCTACTGAGAAAGAGATCGCAACAGGAAAGTTTTGCTTGTTTCATGGTACCCACGGTCATTCCACCAATGAATGCCATCATTTGAGAGATATTGTCGAAAGATTGCTGCAAGAGGGGAAGTTGGATGAGTACAAGGTCGCCCCAAGGGACAGGGGCCAAGGGGGACAAGCCCCGAACCAAAACCAGCCTGCTTCAATACCCACAGCTCAGCAAAAAGGTAAGTGGATCGTCATTAATACTATTATAGGCAGACCTCACTTAGTTAGTCGTAGTTTTAAAGCAATGGACCAGTACGTCAACGCCGCCAAGCATTTTGAGGTAGGAGAATGCAGTAGCCTCCAAGACGTTACTCCAGTAAAACAACAAAAGACGATGTCAGACGATGTTGTATTCCACAATAGAGATGATTCCGGAGTTCAATCTCCAACCGACGATCCACTAGTGATTACCACAACAATTGGCCCTGCTTTAGTCCATAAAGTGTTAGTGGACAACGGGAGCTCGGTCAATATCCTCTTCAAGAAAGCATTCGAACAAATGAGACTCGAAGCGAAAGATTTAAAGCCATGTGAAGGATGGATACGTGGTTTTAACGGAGCATCTACAGCTCCAATAGGTTTTGTGGAACTACCAGTCACACTAGGGCAGGGAGATCGCCAGAGAGTAAGGATCCTTTCGTTTGTAGTTTTGGATGTGGAGTAGCCTTACAATGCCTTCCTAGGCCGACCGGCCCTTTCCGAATTTAGGGCATGTATTGCACCTTGGTGCTTGCTGCTTAAATTCCTGACTGACTCAGGAGTTGGGGTGATGAGGCGCGATCAAGCTACGGGACGAGCTTGTTACATGACAGAGTTAAAGATGTTAATGAAGGGGTTGAATATAGATGCTAAGGACAATTCCGCCCCTCCAAAGGAGGCCTCAGCATAGAAATTAAGGGGTCCTGCACTAAGAGAGTCGCCCTCAGACGTGCTTGAGGATATAGATCCCAGAGAGGATAGAGAACCCGGGGACAGGAAGGCAACTTCCAATGAAATAACAATCGATATACCTATTGATGAAACAGATCCAGCAAAAGTACTAAAGATCGGCTCGCAACTGGATCCAGTTAGAGCGAGGGAAATGGTTGATTTCTTAAAGGCAAATCTAGATGTGTTTGCCTGGACTCACGCTGACATGCGTGGGATTTTGCCTAACATCATGAGCCACTCTTTGTGTATTAATCCAAAGCACCCACCAGTCAAGCAGAAGAGACGGATGTTTGGCCTAGAGCAGTCAGCAGCTTTAAAAGAAGAAGTAGAGAAATTAAAAGGTAATGGATTCATTAAGGATTCGAAATATCCCGACTGGTTATCGAATCCCGTCCTGGTCAAAAAGTCAAATGTGAAGTGGAGAACGTGTATTGACTTTTCTGATTTAAACAAGGCTTGCCCGAAGGATAGCTTTCCTCTCCCCAGAATTGATCAACTAGTAGATTCGACGGCCGGGCATGAGCTTTTATCCTTTATGGACGCCTATTCCGGGTACAATCAAATTCCCATGCACATACTAGATCAAGAGCATACAAGCTTTATCACAGACTTGGGGTTGTATTGCTACGTGGTAATTCCATTTGGGTTAAAAAATGCGGGAGCCACGTATTAGCGCCTAGTCAACCGCATGTTTTACAATCAAATCGGGAAAACCATGGAAGTTTACGTAGATGATATGCTCGTGAAATCCAAGCAATCTCCCGATCATACGAAGGACTTAGCAGAAATGTTTGGCATACTACGAAGGTATGGGATGAAGTTGAATCCCTTGAAGTGTTCTTTTGGAGTGGCATCAGGCAAGTTCCTTGGCTTTATCGTGAGTTCCAAAGGAATTGAAATCAATCCGGACCAAATAGCAGCAATCCGGAATATAGAGAAGCCACGAAAGATTAGGGATGTTCAAAGCTTAGCTGGGAATGTAGCAGCACTGGGCAGGTTCATTTCCAAAGCAACATACAAGTGTGTACCTTTCTTCGATCTCATAAAACGGGGAAAGAAAAATTTTGAGTGGACCCCCGACTGTGTGGAGGCGTTCCAGAATCTATTAGACTTCTTAGAAAAGCCTCCAATATTATCAAAGCCTTTGGAACATGAGGATTTGTTCGTCTACTTGGCAGTGTCATCTCACGCCGTCAGCACAACATTAGTACATGAAGAGGATAAAGTCCAGAAACCTGTGTATTATGTAAGGAAAAAACTAGTTGCTGCAGAGCGTAATTATCCAAAGATAGAGAAGCTTGCTTATAGCCTCCTGATTGCTTCCCGCAAACTTCGCCATTATTTTCAGGCACACCCGATAGTTGTATATACCGATCAACCTTTGAGACAAGTGTTGCAGAAACCCGAAGCATCAGCGCGGTTACTTAAATGGAATATTGAGCTGATTCAATTTGATTTGAACTTTCAGCCACGAAGATCAATAAGGGGGTAGGCATTGGCTGACTTTATAGCTGAGTTTACAATTCCTGAAGAGGAAACAGTGGGTGACAAGGTAGTTACTTTGGATCGAGAGTTAAGAACTTAGTCCATGGAAACTATATACGGATGGGGCCAAGAATGATAGAAAGTCCGGCGCCGGAGTTGTTTTGATAACTCCTGAAGGACGATCTATCTACTATGCATTATGGTTAGAGTTTGCTGCTACTAACAACGATTCCGAGTATGAAGCCCTGATTGTCGGGCTGAAACTCGTCAAAGATTTGGGAGTGAAGACACTAGATATATATATTGCGATTCCAAGATAGTTGTATGTCAAGTTCGGGAAGAAAATGCTGCTAAAGGACCTCGACTCATCACTTATCTCAAAAAGGTAAAGGATTTATCGGAAGGTTTGGAGCATTATAGCATAACACACATTCCAAGAGCGGAAAATCAGAAAGCAGATCGATTGGCGAAGCTAGCAAGTTCTGATAATCCTAAAGAAACCGAAATGGTTCCGATAGAGGTGTTGGAATCAACGAGTTTCAACCTAATGGAAGCAGAGCTAGCCTTGGATGTTGAACCAGAAAGAGAATCCTGGATGACATCAATTAAGAATTTTCTCAAGAATGGAACCCTCCCGTTAAAAAAGAGCGAAAGACGAGCTGTAAGACGCAAGGCTGCAAGATACGTTTTACAGGACGACGTCCTTTATCGTCAAGGGTTTTCAATGCCCCTACTATGGTGTATCGCACACGACGACATTAAACGTGTACTGCAAGAAGTGCATGAAGGTGAGTGTGGAGATCACACTGGGGGCTAAACCCTAGCAAAGAAAGTATTACGGTATGGATATTTCTTGCCTACAGTAAATAAAAACGCGACTGATTATTCATGACGCTGCGATAGATGTCAAAGATTTGCCAAAGTTTCCAGAGCGCCTCTGACTCAGCTCAAGTCGATGGTAAGTCCGTGGCCGTTCGCCATGTGGGGAATTGATATTATTGGAGTGTTACCTATTGCCAGAGGAGGAGCTAAGTAAGCGATCGTTGACATGGACTACTTCACAAAATGGGTGGAAGCTGAACCTTTAGCAACCATCACGGCGAGGAAGGTGATCAGTTTTGTGGTCAGAAACATTATTTGTCGATTTGGGATACCGAAGACCATCATAACTGATAATGGGACGCAATTTGACATCATCGAGTTTAGATACTTCTGCCAGAAATACAAGATTGATAAACGATACACTGCAGTAGCTCACCCGCAGTCAAATGGTCAGGTCGAAGCCATAAACAAGGTCATTAAATCAATTATGAAGAAGCGGTTGGAGCAGGCCAAAGCTAGATGGGTAGATGAGTTTCCATTAGCTTTATGGGCCTACAGGACGACCTTTAAGACGGCTACTGGCCATACTCCCTATTCACTTTCCTTTGGGTCAGAAGCAGTGATCCCGTTAGAATTAGAAGTCCCTCCTCATCGAGTTGCGTATTATGACCCGATGACAAATAAAGCACTCCTCCTAGAATCTCTTGATATGATTGAAGAAAAAAGAGATGAAGCCGACTTGCGTGCCTCGAGACATCGACATCAAGTAGCACGTTATTATGACCGGAAAGTTCGCTTCAAAACCTTTGAACCAGGAGACCTAGTACTGAAACGAGTCTTCCCTCCTTCGACCCAATTGGGTCCAAAATGGGAAGGGCCACACACCATCCAACGGAAGCTTGATACAGGAAGATTCAAGCTAACGACCATGGACGGTGAGGAGATTCCCAGAGCATGGAATGCTCAGTACTTACGACGATTTTCTGAGCTAAATATGAAATGTCATCCCTTTTGTTTTTTAAGCTATGTAAAAAGGCACGACTTGCCTTAAAAAGTCTGTTTATGTGAACAAAGGATTATGAAGTGGATATAGGCTATGACTTAGCTGAACCACTATAAAAATATCGTGTGTCATTTATTTTCCTGCATTATTTATATCTTCAACAATTATTCTATCATGACCATGAAACATGAAATGTTAAATTAAATTTGGGAAGTTGGAGATGACCTATGTGCAGGAGCAAATAAAATGACTGTTTGTATGATAAAACACAAAAGAATGGGAAGACAACATTCTTAACTCTAACTCTCAAGAATCGAGAGAGAGTATAAAGGACGGGAAGACGACGTCCCCTGAGGCGTGAAGGTTCACCCAGATGAGAGACCGCCTTAACGATACTCTAACCTAGTTATGAGACAGGAGAGTATAAAGATGTTAGAAAGAATAGGCATCTATGACGAAAGGAATATGACCCCGTCAGAGAATCGGGGGCAATTGGATTTTTTAATTTAATTAATCTTGAATAATTCTTGCTCAGTTATCCAAGATTAACTGGGGGCATATATGTGCATACATATTCCCCTCAACAATGACTTCATTATATAACTTTAATATGACATACTTTTGTATTTTCACTTAAGTGCTGAACTAACAAATGTCAGACAATGCCGGAAATAAACTATTTTTATTCACAAACATGCGAGTTCTTACAAGGAAAACAAGCAAAAAAAGAAGATGAGAGGGCCGCACTCGCTGCAACAATTTCGGACCAATTGAATATCAAAATAAAACAAAGCACTTCATCACTTGGGCTTTGGAGAGGACTTGGATTTTTTGGCGGCCTTCTAAGCATTCTTAGCCTCTTTCTCAACATCAGTCATAATGCGCTTTGGCTTTTTCTTCTCTGCAATCGAAGTGCTAGAATCAGTTGATTTTTTCCAGGAGTCGGAACACTGGAATCAAGAGAAGAATTTTTAGCAAGCTCTTCTGTAATACACCTAGTTGAAAGCTTAACGACTAACCCTGATCCAGGATCCACCACTGCAAGAGGCTTAAGGCTTTCAGGGTTCAGGTCTTCAACTTTTAGCTGCATACGTTTGTCTTGTTCGGCTTTCATTTCAGCCAAAGTGATGTCATCGGCGCCTTTTGAATACCCAATTATAGCCACATCAGGGTCTTCCTCATGCCCCTCGCTACTACCATCGTCTTTCAAAGCATCTATCATCTCGTCATCATGAGAAGTGTCAGCCTTAGACAGTTTAGCTCTGCCTCCCGACTCTACAGTGGTATCCTTATCCTGTTCTCCTTGAGTCTTTTCCACGGATTTTACCCCAGTGGTGGTTCCCTGATGCATGCCAGCCTTCTTGATCGGTTCAACACCTACAGAATGAGAAGCAACAGTTATCAACTCAGGAGAAAATAAAGGATCCTCCATCGATTGCCCAATTATGTGGTGAAAAGTGGAGACGATCTTGACGAATTGAGGTGAAATGGTAGAAATACCTTCCGATGATTTCTCAGTTTGAGTGACTACCGTCTCTGACGCTGATTCAGGTATAGAAGATAAAAGAGCAACCTGAGGGATCCCCGGGTTTTCGGGATCATATCCCTCGACTTCATAAGTTTCAGCAGTAGTGGAAGAAGAACCAGCCTCAGGGATATTCTTTTGTTTGGCCATCCACTTCTCCTCCTCCATAGCAGCGGCGGTGAGGCGGCGCCCCTCGGCCAGGCGTGCCGGCTCATCATCTATCAGATATTTTTCCATAAGTTTATCTTCGTCGACGAAGTCTACCTTAAGTTCCTCTTTCTCCCATTCGATAATTTGACTCCATACATGAACCAAGGTAGTTGGATAGTCTTCAATCCAAGAGATGTTTCGGCGACGAATTATGTGCACGAAGAATTCAATCAATAGTTCGCCAAAACTGTGCACTTCTTCCTGAACCTCTGATAGCTGTTTACGGGTCTCTTCAGCAGACTTAATGACATTTTCCACATTCCCCTCAGCTAGGGCAGCCCTATTCTCGGCTTCCATTAACTTGGACTCCAAGTCAGTGTTTCGTTTCTCCAATTCAGCATTTTTTCTCGCTAACTCGGCTTTTTCTTGCTCAAGAGTATTGTAAGCTAGTTGCATTTTTACATTGTCCGACTTAGCATCTACCGCTTGTTTCTTCAACTCCAAACGCTCTTGACTATGAGATTCCAGCAAGTCATGATAATGCTTCTGTAACTCCTCGAACTGTTGTTTGAAGTTGTTAGCATCTCGTTGAGCGATGACAAGTTGAGCCTTTGTGTCCTCAAGATCCTTCTCCAAATTTTTCAAGGCCTTTTCATTGGTATCTGCAGTCTTTTTCATCAAATTAACATCTGTAATTAAAGTCCGAATAATTCTGGAGAGATTACGTGAATACTTGAACATCTCCGAATATTGCTTCTCGACTGCGTCAATTTTCGCTTTAGCCTCATCTGCCCACTTTGAGGAAATAGGTTCGAGAGCAGGTAAGAAAGTCAGATTTTCAAAATAATGGTCTGGGAACTGCTTCTCCAGATATGCCCGCTTAACTTTGGATTCAGCATCCAGTGGTGGAGGTTGGCAGTATGTTAGCTCAGTGTCTTTATGTTTAGTGGGCACGATGGCTGTATCACCCTTTCCAAGTCGCTTCTCAGAAATCTTGTGTTTCTCATGAATCGGTATGTTTCGGTGGGCTTTTTTCCCGACTGTGTTTGTCTTGAGGAGAAGTTCGGTCTTTGGGCTGCGATGTGTCTTCTCCTCGACGACTTTGATAGCTTTTATATCGGTCTGGATCCGACCGGACGGGGGAGCGAGAGCGCGAGGTGTGTGGCCGATAAGAATCATGAGGCCTTTTGTCCTCTCTACCCCGGCTTTCACGGCGATCGTGCTCGACATTGGAAGGGGGTCTAGTCATGCTGCGACGTATTTTCCTGACATCATAGTAGGGGCGAGACATTGTACCTACGCAACAATGTAAGTGGAATTCAGAATCGGTGTTCACATGAGAAGTGAGTGCTGTAAATTGTGGTGCTATTGTGTTGGGTGCAAAATAAGTGGTGTTCCCCCCGACAAACCCGAGTCCGAAGCCAGGCCAGTGCGAATGGGCTCTTTGGCCTTCACTGGAGTAGCCTCCTCTGAAGAAGTGAAAATTGAAGAATTTGTGCCAAAGTCCTCTGAAGTATAGATGGTTTCAGGTAGGGGGAGATCTCTTAAACCCTGAAATGTGGAATCGTCGTTAGTAGGGACATCTCCTTGAGAAGCGTCTATTGGCAGCTCTTTAGGGGACATTGATTTCTCAAGAGAAATAACATCATCAGGGACGGTATACCCTTCTCTATGTTTTTCAGCTATGTTGGCTAATTCATCGTCCTGAGATGAAGATGGAGAAGGTGAGGTCCGGAGAGGTATTGTTGGACTTTTCGAGCCCTCGCCTATTTCAGGAATAATGTCCACTGGGGGGATGTATACATATGGACCCGACCCATGACCTATGCTACGGGTAATGGATAGTAACCCGTGATGATGTAGATACTCATCCTTAAGATCTTCGTCGATGGTTAGAAATTTTTGATCGCCATTGAGGAGCCGATGCAACCGATCAAAGTATAATTGATCTGATATTTGTTTTGGGTTATCAACTGCGAATAAAAGAGAAAGCAGGTTAATGCGTTGGCATGAACATTCAAAATTGAAATCTAAAAGATCGGTGCTTTACTTGATTTGGTCCATCTCCTGGCGCACCCCGGCTGTTGTTTGATATAAAACCATTCGAGCTTAGAATCGCCGGCCTTGCTGCTAAATGGAGCTGAAATAATTTTCCTCTTTGGGACTGATTCAAATTAAGAGAAAGAAGGAGTTTCTCGAGTCCGATGCTTGAAATTATAAAAAAAGTGGACGTCATCGAAAGTAGGCTCTGTACCTAAAATCTCTCTGTATGCTATATATAAGGTATATAAGTAAGCATAAGATTTGGGATGTAACTGCATGGGGGCAATCCGCATCTGTCTCAGAAAGTCGACAACAAAAGGCAGAAACGGTGGAATAGCCCCAACCATACACATCAATCGGGTAACTGCCATAAATCCTTCTGGAGGATTGTGGGGACGATCAGCTTTCGATGGCACCAGGGTATCCCTTTTCAGTATCCCGTCTTTAAACATATGCGAACAAGTCTGTCGTCATCGATCGTCGGTTCAACAGAGTCTTTGGGTAACTCCAATATAATGGCAGACTCAAACTCATCAGGAGCTCGATTATCTCCTATCCCTCCTTCCTCTTCATCGCCCAGAGAAACTTCACTATCGGAAGGTGTTTCGTTGTCATGCGCTCCTACTTCATAATCTGGGCCCTCATCGTCCCATTAAGGGTCTGAGGAAGAAGATATGTCATCAAGAGTAAATTTCTCAGAAGTTTCCGCAACTTCCATCTTATTTGCTAACCTAGATGAACGTCTCTCGGCCATGATCACTAGACTATTGAAAAAACAATAGCAAGAATTAGAGTAAAGTTGCCCGTGTCCCCCGTGTGTGTATGTGAACTAAAGTGGGTGCTACGTGTACCAAAGATGCAAAGTAAACACATGAGAGCGTGATATAAAGATCCAAAGGAGTAATAATGTTTCAAAATAGTTCTTGATGTTTGTTATGTTCGTAAGGCGCTATCCTAACTGTTCATTAAGTTGAAGGTTATGCCAAGCTTTGATTAAGCCAGTTGGAAAAATTCTCGCACGTTGAATTGGACTGTTTCGGTTCGGTTCGGATATGTGTATTGGTATCAGATCGGGGGGAAAGTTATGTTTTGGTCTGAAGAAGACATTCACACCCAGTGAGTAAAACCGGATCGGTTCGGATATAGGCTTTCGGAGCGGAGCGGATCGGCTTGAATAATCATGTCTCTTCTCCTCTTTGTCTCTTATTCCGATCCGACCCGATCAGGTGGGCTTTGTTTCCCCTTTTCTGCCTTTTTCTGCTACGACCCGATCCGGTCTTGTATACATCTTTCCCTACCCTTTGCTCCAACGTTCCTCCACCCGAACCGATTCCAGTTCCTCTCCTCTTCTTCATCTTCCCCATTGTCCATCTCGCTTAACCAACGGCGCAACCAACTCCATGTCAAAAGCCCCAATTAAGACCGAGCACTTACGTGCTCAAATCAACTGTAAAATCCTAATTCCCTCTCTCAACGCCTCGAGGTGGTGACAGAACCACCAACGACGATGGCGAGGAGAGAGGAGGCCAAGGCGTCAAAGCCAGGCAAAGGCCATGACCAAATCGTTCGAAATTGACCACGAATTTTAACTGAAATCAGTTATTACAAGGATAATCAAAGCTTTTAACCTACCAAATTGTTTAATTTAAAGACGAACGAGAGAGTTTCAGAGTTTTTTGGCATTTTAGGGTTTCGATGCAAAATCTGTTGGGTGAGAGCAATAAAAGAAAAAGAGGAAGAAGAAGACGGGAGGCATACTTATATAATTTTATGGTGACTACTCGTATTCCCAGTCTTTTCTACCCCGCTCGAACCGGGATTCAGGCCCACAAATGCATTCTAGCCCGTTAGACCACTGTTGAACAATACAAGAGGGAAATCCATTCGGGTCGAGTCCAAACCGAAAGGGATTATACACATTAACTTGGAACGCAGGTTGAATTCAAGGAAAAGCAAAGGAAAAGCTCACCTGGAGGAATCATTGAACATTAAAAAGAGCTCTCAAAGTTGTCAGAAAATGACGAAAGTAATTCATATATTTTATGGATATATAAGCAATAAGAGGCATGACTTTATGAAGTGGCACCTCTCAACAAGTAAATGGAAGCAATCATTCAATGGCTTTAACTCAAAGAATGTTTTGTGAACTACTTCAAAGCACACTTTATCTTAAATAAGAGTGTACTTCGAGGGGGAAAATGTTAGCCTACTTTGTGAACTAGGCTACACAAAGAGCAAATAGTGGGAAAGCCATCAACCGGTTCGGATCGGAGGGAACCAGCGCAGGAAAGAAGCAGGAGTCAAAGACGCAGACATCACATCGGTTCAGTTCGGAGAAACTTTTCAGCGGCACCAAAATAAAGCAAGCAGCCTCATCATATCGGATCGGAGGCGGCCGATCCGAACCCATTTTCTCTGAACCTGTGATCGTTGCTACACACGTCTCCTGAAGACTCGGGACAAGCACAACCATTTTCTCCCACGATCTCCCACTAAATCGATGCATTGTCACCATCTGGAGGCCTCCGAACCTAACTCTTATGGGATGGGTGCCACGCAGTTCCGAACCGGAGCCACTTCGAGGAGATTTTTCACCTATAAATACACTATCAAGAGGCATTTGAAAGGATATTTTGGCAAGTTCTCAACTCTAACTTCCTTCATAGCCGAATTTCATAACCATATTCAAATCAAAATCATCTCTTAAAGTCTATTTTTGAGAGATTTGAGTGAGCTTATGCATTGTAATTGTGAAGTTGAGTGAAAATCATTGCTGTATTTGCATTCAAATCATCAATCAAAAGAATAGTAAGTGGACGTAGGCTCTTTAACGCCGAACCACTATAAATCGTGTGTTCTTCGTTGCTTTTTAGTTCTTTTTCATTAAAATCATACCTAATTTGGGTGTTAGAACTAATTTTTGGTCTAACACAATATGACATTACGGATTTGATTGTAAACCTATATATGGCGACATAGTAGGATGGCGTACTATGCCATCTAGGATTGATACATTTACTTTGAAAGTGTTTTAAACTGATTAGACACTAATAATAATATCAAATGATTTTTGTTTTATACGTATCAATCATGTTTGACCATTATAAGGTAAAACTCTATCCTCCGGTTTGCGTTGCATTGTGTGATAGGACTTGATTCTTATAATGGTTTCGTTTTTTCCACAAAGCATTGCGTTGTTTTTAAAAGATTTACTTATTTTATGCACTGGCAATCCAATGGAGAAAACCCATTCCGTATTAGCGGCGTGGTCCTGTGATTAGCCTTATTATTAGATAAGTTAAGTAAGATTTCTCATACCAGTCCCATGACTGACTCGTAGTTTGTTTCACTTGCAAACTCGGGTGCCCCTAATTTCCACACGGGTAGTCGAGTGGTTTGTTTTGCAAATATTTATTTATTGAGCAGGACTCTAGATGGAAACTTAAAGCTGCGTCCAGAGCATTGATAGTCTTCCGTTGTGTTAGTTTATAAGTTCTGCTGCATTTTATTAAATTTATTGTAAATTAATCTTCCGCTGTAGTAATATTTATCGATGTACTCTAATATATTCTGTACTCTGATGTAACATTATTATGATGTTTATAAAAGTCTTCTGTTTTTTGTTCTGATGTGTTGTATGCCTAGAGTTAGCGTATCCGGGGTTCGTACAGTCTTGATCGATTTAGCGATCGATTAGGTCCGAGTGAAATCCATGTCGTTAAAACTATGTACCTATTAACTTTTATAGGCTAACTAATAACTTACCAAAAATAATAGTTGCTCTGAAACATAGTTTTAATGGGATAGCTATGAACCTACTAGTTTTTACTAATGTTATTTTCTCTGATCATAGATTTCATGCGGTCATTATAAACCTTAGTAACATCTTTCAAATCATGGTTTCTGTAAGATGACTACATTTTTTTTAGTTTTTGCTAATATCGTTTCTCCAATTACATTTTCATGGAATCAATGAAACCTATTATAATTTTCCAATAAGATTACCCAAATCATATATTTCATTGGATCATTATGGACCTATAAGATTTTGTCGTAACATCACTCAAGTCATAGTTTTTACAGAATGACTATGGACCTATAGACCTCTATAAGAACATATATCAAATAATCGCCTTTTGATAAGTTCTAGGCATCCTACCACATTACATCCTCTTGATCTCCTAGATGCAGTTCTCCTTAATAGGGAGTTAAGTCTAACTATACTCGTTGTTGGGTCAAGTAACTGTTATTATGCTTTTGAATATCTCTTAATGCAATTAAGGTCATGATAACATAAGTATGATAATAACAAACATGCAGTTAGAGCTGACCAAATAATAATAAGAGCATATGTCATTAATTGTCAGTATATGTACAATCATCAATCATTGACATTATGTTAAAAAGATTCATTAAAAAGTTGGGCTAAAAAAATATTTATCTCTCTGGATTTTTTAGTCATTATATATGATTAATTCCTTAATTTATATCTTAATAAAAGTAAAACATATAGCCCATTACCCATCAAATTCTTATGACGACGTATAATCATATTTAAAATAATTATGTTTTCCTTTGGCATCAAAATAAAGATTTTGTACCTCTGCATTATAGGGTATATGTAGCTTGTCGCACCTTTTAAAAACTTAATTTCTGAGTTGCATAATATTGAAGCTTTTAACTTTTAAGATATGAATGTGAAAATGATAACATTCGGCACCAGTATCATAAAACTGACTATGATACTGCATAATTAAGGATGCCAAAATCATGTTATAATGGCGTCATTGCATGTAGCTATGGTCATTGAATTTAACAATATATGGCATCTTTGCCATTATATAGTTTATCTAAAAATAACTACTTACGAAATCATTGGCTTAAAACTATAGATGTCAAAATAGCGTATGTACAATGTCCTTGCCACTTTAATTAGTTGATGACAAATATAATGGTGACAAGGGATATCAGGTGAAAATAGTAAAGGATGTGTTTGCCGGATGACCCTAAAGTGCTTGAGTTATGAACGTATGTTATTAGCCTTGACAAGTTACAAGAACATTAATACCAATGTCAAAAATGTATATCCCCGTGATTTGATTCAATTCATACCTACCAAGTAGGATTCATATGAATATATCGATGCTAAAATCATGGTAGCGTCAAGAATGTTATAGTCCATCAAGGTTCCTGCATTCATCCGACATGAAATTTTCATTAATAATATTGAAAATACTTTTATTTTTCTAAAAGTAATTTCTTTTCACGAACTCAAATCCTTCGTCGGAATATCATTCTATAAAACTTAATTTACCAACTCCTTTCAAGAAAACTACTAGGACCCATTTATCTTTCCAACAAATTATTTAACAACCCATTCTTTATATTATTACTAAATAATATAACTTTTCTAGTAATTTAAATTCATATAAAATCGTAACCTCTTGGTAATCCCTAATAACCAAAAAATAAGAATTAACATGTTCTTTCTCATATAAAAATGTCAAGACAAAAGTATATTTTAAGTGTTTCTAATAATTAAAACCTAAAATAAATGCCCATACTTTCTTAGGAAATTCAAAAGCTATTCACAATGAACTGAAAATTTATGAAGTTAAAAATCCCTCTTTAAAATTATTTCTTAAGTAACATATCCGAAAGTCAAATCATTTCAAAAGATTTTGCCTATAAACGTAAAATAAAAATTCCAATAGGTCAGTGTTTTTCCAAAAAAGGAAATAATTATTGAAAAACAAAATCTAATGCATATAAATTTGAGATGGTTTACTACTATACACCTTAGATTGGATAATAAGACTAAAATTTAACAAAGATTGATTTTCTTAGCTTTTTTTTTTTTTGAAATTTCTCAGCTTCCTTCTTCAATTCCCTTATTTAATGGCTAGCCTCTATTATATTCATTTTACTGTTTGTAAAATGAAAACGATATGGGAGAGGGAAGGTCTAAGTGATATAAGGAAGTTGTATTCCTACTTTTCCTCTCTCGGACATTTTATATATGTCGAGTTTAAAACAATTTTACTTGTCAATTAATTAAGAACCAATCCAATTACTTATCAAAATTTACCTTTCTTACCCCGTTACATTATTCTATTTAATTTATCTAATTAAATCTCATGAATACTGTTAACCAAAATAAGGGATATTACATATTTTTTATAAATCAATGCAACTTGGTTCAAGCAATTAGAACCGCTCATTAACCTAATTTGGGATACCAAAGGGGAAGGTATGTGAATAATTAAATACTCTATTGACACCCGGTTTAATCTCCAATTAGTTGATTCTAGCTCACACATTAGACAAACTATTGTATAAACTTTATACATTGTTTTTTCCTTAAGATTTGAATAAGAAAAATGTTAATTTCATCTTAACATCAGTTGAAACCAAAAAAAAAATCAATAGCGAAGTTGTGTTGAATCGTTCGTGTAATTTAATCCATATTCAATTGTTAAATAACTTAAATATTTAAGCATGTATATACTTTGCTGAAGTACAATGAAGGGTCAAATTAAATGCTTATACATCATTTAGGCTATTTCTATTCTTTGTTATCGACACCAAAAAGTGGCATAAATACCAAATAGACAGTATATAGAGAATAAAATGAAGGAAAATAAACTAAAACTGTTACGGCCCAAAAATCCGTACTATCTGAGTTGACTAAACAACACACGTCCAACCCAAATAATACAGATATACGAGCCATTAGGGTTAAAGAAATAGAAATAGACAAAAGAAGAACTAAAAGGAACATCAAAATCTCACAGCAGAAATGAAACAAATGTAATATATAACATAATCTTTTAAATACAAATTTTTGTATCATATATGCATACCGTAATCAGAGTACAATACAACATTTGATACAGCGGAAAATAACTCTTAAATATCTAACGTTGAAGCCTCCCGCTTTAAGCTCCTCCAAGTGTATCTGTAAAGGCCCGAGACACTTGACTACCCGTACAAATTTGGGCACCCAAGAGTTTAGGGGAAAACAAACAAAATAAACTTTGGGTTAGTCATGGGACTGGTGTGAGCAAACTCCAACCATATTGTTTAACTTTGAAAAAACCTTTTGAAAAAAAAGGATAATAGTAAGACCAACCCACACATAAACATGGGCAGTTTTTGCCTTACTATAACCCAAAATATTTTTATAAGAAAATCCGATGATATTATAGTAATGTCTAATCAACTAAATAACCAAATTGTAGAACGCTTGCATCTCAAGCTCTACATATATACTATAAAATCAAAAACCATAGTGCGCTTATTGGAGATTGGATTTCCAATCATGACAAGGTATGGGACTACCTCCCGATCAGTGTACTGTAGAGGGGATACACTAGGGTTCAGCAAGAACATCTTGCAACCCGACCACACATGACCGCCCACTCATTTAGCTTGAGTGTAGCCAATATATTGTCACCCACGGTTGTCGGCCGTCCAATCGTAATCCTAAGATACAGAATCGAAAGAAGAATAAATAGTGAATTTTCTCTAGATCGGTGACAAATATACCCTGCTTGGGTATGACCCAGCTAACCATGCTGCCTGCCCGATTTTTGTCATTTCCCGATTGTGAGGTTTGAGGCTACGTATAACTTTTTAGAGCATCTGGTCACCATACGTTTTGAATGCCACATCGTCAAATCACTAGTTGATCTTTCCAAAATATTATGGGTATAAAAAGCTAAGAGAAACGAATTCCCCCGCCACCAACGTAATACCTTGAAAAGATCGTCTTATGTGATCTATTTGGCAAACTTTGTCAGACATTTGTCCATACAAGTTGTCCTGGGTCTGGACAAAAATAGCAGCCCTTGCATTTCGCTCTATCTTCCATTATCTTCAACATAATCTAATTCGCAACACCTATGTCTACTTGGAGTGGTTGTCAGATTTTAAATCCAATTGGTCTCTCCGTATTGACACTGATGGTCAAAAATATTTGATAGCCAGTGATTTAACTATCAAAGGAAAAACAAACATCCATCAACCAATCACAGGACCCTTTTAATTTATATTCATTCATTAATTATTTTCCAATTTCCGTATCGATTTCTATAAATATCGATATATTGATTTATACTCTCAAAATTCTTTAAAAATATTCTAACTCCTTAAATTTTCGAAAAGTTTCGCCATCACCACCTTTTTACGGGTCACTCGGTGCTACTACAAATCGCCCCTCTAGTCCCTCTCCATTCAAAAAGAAAATCAAAAAGCCAAGCGGCTTGCCCAAAACGCTTATAAAACCTCATATGGAATTGAAACATGTACCTTTTTGTCAGGCACTTAATATAATCTTCATTACCTTCATTCCATACCTATTTAAACTATACATGGCCATTTCCAATTCATTTCCCTTTTTACATAACTCGGATCCCCAATTTCAATTTTACAAATTCAGTTTACTGAACAAATTTTAAGTTCGATCAAAAACCATATTAACTAGTTTCTTTCGAAATTAGTTAAGTCCATTCGATAATTAAAATCTGATTTTTGTTTCAAAAATCGATTTTTGTTTCAAAAATCGATTTTTGTTTCAAAAATTGATCCATTTACTCGACTTGAGTTCATATTTATTTTAAAGCTCAAATCTGGATTTTTCTAAAAAGATTCGAATTTTTATTCACTCAAAATCCTTTTAATTTATTAAATAAACAGTTATGGTTTAAAAACGATTATGGCGCTGTTTTTCTGGAAATTTAATTTTGACATAACTCAATATCTATACGATGAAATCAAGATTTTTCTCTTCTATTAGAAAACTATCATTCAGTTGGTCCGGGCATTTCTTATTACATCGAATTCTGACTTATATTAAGTTCTTTATACTCGATTGAAGTTCGAATCGCCAAATTACGAACTACGTGCTGCGGCAAATTTGTTTTAATTAAATTATATTATAAACGTTAAAACTTCGTTGATAATTAAATTCCAACTCCGTTCTCTGATATATAATATAAATTAAACCAATTTTCCAAATCTAACGTAAATATCTCGATTTTCTAATATCGTTGATTACTTCATTCCATTTTCATAGATCGGTTATTAATTATTCACAACTCAACAGTTATATTAGTTCCAATTTTCTTGGGTATATACATTTTCCTATAAAACTCGATATAATCGAATTCCAATTATAAATTCTTCATGGTAAAAGTCGATTAATTCAACACCCTTTACCATTACAAACTAATATCATCCCTTGATAATAGTGAAGCCGTTCAAATTAAGGTAATTTATTTACCTCTCAGACCTTGATCGACAACGTTCTTATCTTGAGATAAATAAAAGCTTGTAATACAAAACAAATCGATTTGAATATCACCATTTATTCCATTAAGATATGGTTTATAAGTCATACTTACTTTGGAAAAAACTATTTCCAAATTATCCGATGAAACTGACTTCATCACATTTATAAACGTTGTTTACAGATAAACTTCTTTATTAAAATTAATTTCCATTTTAATAATCTATTGAAACTTGATTTTCATTTTAGAATATTTTATTTCCCTTATGAATCTTAAGTTTATTTTCATTTTTCATTTGATTTTTTTTTTTTTACTATAACTTATACTTATAAGCATATAATCTATTTTCATATTTTTACATACTAGAGATGTCAACTTCTTAAAATAATAAAATTTAAAAATTTAGTTTCTAACAAATAAATTTCCAATATGCTTCCAAAAATAAATTTATTTCAATTCAACTACACTCTGAACATCGAAAATAAATCCCATCGTTTTCTTTTTTAAAACGATTCCATTTACCCTTTTAAATTCATTTGAGTTTAAATTTATAAATTATCCAATGATAATTTTCGACATTTATTTATACATACCGTTTATAAATTACACTTCTTATTTTAAATATTTAAAACAAGTTTCTATTTCAAATTTTTATTTGAAATCCAATTCCTACTTGAGAAAATTCTTTTTAAAATTAGATTTGAATTTAAAATCTAATACTATTGAATGATATTATTATTAGTGAAAATTAGGCATACATCCCTAAAACGAAACTTAATTAGGCTCACATCCGGTCTAACTTTTCATGTAAATTAGGTCCCTATTTTTCAAAAACATATAAAAATATATAAAAAAAATCACGAAAATTCATTATTAAATAAAACATGTTCACGCCAAAAAAATCAGGTGGAAAAACAATCGATAAACAAGTCAAAATCAAAAAATACACAAAACAACGGAATATGCAGTAAAATGCATGAAAACATGCACATATTTCAATTATTTGCATACATGTATGTACATATTGCCATGCCCTCTGCCTTTCAACGCATTACTGCATACAAGTATGCAGCTATTCTGAATAGCAACATATTTGTATGCAAATATTCAGTAGTTTTGCGTTTTTTTTGTGTATTTAAATAGTTGCATACATGTATGCAACTATTAGTAATAGCTGCATACATGTATGAAACTTTTTTTTTTTTTTTCGTTGACTGAGGGGAATATTTCTAGATTTTAGAATTTTTTTTAATGCAAGAGCGCATTATTTTGTGAAAAAACGGAAGAGGCGAAGTGGAAGGAGGTGGAAGGGACAAAAATTATTAGGCGACAGCTTAAAAAGAGGGGGCGGAAACGAATGGGAAACTTTGTCCCTTTTTTTATTCCACCTTTTCTTTATATTTTAAAAAAAAGCGCTACAATGTTAAAAAAATTCTAAAATCTGGAAATATTAACAGAAGTTCACGGAAATCAAAAAAAACTTGCATACATGTGACGACCCCAAAACCCGTACAGCGGTGTTAAGGGTAATCTTTGGAATATAACACATAAACAGATAAAAGCAGAACATAAATAAATAAATAAATACACCAGATAATGAACAAATAATACACTGGATAAACGTAATCATCAGAGTTACACAGTATACAGGATCATACTTAGCACAAATACAGTTCAGCTATACATAAATGTCTACAGTGGAAAACAAATCATAATGTACAATAGGAGCTGAACAGCATTAAAAGAGATAAATGATAGAATCCATCCTCAGCTCCAGCTATCCAGAAAAGCCTGCTAAACCTGAACACAAGGCTGCCCGTATAGAAAAAGGGGCACCCGAGTTTGAAAGTGAAACAAACTACGAGTCAATCATGGGACTGGTATGAGAAATCTACTTAACACATTATAATTTGGCTAATCACAGGACCACGCCACTTTCGCGGAAAGGGTTTTCTCCATTGGATTGCCATTGCTTTAAAACAATTAAATCTTTTAAACATTGCAATGCTTTTTATAAAAATGAAGCCGATATAAGACTCAAGTCCCATCACACAATGCAACGCAAACCGGAGGATAGAGTTTTACCTTATATCGACCAAAATATGCTTGATACGAGCAAAACAAATCATTTAATGTGTAAACTTTGTCGTTTAATTCTTAATCAGACTCCAAATGTAAATTAGAAAGAGGACGACCCCCTAAGTATTAACCCCGAAGGCCGAAACCAACATCAGACCAATACCCAGGAAACCACCCCTCTTAGCTCGTTTCCAGCTGTTAGTTTCTAATTTCATACACAATCATAAATATCAATCATAGACGGCATTAATGCCCCATACCACTATGTCGCCATATATAGGTATACAATCAAAACCGCACAGTCACGTATTTAGAAATTGGATTTTCGTCATGAACCAAGGCAAAAGATAGTCCTTACCGAATTCGAGACGCTCTAGCCCGTGTCTCAGGATCAAAACGCATCGACCCTTGGAGCGACAGGGCCGGTCCACCGATGTGGATTAAAATTCCTGAACACTGCGTTTCCCCGCCCTTTGGGGCGTAAGTGAGCCAACGAATGACTCCATCGGTCCCGGATCGACCGATATAACCGAGGCGCCTCGCAACAGCAACAACCACATAGGTGAAAATAATATAAATGTCAGCCAGTTTAAGCACCGATACCACCTCTAGCTAAAAGGAAACGCATGCCCTCCCTGAGGTCCTTCTCCCATTTCTGGCTCATACCGGGGTGTGAGGCTCGCGAATTCACGTTATACACAAAGCTAAGCCACACAGGCGGTGCTTTGATCATAAAGCACAAGACTTTGCTTTTCAACCGAAGCCCTGATCACTGCTTCTTAGCATGCCACACAGGCAATTCACACTGTGCAATTGATGGCTATCAATTACATAGAATGAATTCCAATGTCGGACACGCTGTCCTTTTACAAGTCCGTTCTGGGTCTGAATGAAACCGGAGGCACTATATACCTCGCAAACCCATCGATCTCCACGTACGTCTGGACAATCACCACTCATTATCCATATTTCGGGATGCCTCCCAATCAGGACATTAGTTACCATCCAAACGAGATGGAGATCTCCGGTCTTCGACCACCGTCTTCATCTTCGACTTCTTATCGTCGATTCAGTTATTCAGAATGGGATAAACCTGGTCGTTCTGAGAAACTCGCATATATAATAAACAAGTGCTACATAAACACGACATACGCTTTATTCCAATTCATTAGTCACTAACCTTAAATCAGTAAGAAAACGATTTCCCAAATATTAACCCCGAAGGCCGAAACCAACATCAGATCAAAACCCAGGAAACCATTCGACTTAGCTAACCTTCAGTTAATTTCTAAATTTCTCACTCCATATCCTTTATAATATTTTATAACGATTTATCGCTATTTTTATTTATTTTAAAATAGCCAATTTATTCAAACGACGCTTCGGGCCATAACGCGGTCGTGGTGCTATTTTTCTTCAAATTTGATTTACACATATCTGAAAATCTAACCGTTGGATCTTCACAAAATTTACATTATTAGAAAGATTTTTTCAAAATGAATCCAACGGTTCCAGTTTTAGGAAAACCCGACGGTCGGATCTCCTGGTACAATCGTTTGAAGTTTTGATTTCAAAATACGAACTGCAGCGTCGTTATTCGATTTAATTTAATTATATTTGTGTATATATATATATATATATAATCGATTCTGGCGCTGTTTTTCTTTATATTTGAATCAAACATTCCAGACAATCCAACCGTTGGATCTTTACAAAGTTGGTGTCGTTGGAAAGATATTTCCAAAGCGAACCCAACGGTTTTGGTTTCGGGAAAATCCGATGGTCGGATCTCCCGCACTAATCGTTTGAAATCACGCTTTCAAAATATGAACTACAGCTTTGTTATTCGATATATTTAAATTATATATATATATAAATAAATATAATCGATTCTTCAATTTCAAAACCATATTCTTTTCATATCTATGATAAAAATGATATTTTTATCCAACTGACTTCTATTTCAACACTTCACTATTTTTAACAATTCATGTATATATTAGAAATGTGATTTTTAATGTAAAACAATTTATTTCAAAACATGACTATTTTATATAGTTCATATAGATGATAAAAATACGATTTTTATTATAAAACAATTTCTTTCAAAACACGACTATTTTATATAGTTCATATAAATGATAAAAATACGATTTTTACTATAAAACAATTTCTTTCAAAACACGACTACCATTCAACACATGAATATTATTTAACGAATGAATTTCTATTCAACACATGAACGGTTTCAGCATATGAAAATAATTTCAATAAATGAAAATAATTCTAACACATGAATATTTCAGAAAATTTCGACAGCATAACGGCAGGGTAGTTAAAACCGGGGCCGTCCCTAGTACGGTTCCTCGCTCTACCTTAAAGCCTCGCAGCTTTTGACAATGGGGATTTCATGCATCTAGTTCGCACGCAGGAGACATGTATATTTTTTTTTCCATTTCCACAAACTAATCCTATGTGGTTTCAACCAAATAATTCTCAACCACAAACGGGTATTTTTCAACCACAATCAATCAATTTTCACATCAATCACAACCAATAAATATCGTCCATGGTTTATGGACGAGGGGCGTATATATATATATTATAAGCATTTCACTTCAATTTCAACACATATATAATTTTTACAATGCATATATAACTTATATATCGAACGTACAACTTATACAACGCTTATACAAGAGGTGTACAATGCTTATATAACTCATACATCGACTATATAATTTATACATCGTCGTTTTCCATATCGTTTATAATTTAGAAATCTCACGTTGGGTTCCACTCCACCAAAAATAGAAGAAGGCTCAGAAAAATATGCGGTCTCTTCTAGAATGTAGAAGACGTCCACATGAGTCCACTATCTCTTGTTTCACTAAATTTCGTCAAGAAACGAAAAAGATATGATTTTTATAGTGAAATCAAAAACCGTAGCGCTTTAAACTGCTATAATATAGTTTATATAATTTAACAGTCGTTACCTCACTAATTTGTTCAAAACTAGGTTTGTAGTTTTCGCGAAAACCGAGCAGCGTGGAGACGATCGGAGGGTACCACCTCCTCGGCCTTGGAGAGGGCTTTCCGGCGATGGGGGTCTTGGCCAGTTCGACGGCCTGAGGGAGTGGCGGCGGCGCTCTGAACGGCGCACCTTCCTTGCGTCGGATCTCGAGACTCGCGCCACCAATCAGAGCGAGGCGGGTATGGATCTGAAGCTCTCGCCGAGCTCTTCAAAATCCTTAACTGCGTCGAGGACTGAAACGAAGCGGTTTGGAAGAAATCGACCTGGGAAGTTTTGAAGGCTTTATCGTCGTTCGCGATTTAATTACGGGGAGAGAGAGGGTTTTTCTGACCAATGAATTTTATTTATTTATTTATATATTTTTAAATCTCCAAAATACCCTCTTTCACACACGAACACCAATCCAAACCCAACGACTGTCGTCCCTAGCGTTTTACCCCCATTCCGAACACAATGGGATATGTTTCGTAGGCCCATTCGACTGTTTCAGTCAGTTTTCCTTCAAATTAAAATATAAAACATTCAATATTCGATTTGAACGTACATTTCAATTTGCCAGGGCCATAAACTAATTCTAAAAATTCCAGAAAAATAAATAAAGCTATCTTTTGACGATACGGTCCCAACAAAACTAGTTCCGTTGAATTCTGAGACCGTTTGAAAAATGACCCATTTTTGGTCGATCCAATTTAACTGTAATTGACCAAAACACGTTTTCCTTTGCCACGCTCACATATTAACTTCAAAAATTTTGAAATTTGAAACCTAGCAATAGTTTAACATCCCGGATCCAACAAAAGTGGTTTCGTCGAATTTCGAGGTCATTTGCAAAATGGCCATTTTCATGGGCTATATATATTCTATAGCGACCTTTCTGAAAATTCATTTGGCCATAACTTTTTCTTCCCGCTATGAAACTTCGATTTTTTAGATTCGTTAGAAAGATATTCACTAACAGATTTAAATATTTTTGGTTTCACTCAAATCCGTTTTGTTTTGCACCCGGTACAGTCAGGCAAAGTTTGAATTCAAATTTTGAAACTACCGCGCCATTTCAGGCCTTGTTTATAATTAGAATTAATTATATTCATTTTCAAATGTCGATTCAAACTTACTTTTCATCGTTATTATTTAAAATATTTATTTTAAATATTTAAAATCCACTAAAATAGCCAATTTAAATTTTTTAAATTGGTTCAGATTTTCCGGGTCGTTACAATACATATATGCAACTATTTGAAATACTTGCACACATGTATGCAAGTATTGCATGTAAAAATATTAAGCGAAAATTTTGCCTGAAGATTGTTGCACACTTGTATGCAAGAATCTGTTTACCTTGCATAAATGTATGCAAAAAAACAAACGCAAATTCAACATTTGAAATACTTGCACAGATGAATGCAAGTATTGCAAATATGTGCATGATTTGATGCAAATTACTGCATTTTTCGCTGTTTTATTGTATTTTTTATTTTGATGCATTTTTTTATTTTTTTACGAGCTGTTTTTTTGGGTGAGTACATGTTTGATTTAAACTCGAATTTTTATGATTTTTTATTTTATTTTTTTGATTTTAGTGTATTTTTGAAAAATAGGGACTAAATTTACATGAAAAGTTGGACCGGATGTGAGCCTAATTTTGAAACTTAATAGGGACATGTGCCAAACGGACCCTTATTATTATTATTATTATTCCGTTTATACACATCGTCTTATAAATTCGAGTACCTTTTTTATCACTGAAAACAAGTTAATATTTTCTAACTTGTCCAAAATTCAATTTCTATTTTGGAAAAATAAAATTTCCTTTTTAAATCTAAAAAATCCCTTTTCATGATATACTTTTATTTTAATTATAAATATCTAGGGCTAGTGATATTCTAATATCAAAAAGAACACAACCGTCAATCCAATTCAACACATCGCACACACATAAATATGGAAATAATAATAAATAAATTTGAGGAATCCAATTGTATCCCTCTAACATGTTTTCCCTACATCCACAGGTATTAGTCAACATAAATAATACCAATCCTACTTCAAGGAAACATATCACGGTATGAAGGTCATCCGCTATAATATATTATGGGGCACATAGGGTTACCCGCTAATGATACTATGGGCATCCGCTAATGGTTTTGCGGGAAATATCCAATCACCAATACTATATATATATATATATTCAACCACCAAGCCTAAATAACTAAAATATATAGTAACCACAGTTTATAAATAAACAATAATGCAACCAATCAATCAACAATTTTATTTTTAAGGATAAAATAAATTTTTAAGTGAGATTTACTCACCTTGATTCTGTTTTCATCGCTATACTATCTAATTTCGTTGAACTTCGAATGTTGTTTGCGATTTTCTAAAAATTCCCACTAGTTCCAATGCACCTGAATTATTTTCATCACATTCTGAAATTGTATGAGATATATATTTGTTTTATAAGTATTGAATGAATTAAACATGGTTAACAAATCAAATTAACTAACTATTTAATTGCCTATTTTAGCAAACTAGCCAACACTATATTCTTCTTCTTCCAGCTCTTGTACAAGCAAACCACATCTTTATCATTCCAGTAACATAACCGAATCCAATCCTATCACTCTCCCCTCCTAACAACCTCCATTCAACTAAACTACAATCCGATGTCATCAATGATCTCCCATTCGCATAGGCCCCAACCTGCACCCTATAGTCTTCAACTTGCACCCCTTCCAGAACTTAGCATTGCCCCTTCCTTAAATCATGATCTGGAGCAACTATACTTTGAAGTTGTGGTCATCACCAATGAGCCATACCACACTATCGAAGCCCCATCCAGCGAATTCCCCAAATCTTGAACGCGGTTTACCCTGGCTCCCTGCGAAAAATCATGCTCCAATCCCCTCGTGTGCGCTACAACCTCGTGATGTTATTATAGCTCGCAACTTGTTTCATTTCCTTTTTTTTAGAAGTGGGTTTGAACATCAAATTGTTTGAGAGGAGATTGAGAGGAAGGCCGTGGTTTTTCTTCACGTTTGAAGCTCGATCAGTTTTTAATTTGATGAAGGAAGGACTAGAGTATTGCACGGTTTTGATATGAGAAAAATAGAGAGGAATTCGGGTTTTCGACTTACTGAAATTGATTTGCAATTTAGAATGAAGGAGCGGTATTTTTATTTAATGAAGCAGGGGATTCGATTCCTTGGTTTTTCAAAAGGAAGGGTAGCGTCGCCTTTTTATTGACTTCAGGAATAGCTTTCAAGGGAAGACATGATTGGCTTCCTAAGGAAGATTATTCAAGTGTACTTAAGAAGCTATTGGATTATTATATTTTATTTCGTGAAATTTACTCATGAAGATACAGGTTAGAACTACTTTAAACGAGCTCCAATCGCGATGAAACTTGACACACTGTTATGGTTTGACGTTTTGGACCCAATCAAATTTGTTTTGTCAAAAACTAAGGTTGTTTGTGAATTGATTATTCTTAAGTACCATATTAAATCGATAGAATATTATTTAAATTCCAAAATGATCACCTTATTGATAACAAATTATTATTGTTATCATTCCTATTCAAATAGAATTTCTATAAATCATTTGAATTATTTTGACTCCGTTTTAAATTTCGAATTGAATTGTTTTATAGTTTCATATTATGATATTATATATATTCGAAATAAATCGTATTTCGGATTATTAAATCGATAAATCAATATAAAAATCCATTTATATTAACAGCTCAATATTTAAAACAATATTAAATATTTAAAATAAATCGACCAAAACTCTGGGTCGTTACAAAAACGAAGAAAATGACGAGCACATACGAATCTATAGTGGTTTGACATTACCGAGCCTGCGTCCACTTTATAATTTCTGATATAACTTAAAGAAACTTATTTAAATCGTGGAAATCTGACTGACTCGTGTACAATGCAGTAATACAGAGTATATAGAATTTTTTTTACCAAAACTCTTTCTCTCGTTGCCCAATAGGGCTATTTATAGGCTGGATAGTAACTGGTTCAACCTCTCCATGTGTCCTCTGATTCAGGATGGTAGGAGGATGGTTGAGCAAGTCTTTGGTTTGTGCAACACATCTCGATTCAGCCTGAATGGACAGATGTTACTTGATCTGATATTGTTGTGAAGTGGGATACCACGTCAAAGCAATGAACCAGGTCTTTAGAGAATATATCGATTTGATGAAGAAGCAGGCGGAGCGATTCCTTAGGGGGAATATCTGATGGGTTCGACATTGCTTGGATCGGCGATGCCAAACCGAATTATAACAATCCGAGGTTTTCCCCTCAATGGCTTGGTCGAACTGAAGCATTATTGAGTCGAAGCTGGATAGTACTGCCTAGGTGCTACCTTGTTAAGCAGAAGTGTACAGATCTGAGGTTCGCCCCTTGACGGCATGGTTGGACCATAGTATTATCGAGCCGGAGAAGGATAGTACTGCCTAGGTCCTATCTTATGGAGCCGAAAACGAAGTCAAGAAAAATCTTCCCAAAGACCCATCTTTAACCGACCCGAGAACAGGTCGAACCAAGAGTGACATTGTCTCATGACTACTTTGCTTGAACTTATGATCATCCAAGCATGCTCCATTCTAGTTTAGAGTACTATGACTATAAAGGCTCTTGACCTTGATGGTCTTACCAAAAGGAAGTCAATAATTTGCCCCCAAAGCACGTTGCATCAAAGATGGAATGTGTTTTCGATACGTTGAGCTGCATGTCATTTACATATCATTTATTCTTGAGAAAGAGGTGATGAAAAGCTATATACCATTAGCTCCCGTACGTGATTGCGCACACATAAGTCATGGCCAAACGATATTTCCTTCTTGTGCGAGTCGAGTGCATGGTCGAGCCAAACTATCAATCACATACAAGTTAATATGCGGAGTCACTGATCAAGTCGCAAAAGAGGAAAGTCGGGCTTCTTTCTCTTTTCTCTCTATCTTTTGCTTTATGTCCGTGGTCGAACCGACATTCAGTTTGATATTGTCGGAACAATTCGTTTCGGTTCGATATGATCGACGCGACCTTGTCAAACAATCACTTCGAGCCGGTTACACCTTTCTTTTCAAAGGGAACTCGAATGGCCTCTCCCTTTTCTATAAATATCCAGTCCACTATATAGTTTATCTTTATACTATAATTACTTTTGAACTGAAAATTGAGATATCACCAAACTCCAATTCGATTTGTATCCGGTCTTTAATTATTCCAACTAAATCCCTCATTCTATGATCATTAACTGAACTAGGTACGTTTTCACCGTTCTTATTCATAATTTTGCATAAAATCGAGTATCGATTCATGTTTCCGAGTTCTTGACTCTCAAATTCTCCATTGTCATTGGTGGCGACCTCGAAGTCACCGCCGATGATGGCACCGAGGATGTTGTCATTGCGAGATGGATTGCGATGATTGGAGGGTCATCTAAATGAGGAGCGACTTTAGGTTGAAGCACTTAGTGATGCTGTAGGGTTTGGATCATTTAAGGAAGATGATAGGTAAAATCGAGGTTTTTGAAGTAGAGTGGGAGATCCACGAAGGCATTGAAGAGGAAGCGATTATAAGTAAGGCACAACGTGGCTAGCATTAGTTTAGGGAAGATGTAGGTCAAACCAGTGGTTTGGTGTAGAAGAGAGGACAAGAGAAGTTAGATGGGACTACTGGAGCTCGGATTGGTATGATTACTTACCGATCTAGATAAGGTTAGATTTACATATCGGTGGGTTGAACCAAGAGGAGAGAAAATTGGAGAAAGGTTGGAGAAACTTCACGAGCTTGGGTTCGACATGGGTGTTGGCCGAACCAAAGGATGTCGATCCGAAACTCCTTTATTATGGATGATCAAACTAGAGTTGCTGGCCCAAACTTAAATCAAACCATATATCTTCATCACTTAGACTAAATTCAACAACCATTCCAACTTTGATAATGAATCAGTTTCGAACCAATATCTGGGCAGTTAGGATAGAGCATGTCAAAATTTATTCGATGTTGCACAGAATATGACTTCGAACTACCCATACATTAGAACATTATTTCCTGCAATAATACGATGTAGAACTAGTGACGAGTGAGATTTGGTGAGACGGTCGGGAAAGACGGTCTTCTAAGTTGATTTTTCACTTACTTTAACGCTTTCTTTTACTTGTCACTCTAGAACACTTGCACTACACATATTGTACTAGTACACACATGTGGGGTACAGGTTCTTTACTCTAACCAATGATGTTTCTTGTATAACACAACGAACATGTTTGGACGATACAATACCATATCAATTGAGGTAGATAAGGAAAAGGTCATCCAACAAGATCCAAAAGAACAAGAGTGTTCTAATTCTCTGATTGAGTATGACAGTGATGGTTCATAGTTTATGGTACAATCTCAGGACGAGGTAGCAAACACTTTTGGAACTTCGGTAGAAGTAGGAGGAGTAGGCGAGGAAAGAGCTTCCAATACATTGCTTGGAGCTGTGTTTCTAAATAATCCAGTTGATTCCTGGCCTTCTACCATGGATGAAGGTAAGTTAAGAAGGCTAAGCGTGAAGCACATGACTCCCTTGGAAGATATTCAGATTCTACCCAAGATGAGACTGCTCATAATCCGCCAGAGGGTTCCATGGCTATCGATCGCCAAATCTGCATAGTCAGATGCATACGTCCGTTCATTGTTAGCTTCCTTTATCGTATGAAGCTAGCGCAATTGCAGCTATACCTTATCACATATTCTTATTTATTCTCCTTGTAAATTGTATATAGAGGGCTTCTTGGTCAAGAGTCGACCGTTGATGATGTCTTATTTTTCTATAACTTTAAGCAATGCTTACACATGACTCCTTCATTTCTCTATTTCGAGTCAGCCCAAGACCAAAATTTTTTTATCAAGGAAGGATTTATCAAACTAGGAGACATTAGACCTGAATGGTTCTATGTTCCTTTGCAAGCAAAATTTTTTTATCAAGGAAGGATTTAGCAAACTAGGAGACATTAGACCTGAATGGTTCTATGTTCCTTTGCAAGTAGGTTATGCCAGGAGATGGATCCAGTGTAGTAAGAATCAAATCTCTGCTTACTTGTTTTAACCTTGCTGGGAAGTTCCTAACCTTTTCTTCCCTTTATAGGTACTACTCCGGCCAAGCCTTTTGGCCAACTCTATCGGGATCGCATGGTCACTTTGCAAAACACTCTAGAAGGTTGTCGGAATGTCAGCAGATGCATCTCTGATGAGGTCTTGCATCGATTCCAATTACTTAACCCTAGTAGATCCATGGGAATAGGTGGAGCACAAGCTTCAACTATAGCGCCACCAGTAATCGTGCCCCTGTCGAGGAGAAATCGGTAACGGTCATGCCCCTAGTTAGGGGAAAACTACAGTAGATCTCCCTCAGGTATGGGCAAAACATGTTGCCAAGAAAAGAAGAGCTCATGGTCCTAGTCGGTCCCCAAACGAAAAGGAAAGAGGAAAACAGCAATCCCCAGAGAAAATGATTGGAGAATCCCGAAGTCCTCCCAAAACGCCATCTACCTACAAGTCTCCAGCTCATGCTACCCAGTCGGAGGGTCTCGAGTCGTCGTTTCGGGGCTTGGATGATTTACCTCTACCAAATACCATATACTCCTTTCAAGACTTGGACCCTGCTTCTTTCTTCCCAAAGTCCGGGGAAGAAACCACTCCTATTAAGGTTGGAGAGATAACTGCTACAAGTCTGACTCGGAGCTCTGGTCTGTCCGGGGGACACTAGGACTCAAAAAACACAAGCACTACACATCACATCACCTTTTTCTTCTATATATGTCAAGTGCTAACTTAACTTCTTTTCTTGAATTACAGGTTCCATGATGAAAGGGATGAAATACCACGGTCGATTTGGCGTTAGTTTGAATATGAGCGAACCCCATAGTCAAACGTTCTCTCAGGAAAAACGAGATGGTGAACATAAAGAGAAGTGAGTCCATGAAAGGAAAGAGAGAGAGAGCGTGAATGAGAGAGACGGGACCTGGAGCATCGGGAAAGAAAGGAAAAAGGAGAGCAAACTCACTAGGGAAAAGCAAAGGTAGTATGAGAAAGAGATGCGCCATAATGACTTTGCTCCCCACTCTTGCGATAGGTCCTCACGAGGAGAAGACAAAACAACTAGCGGGACCTCTCAAACAAAAAGCTCTTAGTGTGGACTTCCTACCGATCCTTCTCAACTATAACATTATGTCTTTTCCAAGGGTCGGGATCCCATTGTTCCCGTTGTGACTAAAGACAAAGAACCTGAGCTAGCCATTCCTCTTAGGAAGTAGGTGGCTCTGGAAGATAGGAAAAAGAAATTTGAGGAAGCTTTCCCTTAGAAATACTTTTCTCGAATGATTTTCGTGCGTAGCCTACAACCAATTCTAGAATCATTTGATGATTGGATTAGGGAAGACATCAATCTTATTCTTTCATAGTATTGATAAATGCTAACATACTCAAGGCATCTGTTTGAAGTTATCAGGAGATTAAAGACTGAAATAGACAACATGAAGCAGTAGTGGGATATAAAAAAGAACATCCTCGAGCTTACCAAGAAGGATTTAATCGAGCGTGAAACTCAACTGGAAGCCTCCAAGATTGTAACAACCCGCCCAGAATGGGCCTAAATTTCGACATAGAAAAGGCCCATCGAAACTTAGACCCCTTCAAAATTGGTCATTGCTTCCTGTAAGGATTACATTTGCACCGATAATATAAACATATACTTCGAATGGAAATCTCACACAGTGGAAAGAGAAAATATAATACTAGAATAAGATGTACCAATTATTTAAAAATAATAAATACAACAGTTAAAGTTACATATTTTAAATGGGTACATCAAATAATTCATTCTCACAAGTTTCCAAAAGAAGTAAAGCAATAACTACTAATTCTAGCATAACAACTTCTTCTTCAGCTCCAATTATGACTTCATCCATGGATTCTACCCCATCTACTGACCTATTGGATATGTTAAGGAGAGGGGTCAGAACATAATGTTCCATTTAGTTAAAATATGGTATTACATAATGTCCATACCCTATATTCTTAGCAGGTTACGTATGTCAAGTTATGTCTATGCAGCACACAAGATTTACACAAACACAAAGTATTTAACCAATGAGGTAGATATCCAAGTTGATCGCTCATTAGTGTATTTAGGGTAAAGTTCTAACGAGGTGGGCATTATCGGTAACTTATGGCCCTATTAAAGGTGGATTCTTATGATCTCCTATAACCCTGAGGCGGACCCTAACCTCTTAAGACCCCATCCTAATACGTCATTGTTAATATGAGAAGTACTATTGTGAACGTTACTGCTTAACTGATATTACGGTAGGACATCCATGTCTCTTAAGAGTTCCCTTAGATAGTTGGTTAGCATGCAATGGCCATATATCTTTTATATACCAAGTCTATCCCTAGTTGAGCCCTTACAAGCTTCTAAAGGAAGTGGACTTCCCCTATGAACTACCCTACTCTGTTACCGCTTATGCCCAACCACTTTTAGAAAAGGAGGACCCAAGGACTTACTTCAAATCTAATAAGGGTAGGTCCCATAACTTTGGTTCCTCTCCAAGGAGTAAACCTTCGGAGGGATCCTAGTCCTAACCACTTAAGACCCAAATTAGAAAAAAAAAAGAGTCAACCACTTAAGGCCTTCTCAACATGTAGTAAACCTACCTATTTTCACATGCAGGAGACTTATATATATAGTTCTATATATACAGACTAGACCTTTCACATTAAACCGTATGCCTATAGATGCTGGATATGCATGTCGGTTCCGGGAAGACTTCTACTACAAGTTGGTTTAACCTCGTGTCTAGTGTATTAAGTTTGAATAGTTCATGGCACATAGACCTCTCACATTAGTTGGGTCTACTTGTGGTTGTTGGAATTGCCTGTTGGTTCCGAGCAGACTTATACAACAAATGGTAACTAACCTCGTGTCTGTGTGTCATTATATATATATGTAAAAACATTCTATACGCACACACAAGCAATCAAATATATTTATACATGTGGGGACATTTCAAACTTGAATTCTATCCTAATCGCATTTATTATGCTAATATAACGTTAATTACGTTTATATAAGTATAATAATTATAATGCCTAAATAACATAAATATCCGTATGAACGAGAGAATGTTCTAATGAGATGACAATTGTCAATTTGTCTAAATAAAGGTATACAAGTTAGTTCTTCCATACTTTTATCACTACAATTTAGGCATGATGGCATAATAACAAGATAACAAATAGTAGTGAATGGAAAATATACATACATACAAGTTTCAACTTGCATCCTAGACTTGTTGGAATGATTTCAATATTATATCAAAAATAGAGTATAACATACACATATAATATATACATATATGCATATAATTTCCACTTTATCTAATCGCACCTTTTTGGTTTTATTCACATAAAAACATTTACATTTGACATATTTCAAGAATGAATACGTATGAATTCAAAATAGAATCCAAACCTAATCAAATCATGAAATACCCAAATTTAAACCCTTTTAGGTTACAATCAAATGTTCACAAGGGTGGATTACATAAAGTACAACCAACAACAACAACCCTTTCATTCTTAATCCAATATTAAAATCAAAAGGTGCAAAAAACCCAAAAAACATGGCAATTCATATGCAAATATAAAATAGAGGATTTTAGTATTGATGTTATCGATTTCCAAATCCTCTTAGGCATATATAAAAACATGATAATCTAATAAAAATATGAATATGTCTAAGTACACTACATTCCACTCACAGGTCTGGGGAAAATAAGTAGGATTTCTATAGTAGATCTAGATATGTGCTTAACATATGCAACAAACTTGCTCCAGTAATCCTCCTAATATATATATATATATATATATATATATATATATATATATATATATATATATATATATATATATATATATATATATATATATATGCAAGAAACATGTTTTAGAATCTTATATATATGCCAAATCATAGAGTGCGTTCTAAAAACCTATGTGAAATAGAACGGAAAGGAGATAAGAATAAAGGTTGGAGTAATAGAATAAAATCCTAACCTTTTGCTTTAATTTAGCAATGGTAGAGAGGCAGCATGGAGGAAGGGATAAGTGAATGGATAGTGTTCTATTGTGTGATATGAGGACCTATATACAGTTGCTCGTGTGAGCGTAGACCATTGGATTACTCAGATTTAATCCAGGCCTTTTATTTATATATATCCCTTTAGAAAACCCTAACCAACATAGATTCATTGGGCAGTTCAGCCGTCAGGCGGTCGACCGGCGGTTGACACCCCCTCCTAGGGGTCAATCGACCTCCTGGTCACTGAAACGCCCAATGAAAGCAGTGGCACTGAGGTGTTTATTTAATTAATTCGTTGCTTTATTTCCTTAATCTTATTCCTTAATAAATATCATTTGTCCCAATAATCTTATCCTCATTTCAACTTTCAAATTCTCCCTCTTTATTTTGAATATATCTTGGGCATATATATATTATCCATCTAATTACATATATATATATATATATATATATATTGCATTTTACCATCCAAATTCATTTGCTTATAACTTCTTCATACATTAACCATTTTTAGCATATTATATATGAAAACGATTCAGAATTTCGTCCTGGATCCAAATAAAAAAAAATTGTAGCCAATTTTTTAAAGCTTCAAAATTTCATTTTCTAGCCTTATCATTGAATTGTTTATTTTTATTCTTATTTATTATTAATGTTTATGTATTTTATAGGGTGTTACATTCTCACCCCTCCCCAAAAAAATAGATTTCGTCTCGAAATCTGTTTAAGGGGCAAAAAATACAACTCGCTCGAAACATCCATGTTGTACATCCATGTTATTTTAATTCATCCACAAGCATCCATGACTTGCAGTGATTATGAACCGCGGCCCCACTAAAGTGAACTCTATCATAGCATGTGGGTGTAATAAGTGATGCAATATGTATGCAAAGCAATAACGATGCATCCATAATCGTTATTTGAGGAAAAAAAACCTAAGAAAAGCTCTGGGTGAGTCTGTCTCATCTCGTCCTCGGTCTCCCATGTGCTTTCCACAGGATCATTTCCTCATTGTACTTGGAAAAGGCGAATAGTTTTGTTGTGGAGTCTCTTGATTCTGTGCTCTACAATCCTTGCAGTAGCACAGGGTACCCTGGTCTCCAACTCAAGTTTTCCTATATCCCCAATTTCGTCAAGCTTGAGTCTGATAGTAGGATCATGAAGGCATTTCCTTAGATGATATACATGAATAACATTATGGATCCCTAATAGATGCTTTGGGAGATCCACTCGATAAGCCAAAGATTCTATCTTCTCGATGATATGGAAAAGCCCAATAAATCTTGGAGCCAACTTTGCAATCTTCCCAAACCAAACAGACTCCTTGAGAGAGAGGGTACATTCACGAATGCCAAATCTCCAACATTAAACTCAAGTTCCCTCCTTCGCTTACGATTTATGCCAGTCTCAGGCTGCTTTCATCCTCTGCCTAATCAAGGATATCTTCTCAGTGGAATCACAGACGAAGTCTGGTTCGAGTAGAACTTTGTCGGTAGTTTCCCACCAATAAGTTGGTTATTTGCATGGCCTCCTATAAAGTGATTCAAAAGGGGCCATACCAATCGGCATTTGAAAACTGTTGCTATAGGTGAATTCTACGAGCAGTAGGTGCTGCTCCCAAACTCCTCTAAAGTCGATGATGCAATCTCTGAGCAACTCTTACAAGATCTAATTCACTCTTCTCATTTGGCCGTCAGTATGCGGATGATAGGTTGTACTTAGATTGAGGGTAGTTCCAAATGTTGTTTGTAGGCTTCTCCAAAATTCACTTGTGGACGAGGGGTTTCTATCACTCACAATACTCGATGGGATACCATGTAGTCTGACTAATTCCTTGATATATATTTAGGCAAATGAGGCTGCAGTCCTTGTCCTCTTGACTGGTATAAAATGGGCACTTTTGGTTAAGCGATCAACCACAACCCAAATGGCCTCATTCCCCTTTGGGCTTCTAGGAAGTCCGTCTACAGAGTCCATGGAAATATGTTCCCACTTCCACAGGGGGATCTCTAAAGGTAGTAGTAATCCTACAGTTTTTCCTTGCCTCTCTTTGACTTTTTGGCACGTCATGCATTTGGCCAAGAATTCGGCTACATCTCTCTTCGATTCCTTCCCAATGGAGATTCCTCTTCATATCTTTGTACATTTTATCCCCACCGGGGTGTATGGTCATTTTTGATCTATGACATTCCTATAGAATTTATTTCCATAACCCTTCATCCTTAGGGACGTAAATTCGTCGATCGAATATCTAACTAAATGGGAAAGGTTTCTTTCCTTCCCACTTTGTCCTTTATGTTTCTTAGCTCTTCGTCCAGGTTTTATGTATTTCGAATCCTTTCTCTTAGATTAGGTCTAACTATCATGGCTCCAAGAAAACCATTAGAAGCGGTTGGTGAGGGTTGCAAGTTAAAATTAAAGAGAAACTCTAATTGCTTCCATTCTGTCATCGCATTCAAGATCGCAAGTTTTCTACTTAAAGCATCCGCCACAACATTCCCCTTGCCCAGGGTATACTGAATCGTGAAGTCAAATGAGACAATATATTCCATCCATCGTTGTTGTCTCAAGTTTAGGTCACGTTGAGAAAATAAATATTTTAGGGATTTATGGTCAGTAAAGAGTTCAAATTTATCCCTAAAAAGACAATGCCTCCACATTGTAAGGGCAAAAACTACTGCTGCTAACTCAAGGTCATGAACTGGGTATCTCTTCTCTGGATCCTTGAGTTGTCTACTAGCGTAAGCAACTACCCTTCCTTACTGCTCCTAAACCGGTCCCACAAGCATTGGTGTAACCTATAAATAGTTTCGAACCATCAAGTATAATTAGGACTGGCGCGCTAGTTAATACTTCCTTTAAAGGCTATGTCACATTTGCTACTCTAAGAGAACACCAAATTCCTCTTTTTTAATTGGGTTAAAGGAGTAGAAATCTTTGCAAAGTCCTTAATAAATATCCAATAATATCCGGCCAATCCAATGAAGCTTCTTACTTCCATAGCATTTTGAAGTATCCTCCATTCTTTGATTGCCTCGATCTTTGCGGGGTCTACGGCCAAGCCTTCACTCGACACAATATGTCCCAAAAATCTTACTTCTTTCCTCCAAAAATGGCACTTCGAGAATTTTTCTCTTAGCTGGTTCTTTTTTAATATCCCTAACACTTGTCTCAAGTTATTTTCATGCTCTTTACGATCTTTTGAAAGTATAAAGATATCATCTACGAAAAAGACCACAATTTTATATAGAATGCCCCTAAACATTCTACTCATAAGGTCAACAAAGAAAGCAGGTGCATTCGTTAGTTCGAAGGGCATAACTTCCCATTGGAACAATCCATCTAGCATTCTAAACGCGGTTTTTTCCTTAATGTCCTCCGTAATTCTTAACTGGTGAAATACAGTAGGAAAGTCTAATTAGGAAAATACTCGGTCTCCTTCCAAGTGGTCAAAAATGTCATCGATTCTTGGTAAAGGTACCTATTCTTCTTGGTTAATTTATTGAGTTCCCTATAGTCTACACAAAGTCTCAAAGATCCGTCTGCTTTGGTGGCAAATACAATAGGTGCAACCCATTCTTAGGTACTTCGTCGAGTGAAACTTTTTGTAATAATTTTGAAATCTGCTTATATAACTCCCTTCTTTCCTTAGGCGCTATATGCCTCAAGGGTAGTGCTACAGGTCCAGCATCCTTCTCTAGGTCAATACGAAAAGAGATTTCTCTATGGGGGTGGAAGTCCTATGACTTCCTCAAAAACATTCAAGAATTCACAAACTATAGGGATGGAAGACAGTCCTTCAGAACTAGGAGATAAGGAATATAATAAGTCTTTATCCTTTTTCCTAACATTACAAGGAATAATTTGGCTATGTCCTCCTCGACTCCTAAGACGAAAAATTCCCTTGTTGCAATCTAGGACGGGTCCATTAAATGATAGACGGTCCATACCTAGGATAAGGTCATACCCCATAAAATCCAACGCATACGCTTCGCAATGGAACTCGACGTTGTCGACCTCTAATACTAGGTCTTTGCAAAACAGTTCAAGATACGTAGATCCTCCGATAGGGTTAGCCACCTTTATCATACTATCAGAGATAGACATGGGAAGGTTCAACAGATTAATTAGTCTCTTAGAGATAAGAGAACGAGTCACTCCAAAATCGAACAAGGTATATACAGAATTTCCTAAAGTAGAAATTATACCTTCAAGTGCAGGTTGCCCTTGGTCTTTTGGGGGTTAGCTTTGGATTGGTGCTGCCTCTATTGCATAGTTCTTGCCACTTTTGATAACTTTGGGCTTTGGGTAGACCTTAGACATGTGTCCATCTTCATGGTAGTTGTATCACTTTCCTTTGAGTTCCTTCTTTGCCAATGAGGTTCTACAATCCTTGGCCTCATGGCCCTTGTGGTTGCACCTCATATAATTCTTTGCTACCTTTTTGAATTTGTTTCCTTTCTTCTTGTTTTTCCACCATTCCTTTTTTATTCTTGTTGGAACTTCCTTCTCCCTTCTAACCTTCTTTATCCTCCTTGGAACCTTCAGCCGTGCAGAGGATAGCCATCTCTACTTGGGTTTCAAAAATTTCCCCAAACGTTACTTGGGCTAATAAAGTTTCTTTCAACGGAGAGTTCAGCCCTTTAACGAATCTCAAGGCTTTGTTTATGGGGGTGTCTACAAAACTTCTCCCAAACTTACATAATTCGGCAAATTTGGCTACATACTCTTGTAAGCTCAAGCTTCCTTGCTTGGGGTGAATGAATTTCTCTAACTGGATAGTTATTTCTACCCTTGGCAAAAAAAAATCTTTGAAACAGGTCTTGATTTCGGCCAAAGTAAATATCCATCCCTCGTTCTCTATAGACTCTAAAATCCACCATTCAAGGGCCCCATCTTCCAAGTTCCAAACCGCAATCCCCCTTTTCACTTCATCAGGCCAGCCAGTAGCCGTAAAAATTCTTTCACAGTCCATTATATAAGACTGGGCATTAGTAAAACTTTCCTTCCTAGTGAATGATTTCCCTCCAAGATTCGCAAAGGTCTCACGGTAGCGAGAAAAGTTAAAGGCTACCTCAGCGGCAGGAGCTACAGGTGCCGCTGGGGCAGTATTAGCAACAGGGACATGTTCCATAGTACAAAGGTACTATTGGAACCATTCTGGAAAGTATCTGGGTCTTGACTGGTTACCCTGCTCAGTAGTATTATTAGCCATTCTACTATCTGGAAAGAAAAAGGAAGAATCTTTTAGTGGATACTCCTGAGATAGTATTTAAGCTGAAATGGGAAGAAAATGATTAAGATTCCTAGTATAAATGCATATCCTTATTGGGGTAGGTATATATTATATATTTTTTTTTTTTGAAAAACCTTTTTCAAATTACAAATACGCCTCTCACACGTATAATTCCCTTATAATCGGGTAACCTAGGCTCCGATACCAAATGATACAACCCACCCCGAATGGGCCTAAATTTCAACCCAAAAAAGGCCCACCGAAACATAGAACCATTCTAAACGGGTCATTGGTTCCTATAAGGATTACATTTGCACAGATAATATAAACATATACTTTGAATGGAATTCTCACACAGTGGAAAGAGAAAATATAATATTGAAATAACATGTACCACTTATTTAAAAATCACATAAATACAAAAGTCAAAGTTACATTTGTTCAATAGGTACATCAAATATTCATTCTCACAGGTTTCCAGATGATGTAAAGCAATAACTACTAATAATAGCATAACAACTTCGTCTTCTTCTTCAGCTCCAATCATGACTTCGTCCATGGTTTTTACCCCATCTAGTGAACTGTTAGATATGTTAAGGAGAGGGGTCAGAACATATAGTTCTGTGTAACTGAAATATGGTGATCCTTAATGTCCATACCCTACATGTTTTGTAGGTTACATATGTCAAGGTATGTCTATGCAGCACACAAGATTCACACAAACACATAGTATTTAACCAATGAGGTAGATATCCAAGTCGATTTCTCATTTGTGTTTTTAGGGTAAAGTCCTAACGAAGTGGGAAGTCTCAGTCAATTATGGCCCTATTAAAGGTGGATTCTTATGATCTCTTATAACCCCGAGGCGGACCCTAGCCTCTTAAGACCCTATCCTAATACGTCAACGTTATTGAAGTCTATACTCTCAATTGTAAAGTGAGAAGTAGTATTGCAAACGACACCACTTAACTGATATTACGATAGGACACCTATGTTGCTTAAGAGTTCCCTTAGACAGTTGGTTAGCATGAAATGGCCACATATCTTTTATATACCCAGTTTGTCCCTAGTTGAGCCCTTACAAGCTACTAGACAAAGTGGACATCCCCCGTAAACAACCCTACTCTGTTACCACTTATGCCTAACCACTTTTAGAGAAGGAGGACCTAAAGACTTACTTCAAATATAATAAGGGTGGGTCCCATGACTTTGGTTCCTCTCCAAGGAGTAAACCTTCGGAGGGATCCTAGTCCTAACTACTTAAGACCCAAATTAGATAAAAAGAGAGTCGGCCACTTAAGACCTTCTCAAGGTGTAGTAAACCTACCTATTTTCACATGAAATAGACTTATATATATAGTTATATATACACACTAGACCTTTCACATTAAACCGTATACATGTAGATGCTGGATATGCCAGTCGGTTCTGGGAAGACTTCTACTACAAATTGGTTTAACCTCGTGTCTAATGTACTAAGTTTGAATAGTTCATAGCACACAGACCTCTCACATTAGTTGGGTCTACTTGTGGTTGCTGGATTTGCCGGTCAGTTCCGGGCAAACTTATACCACAAATGGAAACTAACCTCGTGTCTGTTTTTCATTTTTTATATATGTAAAACCATTCTATACGCACACACAAGAAATCAAATATATTTATACATATGGGGACATTTCAAACTCGAATTCTATCCTAATCGTATTTATTACGCTAATATAACGTTGATTATGTTTATATAAGTATAATAATTATAATGTCTAAATAACGTAAGTATTCGCATGAACGAGAGAACATTCTAATGAGTTGGCAATTGTCAATTTATCTAAATCAAGGTATACAAGTTAGCTTTTTCATACTTTTACTGCTACAACTTAGGCATGATGGAATAATAACATGATAACAAATAGTAGTGAATGGAAAATATACATACATACAAATTTCAGCTTGTATCCTAGGCTTACTGGTATGATATCAATATTGGATCAGAAATAAAGTATTACATGCACATATAATTTATACATATATGCTTATAATTTCCACTTTATCTAGTTTACCCCTTTTTGGTGTTATGCACATAAAAACGTTTACATTTGACATATTTCAAAGTATGAATACGTTTGGATTCAAAATAGAATCCAACCCAAATCAAATCATTAAATACCCAAATTTAAACCCTTTAAGGTTACAATCAAATGTTCATAAAGGTGGATTACACAAAGTAGAAACAACAACACCCCTTTCATTCTTAATCCGATATTAAACTCAAAAAGTCGACAAAACCCAAATAACATGACAACTCAAATGCAAATACAAAATAGATGATTTGTGGGTTGTGGTATTGACGTTATCGATTTCCAAATCCTATTAGGCATATCTATCAACATGATATTCTAATAAAAATAAAAATATGCCTAAGTACACGAATTCCACTCACAGATCTAGGGAGAATAAGTAGGAGTTCTGTAGTAGATCTAGATCTGCGCTTAATCCTTACGACAAACGTTCGCCAATAATCCTCCTAATATATATATATATATATATATATATATATATATATATTATATACACACACATATATGCAAGAAATATGTTTTAGAATCTTATATATATACCAAATTCCAGAGTTCATTTTAAAAAACTATATGAAATAGAATAGGGAGGAGATAAGAATAAAGGTTGGAGGAATAGAAGAAATTCCTAATCTTTTTCTAGAATTTAGAAATGGTAGAGAAGCGGCATGGTTGTAGGGATAAGAGAATGTCAGGGTTCTGTTGTGTGATATGAGGGCCTATATATAGTTTCCTGTGTGAGCGTAGACCGTTGGATTACTCAGATTTAATCCAGGCCGAATGCCCAGTGAACGCTATGGCGCTGAGGTGTTTATTTAATTAATTTATTGCTTTACTTCCTTAATCTTATTCCTTATATAAAATATCCTTTATCCACATAATCTTATCCTCGTTTCAAATTTCAAATACTCCCTCTTTATTTTGAATATGTTTTGGGCATATATGTATTATCCATCTAATTTTATATATATATATATATATTGCGTTTTACTATCCAAATTCATTTGCTTGTAATTTCTTCATACATTAACCGTTTTTAGCATATTATATATGAAAACGATTTAGAATTTGACCGCGAATCCAAATAAAAGAATTTCGTAGCCAATTTCTTAAAGCCGCAAAATCTCATTTTCCAACCTTATCATTAAATTGTTTAGTTTTTATTCTTATTTATTATTAATGTTTATGTATTTTACGCGGTGTTATACGAAAGCTATATGACAACACCAAGGCAGAGCTTAATAATGTGCATGTGAGACAGAACACTGGGCTCAACCAAAGGTCTCTTTTAACCAAGTCAATTAAGGATAAGCTGAAGTTGGTTAGGGAACAAAATAAATACCTTAATGCAGTGCAGAACTTAATGCTCAACTAGCAGCCTTTGAGCAAGCCAGAAAGAAAGCGGATGAGAATGCTCATACTCCAATCGAGTATGCCTCGAACTCCTAAATTCAATATGATATAGAAACTAGAGAGCTTAGGGCAAAAGTGGAAGAGCTGGAAAAGATGCAGGATGAATTTGGCACTCAAGTGCTTACATTTTACGCATAACTTCTTTGATATCGGGACTTATCATTGGTTGAGCGCGATGCAACTTTTTGGGGATAGGCGGCTTTTGTAGAGGGCGTAGTGAACGAGGAGCTGAGGACTCAATTCTTGAGGGGTGATGAGTTGGAAGTCCTTGATGAGGGTAGGAAGCTTTTGAAGGAAGAGGAGGAAGTTGAGGCTAAAGGGAAAAAACAATCATGGAAAGGAACCCAGCATGGGTAAGGGAGATGCAATCAACTAGTCAACCTACCCTTGCTATCGGTCCACCTATTGAAGAAGCAATTGTTCCGCCTCCTCCAACAAAGTCCTCAAGGATAGTTGAGGAGTACATTCCTAAATAACTAGAATGTTTCATGCGAAAGTCGCTAACTCTTATCCCTGAGGTCAACTGAGGTATTTATTTTCTCTCTTCTCAACTTCGGAAAGTAACCATGACATGTCTTCTAACAGTCATGGTTCCAGTCGGGAGACCCGTTATTCCACAAAGAACGATTATTGTCCTTCCCGCTTTAGGTATACCTTTGGCAAAGACCACTTCAGAAGCAGAATCATAGACAGTGGAAAATCAACAAGTGCACCTTGATGATGGTGTGGGCAAGTAGGAGTAGAAGATAGATGCACTCAAAAACTTGGACGTGAAGGAGACTCCAGTCGAATTTGATGAGATGTCATATACACTGGCAAGTCTGGAAAGATCGGTCCTTTGAGTGTTGCAGAACTGAAGGAACTGGATGAAGGGAAGCTTCGACATATCAAATTTGGTTCATCCACTGGGCCTCTTATCATCAAGCCACAATAAGTCATTCCTCCTTCTAGCACAATCATGCCAGCCCAGCAAACCAAGCCACCGTCTTTGGGAAAGCGCCACAAGAAAAAACATGATAAGCCCACGTAAGTGGCCGAGAAGTCCTCAACTAAGGAGTCCCAAAAGTGGCATCCCACCGAGTTGGAGCTAGCTGAGAAGAAGATGAGGTTAAAGACATATTATAAGCCACCAATGCCTTAGTAGACCCATTTTTTGTTTTGTCTGTAGGCCATTTGTTGTTGCGAGTGCAACTCTCGCATTTTCTCCATGTAATCATGTACATAAACCTGTAATGTAAATAAAAATAATATTTTTTGTTAACAAGCTTATTTCTCTTTCCATTCGATGTACTTGTGACTTTAATCTTACTAAGTAAAGTATAAGTCATAAGCAAATATAAATTGATATAATTGTTAAGTGTTAAGCTATATTGCTTAAGAACTTGGACTGTAAGTTGTCTCGCTTATTATTGCTAAGTGTTGCAGACTTGTTTCATGTCAAGTGTCATAGTACCTAGTGTAGTAGTTCGGAGGTATAGTGCATGTTCCCTCCAACTAACTTTGAATCATGAGCCGCGTCCCTGATGTGTTCAAAGTTAATTCATGAGTCTTCACCCATGCACCCGGCATTGGTGGGGCCCAGGCCAAGTCAATCGAATGTCCAGTCCTTAAATATTTTATACTCCTTCACCAAGTCGAAGGGCAATGGAGTTGGCACGGACATCGTAGAATCATCCTTTATACTCTCCCAAAGTTGGTCTAGGCTAGAGTTGCAGGCTTAGCGGTCTTAAGTCATGATGCACCGTTTACGCCAATCCTAGTCATTTTGTACTCTCCCAGTCAAGTCATGAGAGTTCGAGTTGATTGTGCAAATGATCAAGTCACATTCGCTTTGGCATCGTTCCTACACTTTAGTTTCCAAAGTGAGGATTGCCATATCAAGTGTTGATGTCAAACTCAAATTTAGTTAACTCATATTCGAGTAGTCACGGAGTTAAGTCAACTTTTCGAAACGTTATTCAATGAATGTGTTAGGGAATTAGTCACTCCCATTGTTCGAGTATTGGCATAGGTCGGTGGAATACCAACACATAGACAAATTAGTGAACATAGTCATAGAGCATGGAAAGAGCTTTTTTTGTAAATGATGACAGTCGGTGGGTCACGCCTTGTTACATAGTCAAAAAATGAAATGATAAATACAAAAGCGAAAAAATAAAAGCCTAAACAAAATAGGGCCGCAGATGCTTGGTATTCCATGCTCTTTGGAGTATATCGCCATCAATAGTCATTAGCCTGAAAGTTCCATCATCAAGCTTCCGTTGAATGATGTAAGGTCCTTACCACTTCGGGACCATATGAACTAGAGCCAGGAAGGCACGCTTTAGTACGAGGTCTCCAGGCTCAAAGGTTCTAGGTCGAACCTTTTGTCGTAATATCGGCTGACCCATTGTCCATGCATTGAAGCACGCAAGTTAGCCATCTCTCTCTTCTCATCAATCGTATCAAGTGATTCTACGAGAAGTGCCTTGTTAGTCAAAGGGTTATATTACATCATTAGTGATAGGGTACTTTAAGCTCCATTAGTATCACCGCCTTGGAGCTATAGGAAAACGCGAATGGAGGGTAGCCAGTCGTAGACGTATGGGTTGTGCAATATGCCCAAAGGGCTAACGATAATTCATCAACCCACTTGTCTTTAGCCCACTCCAATCGCTGCTTCAGAATGGACTTGATAATCTTATTCGCATCTTCAAATTGTCATGATTGTAGGTGTGCAACTGCAGTATATTTCTTTTTGATGTGATGGCGACGACAGAAATTTTTGAATTTAGTACTCTAGAATTGGATCCCATTATTAGTAATGATTGTCTTAGGAAGTCCAAATATACATATAATGTTTCTGACGATGAAGTTGATCACCCGCTTCATTAAGATCGTGGTCAGTGGTTCGACCCACTTCGTAAAGTAGTCAACTACCACGATAGCATACATTTCTCCACCATTCGAAATTGGAAGGCTACCGATGGTATCCACTCTCCGTACTGCAAATGGACAAGGACTAACCATCTGGATGAGTTGAGTTGGTGGGGCTTTGGGAATCTTCACAAAGCTTTGACACTTGTTGCAATATCGTGAATGATCACTTACATCTTGGTTCACGGTAGGCCAGAAATAGCCATACCGAAGTATCTTCTTTGCTAATTTTTTCCCTGGGTTTTCTCGCCACATTCGCCTTCATTTACTTCTCGCAATACTCGCTTGGTGTCGTCATTGCAAAAATACATCGAAGAAAGGGAACCGAGAAGCCTTTTCAATACTGAGTGTCTCCCTGAATATTGTACCTCGAAATTTTGCGTACGAAAGAAAGCCTTTCATTCTTTTGCTCTGGAAGGGTTCCCTACAAGAGAAAGTCATTGATAGGAGTCATACATGACTCCCTCATGGGAATGACATCCAGGGCTTGATCAATTTCCAAATTATCTATGTTTGGAATGTCCAATGCTTTTATTGGGACCATATCCATTTGCTCTAGATTATCTGAACTGGCTAGTTTGGCTAATGATTCGTATTTTTGATTATGCTCCTTGGACCATGTAAGATGTTGTAATAGTCGAACCAGTCCAACAGTTCTTCTACCAAGTTGAGGTAGGTATCAAGTCGTCCCCTCATTGTTTAGAACTCCCCCCTGACCTGAAATACAACAAATCATGAGTCACAAAAAATGTCAATTGATTTTACTCCAAATTCCTTTCGAGTTTCAACCTGGCGATCAGGCTTCATTCTCGACTTCATTGTTCGTGGCAGGAAATTCTGGCCTTAGTACATGACAGATCGAACTTCCCTTCAGAGTGAGTAAAGCAACTCCGATGCCAGAACATCAATTGTTTCGGGTTGCATGGGTGAATAGTTTATATGTGGTAGTCGGTGGGCCAACTCTGACATCTCCCTCATTCTTCAGAGCAGTGAATTCAGCCATGAAGTCTACCAATGCTTGTCTTTGAATTGCCCGCCAGGGTATGTATGTAATGTAAAACTGATTGGGTTCAATATTCCATTTGAGTAACCTCCCAAACACCTCGGTTCGTTGAAGGATTCAATTCCATTTGAGTAACCTCCCAAACACCTCGGGTCGTTGAAGGATCTGTCGTAGCGGTTGGTCGGTATACCATATACACCTTAAAGGGATGAGCCTGGAAATAGTGACAAAGCTTCCACAAGGATATTGGAAAACTGTAAGCAAGCTTCTCAATAATCGGTTAGTTGTGTCCCCCTCCCCCTTCAATTTCTTGCTAGCATAATACACTGATCGCTAAAAGTGGTCGCTTCGCACATTAAAGATGAGCTGATGGCATGTAAAGAGACTGCCAAGTATATGAAAAAAAATCTTCGTGATCCACTAGCTTTGATGGAATAGGAGGCCTCTCTAAATGATGAAATAATTTCTGCAACGCTTTGATATAATCAGGCATCCAGGAAAAATTGTGATTCCCCCATTTAATCAAGTCAAAGAAAGGGATACACTTATCGGCAACCCTGGATACGAATTCGCCTAAAGCTACCACCTTCCCAGCTAGTCTTTGCACATCCTTGACATTCCGAGGCTCCCGGATACCTCATAGCTTCAATATGCTGAGGATTAATTTCAATTTCGCGTGAGCTAATGATAAAACCTAAAAATTTCCCAAACACAACTCCGAAAGGGCATTTCAAATGGTTGACCTTCATCTTGCACTATCAAAGAATGCAAAAAATCTTCTCCAAGTCTTTGATGTGGTTGGTTAATTGTTTTGACTTCAGAAGCATGTCTTCCACATATACCTCCATTAATCTCCCAACTTAATTTTGGAACATACGGTTGACCAACTGCTGATACGCTACTTTGGCTTTCTTTAGTCCGAACGGTATGACCACATAGCAATACAACCCAAGATCTGTTATAAAATTGATATGTTCCTGGTTCGGAATGTGCATTGCTATCTAGTTATATTTTAAGTAAGCATCCGTGAAAGAAAGAAGTTCGTGTCCAGCCACTGAGTCTACGAGCTGGTCAATCCGGAGAAACGGGAAGATGTCTTTGGGGCACACTTTGTTTAAGTCTGAAAAGTCAATGCATGTTTTCCACTTTCCAATGGCCTTTTTCACGAGAACTGGGTTTGATATCCACTTATGGTATATCAAATCCCGAATAAACCCATTTTTCTTTAGCCTTTCAATTTCTTTCTTTAGTGCTATCGATCTTTCTGGATAGAGAATACGTCTCTTTGCTTCGCGGGGATGTATTTTGGGTCAATATTGAGTGATGGATCATGATCGATGAAGATATCTGGCACATGTTAACATGGCTCTATGCGAACACATCAAGGTTTGCGCAGATAAAATCAGTCAACTCCCTCGTTTGGGGGGGGATTAGACGGGATTCAATATTCAAGACCTTAGTTGGGTCATCATTATTGATTGGGATCTCATCGTAGTCTCATTAGGAGTCACCCTTCTGCACCCTGGCTCTTCATCCTCTCTTGGATCAATGACCTCAAGTTGGCAACTGGACGATCTCGATCAGGATGTTTCCTTTATTTTCTATGCACCCGCGTCCTTGGAGGGAGGGGGAAATCTTCAGGCTCCACACTTTCTTTGATGCAGACTTAGTTCCATCCCGCAAGTTAGCACTCTCATCCTGCTACTTGGTCTCCTTGTACGACTCCAACTCCATCTTCTATTGGAAACATCATGAGCAAGTACCAACGAGTTATGCATGCTGTAAATTCCGTAAGGGTCGGTCAACCCAAAAAGGGATTATATGGAGATTTCAAGTCCATCACAAGAAATGGGAGGATCTACGTGCTCCTACGGTGCTCCTCGCCAAACTCAACAGGTAACTCAACTATTCTTATCGGTTCGTTAGTTGTGCCATTGAAGGCATGTATACTGTCCTTACATGGCTTTAAGCCTCACACCTCCAACCACATCTCGATGTGGCTTTCTTGGTAAACATATTTATGAAATCCCGCAATCAAAGAGGACTTTTCGTACTATGGTTGGACCGATGATGGCCGAAAGTACTAATGGGCCAAGCTTGGTGTTTCCACCCCCTCAACTTCTTGATCACAGAAGACGATGCCGTTTTTCATTGTCCACCTTTGCTTTGTAGGAACAACTTCCTCGGGAGCACTGCACCCCCTGACTTTCAAATGTTTGGTAGCATTTACGTACTGCTCCATTGTTCTTATGGTAAAACATGTCGGATGTGGTCCTTTGATGATTGTATTGATGACAATACCTTTATCTTTATCTCTGGGATGGGTGGCGACTCTAGGAGTTTCCTGGCCTTATTTGGGAACCGAAGTCCCTTATCCCTTGAAGACTCCTTATACTCATTGAGTTTACCTTGTATGATTAGCTTCTCAAGAATGTCTCTGAGATGCCGATACTCATTTGTCATGTGGCCGCATATCTTGTAAAATAAACAAAAAATTTACCAGTCTACACCTCCTTCTAAGTTGATTCTCATGGAAGTGGCTTTTTGTACTGCATTTTGCTGCAAGTATTAAGATAAATATTCTCCAACGTATCACTCAGCGGTGTGTAGGTGTCAAACGTTTGGAATTAGGGTTGCTTCTTAGCATTCCCCCTTTTAATATGGCCGCCTCTTTTGTCGTTCCTACGCTAGTTACCATTCAGCCTATTGACTTTTCCAATGTTCACTTTAACTTTCCCGGAAATATCTTCGGATTGCTTCACTACCACATAGCTCTGTACACCTTCATTTACTGTGTATCCTACCCTTCTCTTTCAATTTTTTAGTGCCTCTTCAATTCTTAAGTTCGCGTTAGCCTTCTCATAAAACTAACGTCAAGGTTTGTGGGAGGCTTTCCAGTTAAATACTTTTCAAACTCAGTCTCCGAGTCTACACCATTGACCTACGCCATCAACAATGACTTTGGATTGGTGTTGACAACTTCAGTAATGGCCGCATTGAAATGATTTGGTAATCTCTAGTCGACTCTCCTCGAGCTTGGTTTATTCGAGAGACGGACATTACGTTCTTTGACTTGGCGGCATGAAGGCGAAATGGATTCAAATTTTTTTTGCCCAAGTCTTCAAAGTTGTGTTCCGACCTCGGAGGAAACGAAGTGAACCATATAAGCGTGACCCCATCGAGGTAGATAGGGAAGGTATTACGTTTAATAGCATCTGAGGTTGCCATCGCGTTTATGAACCAAGTATACCTTAAAAGTGTTTGCTTGGATCTGTTCTTCTTGAGTAATAGTTCATCTATGGAAAATTGAACCTTTGCGGGAATTTAGCTTCAATAATATCATCAGTGAAAGGATGATGACTACGCTTCATTCCCCAATCCTCATTGGTATGTCCCTTGCTATCATTCATAGCTTGTCATACCATCGTCACAATCTCGGTATTAGTCAACACGTGCTCAGGCTCCAAACTCCCAGCCCATTGAACCCTCTTGGCACCAGCATCAGGAAACATCGTCTGGGTGGTCGTTTTGGTGGAACTTCCTTGGCCTTTATTTTCTCAGTCAATCACATGATGCAAAGGAGGAAGTGCGGGAGTACGGATGGCTCTGAAAGCATCATGTTGTCTTGGGGAAGGAGCGTTTAGTTCGGTATGGATGTGGGCTCGACAGGATTTGGTTTGATGTTTCTCGGATCGACATGGTGTAATACGCTACACTTTTCGAGCCCGAACTTTGACAAAAATCTAAACTCAAACCCGTCCAAGCACGAAGTGTACAAACCTGCAATTAATGAGCATGAGCATGAGCATTATAAAAGTAAAAAAACTAACTAATAGAAGAAAAAATTGATAACTAATACCGAGTAAGGCGACTACCTTAAAGCATATCACAACATCGATATCGTGCATTAGAGAACGAGAACCAAAAGCCAAACTGAGCACTTTCTAAGACCAGTCTTCCCCGAGATAAACCTGAGAGTTGTTATGAGGAGGGGGTCAGAACAACAAGTCTTGGTGAGTAGAAAATGTATAACACTGTCTACAATACACAGATATATCCCGTTTGATCAAAACCAAAACATATGTGTCTAATAAGGCTAGTAACCCTAACCTAACCTTGTAAAGATTCACACACGAGACTAACTTCCATAACTAAGGTAATAATCCCAAATAATAACGATACAGCAATAATAAGATATAACGTTTACGCATAATTATGAAACCTTTAGACCACCATTAAATCAATTACCAAAGACTAAGAAGAAGGCTTCCAACTATTCAATATTACATAAGGAGGTAAATGATTTCCATATAGCCATTTAAGACCTCAATATCAATATAAGATAGGGGCGGATCCATTCGATCACTTGAGACCGAAGACGAACATATCGATCACTTAATACCTTACTCGGTAGTCTACTCAACACTAAAATAAATTAGAGGAAACTAGCTATTAAGTCCTACTAAGTTAAGGATTTCGTTATTTACGCATATACCCATGCTTCACATAAGGAAAGATATAGTAAGCAGTCACTTATTACCTACAAGATAGGCAGTTGTCATCTTTGACATTCCCCCAACGGACCCCGTGCTACTATCTATCTGGCTTTATTAGATAATCCCTTAGAAATTTTATACTTCCCATAGGATAGGTAAACCTATGGTACCTCCGTAGTGGTCATTTAATATCTAATCCCAGGGCAGACTCTCACCCCAGTCACTTACTACCTGGAGGAAGCGGACTAATGCAGGGATTACCAAGCTTGTACTCAATAGCCATTTAATACTTCTTGATTATGGGGAGATGAGCTATGCAATCACTTAAATACTCTTTTAGGGTGGATTTAACCACTTGATACCTCCATCCCGAAGCAGGCTTGTGCTTATAAATTATTTCCCCTTTTTGAGGTTTCCTCTTTTGGGCAGAAGGCAGGTCCTACAACCACTTGATACCTAACACTTGGAATAAACATCAATTTGGGAAATAATCCTCGCTATGCAATTAACTATCATTATGGGTACTTATGGTTAATGATATCGCACATCAGTTGTACATATATCTAACTATTGAAAATTACAGACTTCTATCGAATAAGGCAAGTGACCTTGTATCATAGACCTACTAAGTCCAATTCTTATACTTAATTATATTTATTTTAGATTAACTAGAAATAAATAAGGAAAACCTATGACTTCCTATCCTAGGATACTTATTTAGTTATTCCCTTACTGGACTTAGTATTTACTACGCCAATCAATCCCCAAAAATTTTCCTTTTGATTCCTTTAATTAATATTAATTAGGTTACCTTTCACTAATGACACTAATGGTCATACTTCCTAAGGCATCAAATAACCTATTTAATGCCATTTATGACACTAACGGTCGTATTTTCCATAGGCATTCATTATCCTATTAAATGCATTTATATCTGTCCCATTTAAATTCTAATAATTGAAACTCCTAAATATTACTACAAATTTAATTCCATTTAATTCCTATGTGACTTTATGTACATATATATATATATATATATGTGTGTGTGTGTGTATGTTTGCTATTTATTTATTTATTCCCTAGTTTTTTTTGAGGAAGACGGATGTACAGCACGGGGTTACACAACCGATTAACTATATAATAATAATATATAATATTCTGGTTGACAGGCCCAACAAGTGGCAAAGAGGTTAGGACATACCGTGTCCCAAAAACGGATTACATAGATATATTACATAGAACAGTCATAAGTAGTACAAACCAAAAGATCATAAGCATGCGAAAATAGACAGACTGAGCTAGACAAAACATAAAACATAAGACTTATGAAGCCAAAACAGGTAAGCATTGTAAGCATTTATCCATGTTGGGTCGAGCTGCTGCATTGAGTGCCTAGAGAACAGGGCGCTAGGAGAGTATGTCTGAAGCGAGCATGTCTCAATGTCCCTGTATATGTTTCAAACTGATGAATGATGAAACTGCAAATACCATAGTAATGCATCTTTCGCTTATTAAAGGTGTGTGTGTTACGCTCAATCCATACAGCCAAACAAAAGTTCGACAAGAAGGAGTCCATCAATTGATCCGGCGGGTTATGTTGCCAATATTCAAAGAAAGAAGAGACTACGGGTATGTAACCGAGGAGGAAAGAGCTTGACGCAGCCCAAATTCTGAAGGAAAAGTCACATTCGAAGAAAAGGTGGTCGATTGTTTCATCACTTGCATTGCATAGTGTACATCTAGGATCGTTAATGATGTGCAGCTTACAGAGTCCGCTCCTGGTATTGATCCTGTTGTGCACCAGACACCATTGGAGGAAGATCATACGAGGTGATAGCCGACACTTACAAAGACGAGGGAAGGTGAAAGAACGTCCTGGGTGGGATAGAAACTTGTAGCAAGAAGAAACAGAGAAGCCTTTGCTACGGTTTAAAGCCCACAAGTATTTATTCGGCTCATCGGAGAGCTTAATTGATGTGGCTGCATTTAGGAGGTGATGAATATCGGATAGAGTATTCAAATCGAAGAGACCCAGTGGGTAAAGGCTTAATGGGACGGAGCCCAAAACATTCGAGACAGTGGAGAGAGGCCTGTGGACTAAGGAAAAGAGATTTGGGTAAAGCTTTGAAAGGGGTAGGTGAGTACACCAGGTGTCATGCCAAAAGAGACAACATTCTCCGTTACCCAAATTGATTTCGAAGAGGGATTTGATTCTAGGGATTATGGTAATAACTCCAGACCAAAAAGGAGATGGTCTAGAAAGTGGTGAACAGTGAAGGATAAGGTTGGGGTTTGAGGCATGGTATCTAGATAAGATCCATTCTTTCCAGACGAAAGAACCAGGAGTAAGGATGCTCCATAACCATTTGACAAGCAGTGATTGATTAAAGAGAGCAAGGTTAGGGATACCCAGACCTCCGTGTTCATGGGGCATGCAAACTATTTGCCAATTTATTAGACGTTTAATTTTTCCTCCATTCCAGAGAAAGGTGATTCGAATGGAATCAATTTTCTTTATGACCCAAGATGGGAGCTTGTGGAATGACATCCAATAGAAGGTTATTGTGGAGAGGACGGATCGAACTAAGGTGAGACGACCGACTGATGATAGGGAGTTGGCTTTCCAAGATGCCAATCTGTTTTCAATTTTGGATAAGAGAGGGAACCAGTCAGATCTCACGAGCTTGGTGGGGCGAAATGGGACACCAAGGTAGGTTATCGGGAAAGTTTCAAGTTTGCAATTGAGGCAGATGGAGATAGAGTGACCAAGCTCATTGAAGTTCCCAAGCATGATGACTGCACTTTTGCCATAGTTTACTGACAGGCCGGAGATGAGTTCAAAGGTGTAAAGAAGGACTTTGAGGCAGTGAATGTGGGAGGGGGAAGGTGAGAAAAAGATATTGGTGTCATTTGTGAATTGGAGGTTAGAGATGGTTGAGCTAATGTTTGGGAAGTTAATGCCAGAAAGTAGATTCTTGGAGATGGCTAGTTTGACCATACGATTAAAGACATCGGCTACTAGGACAAAAATGAGGGGGGATAGGGGGTCTCCTTGTCTGAGACCACGGTTGGGTTTTATGAGGCCTCCAGTTTCACCATTAACACAGATAGTAGAGAAGCTTGTGTTTAGAATCTGTTCTATATAGTTGCACCATTTAGGTGGGAAGCCTCGATGGGCCATTAGGTCAAGAATAAAGTTCCAGTTTACTGAATCAAAGGCTTTGGAGAAGTTAAGCTTAAGCAGTACTCCAGGAGCGGAAGTAAAGTGACAGAAAGAGATGGCTTCCTGAGTGGCTGCTACGCAATCCATAATGTTTCGTCCAAGGATGAAGGCCGATTGTTCAGGACCAACAAGGGAGTCAATAAAGGTTTGGAGTCTATTAGCTAGAACTTTGGTAATAATCTTAAAGGTAGTGTTAAGGAGGCTAATGGGGCGGAAGGAGGATAACGAGGAGGCACCAACAGATTTTGGGATGAGGGAAATGTTGGCATAGTTAAGTTTGGCAATGGAGGAGGGGTTTGACTGTAATTCAGAACACATGGCAAAAATATCGTGTCTAAAGGTGGGCCAGAAGTGTTTGAAAAAAGCTGAGCCAAAGCCATCGGGCCCAGGAGCTTTGTCATTCGACATTGAATAAACTGCGGCCTTAATTTCATCTTCGGTGAAGGGAAAGTCAATGTTAATGGCGGAGGGGGAAGGGTATAATATGTTCCAGTGAATGGTTGGGAGAGGAGGGAGGGTTTGCCAAGGATATCGCGGAAGAAGTTTGTGAAAAGGAGGCAGATGTCAAAGGGGGTAGTGTAAGTTGAATCAGCATGGTGAATTTCAGAAATAAAGGAGGATCTGCGCCGGCCATTTGCTATTCGATGAAAATAGGCAGTATTTTTATCACCTTTGTCAATCCATTTGGCTTTGGATCGTTGTTTCCAACCCATTTCTTCTTGTTTTATCAATCTTTTTAATTCAACTTCGAGATTTTTGAGCTTTGTTGCTTCTGCTGCGTTGAGAGGGTGTGATTCTTGTGCAATGTTCAAGGAAAGAATTTCATCTTGGATGGAGTTAATTCTGACTTTAATGGATCCTCATACTGTCCTAGCCCATAGACGAATGATTTTGCGGAGGGAGAGCAGTTTGGTGACGATGGTGGAGACAGGAGATTGAGCAGGGGTAGGTTGAGACCAAATTTGGTTGACAAAAGGTACAAAAGAAGGTTCGAGGAGCCAGAGGTTTTCAAACTTGAAGGGACGCTTAGTGGGAGCAATGGTGCCAGAGTCAAGTAGCAAGGGACAATGGTCTGAAAGAGTTGTGGCAAGTCCATCGACCAGAGAGAGGGGATGAGAGTCTTCCCATGGAAGGTTAAAAAGGAAGCGGTCGAGTTTGGCTAACAATGGGTCTTCTCGGCGGTTGGACCAGGTAAAAATTCTGTTGCTAATGGGTGGTTCAATGAGTGAGCAAGAGTGGATGAAGGAGTTAAAGGTCTCAGAATCATGAGAGAAATTGCCATAGTTTCTTTCAAGGTTGGTTCTGGTTGTGTTGAAATCACCACCGATTAACCAAGGACCGCTAATATGGGTGGATAAGTTTTCACAGAGGGTCCAGATCTGTTCTCTATCAACTCGGTCTGTTGGGCAGTAGACATTGGTGAAGTGGTAAATGGTATTTGTTTGAGTGTGTTGGAGAGTCACGTGGAGAAAAGATGTGTGTGTAACTACGTGTCTTAGGGACCATGTGTTTTCATTACATGCAGTTATTAGCCCACCACGAGTTTCAATGGCATCTACGTGGGCCCACCTAGATAAAAATGGACCGCAAATGTTTCTAAAAGTGGAGTTTGACGGGCTAGAGAGTTTGGATTCTTGCAGGAGTAAAATATCAATATGATGGGGGGACAGAATCAGGTTGACAGCGTATTGTTTTGTATGGTCCCCAAGTCCTCTGACATTACAGGATAATATTTTCATTGGGAAAGGTTAATTCTCTGTGTTTCTAAAGTTTACATAGCATAATATTGTTCATCACGTAAATTCACGCCCATGCAGTTAGTTAATTTTTTATTTAACAATTTATTAGCTGAAGAAAAACAACAGTTTCATAAAAACTACCAGAGCCTCCAGGATGAGATCTGACACGGTTGATCCTTGCACTCCGGCGAACGTCAGTTGGAGTGAGATGTGGCGTGTTGGAATCCAGGTGCTCGGGTGTTGGTAGATGTTGGATTTGAAGGTGAAGAGGAGTGGAGAGGTCAAAGTCTGCCAGGGAGTCCCATCTTGGTGTGAAGTTGTCTCTGGCTGCGCTATGAAGAACCATTAGGGAGGCATCATTTGTAGGCTGTTGGACACTATGGGTATTGATGTTTGCTTCATCGATCATGACATCATGGCGGTCACCATCTGATGGGCTTGTTGGGGGTGTTATGTCATGGAAAAGGTACCCACTATAGTATACCCATCAGTAGAGTTTCCGGTTTCTCACATGGATGGGAATGTTCCCATTTTTCAACACAAATTTTGACATTTTTGTTATTAAGACAAACCACATAACGGGAAACAGCAGTTATACCTTCGAAAAATTGGATCTTTACGTACAGGTAGCGGTGATCAACATACGACCAGTCACAGTTGTCCTCTTCTATGAAGTATCCCACAGGTTTGAGTGCCTCTCTGATAGCTGCATTATCATAGCAGAGGAATTCGGGGTAACCTTTCACTCTTGCCCAAGATTCTGGCTGGAGAACAGGCTGGGGTGGGAAGTCTGGTTCGGGACATGGTTGGAGAAGAAGACTAGCTCCAGAATGGTATAGTACTTTGAGGTGGAGGGCGTGGTTTTTGGTCTCGATATCTGGGCAATCGATGAGAAAGGTGTTGTCTTCAATGAGCCATATGGCCCATCGATCATGTTGAGGCTCGCCGTCAGGGCGTGTTCCACTTGTTGAGCTGTCCATAGTCCATCGAGGATACTGGCTGTGATGAAGCGGTGAGTATTTGACATTAGTAGGAATACAAGAGGCGTTGGGGAAGAAGAGTTAGGGTTTTGAGAAAGGGGAACTGGAGAGAGTGACTTGTGGGGGTTAGAGTGTTTAAACTTATCTTTTTGAATGTAATTATGACTCTGGTTGTGATTGGATATTTGAAGAGATGTTTGAGCATACTTTTTCTGCGCCTCCTGCCTTGTTGATTCGTGACGATTTGGCATTCGTGCTTTAGTTGACTGTGCATTGGGACCCCGCAAAAAATCTCTTTGCTGTATTTTGTATTTGTTGGAACACTGTGCAGCAGATTGTCCAAAAAAGGAACAGAGGTAGCAAATCGTGTTGTTCCTGCACTTATGTGACACGTGGCCTTTATCCGCGCAACGTAAACAACGGCCGTTGGATTCCAGGTAGGTAACCATCGAGTGGATTGATTTGAAATTAGGCAGATGACGATGAGGCTTGGGTGGACGGTGAGGCTCTGGGGGACATGGAGGTGGAGAGGCAGCTATCTCCGCGTACAATTTGCGCAATGGTGGAGGTGGCCTAAGCAAGTGGGTTGGCGGTGGGCCAAGAATGGAGGGGCGTTGGTGGAGGTGGAAGCGATGACGAGAGCGGTGGATGGCTGTTGTGCTGATGGAACCGGAGGGGGACGCGGAGGAGGCATGGGGATAGCGGAGGGACAATGGGGGGTGGGTGGAAGCAAGTCAGGGGAGGACGCCATTAAATTAATTGAATGTTGATGTAGCAGCCTCTTTTATTTATTCCCTAGTTGGAATTACAAATCTGTATTTCTAAATACCAATTTTCATAATAAACATTTAGGTATATTTACCCTATTCATTTAATTCCCCAAAACAAATATGATTACGATACTTATTACCCTATTTATACACTTTTATTTCAATAATAATTCCTATATTGATTTCTACAATGGTCACAAACGTTTAATTTCCATTCATTTTGGGAATTATTACCATACATTTATTCCCATGAAATGGAAACACTTGAAATTCAAACACATAATTATACAAACATTTATATAGTACAATAACGTCATTTATGTATATTTGGACGGATAATATTAATATGTATATTTATATTTAAATTGAAGTTAACGTAGTTGCTAATTTATATTTTCTTATTATTCATTATTTATGTTTTGGTCTAAACTAGTGACCAAAATAGTCCTTTTTGTGTTTAACCTTGTTTCAAGCTTCAAAATCTTATAAAAGGATATTTACTATGATTACTGAAAAGTTTGCCCAAACTATTAAAAAAGGGAAAGTTGACATTATTCCCAATCACAAGGAAATAAGTCAATATTCAATTTAGAATAGCCATTGCAAACTACATTCAAAAATACGTGAATTTGCACATCTCTTCTTATTTGGTTTATTTATTTTCCTTGTAGATTTCAAATATTGTCTTTTTACACAAAGAGAAACTGAAGGACAAAATTGCGGTACTCAAGTAAAACCATAGACAATACCAAGCACAATAGGATTATTAATTATTTTAACCAATACTGCATAATTAATATTCTACACCCAATTCTATGAATCAGGAATAAAACTACAAATCTAACAATAGGTTTTGGGACTGATTCCCAAATCCAAGGTGTTTACAATAACTACAATAAATCTAAAACATAATTGTAGGTTGTACAATGATATTTATTTAAGAAGGACCAAAATCTTTGTCTAAACTTCCAATGAAATATTTTAGATTTGATAAGAATAAAACAAATCTGGTAAACTTTCAGGCATATAATTCTAATTCAATGCAAATGAATTATATAAGTTTACTATAAGCAATGTATATAATTTCCCACTCATCTGAAAGCTATCCAAATCCAAATCTGACACAGCACTTAGGCCTAAAATTCCAAATCTTACAGACTACAGTTTATTTCAAAAAGGGGATTGACAATAAAAGTTTAGATTTGTAGATCTGGAAAATAAATAGGAAAAGAAGAAGGAAATTCAGTAATTTAGGTTATCTAAGCAAAGAACAACTTCTTTTACATAAATCTGAATCTAATCTCTCAAATCTGATAAATCTGATTTGTATATGTTTGTAATTTGTGTTTCGGAAGAGATTGGAGGATTGAAAATAGCAGAGCTTCGCTGCTGCCTTCAGAAAATATAAATAAGAGAATGGGGTCTAGCACTTTATTTATAGGCATAGAAATGACCCTGGACCATTAAATTTAATTCAATAAACATTCGCCATTTAATTTTATAAAATGTACATCAAAACCTGGTCGCCGCCTGCTGTAATCCACCAGATGGTCAATAAGGCGACCTGGCAGCAGATAGGGGAAGATAGATTTGTTAGTATATATTAAAGATTCTGTTTTATTTATTTTCCATATGTTTTCGTATTTCGTCTGTAACAAACTCCGTTCGTGAAGTTCCAAATATGAAAGTGGACCAGAATTCCATCACGAACGCAATAATAAAAATTTTATGGTTAAATTCTATCGTTTGCACATTATTTTTTTTGGAACTTAACTAAATAAATTAATTAATTATTGGAAAAATTCCGGGTGTTACATTCTTCCCTCATTAAAAGAAATTTCGTCCCGAAATTTTATCAATGATAAAGTCATGGCGCTGGTGCCTAATTATCCTAAACTACACAACCAATTAGTATACATCTAAATTTGCAACCAATATGCGCACGTGCACAATAAGCATAATGAATTGCAACCACAAAATATGCGTGCACGACGATTATAAATCGGATCCTCCTAATATGTATGCTTTTCATTTTGAAAACATGATGCAAACATCCTAAAATATACTGGCAGCTCTATATGAATTCAAATTTTTGATAGCATTTTCCACCCATAATTCTCTCACGACTACGAATAGAAGTGTGAAGCAACTACTTTTGCATCCAAGTCCTACCGTCCAATTCGTTAATGCATCTAAAACGTATCCTATTAATTTCTTCTAACCCGAAAAAGGAAATCAAAGTGAAGAAACTTAATGTTTCCACCCCTCACAAATGTTCCAATTTCCGTCCTACCGCAAAATTTTACCTTAATTTCCCCAAAATATTCAAAAAAAATTCCACTGTAGACTGCAAAGGAGGCTTAAGGCAAGCTCTAATATGTAAAACGAGTAAATTAGTAACTCGCGTGCATCAACAACATGTATGGAAACAACGTTTCCACAGCTAAAACAACCTTTCTCATGTTATTGTTAACGTCTTTAACACTTCGCCGTCCTTAATACACTGATAAAATGTGCAAACAAATCATTCAATTTTTTCCTTACGCTTTACATGTGACTATAAAATCGAAATTTTTCATAAAAAGTAAATTTTCGATTTAAAAAAAATCTTTACGAAAAAATTAAAATTCCTTTTTGATATTGTTTTACTTTATTTATTAGATTCGCTTAAATACAAAAATTTGGTAACACACACTTTACTACATTTAAACCATTTATATTTATACAAAATAAATGTTTAAACATAAGTTAACTAGCGCACCAAAATTCATGTTTTTACATAAATCAGATTTAAAAGAGAGTTAAAATGAAAATGTAAATTTTCAAAAAGGATATATTATTATAAATATATATACGATTTTTTTTTCAAACAACATTTGCAATAAGTTTCAAAAACATATTTTGTGGAAACTCAAATGATTCAAGTCACATGTTGGTGTGGAGGGAAGTCGATCACGCGGAAAAACATGAAAACCGAAACCATACAAAACCCCAAAAATAAATTTTAGCTCAAAACGGAATAGGCGACAAATAATTATTATGATTATGACGAGACAATGTAAAAACCTGCGCTTTGCTAAAATTTATCCATTACAGAATTCTATACTTTCCAGCTCTAAAACAACTGTTAGTTAGACAAGAATATGAGAATTCATTTCTAATTCAAACATAACGAAGCGTGAAAGACAAACACACATAAAATCCCATTACATCATTATGTGCAATTTACAAAAACAACATCACTAACAGTTATAAGCATAAACTATCACAAAGCCAAGAGAAAATTGTTGGAAGGAGAAAAAAGAACAAAACAACAATAAAACAATAACACCAAAACTCCAAAACACAGTCTATAAATAACGAGATGTCCTTCTCTGCAACTGGAGCTCGTACCATTTCCATGACCTTCGACGAGTCATATCATGGTAGCAAAATGCTCAATCTCGTAATGTAGACATTGTTGGAGGTTCCCACATCACCATCTCTTCTAAGAGAGAATTTTGCGATGACAAAAGAAACCCACCACAAAACTGACATTCACGGAGATACACCTAAAATTTCCTAAGAAAAAAAGTGGATAGGTAAAAATACAGAAAGAAACACCGCGAAATAATACAAAAGTACTACAAGCTAGATAAAATATGATGCATACTAAAATGATGGTTATGCCATCGATCAAAGAAAAGATTGATTCCTGCACTATAAAATAAATGTAGTCATACCTTCCTACCTTTGGATTAATGTGCTAAATGAATCACAGATATATATGTGTAGTCCGAAAGGATTTCGAAATCAAAACTTGACATTTGGAAAGAAGAGATCTGGTGCAAAATCACCAAAGCCAGTCAAACCAAAGACCATTCAAGTCCGCGTACAACGCGACTGCCTCTGAAATCTCATCGAGATCTTCCTCCGAAAGACCACCCAAAGACAGCTCAACTTTCACCTCTGAAACGATGATTTCCTTTGTCAAAAATCTATTCCATAAGATATTGCAAAAGAAGATGCAGCATAAACAATGACCCTACACAAAAATTTTAAAGCAAAGGACCGATGAAAGGCCAACTGCTACAACTAGTTCTCTTAGCTCTAAAGCGATGAAACCTTATGCTCAATTCGATCCAACCAAATGATCTATCTCCCTACGAATGAGACTTAAATGGAACGAGAAAGATCAGATAGTGCAAGTAGGTAATACGGGATAAGAAATGGTTGGAGAGAAGAAATTGGGTTTATATCTTAGAGTGCTAGCGGGGCGAGATTTAATGTGAAAATTAGCACAGAGAAAAGAGGAGACGAGAGAAGAAGAATAGAGATATGGTTTGGCTAGATGAGGAAGGAAGGATGAAAGAAAGGATTTAAGGAGGGAAAATTCTAAGATTTCTAAATTTCGAGGCTTATTCCTTGTCATTTTCCAATTCCTTCTTTTTACCAAAATGGATTATTTACTAAAATTACGCAAAACACAATGATCTGGAACATGGTTAGATTTAAATTGCAAAGATTTGTTTTATTTACGCAAATCTGTACTTATAAAAAGATATCTTGAAAACCATACCTTTAAAATTTCTGAAACCCCCTTTCTTATTTCAAAATCAGTTTCAAAAACTGAAATCTCCCTGAATATATAAGATTAAGGACTCAAATGAATAATTTCATCAAAAGAATATCCAAACTTTTGATTGAGTACGTTTCGTAATTATATTTATAGACTATGAAGACACACAAACGTGAATTTCTCGATTTAAGACCATAAGGTCATCGACTGGAACTCCCAAATGAAACCAAGAATAAGAAACCGCAATTGTCTCTGTTGTAGCTAGCTTTTTGTCTAGTCACCGAGCTCATATCCACATGATTCACTATGTGTCATCCTCATGCACTTCAAACAAAATGGCCAAACGCACCATGCGGTTAATCAGGGTTAGCCAAATACTTGAACCCAAAATACTTCTAACTCTTAGTTGTTTAAACCCTATCTTAATTAAATAGACCCACGACTATCACATCATCGGAGAAATTTTAAAATCGAGCAAAGAAGATGAAAGAAAGTAGAAAGGAAATTCGAATACGTTCTCTCACTAATCATAATTTATTAATTGCTCCAATTGTTTAAACCTAAGCTTTGATATCAAATGTAACACCTCACACTTTTCCGAGCCCGAATTTCGATAAAAATCGAACTCAAACCCATCCAAGCATGGAGGGTATAAACCTGGTACCTGCAATTAATGAACATGAGCATAATAAAAAAACAAACTCATGGTGAAAACAAAATAAGATAACTAGTACCGAATAAGGCGAATACCTTAAAGCATACCACCACATCGATATCGAGCATGAGAGAACGAGAAATGAAAACCAAACTGAGCATCTACTAAGACTTGTCTTCCCCGAGATAAACCTAAGATTTGTTATGAGGAGAGGGGTCAGAACAACAAGTCTTGGTGAGCAAAAAATGTACAACACTATCTACAACACACAAGTGTATCATGTTTGGTAAGAACCAAAACATATATCTAACAAGGCTAGTAACTCTAACCTAACCTTGTAAAGGTTTACACATGACGACTAACTACCATACCTGAAGTAGTAATCCCAAATGATAATGATAACGATATAGTAATACTAAGACAGAACATTTATGCATAATTACGAAGCCTTCAGACCACCATTAAACCTATTACCAAAGGCTAAGAGGCGGGCTTCCAACTATTCGATATTCCATAAGGAGGTAAATTGTAACGACCCGTATTCTACGCATCATAGGATCGTAGAATATTTATTTCTTTCACATACGAAGTCGTATGGTCATGTAACTTTGGGAGACGACTATTGGGGTCATTTCCCATGTTCATGATTTTTCCCGATTTTTAAATGACCATTTTACCCCTAGTTGGCACTGTTTTGGCCATAACTTTTGACTGGAAAGGAATTTTGACCTAAAACCACTTCTATTGGCTCCGGATGATGGTTTCTCTTTCCGTAGAGTGGTCACATTAGCCAAACGGACTCACCGTTTGGGAGATATGGCTGAAACAAGTTTCAGATGGTGAAAAACAGCTTAATTGGGCTTAACCGGGTGATTAGCAGCTAGGCCCAGAGGGGGATTTCGGGTTTAGAGGTATAGGAGGACTGATTAGGGTTAGGAAATCACTTTCATTTCAGTTTTGAGCTGCCACAAACCTTCTTGAGACCCTAGTAATGGCTTCCATCCTCTAAAACCACTCCAAAACACATTTTTAGTGAAGATTAAACCTAAACTACATCAAAGCAAGGCCAAATAGCAACAAAGCAAGGTTGGAGCTGCTGCTATACATAGGGATTCGACCCAAACAGAGAGTATTTCAGATTTGGTGTTTTATTTTGTGGCCAATGTGAGTGATTTGCATAGTTTTTGCACTAATTACAGTAATTAAGGGTGATTAGTGAAGATTAGCGAATTTATACACTAATAAATTCTGGAAAAATGTTTAGAAATTCTTAAATAATATTTTATGCCTCTGTTAGAAATTTGGTTCGATTTGATTAAGTTTTGTTAACCCTATGATTAGATTTACTTAAACATGCTTAAGGGAAAATAAGGGGTTTTGGGCATATTTGATCCATTTTGACATGTAAATTCATTGTTTTGGTGTTTGTGGTTAGTTTGCTATGTTGTTATGACTGTTTGACATGATTTGTGATTGATTAGTATAGTTAGATTTGTCATAAACGTCGTCGAATGGCGTAAACAAGTTGCTGGAAAAAGTTGCAGAAAGTTGTGCAGGGCTTCGGATCGGATCGGATGAGGGCTCGGATCGGATATGTGAGCTGGGCGAGAAACCCGACCCGAACTGGAGTTTGGCACATAGGAGGCTTGGCGAGAAGGAAGGTCGTTTACTTAGAGTTAGAGTGGACAAGGGGATCGGATCGGAAGAACAATGGGGGCCAGATCGGATCGGACTGGAGCACTGGAAGGAATGAAGATGAGGAGCATAGGGTCGGAACGGGGAAAGTAGAGGCTAGGACAAAAGATGGGATCGGTTCGGTACACCGAACCGAACCGAGGGGGGTATCCGAACCGAATGGAAAGATGGCAAGGAAGGAGGACCGATCCGAACCAACGAGGGTAATGATCACCGAACCGAACCGAATTCTAGGACTGCTACTGCGCGACAACTCTTCTGAAGACCCACTCCAATTCGACCAAACCCGAGATGCAAAGGAAGTCCAAATGAGAAGTTAGAGCTCAAGGTCCAGATGGGAATCAACGAGTTCGCTTCATGGTTGGGCTTTGCCGCGGGACGCGTGCTAAGGGGTTATCGATGTCTATAGCTTTGGACCACTATGGTAGGAGGTACGGAGGCGGATTCAAGGCCATTATGGCATTGGTAGAACCAAGGGCTACGACCAATGAAATGGGTCATTGAAATGTTTGGTCATGACTCCATGTGTTTAGCTTGGTCACAGCAGGGTTTCTACAAGTCGGGATTCGTCGTTACCTCAATTTGTCTAGTGTTCCAAGGTGGTAGATGTCGTATGCTTTACCCACTGAGTGAGAGATGTGAGGATGGTTTCTATGGATGGTTTGTTTGCTATCATTATGACATGCACACCCCACCCCCGTATTCTTACACTACTTGTTATGGCACTTTAGTGTATTGTACGGTATGTGGTACTAACTCTTTGGTTGCAGGTTCAGGTATGGTTTAGTATACCTGTTATTCTTCTGTTTAGATGCTTATCGCTCATACCAGGCTTTATGTCTGACCCAGAGTTTTATGTCTCCTCTTATTACTCTGGGTGCTCACACGAGCAGACTGGAGACAGGTTAGCTGGTGATGCACGGGTAGATGATCCGGAGACGAGCAGGAGGCTTCCACGTAATATATATAGTATTCTCCCTGTGTTGTTGAAGATCACTGCTTGGGCATTGGTGGTGCATCTTCTACTTTAGCTTTCTTTTGTTTAGAGACAGTAAATTTGGAAAGTTGTAATAAGCTGTATTTGGATTTCCGCTGCTCTGATGATTGATGTTGATTTTAGTTATCAGCTTATGCACTGTCTCACCTGTTTTATGTCAAGTATATTATTATTATATTTTATTCCATGCGCTGTGAGACATTCTACAGGTTCCTTGATTAGTTCATTCCCTTCTTTCCTTTCTTTGGAGACCGTTCCGTGCTAGTCGGGCATGTGTACAGCGCACTTCCGGAGGAAATGCAGGCTGGTGCGGGGCGGGCCGTCACACTTGGTATCAGAGCTCTAGGTTGCGTAGTTAACCTAGGGAAGTTATCAGGGAGAGATAATATACGTATACGAGAGAGCGTATTTGTGATTACTTTGGTTTTTAAAAGCTATATATATACTATTAGTAGTACTAGGATGAAGTCGTACTGCACTAGCACCACTATGGATTCGTTAATCGTTTCCTTTTTCAGATTGACGATGAGCCGATATACTAGAGGTGCTGGTAGGGGAGCCAATAATGGGAATGCTGCTGACATGAGGACGATGTTTACTGACCTCATGAGAGAGATGCTTAGAGATGTACAGAGGGCAGCTCCCAATGGTGGAAATGGTGGTGGTCCAATAGTGTAGGCACCAAGAGTCGACTTCGCCAAGCTGAACAAGGATTATACTAGCCTTGGTGGGAAGCCGTTCCACGGAACGGAGTCGGCTACGGATGTTCAGGATTGGTTGGATAGTTGCAAACGTATCTTCGAGGATTTGGGTATCGAGGAAGCGATGAAGAGAAAGCTAGCGTCCCGTCAGCTGCAAGGGCGGGCAATGAATTGGTGGAATGCTATAAAGGCAGCTACTCCCGAAGACCAGATTACTTGGGAGCAGTTTAAAGCTCGCTTTAGCGAGAAGTTCATTCCAACTGCTCAGAAGTCAGTGCTGTTTAAGAAATTCTTGGAGCTCAAACAGAATGGCAGGGCTGTCTCGGAGTATATTGCTGAATTCGACACTTTGTCAAAATATGGGTAATCTCTTATTGGCACTACCGAGAAGAAGAATGAGAAATTCATAACTGGTTTGGATTAGTACTTGGGGGAAAGGCTTATTAACCACATCGATGAGACGTTTGAATCGACTGTGGGGAAAGCATTAAGATCAGAAAGTCTCTACCCTAAGCCGAAGACTGAGGTTGCATCCGCAGATGAGCAAAAGCCACAAGAAAGTGGTGGAGGCAAGGGTGGTTCCCAGAACAAGAGAAAGCAGAGTCAGACTAAGGATGGCCAGAAGAAAAAGAATAAGCAAGATGTTGAGTGCTTCAGCTATGGTAAGAAGGGTCATTATGCTAGTAATTGTCGGGCCAAGCCAGCGGATAGGAAGTGCTTCAACAGTGGCCAAATGGGACATCACAAGGACAAGTGTCCACAGCCCCCTAAGGAAAAGCAAATGGTGAAAGCATATGCTCTCAATGTTATTCCTTCTTCGTCGAATGCCCCAACTGCGGCGGAGAAGGGAAAGAATGTCGTCATTCAAGGTATGCTTTCTTTTTATGATGTTCCTGTTAGAGTTTTGTTTGATACCGGAGCTTCCAGTTCTTTCATATCTAGTGACCTGGTAGATAGGTTGGGATTGGAGCCCGAGATTGTCGATAGACCTTTAGTAGTGACGAACCCGATTGGTGGTTCGACTAGCCTTAGCATGATTTGTCGCAAAGTGGTCTTATCGAGTCATGGATGCATGTTTGTTTGTGATTGCTTTGTTTTGGGCTTTACTGGGTTTGGCATTATTTTGGGAGTAGATTGGCTCCGAATATACGGGATGGTGGTAGACTGTGAGGGCTTTTTGGTGACAGCTAGAGCGGATGATGGGCGGAGGATAGTGTTTGGTGGCCTACCCAGTGAGGGGGTATTGGCTAGTTTTCTAAACTCCCTCGACATTCCGCATAGTGAGTTGTCAGGTTTTCCCGTGGTTGGCCAGTATCCGGATGTTTTCGAAGAAGTGACCGGGCTTCCACCACACCGAGAGATTGAGTTTCGTATCGATTTGGTAAAATATGCCAGACCTATAGTGATGCCACTTCGTCGTATGGCACCAAGGGAGTAGCGAGAGCTCGAGGTGCAAGTCAGCGATCTTTTGAAGAAGGGATTTATCAAAAGGAGTGTTTCTGAATGGGGAGCACCGGTTGTGTTTGCTACCAAGGCGGATGGTTCCCTTCGTTTGTGTGTAGACTACCGCGAGTTGAATAAAGTAACGAGGAAGAACAAGTATCCTCTACCGCAGATAGATGATTTGTTCGATCAGTTGAGTGGCGCGAGAGTATTTTCTCAATTGGATCTCGCGACAGGTTTTCATCAGCTTAGAGTGGAAGCGGAGAGTATAGCTAAAACGGCATTTCGGACGCCGTCTGGGTTTTATGAGTGGTTGGTCATGCCATTCGGGCTGACCAATGGCCCAGCATATTTTGTGGATCTTATGAATAGGGTATTCAGAGATCAGTTGAATAAGTTTGTCCTTGTGTTCATTGATGATATTTTGGTCTATTCGAGGACAGAGGAAGAACACAAGGAACATTTAAGAATAGTGATGGAGGTGCTGAGAAAACACCAATTGAAAGCAAAGTTTTCTAAGTGTCACTTCTGGAAGAGAGAAGTGAGGTTCTTGGGCCATGTCGTATCAGAGAATGGTATTGCCGTAGACCCGGCGAAGGTGGCTACGGTACAAGATTGGCCTACGCCCAAGAATGCAACAGATGTGAGAAGTTTCTTAGGGTTAGCTGGATATTATCGTAAGTTTATCCAAGGTTTCTCCAAGATAGCAGCACCATTGACCCAGTTGACTAAGAAGAATCAAGCTTTTGTCTGGGATGAAAGGTGCGAGAGTGCATTCAAGAGTCTAAAGGACAAGTTGACAAGCGCACCAGTGTTAGTCATTCCTAAGGGGAACGAAGAGATGACGGTATACATGGATGCCTGTGGTACCGGACTGGGTGCTGTATTGATGCAGGGCGGTAGGGTTGTAGCTTATGCAAGTCGGCAATTGAAGCCGCACGAGAAAAGATACCCTACCCATGATTTAGAATTGGCAGCGATCGTGTTTGCATTAAAGATGTGGAGACACTATCTCTTGGGAGAAAGATTTGAGCTGTTTACAGATCATAAGTCGTTAAAGTATCTCTTCTCTCAGAAAGATCTGAATCTCCGTCAGCAGAGATGGTTAGAGATCTTAGCTTCCTATGATTTTGACATCGCATATACACCGGGAAAGGGCAATGCGGTAGCCGATGCGTTGAGTCGAAGACATGCCAGTTTAGGGGCTATGTTCCTTGAATGGAAGCAACTGGAGTATATCGCGGGGTTTGATTTCAGACCAAAGTGCGAATTGGATCCAGAAATGTCAGCAAGTTTGACGATCAGACCCACTTTAATTGAGCGGATCGGCTCTAGTCAGAGGGACGATCCTAACCTATTGGAAATCATCTCCAAGTTAGAGATGGGTATCGATGAGGAGATGAACAAGTATGGGCTTGATCGCGATGGATGGCTTAGAAAGAATGGAAAGCTTGTTGTACCCAATGACAATGGATTGAGAGATGAAGTGCTTAGAGAATGTCATCACTCAAAGCTGACTATACACCCCAGTGGTAACAAGATGTATCGAGACATGAAACAGACCTACTACTGGGAAGAGATGAAAAGGGACATTGGGAAGATTATATCCAAATGCATGAAGTGCCAGCTAGTTAAACCAGAGCAAAAGAAGCCTAGTGGGTTGTTACAGCCATTAGAAATTCCCGAATGGAAATGGGAGCAAGTCTCGATGGATTTCATCGATGGTTTACCAAGAACTAGATCGGGACATGATAGCATTTGGGTAATCGTGGATCGATTGACTAAGAGTGCAAGATTCATACCAGTCAAATCGACTAGAACGGCAGCTAAGTTAGCAGAATTGTATATGAAGTGGGTAGTGAGATTTCATGGAGTACCTAAAAGCATTGTGAGTGACCGAGACCCGTTGTTCACTAGTGGGTTTTGGAAGAGCTTACAAGAGGCTCTAGGGTCAGAGTTACATCTCAGTACCGCATATCATCCTCGGACCGACGGTCAGACGGAGAGGGTGAATCGTATTTTGGAAGATCTCTTGAGAGCATGTATATTGGATTTTGGTGGATCATGGGAAGACCATTTTCATCTTGTAGAGTTTGCATATAATAATAGCTACCAATCCAGTATCGGTATAGCTCCGTTTGAAGCTTTGTACAGAAGACCGTGCAACTCACCATCATGTTGGATAGAGACTGGCGAGAAGTTTGTGCTTGGACCAGATATGGTGAGGGAAACTTCGGATAAGATTAAGATCATTCAGCAACGAATGAAAGCTGCCCAAGATAGGCAGAAGAGTTATGCTGATAAGAGGAGAAGAGACTTGAAATTCTCCGTTGGTGACTTGGTGTTTGTCAAAATTTCTCCGTTAAAGAGCGTAATACGATTTGGCAGGAGAGGCAAGTTAGCACCAAGATTTGTTGGCCCATTCCCTGTTCTTGAACTGGTCGGGAATTTGGCATATAGAATTGACTTACTAGAGAAGATGGCGGGAGTTCACAATGTATTTCATGTTTCCCAACTAAGGAAGTTCGTTCACGACTCAGATATGACTATTTCACCTGATCAGTTGGAGGACGTCGAAGTAGAACCCGGGGCGGTTGGGAACCGCAAGCCGGCCCGTATTGTCGAGCACGACATGAAGCAACTTCGAAGGAAGGCGGTGAAGCTAGTCAAGGTTCAGTGGGGCGAGGACGAGAATGATTGTACTTGGGAGACAGAGGAGAACATTAGGAAGACACACCCAGAACTCTTTGCCTGGTAAGATTTTGACTTCGATTTAGTTTTCCGCATGCTAGGATAGGCTTGTTTGCTTGTTTTGCATGTTTGATTGTTGTATGTGGTTGTTAGGCATGCGGGATCCTTTGTATGTTTTGGGTTAAGGAATTTCGGGGACGAAATTTCTTAAGGGGGGGAGAGTGTAACGACCCGTATTCTACGCATCATAGGATCGTAGAATATTTATTTCTTTCACATACGAAGTCGTATGGTCATGTAACTTTGGGAGACGACTATTGGGGTCATTTCCCATGTTCATGATTTTTCCCGATTTTTAAATGACCATTTTACCCCTAGTTGGCACTGTTTTGGCCATAACTTTTGACTGGAAAGGAATTTTGACCTAAAACCACTTCTATTGGCTCCGGATGATGGTTTCTCTTTCCGTAGAGTGGTCACATTAGCCAAACGGACTCACCGTTTGGGAGATATGGCTGAAACAAGTTTCAGATGGTGAAAAACAGCTTAATTGGGCTTAACCGGGTGATTAGCAGCTAGGCCCAGAGGGGGATTTCGGGTTTAGAGGTATAGGAGGACTGATTAGAGTTAGGAAATCAATTTCATTTCAGTTTTGAGCCGCCACAAACCTTCTTGAGACCCTAGTAATGGCTTCCATCCTCTAAAACCACTCCAAAACACATTTTTAGTGAAGATTAAACCTAAACTACATCAAAGCAAGGCCAAATAGTAACAAAGCAAGGTTGGAGCTGCTGCTATACATAGGGATTCGACCCAAACAGAGAGTATTTCAGATTTGGTGTTTTATTTTGTGGCCAAGGTGAGTGATTTGCATAGTTTTTGCACTAATTACAGTAATTAAGGGTGATTAGTGAAGATTAGCGAATTTATACACTAATAAATTCTGGAAAAATGTTTAGAAATTCTTAAATAATATTTTATGCCTCTGTTAGAAATTTGGTTCGATTTGATTAAGTTTTGTTAACCCTATGATTAGATTTACTTAAACATGCTTAAGGGAAAATAAGGGGTTTTGGGCATATTTGATCCATTTTAACATGTAAATTCATTGTTTTGGTGTTTGTGGTTAGTTTTCTATGTTGTTACGACTGTTTGACATGATTTGTGATTGATTAGTATAGTTAGATTTGTTATAAACGTCGTCGAATGGCGTAAACAAGTTGCTGGAAAAAGTTGCAGAAAGTTGTGCAGGGCTTCGGATCGGATCGGATGAGGGCTCGGATCGGATATGTGAGCTGGGCGAGAAACCCGACCCGAACTGGAGTTTGGCACATAGGGGGCTTGGCGAGAAGGAAGGCCGTTTACTTAGAGTTGGAGTGGACAAGGGGATCGGATCGGAAGAACAATGGGGGCCAGATCGGATCGGACTGGAGCACTGGAAGGAATGAAGATGAGGAGCATAGGGTCGGAACGGGGAAAGTAGAGGCTAGGACAAAAGATGGGATCGGTTCGGTGCACCGAACCGAACCAAGGGGGGTATCCGAACCGAATGGAAAGATGGCAAGGAAGGAGGACCGAACCGAACCGACGAGGGTAATGATCACCGAACCGAACCGAATTCTAGGACTGCTACTGCGCGACAACTCTTCTGAAGACCCACTCCAATTCGACCAAACCCGAGATGCAAAGGAAGTCCAAATGAGAAGTTAGAGCTCAAGGTCCAGATGGGAATCAACGAGTTCGCTTCATGGTTGGGCTTTGCCGCGGGACGCGTGCTAAGGGGTTATCGATGTCTATAGCTTTGGACCACTATGGTAGGAGGTACGGAGGCGGATTCAAGGCCATTATGGCATTGGTAGAACCAAGGGCTACGACCAATGAAATGGGTCATTGGAATGTTTGGTCATGACTCCATGTGTTTAGCTTGGTCACAACATGGTTTCTACAAGTCGGGATTCGTCGTTACCTCAATTTGTCTGGTGTTCCAAGGTGGTAGATGTCGTATGCTTTACGCACTGAGTGAGAGATGTGAGAATGGTTGCTACGGATGGTTTGTTTGCTATCATTATGACATGCACACCCCACCCCCGTATTCTTACACTACTTGTTATGGCACCTTAGAGTATTGTACGGTATGTGGTACTAACTCTTTAGTTGCAGGTCCAGGTTCAGGTATGGTTTAGTATACCTGTTATTATTCTGTTTAGATGCTTATCGCTCATACCAGGCTTTATGTCTGACCCAGAGTTTTATGTCTCCTCTTATTACTTTGGGTGCTCACACGAGCAGACTAGAGACAGGTTAGCTGGTGATGCACGGGTAGATGATCCGGAGACGAGCAGGAGGCATCCACGTAATATATATAGTATTCTCCCTGTATTGTTGAAGATCACTGCTTGGGCATTGGTGGTGCATCTTCTACTTTAGCTTTCTTTTGTTTAGAGACAGTAAATTTGGAAAGTTGTAATAAGCTGTATTTGGATTTCCACTGCTCTGATGATTGATGTTGATTTTAGTTATTAGCTTATGCACTGTCTCACCTGTTTTATGTCAAGTATATTATTATTATATTTTATTCTATGCGCTGTGAGACATTCTATAGGTTCCTTGATTAGTTCATTCCCTTCTTTCCTTTCTTTGGCGACCATTCCGTGCTAGTCGGGCATGTGTACAACGCACTTCCGGAGGAAATGCAGGCTGGTGCGGGGCGTGCCGTCACATAAATCATTTCCATATAGCCACTTTAGACCTCATTAACCATATAAGACAGAGGAGGATTCATTCGATCACTTAAGACACAAGGCAGACCTATCGGTCACATATTACCTTACTCAGTGGTTTACTCAACACTAAAGTAAATTAGAGGACACTAGCAACTAAGTCCTACTAATTTATGTCTTCTATTATTCATGCATATACCCATGCCTTGCATAAGGAAATGGATAGTAAGCAATCATGTACTACCTACAGGATTGGAAAACGACATCTCGTCATTTATGACCTTCCCCCTGCGGACCCCATGTTACTATCTAGCTGACCTTAATAGATAATCCCATTACTACTTCCCGCAGAATAGCATACCTATGGTACCTCCATAGTGGTCATTTAATACCTTATCCTAAGGCGGACTCTCACACCAGTCACTTACCATCTAGAGGAAGCAGACTAATGAAGGGATTACTAAGCTCGCACCCAATAACCATTTAATACTTCTTGATTATAGGGAGGTGAGCTATGCAATCACTTAATCCCTTTTAAAGGTGGATCTAACTACTTAATACCTCTATCCCAAAACAGGCATACACTTATAAATTATTTCTCCATTTTAAGGTTTCCTCTTTTGGACAGGAGCCGGGTCCTACAACCACTTAATACCTCACACTTGGAGTAAACCTCAATTCAGGAAATAATCCTCGCTATGCAGTTAACTATTGTCACGGGTTCCTATGGTTAATGATATCTCACATCAGTTGTACATCGATTGTTGAAAAGTGCAAACTTCCGTCGAATAAGGAAATTGACCTCGCATCATTAACTTACTAAGTCTAATTCTAACACTTAATTATATTAATTGTAGATTAACTAGAAATAAATAAGAAAAACCTATAATTTTCTATCCAAGGATGTTTATTTACTAATTTCCTTATTGTATTTAGTATTTACTATGCTAGTCAATCCTTATAAATTTCCTTTTCTGTTCCTTTAATTATTATTAATTAGGTTACCTATCACTAATGATCCTAACGATCATGCTTCCTAATACATCAATTAACTATTTAATATCATTTATGACACTAACAGTCGTATTTTCCTAAGGCATTCATTATCCTACTAAATGTCATTCATATCAGTCTCATTTAAATTTTAACTTAATTATTGTACCTTCTAAATATTGCTACAAATTTAATTCCATTTAATTCCTATGTGAATGTATGTATGTATGTATGTGTGTGTGTGTGTGTGTGTGTGTATTTAAGTTTGCTATTTATTTATTCCCTAGTTGGAGTTTTAAATCTCTATTCCTACATACCAATTTTTATTGTAATCATTTAGGCATATTTATGCTATTCAACTAATTCCTTAAAACAAATATGGTTACAATACTTATTACCCTATTTATGACCTTTTTATTTCAGTAACAATTCATATATTGATTGCTACAACAGTTATAAACATTTAATTTTCATTCATTTTGGGAATTATTACTATACATTTATTCCCATGAAATGGAAACACTTAATATTCAAACACATAGACATTTATATAATAAAATAGCATCATTTGCGTAGATTTGGACGAATAAGATTAATATGTATGTTATTATTTATCTTTAAACGCGAAGTTAATGTAGTTGCTAATTTATATTTTCTAATTATTCATTATTTATGTTCTAGTTTAAACTAGCAAAAAAACAACCCTTTTTATGTTTAATCTTGTTTTAAAATTCAAAATCTTATATAAGGTAATTTACCGTAATTATTGTAAATTTTGCCCAAACTATTAAAAAGGGGTAAGTTGACATTATTCCATATCACAAGAAAATAAGTTAATATTTTATATTTAGACTCTAGAACTTAGGCATTGTTTTTTTTTTTCCTTTTTTTCATTGTAAGTAGTGGGTTTTGCTAGCTGTACGACATGTTGACAGATTTTTTTTTAAGTGTGGAATAAAATTACATGTGTGTTCTTCTCCTTGTGGGGATCACTCATTTCACTCAAATAGCTGTTGCAAATTATATAAAAAATGTTGTATATAACGTTGTTGTATATAAGAATTATATGATTTTTGTTTGATGATTAAAAACACATATATATTATTTATATGTGTTTGTAACTGTACTGTTTCATATATACATCACAGACAGTAATATAATATTTTACGACTGTAAAAGAACTCAAATATTCAAACAATATTTTATTTGAATATAATATTTTATTTCAACATTAAACTGTACAAATTTTATAACTCCTCTATTTGTACATTTTCAGTAATACAACACATTTCACACTACACTTCTTACACATATCAGTTCCTTACTACAGAATTTGTCATTCACTCGTGTACAGTTTCAGTTATATAATCATTCATATTCATCTACATTCAGTCTCTCTCTCTCTCTCTCACATACACTGACACTATCACTCAAGTCTTCACATCTCATAGTCAGTCCAGTCATAATCTGCTTACCTGTCACATACAGAAACACATACACAATATCTAGAACAGAAATAATACTCTAAATTCTAGCGGATATAATTTTTATTTTAAAAATTTATTTGCCTCGGAATTTCAGTGTGTTTCTCATCATTTTTCATGACTTGATCAGATTTATATATCCATCCATCTATGTCTAGACAGGTTGTGATATTCACAGTGATACACTATAAATACCACAAGGCAGACAATATATTTCTAATGCTCTCTGATCAGCCTCAACACACCGCATTAGTTTGCTAATCAGAACCAGCTGATTCTGAACAACCACAACACAATGCAGCGGTCTATTGATAAATATTCATGTCTCTGTCATTCGAATAGTCATACACACACACATACACACACACACACACACACACATATATATATATATATATATATATATATATATATATATGTATGTATGTATGTATGTATGTATACATGTCAAGACAGTACAAAATGGCTCAAAGAAGATTCACAAGGCAAAGCAAAACAGAAATATGTACACAAACATTCATATGAAGTAATGTAACATGGCAAGGCAGCATGAATCTTTCTGATGGACTGAAATGTGTACAAGGGACAAACATACATGTATGAAGTAATACTGGAATACACTTCAGCATGAACAAGTCAAACATGGGAGCCAATACTGTATGGATCAAGTGGGAAAGTGGTCGATACAGTGGTGAAACTAGCTCCAAGTCCACACAACAAATAAACATTGCAGCATGGATGAACAAGGTAAATATTACTATTTACTCAAAAGATTCATGCAAGTTATTCTGGGGAAAAACTTCACACAAGAGCATTTCATATCTATGTTTCCAGTTTTACATAGATGTATAGCATTCAAGATATTAATGGATGAGTGAAAGTCAAGTGATCAAGCACTTCACAAATACATAAGCATGGATGGACAAGCTTTTACAATGCAGAGGAACTTAAGCCAATAGATATCACATACTCACACATAAGCAGCTTATAACATGGATGCACAAATACTGGTGGTTCATCCCAAAGACCCATGGTTCAGGTATGTATAGCAAGGGCTGCACGACAATGTGGACTCAAATGTAAGCATCTCAGAAAAAGTTTGGTGCAGCAGTTTATTCGAATACAGAGCAGCATGGTCGAATACAAGTAAATGAGTTCGACATCAAGTATCATCAAATGGTTTGCAACAGTCAATCATCATTTCATACTTGGGATGGGGAAAACTATACCATCATTTATATTTGGCAAATAAACATTTCGGCATGCAAGAATAGTCAAGACTAGAAATCATATATGGCAAGGGGTCATGCTTGAGATCAAAATCAGTCAAGGGCATCCATATATAAACGAGAGCAATTTTTTAAATTAAGAAAGCATGTTTTGAGCAAGAAATCACACTACATTTCCAGAAAATCAGTATGTACATTTTGGCAATGAATATGCTCTCCAAAAATGGGTATGCAATTAATCTTCCAGATTTTCATATAGGGATATAAATTAGGCCAGGTACGTCCAAGCTAATTACACAAATATGTTTGGCAAGAATTAATTTTTGTTTCCTGTTTTCAATCCACAAATTCGAAGAAAGAATTTCAATTATGTTTCAGGGTGAAGCAGACAACAATTTAATGGTGGATAAATTGTTTGGCAAGTATGAAATCTCGGCAAGAATTAATTCCAGAAATTCAGTAATTTATTTTTGGCAACAATTTTAAAACGGGACTGAATTTATTTCCAGTTTTCTCGGCCAACTTTATCAAGGCAGCAATTTAAAAATTAGACATTGAAGATCGAAGACAAGTCTGGACTCATCACTACAATCACGCAAGTATTCAAAGCCGAGGAACTCAAAAGGGGAAAGCAACAGCAAATCAGTCAAGCCAGTGTATTGAAATCAGAGATTTTTTTTGGGTTTGAAATCCCTATATAAATACCCTTTCATCATCAGCTATAGGTGTCGAAAATAGAATCCACAAAATCAAAAAGCAAAATTTAATCAATTCAAGAATACTGACATTTCCAGAAGCTTTCGATCACAAGAGAGAATTACCCGAAATCAGTGAAGTAAGGAGCATCACCAATCGATCGACATCATCAAGTTCGAGCATCAGAGATTATCTTCCAGAATAACATCATCAATCGAGATTTGATTCGGGGAAATTCAGAGAAGCCCTAAGTTTTCAGCCGCCATTTTACTTTCTCCACAGAGCAAAGTGATCGGGCAAATGTATTAACAATGGGCTAGCCTACTTACTCATGGCTAAGCTTTTATTTTTTATAAAGGGATAGGGTATTTTTAGTTTATTGTTTTGTTGTTTAAATTCATTTGTAATCATCTAAACAGTTTCTAGAGTTTGTAAAATTCTAAGGAATCCAGTTAGGATGTTAACTGGAAGTTTACTAGAGTCTGTAAAAACTAGGGTTTACTAGCTACGGAGATATAGCTAGGGGAAATCTGATCGAGGGGATATAGATCAGTTTAGGGTTTTGAACGTAGGGTTAGAATAAGAGCGAGGGGTTCGCGAGTCTACATGGTCTTGTAAGCGGGATCTGTTTATTACCTAGTAGAAACCTTAGAAATGCAGCAGTAGGCAGGATTTTGCTGAAGCTGAGTATATCTTGTGTCATTTACCTTTCTTCATTTATTTTCTGTTGCATTCTGTTATCTGATATTTTTAATATCTCGCTTAATTTTCAATAAACCCTATTCACCTTCCCTGCCCCCCTCTAGGGTTAATCTATATCCAACAAGTGGTATCAGAGCCTGGTATTTTTCATTAACTTTAGTGTCATGTCTCCTAGTTGTCAGTTCGTTGAGAGTCAGTCGAGTCTTATTCCAATCATTTGTTATGGTGCAGATTTTTTAAATTGGAAATGAGAAATGAAATCCTATTTGAAATTTGTTAATATTAAATATTGGGATGTTGTTAACAATGGAAGTGATAAAATAGATAGGAATATTAATGCCCATGCTATGCATATTCTCCATTCTTATCTTTGTAATAATCAGCTTGATCTTATATCCCATTGTTTGACTGCACAGGAAATCTGGAATACTCTCGATACGAAGTTTGGACAAAAAGACGAAAATGGCTCAAAACCCCAGAAGGCCAACTCAAGTTCAAATTTATGCCTGATTGGATTTACAGATGGAAATCCTGATGGAGACTCAACAGGAGATTTTTCTTATAAAGATTTGGTTCATCTTTTAAATGGTTTACATAAATATGTTGAGAATCTTAAATCTAGAAATAAATCTCTGAAATCTGAAAAATTTGAGTTGAACAGCAAAAATAATGTTTTGGAATTAGAACTTAAAAAGGCCAAGAAGTTTTCAAACTCTGATTGTAATAATTGTTTGGATTTGGAAACTAATCTTGTTTCTCAAAATAAAAATATTCGAAAGCTTGAAAATGAAATTGTGATTTTAAAAGAGAACAAGATTGAGCTAGAAAGTAAAAACAATTTGTTGCAAAAGGATTTTGAAAATTTTAAGACGATTGAAAATTCCAAATATGAAATTGCTGAAAAAGAAAGTTTGTTGAGAACCGAATCAATTTTGAATAAGCTTTGAAAGGAAATTGAGTAATTCAAAGATTTTGAAAAATCTGAATTTGAAAAGCTAACTAAATTTGAATCCGAGATTGCTGAGTCCCAGGCCAAAATTAAATTGCTTAAAGATGAAAATTTGGTTTTGAAAAGTGTAAGATCACTAAAAACGATTATTCAGATTTAATGAAAGAAAATGGTGATCTTAAATCTAAAATTCAACAACTTGAAACAACAATGGCTAAATTTTCTAACAGTGAAAATATTTGAATATGTTGTTGAAAAACCAATTTTCTTCAGGAAATAAATATGGTCTTAGCTTTAGGAAAATAAATGGTTTTGGAAAGCGAAGTTCAATTGATTTTAAAAATCCTCCAAACTTCTTTGAAAAGCATCATCTTGAAAATTTGAACTTTGATAATTCCAAAGGGTTTTTGAATCACGAACGAAATGAGATTTTGTTTGATAACAATCCATTTAAACATTCTTAGATCCCAAAAAGTAATAAAACAACTTGGACTAAATTCAAATAGATTTGGGTTCCTAAGGGAACAAAGGTGAATTTGGATGGTTTTTTATACAGACAGGTTTGGGTACTGTTGACGGCAAAAAATGTCGTAAAAACCAAAGATTCCTATTACTAGGAATAGTTAATTTGGTCGCAAGACTAGGTAAGAGAAAGCGATAAATTACACAAGTATTTATAGGCTACGGATTAGGCCTATGTCCACTTTGGAAGGATGTTTAACTTTTATTAATCAATCAAGAATTACAAGGTGGAGCCATGCTCATTATATTCACTTTCATAATTGAAATATGCTGGGTATTTGGGAAAAAGAATATTTAATTTTCCTTCTTCCTCAAACAGGAGATGCCATTAATGGAGCTCATGAAGATTTAGGGAGGTATTGAGTCAAGAAAATCCAACCCCTTTGAAGTGTGAGGCCATGTGCTATTTATAGGAGTGGGAGTAGGTAGGAGTAGGTGAAAAGGGGGACAACATGCAGGAAATTTCGAACCCGGATGTGGGCGCGAAATCTCGATCCGCTGGGCTCGAGATCTCGAACCCATCCGTGGGCGCGAGGTTTCGTGCCCGCTGGGCTCGGGATCTCGAGCCCAGATGTGGGTGCAAGATTTCGCACCCACTGGGCTCAAGACCCCGCACCTCTGGGTTCGAAATTTCGAACCCCGATATGGTACGAGAATTTGCACCCGGTTGGGTGCGAATTCCGCGTCATGCCCGGTTACGGTTCTTCCGAGGGGCGCGAGGGTCCCGGGACCGGGTGGTCGAGGCTCGTAACTCATTCAGGGTCCAAGGCCTTGGATTGCGGACGTCTTCTGCATGCTGTGAGGCCACAGGCGGTGTAATCCCCTCTCGATCCTGTTTCCTTCACTCCTGTTTGTTCCTTTTTGGCCTTAACTTCACGAGGTACATTGAGTTGAGTGTGTCTGATGCTCTCTTGGGAACCGGACCAAAAAGCTGGTTAACATTTGCCCCCCCAAAGTACATCTTGTCTTTGACATGATGTGCTTTGTGCAGGTTGAAGAAGAGGTGAAGTTGTTAATCTTTCCTGCAATTCAAGAGGTAAAATAAGTGTTAGCTGGAAGGCCCATTCCTCCTGGAGGTGCAGACAAGCCGTCGTTGGAGGACGTGTCGTACTCAAAATGTCAAGCGTTCATAGAGCGTGGCCTCCGTGGATGTGCGGGAGTCGGCATGCACGCGGGAGTGGCCAATACATATATATACATTTTATTATATTATATTTTTTTTGGGTTTAGAATTCTCGAAGCCTAAGGGGCCTCGGAATTTCGAGTCCCTGATGGGCTCGAATTTTCGAGGTGGGGCCTTGGAATCTCGAGTCCCTGGTGGCCCGAATCTTCAGGGCAGGGCCTTGAAATATCGAGCCCCTGGAGGGCTCGAGATTTCAAGCCCGGGCCTTGAAATTTCGAGTCCTAGGGAGCTCGAAATTTCGAGCCCGTAGTGGGCTCGAAATTTCGAGCCTACAGTGGAATGCGAAGGGTCATTTTTTCTTTTATAAATACGGCCTCCCCCCACGCTCTTTCCCTTCTACTTTTTATCTCTCTCGCTACCACTGCCTAAAAGCTTCGAACCTACGAATTCGAACCTAGTGAATTTCGAACTCTAACTAGGTAGGGCCTCGTGTCGAGGAGTCGAGAAGAGGAGGAGGTCGAAGGGCCACAGCGGAGGCATCGAGACCCCATGGGCTCGATTTTTCGAACCCAGCTGGGTTCGAACTTTCGTACCCAGTGGGTTTGAATTTCCGAACCTAAGTGGTTTTGAATTTTTGAACCCACAGGGTTTGGAGTCTCAAACCCTCGCGGGTTCGGAGTCTTGAACCCTCGCAGGTTCAAATTTTCGAACCATGGGGGTTCGAAGCTTCGGACCCTTTTGGGTTTGGATTTCCGAACCCGTGGGTTCGAATTCCCGAGCCTGGCCTGGGTTCGAAATTTCGAACCCAGAGGGGCTCGAGGTTTCGAACCTAGGTTGGTTCAGAACTTCGAACCCTTCCGGATTCGAAATCTCGAACCTGGAGCTCGAATTTTCGAGCCCGGGGACATGGCCGCTGTCGAGCTTCCGATCCGCCACACCGATTGTACTTTGACTTCTGAATCTTAATTTCTGGATTTGCATGCTTAGCGTAGATGCATATATGGTTAGCCACGCGAGCGGCTTTAGGACTATACACATAGGGTAGAGCATACAACCGGACTGGGACTTGGACTGTTACGAGTCGTTCTGAACTTTCTTTTTGTAACTTATCCTTGCATAGCATTACACGCACGTATTAGTTGTCACCAACACGTGGGGTACAAGTTACTATACAGCCCATACTAATATTGATGCATTAAAGTATAGCCAAAGATGCAAACCCGATCAAGGACCGGAAAGACTGTGGAATCCGAGGCTTCCCCACCCACCTTGCGTACATCCAATCCTACCCCTAAAAGGTGACTTGTTTACAGCAAGCTTGAGACCACCACCGAAGGATCGTCTTCTTCTTATTCAGCTAGCTCGCCCAAAGCGTCTGAGCATGGGGAGCAACCTAAACGACAACACTCCCCGGTCGTGACTGAAGAGGCAGAGAATGTGGATATCATGGACTATGATGACCCCATTCCTCCAGTGGCTCCGGACATGCTGCTTGATGCGGTAATTTTGGAGAATCCTATCGACTCAGTGCAGTCGAGCCTGGATGCTGCTGAGGTCAGGAGGATGGCCGCCTGGTTTAAGATTCCGGTGGGCAACGCCCATGCCCCGGAAAAGATGATCGAGCCCATATACCACCCGAGGGTCTTACTACTTGGAACCGGCAAGCTTGCCTATCTGGGTGCGTGCCCCTAGCTAACAACTTCCTTCAAGACATGTTGTTCTATTTCCGTCTCACGCCATCACAGCTACACCCCAATGCTTATGCTTCTCTCTTGGGGACTTACGTTCTCTTTCGTGAGTTTTTGAACAACGAGCCCACCAGGGAAGATATTCGATACTTCTTCAATTTAAGGAGAACAAGTGCGACCTCAACCTCTCAGTGGTCTCTGGAAGCAACAGCTGCCACAAAATTCTTCGTCGGGACTTAGCCCAGGCTGTTTGTGTTTAAGCATGAATGGTTCTTTGTCAGCTGCCCTCCTGGATTCGTCAGAAGCTGGATTGAGGGAAGTAAGTGTTTTTCCAACTCCGTTCCTTGTCGTAATTTTTAGACTTTTTACTTTATTCATGGCTTTAAATGGGATATGGCAGGAAATCCGAGGGCGCCTACGGGGGACGAATATAGGCAATGCCTTATGGCCTTGCGGGTGATACCGGAGAATCTTCGTGACACCAGTACCATGACAAGTCAGGACCGCCTCCGCCGTGCCGGGCTGCTGCCGGACAATCGGGCTGTGATAAGGCCCGCGGTGGCTCTTAGTGTACCGAAAGAGGGAGCTGTGGCCGTCTCTTCCCCCATCAGGCAGAAGAGGAAAATTCACCCAACGGGAGGAGAGAGGCCAAAGATTACTTCGCCTCAAGGAGATGTGCACGGGATTGAGGCTCATGGTCAAGAGGAAGTTACCAAAGATGGGGGTTTGCCCAGTATTCCCGTACCGTCTCCGATAGGGGAAGGGGGAGGAGTGTTGGCTAGGACGCAATCTCCTGCAACTCATTCAGGGGCCCCTGTCTCACTCAAACCCACGGGTCAGTGTGATGGCTTAAAGGGACTTGCTTTAGTAGTAACTCCATGGCCGAATACGGCAAGCCTGGAGGAACTTTCCTGTGTTGCTAAGGGGTTAGCTTCCCCGATCAGACCGTAGTTTGGTCTGTTGAGAGAGTACTTAGGGCATACATTCATAACACTGCATAGCGTAGATGTTTGCCTACGTGAGTTATATAACTAACTTCGGCTTGTATTATTGGCAGGTGTCTTGGTAGGTGGACGTAGCGGACAACGTTATGAGCGCAGGAGCCGCTAGCATCCCCAGAGTTCCTCCTTTGCGAGATTCCAGAGATCTGTTAGCTTGTATGGTGCTCCGCCCCCGCTAGATCGAGGCATTAGCCATCGAGGCCGGGATCAATCTAGGCGATCTTCGACACCTCCTCCTCCTCCTGTTTGCGTACCCGCAAGAGATACTCGGCTCGACATAGGCGGGTCTCAAACTTTGCCTTCGATCACTGCACTGTCAACTGCCCCTCTGGCTCCCGTTCAACTTGCCAGGGAAAAGGAAGCACCTCTTGGCCAACCGAGGTGGGAGAGGGAGACCGAGGTAGAGGTGCCAGACTTGACAGGACCCTAGTTGCAAGAGTTATCCATAGAGGAGCGAGTGGCGTTCCTGAAGCATCACTTTCCCCGGCATTACTTTGACGAGTTAAAGTTTGTCCCCGACCTCCGTCCGGCTCCCGACCGACGGTCAGGGGAGATATGGGAGCATTTGAAAGCTTCGTATCATCAAATTAATGAGTTCAGTAGGTATTCCTTTGGGCTTTCAGAACTAATCAGAAAGAAGAACCAGCAGCTTGCTACCGAGAGGACCACCGTTGAGGCTTTGAATATGAGGATAGGTGCGGTTGTTTCCCTTGTTGTAAGTTCTCTTTCATGCTCTGTCAGGCCCTTTAATGTTAGCTCTGCCGTTGCAGTGGAGATGACGTAGGCTTTTGACACACTGAAGAGGGACTCAGAGCATTCCATCTCGAATTATAAAGCCACCATGGTTGATCTAACTACCGATACCACGGCTCTGAGAAAGGACAAAGCTGACCTAAAGCGAGCGTGTGATGTTTTGGAAAAAGACAATGCGAGGGTCACCGAACTCCAGAATAACTATGCTGCCTTAAGGGAGGAAAATGAGAGATTGCGGGTTGAGAATGCCGAAGTCGCTGAGTTGAAGAGGCATCTTGAGGTGACAAGGAAGGCGAAAGAGGACGGTAAAGCCAGCAACATGTACGTGCTGAGCGATTCCGAGGGTATAAAGGCTGAATATCTAAGGGAAACAGAGCTACTAAGGGAGCGGTTGAGGGATGCGGTGTTTCGCGTCGGGTCCTCCTTCGAGGAAAATATTAATAGTATGTACGCCAAGGCTTTGAGGTTCCGGGGGATTTCATGGGTCGAAGACTACCCTCGCGAGCTTGCTAGAAACCGGGGGAGGTTAGTCCCCTATGAGGCCTACTTACGTCGAGTAGATGTCGGCTCCTTGGACGAGCGACAGCTTAGGATTGACCTCTTGACTGCTGAGGAACACGTGAGACTAGAGGAGGGTGAGAGATTGTTGCTTGAGGATGCCGAGCGAGAGCGATTGGAGAGGCTTACTGCCGAGAAAGGGAAGGAGACGGTGGCTGAGAGCATCAGGGTTACGGAGACCTTTGTAGAGGCTAGCTCCTATCAGCCACTGGCCTCTAATTTGGCTGCAATGAGTGATCCTGGTGCCCCGGCTCGAGTCTCGGTCGAATATGACCCAGATCATCCCGGGCTAGGAGGGACAGGATTTACCTTGCCTACGGCACCGGGTCGCCCCTCTGTTTGTCCTTTGTTATCCTTGGGCAGAGGTAAATTCTCTTTACAAGGCGTCCCTGAGGACGACGTGATTACCGAATTTTTGGACTAACAAGGTTGTGTCTTCACTATGCAGTTCCTCCTGAGTCCACTACGGCTGTGGACCCCGCCTCCGTAGTCCCGTAGTTGACTGAATCCGGGCCCAACCTTATGGGAACACAATTTAGAGAGGGAAGCAACCATATCGACACTTTTTCTGACATAAGGGTGACCCCCAACATGGTGGACATTCTCAACGAGGACGGGGAGGTGGTCGATGTAAAGAGCAGAGGTCCGGCGGGCACCGATGTGTCTACGATGTCGGCTATGGGGGCGACCCAAGAGGCCAAGATGGTGGCCTCGCATGAGAAGGCAGAGGAGACAGAGAGGGCTGAGCAGGGAGGAAAGGAGATCCCGAAGAAGAGCGAGGCTGTCGCAGGCCCTGGTGTTGGGAACACAATCTCAGTTACTCACGAGTCGGTTACCCCCTCGAAGGGTCGATCGAGCAAAGGGGTCTGACCGGAAGAGGTCTGGGGCTGGAGATGACCCATCGAGCACTGAATCTGCAAAATGACACAAGCAAAGGAAGAAAAGACATGATTAGTGTTAGTAGCTTAAGTAGGATTTACCGTTATTTTGGTAGTGTAGGCCGATAGCTTACACGGGTACGACCCTCGCTTTTGGCTTTTCAAGACACGGTGTGGTTCTCATGTACACCCTGTCATTAGAAAGTAAAAGTATTAGACATGTAGTTTATTTAGTGTGTGTGTGTGCGTAAAAAAGGAAATATGAATTAGTAAAGATCGTCTTTTATGTCAAATGTTCGGATGTTCTTTCTGTGTTTTCCAACATCATGTACTTGCACAAACTTACTTATCGTTACACTTGTCACAAAACCGATTAAGGGCCATCTTTGGGTAAATTATTCCAGAGATATGTGGTAGAGCGCTGGTTTCAGTAAGTTCCCCTCAACTCAGGGAACCCGTAGTTTGCGAAACCAGGTTGTGTGCCTACTGTTTTGGGTGGCCCGGGGTTAAGCCCAAGTATAGCGAAGGCGTAGGGTGTCGCGTTGTGTGGTCTGCCAGGTGGGTGGCTCTCACGTCGTTATTCGGGTTGAGGCGAGCCACCAGACGTCGTTTATTCGCCGACGTAGTTTTCTTCCCCGATCATCAGCTCGTACGGTCCGATCGTGGCCATGGGCTGCCCCCTAGCCTTGAGAGCTAAGGGGAAGAAACGATTTAAGGTCGGTCTTGGTGCTGCGCCAAGATTCGACCGGCACCCGCAACCGGCGATGAGAGATTTGCATCAATCTTAGTCGGTCGCTAAGTGGCACCAAGCCGCCTGGACTAGGACAAGGAACGATTTATCCTCAGCCTCGGCACTGGGCCGGGGTTCGAGTTTGTGGTTGTTTAGACTCGATCGCACCGCGGGCCGACGACTCGAGTAGCGTTGCCGGCTCCCATGCTCGGGGTGCCGGGCATAGCCAAGCATTTTAGACTCAATGTCGCCCAGAAATCGGGACAGCCGTGTCGGCTCCCATGCCCTAGGTGCCGATTCAGTTTTCGTAGGCGTGAATCGAGTTGGTTGTTGGAAAACAAGGCGCATTACGTGAGAAGTAAACAACAAAGAGACAGGAGATTGAACACCATTTCTACTAATAACTTTGGCAGTAATAGCCTTTACAATGCCTTGGATTTTTGATAAAACAGAACATTGTTTGAAAAGCATAAACAACCGTAAACTGAGTTATGTAAAGCCACAGTGGAGATGTCCATTGTTCCATGCCCTTAGAAGTTCAGCTCCATCGACGGTGGCCAGCCTAAAGGTTCGATCGCTGAGCTTTCGATGGATGGAGTACGGGCCTTCCCAGCGAGGCGCAAGACCTGTTGGCAAGGGGAAAACCCATTTTAGAATGAGGTCGCCGATGTTAAAGTCCTTGTGACAAACCCTGGAGTTTAAGTATCGGGCCACTCGCTGTCGATGGGCGGTGGCTCTGATAGCGGCCTCGTTCCTTATTTCCTCCAGCAAGTCGAGTGATCCCAGAAGTAGCTCTTGGTTTGTCTTTGGGTCGAAGTACGTGACGCGATGGGATTGCAACTTGAGCTTAATGGGAATGACGGCTTCAGATCCATATGCGAGGGTGAAAGGATGGCCGGTTGTTATCTTGTGGGTAGTGCAGTAGGCCCATAGAGCTAGAGGTAGTTCGTCTGCCTACATGCCCCCAGCCTTTTCCAGACGCTTTTTGATAATAGATTTAATGACCTTGTTAACCGCCTCGACTTGCCCGTTGGCTTGGGGATGGGCCACCGCTGAGAATCTTTTGTCGATGTCGTGGCGCTGACAGAAAGCTTTAAACTTGGTGCTCTCGAATTGTGTGTCGTTATCGGAGATGATAGCTTGAGGCACTCCATAGCGGGTAATGATGTTGCAGACAACAAAGTTGATCATCTTCTTCATGGTTATGGTGGCGAGAGCTTCGTCTTCTTCCCACTTGGTGAAATAGTCCAATGCGATTACGGCGTACTGTGCCCCGCCTTTGGACATTGGAAGAGTTCCGATGATGTCGATTCCCCACATGGCAAACGGCCATGGGCTGACCATCAGAGATAGCTCAGTAGGCGGGGCTCTTGGAATTTTAGAGAAGTGCTGGCACTTATCGCATTTGCGTGCTTAGTCCGAGACGTCTTGATCGAGCGTGGGCCAGTAATAACCATTTCTGAGAATCTTTATGGCTACGGTCTGCCCCCCAGTGTGATCGCCACATTCGCCTTCATGCACACTGCTTAGCACTCGGAGGGCATCGCCGTGAGCTACGCACTGGAGCAAGGGACTGGAGAAACCTCTGCGATAGAGTATCCTGTCCATAAGAAGGTAACGGGCAGACTGGCAAATGAGCACGCGCCTTTCCTTATAATGCTTAGGTAGGATCGCATGCTGCAGGTAATTTCTGATTGGTGTCATCCAGGATTCGGGCTTGGGTTCTGTGCTCATAATTGTCTCGTCTTGCCCCTACTTGATACTTGGAGAGTTGAGGATTTCAACCGGGGAGAATTCGTTAAGTTGCGGGTCTTCAGAGCTTTCCATTCTGGCGAGGGAATCTTCTTTTTCATTTTCCTCGCGTGGGATATGGGTGATGGTGAAATGCTTGAGGCAGACGAGTAGGCCCTGAACCCGAGCCAGGTATTGGGCAAGCCATCCCTCTTTCGCTTGATATTCTCCAAGTACTTGTCGGACGATAAGCTGTGAATCGGACAAGATATGGACAATCTTAAGCTTGAGTTCGATCGCAATTCTAAGCCTGACGATTAAGGCCTCATATTCCGTGTCGTTGTTGGTGGCAAGGAAATTTAGCCTTAGCGCGTAATACATTGGGCGTTCTTCAGGGGTGATGAGCATGACTCCGTCCCCGGAGCACTTTCTATTAGAGGAGTCGTCTATGAATAATTTCCACTTGGCATCGGGAATTCCGGCGTTCGCCGCGGGTTCCTCCTCGGGGGCTGTGTATTCCACGATGAAGTCAATAAGGGCTTGGCCGAGGATGGCTCGTCGGGGATGAAGGTTATCTCAAAATGGCTTAACTCTATGCTCCACTTTAGTAATCGCCTTGACGCCTCGGGTTATTGTAGGACCGGGCGTAGCGGTTGGTTGGTGAAAACTTTTATGGGATGCGACTGGAAATACGGTCGGAGCTTTCTAGAGGAAATCAATAAGCATAATGCCAGCTTCTCGAGCTTTGGGTAGTTCTTCTCTGCCTCCGTCAGCCGCTTGTTGATGTAGTAGACATGCCGTTGAGTGCGATCCTCGAGGCGCACTAGTGCCGAGCCGATTGAGACTTATGATGACCGTTATTTTGGCAGATTAGGCCGATTGTTTATTTAGAAATTAAAATCAATAACCAAATTGAACTGTATTAATATTTCATCAAAATTATTATCAGATTTTGAAATTGTGATGAGTTGTGACTACATTATATTTCATAACAAGAGGAGATATTTATTTAGTTTTTCATGATGATTGAACATCTATTATAATATCTTCTAATTGGCAATTACTTCACGACCATCTCCTTTATCTTCCATTAATTTGACATTCAACATGATTTTATATTAATGTGGAGAGTTTATTTTCTAAAAAAATCATCTTGAATAAATAGTGGAAATATTTGTGATAGAAATGAGACTATGTTATTATTCAAAATTAGTGATAATTGAAAATTTTCAATGATCCCAGTACAGTTGAGCATATTTCATAATATGGTTAATTTAGAAATTTATTTCACAAACCATTTTTGTACCTATCACATTTCTATCATCGATATTGGTTTTATATACTGAGGAATTTTTCATTTTGAAACGGAAAATAATAAAAATATAATATTCGTAAGTGTTTCTCTAATCTCATTTAAAAATCCAAGCTCTGGTTATGCATGGTTATGAGATTACTTATATTTAAGCTGCAACTGGTCTCATTTAAAAATCCAAGATCTGGTTATGCATGGTCAGTGTGCTCTTAAATTAAAAGAAAAAAAAAGAAAGTAATGTAATAACCCGGAAAATGTGAACCAGTTTAAAATTTTTAAATTAGGTTATTAACAAGACATTTGAAAGATTAAAATAGCCTATTTCCATAAAATATAGAATTGTGTATAATATGGCCGTTTGAAATTTTGAATACAAACTAAGTCTGACGGTGCAGGATGGAAAATATAACGGATTTTAACGAAACTGAAAATATTTAAATCTGTTAGTCAATACCTTTCTAACGAATCTGAAAAATCGAAGTTTCATAACGGGAATCAAAAGTTATGGCCGAATGAATTTTCAGAAGAGTCGGTATATAGAATATATAGGCCTGGAAAATTGATATTTTGCAAACGGCCTCGGAATTCGACGAAACCACTTTTGTTGGGTCCGGGATGTCAAACTATTGCTAGGTTTCGAATTTCATAATTTTTCGAATCAATATGTGAGCGTGGCAAAGGAAATCGCGTTTGACCAGTTTCTGTTGAATTTAATCGACTGAAAATTGGTCATTTTTCAAACGGTCTCAGAATTCGATGAAACGAGTTTTGTTAGGACCGTATCGTCAATACGAAACTAGAAAACATTTTTCTGGAATTTTTCTAGTTAGTATGTGACCCCGGTAATTTGAAATGTACGTTTAAAAATTCAATATAAGGATTTAAATGTAATTTCAACGGAAACTGATTGTAACGATCAAACCAGCTTACGATACATATCCCATTGTGTTCGGAATGGGGGTGAAACGCTATGGACGACAGGCGGTGGGCCTCGTTTCGAGGTCGTATGTAAAAGTCAACCTTTTTACAAAAATTAAATAATTAAATAATAAAAAAAATATATATATATTACTTTAATTTTCCCCCCTTTTCTTCTGCTTGGACCCCCCGATTCATAATCAGAAAACGAAAAAAAAAAAAAAAAAAAAAAAAACCTAAACCTCGAAGCCGCCGCCTCCCTCAAGACATCGCCGCCGACAATCGAGTCGACGCCCCCTCCGTCCAACCTCCTTCCAGTGTCGAAACCGACGAAACCCTCGAACACCCCCCCCCCCCCCCCAGTCGCGACGCAAATCGAAGCCGCCGCCCTGAAGCCACATCGCCGCCGACACCACCGAACAGCCCTCGAAGCCTGCCGCCGACGCCTTCCTCTTCTTCCCTCCCCTTCGCAGGCAACGGTGAGAATTTAGGTTGTTTTATTTTTATTTTATTTTTGTTTTGCTGACAAAAACCGATTCCTTTTTAAATGGTTTAAAAAGTAATTTCGGAATTTGTTAAAGGAATTTAAAAACTGTTTTTTTATATAAAGTTTTAAAACTGATTTGATAAAGTTTAAAAACTGTTTTTTTTTAAGTTTTAAAACTGATTTGAAAAAGAATTTAAAAACTGATTTTTAAAGGAAATAAAAACTGGTTTTATTTTAAGGTTTAAAATAGAAAAAAAGTTTAAACTTTGAAATAGAAAAAGGATTAATCTTTTAAAAGAAAAGGATTTGAACTTGCAAAAATAAAGATCATATTTTAAAAAAAATAGGAAAGACGGAATTTTTGTTAAGTAGAAGAAATAAGGTATGATTCTTATATATTTTTAAAGCAATAAAAATATAATTTTTACATCATAGGAATATTAAAAATATAATCTTTGTTTTTAGAATATGATCTTTATATATTGAATAACATAGTAAAAATTCGATTTTTACCTATGTAGAAAATACGGGCAACGAAAGCGACAAGAAGGCGAAATAGACGAAGATTTCCATAAAGGAAGAGTCGTGTTATTGGATAGCTATTGGTGAGGATTTCTCACTCTTCAATTTCTTTTTATAATTATATATATGTGTTGAAAATGAAAGTGAATTGCTATATATAAATATATATATATATATATATATATATATACGCCCCTCGTCCACAAACCATGGACGATATTTATTGGTTGAAATTGTTCTGAAAATTGATTGATAGCGAATGATTGTTTGGGATTGTTTGTGATTGATATTGGTTGATTGCGGTTGAAAAATACCCGTTTGTGATTGGAAAATATTTGGTTGACACAACATAGGATTAGTTTGTGGAAATGAAATAAATATATACATGCCGCCTGCGTGCGAACTAGATGCATGATCCCCATTGTCAAAAACCGCGAGGTTTTAAGGTAGAGCGAGGAGCCGTACTAGGGACGGTCCCGGTTTAACTACCCTGCCGTTATGCTGCCGAAATTTTGAATAATATTCGTGGGTTTGAATTATTTTCATATGCTTAAACTATATTTATTCATTGAATAGAAAACATTCATGTGTTGAATTGATATTCATTCGTTGATTAGAAATTCATGTGTTGAATGGTATTCGCGTTTTGAAATATAAAAATCACATTTTTATCTATATATAGAAACTATAGAAAACATTCATGTGTTGAATTGATATTCATTCATTGATTAGAAATTCATGTGTTGAATGGAATTCATATTTTGAAATAAATTGTTTGATAATAAAAATCACATTTTTATCTATATATAGAAACTATAGAAAACATTCATGTATTGAATTGATATTCATTCGTTGATTAGAAATTCATGTGTTGAATGGTATTCATATTTTGAAATAAATTGTTAGATAATAAAAATCACCTTTTATCGACTATATGAACTGTGTAAAATAATCTCGTTTTAAAAGAAATTGTTTTATGATAAAAATCCCATTTTTTATCACCAACTTGAACTATATAGAAAAATAGTGTTTTGAAATGAATTGTTTTACAATAAAAATCACATTTTTATTGTATGCATAAATCGTTGAAATGTGAAGTGTTAAAAATAGCCACTTGTTCAAGATAAACATATATGAGTTGAAATATTCATTAATTAGCCAATGAAATGATTTGCACCTATTTATGTAACATTAGAATGAATGGTGTTTTTAAACCAAACAGAAATCAAATATGAAGTTGAATAGAAAATGATAATTGATAAGAACTGTATATATATGTACATGCATATTCATTGAACAGGTTATAGCAAAGGGGCTAGAGAAGAGGAATAGAATTTGTGCCCGACAAAAAGGTACACATTTACTGCTTTGTTTGGGTGATGATTTTATGAGCCTGTTGGCTAGCCGCTTGGCTTTTTCTTTTTCTTTTTGAGATTAGAAGGACCGGGAACGCTATTTGCGATTTCCCGATACTCCCGGTGCAAGGGAGGTTATGGAGAAATTTTCCAAAATTTTAGGGTGTTAGAAAAATATTTGAAGTGAAAACGATATGGAAATCATTGAATGAACTATATTTATATAAATATATAAATAGAATTAAAACGAAACGTGGCCGTGCAGTTCATATTTTGAAACCGTGATTTCAAATGACTAGTGCGGAAGATCCGACCATTGGATTTTCCCGAAACCTCAACCGTTGGGTTCGCCTTGGAGATATCTTTCCAACGGCACCAACTTTGTGAAGATCCGACGGTTGGATTGTCTGGAATGTTTAATTCAAAATTAAGGAAAAACAACGCCAGAAACGATTATATTTATATATATATATATAAATATAATTAAATTTAATCGAATAACGACGCTGCAGTTCGTAAATTGAAATCGTAACTTCAAATGGTTAGTGTGGAAGATCCGACCGTCGGATTTTCCCAAAACTGGAATCGTTGGATTCGTTTTGAAAAGACCTTCCTAATGATGTAAAATTTGTGAAGATCCAACGGTTAGATTTTCCGATATGTGTAAAACAAATTAAGGGAAAAACAGCGCCAGTGACACGAAACGACCTGAAACGTCGTTTAATTAAATATGGCCATTTTTAAATAAATAAAAATGGCGAAAAATCGTTATAAAATATTATAAGCAACATAGGTTGCAAATAAACCAAGTGGGCTTGAATTGTTTGATATTTGATGGTTGTATGTGTATGACATGAAAATAACATTAAATAACTGAAAGATGGATGTCGAATAATATAACCATATAAAGAATCGATTTAAATTCTAATGACGTGAATTATTTGAAAAGGCCGAGCTAACCCTCATTTCAAATAATTCATCGAGCGATTCGAATTGGAAAATGCAAAGACGATTCAAGACCGACGATCTTCGTATCGGTTGGATGGGCGCTACTGAGGTTCCTAACCGGAGTAGCTACCGGAAAGGGACGGAAGTAGTAGCCGTCTGAACGTATATGTTGATTGGACGGACATACGAGGAATTTGACGCCTCCGGTTTCGTTCAGACCCAGGACGGACTTGTAAATGGACTGTGTGTCTGACATTGGATTTTGTTCTATGCTGACTGATCTCTGTTAAATATATATCTGTTTGGCGGCGGAGAATTTATTCTTTTGCTTAACGCCTTTCTCTGAGACGTACGAGCTCAGAGGTTATATATCGATGGAAATCAATCGTATGGAGTGGACTGCCTATGTGGCATGCTAAGATGCTGTGGTCAAGGCTTCTGTTGAAAAGCAAAGTCTTGTGGATGATGATCAAAGCAAGGTCTACGTGGCCTAGCTTTGTGTATTTCGTAGATTCGCGAACCTCACACCTCGGTATGAGTTAAAAACGAGATACGGGCCGCTGGGAGAGCACGACGTTTCTTTCTAGCTATGGTGGTGTCAGTGACTTACCAGCCCTGACATATATATCTACTTTTCACCTTTGTGGTTGTTGGAATGCGAGGCGCCTCGATTATAGGTCTGTAAGGACCGGGAAACGTGTGTTCAGGCATAATTAATCCTCTAACGTAAGTGAGGACCGGCCCAGCCGATCCAGGGGTTACCCAGTGTGCGTAGTCCTGAGGCATTTGCTAGAGTGTCTCGAAGCGGAGAGGAGCTTGCCCCTTGCCTCGACTCATGACGGAAATCCAATTTCCAATACGAAATAACGGACTTGATTGTAGTACTAGTATGGTGACATAGTATATGGTAGCTATGCCGTCTATGATTGATATTTATGATGCTATTCGTTTTTGAAACATATAAGCACTAGTAATAATATCAAATGATTTCTCTTTATACGTATCAAGCATATTTGGCTATTATAAGGTAAAACTCTATCCTCCGGCTTGCGTTGCATTGTGTGATGGGACCTGAGTCTTATAATGGCTTCATTCTTTCTAAAAGCATTGCGTTGTCTTAAAAAGAATTTACTTTGTTTTAAATGCACTAGCAATCACTGGAGTAAACCCGTTCCGCGAAAGTGACGTGGTCCTATGATTTGCTATTACTGTTGTTTAACTGTTAAATAGATTCCTCATACCAGTCCCCATGACTGACTCGTTGTTTGTTTCACTTTGCAAACGCGGGTGCCCTTATTTTCACACGGGCAGCCTATTACACAGGTGACAGGTGGTTTTTGGTTCTGCACTGCTGCATAGCATGCACTTTTGGCTCATGGCGAGGCTGACTTCATAGAGATGACTTAGATATTTTCCGCCATTACTGTGTTTATATTATGATTCCGCCACTGGCGATGCAGACTGATTTACTTTCTGTATTTCTCACTATATGTATATGTATTCCGCCTTCGGCGATGTAGACTGATACTCTTATTATGTCACTGCATGTATGTATTCCGCCTCTGGCGATGATGACCGATCACTTCCCTTTCTTTTTACTAAGTATATCCCACGTTATGCTATTCTGATATTCCTACATGTTGTGATTCCGCTGTCATATCCATGTAAAATTATTTTATTTATTGTTTCTGCTATTATCTGTACTCTGCTATGATGATTAATGTGTTATTTCCTAATGATTATCCTTAATACCGCCCCTCGGATTTTGGGATCGTCACAAGTAATATGCTATAAATAAACATTTATATGAATTTCTCCTTGGTGTGTAAAAACCAGACTATCAATCCATTTTCTAATTTGTGAAATGTGTTAAAATCTTATGATGTATTATGATTTGTTGATTGATAGCTATTGGGATTTGAGATTATATGATTGCGTCACTTAAATTGAATTTATAATTATAGTCCAAATCCACTACTGTTTTTGTGCTTCATTTTTGAAAACTCTTTTGACAATAACTGGAAATCGTTATTTTAAAACTCTCCCTATTTTTATAAATTTCATCGTAAATCCATCATTCTCTACAATGTGGAATTTGCTTCCAGTTCCTAGAATATTATGATTTTTGTTTGACTGATTGAGACTTATGATGACCGTTCTTCCTCTTAAGCTGATATTATATTTTTAGTCATTTTTCATTTATATTTTAGTTTTTGTACCCTTTTGATGATAACAAAAGGGGGAGAATGGGTTGAGATTTTGATTTGTAAGTGAATATTTTATAAATATTTTAATATTGAAAATTTCATACAAATTTTCATGCACAATTATAAGGGGAGTTTCTCTTGTAGGAGGAGCATTCAAATAGGGGGAGTTCTGTTGTAGGGGGAGCATTCAAATAGGGGGAGTTTCAATATTCACTGTCAAACACATTTATTACATTCAAAATTTTAATATTTGTTTGTCATCATCAAAAGGGGGAGATTGTTGTATATAACGTTGTTGTATATAACAATTATATGATTTTTGTTTGATGATTACAAACAAATATATATTATTTTAAATGTGTTTGTAGCTGTATTGTTTCATATATACATCACAGACAAGAATATAATATTTTACGACTGTACAAGAATTCAAATATTCAAGTAGTATTTTATTTGAATATAATATTTTATTTCAACATTTAAACATTACAAATTTTATAACTCCTCTATTTGTACATTTTCAGTAATACAACACATTTCACACTACACTTATTATATACATACCAATTCCTTAATACAGAATCTCTCATTCACTCGTATACAGTTTTAGTTATACGATCATTCATATTCATCTATGTTTAGTCTCTCTCTCTCTCACATACACTGACACTATTACTCAAGTCTTTTGTCTTCATAGCTCACAATCAGTCCAGTCATCAACTGCTTACCTATCACATACAGAAACACACACAGTATCTGGAACAGAAATAATATTCTAAATTCTTGCGGATATAATTTTTATTTTAAAAATTTATTTGCCTCATAATTTCGGTGTGTTTCTCATTATTTTTCATGACTTGAACTGATTTATATATCCATCCATCTGTGTCCAGACAGCTTATGATATTCACGGTGATTGTAACACCCCACCTTCGCTAGGGTCACCTACAAAGGGAATGCACTAGTTTTGGAGGAGCGTTATCGAGGTAAACAAACACAGAAATATTACAAGACAGAACATAGATAAAACAGCGGAAGAATCAAAAGAAAATTTTCGTTACTTTCAAGTAGAGTCAAAACCTTTTACATCAAATAGCCATGGTCATTATTTTTCATTACAACAAATTCTGTCTTGCATAAATAAAGAAGCATAAACATAAAACATCAAAAGTAGCTTAATTCCCCAAAGGCAGTAGAAATGCAGCCATAGCATAGTCTCAAGATCAAACCGTACATGAGTTGAACCGAAAGAAAGCGAAATCCAAGCTAAGTGCTAGAGTTTCCTCCCTGAGAACCTAGGGGGGAAACGGAAGAGAAAGAGGCGAAAGAAAACGAGTCAGTCATAAAGACTGGTAAGTCCTAGTGACTTTCAGCATAAAAACAGGTAAAGGTAACATGACATGTAAAAACGGAAAGTAAACATACGGATGATGACAAGATGGGCAAGATAGACTAAGATAACATGATAAATAAAGTATAACATCACATATTCAAGGTTCTCTACATCAACTGTACTAGAATCCCAAACCCATGTCTTATATTAATCATGAAATGATTTCTTGGCCCAATATCATGAAATGACCCATTACTAGGTCCAACGAAACGATCCACTAGTCGATCGGCTCCCTACAAGTTCTAGCTCGTCATGTATCTGTGTCATACGGCCCTATCACGAATGTAGTCACCTGTGCTAGGTCCACCATAGGGTGTATCAAGCCCTATGGTGCCAACCACCGACACGAATCAAGAATGCACAGATAAACCTACTGATGCCCAACGCCTGCTTTTTCAACTCCGGACCACGTGCACGACCATAGCCTGCCTGAACTTACACTGGCGCACCAACACAGCCGTCGTTCTGGTCGCTTACAATCAGCCCAGTAATCGTGCTCGACCCTGCCAAGTCCCAGGGTACCATGATACATCTAGTGGGTTACTGCTGAAATGGACCGCGTAACTAGGGTTTCCGTCTAATAGGTTAAGTGTTGTCATTCAAGTTCATGACTTAACCCCTCCTACGAATCATGTATCAAGTTGGTTAAGTGTTGTCCTACATGTTCATGACTTAACCCGCCTACGAATCATGTATCAAGTTGGTTAAGTGTTGTCATTCAAGTTCGTGACTTAACCCGCATACGAATCATGTATCAAGTTGGTTAAGTGTGGTCTTTCATGTTCATGACTTAACCCTATCATGTGGCATTAATTCATTAATGCACCCCAACCTCTCACATCAGACCTGTTGTTGTGGTCATTGGATATGCCGGGCGGTTCCGGGCAGAATTACACCACAACTCAGTGTGACCTCGGGTTTTCTAGTGCGATATGACCAACTACCCACATTGGATCTTATTGTTTGCAGTAACTGGATTTGCCGGGCTGTTCCGGGCAGAATTACACTACAAACTCAACCCAACCTCGAGTTGGCCATTTTCAAGTTCATTCTAGTGTCATGTCCATGTTCAAGATTCATATCAAGTTCGTGTCAAGTTTTCAAGGCAAATTTCATGCCCACATCCAGATTCAAGCTATAACAATGTTCATGTTTCAAGATTCATGTCAAGTTTCATGGCGAGTTTCCTATAATTACCAGTTTTTCCCAACGTTACCCCGTCTAAATATTAGGCTAACAATCTTAGCCTAATTTTCCGTCCACATGATTTTTGGCATATAATATTAGGCTAAAAACTTAGCCTAATTTAACGCACAGAAAATTGGCATAAAGCAACTCATTAACATAAACACAACATAGGTGTAAACTTGGCATTTTCGGCATAGTCAATATGAACATCATAGGTGTGAACTTGCAAAATAGTCAACATGAATATCGTAGGTGTGAATCTTGCAACGTAGACTAAATTAACATACATATATGTGAACTTGCAACATAGACTAAATCAACTTACATATATGTGAACTTGCAAATCAATCACGAGCATATGAATAAGTGTGAACTTGAAATATGACATAGGTTTAACATATACACATAAACATGTAGATCTAACATTTGGTCACATATGTGATATGATTTTACAACCTAAAACTTGCATAACATGATAAACTATCCAACTAGTCATAACGGGTTATACTTCAAGTTCATATACACATGATTTAACTCCCAATTCAACATGATAATAAAATAGAACCAGAGGCATAGATCAATATCATTCAATGCCACATATAACATAACCAACATTATTCTATTACCAATCTATTTTTAAGGCATGACATAACTGAATAAATTGATTAAAACATCGCAGGCATATAGATCTGATAACATTATTGATCATGAAAAGATTTGAATAATAATCTAGTTTCAAGAACAAGGATAGATCTAATTTAAATAGAAAAATCCCCAAAATCAAGATCCAAGGACAAATAAAGAAAAGGTCTGAATAGAATATCAAACTTAGATCCGATTTCAAAGTTATAATCCTCGGCAATAACCTCATGGTCATGAATCTTAGGTAATTAGTCACAATTGTCCTTGTCATAGTCATAGGCAATAGTCTTATGTTCATAGTCATAGGCATAAGCATAGTCTTATGTTCACAGTCATAGGCATAGGCATAGTTTTATGTTTACCATCATAGTCATAGGCATAGTCATGGTCTTATGTTCACAGTCATAGGCGTAGTCATAGTCTTATGCCATTAACAATATTTTCAACGTCGTAGGCAATATTCCTAATAGTCAAGATCCAAGAAGAAAACAAGAATAGATATGAATCATACATAGATCAATTCCAATTTAACATGCCCATATTAAATTTATAGTTTTTATCTAAAAGTAACTGGAACTTACAGATCGTGGTCTAAGAAATTTAGATGCAGAAGTCAAGTCTAGAAATTGGTCGTTGAATTGTTGAATCGTTGAATCTTGCTTTGATTGTAGAAGCAAATCCCCAATTCCTAGCCGTAGTCTTCAAGAAATAATCTTCGCGTTTTAATTTAATTTAATTTAATTTAGAGAAAGAAGAAGAAGCCATGATCATCAAGAGTTTGAGCAGCATAAGGTTAGAGAAGAATGGTGTAAAGAGAATGAGGCTAGGGGGCTGTTTATATAGGGTTTCAAACTAATTGGAGCCGTCGAGGAAGCTAGAGTTAATCAAGGCCATCCGTCTCAAGAGAAGCCAATCAGAAAGTGACAAGTTAACCCTAGTAACACAGCAGAGCTCAGAAATTCGACTAGAACCCGACCAGGCCAGCCAGGGCCAAACCAGAAAGCTGTGCAGGTCTGCTGCTCGGCCGGGGCGCACCTGGCAAGTGCGCCAATGCAAAATTGCATGGGCGCACTTCCCAAGTGCGCCAGTGCAATTTTGTTCTGGCGCAATTCCCAAGTGCGCCAGTGCATTCTGGCCCGTTTCTGGTTTTTATGCCTAACTTCGTTCGTCCATATCTTCTTCGTACGGTATCTGTTTTACACAAACTCGGACTCTATTTCAAGCAGAATTCCGAGATGAACGCAATGGCGTAACCCATTTCCCTTGATTCTTATTTTATAAATTAATTCTGCCTTGATTTATGGTTTTAACATGTTATCAAAATTCGGGTTGTTACATTCTTCCTTCCTTAAAGGATTTCGTCCCCGAAATCTTCAAGTTAAGAAGAATGCATCCTATCATCCAATCATCCATCTACTCAAAACATCATCCACAAGCAACCATTGTCCTTAAAAGATTTCTAATGCTATATGAACATATGCAGAAAGTGTGTGTATATGTTCCTTATCTAATGCAAATGATCAGGCCTGATTGATCTTCTTAATGCAAAATATGTTTAGTGCCATGAATCCAAAATGTATGCAGATAGTCCTAGTCACCTAAACGCTATATGTGTGCACAAACATCCATTCGTATGAAACATTCACATGATAATACATTCAATTTCATCCATAAACAAGTATAAACACTCATGCATATGCAATATGAAAATGTGTCTGAGGCGATCTTAGTGCCTAATGTATGTTATGCAACCACGAGCAACCACTTGCGACCAATTGCAACCATTTGCAAACATCAACCATAACATGTTTCAATCACATATTTACATCCAAAAGGGTTCTACCTAAGGTTCTCAAGATAGGATTGAGAAGATAAGCAAGATAAAACAAAGCTTCTAGGAGAAGAAGTTAAAGATGTACCACTAGAAGGTCCTGCTTGTGGGGCTTGCCCTTGCTTCTTAGTGCAGTTCTTGCTGATATGTCTAGTATCACCACACTGAAAGCATGCTCCCATCTTCTTCTTTCTACAATCCTGGACTATATGCCCAACTATACCACAGAAGTTGCACTTCCTCTTATCACGTGACTTGTTATTATTGTTGTCGTTGTTCTCGCCTCCCTTCTAGAAGTCTTTCTTCTTGTTCTGAGACTCATCCGCCTTAACTTATCACTCATACCTTTCCTATGTAACATGTTAACAAGCCTCACAGAAACTATCTCCATCGTACGGAAAATCCTCTACGAAGCTAGAAAGAAGATTAGTCGTAGGTAAAAATTACTGCGACTACAGATGGAGAAAAGAAGGGAAAAGAGATTCAAACGAGGAAACAAAGGATCGTGCTAATGGCTTTTGGGGAATGGCCTTTAAATAAAACAAGACTTTTCTTGAAAAATGCTTCTTTGTAAACGGTTTTTGAAAATAATTTTAGAAGGTTTTTAAAAACTTTTTCCCAGTCTGGTAACCTTCTGCTCTGATACCAAATGTAACACCCCACCTCCGCTAGGGTCACTCACAAAGGGAATGCACTAGTTTTGGAGGAGCGTTATCGAGGTAAACAAATACAGAAATATTACAAGATAAAACAGCGGAAGAATCAAAAGAAAATTTTCATTACTTTCAAGAAGAGTCAAAACCTTTTACATCAAATAGCCAAGGTCATTATTTTCCATTACAAAAAATTCTATCTTGCATAAATAAAGAAGCGTAAACTTAAAACATCAAAAGTAGCTTAATTCCCCAAAGTCAGCAGAAATGCAGCCATAGCATAGTCTCAAGATCAAACCGTACATGAGTTGAACCGAAAGCAAGAGAAATCCAAGCTAAGTGCTAGAGTTTCCTCCCTGAGAACCTGGGGGGGGGAAACGGAAGAGAAAGAGGTGAAAGAAAACGGGTCAGTCATAAAGACTGGTAAGTCCTAGTGACTTTCAGCATAAAAACAGGTAAAGGTAACATGACATGTAAAAACTGAAAGTAAACATACGGATGATGACAAGATGGGTAAGATAGATTAAGATAACATGATAAATCAAGTATAGCATCACATATTCAAGGTTCTCTGCATCAACTGTACTAGAATCCCAAACCCATGTCTTATATTAATCATGAAATGATTTCTTGGCCCAATATCAGGAAATGACCCATTATTAGGTCCAACGAAACAATCCACTAGTCGATCGGCTCCCTATAAGTTCTAGCTCGTCATGTGTCTGTGTCATACGGCCCTATCACGAATGTAGTCACTTGTGCTAGGTCCACCATAGGGTGTATCAAGCCCTACGGTGCAAACCACCGACACGAATCAAGAATGCACAGATTAACCTACTGATGCCCAATGCCTGATTTTTCAACTCCGGACCACGTGCACGACCATAGCCCACGTGAACCAACACTGGCGCACCAACACAGCCGTCGTTCTGGTCGCTTACAATCAGCCCAGTAATCGTGCCCCACCCTGCCTAGTCCCAGGGTACCATGATACATCTAGTGGGTTACTGCTGAAATGGACCGCATAACTAGGGTTTCTGTCTAATAGGTTAAGTGTTGTCATTCAAGTTCGTGAGTTAACCCCTCCTACGAATCATGTATCAAGTTGGTTAAGTGTTGTCTTACATGTTCATGACTTAACCTGCCTACGAATCATGTATCAAGTAGGCTAAGTGTTGTCATTCAAGTTCGTGACTTAACCCGCCTATGAATCATGTATCAAGTTGGTTAAGTGTTGTCTTTCATGTTCATGACTTAACCCTATCATGTGGAATTAATTCATTAATGCAGCCCAACCTCTCACATCAGACCTGTTGTTGTGGTCACTGGATATGCCGGGCGGTTCCGGGCAGAATTACACCATAACTCAGTCTGACCTCGGGTTTTCAAGTGCGATATGACCAACTACACACATTGGATCCTATTGTTTGCAGTAACTGGATTTGCCGGGCAGTTCCGGGCAGAATTACACTGCAAACTCAACCCAACCTCGAGTTGGCCATTTTCAAGTTCATTCTAGTGTCATGTCCATGTTCAAGATTCATATCAAGTTCGTGTCAAGTTTTCAAGGCAAATTTCATGCCCACATCCAGATTCAAGCTATAACAATGTTCTTGTTTCAAGATTCATGTCAAGTTTCATGGCGAGTTTCCTATAATTACCAATTTTTCCCAACGTTACCCTGTCTAAATATTAGGCTAACAATCTTAGCCTAATTTTCCGTCCGCATGATTTTTGGCATATAATATTAGGCTAAAAACTTAGCCTAATTTAACGCACAGAAAATTGGCATAAAGCAACTCATTAACATAAACATGAAATAGGTGTAAACTTGGCATTTTCGGCATAGTCAATATGAACATCATAGGTGTGAACTTGCAAAATAGTCAACATGAATATCTTAGGTGTGAATCTTGCAACGTAGACTAAATCAACATACATATATGTGAACTTGCAACATAGACTAAATCAACTTACATATATGTGAACTTGCAAATCAATCACGAGTATATGAATAAGTGTGAACTTGAAATATGACATAGGTTTAACATATACACATAAACATGTAGATCTAACATTTGGTCACATATGTGATATGATTTTACAACCTAAAACTTGCATAACATGATAAACTACCCAACTTATCATAACGGGTTATACTTCAAGTTCATATACACATGAATTAACTCCCAATTCAACATGATAATAAAATAGAACCACATGCATAGATCAATATCATTCAATCCCACATATAACATAATCAACAATATTCTATTATCAATCTATTTTTAAGGCATGACATAACTAAATAAATTGATTAAAACATCGCAGGCATATAGATCTGATAACATTATTGATCATGAAAAGATTTGAATAATAATCTAGTTTCAAGAACAAGGATGGATCTAATTTAAATAGAAAAATCCCCAAAATCAAGTTCCAAGGACAAATAAAGAAAAGTTCTGAATAGAAAATCAAACTTAGGTCAGATTTCAAAGTTATAATCCTAGGCAATAACCTCATGGTCATGAATCTTAGGTAATTAGTCACAATTGTACTTGTCATAGTCATAGGCAATAGTCTTATGTTCATAGTCATAGGCATAGGCATAGTCTTATGTTCACAGTCATAGGCATAGGCATAGTTTTATGTTTACCGTCATAGTCATAGGCATAGTCATGGTCTTATGTTCACAGTCAAAGGCGTAGTCATAGTCTTATGCCATTACCAATAGTTTCAACGTCGTAGGCAATATTCCCAATAGTCAAGATCCAATAAGAAAACAAGAATAGATATGAATCATACATAGATCAATTCCAATTTAACATGCCCATATTAAATTTATTGTTTTTATCTAAAAGTAACTGGAACTTACAGATCATGGTCTAAGAAATTTAGATGCAGAAGTCAAGTCTAGAAATTGGTCGTTGAATTGTTGAATCGCTGAATCTTGATTTGATTGTAGAAGAAAATCCCCAATTCCTAGCCGTAGTCTTCAACAAATAATCTTCGCGTTTTAATTTAATTTGATTTAATTTAGAGAAAGAAGAAGAAGCCATGATCATCAAGAGTTTGAGCAGCATAAGGTTAGAGAAGAATGGTGTAAAGAGAATGAGGCTAGGGGGCTGTTTATATAGGGTTTCAAACTAATTAGAGTCGTCGATGAAGCTAGAGTTAATCAAGGCCATCCATCTCAAGAGAAGCCAATCAGAAGGTGACAAGTTAGCCCTAGTGACACAGCAGAGCTCAGAAATCCGACCAGAACCCGACCAGGCCAGCCAGGGCCAAACCAGAAAGCTGTGCAAGTCTGCTGCTCGGCCTGGGCGCACCTGGCAAGTGCACCAATGCAAAATTGCATGGGCGCACTTCCCAAGTGCGCCAGTGCAATTTTGTTCTGGCGCACTTCCCAAGTGCGCCAGTGCATTCTGGCCCATTTCTGGTTTTTCTTCCTAACTTCGTTCGTCCATATCTTCTTCGTACGGTATCCGTTTTACGCAAACTCGAACTCTATTTCAAGCAGAATTCCGAGACGAACGCAATGGCATAACCCGTTTCCCTTGATTCTTATTTTAAAAATTAATTCTGCCTTGATTTATGGTTTTAACATGTTATTAAAATTCGGGTTGTTACAGTGATACTCTGTAAATACCACAAGGCAGACAGTATATTTCTAATGCTCTATGATCTGCCTCAACATACCACATTGGTTTGCTGATCAAAACCAGCTGATTCTGAAGAGCCACAACACAGTGCAGCAGTCTATTGATAAATATTCATGTCTTTGTCATTCGAATAGCCATATATATATATATACACACACACATATGTATACATGTCAAGACAGTACAAAATGGCTCAAAGCAGATTCACAAGGCAAAGCAAAACACAAATGTGTACACAAACATTCATATAAAGTAATGTAGCATGGCAAGGCAGCATGAATCTTTCTGATGGCCTGAAATGTGTACAAGGGAAAAACATTTACATGTATGAAGTAATACTAGAATACACATCAGCATGAACAAGTCAAACATGGGAGCCAATACTGTGTGGATCAAGTGGGAAAGTGGTCGAGACAGTGGTGAAATTAGCACCAAGTTCACACAGCAAATAAACATTGCAGCATAGATGAACAAGGCAAATATTACTCAAAAGATTCATGCAAGTTATTCGAGGGAACAACTTCACACATGAGCATTTCATATCTATGTTTCCAGTTTTACATAGATGTATTGCATTCAGGATGTTAATGGATTAATGAAAGTCAAGTGATCAATCACTTCATGAATACAAAAGCATGGATGGACAAGCTTTTATAGTGCAGAGGAACTCAAGCCAATATATAGCACATACTCACACACAAGCAGCTTATAACATGGATGCACAAACACTAGTGGTTCATCACAAAGACCCATGGTTCAGGTAAGTATAGCAAGGGTTACATGACAATGTGGACTCAAATGTAAGCATCTCAGAAAAAGTTTGGTGCTGCAGTTTATTCGAATACAGAGCAGCAGGGTCGAATACAAGTAAATGAGTTTGACATCAAGTATCATCAAATGGTTTGCAACATTCAATCATCATTTCAGACTTGGGATGGGGAAAACTATACCATCATTTGTATTTGGCAAACAAATATTTCAGCATGCAAGAATAATCAAGACTGGAAATCATATATGGAAAGGAGTCATGCTTGGGATCAAAATCAATCATGGGTATCCATATATACACGGGGGCAATTTTTTAAATTAAGCAAGCATGTTTTGAGCAAGAAATCACACTACATTTCCAGGAAATCAGTATGTACATTTGGCAATGAATATGTTCTCCAAAAATGGGTATGCAATTAATCTTCCAGATTTTCAAAGAGGGATATAAATTAGGCCAGGTGCATTCAAGCTAATTACAAAAATATGTTTGGCAAGAATTAATTTTGGTTTCCTGTTTTCAATCCACAAATTTGAAGAAAGAATTTCAATTTTGATTCTTGGTGAAGCAGACAACAATTTAATGGTGGATAAATTGTTTGGCAAGTATGAAATCTTGGCATGAATTAATTCCAGAAATTCAGTAATTTATTTTTGGCAACAGTTTTAAAAAGTGATAGAATTTATTTCCAGTTTCCTCGGCCAACTTTATCAAGGCAGCAATTCAAAAATCAAACATTGAAGATCGAAGACAAGTCTGGACTCATCACAACAATCACACAAGTATTCAAAGCTAAGGAACTCAAAAGGGGGAAGCAACAGCAAATCAGTCAAGCTAGTATGTTGAAATCAGAGAATTTTTTGGGTTTGAAATCCCTGTATAAACACCCTTTCATCATCAGCTACAGGTGTCAAAAACATAATCCACAAAATCAAAGAGCAAAATTTAATCAATTCAAGAACACAGACATCATCAAGTTCGAGCATCAGAGATTATCTTCCAGAATAACATCATCAATTGAGATTTGATTTGGGGAAATTCAAAGAAGCCATAAGTTTCCAGCCGCCATTTTAATTTCTCCACAGAGCAAAGTGATCGGGCAAATGAATTAGCTATGGGTCGGCCTACTTACTCATGGCTAAGCTTTTATTTTTTATAAAGGGCTAGGGTGTTTTTAGTTTATTGTTTTGTTGTTTAAATTCCTTTATAATCATCTGAAAAGTTTCTAGAGTCTGTAAAATTCTAGGGAATCCAGTTAGGGTGTTAACTGGCAGTTTACTAGATTCTATAAAAACTAGGGTTTACTGGCTATGGAGTTGTAACTAGTGGAAATCTGATCTAGGGGATATAGACCAGTCTATGGTTTTGAGCGTAGGATTAGAATAAGAGCGAGGGGTTTGTGAGTTTACATGGTCTTGTAAGCGGGATTTGTTCTATTACCTAGTAAAAACCTTAGGAATGCAGCAGTAGGTAGGATTTTGCCGAAGCTAGGTATATCTTGTGTCATTTACCTTTTTGCATTTATTTTCTGCAGCATTTTTGTGATCTGATATTTTTAATATCTCTCTTAATTTTCAATAAACCCTATTCACCCCTCTCCCCCCTCCCCCCCCCCCTCTAGGGTTAATCTAGATCCAACAAAAAATACGTGAATTTTCCCATCTCTTCTTATTTGGTTTATTTATTTTCCTTATAGATTTCAATTAATGCCTTTTTATACAAAAAGGAAAATATTACAATAATCAAGAAAAACCACAAACAATGCCAAATGCAATAGGATTATTAATTATTTTAACTAACGCTGCACAATTACATTTCAAGACCCAATACTATGAATCTGGAATAATCCTCGCTATGTAATTAATCCTCAATTCAGGAAATAACCCTTGCTATGCAATTAACTATCGTCACGGGTTCCTGTGGTTAATGATATCTCACATCAGTTGTACATCGACTGTTGAAAAGTGCAAACTTCCGTCGAATAAGGAAATTGACCTCGCAGCATTAACTTACTAAGTCTAATTCTTATACATAATTATATTAATTCTAGATTAACTAGAAATAAATAAGAAAAACCTATAACTTCCTATCCTAGGATGTTTATTTACTAATACCCATATTGTATTTGGTATTTACTACACTAGTCAATCCCTATAAATTTCCTTTTCTATTCCTTTAATTATTATTAATTAGGTTACCTGTCACTAATGATCCTAATGGTTATGCTTCCTAATACATCAATTAACCTATTTAATATCATTTACGACACTAACAGTCGTATTTTCCTAAGGCATTCATTATCCTATTAAATGTCATTTATATCAGTCTCATTTAAATTTTAACTTTATTATTGTACCTTCCAAATATTACCACAAATTTAATTCCATTTAATTCCTATGTGAATGTATGTATGTGTGTGTGTGTGTGTATATATAAGTTTGCTATTTGTTTATTCCCTAGTTGGAGTTACAAATCTCTATTCCTACATACCAATTTTTATTGTAATCATTTAGGCATATTTATCCTATTCAACTAATTCCCTAAAACAAATATGGTTACAATACTTATTACCCTATTTGTGACCTTTTTATTTCAGTAACAATTCATATATTGATTGTTACAACGGTTATAAACATTTAATTTTCATTCATTTTGGGAATTATTACCGTACATTTATTCCCATGAAATGCAAACACTCAACATTCAAACACACAGACATTTATATAATAAAATAGCACCATTTGCGTAGATTTGGACGGATAAGATTAATATGTATATTTTTATTTATCTTGAAACGCGAAGTTAATGTAGTTGCTAATTTATATTTTCTTATTATTCATTATTTATGTTCTAGTCTAAACTAGCGACCAAAACAACCATTTTTATGTTTAATCTTGTTTTAAAATTCAAAATCTTATATAAGGTTATTTACTGTAATTATTGTAAATTTTGCCCAAACTATTAAAAGGGGGTAAGTTGACATTATTCCAAATCACAAGAAAATAAGTTAATATTTTGTATTTAGACTCTAGAACTTAGGCATGGTTTTTTTTTTCCTTTTTTTCATTGTAAGGGGTGGGTTTTGCTACCTGTCAGGCATGTTGACAACTCTTTTTTAAGTGTGGAATAAAATTACATAAGTGTTCTTCTCTTTGTGAGGATCACTCATTTTCTCAAATAGCTGTTGCAAACTACGTAAAAAAATACGTGAATTTTCCCATCTCTTCTTATTTGGTTTTTTTTTTATAGATTTCATTTTACGCCTTTTTATACAAAAAGGAAAAAATTACAATAATCAAGTAAAACCACAAACAATACCAAACTCAATAGGATTATTAATTATATTAACTAATACCGCACAACTACAATTCAACGCCAAATTCTATGAATCTGGAATAAAACTACAAATCTAACAATGGTTTTTGGGACTGATTCCCAAATCCAAGGTGTTTATAATAACCATAATAAATCTAAAATACAATTGTGGGTTATACAATGATATTTATTTAAAATGTCCTACATATCTATATCCAAACTCAAACAAAATATTTCAGATTTGATAAGAACAAATAATCTGATAAAATTTTAGGCATATAATTCTTCACTCAAACGAATTTTAAAAGTTTACTATGCACAATGTATTTAATTTCTCACCCACCAGAAACTATCCAAATCCAAATCTGACACGGCTTTGGGGCCTAAAATTCCTAAACCTCACAGATCTACAATTTGTATCAAAAAGGGGATTGAAAAACAAAGGCTTAGATTTGTAGATCTGGAAAAGAAATAGGAAATGAAGAAGGAAATTCAATAATTTAGGTTACTTAAGCGAAGAACCGTTTTTTTTTCATAAATCTAAATTTAATCTCTCAAATTTGATTTGTATATGTTTGTAATTTGTGTTTTGGAAGAGATTGGACATTAGAAATGGCAGAGCTTCACTGCTGCCTTCATAAAATATATATAAGAGAAGGGGGTCTAGCCCATTATTTATAGGCATAGAAATGACACTTGACCATTAGATTTTATATAATAAACATCTGCCCTCTAATATAATAAAACATACATAAAAACACAGCAGCCGCCTATTGTAATCGACTAAGTGGTCAATCAAGCGGTCGACTGCACTGGCCGACCAGGCTGTAGGCGTGGGCTAATATATTTATTACCATATATTGAAGATTCTGTTTCATTTATTTTCCGTCCTTTTTCGTATTTCGTTCGTAACTTTTCCTATGGACTCCACTCGCGAAGTACCAAACATTGAAGTTGAATAGAATTCCGACATGAATGCAATGGTGCAAGTTTCTTGGTTAAATTCCATCATTTACAAAAAAATCCATTTTATGAACTTAATTAAATAACTAAATTAATTATTGTCAAATTTCCAAGTTGTTACACATGGTCGATCCGACCAGTTTCTTCTGTTCGAACAGCCCGCGTACCGAACCAGAGCTCCTAGAGATTTTTAGGCCTCTTGTATGGGTGTCGCTGCCTTGGCTGCTCTTGACTCCTTCTAGACAACAAAGACCCCTTTGTTGCTTTATAACTTGGTGGAGAAGGAGTTCTTTGTCTCCTGAACTCTTCCCATTACTTCTCCATCTTGTCCATATCCTGCCTCATTGTGGCATTTTCATGCCTCTAAGCGTTTAAAGTTTATGTTGCTTCATCCAACCAGTTCGGGAGCAACATGAAGTCATCTCGTGTGGCGAAGGCTACTATAGGATCCCTATCGGTAGGAGCACGACAAGTGGTGGCGGCCTCCTGTTGTCGGTTTGATACCGACCCGAGAGGTGGAGCAGATTGTGTAGGTTGGCTTGCTTCCTGTTGGTCACGGTTAGTGGAGGGTCTGGATGAAGCCCTAACTTCTTTGGATCTTGTTGACACCATTTTTCTTGCTCGAGTTGATGTAAATGTTGAAAATGTGGGAAAAATATGGTTTTTTCTTTGAAGTTGGTGATTCAAAAAGCAGATTAAAAATACATTACTGTTGAGAAATTAAGAGTTCTTAGAGAATGCACCAAGTGTTGATGCCAAAAAGTGGCACACAAACACCCATATAGAGAAGTGGAGAATAAAATAAAGAAAAGTAAATTAAAACGAGGAAAATAACGAGCACACACGAATCTATAGTGGTTTGGCGTTAACGAGCCTACGTTCACTTTATAATTTCTTATATAACTTGAAGAAATTGATTACAATGGTGGATAATCTCAGTAACTCGTGTACAATGCAGTAGTGCAGAGTATATAGGAGAAAAAAAGTGCCAAAAGTCCTTATCTTGTTGTCCAAGATGGCTATTTATAGGTTGAAAAGTGACCAATAAGACCTCTCCACGTGGCCTCCGATCCGGCATAGTAAGAGGATGGTTGAGCAAGTCTTCCGTTTGTGCAACACATCTCGATTTGGCCTGAACAAACAGATGTATAACCCAATACGATATTTTTGCTTAGTGGGATAGCCACGTCAACGCAATGAACCAGGTCTACAGAGAATATATCAGTTTGAAGAAGTAGCAGGCAGAGCGATTTCTCAGGAGGGATATTTGATGGGTTCGACATTGCTTGGATCGGCAATATCAAATCGAAGTGTATCGACTCGAGGTTTTCCCCTCTATGGCTTGGTCGAACCGAAGCATTATCAAGCTTAACTTGGATGGTACTACCTAGGTCCTACCTTATCGAGTCGAATACGAAGTTGAGACAAATCTTCCCAAAGGCCCATCTTTAACGACCCAAGAACAGGTCGAAGCGAGAGCAGAGTTATGCCATGACTGCTTTGCTTGAAATTATGATCATCCAAACGTGCTTCATTCTAGTTTAAAATACTATGACTATGAAGCCTCGTGACCTTGACGACCTTGCCAAAAGGCAGGCCAACACACTTACTAATTGTATAAGTCTCTGGTTCAACCCGATGATATTTGTCTATTAACACTTTGCTCTAGCTACAGACTCCAATTTTAATTTGACTTAAAAATTACATTAGTACTCATCTTTTATAACAAAAGAGATGAATCATCACTTGAGTAGGTGTCACTTGACGTGTATCTAACCACCGCAGTAAAAATGGTTGATATACTAAGTACTTGCCCATTGCCTAATTTCAGTTTATATTCTTAAGTTTAACGGCACTTTCAAGTTTCGAGGACCACTTTACATCCTTATCCTAATACTGTTACTAATTACATATAGAAATTTTAAAGTGTCTTGTTCAATCTGAAGATATTTGTCTATTAGTACTTTGCTCTAACTACATACTCTAATTTTAAGTTGACTTAAAAATTACATTGGTGACGCTCTTCTATAACAAAGTGACGAATCATCTCTTGAGTAGTGTGTCACTTAACGTGTATCTAACTACTGTAGTAAAAATGGTTTATATACTAAGGGCCCGTTCCCGGTCAAAAAATACTCTGTTACCGTTGTGTTCGCATCAGAAGCTTGAATGCGTTTTACCACGCTCAACGACAGCAAAGAGAACGTGAGAAATTGATCTGGGACGCGTCGGACGCGTTCGACGCAAAGCCATTAAAATGTCTGATCCTATTAATTAATGAAACCACATATAGCTTAGTTGGTTCATGCTCATGCTTCCCTGTAGACTGACCAGGGATGAATTCCTGCCTTCATCACATTTTTAATATTTTTGCTGTTATAATTTATTCGTCTATTTCATTGCATATTTTATCCGTCTATTATAATTTATCTGTCTGTTTTTGCTATTATAATTTTTGCTGTTATAATACATCCATGCGTCAGTTTCACCAAAATTTATGCACATTTTCCAAACAAAATAAATAAACTCAAAATAAATGGTATTTAATTAACTTAAAACGAATAAATTAACAACTCCGTTCAAATACCACGCTCTAATACTCTGTTCGTAGTAAAAAAACGCATTTCTCGTTCATAACAGCATTTCTCGTTCATAACAGTGCCACGTTCAAATGCCCCGTTACCGTCCGTCAAAAATGCACCTTAAGTAGTTGCCCATTGCCAAATTTTAGTTTACATTCTTACACACTCTCGAGTAAGAGGACCACTTTACATCTTTATCTTAAGATCCTTTATATATTGTGACTAAGCTATACACCATACAGAAGACTCATGCTGAGTTATTCTATGAGTGCTCCAAAAAATCATAAGTGGATAACTACTAGGTATTCCCAATGTCACGACTGACTCAATAAAATCATAAGTGGATATTAATACAGGAATAAAGAATGAGCAAGGCTTTGAATCAAGTTAGCAGTTTTTCAGCTGGATTGCAGAAATGATTATTCACTATTACACACTTAATAAAATTAGAGGATTGCCAAATGGTAGTTATGTAGACAACCAGACTTACGGTGCATGCAACATGATAAACTATGTTGTATGACTAGTTGATTATTTTTGACAAAATCTTTTGTGAATTGTAATATTAACATTGCATGTAACTCTTGTGCGTAATCATTTTGACTTTTTATTTAAGAACAAAAATAATAGTAAAGTAAAAACATGTATGCTATTATTCTATGTGGTGGTCTTGCATCACGTTGTTATCATTGTTTTGGTTGGATGATATTTCCCCCAGTAGGCTTTCTGTTTAGCCCAAAAAATACAACTTTTCCTTTGACTATCAATTACTCAACTGAGCATGTTAAGGTCACTTAAGAGTAGGAAACCGCTAAGTACTGTATTAGAAGAATAAAAATGAACAAAGACATGTATTATGCAAGGAGTTATCAATTAGTATTCATTATTTTTTCTTTTAGGCATAGTTTTGTTTTGTATATATATATATATATATATATATATATATATATATATATATATATATATATATATATATATATATATATATATATATATATATATATATATATACTAATAACAGAGTTTATAATTGTCTAATTTTGATCATTCAAGTGGTATATTTGAGTCTTTGACTGTTGTACTTTTTTAATGCAACAAATAACTTCTATATTGGTTAAATTCTGAAATGTAATTCTGAATTGTTTTGATTACCATCACTGAATAATGTTAAATGCAAGATAATACATCTCACTTTGTTGGTTGAGAAAATACTGTTGATTAATACAACATCAATAGTGTTTATTTCTGGTCTAGAAATGGTTTGTTTAACATTCATCTCTTACACATGGCATCTATGCCAAGTTTGTTAAAGCTTTTTTTTGTAATCATATGTATTCTCTGAACTACCTCCAATCCCTTGCTTAAAAATCATGACCCAGAACGATATATTATTTCCTAGTTACATCCAAATCACATGAATTAATTTGAGTTGGAAGCATTCCAGCTGCTACTTGAACCACTAAAATCTCACCGCAAGAAGCCAGCTTTCCTTTCCACTTGAACACAATCATTTTCATGAACAAGCTTTAATCAAAACTTACACATACATAAAATTCCCAGTTCGAGGCCCTCTCCCTGCCCGAGGCCCTACGCTGCCGCCTAGCTGACCACTACATTCATGCATATTTATAAAAAAAATAAGAAGACCCTTAGACAATGACCCTACAGAGTAATCGTTGGAGTCTAACTCATCTAAGAACATAAGAGACCTGTGAAGATATGGATTGATCACGCAATGCACATTTGTCATATTGTGGATTTGTTAGAATATTAATTGAAGTAGTATTGTTGTGTAACATGAAGTTTGTAATACTGGCAGAAAGAGAAATTGTATTATTTGATACTAAATAAAGAGTATAGACGATACTGTTACCGTATATAGCCAAATATATTTAATAGAGGCTTTTGACTTATACCCGCTAATTACAAGGGTGGTCCATGCTCCGCTTTATATTTCCGGCCACCTTTATAAATTTAATACAAATGAATATATTTTATATCCTTTTGGTCATCGTATATTGTTTCTTCACTCAATTATTCACCACCGCACTTCTCCTAAAATAAATAGTACTTCTCTACAATTTCAAACCTTAAACCCTAACAAAAGCAGATAATATTTTTGTCTAATTGAGATGAAAGATGACGATAAAAAAGAGGTTAGAATTGCTTGATTTTATTGTTTTCTATTATGTTATAGAACTTGTTATTAAGTTTTTTTAATGGTTAGGGTTCTCCTTTAGGATTTTTTCCGCTCCGTTGAAAATTTCAATCTTGGAGAACATTAAATTTGATGATGTTGTGATAAAGAATGATAATGTAAGTTTTGAATTGTAGGGTTTTTATCCGTACAATTTACATATATTCTTTTGCAGATTGATACATTAACTTTTTTTTCGTTGTTTGATAAATGAAGTATATGAATGATGATAATCATGATGGTTGTGATAATATGATGCATAATGTTCGATCAAATGACTCAAAAGACATAAATATTGATTTGACGAATCATTTCACAATCAACAAAATAAGTACTCATGTACAAAAATTAAAATTGCTAATGTGGTTATAAAAATGTATTGGTGGCCTTTCCATTTTTACAATATTAATTTAGACGGTGGCCAGTAGAGGAAAATTGAAAATTTTGGGGTCCTTTTAGTTTTGCTGCTCGGAAGTGTAAACCGGGGTGTGAATAGTAGCACCTTATTACAATGAGATAACACTCCAATTATCGTTAAGAGTAGTCATTTTTTTTCTTTTAATTTTTTATTGGAAGTACCAATGTAGAGAGTCCTCTCAACAAATAAAGTTTATTTTATCAAATTAGCTTCTTTATAATGATATCATTTTTAGTTGTTCATAAAAAAAATTATATGGTATATTAGTTGAACTACATCAAATTTATATACCAAATTATCAATAATCTCATTGTTGATACGCATCAAATCAATATATATCATTCATAGGAAATCGATAAACATATATCAAACAATTTTTTTTGTACGGTATCCCACCGTCAAATTTGTCGATACATCCTCATTTTCCCCACTTCGGCAATCCGACAACGAATATAAAATTCAAAAATGATGAACGATTTCAAACCAAAATATATAATATGGAAGATTTACGTCTTTTATGTCGTTATGTAGTAATTCACTTATTTAGGCGATGACAAATCGAAAAAAAAATGACCATCTTCCATCGAACAAAATTTGACACTACAGCTTTCGACACTCGAAACTAACATAATAAAAACCCTAACATTCATCATTTTCAGGGCATTATACAATCAATTTCACATAGCTTGTCAACGGTTTCTCCACTATCTTAGGATCTTAGGAGAAGCATTTCACATTCTTTGTTCGTACCATTATTTTTTCCCAAACGATTTTTTTTTTTTTTTTTTTGCAAATAATTTAGGATTTGATTTTTTTGCGTTTGAAATTGATTGAGATTTTGGGATGGTATTGATGTTATTAACAGGATAAAAAGGAAACGTAAAAAATTAAGTATGTGACTCCCCCTAACATTCTTTTTATGATTGGAGTGTTCTTAAAATTTGACCTCCCCTTAACAATACTTGGAGTGTCAATAACGGTACCCTAATACTTCAGAAATAATGTTTCCTTTAACTCTCTCCCTTAAAATATGCAATACTTGGAGTGTCAATAACAGTACCCTAATACTTCAGAAATAATGTTTCCTTTAACTCTCTCCCTTAAAATATGCTTAAGGTTTCTGCCACTGTTTTATTTGAGCGATCATGTTTCTTTAGAAAAATGATTTTCTTTATAAAAAAAAAAATCTATAGATCCCTTCATAAAAAATTAATTCTACTAAGTGGTTCCTTGCAACTTTAAGGCGATTCGTCTCCAAGCTGCAGAAGATGGAAGGAGGTTTGAAGATTTAGGTTTTTCCATCGAGTTACTTCGAGAGAAAGAATGTAGATCATAGCCAATGCAGGTTATAGGGATAAGAGAATAGAATTCGAGGCACACTCCTCAGATATGAAACAGACTTGCCGATTAGATGTGAGCTTTTTGGAACTGGTATGATTTTGACCATCTAATGTTGTAATCAGCTCATCAATGCACAAATCTTTCTTAAACCGGTTGAAATTTGACATCGATAGCGTTTTGGTATGAACATCTTCCCTCTGATATGTCTCTGGCAGGCGATTGATTTGAATTTTTCCTTATAGAACTTGTTCTCTGAGAAAATATAATCCCGGTTTGATATGTTTGGTGTGTAAGTGTAGAATAGGATTAGCAGTTAGAGAAACCTTGCTAAGATTATCACACCATAATGTTGCAGTGTTTATATTGATGTTTTGCTCGCTCAATAGAGACTCAATCCACATAATCTCTTATGTAGCACTTGCTACACTCCTGAATTCAGCTTCTGTACTTAATCGAGAGAGAGTTGATTGTTTCTTTGAACACATAAGATTGGATTTTGACCTAGAAATATGCAATATCTGCTAGTTGATTTTCTGTCATCTGGGTCGCTTCCCCAATCAGCATCTATAAAAATAGATAGATTAACATTAGTACATTATTTTAAATGTAAACCATGATTTAATGTTCCTTTCGGATATCTTAAAATCCACTTTATAGCTTTCTAATGCTGATCTAAAGGATTCTGCATAAACAAGCTAACTTTGTTTACACTATTAGTAATTTCTGGTCTTTTGATAGTAAAATAGTAAAGTGCAAAAACTATGCTTCTATATTTTTTGCATTCTAACTTGGTTTTCCTTGATACTTTGATAGATTCAAGTTTGCAATCATGGGTGTGAGTAAACTTTTTGCTTGATCCATCTTTGTCTTCATTAGAATTTTAGAAATGTATATCTTTTGACTTGGTAATATTTCTGAATTTGAAATTTAACTTCTATCCTCAGAAAGTAACATAGATAACTCAAATCCTTGATAGAGAACTCCTTTTTTAGCTATTTAATACGTTTGTTGATTTCACTATCACTTATGCCAGTGATAATGAAGTCATCCACATAAACTAGTATATAAGTTGTTGTACCATTGCTGATTTGTATAAATAGAGAGTTATCTGATTTGGATGTTTAGCTTGACTTGTTTGACTTTAGTTTCTCAAACCATACTCTTGGTGCTTGTTTGAGACTATATATAGCTTTATTTAGTTTGCACGCATAGTCAACACTTTCTTTTTATATATACCTAGAGCTTATTCCATGAACACTTCTTCTTAAAGTACACCACTGAGAAATGCATTGTTAACATCTAGCTATCTAATGCTCCAGTTTTTTGAAGAGCTATAGTTAGAATAATCCTTATAGTTGTTATTTTAACCACCGGGGAGAAGGTTTCATTGAAATCGAGTCCATGTTATTGGGAGAACCCCTTTGCAACAAGTCTTGCTTTTTATCTTTGTTTTGTTCCATTTGCATTTGTTTTTAACTTGTAGGTCCATTTGCATCCAACCAAATTTTTGTGTTTTAGTAATTTAACGAGGCTTAATGTATTATTATTGATGAGTGCCTTGTATTCCTCATTCATGGATGCTTTCCACTTTTCATTTTGACTGACTTGCTGATAATTGCATGGTTCTTCATTGTTCATGTTTACAGTATTCGCTTTTAATTTAATAATACCACACTTGGCCCTTCTCATCATTGGATGACTGGCTGGTTGAGGTACAGGTTGATTTGTAGCTGTGTTGTCCCCATTTTTCTTTTGAGAACTTGCCATCTCCTCACTTTTTGTAGTCTGTTGTGAGCTAGAGTGAGTAGCAATACTTTTGAGTGATTTAGACTGACTATGATCAGAATCTTGACTTGTGAGTAATGGCATTGAATCGTACAAACAACTTTGACTTCTTTCAGTATAAGTATATTCATAAAATAGAGGTATAAGAGGAATAAAAATCTTTGCATTGTATATCTTACTGGTTTTTTTTTTATTCTCCTCCTTGAAGGAAAGTGATGTTCATTGAAAAAGACTTGTCTAGGAATAAAAACTATCATTACTATCAAGAAATTTATATCCTTTGATATTATTAACAAACCTTATGAATGTACAAGGTGATGATCTAAAATATAACTTATGAGATTTGTACATTCTTATGTAGGGAAAGCATAAACAACCAAATACTTTTAGATTCCTATACTCTGGTTTATGATTGAATAATATTTCTATCGGACTTTTGTATTACAGTGTTTTAGTTGGAGTTTTGTTGATGAGAAACACTGGTGTGACAAAGGCATCATGCTAAAATTTTAGTGGCACTGATCCCCATGAAAGCATGGTAAGACCAGCTTCCATAACATCTGTGTGTTTTCTTTCAATAAAACCATTTTGTTCTGATGTGTGTAGACAAGTCATTCTATGAACAATACCTTTGTTTTGAAAAAAGTGTCTAAGTGGTTTAAACTCGGTCCCACTATCATTTTGAGTGACCTTAGAGTGCACCCAGATTTCTTTTCTACGTAGCTTACAAATTGTAAAATAGCATTGTGTGTTTCATATATATTTCTCAAAAAGTGTATCCATGTGAATTTAGAGTAAGCATCAATAAATGATATATAATATTTGAGGACATAGTTAGTATCAATGGGACCTGGTCCCCATAAGTCAACTTCTAATTCTATTGTAATCTGAAATTAAGTTTTAGAAATTCTGAAATGTATTTTGTGACTTTGACCTAATTGGTAGGAAGTACATACATAAGAATTTGTAGGTTTATCAACATGAATTTCATTACTATCCATTATTCTTTTAAAAATGTCCACCCCTTGGATGACCTAGCTTAGCATGCCAAACATCAAAATAATTTAAATTGTTGTTTCTATTGTTTATTTTAGGCACATTACAACATGGTTTGTTGTTGACAGTCTCTCTTGAGTATCCAAAAGATAATTTATAAAAACCCTTGTCATCTTTACCCTACAATAAGATTTTCTTTATCAAAATGTCATTAATCGGGTAAAAATCAGGGTAAATTCAATGTGACATTACTGTTAGGGTTTTGTGCGCAACAGAAGTTTGACAAAACACTCGAAAAACAAACCGAACATTTTTCACCCAATCACTTGGAGATGAATGTGATTGAAAAACAAACAACAACACTAACAATATTGGAAATATGAACACATGACACCAAACCACCTTCTTTATTGATTCACCAAAATATTGTTTACAATCAATCTCAACTATCATAACAAACAAGCACAACTTGAACCAATAACCTTATCGAGAAATAGGTAGAGAATATCTAATGGCTAAACAATTTAAAGAGAAAGACAATGAAGAACAATGGCATTAACCCTAATAATTCCGTTTAATAACCGTCAAATTTTCCACACCTAATAAAGATGTTAACTAGGCCTTTTATACAATAAATTGCTTCATACCCAAGTCTTCTTGACACCCAAGTTATCTTCATATATGTCAAAAATCTATTGGATAACCACCAAATAATCCTTGGCTTTATTTTCAAATATCCCACAAATGTAGCAACAAATCTCTCTATAAAAAATGGATATGCATAGGTAATTTTTGCCCACAGTTTTGATTTACGTATCAAAAATTTCAACACTCCACCTTAATACCAAATCACAACATCTCCTCCACTCAACACCAGTCAACTTAACTCTACTTTCAGCCTACTTTTCTTAATTAACATCATTACAAACATCCACCTCGCTAACTAATGGGGCATCTCTTCATCCGTGCACTATGCCAATAGCATTCTTCAAAGCGTTTGTAATACCACAAAGAATTCCATTTGGACTTTTGTGGATTTCACAACTTGGCATCCGCCTTCCACTTGATATGATCTCTTCATCTTTGGGATCCCTCGAGCATCATCAATATCTAGACCTTTGTCGATACCATGATCTCTTCGCCTTCCACTGTCGACCACCGAACTGACCAAACTATATAGGTTTTCCTCCTCCAAAATTCCTCGCATCATCACATAACCACCCTTGTTCACTCTCAAAACTCCACCTTGAGTGTCAAAAGTGCAACCGCGGCGATCTAACTGACCGAGAGATATAAGGTTATGCGAATAAGTGGTTATGTGCCTCCACTGCCCACTTCTGTCACCACTCCATCATGCATCTGAAACCTAACAGCTCCAACTCCACAAATTGGTAGCTCTACTCTATTGGTTGTCTTAATCATGCCTACACTCTTCTCATACGAAGATTTTTTTTTTCATATCTCGACATATGTGAAACTGGCTCTTGAATCCATCTTCCAAGGCTCCACAACACTAAATAGGAGATCACATGAAGTACCGCTTTTGGTACCATCAACAAAGCCTACCTATGCCTTATCCCAATTATTATTGCCTTGCGCCTTCTTCTTCTTCATATCTCGTATATATGAGTAGCAATCATTGCATTTGTGACCTTCCGTATTGCAATAGAAACAAGTGATTGCACCTTTACCCTTGACTCCCTTTTTCTTCCAAATTGTACCCTCTGAGTCCCTTGCTACCGTCGCATCACTATGAACCGATTTCAACTCCTACCCTTTTCTCCTTACCTCCTCATTCAAAAGACTGCCTTGAACCGTTTCTAAAGAGATAGTTCCATTAGCATTGGAATTACTCAACGAAACAACCAAAGTAACCAGCTTTTCGAAAGGGAACTCATCAACAAAAGTGCCTGCAACTCACCATCAAAATTGACCTTCATGCTTGCCAATTGATTGATGACATCCTGAAACTCGTTCAAATGCTTTGCAACCGACTGTTCCTCATCCAACCTTAGCTGTACCGGCTTTCGTACTAGAAAAACCTTACTTGTAGCACTCTTTGACTCATATAGAGATACTAATTTGTCCCACAACGCCTTCGCAGTTTCATAACTAGCCACATGATAGAACACCAAATCATCCAAATATTGGCAAGTCAACGCAATCGCCTTTTTGTTCATTTTCTTCCACTTACCCTCATCCACATCTGAGGGATTCTCCCCATCTCCTTCAATGGGATCATGCAAACAAATCATTGAGATATAAAACGTCCTCCATCTTTGGCTTCCATATACCTGAATTCTACCCATTCAAGATAACAATCTTCGAAAACGTCATCATCTCCGACATCTACAATCTTCAATCAGATAATTTGAGCTCTGATACCAACTGTTGGGGTTTTGTGTGCAGCGGAAGTTTAACAAAACACCCAAAAAAACAAAGCTAACCTTTTCACCCAATCACTTGGAGATGAATGTGATTGAAAAATAAACAATAACACTATTAATATCGGAAATATAAATTCATGATATTCCACCCAACCACCCTCTTTATTGATTCAATAGATTATTGTTTACAACTGATCTCAACTATCATTACAAACAAGCACAACTTGAACAAATAACCTTATTGAGAAATAGGTAGAGAATATCTAATAGCTAAATAATTTGAGGAGAAAGACAATGAAGAACAATAACACCAACTCTAATGATTCTATTTAATAACCGTCAAATTTTCCACACCTAATGAAGATGTTAACTAGGCCTTTTATATGATGAATTGCTTCATACCCAAGTTTCCTTGACCCCCAAGTTATCTTCAAATATGTCAAAAATCTATTAGATAAGCACCAAATAATCTTTGCCTTTACTTTCAAATATCCCACAAATATAGCAACAAATCTCTCCACAAAAAATGGATCTGCATAGATAATTTGTTGCCCACATTTGTGATTCGTGTATCACAAATCTCAATAGTTATCACATGCAAGTTGGGAAACACTTGTCAAGTTTTTCTGGATTTGAGGAACTGTAACATATTATTTAGAAAAAGTATTCTGTCACCTTGAATATAAGGATTTCTTATATGAGTGATAGTTGTTGTCTGGCCATTACCCATTTGAATACATTGTTTACCTCTATAGTCCTTGTTTCCATGATTTAAGTCGGAGAGATTATTAGCGACATAATTGGTTACTCCTGAATCTGGAAACCAACCACCATCACCGACGTATTCAGCTTTAGTTGTATCTGCATTCTTTGTGATATATGATTGGTTCTTGAATCTTGCTGCAGGTTAGTTAAATTAGCACTAAAATTGTTGATTTTCATATTTCCTTGACTTGAATTGTAATTATAGTCAAATCTGAAATAACACTTATTTGCTGTGTTACCAAACTTCCCGCAGTTATGACATCTTAATCTGTTACATCCACTGTTTCCATCGCCTCTTCCTCTTTGTGATTTATTAAACTGGTTGCCTCTTTTATAGTGGTTGCCTTTTCCTTTTTCTTTAGTTTGTTGTATGATGCAAAATTTACAGACAAATCAGGAATAATGGTTTTCTATTGTTCATTTCTACCTTATTAAGAGACAAGGGTACAATGTACATATTAGATGTATGATGTTGGCTTCATAGATGAAATGATAACAACAACAGCTTCATAATCGACATCAAGGCCATTGAAAATGTGAATAACATGTTTTGAATCTTAGATAATGTGCCCAACAAATATAAGTAAGTCACATATGTTTTTGATGAGATAATCTCTCACTAACATGTTGTCTTTCTTCAAAATGTATTTTGTAGTTCATTGCCTTTGCTGATGATTGTTGACTGAATATCTTTTTATGGATGACCATGTGTCATAAGCGATTTTACATCCAACTAGTCGTGGTATAATAATAGGATTGGTTAATGACAAGATCCATGAACATAATAGTCGATCTTTTCATTTGTAGATAGTGTAATCTCTACTAACAATATTGTTTCCTTCTTCATCAGTAATGAACTGATTCGATATGATCTTTGATCCATCAATATAACACTGTAACCCATATCCCTCGCCAGTAGTTTCAATTTGAAACTTCCACAGTAGATAATCTGTCTCATCTCATTGTATCTATATTAGTTGATTTTGTGGATTAATGAATACTTTTAACAAGTTTTCATTGGGGATTTGGGTAGGAGAACTCGATGTTTTGGAATTGATGGAGGTGTTGTTGTTATCATTGTCACCTTTGGCCATTGCATCAAAATTTTAGAGAAACTTGGATGCAGCAAATCAAGAATTAGCATCTTAAGAGCAAGAATTGCTTAAAATGCAGCAATCAATATCAGAAACTGACTGTGATAGCAGCTAGAACTAGGCGATGCAACGTTGATGGTTCTTGGCATGGCTAAATGATCAAATAAGAAGAAAAACTGAATAGTAAGAACAAATACTACACATGACAGATTAAGATGATGAGGAAATCTTTGATAAGTGCTACCAGTCGCAACCACCGCAGATGATGAAGATAGTATAATGTGGTTAAGGCATGACGGATGTATGTTGCTAGACTTTTTTTGTAACAACCTGTAATTTTTGAACCAATTTAAAAATTTTATTTTAGCTATTTTAATGGATTTTGGATATTTAAAATGATTTATTTTAAATAATAAGGGCTAAAAATTTATTTGAATCGAAATTGGAATGTATAAATTTATTTTAATTATAAAACGAGTCTGAAATGGCGCAGTAGTTTGAAAATTCGATTTTAAATTTCAAATGAATGTACAGGATTGAAAATAAATCGGATTTCAGTAAAACAAGAAATATTTTAATTTGCTTAATAATATCTTTCTTACGAACAGGAAAAATTTAGATTACATAATATAAATTGAAAGTTATGTCTAGTTTAAAATTCAAAATAGTTGTTATGGAATATATATATATATTTTTTTTATATAATATATATCCCTTAAAAATAGCCATTTTGCCATTGACCTCCGTTTTCTATGTGACCACTTTTGTTGGATCCGGAATGTCAAATTATTGCTATATTCCAATTTTCATAATTTTTGGAATTGATATGTGAGCGTGGTGAATTTAAATGTGTTTGGTAATTTCCGTTGAATTTAATCGACTGGAAAATGGCCATTTATTCAAACGGCCTCCAAATTCGACGAAATTAGTTTTGTAAGGACCGTATCATCAAAACATAGCTAGATTTATTTATTTTGGAATTTTAGGAGTCAGTATGTGGCCCCGGTAAATTAAAATGTATGTTTAAGTTCAATATATATTGATTTATATTTTAATTTTAACAAAAACTAATCGAAATAGTCTAATTGGCTTACGAAACATATCCCATTGTGTCTGGAATGGGGGTATTTAGCTAGGAACGATAGTCGTTAGGCTTGAATTGGAGATCGAACGCGAAACGAATTAACAAATGAATTAAATAATTTATATATATATACACACACACACAACCCCATTAGTCAAACCCTAATTATTTTCAAACCGCGGTCAAACAAGAAAAAAAACGCTATTGCTCTTCGTTGAAGGCGGATACTGCTCAGATTTTTGAGCTTGTTTTTCTCTCAATCCTCAAAATAAAATTAAAAACTACAAGAAAAAGAACTGTAGAGGAATGCTTAGGCTTCAATTTGGTACCTGTATCATTGATTCTAGGGGAGTACCTGGTTCGAATTTGGGGATCGAAGGGTCGAATTTCGCATGGGCTTTTCTGGTCACGGGCTTGACTGGACAGGAAGAGGTTCATGGAAGAGGAGGCGCACATCACGGCGCGTCAAGGGGGCACCACCGCAGGCGGTCCAGTCAAGTCTAGTGGCGTGCCCTAGGGCTGAAGAATATGGCGACGACGAGTTTTTTTTTTTTTTTTAGGTACAGGAAAAAAAATTGAATTAACAGTGAGTTTATTTATTCATTTTTCTATGTAATTAGTTTATTTAATCTGGATAATTAAGCAGTAATTGATTTTTTTTATGAATAGTATTGCTTAAAAGTATGATTTTTATATAAATAACATTATTTAAAAATATGATTTTTTATATAAATAACATTATTTAAAAATGTGATTTTTATATGAAATAACATTGTTTAAAAATATGATTTTTATATAAATAACATTATTTAAAAATGTGATACTTATATGAAATAACATTGAATTAAAAATGTGATTTTCAAATATATATAGTATTATTTAAAATGTGATTTTTTTAAATATAAATCACGTGAAATAGATAGCGTTGGAATCACGGTGAAGAACACTACACGATGGAACTGTCTGGAAGCAAAATGGAAGCCAAACCGTCCTTTAAAGAATGGCGGAGTGGATCCCAATGTGAGAACTCTCCTCACTCAAATTATTATACAGTTATTATATAATAGGTTGCAGACGGGGCTTAGTAGCTCCTGACACAAAAAAAAATTTGTACAAACCATGGTTGTTTGTTTGTTTGGATTGGGATTGTCATTGATTTATATTGGTGAAATGTATAGATTATTTATATATAAAAAAAAATAAAAAAAATTATCTTGGAAAGGAATAGAAATAAATATTCATTTACAAGTCGGAAGGCTTGTTTATATACACCTATTTAACTGATATTGATTGGGACGATAAATTTTACACATCGCCCAACTGCACAAATAATAATCAGTATTTGTTGTTTGAAAACCCCACACAGGTATTGGGATGATATTTGACATACACTGATCCCAATAATTAGTGGTATGTCAATCGATGGGTTAACAGACCATATAAGCGTTATTTATTTATTGTAATGCTTATATAGTCGTAAAATGCACTCTGGGTGTTGTATGAATTTTTAATGATTGTTTATCATTATTGTTGTATACATGTGTTGTATGAAATCCATATACATTATATGGTAATTGATTGGGTCTGATTCCAATTTGGAAATAATGAATATTTTAAAATAACGAATATTTTAAAATAATATTCAGTAAAGGATTAAAATGTGAATTTGATGTCCGATTTTGGATGGAAACGAAAATATTAAAATGTGTGAAGCCGTATTGATTAGATACGCGCTATTTTGACGCGAATGAGATTTATATCGATTTTATTCATTTTTATAATGAATATCAAAAGGAAATTATTTCAAAATATGATATTTTGATAATATTATCATTTAAATATTATAATGATAAGGAGTATTCAATTTTGATTTATAATTGAAATAAAAGTGGGAATCGTTTTTAAAACGAATTTATAAATTACGTTTTAAACAAAAATATGCTATATATATATTAATGGCTTGAATAGAACACTCCTCGCAGCGAGCATTCACGAATTTCAACCATTGACTTCGAATTGACGTAACGGTAGATCCGACCGTTGGATTCTCATAAAACCGTAACCGTTGGGTTTGTATCGAAAAGAGTCGTCCAATGATTTTAAGAGATTTAAATTTGAATGGGTTGATTTGGAATTATGTCCAAATTAAATTTGGAAAAGGTCGTTAGGATGCAGTTCTGTGGCCGTTATTGGAAACCAACTATATGGGCCTTGATAAAATTATTAAAAATATTAATAATTTGTGTAAAATCATAATAAATGATTTGGAAAGGATTTGGATGAAAAATTCCACGTTTGTAAAAACAAAAATATATTTTTATCAAAATGAACTAGTTATTAACTAGAAAGATAATCCAACGTTTTTAAATATATAAATTGGATTTGTGAATGTTTTTAATCTAAGCAGAATTTTCCAATGTATGAATTGGAATGGATTTCAATAGAAATCATCTTCAGGAGATTTCGATATTGGATTCCGTGACTATACGGATATTGTGGAGGAATTTGGAAGACAAATATATATCGTTATTCCCTATACGATATGTATTGGTTTCAGAATTTGATATTAGATGTAAGCCGATATAATTTCTATTTAGAGCCTTGTATTTAATATTAAATTGGATTTTGGGTTTGTCGTCAATGGTGTCTTAAATAACACTGTTCTTAAACCCCGTGTGAAAAGAATAAATCTTTTGAATTAAGATTATTAGAGTTTCCAGTTATATTTAGTAATTGGAATAAAATGGAATGTGAATTGGGTTTATTGTGAACTATGTTTTTAACGACATTCGTTCTTTAACCCGACTAACAGTGAAATGTGATTTGGAATATATAAATCTTTTATTAAGATTTCGGGGAAATTTTTCCAAAGTAAATTTTTCCAATTTAATATATTAAATTGGAATTGAATGGAATTCGATTTGGTAATAGTCGAAGTGAGCTTCTGTAGAGGAAGACTGTTACTATATATGGAATTTAAAAGGCTTTGCCATTATTCCATTTATATAATTAGTTGGATACGGAAATTGATATCGATTATATATTGATCAGTTTCCCATGAAGATTCCATAGTTAATGGAATGTGCTTTTGGGTTTATCGTGGACTGTGTTTTAAATGACATTAGTTCTTTAACCCAGTTAAAGTTAGGATTACATGTCTAACATTGTATTTAGAACTGTATTGTTGATCTTTGCTTAATATATATCTTTTTGGTGGTGGAGAATTTATTCTCTTGCTTAACACCCTTCTCTGAGACGTATGAGCTTAGAGGTTATATATTGGCAAAAATCAGTGGTATGGTGTAGATTGTAGATGTGACATGTTTGGGTTTCCAAAGTTAAATAATCATTAAATAATGATTGTTGGAAGATGAAAACTAAGTGAGGTTATAATGAATCTTTAATTAGATTGAAATGTGAATGTGATAATTTAAATTATCAAATTTGGGAAATGATCGAGAATGAAGTACCACCAGTTTTACTCCAGGCGATAGTTAAATCTTTAATTAGATTTGAACGTGAAATGTTAATTAATCTTACCAATAACACCATGGTGTTAGATATGGAGTATTACCAGTTTTTCTCCATGGGATGAATAGGTTGGGATTGGGAAATAAAATAAATGATTATTTCGGTAAGGTTCGATAATCCTGACTAGTTAATAAAATCTTTTGAAATTAATATCCAAAGGAAGATTAAAGTATAAATTTAAAAGAATTTATATTTGATAAAATTAATGGGAACCTTTCCCAAAGGATATGAATATTTTAATAAAAGAATATTCTGAATTGGAATGTGGCGTATGTTGTGTTTTTATAGCACTTGATTATTGATTATAAAATAGACAGGTAAATTGGAAAGACTAGGTTTATCCCATTCATAATAACTGATATGACGACTAAAAGTCGACGGTGGTTGAAGACTGGAGTTCTTCACATCGTTTGGATGATTACTGATGTCTTGATTGGGTCGTACACCCAAGACAAGGTAATAAGTGGTGATCGTCCAGACATACTTGGAGATCGACTGGATATGCGAGGACCTCTCTCCTGTATTGGACATATGGGACGAGGAATAAGGTGCCTTTGGTTTCGTTCAGACCCAGAACGGACTTGTAAATGGATGTGTGTCTGACATTGGATTTCATTCTGTGTTGATTTATTTCTATTAAATATATACTTGTTTGGTGGCAGAGAATTTATTCTTTTGCTTAACACCCTGCTCTGGGACATATGATCTTAAAGGTATATATTGATGGATATCAGTCGCATGGCATGAATTGTCAGCGTTCCATGCAAAGATGCAGTGATCAAGGCTTTTGTTGAAAAAGGGGCCTTGTGGTTGATGATCATAGCACAGATTTAAATAGCATATCTTTGTGTAGCATTAATTCGTGAGCCTCACACCCCGGTATGAACCAGAAGCGGAAGAGGATCCAAGGAGGACATGCGTTTCTTTCGAGCTAGGAGTGGTGCCATGGTATGGAGCCTAGACATATTTACTTATGTGGATGATGGATAGAGAGGTACCTCGGATTTGAGTCCCTAGTGGCTCTTTATGATGGTCAATATACTAACCAGATTTACGCCCCATAGGGTGGGGAAACGCATTGTTTAGGAATTATAATCTACTAACATAAGTGTGAACCGACCCTATGACTCCAGGTGCGGTTGTGGCGGAATCCTGAGATATGGGCTAGATTATCTCGAATTCGGTAAGGACGATCCCTTGCCTTGGTTCATGATGGAATCCAATTTCCAATACGACACTTTTCGGTTTAGGTTTAAAACTAGTATGGCGACATGATATATGGTACCCATGCTGTCTATGATTGATACATTTATATTTGAAGTTGTTTTGTTACCATGTACTTATAATAGTATCAGATGATTTGTTTTAAACGTACCAAGCATGTTTGGCTATTATAAGGTAAAACTCTATCCTCCGACTTGCGTTGCAATGTGTGATGGGACCCAAGTCTTATAATAGCTTCATTTTTCGAAAAGCATTGGGCTGTTTATAAACTATTTCATGCACTGGTATTCTTGGGAGAAACCCTGTTCCGTGTTATACAGCGTGGTCCCTTGAGTTACTCTATTTTAAAGTAAAGTTTCAATAACTGTTTTAGTTCTCACACTAGTCCCATGACTGACTCGGAGTTTATTGTTTCTACCTAAACTCTGGGTGCCCATATTTTACACATGGGCAGCTTGTAGTTTTGGTTTTGCAGATTGTTATATTCACAGGATCCTGGATTTACAGTTGGAGCTATATTCGGAAAGCTTTGTATCCGTGTATCTCTTTCAGTTGTGTTATGTATTATTTTTCCGCTACTATGTAATGTATTTTAATCTCTGATATTTTTCTGATGTATATTATTTATTCATACTCTGTTATATTCTTGTACTTTGATATAAATTGTTGTAACAACAATGAAGTGTTCTATTGTTTTGTGTTCTGATTTGTCGTGTTCTCAATTCAATTCGGGCTTTCGTGTATCGGGGAAGTTTGGGTCATTTCATTTTTTCTCTGATATCATGTTTGAATACTGATTGAAATAGTACTAATGTGTAATATGAAGTTTGTAATACTAATAGCAAAGAGAAATTGTGTTATTTGATACTAAATAATTAACATAGATGATGATGTAAATATAGCCACATATATTTGTTACATAAGCTTTTGACTATCGGGTAACATGCCTACTTATTACAATGAAATATAATAGTTTAGAAATAACCTTTCCTTTAACTAGACTACTACATCGAGCATGCATATTCGCACAACAGTGATTCACAATGACATGCAGGTATAATCATTTCGTGAATTACACTTTTATAACCTAAATATTTCGTTTTAGGATATAAGTCAATACAATAATCGTTGTATGGGTTTTATAGTAAAGCTAACAATGCTTAACACCAGCTTCCAGAAATCAATAACACATAAGCATATAAACATCAAAACTTCAAACAATGTGTTTTGTCAAAACCTAAATTCGAATTTTCATTCGTTCGTGCATTATATTTCAACTTAAAAGCGTTGAAAATTCCCTTTACGCCATCCAACCAAATCTAACTTGATGTGCAGGTGGTCCAAAAAAGGGCTTGTTGATATTGGCTTGAAGCTCTTTCTTTAATTTATGTATTATATTTTCTTGTGATATTATGAGGTCTATTTTAGCTAGTAAGAACATCTACTTGTTTAATGAAGTTAGAGAAAATGAAGTAAACTATTTGAACTATATCATAACAAGTGAAGAATAATGAGGTTTTAGTAAAGTTAAATATGATATTTTACCGTTTGGGTTTGAAATTTAACTAACTAATTAAAGTGTTTTGTTGTTTTTCCATAATTTCCTATTGATTAATCCAAAATACTATCATGAAAAAATATCGACCGTCTCGACGTACTCTGTGCAATGGAAAATGAATCATGTCCAATGTCACTATAGTTTTAAAACCATTTTATGTTTATTAAACTAAATCTACAGTGAGGTAATCGGTTATTTATCTAATTACACGGTTACAATTGTGAGTAAGTATGTGAGAATAGTTGAATCCCTTACTTATTATAAATGAGATCAAAATACTTGAATCCTATATTAACATGACATCTACATACTCACAAGTAAGATAAACAACCGGTACCCAGCCTACACCTCCATTCATGAATATATTTTTCTTGAACTTATACTCATTTAAGGAGTGAGTTTTGTTCCTCAAAAGTCCTCATCCACACTATGAAGTTGGGCCTTGCTATACAAGCACCAATTTTATATGCTTTTTTCAAGGTGCGGGACATATAGTCTATATCAATTTGTAAGGCATGGCCTTATTAACACTTTAAATTCAAAATTTAATTATCATATGGAGCATGTGTAACGAGTAAATACATACAATGTTTCACCTTTATATTAATTTACCTAACACGGATAAATCCAAAAAAATTGGTTTGGTATAATATGATTATCAAATGTTAGACAAAGAAATGATGTGAAATATGTAATGTGATGATCGATATCTACTATCACAAATTTTTCATCAATTGTTGTCCGAATAGTAATTGATAATGTCATTTATAGTATCAAAACCTAGAAAGGATCTTCAAAAAATTTAGGAAATAAAAAATCTTGAAATTTCCATATTTTTCAATTTTGTTTAAATAATAATAATTAGGTTAAGTGGGGTTGAAAGATTAGAAGGCTTAAACTCTTATAACCAATTTTGTAAATAGGTCAAATAACTCAATTTTAAGGGTTCACACAACCCATATTCGACCTGGTTCAATTTATCAGCTCTGCTCAAGCCATGTAGACCCGACCCAACTCTTCAACTCAGCCTAACCCATGTTAACCGACAAAATCGTCCTAGTTTAGATTAGATATGAGTTATAACTTTAAAACCAAATTGATTACGGATTAAATGTGATATCATATTCCTCCTGGTTCTATATCAGCCAAATCTAACCTCATTTTAAGAAATTTATTCAATATTAAACTAAGTAAAATTAGAGTCGATGAGATCTTAAAAATTGCATTGGTATTCTAGAACAAATAAACTTGAAAACATATCGGCGTCAAATAAGCTAAAATTTGAGTGGTCCATATCCATAGGGTTTATTGTGAAATTTTAACGAATATTCTAAGAGGTTTTAATGTATTTTGAAATAAAAAAATTCACAAGAATGTGGTGGATAAATTATGTGTGATGACTTTTATAAGTTCTACTAAAATGTATATTGCAGTGAAATGGTTCCTTTCAGGGCATCATGGCTGCTGTGACAACCTGAATTTTCAATGGTTTGTAATTAGTAATTCGATTTGAATTTTAAAAAATTAGTATTTAAAACTATGCAAAAACATATGATGTTATTATATGTATTTTGTCTGTGATTAATCTTTATCCTCCTCGATATTCTCACTATTGTTAATAATGTTTGAATCTAAATGGGTTATTAACTCTGTAAGGCCCATTTATTAAATTTTCATTTAAGGATTCTGTAACCATTTTCTTGTTACAATAAAAATAATTCATGTATTCTTCATTATCTTCTCATTCCTCTCAAAAACTCCTCGTTCTCTTTTCTATTCCTTGTCTAGATTAGCATCTCAAATCTCATGAAAAAAAAATCACAAATCAACTGCAATGGAAATCAAAACCAAATCTCAAAGGAAGGAAAAGAAAATCAAAACACATAATCAAGTTCTTTCTCTTCTCCCTCTCCATGTTTTTGTGTCATACGCGTGAACCTTTCTTAGTGAAAATCCTGTATATCCATCTCATGACTCCACCTCCTACCAGTCACCACCACAACACTAAGCAGAGCTTCCTCTACGTCTAGCAAGTGGGTCCCACCTAAAAACCCTAACCCTAAATTATTTTTTCTCTTTTTTCTTTTCTTTTTTATTTCAGCTTTTTACAATAATCACAACAATCCATGATAAATTTTAGGCAATATGATAATATTGAACTGAAAGGCCTACAATTTCATATCCCAATTTCATACATATTATTTAAGATTTGACATAAACAAAACAAATCTGATATTTTAGGCATACAACTTGGATTTAACACAAATGAATTATATAAGATAATATAAACAATGAATATATTTCTCACTCACCTGAAAGTTATCCAAATCTGAATCCAAACACAACTTTTAGGCCTATAATTTTCAAATCTTGTAGATCTACAATTTTTATACAAATGGGATATATATATATATATATATATATATATATAATATGATTTGTAGATTTGAAAGAAATTTGGAAAAGGAGAAGGAAAATTAACAATATAGATTACTTATTCGTAGAACAAACCCTTTTACACAAATCTTGATTCAATCTCCCCAATACTTTTTTATTTTGCTTGTATATATATTTATATTTTAGAATTTTAAAAGACGTTTTATGATTAGAAATGGCAGAGCTTTGCTGTTGCCTTCAGAAAATATAAGCAAAAGCGTGGGGTCTAGCCCTTTATATATAGGCGTTGAAATGGTCCTGAACCGTTCGATTGAATTCCATAAAAATCCATTTATCGATATAACTATATAATATATAAAAACCGTAGCCACCACTGAAAGTTGACCATAATTCGTCCGTCGATATAACTATAAAATATAGAAAAATATGTCCGTTCACGAAGTTCCAAACAATAAAGTTAACCAAAATTTTGTTATGAATGCAGCGGTGCAAGTTATGTGGTCAAATTCCATCGTTTGAAAAGAAAAAAATACATTTATGGAATACAACTAAATTACTAATTTAATTATCACCAACTTCTAGGGCATTACATTCTTCTCTACTTAAAAGTAATTTCATTTCAAAATTTTACCAATGACTAAGTCATGGTGCTGGCACCTAATTATCTTATTCTACACAACCAATTACTCTACATCCAATTTTGCAACCAAACGCGCATGTGCTCATTATACATAATAAGTCACAACCACAAAATGTGTATGCATAATGATTATAAATCAAATCCTCCTATATTTATGCATATCATTTGAGATGCTTTTGGAAAACATGATGCAAACATCCTAAAATATACTGCCAGTTCTGCATGAGTGAATATATTTGGAAACGTTTTTTCATCCAAAACTCTCACACAACTACAAATAGAAGTATGAAGCAAGCAATAAGCATCCAAACCCTAGCATCCAAATCGTTTCTCATTATTTCCCTTTTGTCGGAAAAAGCAAATCAAAATGGAGTATTTAACGTTCTTCCCGCTTATAAATGTTTCAATTTCCATCCTACAATGGAATTTCACCAAAATTGCCTTAAAATTACTTCAGAAATTTCCATCTTTAGAATTCCAAAGAGGCTTAAAACAAGCTCTAAAACATTAAACGAGTAATAACTCGCGTGCGTCGTCAATAAGATATGGAAATAACATTTCCATGGCTAAAACAGCCTTCCATTTGTTACCATCAATGTTTTTAACGCATCGTCGTTCCTAGTACACCACTTCAGCACACAAACAAGCCATTCAAAATCTTCCTTACGCTTTTCATGTGACCCTAAAATCAAAACTTTTGACAGAACTAAATTTCTGATTTAAAATTTCATGTAAATTTTTAGGATTCAATTTTGGTATTCTTGTACTTTTTGTATAGGATTTGTACAAAAATAAGATTTTAGTAAAATGCATTTTACTACCTATAAATCATCTATTTTATAAAAAATAGATGTTTAAATATTTGTAAGTTACTGTACATAATGTTGTATCTAGCAATTCTGTGATTTTTGTTTGATGATAACAAACATATATTTATTATTATAAATGTGTTTGTAGTTATTCTGTTATACTACATCACAGACAGAATATAATAATTATATTTAAATAGAATACTACTTCACAAGAATTTAAATATTCAAACATTGTTTATTTAAATATAATATTTTATTTCAACATTCCAAACAGTACAAATTTATGACTCCACTATTTGTACATGAAACACCCCACCTCCGCTAAGGTCACTCACAAAGGGAATGCCCTAACTTTGGTGGAGGTTTATAAGTAAAAGCCACAGATAAACTCAAGACAGAAATAAATACACATATTTTAAACAGCGGAAACCAAACAGACTTTTATTTCATCAATACGTGTTTAAACAAAACATTCCATAATTGTCTCAAAATACTTCCAACATTACAACCTCATTACTGTCTTGATTATTAAAGAAGCATAAAACATAAATAAAGCGACAAAAATCCCTATAGTGATATCCAAAGCCATAATCCGAGCAAAAGAGATCCAAATCATACATCTACGTTCTTGGAGCTTGTAAAGAGTCTGACTGAGCTAAGTTGTTTCCTCCCTATGGACCTGGGGGGGGGGGGGGAACGCAAGAAAAGAAGACGAAAAGAAAATAGAGTCAGACATAAAGCTTGAGCAAATCTAGTAACTCTTCGGTATGTGAATAAGAAAAGGGCATGATAGACATAAACTGAAAATAAGAAAGTGTCACAAGCTAAGGAAGTGTCGAGTGTACTATCGAACCCATACTATATCTCTGCACCTACTTGAGTTTATCCTAACTGGCACCCCATGCTGAGGGTGAAGTGATCCCCATTTTTATTTAAAGATCGGCTCCTAGTCGCGTTTACATGTGTCATACGGCCCCCAAGAATTGCAGATACCTAAGCTGGTCCCACCATGGGGTGTATCAAGACCCATGGTGGCGGCCCCGACACAAATTCTAGAAGGCATAGGTTATACTGCTGGTGTCCCCAGTGCCCTGGTTGTCTGCTCCAGAGTGTGTGCACGCCCACACCCCGTTAGAAGGCATAAGTTATACTACTGGTGTCCCCAGTGCCCTGGTGTCCCCAGTACCATGATACCTAACTTGGGTTACTGCTGAAACGGGTCCCTCGTTACCAGGATTTTCTAGTCGAACATGTTAAGTGGTTAAGTGTCTGTATTTACCTAACCCCACCCATCAATTTTTGTTAACATGTTTAATTTGGTTAAGTGTTTATAGTTTGACTTAACCCTACCACCTGTCCTTAGCCTCTTCGGAGCACCAGACCACTCACATTAGACAGTTATTGCTACGGTTACTGGATGTGTCGGTCGGTTCCGGGCAGGTTTACACCGTAGCTCAGTCTAACCTCGGGTCCTTATTGGGCTCAATGCTTAACCACCCACATTGGATAGGTATTGTTGTGACTACTGGACAGCCGGGTGGGTCCGGTCAGGTTTACATCACAACTCAATCCAACCTCGGGTTAAGCATATCGTGTTTTCTAAATTTACACATTTTATTACTTCTCAATTATATGTAAATGTCATATCTTTTATACTAGGGTATATCAATTCATACCGCTTAAAAGTCATTGTCGTTGGCATGTGCCAACCATGCCAACATATATTTTCATGTTTTACACCCAACGTTATTACCCCCGTTTGTACGTTCGCAACATTAAAACATGTGTTGGGCTTGTCACAATTCAGCCAACCTTTATAAACGTGAGAAAAAGGGGAAATCAATAACATGTAACATTTTACAAAATATAAGGGTGTGTGGCGCATGAACTTGCAATTTAGCGATACTAACATAAATGATGGGTCATGTGAACTTGCATTCAAATCAAAGTATAACTAAGTAGGTAACATATGAATTGGCATAGTTTAGGCTAATGCAAACTTGTGTTTAAACATGTTTAACTTGGCATAATGTCAACCACAAAACTAGCATGTTGTATATTCACCAAAATGTCCAATTATAACATCTAATCACATAGCCTATTTCATCATGAACTTGCATAGTTTATGAAACCCAAACGATACTTAACATAGATCCAATTATACTTGCAAATAAACATGAGAATGATATCATAGTTTTTGGGTCAAGTAGGCATAAAAGGTTTCAAATCTAGAACATGTTTACATAATCCTTAATTTAGACTTAGTGAATGTATATAGTCCATGCCATAGGTATAAACATAAAGGGATCAAATTCTAGTTTTTGCCACAAACTTCCAAGTGCCATTGTTTTCATATACAATTGTTCAATAGGGTTGCATCAATAAATTTATGCCACAAACATCAATACACAAGTCATGATAGAATCGTTACAATACACAGAATTTATACAATAACACAATTCTATTTTCATTTACATCGAATCACATCACAGTTTTTATTCATATTCTGAAAAGTCACTATACTTACAACGAATGCAGAATCTTGAATTCTGGATTATGAATTCTGAAATTGAGATGCACTCCTTTGGGTAGACTAACATTGCGTTGATTGATTTGATTAAACTTTAAATCTTCTTAATTTGATTCATCTCTAAGCTTTAGTATTGGCTTGTCTCTAGGCTTTCTAACTGACGGCCATTCCTAGTTTCTTTCCAGCAGCATGACGGCTTTAGTATTATATTATTTGTGTGAATTTAGGGTTAGACTTGAGTTGTATTTATAGAATTTCAATCTAATTAGAGCCGTCGATGAAGCTAGAGTGAATCCCGACCATCCATCTCAAGAGAAGCCAATCAGATAGTGACATGTAAGCCCTAGTAACTCAGCCAAGCCTCAGAATTGGACCAGACCCTGACCAGGCCAGCCAAGGCCTGACCAACAGGTCTTTCTGACCTGGGCGCACTTGGCAGGTGCACCAGTGATAAAATTGTACTGGCGCACTTCCCAAGTGCGCCAGTTTAATTTTGTTCTGGCGCACTTCCCAAGTGCGCTAGTGCATTCTGACCCATTTCTGATTTTTCCGCCCAACTTCGTTTGTCCATATCTTCTTCATACGGTATCCGTTTTATGCAAACTTGGACTCTATCTCAAGCAGAATTTCGAGACGAACGTAATGGCATAACCCATTTCCCTTAATTCCATCATTTAAAATTAATTATACTTTAATTTGTGAAGCTTAATGTCATAGAATTCACGGGGTGTTACATTCTCCCCCCTTAAAAGGATTTCGTCCCCGAAATCTTCAAGTTAGGAAGAATGTATATCCTACTATCCAACAGTCCATCTACTCAACCAACAAACACAGGCATCCACTGTCCTTAAAAGACTTCTAATGCTTCATGATCATATGCATAGTGTGTGTACATGTCCTAATCTAATGTAGAAATCAGGCAATCTACTGATTCAGTTGACCTCCTTAATGCGAATCATGTTAGTGTCATGAATCCATTATGTATGCAAATTTTTCCTACTCATAATTCTACATGAGTGCACAACTATTCATACAAATGCGACGACCATATGACAACATATCAAGTTTCAACCATATACAAATGAGAATACATATGCATATGCAATATGAAGTGGCTAAGCCGATCTATAACCTTGGGTGTGTGTGTGTATGCATCCACGAGCAACCACTAGCAATCACTGGAAACCATTTGCAGCCATCATCCATTACATATTTTCAAATACATGTTTGCATCCATTTGTTTTCTACCTAAGGAGTTAGGAGAAGGACCGAGAAGATATACCTAAAAAGATAGATAAAGCATAACTTAAGGAAAGAGAGAGATCGAAGATGTACCCTAAAAAAGAAGAGGGTAGGCAGCGCGTATTCTGTCCTCCGTTTCCCAAGTCGCGTCTTCCTCGGCGTCGCTCCACTGAACTTTAACGAGTTTGACTTCGCGGTTGCGTAGCTTTTTCACTTTAGCTCCTAAGATGCGGGTTGGAACTTTCCTCACAGTTGCTTCACGTTCCACTTCGGCTTTTTCTAGAATGCTAGGTTCCACCACTTCCGCAGACTCATGCAAACACTTCCGGAGGTGAGAAACATGAAAGACGTTGTGAACTCCGGCCAGTCTCTCGGGTTGCTCTAATCTATAGGCCATCTTCCCAACCTTCTCGATGATAGGGAATGGTCCTACAAATTTTGGTGCTAGCTTTCCTGCGGATCCAAAGCGAACGACGTTCCTTAAAGGAGATACCTTAAGGAAAACCCTGTCCCCAACCTCAAACTCAAGGTCGGTCCTTCTTTTGTCAGTGTAGGATTTCTGTCTGTCTTGGGCAGTCTTCATTCTCCTACGTATCAAGTCCACTTTCTCCTAAGTCTCTCGAATCATGTCTGGCCCAAGTATAAGCTTATCCGTGGACTCCCACCAACAAGTTGGTGATTTGCACGGTCTTCCATACAAAGCTTTGAAGGGTGCCATACCGATGGTAGCTTGGTAGCTGTTGTTGTAGGAAAATTCTACTAAAGGAAGGTGATCCTCCCACGTCCCTCCAAAGTCAAGAACGCAAAGTTTTAAAAGATCCTCCAAAACTCTATTCACCCTTTCCGTCTGGCCATCGGTTTGGGGGTGATAGGCCGTGCTCAAATATAACGTGTGCCTACAGATTCTTGCAGGCTCCTCCAAAACTCACTCGTGAAGATAGGGTCTCGGTCACTAACAATGCTGGAGGGTATCCCATGGAGTCGAACTATTTCCTTGAGATAAAGAGATGCTAGAGATGCGGCAGTCCTTCTACTCTTGATAGGTATAAAGTGGGTGCTTTTAGTAAGCCTATCCACTATTACCCAAATGCTAGTGTTGCCTCTTCTCGACCTAGGCAGTCCATCAATAAAGTCCATTGAAATGCTATCCCACTTCCACTGTGGGACCTCTAAAGGATGAAGTAGTCCTCCAGGCTTCTTCTGTTCCGCCTTGACCTGTTGGCAGGTCATGCACTTAGAAACGAAATCTGCCACGTCTTGCTTCATGCCGCTCCAAAAGAAAGTCCTTTTTATATCTTTGTACATCTTATCACCGCCAGGGTGTATAGTCATCTTGGAATGATGCGCTTCCTCGAGAACCTTCTTTGTCAACTCCCTTGCTTGTGGGATGCATAATCTTCCATCTCGCCTCAGCCAACCCTTATCATCGATGGCGTACCTACTGGGGTGACTAGAAGTCTCACCCCTAATAAGTTTATCAATCACATCAACAAGCTGAGGGTCTTCACGTTGTGCAGTCCCTATTGAGTCCAAGAGAGTAGGGCGTACTTCGAGAGATGCTAACAAACCCAGTACAAAATCTGAGGAGGGCCTGAAGTTAAAACTGGCTATATACTCCAAGCTTTGCCTTTCCACAAAGAGCGGGCTTAAGGTCAGTTTCTTTCGGCTCAATGCGTCTGCTACCACGTTGCCTTTTCCGGGAGTACAGGAAATTTCAAAGTCATACGAGGCAAGAAACTCCATCCATCTTTGCTGCCTCAATTTAAGATCCTTCTGCGAGAAGAGATATTTCAATGATTTATGGTCAGTGTATAATTCAAACTTCTCACCTAGGAGATAATGGCGCCAAGACTTAAGCGCAAAGACGATGGCGGCTAACTCAAGATCGTGGATTGGGTAGTTCTTTTCATGAACTTTCAATTGTCTTCCGCCATAAGCTACTACCCTTCCTTCTTGCATTAGAACAACGCCTAGTCCCGTTCCACATGCATCCGTGTATACTGTGAACATTTTGCTTCCATCTGGCAAGGTCAGAACTGGGGCTGTTGTGAGAGCCCTTTTTAATTGTTGGAAAGCAAACTCGCAGTCCAAATCCCAAGTGAATGCCAGATTCTTCTTTGTTAGCCTTGTGAGTGGGGCTGAGATTTTCGCGAAATCCCTAATAAACTTTCGGTAAAAACCGTCTAGCCTAAGAAAGCTTCGAACTTCGGTTACATTTCTTGGTGTCTTCCAATCTTGTACTGCCACCACTTTCGTGGGGTCCACAGCCAACCCCTCTTTGGACACTATATGCCCCAAAAATCTTACCTCCTTTCTCCAAAAGTGGCACTTGGAGAATTTGGCTTTTAGATGATGTAAACGGAGAGTTTCCATGATTTCTTTCAGACGCTGAGCATGCTCTTCCTCATTCTTTGAAAAGATTAAGATATCATCTACGAAGACAACCACGAATTTGTTGAGGAATCCTCTGAACACTCTACTCATTAGGTCTACGAAATAAGCGGGTGCATTTGTCAAGCCGAAAGGCATGACAAGCCACTCGAAGAAACCATCTGGGGTTCTGAACGCCATCTTATCAATGCTATCTTCAGCTACTCTTAGCTGATGGAACCCAGTTGCCAGATCAAGTTGGGAGAAGACCGACGCTCCTACAAGCTGATCAAACAAATCGTCGATTCGGGGAAGTGGGTGCCTATTTTTCTTGGTCAATTTTTTTAACTCCCTATAGTCGACGCAAAGGCGAAGCGAACCTTCTGCTTTGGTTGCGAACACCACTGGAGCACCCCATTCCGAAATGCTCCGTCTAATGAACCCCTTTTCGAGAAGTTCTTTAACCTGCTTGCTGAGCTCCTTTCTCTCCTTTGGAGCCATGTGTCTGACAGGTAAAGCTACAGGCTTTGCATTTTCCACAAGATATATGCGGAAGTCTATTTCCCACCTCGGAGGTAAGCCTTTCACCTCCTCAAAGACATCCGGATATTCCCGGACTACTCTAACTGATTGCAAATTTTCATTAGAAGCATCAAGCGACTCTAGATAACTAAGCATAATAGCATTCAAGGGATTACAAGAAATTTCTAGAGTGTTACCAAGCCGAGTCAAGAGTCTAACTACTCTTTTCTCACAATCAAGGATGGCCCCATTACTGGATAACCAGTCCATGCCTAAGATCAAACCATATCCCGAGAAACCCAAGACAAAGGCATTACAACTAAACTCAATGCTGAGAATAGAGATTTTCAAACCCAAACAAACCATTGACAAGTAAGCGGAGCCCCCAATTGGATTTGAAACTACTAAGGGATCTTCTACCATTCTAGTGTCTAGATGCAGAGATTCTACTAAGGCAGATGAAATAAACGAGTGTGATGCGCCGGAGTCAAAAAGTGTGCGAACTGGATGATCATAAAGATAAACTACACTTTCTACAGAAATATTACTACCTCGTTCCTACTGAGGTGCCACTAGCGCATGAACCTGACCCCCTGAAGTGGATCCGGCTTTCTGTCCCTGCCCTTTCTTCTTTGGGCAGTCCTCAGCTTGGTGTCCAGTTTCTCCGCAATGGAAGCAACCACCCATCTTCGCCTTCCTTTTTCGGCAGTCTTTTGATATATGTCCCACAATGCCACAGAAATTGCACCTTCTCTTCTCACGGGGCTTATTGTTCTTCCCTCCTTTCTTGAAGTCTGTTTTCTTTGTTTGCAGACCCTCTTTCTTCTCTTCCACATTAGTTTCTTTCTTGCCGTGGTCTTCCTTGTGTAGCAACGCCATGTCCACCAAGCTTTCATAAGTCGCTCCTGTGGATACATGGGTCATGGCAAGGCTGTGTAGAGGCTCATTCAAACCTTTGATGAAGCGAAGTGCCTTCTTGTGTTGGGTGTTTACTAAGTCCAGCCCAAATCTGGCCAGCTGATTAAACTGATTAACATACTCCCTGATAGTCATAAATCCCTGTTTTAGCATTAGGAACTTCTCCATTTGCAGGCTTCTTTCAGCTTGGGAGAGGAATTTCATCTCAAACCTTGTCCTGAAGTCTTCCCATGTTTCCACCGCCCTCTGAGCATTGGTAATTTCCCACCAATAGGAAGCTTCATCCTTAAGCAACCATATCGCTAGTTGTATCTTTTGCCTGTCATCAACTCCGAAGATGACAAACAAATCCTCAGTCTCCTTTAGCCAGTTTCTTGCTCCTACAAAGGATTCTGTCCCATAAAAGTATTTTCCACCCATTTCCTTGAAGTCTCTGCATGTTTTTGCGAAGGCATTTCCCCGAGGAGGAGGAGGAGGAACCGCGGCCACTAGAGGAGAGATGTCTGCTGGGTCCGCGCCATTGGCCCTTGCTTCTAAATACCTCCTAAACCAGCCGGGTATCGGTACTCCTTCAGGAAGGTTAAGGTCTCCAGACATGCTGAAACAGAAAGGAAAGATTCAAAATGAAGGATAGAGAGAGATAGTGCAATGGCTTTGGGGGATTATGTCTTTTAAAATATAACACTTTTTCTTGAAAAAATGCTTCTTTAAACTTTCTTTTTGGAAAACAATTTCAAAAACTTTTATCTTGTCTGGTAAACCTATGCTCTGATACCAAGTGAAACACCCCACCTCCGTTAAGGTCACTCACAAAGGGAATGCCTTAACTTTGGTGGAGGTTTATAAGTAAAAGCCACAGATAAACTCAAGACAGAAATAAATACACATATTTTAAACAGCGGAAACCAAACAGACTTTTATTTCATCAATACGTGTTTAAAAAAACATTCCATAATTGTCTCAAAATACTTCCAACATTACAACCTCATTACTGTCTTGATTATTAAAGAAGCATAAAACATAAATAAAGCGACAAAAATCCCCATAGTGATATCCAAAGCCATAATCCGAGCAAAAGAGATCCAAATCATACATCTACGTTCTTGGAGCTTGTAAAGAGTTTGACTGAGCTGAGTTGTTTCCTCCCTGTGGACCTTGGGGGGGGGGGGAATGAAAGAAAAGAAGACGAAAAGAAAATAGAGTCAGACATAAAGCCTGAGCAAATCTAGTAACTCTTCAGTATGTGAATAAGAAAAGGGCATGATAGACATAAACTGAAAATAAGAAAGTGTCACAAGCTAAGGAAGTGTCGAATGTACTATCGCACCCATACTATATCTCTGCACCTACTTGAGTTTATCCTAACTGGCACCCCATGCTGAGGGTGAAGTGATCCCCATTTTTATTTAAAGATCGGCTCCTACTCGCGTTAACATGTGTCATACGGCCCCCAAGAATTGTAGATACCTATGCTGGTCCCACCATGGGGTGTATTAAGACCCATGGTGGCGGCCCCGACACAAATTCTAGAAGGCATAGGTTATACTACTGGTGTCCCCAGTGCCCTGGTTGTCTGCTCCGGAGTGTGTGCACGCCCGCACCACGTTAGACCTGCACTGTGCACCCACCGTCGTCATTTGACCGCTTACAATCAGCCTAGTAATCGTGCCCCACCCTGACTACTTTCAGGGTACCATGATACCTAACTTGGGTTACTGCTGAAACGGGTCCCTCGTTACCAGGATTTTCTAGTCGAACATGTTAAGTGGTTAAATGTCTGTATTTACCTAACCCCACCCATCAATTTTTGTTAACATGTTTAATTTAGTTAAGTGTTTATAGTTTGACTTAACCTACCACCTGTCCTTAGCCTCTTCGGAGCACCAGACCACTCATATTAGATAGGAATTGCTACGGTTACTGGATGTGCCGGTCGGTTCCGGGCAGGTTTGCACCGTAGCTCAGTCTAACCTCGAGTCATTATTGGGCTCAATGCTTAATCACCCACATTGGATAGGTATTGTTGTGACTACTGGACAGCCGGGCGGGTCCGGGCAGGTTTACATCACAACTCAATCCAACCTCGGGTTAAGCATATCGTGTTTTCTAAATTTACATATTTTATTACTTCTCAATTATATGTAAATGTCATATCTTTTATACTAGGGTATATCAATTCATACCGCTTAAATGTCATTGTCGTTGGCATATGCCAACCATGCCAACATATATTTTCATGTTTTACACCCAACGTTATTACCCCCGTTTGTAAGTTCGCAACATTAAAACATGTGTTGGGCTTGTCACAATTCAGCCCAACTTTATAAACATGAGAAAAAGGGGAAATCAATAACATGTAACATTTTACAACATATAAGGGTGTGTGGCGCATGAACTTGCAATTTAGCGATACTAACATAAATGATGGGTCATGTGAACTTGCATTCAAATCAAAGTATAACTAAGTAGGTAACATATGAATTGGCATAGTTTAGGCTAATGCAAACTTGTGTTTAAACATGTTTAACTTGGCATAATGTCAACCACAAAACTAGCATGTTGTATATTCACCAAAATGTCCAATTATAACATCTAATCACATAGCCTATTTCATCATGAACTTGCATAGTTTATGAAACCCAAACGATACTTAACATAGATCCAATTATACTTGCAAATAAACATGAGAATGATATCATAGTTTTTGGGTCAAGTAGGCATAAAAGGTTTCAAATCTAGAACATGTTTACATAAGCCTTAATTTAGACTTAGTGAATGTATATAGTCCATGCCATAGGTATAAACATAAAGGGATCAAATTCTAGTTTTTGCCACAAACTTCCAAGTGCCATTGTTTTCATATACAATTGTTCAATAGGGTTGCATCAATAAATTTATGCCACAAACATCAATACACAAGTCATGATAGAATCGTTACAATACACAGAATTTATACAATAACACAATTCTATTTTCATTTACATCGAATCACATCACAGTTTTTATTCATATTCTGAAAAGTCACTATACTTACAACGAATGCAGAATCTTGAATTCTGGATTATGAATTCTGAAATTGAGATGCACTCCTTTGGGTAGACTAACATTGCGTTGATTGATTTGATTAAACTTTAAATCTTCTTAATTTGATTCATCTCTAAGCTTTAGTATTGGCTTGTCTCTAGGCTTTCTAACTGACGGCCATTCCTAGTTTCTTTCCAGCAGCATGACGGCTTTAGTATTATATTATTTGTGTGAATTTAGGGTTAGACTTGAGTTGTATTTATAGAATTTCAATCTAATTAGAGCCGTCGATGAAGCTAGAGTGAATCCCGACCATCCATCTCAAGAGAAGCCAATCAGAAAGTGACATGTAAGCCCTAGTGACTCAGCCAAGCCTCAGAATTCGACCAGACCCTGACCACACCAGCCAGGGCCTGACCAATAGGTCTTTCTGACCTGGGCGCACTTGGCAGGTGCGCCAGTGCTAAAATTGTACTGGCGCACTTCCCAAGTGCGCCAGTTCAATTTTGTTCTGGCGCACTTCCCAAGTGCGCCAGTGCATTCTGACCCATTTCTGATTTTTCCGCCCAACTTCGTTCGTCCATATCTTCTTCATACGGTATCCGTTTTACGCAAACTTGGACTCTATCTCAAGCAGAATTTCGAGACGAACGTATTGGCATAACCCATTTCCCTTAATTTCATCATTTAAAATTAATTATACTTTAATTTATGAAGCTTAATGTCATAGAATTCATGAGGTGTTACAGTACATTTCACTGAAATACAATACATTCACATTCAATTTCATTTCTATACATTTTTGCCTCACTACAACTCTCATACACTCAGCTACGTTTCACTCATGTTGTACATATACATTCATACACTCATATACAGTCACATTCATTTGTCTTCTGTCTTCTGTATGCCTCATTGTCAGTCCAGTTTTCTGCTTACCTGTCACAGAAGAAAAACACATAGTAAACTGAAACAAATATACTGCAAATTCTAGAAAATACAATTTTATTTTAAAAATTTATTTTCCTCAGAATTTTGGTGTGTTTCTCATCATTTTTCATGACTTGATCTAATTTTTATGGATATCCATCTATGTCTATACAGCATGTGATATTCACAGTGATACATTGTAAATGCCACAAAGTAGATAGTATTTCTAGTGCCCACATACATATATTGCAAGTGCACTATACATGTATACACATATAATGTATGTTTATACACATATTTCTGTGTAGGGACAATACGGTCAAATATCGTGTATGGACTGAACCAAGAAATCCAGTACATATACAGATACAAACAGATACATATATATATACACACAAACATATGTGCATACATATATATATATATATATGCATCTACACAGTAGGTACAATGGTTCAACAAGATCAAATATCCAAGTGTACAACAATGACATGTCAGCATGCATCATAGCAGAGCAAACATAACTGTGCGACTCGACATGGAAAACATAAATGGATAGTACACTCAAATATACACAACATGTCAATACAGCAAAGCAATGTATAGGCATAGCCATTCATATGCAACAATTATGAAGATTTACACATATATATACATATAGTGTATGTATATATACTGTATGCATTGAAAAGTGAAATAACCAAGTACATAGAAGATTCATGTGTTCATGTCCTCATAGACATGTAAATGAAAGATGTATCTCAAGTCACTAAAGCAAAGGTCCATTTAAAATATTATGGTGCAGTATAAGCACATACATGTGCTAAGAATACACATCAGTTCAAAGGCCAGAACTGTGCATAAGTCAAGAAGCAAGGGAAGGTTCGACATAACAATGTCAAAGTGGTCGAGCTAGTTTGAAGGTTCAAGGCAGACAACACGGGGGCAAGGCACTTCAAGTCACAAATGCCAAATAGTCATGCACAAAGAAAATTTTCTAGATACAGGCAAAACAATGTGCACAAATTTGAAAACAAGGCACAGTATAATTTCCATGCAACTTATGTAATACAAGATTATGGGCTAACAAAAACAGAGGTACAATGTAGCAGTTTTCATGTATGCAAGCCAGGTCAAATGGAAAAGCAAAAATTCAGGTGTACAAGCATTTCAAAGGGAAAGAATGAATCAAAACATTGCTGTCACATTTTGGCTATAACATGTATACAGGGTGACAGATGTATACACAAATACATAAGCCAAAGGAATATTTTTTTGGAAAGAAATAATTTCGGCTTTTCAAACTATCTCGGGAATTTTTCAAACGCTTTACTGGAGAGTATCTTTATTCGGCAAAAAATAATTTTGGTAATCAAATATTGTTTCATTTTTGCCAAAGAAATCATAGTGTCTTAATGTCATGTATTTTTTTGGTTTAATAATTAATTTATTTAAATAACGGTTTGGTAATTTAAATGGCTTAAATTAAATAATAATGAATATTTAATTAATATGAATAACAGAATAATATATCTAATTCCGAAATAATCGAAATTAAGTTGAATTGACAAGATCGTGTGAATTAGATAGTATAAGAGATTTGGTTGAGTTTAGATTCGAAATTTAATAACGAATCCATTTAATAAATGAGGTTAGAATGTACAATTTATAATATAATTATAAACAAGCTCATAATGTCGTGGTAGTTCATAATATTACGTTTTAAACTTCGTTTGAATATATAGGATCTGTTATAAGTTGGATTTAGCTAAAACAAGAAATGTTCGCATCTATTGAACTATATTTTTCTATTGAAAGAGAAAAATCGAGATTTCGTCTTTTAGATTCTGAGTTACGTCCAAATCAAATTTTCAAATAGTCGTTATGGAATTCGTTTATAAATTATAGCGATTTATTTATATTATAAAAGGGTTTTTATTTAAACTGAATATCAATTTTACTCGAATTTTTAAATAACGATTTATAAATCTAGATATGTTTATTTGGAGCTAAATGATATTCTATGGGGATATATATGATAATATTAATTTATCAATATTAAATCAAATTATTTTTTAATATATTAATATTATATTGGTTTATTTAGACCTTAGGAAATAACCATTTTTGCAAACGACCTCTATTTTCAACAAAATTAATTTTTTTGGATACAAAACTTTAAATTATTGTTAAATTTCATGATTTTTGGAGTCAGTATGTGGTTGTGTGTGATTTTAATGTGAAAAACAGTCAATAATTTGACTTTAAAAATACATTGTGTGAGCAAACGGACTCGGAATGCGATGAATCAAGTTTCGTTGGGTCCGTAATGACGAACCATACCTACACGTCCATTTCTATAAAATTTGGATATTGTATGTGATCATAGGAATTATTTAAATGATAAACTGAGTTAATGATCGAATATAAATTAACATAAAAATATATGAAGCTTCTGAGATAAGCTACCCTACCCTATATATACCCTAACACCAATACTCTAACCCTAACACTTCATTTCTCTGGTCAAAATTGTGTCCACCATCGTTTTCCACTTTTCAGTAAAATGTCCACCTTTTAAAATCTAAAACAAATCCAACTAAAATCTATAAATCATAACACTTATATAAATGGGTTCCCTACGTGATTCTTCTCAATTCGGTATAACTTTTGAGTCGTGGGATTCATGTTTGAGGGGCTCGACAATGTACAGCATTAGTCGTCTTATTCTAGGGTTCCAAAATATGAGAAATAGGAATAGTAATTCACATATTGGAGTTCGTATTGGGATTCAGGGTGGAGAATCGAAGAGTTTGCGATTTTTTTGACAATTTCTATGATAGAGTATGTTGCGAGCGACACTGTGTCGATGAGGAGAAGCAAAAGGACGCATTTTGGTTGGAGTCTTCGTGTTGTTTTGGTTGATGGTAGGAGGATGAAAATTTCGGAGAGAAAGAAAATGGTGAAATCCGTTTGCAAATTTGTGTAGAACGGTTGAAGCGTGGAGGCTCTGAATTTTGGCCATGGCAGTGTAAGTCGTGTTCACTGCTGTAGGAAGATAATGAGGAAGGTGGTTAACTGTTTAAAAGGGGATTAAGGGTTTTAAGTTAATACTTAATTTAAGTTAATGACCTTTAAATGCAATCTAACTTGTAAAATTTATATCTTACTCATACGTTATCGAAATTCAAAAACAAGGGTCCTATGGGATCATATGAACGAAGACTACAAAGTGGAACTGGTTCGGAGAGATTTGGAGCTCGTTACAAATTATGGAAAAATAAAACGGCTGAATCAAATCAACGATAGTTTATCATTATTTAACGATAAATGACCAAGGTGAGTAAACTCACTAACTCTGTCCAGTTTATAATTTTATAAACGTAAACTAGTATTGATAAATGATAATCGATCATTGTGTGATGGTTGTTTCAATTAATTGCTTATTAATTGGTTGAAATTTTAGATATAGTTATATATATAGACCATTAGTTAAATATTGATTCCATTTATTATAATATTTCATATTGATATGAAATCAGTGTTATTATGTTGATTAATGTTTGTGAATGCAGGGAAACAGGTTGGAGGAATCCGACTGGATTCCTCAAAAGTTTCATTGTTTTTTTATTGCATTATATGATGTGACAAATAATCCGCCGTTGATTATTGTGTGTTTGTGATGTTTGAATAACATTGACCTGAAATAATTGGTATTTAAATACCGTAAACCATATTCGAATATATTAAGAAAGAAATTGGGGTTTTAAAAAGCAATTTCTATTTTAAAATAGAAATGGAATTTCGATTTGCCAAAATAAAATAACTTGTTATTTTATTATATAAAAACAAGTAGTTTGATTTATGAACGATACTTATAAATAAAGAAAAAAGATTATTATTAAATAGTTTTAAAAATATAAATCCAAGAAATGAATTTATTTAAATATAAAAGGGAAATGATTTAGAAAGAAAAATGACGAAATTATTTCAATATTCGAAATGTAAAGGGAATTGAAACAAACACATAAGGATTTGTAATTTGAATTTGATGAGGTCGAATAATTTATTTTTCTGAATTATTTATTATATAATTCATAAAAGGACAAGAAAATTTATGTTTGATTTAAAACCAATAATTTATAATTAAATATGTAATCAAAATTAAGTCATAAACCTGGTATATAATTTACAAGAAGTTGGGTTTATAAACAATAATTAGGAATGTGATGAAATAATTGTTATAAAATAATTTTGAAATGTTTTACAAATATAACTAGAGATGTTTTCTAAGTATAGAAAATGAAATGATTTTGAAGTAAAAAAAATGTGTTAAGGAAATTAGAAACTGACTGGAGATTAGTTATGTTGAACAGCTTTCTGGGTATTGATCTAATGTTGGTTTTGGCCTTGGGGTTAATACGTAAGGATTAGTTCTCTTACTAATTTACAGTTAGAGATTGATAGATGTGAGAGTGTAGTAATGTGTGAATAAGAAATGGAAATGTTTTCCAATGTTGATAACGTATATTTTCTAAATTTAGAAAATAAGAATTTATGAATATATGGAAGAGGGAAACAGGAAAATGAATAAATTAATGATAAATTAATTTAAAGGGAAAAATATTGATTGATGATTGATCGATAAAATTTCCATTTGGGAATAAGATGGTTGTGTGTATGGATGTTTTCCTTTAGTTAAATAACCGACTATCAAAGTTTTGATCATTTTTCCGTCGTCAATAAAGAGAAACCGAGATCAGATTTATTATCTGATAAGCGCTCTTATGGGCATTAGTGTTGAGAGTCAAATATGATGAAGATAATTGAAGACGGAGTTTATGCAAGGGTTGTTCTAGCAAATCCTAAGTAGAAATTGCCTAAGATGGGTTTACAGAATAATGCCTTCGGTTTTTCCAGTCCCAGGAAACTTGTATGGAAGATTGTCTGAAAGAGTATATCTAATAGATCGCGTAAGATGATCTCTTCAAACGTATTTATGTTTGGTAGCAGAGGAATTCGTTTCTCTTAGCTTTATACCCATTGTATTTTTGGGGAAATCAATTTGTGATTGGGCGGGTATGACAATGTGGCATTCACAGTAAATAAAGTCATGGTCTGTCAAAACGGTACGTTATGACCTCAAGCCTCACAACCGGGAAATAGTATAAAATTAGGCAGGTCACATGGATAAGTCGGTAGTTCCCAATTAGGATGTATTGTCACCTGATCTAGAGAAAATCCATTTGCTTCTTTAATCTATTTCGACGTTGTCCCTTTCGGGAAATTATTGTCGATCCTAACCATTGGTGATAATACATTCGGTACACTCAAGCGAAATGAGTGACCGGTCATGTTTAGCCTGGGTTACAAGATGTTCTTCTTGAACCCGGTGTATTCCTCTCTATAGACACACAATTGGAAGGTGGTCCCATATCTTGCCAGTTGGAATCCATTACCCAATAAGCGCTCGCGGTTTTTGATTATATATTATGTATGCGGAACGTGAGATGAAAGCATTCCGCTAGATTGTTATTTATCTGATTTAGACATTATTATAATATCATAAGAATATTGATTTAAAAGAAATGTTTTGGGTTATCGTAAGGTAAAAACCATCCATGTTTATGTGTGGATTGGTCTTACGATTATCTTTTCTTTTAAGAGGATTTTAAAAGTTAAACCAAGTGGTTGGAGTTTACTCACACCAGTCCCATGACTGACCCAGAGTTTAATTTATTTTGTTTTACCCTAAACTCTTTGGTTCCCAAATTTGTACGGGCGATCAAGTAGTCAGGATTTTACAGATATACTTGGAGAGCTTGGAGGAGGAGGCTTCAGGATTATATAGTTGTTGTTTATTTCCGCTATGTTTTAAGTGTTGTACTACGATAATGGTATTGTATACAGATACTAATTTATTTCAAAGTTATATTTAATACTATATTTTATTCGTTCCGCTGTGAGATTCGTGTTACTCTGATTTTGTTTGCTTGTGATCTTCTTCTTCTTCTACTCTAACTTTCTTTCTTTCTATTTCTCACCCTCTAACTTCTTTCTATTAATGATCTGGTATGTTCAATGCTTAAATAATTTACATGGTTTTATGCCGACTTTCGGAGTCGAAAATCCCAGTTCATTACATAAATTCAACAGATTTTGGCAAGAACGCTTTCAAACCAAAACAAAATCTAAGACAACATTTTTATGGCAAGAAACACTTTTAAATGGTTCCAGAATTGGCCAAGTTGTTTTGAACATTATTTAAATGTTTTTAGCACTCAAGGGACACAAATTTGGCAAGAAACAATTCATATTCGACAACAATATTTCAATTTTTTCCAGGAATTTCTGCACGCTCAATTCTGGGTAGGAAAACATTCCAGAAATTGCACATGCAATTTAAAGCCGAGAAAAGCATTTTAAAATAAAGGCAATAGTTTTTTCTTTCCTGAAAGCCATTCAAAATTCAAGGCATCAATTCCAGATTCACAATTTATTTTTGGTAAGTTTCTTTTTCTTGAAATCATGCTGCCAAGAAATCAATCCTTTCTTGAAAATCTTTCAACACGCAAGGGAAATTCAAGAGGCCACAAATACATTGATGTTTTAACATTTTTCCAGATTTGACTCCAACAAATGTGGCATGAAACTTTTAAATTGTTTCAAGTACCAAATCAAGGAATTACACAAGTTATTCAAGTCATGGAACAAGGGGATTCTAGGCAAAAAATTAAAGGCAACAAATCAAAGTACACGCGCAAATCAGCCAAGATCATATTATGAAATCAGAGAAGTTATAGGATTTTATCCTATATATATACACCATCTACATCATAGGCAAGCTATCAAAAAACAAGCAACAAAAACTCGAGAGCTCAGAGAAAATTCAAAACAGAAATACTCACTTTATTCTTCAATCGTATCCAAAATTCCAAGCAAAAGAGAGCCAGAAGAATTCAATCATCAGAGAGGCAATTTTCTACAAGAGGTTAAAGTAGCGATTTGGATCAGAGAATTGGAAAACCCTAATTTTTTGAGCGGTTAGCATTCTCTGTGGCAAAACATTACCAAAGAAATAATGAAGGGAGACCAATGTTTTTGTTAAGGGAATAAGGGATTTTATATTAATTTTACATTGTATTTGTTATTTTCTTTTGTAAACTGTCAATTTGTTTTCTGTAAGAACTAGATTTACTAGTTATAGGATTTTAACTAGGGTTTACAATCTACGGGTTTGTAGCTTGGGGAAAATCTGATTTCGAAGACAGAAATTAGTTCAAGGTATTGAGCGTAGAATTTGATCAACAGCAGGTTTTGCTAGTGTACAAGACTGTATAGGCTGTTAGCGAGGGAGTCACGAGTTTATAAGTATTTGTTTATGGGAGTTTGTTTTTAATTCTAGTAAAACACTTGGGGAATGCAGTAGTAAGCAGGGTTTGTTGAAGGTGGGTAAAATCTCTGTGTTATTTATTTTCTGCATTTATTTTATCTACTGCAATTTGTTTTGTGATATTTTAAATATCTCGATTTATTTTAATAAAACCTATTCACCCCCTCCCCCTCTAGGGTTAATCTAGATCCAATAAGTGTTATCAAAGCTTGGTATTTTATTAATTCTAGAGATGGTGTTCCTTAGTTGTCAGTATAGTGAGAGTCAGTCTAGTGATATTACAATTATTATTAATAGAACAAATTTTTTTAATTTGGAAATCGAAAATCGAATTCTATTTAAAATCCGTTAATTTTGAATATTGGAATATTATTGAAAATATGGGAGATATGTTAGATAAGAGAAATAAGGTTTTCACTGCTCATGCTATGCATATTACTTATTCCTATCTTGGTAATGATAAATTAAATTTATCTCTCATTGTTTAACTGCGCAGGATATCTAGAAAACTTTCGACGCGTTGTATCTAAGGGATGACAACTACTCAAAACCCTGAAGTGTCAACTCAGGTTCAGATCTGTGCTTGAAAGGAGAAACAGATGCAATTTCAAGTAGATCAAATGATGGAGACTCAACAGACGATAAGACAAGAAATTTCTCATATGAAGATTTGCTTTATATGTGTGCTGATTTAACTAATCTATTAATAAACTCCAATTTAACTAAATCTATTGATAAACTCTAAAGGAAAAACAAAACTCTGAAATCTAAAAATCTTGAGTTGACTAGCAAAAATAATAGTTTGGAATTAAAGCTTGAAAACAGCAAGAAATCTGAAAATTCTTATTGCAAAAATTGTTTGAAGTTCGGAAACAATCTTGTTCATCTCAATAAAAATATTCAAAAGCTTGAGAAATAAATCCTGATCTTAAAAGACAACGAGATTGAGTTACTAAGTTGGAATAATTTTCTGCAAAAGGAATTGGATATTTTTAAGACATCTGAAAATTTCAAACTTGAAATTTTTGAAAAGGAAAGCCTATTGAAAACTGAGTTGATTTAGAAAGAACTTGAAAATAAGATTGAAAAATTCAAAACTTTTTAAAAACTTGAATTGAAAAGAAAAATCATTTTGAATTTTAAGTTTCCGAATCCCAAGCCAAAATTAAACTACTTGAAAATGAAAATTTTGGCTTTGAGATAACATGGTGCTAAAAGAATGATCACAAATAATCATTGTTCAGATTTAATAAAAGAAAATAGTGGTCTTAAATCCAAAATTCAATTATTAGAATCAACTTTGCAAAAATTATTAATGGGGAAAATCATTGAATATGTTGTTATAAAACCAAGTTTCTGTTGGAAATAAATGTGGTCTTGGCTTTGGGAAAAATAATGTTTTTGAAAATGTCAATTCAAATGGTTTTAAAAATCCTTTAAACTTCTTTGAAAAGATTCATGTTGAAAATTTAAATTCTGATTATTTCAAAGGATTTTTGAATTACAAACGAGATGTGAAGTTGTTGTATAACAATTCATTTAAACAATCATGGATTCCAAAAGGAAATAAAGCAATTTTGACTAAATTCAAATAGATTTGGGTTCCTGAGGGTACAAAAGTAAATTCAGATGGATTGTTACATAAACAAGTCTGGGTTCCAAAACGTGTGAACAAAACTGTGAGTGGTTTTACAAATTTTATTAGACCACTTGATCCCTTAAACTGTTACGTACCGAAGATGGCTGAGGAACTGCTTTGCAAAAGAGAATTGAATTCAGACTACTTCATATCATTGAATCATTCACAGTTCCTTAGCCATGTCTATTGAGTTAGAGAATCAACATTGTCTTCTGAAAATCTAGTATGATTTCTAATCTAAATTTTTGTTAATATTCTCAATTTTTTTTGTTTTTTTCCTCCTTCTACCCCTTTTATTTATTTTATTTTGATTATTTTGATTTGATTTCACACTGCCATATTATATTTCATCTCTCTTAACTTCAAACTGCAGAATTCACGATTATCTGGAAATTTGCTTCATTTGAATAAAACTGTCATGTTTTAATCATTTCCATATCTTGAATTTAAACCTGTAAATATATGCAATTGTTTTAAAGTATATTTTTTATTTCTGAATTCCTAATAGTGTTGAAGCATTCTTGTTATATCTTGAGCACAGTTAATCCGAATTCTAAATTTAAAGATTAATGAAATTTCACACATCTCTGCTGTTTTGAGTTTTTTCTAATTCATTTTGGAAAGACTTGAAAATCTATACTCATTACAACACACTGCTAATTTTTAGTTGTGATGATTTCATTGATATTTGGATTGTCTTGATTATTTCTGAATTGAAATTTTTTGACTTGAATCAGTGTTATACATCTTGAAATTCTTTTTATTCATGATCATTTTTGGTTGGATATTTGATGGTTTGAAATCATTTGAATTTTTTTGATATTTTGAATCTCACACACCTTTTAGATTTGAAATCAATAATCTTATGTGATTGATTCTTTGTATCTCAAAATTTAAATTTCTTCAAGTGATTTCAATTAAAATATTTTGGATCATGAATACCTCTCAAGCTTGATGAAAATATTCTGAAAAGTTCTCTTGTGCTTGTTAGAAATAATTGTGAAAAATTCTTTGAAAATCTAGTCTTAAAGCTCACTGTTATTTCATGATCATTTGATTTGAATATTTCTTTGTTTGAAATCATTTGAAATTGTAATTCATGAATCTCACACAATGCTTGGGTTTGAAACTTATAATCTAGTGTGATCGATACATTAAATCTTGAGATTTTCATATTCCTTCAAATGATTTAAAATAAACTGTATTTTTAATCTTGGGTCGTGAATCATCTTTTGTGACTGTCAGAAATATCTTGACAAGTCTGCTTTGAAATTGGTTGTTGTGCTGCTCTGATAAAAGGAATTGATTTCCAATTGCTTTAGACGACCGCTTGTTTCTGGTATCATCAGTTGCTCTGATAAAATGGTCTAAACTGAATCATGATTTGTTCCCTTGGACTTGTTAAAAATTATTTGAGAATTTTCTTTTGAAACTTTTCTATGTCTTTCTGCTTTGATTGATGGAAATGAATTGTTAGATTTACTTGCTTGGGCTTTATGATTGGATAATATTGTATGAAATATCTTTGTTATCCACCAATGTTGTATTAAAATTCCCGTTGATGGAGACAACAAGTGGTATCATATTAGAAGTGCTAGAAAAATGTTATTGAACTGATTCTCATTCTGTATATTTTTTTCTCTTGTTTGGTATATGTCTTTTCAATTCCGTCTTGAAATTGATTTTTCAATTTTAAAATCATTTACTGATTATCTATTCAGAAATTGAAATCAAAAATTAAAATGAACTGTATTTAGAACTCATCAAAATTATTATCAGATTATTGAAATTGTGATGAGTTGTAACTATAGTATATTTCACAACAAGAGGAGATTTTATTTAAATTTTCATGATGATTGAACAGTTGTTATAATATCTTTGAATTGGCGGTTATTTCACGAACATCTTCTTATTCTATCATCATTCTGTCATCCATCATGATTTTATATTAATGTGGAGAGTTTGATACTTTTAAAATCATCTTAAATAAATAGTGGAAATATTTGTGATGGAATTGTGATTATATTATTTTTCAGAATTAACGATAATTGAAAATTTTCAAGAATCTTGGTACGGTTGAGCAAATTTCATAATATGATTAATTTAGAAATTTATTTCACAACCATTTCCGTATCTACCATACTTCTATCATCGATATTGGTTTTATATACTGAGGAGTTTTTCTTATGGAACAGAAAATAATAAAAATATAATATTCATAAGTGTTTCTCTAACCTCATTTAAAAATCCAAGCTCTGGTTATGCATGGTTATGAGATTACTAATTTTTAAGCTGCAACTGACCTCATTTAAAAAATCCAAGATCTGGTTATGTGTGGTCAGTGTGCTCTTAAATAAAAGGAAAAGAAAAGAAAATGGAAATAAATATTTTTTATACGAAATTCTCCTTGGTGTGTAAAAACTAGCCATTTTTTCAAAATTATGAAATGTGTAATATTTTACGAAATATTATGATTTTTTGATTGATATCTATTGGGATTTGAGATTTTTTTGAATTTGTCACATAAATTGAATTTATAATCGTAGTCCAAATCCGTCACTGTTTTTGTGCTCATTTGTAAAATATTATTGGAAAATAATTAAAAATAATATATTTTAAAACTCTCTCCATTTTTATAAATTTCATCGTAAATCCATCGTTCTACAATGTGAAATTTGCCGCTAGTTCTTAGAATATTATGATTTTTATTTGACTGGTTGAGATTTAAGATCATTATTCTCTCTTTTAAACTGATTATATATTTGGAGTTAATTTTTCATCACTGTTTTAATTTTTGTATCCTTTTGATGATAACAAAAGGGGGAGAATGGGTTAAGATTTTGATTTATGGGTAAATATTGAATAAATATTTTAATATTGAAATTTCATTTGATTTACTCTTTGCACTCATGCATATATCTAGGGGGAGTTTTGTTGTAAGGGAAGCATACAAATAGGAGAGTTCAATAATTCATTGTCAAACACATTTGTTATAATATTATATTTAAAATCAAAATCTTATTTTATGTTTGTCATCATCAAAAATGGGAGATTGTTGTATCTAACAATTCTATGATTTTGTTTGATGATAGCAAACATATATTTATTATTATAAATGTGTTTGTGATTGTACTGTTATACTACATCACAGACATAATATAATAATGATATTTAAATAGAATACTACTGCACAAGAATTTAAATATTCAAACATTATTTTATTTAAATATAATATTTTATTTAAATATAATATTTTATTTTAGCATTCCAAACAGTACAAATTTATAACTCGACTATTTTTACTTTTCACTGAAATACATTACATTCATATTCAATTTCATTTCTTGTTGCCTCACTACAACTCTCATACACTCAGCTACGTTTCACTCATGTTGTACATATACATTCATACACTCATATACAGTCACACTCATTTGTCTTCTATCTTTTGTATGCCTCATTGTCAATCTAGTTTTCTGCTTACTTGTCACAGAAGAAAAACACATGGTAATCTGGAACAAAAATATTGTAAATTCTAGCAGATACAATTTTATTTTAAAATTTTATTTGCATCAGAATTTTGGTGTGTTTCTCATCATTTATTCATGACTTGGTCTGATTTTTATGGACATCCATCTGTGTCTATACAGCTTGTGACATTCACAGTGATGCACTGTAAATACCAGAAGGTAGACAGTATTTCTAGAGCTCACACATATACATACATACATACATATATATACACTTCAAGTGCACTATACATGTATACACATATAATGTATGTATATACACATATTTCTGTGCAGGGACAATACGTTCAAATATCGTGTATGGACTGAACAAAGAAATCCAGTACATATACAGACACAACATATATATATATATGTGTGTGTGTGTGTGTGTGCGCGCGCGCGCGCACGCGCGTCTACACAGTAGGAACCGTGGTTCAACAAGCTCAAAATATCCAAGTGTAAAACAATGACATGTCAGCATGCATCATAGCAGAGCAAACATAACTGTGCAACTCGACATGGGAAATATAAATGGGCAGTACACTCAAATTTACACAACAGGTCAATACAGTAAAGAAAAGTACAGGTTCATATGCAACAGTTATGAATATTTACACACACACACACACATATATATATATATATATACATATAGTGTATGTATTTATACTGTGTGCATTGAAAAGTGAAACAACCAAGTACGCACAAGATTCATGTGTTCATGTCCTCACAGATATGTAAATGAAAGATGTATCTCAAGTCACCATATATTAAGGTGCAGTATAAGCACATACATGTGCGAAGAATACACATTAGTTCAAAGGCCAGAACTGTGCATAAGTCAAGAAGCAAGGGAAGGTTCAACATGACAATGTCAAAGTGGTCGAGCCAGTTTGAAGGTTCAAGACAGACAACACGGTGGAAAGGCACTTCAAGTCACAAATGCCATATAGTCATGCACAAAGAAAATTTTCAAGATACAGGCAAAACAGTGTGCACAATTTTGAAAACAAGGCACAATACCATTATCATGCAACTTATTTAATACAAGAATATGGACTAGCAAAAACAAAGGCACAGTGTAGCAGTTTTCATGTGTGCAAGCCAGGTCAAATGAAAAAGAAAAAATTCAGGTGTACAGGAATTTCAAGGAAGGAAAGCATAGAGTCAAAACATTGCCGTCATATTTTGGCTACAACATATATATAGCGTGGCAGACGTATACACAAATACATAAGCCAAAGGAATATATTTCTTAGAAAGAAATAATTTTGGCTTTTCAAATTATCTCAATAATTTTTCAAATGCTTTACTGGAGAGTATCTTTATCTGGCAAAAATTAATTTTGGCAATCAAATATTGTTTCATTTTTTCCAAAGAAATCACAGTGTCATCTTTAGGCAGATTTAAATTCAACAATTTTTGGCAAGAACGCTTTCAAACCAAAACAAAATCCAAGACAACATTTTTATGGCAAGAAACACTTTTAAACGGTTTCAGAATTAGCCAAGTTGTTTTGAACATTGTTTAATTTTTTTAGCACTCAAGGGACACAAATTTAGCAGGAAACAATTGAAATTCGACAAAACTATTTCAGTTTGTTTCCAGGAATTTTTGCAGGCTCAATTCTGGGTAGAAAATCATTCCAGAAATTGCACAAGCAATTTAAAGTCGAGAAAAGCATTTTAAAATAAAGGCAACAGTTTTTTCTTTCCTGAAAACCATTCATAATTCAAGGCATCAATTCAAGATTCACAATTTATTTTTGGCAAGTTTTTTTTCCTGAAATCGTGTTGCCAAGAAATCAATCCTTTCCTGAAAATCATTCAGCACACAAGGGAAATTCAAGAGTCCACAAATACATTGTTGTTTTAACATTTTTTCTAGATTTCACTCCAACAAATATGGCATGCAACTTTTAAATTGCTTCCAGTACCAAATCAAGGAATCACACAAGTTATTCAAGTCATGGAACAAGGGGATTCTCAGAAAAACAATCCAAGGCAACAAATCAAAGTACATGCGCAAATCCGCCAAGATCATATTATGAAATAAGAGAATTTACAGGATTTTATAATCCTATATATATACACCATCTACATCATAGGCAAGCTATCGGAAAACAAGCAACAAAAACTCGAGAGCTCAGAGAGAAATCTAAACAGAAGTACTCACTTTAGTTTTCGATTATATCCAAAATCGCTAAGCAAAAGAGAGCCAGAAGATTTCGATCATCAGAGAAGCAATTTTCTACAAGAGGTTAAAGTCGCAATTTGGATCAGAGAATTGGAAAACCCTAATTTTTTGAGTGGACGACATTATTTGGGCCAAGACATTACCAAAGAAATAATGAAGGGAGGCTAATATTTTTGTTAAGGAAACAAGGGTTTCTATATTCATTTTACATTATATTTGTTTATTTTTCTTTTATAATTCATCAATTTGTTTTCTGGTTTTTCTGTAAAAACTGGATTTACTAGATATAGGATTTTAACTAGGGTTTACTAGCTGTGGGTTTGTTGCTAGAAGAAAATTTGATTTCCGGGACAGAATCAGTTCAAGGTTTTGAGCGTAGAATTAGATCAACAGAGAGGATTGCGAGTGTACAAGACTGTATAGGCGGTTAGCGAGGGAGTCGCGAGTTTACAAGTTTTTGTATGCAGGAGTTTGTTCTTAACTCTAGTAAAAACCTTAGGGAATGCAGCAATAGGCATTGTTTGCCGAAGCTGGGTAAAATCTCTTGTTATTTATTTTTTGCATTTATTTTATCTTCTGCAATCTGTTCTGTGATATTTTTAATATCTCGAATTATTTTAATAAACCTTGTTCACCCCTCCTTTAGGGTCAACCTAGATCCAGCACATAAATCCATGTTTTTGCTTAAATCAAGTTTGTAAAACGAGGAAAAGAAAGTAGACCAAACTAAAGATTTAAAATTAAGACTATTTCAAATGGCATTTGTAAAATTTTCAAAAAAATAATTTACGGAAACTTAAATGACTCGGGTTATATTTCGACGAAGAAAGATGTTGGTTACGAAGAAAAATGCCAAAATCGAAACTATGCACAAAACTCAATAAAAAAATTAGCTTAAAAAGGAACAGGCAACAAATAATAAATTTACCCATGACGAAACAACGTAATAACCTTCCCTTCGCTAAAATTTATTCACTAGAATTCTATTCTCTCCATCTCTAAAACATCTATTAGTTAGATAAGAAAAAATAGATTTCGTTTCTATTTCATATTATAGACAAGCGCGAACAACATCAAACATCGCTAAACGCAGAAATCTCATTAATGTCATGCGAATTTCAAAGACAACACACTAACAGTTACAAACACACTGCTACAAACAACAAATATAAAATCCTAAAAAGGTAAAGATATACACGATACACAAGATACACTAGAAACCGCCTACAGGCTACGTGAAGGTGGAACTCCACAACTAGAACTCAATCCATTGCTACGTACATGCTAGGATCGTATCAGAGAAGAAATACACCCAATTTTGTGCGTCTGTCGACGTTTCTCCCTAAAGACCTCACGGAGCCCAACCTGGATCTAATGGAGAGTGGAAAGCTCCTGGGTCTCCCAGCCAGTCGCGCTTGGCTACTGCTGCTGGACTGGAGCGAGAGGTATTGAAGTTGGAGCGGGAGCTACATGTAGCTGAATGCCTATCCTCTGCAGAGAGGCACGATGGATAGTTGGAGGGGTCTTCTTGGTCATAGATTCCCTTCGAAGATTCACGTAAAAGTGTCGAAAGACACAAGTGAGAAGATGAATGTACGGGAAATGGGTCCTCGAAGTGCTGACCGAGGGCTTGGCAAAGTGGATAATTAATGTGCGCGCCCAATTGACAACAAGGCTGCAAATGATAGGGTCGGTGGCTCGACGCACCAAAGGATAAATCTGCTCGAGGCTCCCTATTTTTGGGATAATGTTGTACTGGATGACGAGCACAATAAGATAGGCAATAGGTCGCAAATTACCTATATCCCAAACACCGACAGCTCCAAGAAAGATATAAGAAAGCATATGAGGATCCACTACACTAAATTAGGAAATTTGAAATGGAGAGTATATTTGATTCGAAATGGTTAGGTTGCGTTTCGGGACTTAATTTGATCCTGCAATGTTTCAGATAGTCCAATTTCATTCCTAAATTAATTAATTTTCATTATTTGGTAAAATTAAATGTAATCTACCCCTACTGCATTTCGCACTCATATTTTTCAAGCATTCTACTCTCAGGCCGCTAAACCGTTCCATTCTTCCAACTTCCCCATCCATTCTTCTTCGTAATTCCGAAAAAAGAAGAAAAACAAGGGACAAATTTCTACGTCGATGGAACCGAGCTTCATTAATTTATGTGCCAAGCTATCTTGTACTTGCTGACCTTGGTAATTTTTTCCTTATTAATCTAGGTTACTTCTATTTCAATGAGTAGGGTTTAGGGATTCAGATTCAAAATCATATCAATGGTCAATTATTGATTAGACTTTATCTTCAGGTGATTTTCGAACAATTTAGTATTTTGAATCATCATCTTTCATCCCGTACTTCTTTTAACTCTCGTATTTTGAATGGTTTCGCTGATCTATGAGAAATAAGGGTTACAAACTATTACATTCTACAAAAATCTTGTGTGCATTTGTGTATTTTCCTGACAATGCCCAAAAAGTATAACATTCTACAAAAGCACTTAAACATGATATCTTACTGAAAACTTCCCATGCAGCTCCAATGTCTACAAACTTGGTGTAAGCACCTACTTATCATTTTTTAGCCTGGGACATATCAATGCCTACTTTTGAAATATTTTTTGTGCAGATATGGAATTCAAAAGACAATATGATAAATAAGGATGCTTGATGCGGAGAAAGTGCTTACGAGCAAGTTTAGTTATCTTTGTCTATTATTTTATTATATTGTCAACCTTATATTTGTGTAACTTGAATTTATTGCGTTATGTTTGTATTATTTTGTTCCTTTTAAAATATGATTTATTTTTGTTGTATACTAATTTGTTTATGGTAAACTTGTTTGTGGAATTTCTTTTCATACCTCTTTAGCTTTTAATTTGAAGAATGGTTGAAAAGTATCAATTGTATATTTTAAAATAATTTTCATATTTTGAACATGGAACACATTGGTAGTGCCATAAAGTATGAACTTGAAAAAAGCATTCTAGAGTGTTGCAGGTTATTGGTTTGAAACATTCACCAAGTGTTACAGAATATGAACTTGAAACACTCACCGAATGTTGCGGATTATTAACTTGAAACACTCACCGAGTGTTGCAGATTATTAACTTGAAACACTCACCGAGTGTTGCGGATTATTAACTTGAAACACTCACCGAGTGCTGCGGATTATTAACTTGAAACACTCATCGAGTGTTGCATATTATCAAACAGAAATACCTATTAAGTGTTTCAAATTATCAATTTGAAATACCTGTTAAGTGTTTCAATTAGTCAATCTGAAACACCTGTTAGGTGTTTCAAAAATCTGCAACATACTAATCTGCAACACCTAAAAAGTGTTTCGAAAATTTTTAGCAACATTTCATTAGCGTTTCGAATTGGTCATTTTGGTGTTGTGATCTGTCATCTTTATATCGTCTAAATCCACTTCGACCGTGGAAATCCCCAAATCTTAGATATATCATGGTCAGTAAGCTCAACGGGAGTGCGCTTCACCTCGGACCAAATCAGACTGACACCTCATGAAAATCAACAGCCATCTGGGTGTCAAAAAGACGAATGCGGTGCGAATAGTATTCGCGCTCAAAAGTATCGTGACGTAGGATCGGTGCAAGACCTACGATGAAAAATAGCTCTGTAAGATGGAAAGAAGCGAAATCAAGAAATTTCACCAAACTCCCTTGGTGAAATTCATAATTCGTCGTTTCCAAGTAGGCGGCTCTCTTCCTCTAACTGCGGTCAATCCACGCGGCCACTTGAGGCATGAGATCGGGATGTTGCGCAAGAATGTTGAAAGCCCGAGGAGGCGCCGCGCCATGAAAATCAACGAAATCAGAGAAGGAAAGTGTAGATCTAGAATACAGGAGGAGCTAGATCTACAATGCAGGAATTTTGGTGGTGATTAGAGGGGAAATGGAGCTTGGAGTTTTGATTTCAAAGCTTCGGGCGGTGGTGGAGTTGGGTTTCGGCGACTGCAAAATGAGGGAGATGAAGGAAAATGAGGTTTCGGGGAAGGAAGGGATACTTATATCACTTCCAAACTCGGGTTGCACCCGAATAGGTGGAGCGATCGACTGTGGCAAAGGAGGGCGACCGACCGCGCGGTCGACCGCCTACCCCTCTCGGGGGGCGGCCTGAACCTGGACCCAAACAGGTCGGTTTGATTTCGAAAAATTAAAATAAAATTTTAATTAAATCTTATCGCCTTCCTAACTCTTATGGTAATCTCATGCTGATGTCCACCATCTGTTTAGTCGAGAAATAATTTCCCCAGTGCTACTCATTCGTCTTAAAATGATTGCGACCATCAAACGAACTAATGAATTCCCGAATAGAAAATTCAGCTAGAAATCCGAAATAAAAATCAAATGGATTTTCCCTTTACCTAATTGACAAACAACTCAGACGATTTGAGAAATAAAATGCCCCAAGTTGAATAGAAATTTTCCTTAGTCCAATTTGAGAGAAAATTTTGAATTTTATTTTTAAATTCAATTTTTATGTATAAACTAGAAGTCTCATACTATAAATCTATTTTATTATTTATATTCCAGTTCAAGTGACTAACCGGAACGATCATTCCATATTTTGAATTATCGAGATTTTTTTTATCGCTAAAAGGCTATATGCGATAATTTCTATAAATCATCTGAAATAGTCAAAAAGAGGAATATTAAAAATCACAAGGATTGAGTAATAATATTTTTTAAATTTTAAGTTGTATTCCTTATCATTTCCAAATTCCACCTTTTTACAAAAATGGATTATTGATTAAAATTACACAAAATTCAAACAATCCAAAAAATGGTTAGATAAAAAAATTTAAAATTTGTTCATTTTCACAAATTTTATTCAAAAAAATTAAAACTTCTGAAAAACCTTTTTTCAAAATAGTTTAAAAATAAGATTTCTCCTGAATGAGAACAAGGATTCAAAGAAATAGTCCTAACAAAAGAATTTCCATATTTCAGAATTAAATATCAAATGGATACACTTCGAAATTTCTTTTCGGACTAATACACATATTAACAATAACTTCTCGCTAAATATCAAGATCAAGAAAAGATCATTGATTGGAATTTCAACGAAACCAAAAATCATAACTATCTCACTTGTAGCTAGCTTTTCGTCTAGTCATCAAGCTCAAATCCACGGGGTTCACCATATTTTGTCCTCGTTCTCTTTATCATGGGGTAAGTCAGGGTTGGCCAGATACTCGAGCTCAAAATACTTCTGATTCCTAGTCGTTCTAAACCCATATCAAATAAATAGGCTCATGACTAACTCATCATCGAATAATTTAGAGTCAAGTAACAAAGACCAAAGAGAGTAGAAAAGAAATACGAATACATTATCTTGCAAATCCGAATTTATTAATTCCACTAATTGGAAAAACTTATGCTCTAATATCAAATGTAACACGCAATACTTTTTTGAGCCCAAATTTCGATAAAAATTGAAACTCGAACTCATCCAAGCACGGGTATTATAAATATGGTACCTGCAAATAATGAGCATAAGCATAATCAGAGTACAATAAAAAATACTCACAGCAAAAATAAGATAGGATAACAAGTATCGACTTTGGAAACTTTCTTAAAAGAATTTCGCCACATCAATACCAAGCACGATATAACAAGAATTGAAACCAAACTTGAACACTTGCTATGACCTGTCGTCCCCGAGATAAACTTGAGAGTTGTTTTGAGGAGGCGGTTCATAACAATAAGTCATGTGAGTAGAAAATGTATAATACTGTACATAATACACAAATGCATTTTGTTTGGTTTCACCCAAATTGTATATCTAACAAGGCTAGCTACTCTAACCTAACTTTGTTAGAATTACACACGACGATTTACTACCATACCTAATGTAGAACTTTCCAAAGATAATGTATTGTACTATACTAAGATAGAAGTTTTATGCATAAGTTTGAAGCCTTTAACCCATCATTCAAAATAATACCAAAAACTAAGAGGCGATCTCTCCAACTATTCAATATCTTGACAAAAAAGGAAGTGGGTTATCTTTATATAGCCACTTACGGCCTCACTATATATCAGACGTAAAGGCGGATCCATCAATCACCTCACTAGGCAGTTTAATACGTCCTAACATAAATTAAAAAACACTAGCTACTAAGTCTTACTAATTTAAGGCTTACGTCATTCACGCTTATTCCTAAATCCCTATAACAATCCAAATTTCAACAAGTTCAAATTTTTCGTAAAATGCTAAAATCCAAGTCTACTAAAACTCGAGTTGGTTTGTCTGGTACCCTATAGAAAGGCAAAGATAAAACATATCAGAGATTACGATAAAATATCTCACGGCGGAACGAATAAAATATAATAGTAAGTAAATATTTACTCTACTAATGACACTATCTAATAAGTGTCTCTAATCTATAATCTTTGTTACCTGTGTAACCTGCGGGTTTGTTATGAGATGGGGGTCAGAACAAAGTTCGAGTTAATGAACAAATTATACATTCTATAGATAACACTACATGTACTGTTCTATCACTGTTTTGTCCTTATTAAGCTATTTCAGGTTTATTCCATATTACACTTTCGATTTCACGCATAAATCTTACCCATATACTCCCCTATAAATTAACCTAATAAATCATACATATATAGCTATAAGCCCAAGATATCAAGGTACTCCATGTAGTACCCTCCTAGAGTGGTCTCCATCATCGTGCTACGAAAACGTACTAGATCATACTGCGAAAGCGAACTACATCTCCATCACTACGCCACGAAAGCTGTAATGACCCGTATTTTACATATCGACCAGTCGTAAAATAATTATATTTTATTCCTTAGTGGTCGGACCATTCTCAGATTCTAATATGTTGTTCATGGGGATGTGAGACATTCCCATGATTTTTACCGAATTCAATTATGACAATTTTTCCCTTGAAGTTTACTGTTTAGGCTATAACTTTTGATAGAAATTAAATCAGGTGATGAGATCGGTTTCATTGGATCAAAATGGTGGTTTGTGATTCCGTATACTGGTCACATAAAGGATTTGATTAAGCAGTTTGGGATGAATCGATATTTTATGTTTTAGCTGCTGTTTAGGCATACTAGTCAGCGACTAATGGGCTGATCAGCCAAGTCCATTAGAACTATGACCTGCAGATATAAATAGGGGGAGTTGGGAAGTGAACTAGGGTAACTCTCTTCATTTTAAACTTTAGGTTCGGCGCCTGTGATTCTCCGGTTCAACCTGAAGTCCTATTTCTCCATTCTTTTCAATCAAATTCACTGTAGAATGCATATAGAGGATAAATCAACATTGAAAGGGGTTTAGATCACAATAAATTGCATCATATTTGGGGGATTTCATTGGTGGCCAGATCTGAATTCATCAAGTTTACAACAGACCTAGAAATTGGTGAATGATAGATATCTCTCACATGGAAGCAAAGGGTTATATGTGTTAGATCTATGTTAATTTCATTCATATATGTTATAATCAACTCAGATCTGATCATATATGTTTAATTAAGATTTAGAAACCCTAGAAAAACCTAGTTTGATTGTATTTATCGGGTTGATGTTAGGTTAATCATGTTTATACATATGTTTAGATCCAAATCATGCTAGATCTTATGTTTATGATATGTTTATGCTAAATTATGATTTGTTCATGTTTGTATGATCTATGTTGTATGGATTGATGTTTGTTTTGGTTGAATTGATTAAGTTGCTTGAGTTATATGTTAGAATGTTTGTCGTAGAATCATAGGATTGAAGAACAAAGCAAATAGGAGGTTCAGATGATCAAATTCAGATGAAACTTGGCAGAGGCGCTCTGGAAGATGGGTGAATGGAGCATGTTAATTTTGGAACATAAGTGCACTAAGTGATTGGGTCCGCACTAACCCATGATCGATCGGCATCGACCCATGACCTAGGGTCGGATGATGCCGAATTTTTGTTGGGGCATCGTGGTGGTCTATCAAAGCTAGTAGTGTATTTTCATGTCATTCGGAGTTAGTTTGGAGTGGGTTGAAGCCTGATTGCTCGAGATATGGATAGACCGACAGAAATTGCTGCAGGAAGGTCGGAACATTTGAAAAATGGATCGATATTATATGCTCGAGACAAGGATTGATCGCGGCCAATTACTTAGCCAAGATTGGTTAAGTAGATGGCTCGGCACCCACCCATGGGGAAGGCAAGTGGGGAGTCGAGTTTTGGAGGGTTGGATAGAGGCAACTGGTGAAGTTTGGTTGGAAACGGGGTTAATATGGATGGTGTGCAACTTAAAGATTTATGGTGCTTTGATTGTGAACTCGCACTGGAGTGGTCAGACCCAGTTTATGTGACACTGGTCGTGATTCAGTATACGATCCAGTAAAATGATGGATTGACAAGATGGAACTCAATCATGGATGATAATGGAATGGGGCGAGAAATGAATTGAGTCTTCGAGTTGAAAGGCTTGGCAGATTTGATGTGCTAAAGAATCGTCGGTAATCGAAGTGTTCTAGCAGACTAAAAGCAGGGGTATTGTGGGGACTCTCGTTGGGTCAGATTCAATAGATTGAATACCCTAAGCAGTCATAATGGGTTAGTTGTCGAGAATGGGAAAAGATAAACATACGAGTCACGATGGCATATGGTAGTTTGACTAGAATCGGGGTTCTTCCATAAGCCCTTTAGATCGTTGAAAGCTGGTTCAATCATCGATGGATTCAAGGTCGTAGTCGGTGATAGCTAGGATATTGAGTGCTATGGATGATATGGTTGATTGTGTGCTTTCGTTTCTAGTTTTCTTTGGGTAGGCCATCACCATAGGTTGACAAACAGAAGCGGGATTTGGGTTGTCCTTTGTTATTTTTGATATGACATGTGATGGAAGGTTTTCACGTGTAAACTTGGTAGTTCCTGGGAATATCAAATGATTGATCCACCTTTACTTTTATTATCCTTTATAACTATTGTTATCTATTTTATTGATCTCTAAGACTGTTGTTTGACTTAAGGTTTCATGTTTCCATCTTATTACCTTAGGTTGTTCACCAATTTGATGGTGGGCAGACTGAGTAGCAAGTAGCAGGTCTGGTGTCGGTGTTGTTGTGCGGTGACGAGCATGAGGCTGGCGTATTATTACTAAATACCATTTAGCTCTTCCTTTTCTATTTTCATTGTATGTTGATGTTCGTTGAGACTCTGAGCGATGTAGCGGGGCATACTGTATTGAGAGATCCGTATATTTAGATGTATTGTACTTGAGATTCTATGATTTTATGAAGGTTTGATTTCCTGTTCAGTTATGCTTCACTACTATATCCTATTGTATATTTTATTATTATATATTATCCATGTGCTGTGAGTTATACGACATGTTTCATTTCGAGTTATTCTACCCTGATGATCATCTTGTATCGGCCTGGCATGTCATACGGTGCATCTATTCTTTAGTTTGGTGTAGGAGGTAAAGTGCGATCATTACAAAAGAACACTAAGTTGCGCTATGAAAGTGAATGAGCTCATGTCGTTATGCCATAAAGGCACCCAAAACCTGAGTTCTTTCACGGAACTCGGTCGAGAGCTTTCTATATCTATCACGAATGGCTTCGTTAGGCCCACAATGTAGATATCAAAGATTGGTGTCTCTTTTGGTGGCTATGACCCTGCCTTCCCCCAAACTACTAAAAGACCATTCAAAGAGCTAAGTGACTGCCCTAATAACCAATCTAAACATCCATGTAGTCCCTCATCCAATGACCTGATAGTAAAAGATCAATGGCCTCTTGGTTTAGTACTAGTCTATCATGTACTCGCTCCGACTGACGATAACAGTTGTCTAATGACCCACTATCCTTTGTTGGGTCTTGAACACGAAGCCTCCCACCCAGAGGAAGCCGCTGAGTCATCCGAGAAAACATCTCAATCGGTATTTAGGCTGCCCACAATGATAGATGCAGCCAAGGCATACTCACCGGATGGAACCGTACAGACCATGCCCCTATGTGTACAGCTCTGTTAGGCCTATCACAGAGGACCATCACGGAGTATCCTCACGTTTCGTCAAAGCCTTTCGCTTCCTTCCAGTCCCATCGAATAAGTAGGACGTGCTCCCACCGCATTTATAAATGCCTGCGATGATTTTCTCCGTTGGGCTCTTCATCCCATGGACTAGTCCAAACACATATCGTTATATTAGTTAGACAATGTGTTTAATTTACTATTATGCATTCCACTTACTTTCCCTTTTGTTCATTTACAACATTCATTACTTTATTTAATCGAATATTACTTATTTATAAACCAACTTGGCTAGTCACCATAGAATCTTAGGCTCGTAACTTACATTTGTAAATCAATATATTCATATTAATGCCTAATGCCTGTTAGGCTCGTAACTTAATCCACTTAAGTCAGTATGTTTATATTAAAGCCTTAACTGTCATTTTAACCAATTGCTTATTCATATCTGCAAATGAATCATGTCTATTTATTATGGCTTCCCCCAAATTTCATATTTATGCAATATAAGTTGCGGTTCTAAGTTTATGATAAACCTCACATATCCTTTTACCTTTCATAATGTCTTTCAATTATGTTACCCTTTTTCTTTCTTTTATTACAATTTACTATTTAGGAAACTAGACCTATTCCAAATTAATTAGTAATTAAAACTGTACAAAAATCTATTTCTGTAGCTGAAGGTAATTACTGCAATAGAAACCCATAATTGCCAGAAATCAACTTCAGTTATTTATAGGCTATTGAATAGTGCGTGGTACAGCTAAATCCCTATTTCGCAGTAATCCATGCCTTTATTTAATTTGAAACTTGCAATTATGTTTTCTAATTCTTTTTCAAACCAAACTATGAAAACATATTCCTTTTTTCCTAACAAATCAATCTAGGCCTATGTAGTTAGAGACCCGCAATATCCCCATTATAGCCCGTAGCACTCTTCCACTGCTACACTATTTCAACTTAGCTCGGATGAATGGTAGATACGCTTTAATCCCCGCTATTTTCCACTGCATCTGCTAAACAGATGATTTTTAGCACCTGCTTTAGCAATATCAATATGTAGAGCTAGTTCTTTTTTAAACAAATCAGAATAGTTGCTATAAAAAGCTAATTATAAGGCTTAAATGCCAATACAAAGTAGAAATCTATTATAAACATCAAATCTAGTGCACATAACCATAATATTCTTTGATTTTGTAATATAAGGTTGGCTAATATTAGATTATTCTACAAAAGTCATGTGAGAATCATATTAAACTAATTTTAGAAATTTATTTTTACAATTAATGGACCTTTTTGTATATCTGCTTTATCCCTGATGTTTCCTTGCTACAACTAATTTTTACATCTCCACCGCTATAGAGCCGCTAAGCACTTTAACTGCATAGATATTTATGACTTCTTATTTTAATTGATATATATTAATTCCTGTTTCAATATATTTCCCCTTTTTACATAATTATAGTAAATTTGGATATAATTGGGTTATGTTCCTTTTTCTGTCCCAATAATTTCTACATTCAATCGATTCTAAATTTGAAAGGTAATCTTTTCAACTAACATAGACATTCTCAGATTTACCATTTAACTGCAAATTTACTATCTATAGTATTAATTATGTCAAGCCCACAACTATCAAATCCTCTTTTGTTCATAATTCCAATTAAATTATGTTTTTCCAATGCCCGCAGACAAAAAGGATTATAATTAGTCGTATATATTAGGCGCATAATTCAATTATATATATGTCAACATTTCAAGTTTATGTATATTTTGCGTATAACCAATATTCAACATAAACTGAATATATATATTCTAATAAGGAAAAAGAGGAAAAGAGAAAGAAGATAATATATTATAAATTCTTACAGTAATCAAATGATGTGATATACTATTATAAGAAAATATAATTTAATTCCACTTACCTGGGATTTGCACTTTAAGTTTTGGATTTGATTTGGATATGCGTTTACTTTTACATATACAATATTTTCCTCTAATTCTTGAATTAGAAATCATAAATCTAAAATATAATTTATTTTTGAAGAGTTGGAGCAGGAAAAAAATGTCATAGCTCTAGCGCCCTCTCAGAAAATATGAGTTAGATGCTAGGCCCTGCTGGTTTATTTATAGCTGCCCAGGAAGACGATGTATGTCCGAGTCAAAACAATCAAATCCAAGCCATCAAAGAAACAGAACCGCATCAGATTTGGCTCAAATGGGTCGACCCATGACGTAGCTATATTAACCAAATCCGAGCCGTCAAAGAAATAAAATTGAAGATCGATAGTATTCTCAAGTCAAAAGAACTATGTAAATTAGTCACAATGATATTTTTCTGTATGACCTTAGCTATATTAACCAATAGAAAATTATCGAATGAGTCCTTCAATAATTAACCAGTAACTACCAGTATGTAACCTTTTGGTCCCCCTAGTTCCTTCATATCGAAATATCCATCATTTTGAGAGTTTTATGTACTTTAGTCCCAATAGATACATTATTTTTTATTTCAATGTACCCTGACTAGGAGCATTTAAAATAGTATATTACTTTCTTTTGAGATAGATAACTCGTTATTAAAATACCTTATAACTATTATTTAAATATATATACTATTTATGGATTTTCTATTAAAAATATACTTTTAATTAGTTAATTAATATAACACATTATATCAAGTATATAATTGTAACACCCCGTGTATTCTATAACAGTGAAATTCACAAATTAAAGTATAATTAATTTCAAATCAAAGAATTAAGGGAAACTGGATACGCCATTGCGTTCGTCTCGGAATTCTGCTTGAGATAGAGTCCGAGTTTGCGTAAAACGGACTCCGTTTGAGGGAGATATGGCCTCCGGAAGTTTCAGAATTCAATTTAAAATTCAAACAGACAGAAACAGCTCAGAAAACCAATTCAAATTTCAAAAATCAGACCAGATTGGGCTGGGCGGGAATTTTCCCGCCCAAGGCACCCAGGTCGACTGGGTAGTCGACCTGGGGGTCGACTGGGTAGTCGACCTGGCCTCTGAGCCAGGTCGAACCCAGCCCCTCCTGGCTGGCCTGGTCTGTGCTTGGCCGAATTTCTGAGTCTTGCCTTGTCACTAGGGCTAGGTGTCAGCTCCTGATTGGTCTCTCCTTCAAACGAACGGCTAATATTAATCCAAGCTCCATCGATGGTTCTAATCAATTCACAAACTCTATAAAAAGGACCTAAGACTCCACCTAATTCATACAAATAAAAAAATGAGAATGAGACCGTCATGCTGTTGAGGAAAGACTAGGAGTAGCCGTCAAAATTGAGAGACGATTAGGAGACAATTCAAAAGCTTAAAGCAACAACAACTAAATCAAAACAACGCCTACAACAAAGGATAGCATCACCAAATTCAGAATTCAGAATCCTGAATTGAAGATTCGTCACACGTTGTAAGTAGAGTGCTACTCCGATATGAATGAATAATTGTGTTTTGATTTGTGTAAAATGAGAAATGGAATTGTACTTAATTTGTGGTGATGATAATTCATAATTGTATGTTGCTAAGATTCTAATTATGAATAGATTTGGGATGTTGTGGTATAATGATGTTAGACCTATTGGATATTTGCAAGTATATGACTCATGCTGAAAGTTAACGACTATATGTTTGTGGTAGTTTATTACAACACCTATTGGATAATTGCAAGTATATGTTTCATGTTGAAAGTAATGACTATATGTTTGTGATAGTTTATTACAACAAAGTTGAGATTTCTGCAAGTATGTGATTCACTATTAGGCCAACATGATGTATATTTTTATGATCATTTTTAACGTAGTTGGATCCATTTGAGTATTATGATTCATATGAATTTATGTTGGAATTGGCATCATGATTCAAGTGTAAAACCATACTTTTGTATTAGTGATAAAAGTAAGCACCCTTGTGAACTTGTGTTGACTTTATGAACATGGCCAGTTTGACTTTATGCCCAAACAAAATATGTTTTAAGCCTAGGTTGTTATCAAAATCATATGATAATATATGCGACACATAATTAAGTTAGATTTGCATTTTAAATGCAAGTTTACATGAATAGATTAAAAACCATGATTCATGTTTAGGTATGTTTTATGTCATGATTATATGCTATTACAATGCAAGTTCACAAGTGCCTAATTTATGTTAATTAGTTCGCTATGATGCAAGTTCATGCGTTCACACACCCCTTTTATGTTACTTAGAATGTATATACACCATGTTCTAAGCCTCCCCTTTTTCATGTGTCTAAGTTGGATTTAAATGTTAAAACCCAACATATGGTATAATATAGCGAACGTATAAAACGGGGGTAATGACGTTGGGTTAAAAATATAAAACATATGTGCTGGCATGTCTGACGCATGCCAATGACCTTGAGAACATTTAACGGGTATAAATTGATTTTACCCAATAAAGATGAATTTGAATAATGGGCTGCAAATATTTACATATAAAAAGAAGAAAAGAGACAAAATATGTAAACTTAGAAAAATACGATGTGTTTAACCCGAGGTTGGATTGAGTTGTGATGTAAACCTGCCCGGAACTGCCCGGCTGTCCAGTAGTCACAACAATACATATCCAATGTGGGTGGTTAAACACTGAGCCCAATAAAGACCCGAGGTTAGACTGAGTTGTGACGTAAGACTGCCCGGAACCAACCGGCAACAGGCAGTCACAACAATACCTGTCTAATGTGAGAGGTCGAGGCTTTAATAAGACAATTAAGGCTGAGTCAGGATTGATAGGATTAAGTAAATTGAATTAATACTTAATCAAATTGAACATGCTAAAACTATATAGACTGATTAGGGGTTAGGTTTATTCAGAACACTTAACCAACTTAGCATGTTGGCTAGAAATAGAAAACTTAGTAGCGGGGGACCCTTTTCAGCAGTAACCCTACAAGGTGTATCAGGATACCCTGAGCTAGGCAGGGTGGGGCACGATTTCTGGGCTGACTGTAAGAGGTCAAATTGACGGCGGTGGTGCAGCAGTGTAGGTTCTAACGGGGTGCGGGCATGCACACACTCCGGCGCAGAAAAATTAGGCACTGGGCACCAGTAGTATACCTGTGCATTCTAGAATTGTGTCGGGCCGCCACCATGGGACTTGATACACCCCATGGTGGGACCAGCATAGGTAACTACAACATCGGGGGCCGTAAGACACATGTAACTATGCGAGTAGGAGCCGGTCATTAGAAATGGATCACTTCACCCTGATTATGGGGTGCTTGTTGGAAACCAGTTTATAGGGGTGCAGAGACTAATATGGGGTACGATATTACATTCGACTCTAGACAACTTAACTAGCTTGCAGTGCTTTCCCATTTCCAGTTTGTACTTATCATGCTCATTTCTTTATTCATAGACTGAATAGTCCTAGACTTACTCAGGCTTTATGTCTGACTCTACTTTTCTTTCGTCTTCTTTTCTTTCGTTTCCCCCCCGGTCCACAGGGAGGGAATACCACAGCTTGACCAGTTTTCACAACCAGGTTGAAGAGAAAGAATGTCTTGGTTGGATCTCTTTTGTTTTGGACTATGGCTTTGGATAGCAACTATAGGGACTTATGCAGTTTACTTATGTTTTTATGCTTCTTTAAATTATGAAATCAAGACAGTTATGGAAATGTAATGTTTTTGGAAATATTGTAAGACAATTATGGCATGGTTTGTGTAACATGTATTTTTGATAAAATAAAAGTTGCTGTTGTTTCCGCTATTCAAAAATATGTGTATTTATATATGTCTTGTGTATCTGTGACTTATAAACATCCACCAAAATTAGGACATTCCCTTTGAGAGTGACCCTAACGGAGGTGGGGTCTTTCACTTGGTATCAGAGCATAAGTTTACCTGATAAGATAAAAAGTTTTAAAAATTTATTTTCAAAAGAAAATTTAAAGAAGCATTTTTTTTAAAGATAAAATGTTATTTTATTTTAAAAAGGCATAGTCCCCCAAAGCCATAGGTACTATCTGTTATCCTTCGTTTTGAACCTATCCTTTCTGTTTCAGCATGTTTGGAGACCTTACTCCCCAGCTACTGACGCTTTCACTCCTCCTCCTCTACGTGAACCAGCAAGCGGAAGAGTCCCAGAACAGGAAGACGAATAATAGTCAAAGAAGAGAGGATCGTAACAGTAATGACAAGAAACGTGAAAAAAGGAAATGTTATTTCTGCGGAATTCTTGGACATCTGGAGGGAGACTGCAGGAAGAAGAAGAGGAGGATGAGTGCTACTTGCTTTCAATGTAGGGAGACAGGCCACTGGGCTAGGTACTGCCCAAAGAAGAAGGAGACAAAGGCAGATAGCTCTCAAGGGAAGAAAGAGGGTTTACAGCCTAAGAAGACAGACTTTAAGAAGGGCGGGAAAGACAACCAGCCCCAAGAGAAGAGGAAGTGTAATTTCTGTGGCAAAGTGGGGCACTTAGTGAAAGATTGCCGGAAAAAGAATGCCAAGATGAATGGTGGGTGCTTTTCTTGCGGTGAGACAGGCCACATGGCTAAGGATTGCCCAAAGAAGCGAGGGCAGGGGCAGAGGGCTGGATCCACCTCAGGGGCACAGGTTCATGTGCTAGAAGCGCCACCTCTGCAACAGCGAGGTATAAATACTTCTGTAGAAAGTGTAGTTTATCTTTATGATCACCCAATTCACACTTTATTCGATTCTAGCGCATCACACTCCTTTATTTCATCTGCTTTAGTAGAATCTCTGCACCTAGAAACTAGTATGGTAGAGGACCCCTTAATTGTTTCAAATCCAATTGGAGGCCCAACTCATCTGTCTATGATCTGTGTGGGATTGAAAATTTCTATTCTAAGCGTAGAATTTAGGTGTAGTGCCTTTGTTTTGGGCTTCTCGGGATATGGTTTGATTTTGGGCATGGATTGGCTATCCAGTAATGGTGCCATCCTGGATTGTGAGAAAAGGGTGGTTAGGCTTCTGACCCAACTCGGTAACACTCTGGAAATTACTTGTAATCCCTTGTATGCGGTTATGCTTAGCTATCTTGAATTGCTAGATGCTTCTGTTGAGAGTATGCAATCGGTTAGGGTGGTCCGGGAATATCCGGATGTCTTCGAAGAGGTAAAGGGCTTACCTCCGAAGCGGGAGATAGACTTCCGCATATATCTTGTAGATAATGCAAAGCCCGTTGCGTTGCCCGTTAGACACATGGCTCCACGGGAAAGGAAAGAGCTCAGTAAACAGATTAAAGAGCTTCTAGAGAAGGGGTTCATTAGAAGGAGCATTTCAGAATGGGGCGCTCCAGTGGTGTTCGCCACAAAGGAGGATGGTTCACTCCGTCTATGTGTTGACTATAGGGAGCTCAACAAACTAACGAAAAAGAATAGGCACCCTCTCCCCATAATTGACGATCTGTTTGATCAGCTTGTAGGAGCGTCTGTTTTCTCCCAACTCGATTTGGCGACCGGTTTTCATCAGCTATGGGTGGCTGAAGATAGCATCGATAAGACGGCATTCAAAACCCCGGACGGCTTCTTTGAATGGCTCGTCATGCCTTTCGGCTTGACAAACGCACCCGCTTACTTCGTGGACCTGATGATTAGGGTGTTCATAGAATTCCTCAACAAGTTCGTAGTGGTCTTCGTAGACGATATCTTGATCTTCTCAAAGAATGACGAAGAGCATGCTCAACACCTAAGGGCAATCATGGAAACTCTGCGAGTCCATTAGCTAAAAGCCAAATTCTCCAAGTGCCACTTTTGGAGAGAGGAAGTAAGGTTTCTTGGGCATATAGTATCCAAAGAAGGGTTAGCTGTGGACCCTGCTAAGGTAGTAGCGGTGCAGGACTGGAAGACACCAAGGAATGCAACAGAAGTCCGAAGCTTTCTCGGGCTAGCAGGCTTCTATCGGAAATTCAACAGAGACTTTGCAAAAATATCAGCTCCACTCACAAGGCTGACAAAGAAGAATCTAGTGTTCAATTGGGACTTGGATTGCGAGTTTGCTTTCCAACGACTAAAAAGGGCTCTTACAACAACCCCAGTTTTGACGTTGCCAGATGGAAGCAAGATGTTCACAGTTTATACAGATGCATGTGGGACAGGGCTAGGCGTTGTCTTAATGCAAGAAGGAAGGGTAGTAGCTTATGGCGGGAGACAATTGAAAGTTCATGAAAAGAACTACCCGACCCACGATCTTGAGTTGGCCGCCATCGTCTTTGCACTCAAGTCTTGGCAACACTATCTCCCAGGTGAGAAGTTCGAACTTTACACTGACCATAAATCGTTGAAATATCTTTTCTCGCAGAAAGATCTTAACTTGAGGCAACAGAGATGGATGGAGTTTCTTGCCTCGTACGATTTCGAGATCTCCTACACTCCGGGCAAAGGCAACGTAGTGGCAGACGCGTTGAGCCGAAAGAAACTGACCCTAAGCCCGCTGTTTGTTGAAAGGCAAAGCCTAGAATTTATAGCCAGCTTTGACTTTAGGCCCTCCTCCGATTTTGTACCGGGCTTGCTAGCATCTCTCGAAGTACGCCCGACTTTAGTGGACTCAATAGGGACAGTACAACGCAAAGACCCTCAGCTTGTGGAAACGATTGATAGGCTAATTAGGGGTGAGACTTCAAGTCACCTCAACAGATACTCCATCAACGATAAGGGTTGGCTAAGGCAAGATGGAAGACTATGCGTCCCATAGACAAGGGATTTAGTAAAGACGGTTCTCGAGGAAGCTCATCACTCCAAGATGACGATACATCCAGGCGGAGATAAAATGTACAAGGACATAAAGAGAACTTTCTTTTGGAGCGGCATGAAGAAGGACGTGGCAGATTTCGTTTCTAAGTGTGTGATTTGCCAATAGGTTAAGGCGGAGCAGAAGAAGCCTGGCGGTCTGCTCCATCCTCTAGAGGTCCCGCAGTGGAAGTGGGATAGCATCTCAATGGACTTCATTGATGGGCTGCCTAGGTCTAGAAGAGGCAACACTAGCATTTGGGTAATAGTGGATAGGCTTACTAAAAGCTCCCACTTTTTACCTGTCAAGAGTAAAAGAACTGCCCCATCCCTAGCATCTCTTTATCTCAAGGAAATTGTTCGACTCCATGGAATACCCTCCAGCATTGTTAGTGACCGAGACCCTATCTTCACAAATGAGTTTTAGCGGAGTCTACAAGAAGCGGTAGGCACCCGGTTATGCTTGAGCACAGCCTATCATCCCCAAACCGACGGCCAGATAGAAAGAGTGAACAGAGTTTTGGAGGACCTTTTAAGACTGTGCGTCCTTGACTTCGGAGGGACGTGGGAAGACCATCTTCCTTTGGTGGAATTTGCCTACAACAACAGCTACCAAGCCACCATCGGAATGGCACCCTTCGAAGCTTTATATGGAAGACCGTGCCGATCGCCCACTTGTTGGTGGGAGTCTACTGATAAGCTCATACTTGGACCAGATATGATCCGAGAGACTTCAGAGAAAGTAGACTTGATACGAAGGAGGATGAAGACAGCCCAAGACAGACAGAAATCCTACGCCGATAAGAGGAGGACCGACCTTGAATTTGAGGTTGGGGACAGAGTTTTTCTTAAGGTATCTCCTCTAAGGAACGTTGTTCGTTTTGGATCCACTGGAAAGCTAGCACCAAGGTTCGTAGGGTCGTTTCCTATTATCGAGAAAATTGGGAAAATGGCCTATTGATTAGACCTACCAGAAAAACTAGCTGGAGTTCACAACGTTTTCATGTTTCGCACCTCTGAAAATGTCTACATGAATCTGCTGAAGTGGTAGAGCCAAACATCCTTGAGGAAGCTGAAGTGGAACGCGAAGCAACCGTGAGGAAAGTTCCAACCCGCATATTAGGAACGGAAGTGAAAACGCTACGCAATCGCGAAGTCAAGCTCGTCAAAGTTCAGCGGAGCGACGCCGAGGGAGACGCAACTTGGGAAACTGAAGCTAGAATACGCGCAGCCTACCCTTTTCTTTTCGAGGTTACATCTTTGATCTTTCTTTCTCCTTAAGTTGCGTTTTTATCTATCTTTTTAGGTATATCTCCTCGACCTTATCTTTAGGTAGAAACCCGTTGGATGAAAACATGTAATTGAAACATGTTATGGATGATGGTTGCAAGTGGTTGCAAGTGATTGCTAGTGGTTGCTCGTGGTTGCATATACACACACAATCTAGGTTTTAGATCGGCTCAGTCACTTCATATTGCATATGCATATTTGTATTTACATTCTTATATGGTTGAAGTTTAATTTGTTGTCATATGGATGTTGCATTTATATGAATGATCGTGCACTCATGTAGAATCATGAATAGTAAAACTTGCATACATAATGGATTCATGGCACTTACATAATTTGCATTAAGGAGGTCAACTGAATCAGTAGACCGACTAATTTTACATTAGATAAGTACATGTACACACACTTCGCATATGATCATGAAGCATTAGAAGTCTTTTAAGGACAATGGACTCTCATGTTTGATGAATGAGTAGATGGACGTTTGGATGATTAGGATATACATTCTTCCTAAACTTGAAGATTTCGGGACGAAATCCTTTTAAGTGGGGGAGAATGTAACACCCCGTGTATTCTATAACAGTGAAATTCACAAATTAAAGTATAATTAATTTCAAATAAAAGAATTAAGGGAAACGGGATACGCCATTGCGTTCGTCTCGGAATTCTGCTTGAGATAGAGTCCGAGTTTGCGTAAAACGGACTCCGTTTGAGGGAGATATGGCCTCCGGAAGTTTCAGAATTCAGTTTAAATTTCAAACAGACAGAAACAACTCAGAAAACCAATTCAAATTTCAAAAATTGGACCAGATTGAGCTGGGCGGAAATTTTCCCGCCCAAGGCACCCAGGTGGACTGGGTAGTCGACCTGGGCCACCCAGGTCGACTGGGTAGTCGACCTGGGGCACCCAGGTCGACTACATAGTCGACCTGGGAGTCGACTGGGTAGTCGACCTGGCCCCTGAGCCAGGTCGAACCCAGCCCCTCTTGGCTGGCCTGGTCTGTGCTTGGCCGAATTTCTGAGTCTTGCCTTGTCACTAGGGCTAGGTGTCAGCTCATGATTGGTCTCTCCTTCAAACGAATGGCTAATATTAATCCAAGCTCCATCGACGGTTCTTATCAATTCACAAACTCTATAAAAAGGACTTAAGACTCCACCTAATTCATACAAATAAAAAAATGAGAATGGGACCGTCATGCTGCTGAGGAAAGACTAGGAGTAGCCGTCAAAATTGAGAGACGATTAGGAGACAATTCAAAAGCTTAAAGCAACAACAACTAAATCAAAACAGCGCCTACAACAAAGGATAGCATCTCCAAATTCAGAATTCAGAATCCTGAATTGAAGATTCGTCACACGTTGTAAGTAGAGTGCTACTCCGATATAAATGAATAATTGTGTTTTGATTTGTGTAAAATGAGAAATGGAATTGTACTTAATTTGTGGTGATGATAATTCATAATTGTATGTTGCAATGATTCTAATTATGAATAGATTTGGGATGTTGTGGTATAATGATGTTAGACTTATTGGATATTTGCAAGTATATGACTCATGCTGAAAGTTAACGACTATATGTTTGTGGTAGTTTATTACAACACCAATTGGATAATTTCAAGTATATGTTTCATGTTGAAAGTAACGACTATATGTTTGTGATAGTTTATTACAACAAAGTTGAGATTTCTGCAAGTATGTGATTCACTATTAGGCCAACATGATGTATATTTTTATGATCATTTTTAACGTAGTTGGATCCATTTGAGTATTATGATTCATATAAATTTATGTTGGAATTGGCATCATGATTCAAGTGTAAAACCATACTTTTGTATTAGTGATAAAAGTAAGCACCTTTGTGAACTTGTGTTGACTTTATGAACATGGCCAGTTTATGTTTGACTTTATGCCCAAACAAAATATGTTTTAGGCCTAGGTTATTATCAAAATCATATGATAATATATGCGACACATAATTAAGTTAGATTTACATTTTAAATGCAAGTTTACATGAATATATTAAAAACCATGATTCATGTTTAGGTATGTTTTATGTCATGATTATATGCTATTATAATGCAAGTTCACAAGTGCCTAATTTATGTTAATTAGTTCGCTATGGTGCAAGTTCATGCGTTCACACACCCCTTTTATGTTACTTAGAATGTATATACACCATGTTCTAAGCCTCCCCTTTTTCATGTGGCTAAGTTGGGTTTAAATGTTAAAACCCAACATATGGTATAATATAGCGAACGTATAAAACGGGGGTAATGACGTTGGGTTAAAAATATAAAACATATGTGTTGGCATGTCTGACGCATGCCAATGACCTTGAGAACATTTAACGGGCATAAATTGATTTTACCCAATAAAGTTGAATTTGAATAATGGGCTGCAAATATTTACATTTAAAAAGAAGAAAAGAGATAAAATATGTAAACTTAGAAAAATATGATGTGTTTAACCCGAGGTTTGATTGAGTTGTGATGTAAACCTGCCCGGAACCGTCCGGCTGTCCAGTAGTCACAACAATACCTATCCAATGTGGGTGGTTAAACACTGAGCCCAATAAAAACCCGAGGTTAGACTGAGTTGTGACGTAAGACTGCCCGGAACCAACCGGCAACAGGCAGTCACAACAATACCTGTCTAATGTGAGAGGTCGAGGCTTTAATAAGACAATTAAGGCTGAGTCAGGATTGATAGGATTAAGTAAATTGAATTAATACTTAATCAAATTGAACATGCTAAAACTATACAGACTGATTAGGGGTTAGGTTTATTCAGAACACTTAACCAACTTAGCATGTTGGCTAGAAATAGAAAACCTAGTAGCGGGGGACCCTTTTCAGCAGTAACCCTACAAGGTGTATCAGGATACCCTAAGCTAGGCAGGGTGGGGCACGATTACTGGGCTGACTGTAAGAGGTCAAATCGACAGCGGTGGTGCAGCAGTGTAGGTTCTAACGGGGTGCGGACGTGCACACACTCTGGCACAGAAAAATTAGGCACTGGGCACCTGTAGTATACCTGTGCATTCTAGAATTGTGTCGGGCCGCCACCATGGGACTTGATACACCCCATGGTGGGACCAGCATAGGTAACTACAACATCGGGGGCCGTAAGACACATGTAACTATGCGAGTAGGAGCCGATCATTAGAAATGGATCACTTCACCCTGATTATGGGGTGCCTGTTGGAAATCAGTTTATAGGCGTGCAGAGACTAATATGGGGTACGATAGTACATTCGACTCTAGACAACTTAACTTAGCTTGTAGTGCTTTCCCATTTCCATTTTGTACTTATCATGCTCATTTCTTTATTCATAGACTGAATAGTCCTAGACTTACTCAGGCTTTATGTCTGACTCTACTTTTCTTTCGTCTTCTTTTCTTTCGTTCCCCCCCCCCCCAGGTCCACAGGGAGGGAATACAGCAGCTTGACCAGTTTTCACAACCAGCTTGAAGAGAAAGAATGTATTGCTTGGATCTCTTTCGTTTTGGACTATGGCACTGGATAGCAACTATGGGGACTTATGCAGTTTACTTATGTTTTTATGCTTCTTTAAATTATGAAATCAAGACAGTTATGGAAATGTAATGTTTTTGAAAATATTGTAAGACAATTATGGCATGGTTTGTGTAACACGTATTTTTGATAAAATAAAAGTTGCTGTTGTTTCCGCTGTTCAAAAATATGTGTATTTATATCTGTCTTGTGTATCTGTGACTTATAAACCTCCACCAAAATTAGGGCATTCCCTTTGAGAGTGACCCTAACGGAGGTGGGGTGTTTCAATAATAGAAAAAGAAAACACCTTTTATCATGGATGAGAATTGATTACAAGAGTTAACAATTTACAATAAATTCCATAATGCCTCTAGGGCATATCACCAGTTCTATCAATATTGATCCAGAAGTATAAGACTTAGTTTGCTGCAGTAAATTTTTGAAATATGACATTATATGTTGTACTTTTTTCCCTTACTAAGACTTCTCTCACTGGGTTTTTCTTAGTAAGGTTTTAACAAGGCATTATCTTGATCCGTAAGTATCAAATCTCTTTTGATAAAATAAAATATTAAAATATGTCATTTTACTCTGTCTTGCATTAAGAATTTTCGCACTAGTTTTTCTTAGAAGGTTTTAACTAGTTATTATATTGATCCCGAAGGATCAAATAATTTCTAAATGGAATATCATTTGAATATAGCATCTGCGATTCCACAATTTGCATTCTTTTCTCGTTCTAAGGTTTTCTTTTCCTTTGAGTTTTTCTTAGTAGATGCTTTTAGTGAGAGTATAGAGAATATTTATATTAACTAGATATATATATATATATATATATACAAACAAATATATATATATATGTATATATGTTGCAACCAAAATTAACTCTGAAACCAGCTGATGGTGAAGAGGTATTGGAAGAATACAAGTACAGAGGAACCTTCCAAAAACAGGAAGCCAAATAATAGAAGGAACCGAAAACCGGAAAGAATGATCTGGGAGCGACATACACCAGCACCTTCCCAGAAGGAAGGAACTCAAGGTCTAAAGAACGCCAACAAAGTTCATCCGACAAGGATCTAACTAGAAGGGTTTATCCGACAAGGTCAGACCGTCGAGATCCTTCCCACAGCGTCAACGCGGCAAGTGGTCATGTGGAGAGAGGCCATCCGGGACAGAAGCCAAGAAAGATGAAGGAAACAGCTCTGCCTAGAGGAACCCCGAAGGCCGAAAGGGCCTTCAATACTAACCCTCCTGATACCAATATGACAAGAGGTCGACACACCAAGAGCATCAAGTCAGAAAAGCGCAAAGATTATCTGGAACCAATTTCTGAAACACCCACTGCATAAATGCCGAGAGAACGTTCTGATAAACAACAGGTAAATAACCCAGAACAACCTTCTGGAGCATCAGACTATACCAAGAAATCCCACCGAAAAGCAAACCGGAACCCCAGAAGGGATACAAGCTACCCACACTAGTCTATTCATCACATACAATGACAGTAATTCCGAACAGGTAGCTATCCACATAGATAATGAGGGAAGGCTCCTCCAAGTATTCACGGGAAAACCGGAAGCCTATATCCAAAATTCTATGACCGAGAGCATGCGACCGAGAACACAAAATACCTTCCGAAGAGCTACGGCGATAACAAATACATATCAATCTCAAAGAGGCTCCTGGCTAGCCAAAACCCCCATTACGAAAGCTATAATTAACACATCAGAACGGCTAGAAGCGAAAACATTCGAGACCAAAGAAAAAGGCGGCTGACAAAGACTCCTGAAGGCCCAACGGCTCAACAGTGGAAGGGGTCCCAAGTTCCCCATAAATAAGACCCCAGGGGTCACATTAGAGGGCCCTAATTTCTTGTACTCTTCCTCTTAAAAAAACCCAAAAATGGAGATTAATTTAGGCATCTCCTCTATTTTGATTACGTATTCTAAATCGAAGATTAATAAGGTGTGGATCTATATTCAAAGCATCTCCCTATGAGTTCGTTATATTATTTTCTTAATCATTAATTGTCGTGGTTTACTGTTTATTTCCTGCAAATAAATGTATTCTTGTCCGGCCTTCTTGCAGATCGAAGGGAATGCCCTTTCCTATAGGTTTAAACCCTTCCTGTGAGCTTCTGCCCTCCCCACAAGCTTAGATCTCCTAGCGAGCTTGGTGTGGAATCCCTCGCTATCCGCCATTACAATCTTCTATCAAGAGCGACATATTAGTGGTCTTCTTCCCAAAGCCTCGACATCTAGGGACGAAGAAAAAATCCAAGCTTGTAAAGTCTAAACCACCTACTAATTTCCCTTAGATCCATCTACATTGTCCTACCTCCGGTGTTGACGAAAAATATCGTTAACATTTTGGCGCTAGAAGGAGGGCCTGAACCTCCAACCTTGTGGTTAAAATCCATATATCTACCTGCGTTTTTCTGTTCCGGATTGTACTGAAGCTTTGAAGAAGCAAAGTTATGGGTAAGAGGCCCCAACAAAAGCCTTCAGGATCTCAAATGGATAAGTTGAAAATCGTCGATCCTAGAGTAATAGAAGAGCAAAGATTGAGAGAAGAAGCCCTACGGGTAATAAAGTGGAAAATAAAAATGGAACCACACGCTTACGACACTTGGGATAATAGCCTTTCCCACACAGGACAAAACTTAACACCCCCCTCCAAGTGGTTTTACATCAGAGGATACTAGTGTTTTCTCTCACCTAAGGAAAGCTCTCTACAAGTAGATTAGAAGAACGACATTTGAGGAAGAAATAATGATTTATTTTGACCACTTTACCCACAAATGGTTTGAAGAGATAGCATCTAAATCTCAGTGTGCTTTAGAAAGCAGGAATAGAGATATGGAAAAATAGTGGGGTTGGGCCACAAGAGGGTTAGGTCTCAGCGACAAGAGAAGAAGTTCACAACAAGTGGGAATATTATTTTACTACCTCGATGGAGAATATCTATTTCCTAACCAAACTCGAACTCAATTATTGGCCACTCACGAGGAAAAAGCCCAAGCACGAAAGGAAAACAGGAGGGTCCTATTGCCATTGCCACATGATGAATGGACACGAGACTAATTACTGTTGATTCCTCGAGTAAACCATCATTAGATTCATCAGCCAAAGCCAACTAGGAGAATTTATGAAAAAATCAGAGTGAGTTCGGTAAAAATCCTTAGGAAAAGGATTAAAAAACGCGTCTGAATGTACTGAGAACCCTTCTTTCGCAATTTAAAAGGAAGCCCAAAAGGGGTCAAACCATAAACGGATTAAATCCCTTGTCATCGCCAAATTGGTCAGGACGAGGCATCCCCCGGAGGGAGATGATGTGTTAGTCTTTCTCCGTGCCCAAATCAGAGAACGCAGGGTTAAAGCATCAAAAGCATAAGCCTCTATTTCACACCAGAAATGGTCGTGGCGGTGCATCTAACCTTATCATGCCCTGCCTCTGCTCGCAGAAGAGTGTGCCCTGCCTTTGCTAGAATTAAGCACGTCCTGCCTCTGCTCGCAGAAGAGCACATCCTACCTCTGCTCGCATTCCTTTTTACCCGCAGAAGGGAACACAAACCCCTATAATCACCTACGATGGTCAGGATATGGCACCTCTCGGAGGGGGTGGCGTATAAGACTCTATCAGAACCTACAACGGTCAATATAGAGCATCAAAAGAGTAAACCTTGGTTCTGTGCCTCGATGGCCTGTCTAAGTTTCCAAGACCTTATCATCGCCTACAATGGTAAAGATAAGGCTCCTCCTAGAGGGAGGTCGTGTAATTCCTTGGGCCCTGCTTATGGATAATCTTGCCAAGCGCACCGGACTCACAGGCCCAGAGAGTGGCCAACAAACCACGTATATCCTCTGCTTTGACATCAAAAGGCCAGAGAGTGGCCAACAAAACATGTACATCCTCTGCTTTGACATCAAAAGCCCAGGGATTGGCCCAGGAAGCACATACAACCTCTGCATTACAAATCAGATGTAGGAAGAGGTTTCCGGCCTTCTATCTATACACTAATATCCAAATCTGGGTTAGTTCGATTTTCTGCAATACTAGAAGGGATTTCCGGTTTTCAATCAGAAATACCGAAGGGGGTTCCAGTTTTCTATATACTAATACCCGAATCTAGGTTAGTTCGGTTCTCCGCAACACCGGAAGGGATTTCCGGCCAACAATCAAAAATACTGAAGGAGTTCCTGGTCTTCTATCCACTTTAATGCCCGAATCCGGGTTGATTTGGCTCTTTTCCAAATGCCGGAAGGATTCTCAGTCTTCTATTCATATTATTCTCGAGTCTGGGTCAATTCAGTGCTTTGCAAATACCAGAAGGGGGCTTCACGGTTCCTAATCTTTAATTATTCGGATAAGGGTCATTTCAGGTCTTCCACTAAAGCCGAAAGGGAATCTCTGGCCTATAGTCTTTAATACCCGAATCGGAACCCAACTTCGTCTCGATGCCGAGCCCAGCCGCAAATCACAACCGGGTGTAGGGTTTCGGTCTCAACACAAAGCGTCCGGATCTGGATCGGTTCGAATTCTCAGAGCTGAACAAGAAAGAGTTAGTCAACCCTCGTCCCAACTTGGATCTGGTTGGAAGCGCATTTCCACCATTATTGGGCACAAACTGGTTGGCCCCCTCATTTTTTGCTCAGGAAACTGTCTTTGAATTATATGAATATATCAAATGTTTGCACTAACCCACGAAACACGAATGGGCACAATAGATATTTCATGTTTAGCACACTTCGATACTGTTAGTCCTACCAAGAGTATTGGACGTTATATAAAAGCCCATAAGATGAACTCCCAATGAAACATGCCGGAGATGTGCACCTTGTCATGATATAACCATAACTAAAGAAAAGCGTTTATACTGAAATGCGTGGTCGCGTGTTAAGTAATATCATTTTAAGTCCTACCCCTATTCATAAATACCGTTGCTATAGAATACTATACTCCACTAGCAAAATGTTGTATATTTCGTACACTACATGATTGTTTATAAGGAAGTTCATAAGATGAATACATCTTCAAAAAAAACACCTATGTCCCAGCACTACAACTCTCATATAAGCAATAGTCTAACCCTCAGTAGAATGCATCTTATTCATGGGACCAGGAAGAAGTTGCAGAACAATGAATCACAGTACATAAAAGCCCGTCGACTTTTCGCATCTTTTCTATGACCACGCATGAGTCATCCGAAGGTTTAGGCTGCTACTTTAAAGCTTGACTGAAAGCCTTGCCCATTTCATAAAGGTTTTTGTTTTCCTTCTTCAAGTAAAAGGCATCTTTGCACAAAGATTGTTTCTCCTTTTGTATTTGCTTAATTTTGGAAGTATAAAAGTCAGTACGATGAGAGTTGCCCTTAATTCCCTTCCTATCATAAAAACCTTTCATGTTGGCCTTAACCTGTCTATGCCACCTGACAGCAAGGGAATAATCCATTCCAGAGGGAAAGTCTCTTATCTCAAGCTCTGAAGATTCAGATCCTGTAGAAGCCTGCGAGACACCAGAAGTAGTGATTCCAAGAGCACATCCGAAGATGGATCGCCCTTCTTTACATTTTGCTAGTACGTCTTTTCATCCCGCCTCTAAGTCAATAGCTTGACGTTGGACTTCATCCTTTTCTCCATCAAAGTCGATAGAAGGATTTGTCTTTATGTTCCTCTTTGGTTCGAGGATGTTTTTATCCTTTTGCTTTATTTGACCCTCCAATACACATATTTATTCTTTAAAACGTTGCGTAAATGGCTCCCGGGACAAGGCAGATCCGTCATCAATACCGGTAGGAGAATTCCCTAGGAAATCTCCTGAGCGCAAATAAGTAAAACACCTTCATCTACGAAAGAGGAAGTGTCTTCAGGTAAACTTTCATGTTCATATAAACAAATAAGCTACCATTTGCGAAATTAATTACCAGAAGACATCATTATTTGAGCCCAAAAAATGCAAGCAACAGAAGGAGAATGAAAATGAATTTAATTCGCGTCCATATGCTCTACTGTCTACTACAAAGAATACAACAAGTTATTTTCTCTCCCCAATACTCTTTCCCTTCATGTTACATATTAACTTCACATGATGAGTTCTAACTTTCTTTAATATCATCTCCCTATCGTTCCCCAAGAAGTTGAAAGATAACTCGATGTACTTCATATAAATATGTTTGAGCTTTTTCAAGAAGCGTTCCCTACCAGATTTATAAGGATGCTTTGTAAGAAATTCCCTCCTCATCCTAGAGAGAGAAAGTAGGTCATCCTTGAAAAACAGGGTAATCAGCGAAAACAAAATTTTCATCACCGTAAGAACAAATCATCAAGGTTTAACTTCTAAGAACAAAAAAGGAATTCAGAAACTGAGATTTATACCTGAGGGATTGAGGAGACTACATGCATCACCTGTCCTTTTTCACCAAGTTCTGGAATATTGACTCCCTCCGCAAACCCACCATCTCCACACGAGTCGCCTATATTGCCACCTCCTATATGCAAAATCAGATTTTATCATCTCCAGACATTGAGTAGTCAGACATCTTTTTGACAAACAAAAGATCCTCAACCTTCGCCTTTTTCCCTTTGGAAACCTCAATGTCTCGATCTGAAGTAATAACACCCCCCAAGATTCCATCCCGAAGGGGTGAGGGAAGGGAAGGAAAGTCCATGTCCGGGAACTTTCCACGGTTATCACGATGGACTAAAAAGAGAGCATTTTCATAACATTCAGACACCATGTCTGGAAAATGCAGCTTCAAAAACAGGGAGATTCGGTCCCGAGTCTCGTAAATTATCCGCTTAGCATCAGAAAGAATTGCTTCCCTTGTTTTCAATCTCCTTACATGCCTCATCAACATATCCGACTGGTCACGCCCGAGGGTCGAGGCTTCAGCGGCTAAGGAACTGTTGTTAGTCCTTTCCCTCTATAGAGACACTCTCAATTGGCTACAAGCCTCTTCATTGCTACTCTTCGCAAAGGTTAAATCGTGGAGCCTAGACTCTAGCATGGTTTTCTCTTCTTGGAGTTCTTTCTTCTCCCGGGATAAGGAGGTAGTTGTCTCCCTGGCAACATACCAATTCCTGGATATCTAAAATGAAAAGAGGAACAATATAACGTTAGTCCTTAAATCAATAAGGCGGATAAAAAGTCTCAGGAAAATAAGAGTACAAACCAAAAGTTGTCGTTTAACAAGATTAAGGCAAAAATCAGACCATTCTTTGGAGGCAAACTACGAAACATCGGAGACATTAACGGAGGGTAAAACAGATCCGATAATATTATCAAAGCTCAAGGCCTGTAAAGGAGGACTTATGGGGTCACACAGCCGATAATGAGAAAGGAGCAACTCACGCTCTCGTAAATCAGAATCTCCCTGAGAATCAGATCTTAGGAAACTAGCAACAAAGTCGCTTCCTATAGTCTCTACTGAGGAAGGCCAGACGTTAGGAAAACTTCCAGGAGAAGGCGCAAGGTAGGTATATGGTAGCCGACGATAGGGCGACTCAACAATTTAATCTCTAGAAGGACGGGAGACAAAATTTGCCCTCTTATGACCCCTAGAAGGACCGCTATTGACAGCCGAAGCAGACCTCGTTTTAGACAAAACCCAGGAGGGGTAGAGACCATGGAAAGTTGGTTTGAACCATCCCCAAGAAGCACATAATGAGAGAGAAGGTTGTTCTAGAAGATTTTGTCCTAAAGTTAATAAGGCGTGCTCGCAAAGAAATTCCAGGAATAGCAGAGCAGAATGCTGATTCAAGACACCTGGGACTTCACCTATGGCACTATCCACTTGAAGCCCCTTCACTCCAAGCTTCCCATCTGTTAAACGAAGCATAGATTTGCTCAGGTCGGAGCTACCAATTTGTGAGATCTCAGACATAATCCTACGAGGTGATATGTAATGGCCCGTATTTCTGTACTCTCTGAGTCGACTAATAACACCACACGTCCAACCCAAATTGTACAGAAATACGAATCATTATCAAAAGGAAGTTAGAGGATGAGAAATAGAAAGAAAGAAAAGTTAGAATAGACGAAAACGAAGGACACAAATCTCACAGCGGACAGAATAAAATATATTAAGTTACATAACCTTTGAAATATAAATCAGTAACTTTATATACATACCATCATCAGAGCACAACAGTTATTCCTGGAACAGTTATAAACATCTGTTTCCAGATACAACATAGTACACAACGGAAAATATGATAGTCTATAGCTAATTGATCAAGCCTCCTGCTTCGAGCTTCTCCAAGTGAATCTGTAAAATCCCGACTACTTGACTGCCCGTACAAATTTGGGCACCCAAGAGTTTCGGATAAACAAACAAAATAATCTCTGGGTCAGTCATGGGACTGGTGTGAGTAAACTCCAACCATTTGTTTAACTTTCAAAATCCTTTTGAAAGAAATGATAATCGTAAGACCAATCCACACATAAATACGGATGGTTTTTACCTTACGGTAACCAAAAATATTTTTGATATCAAATCTGGTGATATTATAATAATGCCTACATCAAATAAATAGAAATCTAGCGGAACGCTTGCATCTTACGCTCCATATATATTATTAAATCATAAACCGCAGGGCGCTTATTGGAGATTGGATTTCCAACATGACAAGGTATGGAACCACCTTCCGAAATTGTATCTCTAGAGAGGAATACACTGGGTTCAATAAGAACATCTTGCAACCCGGCCCACACATGGCTGGCCACTCATTTAGCTTGAGTGAACCGAGCATATTATCACCAACGGTTGTGATCAACAACCGATACCGAAAGCATACAGTAGCGAATAAAATAAGAAGCAAATGAAATTTCTCTAGATCAGGTGATAATACCCCTAATGGTAATGACCCACATAGCCATGTTGCCTGCCTGATTTCTATCATTTTCCGGGTGACGAGGCTTGAGGTCACGATTATCTTTCAGAACATCAGGCCACCATTAAATTTAAATGCCACCTCGTCAGATCCGTCCATATATGTTTTCCTGGGACTGGATAACCGAAGGCACCATTCCATCAATCCATCTTATGCAATTTCTACCTAGGATTAACAGAATAGCCCTTGCATTTGACTCCGTCTTCAACTATCTTCAGCATATGTTGATTCATAATGCGTATGCCAATATGAAGTGGTTTTCAGATATTGAATCTGATCCCAGTCTCCCCGTATTGACAACGGAGGCATAAAATAAACAAAAACTTTGATAGTTGGTGATTTGACTATCAAAGGAACATCCATACAATCAACGGTCCTATTTCCCAAATGGAAATTTCTACCGATCAACCATCAAACTACACAAGCCCCCATTTTAAATTAATTCCTTATTAAATTATCATTTCCAATTCCCATTTTCCCCTCTTTTAGATTCTTTCAAAATTCAATTGTCTTTCTCGACTCTTGGAAAAAATTTCCAATATTCTGTTTTCTTTATTCGAGAAAATATCTCTTATTCCAGTTAGAAAACATTTCTAAATATTCACGAATCCTTATTTTCTGTATTCAGCAAACATACCTTATTAATACGGAAAATATTTCCATATTTCATTTATTAATTCCTCGTTGGCCAATTCATTTCATTTTCTATGTGTAGAAAATATATCTCATTTTATCTAGGGAAAACATTTCAAAATATTTTAAGTTAACCGATGTTATAAAAAAATCTTTATTATAACAGCATATTGCTAACCAATCTTCACTATGGGACCTTAACCATTTCTCCATCAATCATGAAGTCAATCATGTTGGGTTATAATTACCTCTCAGACCTTAGTTGAAAAACATTCTCAACTTTGAAATAGTCAAAGCTCACAACTTCAAACTAAACATCACTAACGCGACTCTCAGTTTCAATCTAAGAAACCACTCCTTTTATGAAAGACATTAATTATAATGGTAGCGTTATGATCGCTATTTCCACATATCTGATTTATAAACATTTATTTTAACGGTAGTGTTAAAATCGTTGTTTAGATTTATAAAACATTTATTATAACAGTAGCATTATAATCGCTGTTTAGATTTATAAAACATTTATTGTAACGATAGCGTTAAAATGGCTGTTTAGACTTATAAAGCATTTATTATAATAGTAGCATTTTAATCGCTGTTTAGATTTACAAAACATTTATTGTACCAGAAGCGTTATAATCGTTGTTTGCAATTATTCGGTTTATAAAAATATAATTTGTACTTATTAATTTCAATAAATAAATTGATAAGTAAAGAAATAATTAAATAATTAAATTTAATTCAAACGGAAAGTAAAAATAACTACTTTCCTAAATTCGATATAATCGAATTCCAATAAACAACTCTCTCGAATAATCTATATTCGATTTATATTCCGCATTTTGAACTAAAACTCATCGTTTTCTTTTAAAACAGTTACCCATTTCCCTTTTTCATTCAATTTCGTATTTCAAATCTAAATTCCCTTTAGAGATATTTCATTTGCAAAATATTTCCTTTAAACCATTATTCACTTTAATCGTAAATATATTTCTTTTATATACAATAAATCAGTTTGGTTTCATACTTATAAATAAAACTTAAGCCCAAATTCTATTTATAATTTCTATTCAGATTTTTCCATACCAATCTCATTCGTATTGCAATCATTTAAAATCTCGTTTATAATTTCCTGAATAACTTGCTAAGTTCAAATCTCATTTCAAATATTGATTTCAAACCCATTTTCCACTTTTTCTATATAAATTCAAATTTGAATTTATATTTCAAGTTATCCAATAATAAATAATTCACTTAATTTATACTCTCATTAATAAACAACTTCTTGATTTATCCATTTGAATAAGTTTCAATTTTCAACTCTATTTGAAATCAAATTTTTATTTTTGGAAATAAAATTCCGTTTTAAATCCCAAATTCCTTTCCTACATTCAAAAATATTTTTCGGTATTTAATACCAAAATTCTAGGTCTAGGGTGATTCAAACACAACCTAATAAATCACTGATTATATATCACAGTATATATCACAATCAATAAAAAACAGTAATATAAATGATGAGGAATCCAGTTGGATCCCTCCAACCTGTTTCCCTGCATCCACAGATGTTAATCAACATCAATAATATTATGTTCACATTAGTATGGTAAAAGATTAATAAATCAAAGATTTATATATATAACTATATCAACCATTTCAACCAATTTTATCAACCATGCATCCAAACAACCATCACATAGTATAGAATTTACTATAAATAAATTTTAAACTCATTTATATAAAAATATAAACGAGCCAGAGTTAGTGAGTTTGCTCACCTTATTTTGCATTTGATGATTCTGCCTCTGTTTCATTAAAATCAAACAAATGATTGATTTTATCACAAAACTCCAGTTGCTCCGTCCTTAGCGAAATCAGTTCCACAACGTAGCTCTCATTGCGATGATTCCAACGTAATCGAATTTGTCTGATTCTGACAATGTATGATTTAATTATATGAGTTACAAGTTTATACGAACTAAAATAAGTTAAATAAATTCATTAATAATATCTTTAGACCTTAATATCATACTTAGTTTGATTATCCGTGTTTTAAAAACTTTCTCCAGCTTCTCTGTACTTGAACCCGCACTCCACCCATTACAGCCGTGTTCTTTCTCCCTTTACTCCTCCTTCATCACTTTGTAAATCCAAAAACCAACGACACCATCTTGATTGCAACTCAACCTGGACTTGCCTGGCCTTACTTCCTATGCTACTGTTATTCCAACACCTTTGAAAATCAACCAGCAAACAAGTTTTAATCTTCATTTTTTAAGAGACTTCCTTTCAAAAAAAGCTATTCAACTTTAGCAATTGTAAAACCCCACTCGTTTCATACTGATACTCCTTCCCATTTCTCTAATGAAACCCGCAACAATATTGAATCCATTTTCACCCATTTATCATGAAACCAACATCACCCTTAAACCGCTCATTAACATAATTAACCATCCATTTACGTTTCCAAGCATCGTAGAAAGACCTTCCCCCTTTACACGAGCTTCCATCGCTCCATCACAATTTTCTCACGTCAGTTTCATTCCCAGGTAAGCAAAATGCATACATCTGCTTCACCATTAATCGTAGAATCGACTTCTTCATTTCAATGTAATACTCTTCTTCTCTCATTCAAAACAAACCCCCATCTTCTAGTAAAAAAACCTGAGTAAACCTTCTCCACACAAGCACTTATAGCTTCCCTCCGATACCCCATTTCACAAACAAGAATTACAGCTAGCCTCACCACAGTACACCTTACCATTTATGCCTTCAACCAGTGCAACATTGAATCGAAGAAGGATGCAAACCTACTTGCAACGAAAATCCACTAAACTGCAACCATCTATGCGCCTTGAACCCCTAAACCTCACGCCGCCCTCAGGTCGACCCATCTCCGTTTGTACCTCGCCAAAGCTGACACCCCAGGCACCACTACGGAATTTGGATCCTGAAGAAGCAGCGTCGCACCCAATAAAAGGGTTATCAGATCAAAGAGATCCTTCCTCCAAATTCGAAGAAGAGTACATTATGAATTTACAAATTTAGAGATCTTCTATGATTTTTGAATGATTTTTAAAAGCTGAATTTGTGGACGACTTCAGTGTTAAATTTTCAGAAGAATGATTTAGGGATGAGGCTTGCCTCACAACAGATTCAAGGATATATCTTTCGAAATTTTTAGTAATTAGTTTGATTTTTAATTGAATTTTTGTTGGTGATTTTCATTGCTTACTGGGAGAATAAGAAAAGGCAACGGGAATTTGTATACATGTATTTAAAGAAGAAATAGTTTGGGGAACACGGCATGTAATAGCTTGCCATGCACGGTTCAAAAAAAAAACTTGGAGAGCACGGGTTGAAGAAAAATCTTTGTAGTCACGCTGTTAAAGGATACGGTAGTGATAAATATTGTTTGTATTTTGTTACCCTTCGGTTCTAAGTTGATAGTCGGTGTATAGGTTTTTCCTTCATTTAAGAGCCAATTTGTTTTTAATGAACCAAAAAGATGCCATTTAATTGCATACTAACACATTGTATTTGCTTACTTGTAATTGAATTTCCGCTTTGTAAATTTACCAACCTAGTTGATTATGATGAATTAGTGTGTTGTATTTTCATTTCCATTTAAATGCAAAAAGGAATATTATGGTAGGCATGTGCGCGATTCCATGGATAAAACACCCATTTTTATATTTAGGAAAGAAAAATTGGTACTCCATTACATATTATTTCATTTATATATACGAGCCGCGAACAGCAAAAAGTAAAAATATCCTTGCGTTGAGCAATGTGCTATGATTCCGGAAATATAATAAAATAGACAAGTTAACTTATACTGTGAAACCCCAAAATGTTGATATAGGGTATAAAATATTTCAAATAAAAAGTTGCTTATTTTTCAAAATAAAAATTACATAAAAGTTCTATAAATTAAATTATAACTACATCTCAAAACTCTTGTCCAAATTCAAAACCAATACTTAATTATATTAAATAAACCGTTACAGCTTATACACGAATCCACAGCGACTATTTGAAAATTTGATTTAGACAGAACTTACTATCTATAAGACGAAATCTCGATTTTTCACTTTCATTAGAACGATATAGTTTTATAGATTCAAATGTTTCTTGTTTCAAGGAAACCTGACTTATAACGAATCATGTTTATTCAGTTAAAGTTTAAATCGTAAATTACGAACTACTGCGACTATTTAGAGCTCGTTTTGAATTATATTATAAATTATAAATTATATATTTAAATATCATTTTATTAAATAAATTCCTATAAATAATTCCAAAAAAAATATAACCAATTTAAATATTTAGAATTCAATGGCTAAAAATATGGGTCGTTACATTCCTTCCGCCTTAAAATAATTTCGTCCTCGAAATTGCTAAGCAGTAAAAATGCTATAACTCTAACTCCCCATAACCTATTTAGTTGAAAACTTATATTCCACACCTTCATAACCCAGTTTTCACTAGACCTACGAATTCGCATACCAATATTCGACCATTCATAATCCTTTCCAAATGATCTGTCCACCATTTTTGGACAATCCATCATCACATTCTCGCCTTCAATCGTTATGCTCTTCTGCATATCCACACTCATTCCAATTGATTTTAAATCCATTTATCAATTTCATTATTCCACTTGAAATCTTGTTAACCAATATTAGTTTTTCTTATTTCAGTTACAATTAACAACACGATTTTAAGTTATCAAAATTTTCTTAAAATTTTTCTAACTCTTTAAATTTTAAAAAATTTCGCCAGCATCTCCTTTGCGTGGCTCAGTCGGCGCAACCACAACTTGCCTTTCTAGACCTTCACCAATCCAAAAAAAAATCAAAAAGCCAAGTGTCTTTCCCCATAGGCTCATAAATCCATCAACCCAAGTGGTATTGTATATACATACCATCATCAGAGCACAACAGTTATTCCTGGAACAGTTATAAACACCTGTTTCCAGGTACAACATAGTACACAGCGGAAATTATGATAGTCTATAGCTAACTGATCAAGCCTCCTGCTTCGAGCTTCTCCAAGTGAATCTGTAAAATCCCGACTACTTGACTGCCCTTACAAATTTGGGCACCCAAGAGTTTAGGATAAACAAACAAAATAAACTCTGGGTCAGTCATGGGACTGGTGTGAGTAAACTCCAACCATTTGTTTAACTTTCAAAATCCTTTCGAAAGAAATGATAATCGTAAGACCAATCCACACATAAATACGGATGGTTTTTACATTACGATAACCAAAAATATTTTTGATATCAAATCCGGTGATATTATAATAATGTCTACATCAAATAAATAGAAATCTAGCAGAACGCTTGCATCTCACGCTCCATAATATTAAATCATAAACCGCAGGGCGCTTATTGGAGACTATATTTCCAACATGACAAGGTATGGAACCACCTTCCGAAAGTGTATCTCTAGAGAGGAATACACTGGGTTCAACAAGAACGTCTTGCAACCTGGCCCACATGTGGCTGGCCACTCATTTAGCTTGAGTGTACCAAGCATATTATCACCAACGGTTGTGATCAGCAACCGCTACCAAAAGCATACAGCAACGAATAGAATAAGAAGCAAATGAAATTTCTCTAGATCAGGTGATACTACCCCTAATGGGAATGACCCACATGGCCATGATTCCTGCCCGATTTCTGTCATTTCCCGGGTGATGAGGCTTGAGGTCACGATTATCTTTCAGAACATCAGGCCACCATTTACTTTAAATGCCACCTTGTCAGATCTGTCCATATATGTTGTCTTGGGACTGGACAACCGAAGGCACCATTCCATCAATCCATCTTAGGCAAGTTCTACCTAGGATTAACAGAATAGCCCTTGCATTTGACTCCATCTTCAATTATCTTCAGCATAGGTTGATTTGTAATGCGTATGCCAATATGGAGTGGTTTTCAGATATTGAATCTGATCCGGGTCTCCCCGTATTGAAAACAGAGGCATAAAATAAACAAAAACTTTGATAGTTGGTGATTTGACTATCAAAGGAACATCCATACAATCAATGGTCATATTTCCCAATTGGGAATTTCTACCGATCAACCATCAAACTACACAAGCCCCCATTTTAAATTAATTCCTTATTATATTATCATTTCCAATTCCCATTTTCCCCTATTTTAAATTCTTTCAAAATTCAATTGTCTTTCTCGATTCTTGGAAAACATTTCCAATATTCTAATATCTTTATTCGAGAAAATATCTCTTATTCCAGTTAGAAAACATTTCTAAATATTCACAAATCCTTATTTTCTATATTCAACAAACATACCTTATTAATATCGGAAAATATTTTCATATTTCATTTATTAATTCCTCATTGACCAATTCATTTCATTTTCTATGTGTAGAAAAGATTTCTCATTTTATCTGGAGGAAACATTTCAAAACCTTTTAAATTAACCGATGTTATAAAAACATCGTTACTATAAATCAAACCATTTATCATTTTTTTAACTCAGCATACTGCTAACCAATCTTCTTTATGGAACCTTAACCATTTCTCCATCAATCATGAAGTCAATCAAATTGGGTTATAATTACCTCTCAGACCTTAATTGAAAAACATTCTCAACTTTGAAATAGTCAAACCTCACAACTTCAAACAAAACATCACTAACGCGACTCTCATATTCAATCTAAGAATCCACTTCTTTAACGAAAGACATTGATTATAACGGTAGCGTTATAATCGTTGTTTCCACATATCTGATTTATAAACATTTATTTTAACGGCAGCCTTAAAATCGCTGTTTAGATTTATAAAGCATTTATTATAACAGTAGCATTATAATCGCTGTTTAGATTTATAAACCATTTATTGTAATGGTAGCATTAAAATCGCTGTTTAGATTAATAAAGCATTTATTATAACTGTAGCATTATAATCCCTGTTTAGATTTACAAAACATTTATTGTAACGGTAGCGTTATAGTTGTTGTTTCCAATTATTCGGTTTATAAAAATATAATTTGTACTTATTAATTTTAGTAAATAAATTGATAAGTAAAGAAATAATTAAATTTGATTCAAACGGAAAGTAAAAATAACTACGTCCCTAAATTCGATATAATTGAATTCTAATAAACAACTCTCTCGAATAATCTATATTCGATTTATATTCCGCATTTTGAACTAAAACTCATCGTTTTCTTCTAAAACAGTTACCCATTTCCCTTTTTCATTCAATTTCATATTTCAAATCTAAAATCCCTTTAGAGATATTTCATTTGCAAAATATTTCCTTTAAACCATTATTCACTTTAATTGTGAATGTATTTCTTTTATATACAATCAAATCAGTTTGATTTCATACTTATAAATAATATCTTAAACCCAATTTCTATTTATAATTCCTATTCAAATTTTTCCAAACCAATCTCACTCGTATTGCAATCATTTAAAATCTTGTTTATAATTTCCTAAATAATTTGCTAAGTTCAAACATCATTTCAAATATTGTTTTCAAAACGATTTTCCTCATTTTCTATATAAATTCAAATTTGAATTTATATTTCAAGTTATCCAATAATAAATAATTCAGGTTTCTATTTTCAACTCTGTTTGAAATTAAATTTCTATTTTTGGAAATAAAATTCCTTTTTAAATCCCAAATTCCTTTCCTACATTTGAAAATATATTTCAGTATTTAATATAAAAATTCTAGGGCCACGGTGATTCAAACAGAAGCTAATAAATCACTGATTATATATCACAATCAATCAAAAAAACAGTAATATAAATGTTGAGGAATCCAGTTGGATCCCTCCAACCTGTTTCCCTGCATCCACAGACGTTAATCAACATCAATAATATTATGTTCACATTAGTATGGTAAACAGATTAATAAATCAAAAATTTATATATATAACTATATCAACCATTTCAACCAATTTTATCAACCATGCATCCAAACAACCATCACATAGTGTAGAATTTAATATAAATAAATTTTAACTCATTTATATAAAAATATAAATGAGCCAGAGTTAGTGAGTTTACTCATCTTATTTTGCATTTGATGATTCTGCCTCTGTTTCATTACAATCAAACAGACAATTGATTTTATCACAAAACTCCAGTTGCTCCGTCCTTAGCGAAATCAGTTCCACAACGTAGCTCTCATTGCGATGATTCCAACGTAATCGAATTTGTCTGATTCTGACAATGTATGATTTAATTATATGAGTTACAAGTTTATACGAACTAAAATAAGTTAAATAAATTCATTAATAATATCTTTAGACCTTAATATCATACTAATTTTGATTATCCGTGTTTTAAGAACTTTCTCCAGCTTCTCTGTACTTGAACCCGCACTCCACCCATTACAGCTGTGTTCTTTCTCCCTCTAATCCTCCTTCATCATTTTGTAAATCCGAAAACCAATGACACCATGTTGATTCCAACTCAACCTGGACTTGCCTGACCTTACTTCCTAATCTACTGTTATTCCAACACCTTTGAAAATCAACCAGCAAACAAGTTTTAATCTTCATTTTTTAAGAGACTTCCTTTCAAACAAAGCTACTCAACTTCAGTAATTGTAAAACCCCACTCGTTTCATACTGATACTCCTTCCCATTTCTCTAATGAAACTCGCAACAATATTGAATCCATTTTCACCCATTTATCATGAAATCAACATCACCCTTAAACTGCTCATTAACGTAATTAACCATCCATTTATGTTTCCAAGCATCGTAGAAAAACCTTCCCCCTTTACACGAGCTTCCATCGCTCCATCACAATTTGCTCAAGTCAGTTTCATTCCCAGGTGAGCAAAATGCATACCGCTGCTTCACCATTAATATTGGAATCAACCTCTTCATTTTAACATAATACTCTTCTTCTCTCATTCAAAACAAACCCCCATCTTCCAGTAAAAAAAACCAGAGTAAACCTTCTCAACGCAAGCACCTATAGCTTCCCTCAGATACCCCATTTCACAAACAAGAATCACAACTAGCCTCACCACATTACACCTTCCCATTTACGACTTCAACCAGTGCAACATCGAATCGAAGAAGGATGCGAACCTTCTTGCAACGAAAATCCACTAAACTGCAACCACCTAAGCGCCTTGAACCCCTAAACCTCATATCGCCTTCAGGACGACCTATCTCCTTTTGTACCTCGCCAAATCTAACACCCCGGGCACCACTACGGAATTTGGATCCTGAAGAAGCAGCGTCGCACCCAATAAAAGGGTTACCAGATCGAAGAGATCCTTCCCCCAAATTTGAAGAAGAGTACGTTGCGAATTTACTAATTTAGAGATCTTCTATGATTTTTAAAGGCTAGAATTTGTGGACGGCTTCAGTATTAAATTTTCAGAAGAGCGATTTAGGGATGAGGATTGCCTCACAACAGATCCAAGGATATATCTTTCGAAATTTTTAGTAATTTGTTTGATTTTTAATTGAATTTTTCGTTGGAGATTTTCATTGCTTACGGGGAGAACAAGAAAAGGCAATGGCAATTTGTATACCTGTATTTAAAGAAGAAGTAGTTTGGGGATCTAATGATGTATCTACGGATCTAGCATTTTGTAGCGTGGTTACTACGGTGTACCATGTTTGAGTGGAGAGAAATGCTCGCTGCTATGGTCGAGGTGCTATGGATAAGTTTAAAAGATGGGATTTCATAGAAATGGACGTTCGATACCTGATGTCGAAGTCCAAGAGGAAGCACGCGTCGAAATATGTGAAGATTCTTCAGAATTGGGGCACTGAATTCTTGGATAACGGTTGATTAGCACACCACCATTGAAGCTCGATTTGGGGATTTTTTCTCCAGTTTCAACTGCGGATTCCTTTTTGGAATGGTAGAAGGCTTAATCACCGTGTTTTATTGTTGTGGGCCTGGTTTGTAGTGGGCTTGAGCATTCTTTTTTTATTTTTTATTTTTTGGGTTTTCGGCAAGGAAGGAATAATGATGTTTTCTTGCCACTGTACTTCTGTACATTTTATTGATGCGTTATCAATAAAGCACCACACTCTTTTTTCCTGTCGTTTACACACGTTGTGTACACGTACAGGCTTTTAATGAGGCGGTTTACCCATTTCAAAAAAAAAAAAAGTAGTTTGGGGAACACCGCATGTAATAGCTTGCCACACACGGTTCAGAAAAAAATTTGGAGAGCACGGGTTGAAGAAAAATCTTGGTAGTCACACTGTTAAAGGATACGGTAGTGATATATATTGTTTTTATTTTGTTACCCTTCAGTTCTAAGTTGATAGTCGGTTTACAGGTTTTTCCATCATTTACGAGCTAACTTGTTTTTAATGAACAAAAAAGATGCCATTTATTTGCATACTAACACATTGTATTTGCTTACTTGTAATTGAATTTCTGCTTTGTAAATTTACCAACCTAGTTGATTATGATGAATTAGTGTGTTGTATTTTCGTTTCCATTTAAATGCAAAAAGTAATATTATGGTAGGCATGTGCACGATTCCATGGATAAAACACCAATTTTTATATTTAGAAAAGAAAATTTGGTACTCTATTACATATTATTTCATTTATATATACGAGCCGTGAACGACAAAAAGTAAAAATATCCTTGCATTGAGCAATGTGCTACGATTCCAGAAATATAACAAAATAGACAAGTTAACTTATACTGTGAAACCCCAAAATGCTGATATAGGGTATAAAGTACTTCAAATAAAAAGTTGCTTATTTTTCAAAATAAAATTACAGAAAAATTCTATAAATTAAATTATAACTATGTCTCAAGAATCTTGTCCAAATTCGAAACCAATACTTAATTATATTAAATAAACCATTACAGATTATACACGAATCCACAACGACTATTTGAAAATTTGATTTAGACATAACGTACTATCTATAAGACGAAATCTCGATTTTTCATTTTCATTAGAACGATACAGTTTAATAGATTCAAACGTCCCTTGTTTCAAGGAAATCTAACTTATAACGAATCCTGTATATTCAGTTGAAGTTTAAATCATAAATTACGAACTACTGTAACTATTTCGAGCTTGTTTTGAATTATATTATAAATTATACGTTTAAATATCGTTTTATTAAACAAATTACTATAGATAATTCCAAAAAAAAAAATATAACCAATTTAAATATTTAGAATTCAATGGCTAAAAATCTGGGTCGTTACATGATACCACAACATAAACATGTATTTCAATCTAATTTCTATTTGATGATTACACAACAACAACACACGGACAAGCAGGCGACATGGAATTTTGTTATCCCGTTGGACAACGATCTTGACTGAGAAGATCGATGTCAGCATGTTAAATTACCTTCTATTATGAATTATTTGTTTATACAAATCTTATTTCTCAAAGACCCGATAATGAATGGGGGCGGGTACAACTTATTAAGGGTCGCCATTAATCATCATCTCAAACGATTAGTGAGAGTTTAATATACGCTAGGGCCATAAATCCCCGATTCAAAGCATAACGCAAATTGGTGATTGAAGTTTGAACAAGAAAACTTACGACTAGTTAGGTCTGAAATTCTGGGGAGATAGTGTGACAAATTTTCGATGAACAGTAATCTTCCTTTAGTAAAATGCTATGCAGGAAAAAGGAGGAAAGAGAAAAAGAAAAATCCTTTTTGGGAGAAAAGAGATTCGCCTTGCCTCTCAACCATACATCTAAGGCCAGATTAACGAACATGATTTATGCAGGAAAAATAGAAATATTCGCCAGAGGTTAAAAAAAGTGGAAAGATGAAGAGTTTCTATTCAGAATCCAGGGTCAATCTAGACCACCCAAAGAGAGACCAATGAACGCACCTGGGTGGTGGAGGTCAAAAGATACGGAAATGACACTTCGGTAAAGATAAAAATCTTGACTTGAAAAGTCGAAAATAACCCTTCACTAGGGGGGCAAATGTTACTACCAAAATTAACTTCGAAACCAGCAGATGGTGAAGGGGTATTGGAAGAATACAAGTACAGAGGAGCCTTCCAAAAACAGGAAGCCAAATAATAGAAAGAACCGAAAGCCAGAAAGAATGATCTGGAAGCGACATACACCGACACCTTCCCAGAAGGAAGAAACTCAAGGTCTACAGAACACCAACAAGGTTCATCCAGCAGGGATCTAATTGGAAGGATTTACCCGACAAGGTCATACCAGTGGGATCATTCCCACAGCGTCAACCCGGCATGTGGTCTTGGGGAGAGAGGCCATCAGGGTCAGAAACCAAGAATGATGAAAGAAAAAGCACTGCCTAGGGGAACCCGGAAGGCCGAAAGGACCTTCAATACTAACCCGCCTGATACCGATATGACAAGAGGTCGACACACCAAGAGCATCAAGCCAGAAAAGCGTAAAGATTATCTGGAACCAATTTCCTAAACACCCACTGCATAAATGCCGAGAGAACATTCTGATAAACAACAGACAAATCACCCAGAACAACCTTCTGGAGCATCAGGCTATACATGGAAATCCCACCGAAAAGCAAAACGGAACCCCGGAAGGTATACAAGTTATCCACACTAGTCTATTTAGCATAGATACTGACAATAATTCCAAACCGGCAGCTATCCACATACATAATGAGGGCAAACTCCTCCAAGTATTCACGGGAAAACCAGAAGCCTATATCCAAAAATCTATGACCGAGAGCATGCGACCGAGAACTCAAAATACCTTCCAAAGAGCTACGATGACAACAAGCACATATCAATCTCAAAGAGGCTCCTGGCTAGCCAAAACCCCCATTACGGGAGCTGTAATTAGCACTTCAGAACGACCGGAAGCGAAAACATTCGAGACCAAAGAAAAAGGCAACCGATAAAGACTCCTGAAGGCCCAACGACCCAACAACAGAACGGTTCCCAAGTTCCCTATAAATAAGACCTCAAGGATCACATTAGAGGGTCTCGATTTCTTGTAGTCTTCCTATAAAAAAACCCAAAAATGGAGATCAATTTAGGAATCTCTTTTATTCTGATTATGTATTCTAAATCGAAGATTAATAAAGTGTGTATCTATATTCAAAATATCTCCCTGTGAATTCGTTATATTATTTTCTTAAACATTAATTATCGTGGTTTACTGTTTATTTCCTGTAAATGCATGGATTCTTGTCAGGACCTTCTTGCAGATCGAAGGGTACACCCTTTCCTATAGGTTTAAACCCTTCCTGTTAGCTTCTTCCCTCCCCACAAGCTTAGATCTCCGAGCAAGCTTGGTGTGGATTCCCTTGTTATTAACCATTACAATCCCCTATCAAGAGCAACAGATTAGTGGTCCTTCTTCCCAAATCCTCAACATCTAGGGACATAGAACCAATCCAAGCTTGTAAAGTCTAAACCACCTACTTCTTTCCCTTAGATCCATCTCCATTGACCTACCTCAGGTGTTGACGAAAAATATCGTTAACAATATATATATATATATATATATATACGTATGTATGTATGTATGTATATGAGTAGGCAGGCATATTTAAGTGGGCTTGAGACTTTGGACTTCAATTTAGGGTACATATTATTTTGATTTTGTATGTTTATATGTATTTTATGGTTCTATATTTTAATTCGACATTGTACTATAAGTATATGGAATTTATATGTACTATTTTTCTTTACAAGGCACCCATCTACGTTACAGAGCTGCAAGTTTTGATGAAGCATATAAAAGAAGTATATGATTGGTATTATTAATAAAGTATATCAATTATACATATATATATTTCCAGTGGAGGGAGGAAAAAGATGATTCACCAATTGAAACCGCTTAGGTTTCGATCCAAAAAATATATTTATTCTAATTTGAAATTCGAATTTCTTCGAATATAGACGATCAACCCATCAAGGATTTTTGGTTTCCGACATGCTCGAGCGTAACTGAATTAATTTTAGTTTTAATTTCCCACAGCAGTTCTTCCATCTAATTTGAAATTGCAATTTCGAGTTTTCCTACTCTGCCTACATAGGTCAGGAGGGCTCTTCGGCGATTGGGTAAGATCCACAACAATTACAAAGTTTAGATTTGGATAATTATGTTAGTCATAGAGTTCCAGTTGTTTATTTTTGGGCTAACGGCGAAAGTAGTACAAAGAAGGGGATTGATGGAGTTTGGTTTTGTTAACCAAAAAGCCTGCAAAGATGCGATTTGAATTCTATCAATTATGTTTGGTTTGGGATTTAATGTCTGAAGTTCATATGTTATGAGCTTAAACAGATAAATTTCAAGATTGTTGCCATTAAGTTTTTAGAGCTGTTATGATGTCACATAAACTGTATTACTATTTGAGTATATCCATGGATTATCGTAAGACCCTATTTAGCTATCATGCCAATTTAAACAGGTTTTTCAACCATGCGTACCAATTTGATTATTAAGAAAGCAAGGTAGAGAAATAAGGTTTATAGTTGGGTTTTCTCGTTTGATTTCCGTTCGACAATTAGACTGCTGTAATCAATTATAGAGGAGCAGACCTGTCTATAATTTCATGGAAAAAATGGGCACATATTATGAATTATGACTAAATGTCAAATTGAATTTGGTACAGTAAGAAGAACGTGGTTATAATTTTCTAGAAAAGTGGAGATCAACGAGAATAATGTGGACATTACAAAACATGACGAAATTATGATAGTTCGTTAGCTGTATGAAGTGGGATGGATCAGAGAAGAGCCCATCATGGGTTTTGCTCTTTATCTAATTTGTTTTATTTCTTTGGTTTATGTATTGTATGTTTTATTTCTAGTTTAAGTTCGATGTATTCAAGCGGGTTAGTATGTTAACCTGGCTATGAACTGTATTTCATAATTTAATAAAGCTTACAAATTTTCAATATATATATATATATATAGATATATATGTAACCGAACCGTTTCCTCTCCAATGGGGAGAGGAAATGGCGATTTTCTTCCTAAACGAAAATCCGCCTTTTACAATCGTTTTCCAGATCTACATTCATACGATATTCAAAAAATAAAGGCGAACGCGTCTTTCAAATACCGTAACACAATCAATTACGGGATCTGAAAAGATCACGTTGAGATGCCCAACTCTGATGACAACTGTAACAACCTAAATTTTTAAATAAGTTTGAAATTAATAATTTGATTGAATTTAAAATTTTAATATTTAAAAATTCCATTTTATTTGGAATTGAATGAAATAAACAAACTAATTTTGTAGAACAACAATAATTTGTAACGCTGAACAATTAAATTGAACAATTGTCTAATATAGACGTAACTGTTTAACTGATTCAAAATTGTGTGAATTAAATTATGTAAGTTTATAAAATTTCAACTTAAATATTATATTTCAACTAATGAATATATTGAAGTTTCAAATCTATTGAAATATTAATTTTTACCCAAAAAAACCAGTTTTGTGTCAAATTTGTTTAAATTTGAATTTTTGTAAAAATTTAAAAGTTTTCAAAATTTGAATTCATCTTTTTTTTTGTGAACCTATACTGAATTCTGAGCATTCATCATTTTTCAGTTTGTTGAAATTTAATTTCATTTGTCCAGAATTCGCGTTTGTAAGTGTGAAGAAGGATGAAAAAGGACGATGTTTGTTATATGTATACTGGTCTGAAAGTAAGATATATCTTCCTTGGTGTTATCGCTTTGAATTTGAATAGGTGAAATTAATTTGTGGGGACACTTATTAATTGGCACTAAATATTTGGTAACTGTCATTCTCGTGCAAATAAAAAAAATCGACCATTTAAGTTATTGAATATAAATTTAGTTATTGGATTTAATATGGTTTTAAAATAATTTATGATAATAATGAATGGTTCAATAGGATTTTTATTATGAAATTATCATGCTGCGAAGCGTCAACGATATATAAGTTACATTTGATTTGAAAACAATGTATAGATTCTAAGTGAAATAAATTCTGGCAACATACATGTATATCTGGTTATTGTCTTTAATACTTTCCCTATCTATTTAAAGTGTAATGTTCATTAATTGATAAATTTCAAATGTCAATTGTTTCCTTGAATTTTGAAAAGAAATAACTAATTATCTAATCAATTCACCAATTCCCTAATTGTTGCTTATTTCAACAAAATCAACTAAAGAGAAACTTTTTAAGAAACAAATATATGCATAGAATCCTATTAATGACATATGTTGAATTAGGGTAATATGTGTAACATTTATCATGGTAAATTTCAGTAATACAAATATGTATTTTAGCAATGTTGGTTGCAGCAATAATGATATGTTTATTTAATTCGAAATTCGTACATATTGTTTGTATATCGTAGTTTTAAAATATATTTGAATTGGTATAATTAGAATATAACCTTTTATTTATTCCTAGTAATTGTAATCTAATTTAGAATTTAATGTTGAAATGAATTGGAATTCTTTAGTAATAAAAATAAAAATACGTTTATCTTTATAAAGAGAAAGATATGTTTATCTTTAGAAAGAGAAAGATATGTTTATCTTTATATGAAAAGAAATATAAAATACAAATGAGTTTAAATTTGTATATTGTAGTTAAAGATATTAATTGTTGGTCCCTCATTTATTTGATTTATATCCTAATTATCTTTTGTATCACATTTGACGTATCATTCCTTTTAAACTTCCATCTATCGTTACTTTCTCATTTACAACCTACCATCTCATATTGTTGTTTTCCCTTACCATCTATAACCTACCATTATCTTTTGTTTACATTCCAATTATCTCATTTCCTTAGTCATTTACTTTTGAATTTTGTATAAGAAATAAATGTGACTAGATTAACATCCCATGCCTAGTCAGCTAATTTATTTCTTTTGTAACCTACTATATGTGAAGAGACACGTTAGGGAAATAAATCAAATTAGTTGCCAGCCTTCTCTCCCTCTCTTCTCTTATACCCGTTCATTTCTTTCCAGAAGAAAAAATTACATAGCCTTTTCCTCTCCAATTTCACGACCACTTCGTCTTCTCTAAAATCCACACTCTCTTTAAAAAAAATCACACAAGCATACATTCTCTCCTTTTCTTTTATTTCTTCCTCTTGAAAAAAATCACAATTTCCTTGCTTTCCCTTTTCTGTTAAAACCAGTCATCTCCTCCTCCACTCCTCTGTGTTGAAAAAAAAAAGGAAAAAAACTCAATTTGGTTTACTTTTCTTGTTATATTCTGTTGGCTACTATGTATTTGCTTATATCCATCTTCAAATCCATGCAAGGTGATTTATCTCACGATTATTTTATACAAGTTCTCAACCTCAATGCTACAGAATATAATAGTAGATTTGCTACCTTGTTCCTAAAGTTGAAATACATATACGTTGCTTGCACATTAATTTTTGTCACTTATGTTGTTGCCATGTAAAAGATGTTGCCCTTATGTTGCCTTGTCATTTTGTGTGTCTGCCTCATGCCTATAACTTCCATTGTTATTTTGTGTACTCTATCATCTACTATTCTGACACCATGATGTAATGCACTTACTACACAAATACCCCAATTTGATACCCACCATGTTTTACAATGCATGTTGAACACCTAAAATTTACCTATGAGTACATGCATTTTCTTTGAATCATATTTATTAGTACATGTGTTTTAGTACATGTGTTTGTCTTGTTATATATATGTATTACAATTGCAGTTGCATTTGACAATACAAAATAAATGGATATATATGCAGTAGTGTTTGCTACATGTCATAATTTTTATAATTTTAGTTTGTTGTGTGTGCCAAGATAGTGATTTAATATATTAATTATTAGGCTTCCCTTTGCCATAAACATAAACATTACCCTGTTGTGCCTTGTATTCTTGCCAATGTTTCTTGAATGTATCATTTGCTTTTATTTCCGAGTTGTCCACTTTGTTCTTGCCCTGTCTCATACTTGGTTATTGTCACCTGAAATAAACGTGTACATGCAGTATCTTAGTTGACTGTAATATATGCGGCTTAGATCTATTTTAGAAACTTTAAATCTTATGTTAGGGTTAACTAATATATTTTACGGTTAATTGAAGTTGATTTACTTGAATAAAGTTAATCCTGACTCGAGTGTTTTGTGTTTTGCATGAAATATCCAGGTCAGACCCGAGTGTTGCAGATCTAAAGATTTCAGCTAGCGAAGTTTGAGACACACGAAGATGCACGCGCGTAGATTTGACAAATTTGCTGTAAATTTTATTTTATGTAAAAGCTATATATTTTCCATTATGTAAAAATATTGTAAAACTTTGATATTTTTGTAAAAATTATTCCACTGCATGTTATTACGTTCTGTGATTCTGTGTATTGGTTTTGTTAAACCTCATAAGCAATAACAATCTATCATTTTGAGTGGTATAAAGTATTTAGAATATAAAGTGCTTTGAAAATAGAATTTGATTAAAAGTACAAAGTATTTTGAGAATATAAATTAATTTGAAATAAAGTATGTTTAGAGTATAAATTGATTTGGAAATAAAGTTTGTTCAGAAGTATAAATTAACATGAAACATAAAACATTTTGGAGTATAAGTTAATTTAAAATATTAAGTATTTTGAAATCTTCTGATGAGAAACAATTCGAAATAAATTTGAGTACATAAAAAAAATTGAAACCAAAAAAACTTATGGAAGTAAATGAGACCTAAATAAATTTGTATATCAAATAAAATATCATTTGAATTGAATGAGAATCTAAATAAGCCTTCATAAGTAAGGTTTATTTTGTAAATTGTTTAGTAATATTGTACGAGTATGATTAACAAATCTAATATTGAATTAAGTATTTTGAAATCTCATAATTATTTTGAAGAATGATTGTTTTTGTATTCCAACAAACGATTTTATTATATAAATTTTGGATTCTAAATATAAAGAAAATTACGAATTTTCGAAGAATATATTTATAGGGGTAAATTGATGCTTGTCTTTACGGTAGTATATTTAAGATATACTAGTGGATGATAACTAATATTCAGATTAATTACAAATGCCAAAAATTTGATAAAATATGAAATGTATATCATGAAAAAAAATCACATATTGTTTAGTTAAAACTAAGAAGATCGTTTGACTAAAATTTGAGAATTTAATTTCTGAAATTTGTGAAATTGATTTTCAATGTTTTGAAGAAAAAGACTAGTAGTATATACAAGTATGTTCAAATAAAAATGTTTGAGGTAATTTTCTGAAATGTTTACAAAAAGGAAAATATATGAATGGAGAACCCACTTTTGTCGCTAGAAATAATTTTAATGATAATTTTACTTAATTGGAATTTATTCTCAAGTCTCAAAGAAGGGGATACCACTTTAATAGCTTTGCTACTGTTTATCTTGGTTAAACGAAGCTTGGTTTGTGAAGCATGATTTGATATGCAAATATATATGTATATTTTGAATGATTGAAAGAAAATATGGAATTGATTCTCGAGTTTAATCGAATGGTACCTATGTATTTGGATAGTGTAATTATACATCTTGAGAGATATCTTGATAAGAAATGATTGAATTCATGATTTCCAATTATTGAATTGAAAAATAGATTTTTCCAACCCTTTGAATAATACAACCCTTTATTGAACAAGATTTGAGTTTTAAGCGAGTATAATTTGAATAAGCTCAAAGTAAGTAAAATATCAGAAATGCAAATGTATGAAAATTTGAAATATCTTAAAATTTTGTTTTGAGGAATGTTTTAACAAAAGTAATAATTGAGAAAAATTATTTTAGCTTGACTTTATGAATCAAATGGTTTGATATTAAATTGCAAACTTAGATTAACGTATTTTAATTGAAGGTATAAATCAACTTAACAACTTCAATGAGTGGCTTTAATTTATTGAAATTTAGTTTGTTGTTTGAAAGTTGAAGATAAATTCAAGGTTTAAATGATTTAAAATTTGAATTGGTTAACTAAAGGATTTTATTAAATTTGATAGTTTAATTGATTAAAAAGATAAAATTTAACTTGTGAAGAATTGATTTAAGGGATGAATTAAATATTTAAAAATTTGAAGCCAATAATATGAAATGAATGAAGAACACAAACTTCAAATGGAAATTGAAGCTGAGAAATTGAAAGAGAAAGTTGAGTTGTGATCTAATTTGAACACTTGGTTCAAACTGAAAGGTTTCCTATTGAATCTTTAGTTAAAATTGAGTTTAGCTTTGATAGTGGAACTAGTGCCAACTAAAATTTTGAAAGTTCAAAAAATTTAATCAGATTGGAATATTTCTTGAAAAGTTGTATTGTTCATTTTACAATTATTATATGTTTTATCATCGTTTTATTTGAACTAAAGTATTAAATTTACTTATCTTGTTTAATTATTCAATACCAAATCTATTTTTATCCAAAGCAATTTTGCAAACTATTTTATATCAAAACTTGTTTTATTTCAAACTTATTTTATAAAACCTTCTAATTCATTTAAATTGTTTTAGACCAAAACCTATTTATTCAAACCTATCTGTATCAAGCTTATTATTCTTTGATCAATTATTCACCAAATCCTATCTATTTTATTTCAAACTATTTTATAAAACCTATCTAATTTTATACAAACTTATTTTGTCAGAACTTGTTTATTTTACATAAACCTATTTTATTTCAAGCCTATTATTTTATTTAAACTATTTTGTACTTAATTGTTTTGAAATAGAAATATGTATTTCTGATCCGAGCAATTTAGTCTGAAATGATTGAATGTAAATATTCAATTGAATAATGATATTTGTGATATGTAACCCAAAACGGAAGTGAAGTTTTAATAAGTATTGATTGTCAATATGAACTAGATTTGAAATGATATTGAATATTCAAATCAATTGTGAAATCAAAACTAAATTGATATTGAAATACAAATTTTGAAGATTTATTGACTTATGAATATTGTGATTTGAAATGTCTGAAACTTATATGACTTAAATAAGTATGAGATTAATTCGACAACCACCAATTTGGAAGATAATTGATTGAAATAATAGTATTATACAATAAAATTTATATTAGAATGATATATTGGGAAAACGTGAGTTGAAAAGAAAGTACTATGTAAATTGATACTTATGTAAGTGCGATATATGTGAAACATGAAATGAAGCCCTATATATATTTAGTATGTATGTTTTCCAAATGAAGTTATAGGAACTATCTTCCATTGAAAATTGAAAATTGAAAATCGTAGCTACATTGGTGCTCCGTGGATTAGAGTATCCATTGATATTGGAATCTCACTCGGTGGGATCACATTGATTATCATTACTTATCTGTTCTAGTATAATTCGAGGGGCGCGAAGCCTACAGTTATAAGCGGTTCCACTGGGATAGTGGTCGTAACCTCTGTGTAACTGCGGTCTAGACGCCATAGCGAAATTCGAGGGGCACTATGCCTACAATACAAGCGATTCCACTGGGATAGTAGTGTAACACCCCGTATTTTTCGGGAAATACATTAAGTAACAAATCAGAGAATAATTAAATTGAAAAAAAAGAATTAAGGGAAACGAGTTACGCCATTGCGTTCCTCACGAAATTCTGCTTGGAATAGAGTCCAAGTTTGCGTAAATCGGACTCCGTATGAAGAAGATATGGCCTTCGGAAGTTTCAATAAAAACCAGCCCGAAATTCAAAAATTCAGATTTCGAAATTCAAAACAGACACCCGGGCTGGGCGGGAAAATTCCCGTCCAGGACCCAGGTCGACACTACGGTCAACCTGGGGGTTGACCTGGGTAAACAGGTCGACACTAGGGTTGACCTTAGGGCTGACCTTGCCCCCCCCCCTTTTCCAGATCTGGAGACAGATCCATTTTTCTGCACCTGGACGCCTTTCTGACTAGATTCGTGAGCTCTAACCTATTTAAACACCCCCAAACCTAGCTTTCTCTCCACACAATTTCATTCTGCCTATACTCTTCCTCTATTCTAATTAAAAATAAGAATGGTGTCGCTACTCTGCTGAAATCTAAGCTAGAACTAGTGCATCTTCTTCCAATCTGAATAGAATTAAAAGAACGACTAATCTACATCAAAGGAAAGCTATTCAGCTTCAGAAAATAGATTTCAGAAAAACAAGACTTGCCTATATTTTGAAAGTACAATTATATTTCTGATTTAAACATTAATTGGAAGTCATAGCTTGTAAGAAATTGATATTATAACGGTGCCTATTAGTTTATCTATGTGGATTCATGTTTATTCATGCGATTTTCCTATGTTATATTCTTGTGATGTAACTATTGCCTATGACTATGACTATGAGACCTTTGCCTAAGACTATGACCATGAAACTGTTACCTATGAAATTATTTCCTATGACTATGATTCATGACTATGAGACTGTTGCCCACGACTATGATTCATAACTATGAGACTATTGCCTATGACATTGATTATGAAATTATTGTGAATAGTCGCCCATGACTATTTTGGTAAATTGCCTATAATTATTGCAGTTAGTTGCTTATGCCTATTCCCATTGTTACAATTAACCAATCGTGTTGTACCTTGAACTGGCATTATGTTGGACCAAATCACATATGCATATTCCCTTGATTATGTTGGATCTCATATTTAGTGTGTAACTTGGCTAGTTTATTCCTATTCACTATTATGTACATCGAACCTGTTGGAGCCATTATTTTTGCATGCCTATTCTTTTATATCGATTCTTGTGCTTATCCCATATTCCTTTTGTTAGTGCCATTTCATGAGTACTTAGAAAGCTTGTGAAATCATGTTATAGGTACGATTATGATGCGGGGATTGGGTGTAGCTTAATTAAGTTAATTTGGCATAATAAATATGTTGGCATAATCTAAATTGGCTATAATAGTGAATGATTTACATACGTATTAGACTTTAGCATAAATTGATAAATTCTAATTGGCCGCAAAGTATGTAATTTCCATGTAAACCAAGTTTCAGAAATAAACGATAAACAAGAATATTAAATCTAGTTTTGACATGAACTGTAAATTGGAATATTAATCTAGATTGGGCATGAACTGAAAAATGGGAATATTAAATCTAAATTGGTATAAACTGCAAGTTGGGCTATTTGATAGGTAAATCAAGTTTTGGGCATAGAATAAAAGTATGTTAATTGGCATGACAAATGAATATGATCTAGGCTAAATAGATTTACGGAAAATTTACATAAATAGTAAATATGTAAATTAGGAAAGAGGAAAATGCCTAACCCGAGGTTAGATTGAGTTGTGGTGTAAAACTACCCGGAACCGCCCGGCACATCCAGTAACCACAACAATATCTGTCTAATGTGAGAGGTTAGTGCATCAAGCCCAGAAAGACCCGAGGTTAGACTGAGTTGTAGTGAAAACTGCCCGGAACCGACCAACATATCCAATAACCACAACAATACCTGTCAAATGTGAGTGGTTGGTGCTTTAATTAATTAATTAAAGCTCATGAACAATCAAGCTAGAAATGGTGAGGTTAAGTAATTAAGGAAACACTTAACCAACTTAACATGTTAACAAGACAAGAAGGGTGGGGTTAAGTAGTTGAGAAAACACTTAGCTAATTCAACATGTTAACTAGACAAGATTGATAGGGGTTAATTAATTTGGACACTTAACCAACTTAACATGTTAACAAGGCAAGATTTGTGGGGGTTAAGTAACTAAGGAAACACTTAACCATTATAACATGTAAACTAGACAAGTGGGTAAGGTTAAGTAAATGTTTAACCGTTATAACATGCTAACTAGACTAGATGGTGGGGTTAAGTAAACTTAGAACACTTAGTCGTTATAGCATGATAAATAAACAGGGTTAAGTTAACAAGAGACACTTAACCAGTATAACCTGACAAACGAGTAACGTTAAGGAACACTTAACCAATTTGACATGATGTAGGGGTGGGTTAAGTCAACATGAACCGCTAGATAACACTTAACTAATTTGACATGATATATGGGTAGGTTAAGTCAACGTAAACTGCTGGATAACACTTAACCAATTCAACATGACAAGTGAATGGATTAAGTTAACTTGAGTTAACTGATGACACTTAACCAATCCAACATGACGAGAAAGAGAACTAAGTAGTAAACCTTAGTTAAGAGGACTAAGTTGTAAACCTTAGTTAAGAAAATGAACGATTCAGGAAACCAAGTAGTAAACCTTAGTTAAGAGAACTAAGTAGTAAACCTTAGTCAAGAAAACCAAGTAGAATACGAGGAGGAGCGAACGTCCATCTGATCATGAAGAAGGCTCCAATGAACTGGGTTACGAAGCATGCAGCTTCGAGGGAACGTGAGGGTGCTCTTGGTATCCCTCTGTAGGTTGCAGATGATCCTACTGGGCTTACAGAGGTTAAGGGCTGCTTTAGAAGAGCCATGGGTATGCCTTGGTTGCAATAATAAGGCAACCTAAAGACTAGGATGAACCAACGTGATTCGGCGAGACCAGTTTTTGCCCTGTGATAGCAACTCGTCGTCTACCTACCATCTTGAGTCAGTCGAGATACATGAAGCGGAAAGGCAGAGAACTCCAACAGACCATATACTTGCTATCTAATTATGGGTGAGGTTGGCCCATAGGTTTGTGGGGGCAGAGCGGGGCCTGCGTACAGTTCTCATTCTTGATTTTCTTGGGTGCCTTTCATTCATTAGTTGAGGGAGGGGTCTAGTGGGACCATAGCCACTGTAAAAGAAGACCTTAGCATCTGCAATCGGCAGATATCTGAAAGCTCCCGACCGAGTTCCGTGTTTCTTGATTAGCCCTGCCACGGGACTCGGGTCGCACATATAGAGGACATGTGCATCTAGACATAGATGACGATTCACGACACATACGTGGGGAAAGTCTAGGAACATATACTGCTCTGGGTAGTGTGTCCTAGACTAGGGGGCAACGTTCAATAGGTAGCATAAACCCCAGTGGCCCTGGGTAGCGTAAACCCTGGTTGAATCTAGGAAGCGTTCGATAAGTAAACACTAGTTGGATCTAGGTAACACTCGATGGATAGGGGACTACATACGCAATAAAAGGGGATCATTTTATCATGAACACACGATGCTAGTTGAGACCGTCCTTAGTGGGTGCAGAGAAATAGAAGTGGATGTGATAGCCAATTCCGTTAATCTTACCTTGTCATGTTTTAGGATTGTCTTCTCACTATGTTATGGTTCTAAGTTCAGTTTGTTCATGTCATAGTCCTTTTCTTGTTTACGTGCTGAAGTATAATTGGACTTACCAGACTTATGTCTGACCTAGTTTGTTTTCGCCTCTTTTCTTCCGTTTCCCCCCAGGTAGCCAGGGAGGGAATAACTCAGCTCATTTTGGACCGTTACTCTTTCCGAGCTTGAAGATTCTTTGACACATTGCTTTGAACTCCATTTTCTACTGCTATGGCTGGCTAATGCTTTATTGGAGAATATCATTGTCAGTTTATGCTTCTTTATTTAAACAAGACAGATGCCTTGTTGTAAGTATTGGTGTTGTAAAACAATCTTTGTACAAGCTGTGTTTTAATCAATAAAGGTTATTTATTTTCCGTTGCTTTATTTGTCTGTCTTGTAATTTTTCTGCAACTTGTACCAAAAATGCTCCACCAAATTTAAGGCATTCCCTTTGTGAGTGACCTTAACGGAGGTGGGGTGTTACACTTGGTATCAGAGCTGAAGGTTACCGGATCAGATAAAAAGATTTGAAAAATTATTTTCAAATGGTTTTAAAAGAAGCATTTTCAAAAGAAAAGTTTTATTTTAAAGGCATATTCCCCAAAGCCATATGCACTATCTTTTGATCCTCTATTTGAATTCTTGTTTCCTTCTTTCCTGTGTCTCTGGGGATCCTGGCATTCCGGGTGGTAACCTCATCGCGATATGGTTCCGTAGGCTTGATGAGACTACGACACTTGTCAAAGGGCAAATAAGCGCCTAACTTCCACCTGTAGCCGTAATTTTCTTTCGAGCTTTATAGGATTCTCCGTGCGATGGAGGCAGCTTTCGAGAGACATGTCAACAAGTTACACAAGGATGGCAAAGTTGAGAATGAAGGAGTTTAGCTAAGAAGCACAACAAAAGGATGAAGAACCCATGGATATGGACTTGGTTCACAAAGGAGGGGAGGAAAGAATAGTAAAACCTAAAACAAGAGGAAGTATCTTTATTTTGGTATAACGGGTCATATAGTTAAGGGCAAGGGCAAGAACAAAGGACAGGATTTTCCGGAACGCAAGTGCATGCTCCCACCGCCAGCATACCTGAGAGAGAGGCAGTAAGATTTCTATTGATAGAGTTTTTCCCCTTTTTATCATCCTGTTATTACTCCTTCTGATTTTAGCGCTTCACATTCGTATATATATCTGCTTCCATAGTTGAGTCTCTGCACCCTAGATGTTGTATAGTAGAGGATCCCATTATAGTCTCAAATCCAATTGCTGGTTCGGCTCATTTATCTTTGACTTGTGAGGATTTGAGAATAGCTATATTAATGCTTATGTTTTTGGTTTCATGGGCTATGGGTTGATTCTAGGCATGGATTGGTTAGCTCGTAATTGTGAAACGAGGGTAGTTAGACTTTCGACTTGCCTCGAGAATACCCTCGAGATTTCATGCGATCCTAAGGGATCAGTTTGTCTTAGCTACCTAGAATCACTTTATGTATTTATCGACGATTTTCGATCCGTTGGAGTAGCCCATGAGTACGCAAGATGTTTTTAATTAGGTTAGGGGTTTCCCCCCCTAAAACTCGAGACAGACTTCCGCATATATCTAGATGACACTGCAAAGCCAGTTATGCGATCAACGATAATTTTGGAGTAAGATTGGCGAGGATAGACAGATTCGGTAAAGTGCTCAATTGTTTGGTTGTTTTGTTAGTATCATCTCACATAGATCGTCCAAATTCGGAGGAGGTATCCCTTCGGTGTTTGTCTGATATTGGTTTAGGCCTTTGGGGCTTGTACTTGAGGGATGTCGAGTTCGGCTAGGATGGTTTGCGTGAGAAATAAATGGTTGGGGCTGGCACCCTAAGTAAGACTGACCCTAAGAGGGGTAAAAAGCACATAGCAACCATTAGCTTTAGACCCTCAGATTTGTAACATGATGGATAAGCTAAGTAGAGGAGAGACCTCTAATCATCTTAGGATATACACTTGGTATCGTGCTTAACATTTTTTTATCTTGGAAGGGTAGTTCGACTACATTGGATACCCTCTAGCACAGTAAGTGACCAAGGTCCTATCTTTACTAGTGAGTTGTGGAATTGGAGGTCAAGAAGCTTCGCAACCGTGAAGTTAAGGTACAGTGGAGTGAAGCTCACGAAGATGCAACTTAAAAGACTAAAGACTAGATACGCGTATCATACCCTTTTTGAGGGTATATCCTCGATCTCTCTTTTTATGTAGAGTTTAATTGCCTGACTAGTCTCTATCTTTTAAGTATATCCTCTCGGTCCTCTCCTCAATTCTTAAGTAGAAGCCAATGGATGTAAACATGTGTTTGAAACATGTTATGTTTGATGGTTGCAAGTAGTTACTAGTGGTTGCTCGTGAGTGCATATACACACACATTAGGCACTAAATTGGCTTGGTCACTTTCTTATTACATATGCATATGTGTATTTGTGAAACTTGATGTGTTATCATATGGATGATGCATTTGTATGAATGATTGTGCACTCATGTAGAAGTTATAAAATACGATTAGGAGTAGTTGCATACATGACGGACTCATGGCACTGACATGATTTGCATTAAGGAGGTCAACTGAATCAGTAGACCGCCTGATTTTGCATTAGATAAGGACATATACACACACTATGCATATGACCATGAAAAGCATTAGAAACCTTCTAAGGACAATGGATGCCTGTGATTAGATGGTTGAGTAGATAGATGTTGGATGGTAGGATAAACATTCTTCCTAACTTAGCGATTTCGGGGACGAAATCATTTAAAGAAGGGGAGAATGTAACACCCCGTATTTTTCGGGAAATACGTTAAGTAACAAATCAGAGAATAATTAAATTGTAACAAAATAATTAAGGGAAACGGGTTACGCCATTGCGTTCGTCTCGAAATTCTACTTAGAATAGAGTCCAAGTTTGCGTAAATCGGACTACATATGAAGAAGATATGGCCTTCGGAAGTTTCAATAAAAACCAGCCCGAAATTCAAAAATTCAGTTTTCGAAATTCAAAACAGACACCCGAGCTGGGCGGGAAATTCCCGCACAGGACCCAGGTCGACACAAGGGTCAACCTGGGGGTCGACCTGGGTAAACAGGTCGACATTGGGGTCGACCTTAGGGTCGACCTCCCTCCTTTTTTCCAGATCTGGAGACAGATCCATTTTTCTGCACCTGGACGCCTTTCTGACCGGATTCGTGAGCTCTAACCTATATAAACACCCCCAAAGCTAGCTTTCTCTCCACACAATATCATTTTGCCTATACTCTGCCTTTATTCTAATTGAAAATAAGAATGGCGTCGCTACTCTGCTGAATCTAAGCAAGAACTAGTGCATCTTCTTCCAATCTGAATATAATTAAAAGAACGACTAATCTACAGCAAAGGAAAGCTATTCAGCTTCAGAAAACAGATTTCAGAAAAACAAGACTTGCCTATATTTTGTAAGTACAGTTATATTTCTGATTTAAATATTAATTGGAAGTCATGGCTTGTAAGAAACTAATATTAGAACGGTGCCTATTAGTTTATCTATGTGGATTCATGTTTATTCATGCGATTTTCCTATGTTATATTATTGTGATGAAACTATTGCCTATGACTATGACTATGAGACCTATGCCTAAGACTATGACCATGAAACTATTGCCTATGAAATTATTGCCTATGACTATGATTCGTGACTATGAGACTGTTGCCCACGACTATGATTCATAACTATGAGACTATTGCCTATGACATTGATTAAGAAATTATTGTGATTAGTCGCCCATGACTATTGTGGTTAATTGCCTATAACTATTGTAGTTAGTTGCTTATGCCTATTCTCATTGTTACAATTAACCAATCATGTTGTACCTTGAACTGGCATTATGTTGGACCAAATCACCTATGCCTATTCCCTTGATTATGTTGGATCTCATATTTAGTGTGTAACTTGGCTAGTTTATTCCTATTCACTATTATGTACATCGAACCTGTTGGAGCCATTATTTTTGCATGCCTATTCTTTTATATCAATTCTTGTGCTTATCCCCTATTCCTTTTGTTAGTGTCATTTCATGAGTACTTAGAAAACTTGTGAAATCATGTTATACGTACGATTATGATGCGGGGATTGGGCGTAGCTTAATTAAGTTAATTTGGCATAGTAAATATGCTGACATAATCTAAATTGGCTATAATAGTGAATGATTTACATGCATATTAGACTTGAGCATAAATTGATAAATTTTAATTAGCCGCAAAGTATGTAATTGGCATGTAAACCAAGTTTTGGATATAAACGGTAAACTAGAATATTAAATCTAGTTTTGACATGAACTGTAAATTGGAATATTAATCTAGATTGGGCATGAACTGAAAAATGGGAATATTAAATCTAAATTGGTATAAACTGCAAGTTGGGCTAATTGATAGGCACATCAAGTTTTGGGCATAGAATATAAGTATGTTAATTGGTATGACAAATGAATATGATCTAGGCTAAATTGATTTACGGAAAATTTACATAAATAGTAAATATGTATATTAGAGAAGAGGAAAATGCCTAACCCGAGGTTAGATTGAGTTGTGGTGTAAAACTGCCTGGAACCGCCTGACACATCCAATAACCACAACAATACCTGTCTAATGTGAGAGGTTAGTGCATCAAGCCCAAAAAGACCCGAGGTTAGACTGAGTTGTGGTGTAAAACTGCCCGGAACCGACCGACATATCCAATAACCACAACAATACCTGTCTAATGTGAGTGGTTGGTGCTTTAATTAATTAATTAATTAAAGCTCATGAACAATCAAGCTAGAAATGGTGAGGTTAAGTAATTAAGGAAACACTTAACCAACTTAACATGTTAACAAGAAAAGAAGGGTGGGGTTAAGTAATTGAGAAAACACTTAGCCAATTCAACATGTTAACTAGACAAGATTGATAGGGGTTAAGTTAATTTGGACACTTAACCAACTTAACATGTTAACAAGGCAAGATTTTTGGGGGTTAAGTAACTAAGGAAACACTTAACCATTATAACATGTAAACTAGACAAGTGGGTAAGGTTAAGTAAATGTTTAACCGTTATAACATGCTAACTAGACTAGATGGTGGGGTTAAGTAAACTTAGAACACTTAGCCGTTATAGCATGATAAATAAACAGGGGTAAGTTAATAAGAGACACTTAACCAGTATAACCTTACAAACGAGTAAGGATAAGGAACACTTAACCAATTTGACATGATGTAGGGGTGGGTTAAGTCAACATGAACCGCTAGATAACACTTAACCAATTTGACATGATATATGGGTAGGTTAAGTCAACGTAAACTTCTGGATAACACTTAACCAATTCAACATGACAAGTGAATGGATTAAGTTAACTTGATTTAACTGATGACACTTAACCAATCCAACGTGACGAGAAAGAGAACTAAGTAGTAAACCTTAGTTAATAGGACTAAGTTGTAAACCTTAGTTAAGAAAACGAACGATTCAGGAAACTAAGTAGTAAACCTTAGTTGAAAGAACTAAGTAGTAAACCTTAGTCAAGAAAACCAAGTAGAGTACGAGGATGAGCGAACGTCCATCTGATCATGAAGAAGGCTCCAATGAACTGGGTTACGTAGCACGCGGCTTCGAGGGGACGTGAGGGTACTCTTGGTATCCCTCTGTGAGGTTGCAGATGATCCTCCTAGGCTCACAGAGGTTAAGGTCTGTGTTAGAAGAGCCAAGGGTATGCCTTGGTTGTAATAATAAGGCAATCTAAAGACTAGGATGGACCAGCATGATTCGTCGAGACCAGTTTTTTCCCTGTGATAGCAACTCGTCGTCTACCTACCATCTTGAGTCAGTCGAGATACGTGAAGCGGAAAGGTGGAGAACTCCAACAGACCATATACTTGCTATCTAGTTATGGGTGAGGTTGGCCCATAGGTTTGTGGGGGCATAGAGGGGCCTGCGTACAGTTCTCATTCTTGATTTTCTTGGGTGCCTTTCATTTGTTAGTTGAGGGAGGGGTCTAGTGGGACCATAGCCACTGTAAAAGCAGACCTTAGCATCTGTAATCGGCAGATATCTGAAAGCTCCCGATCGAGTTCCGTGTTTCTTGATTAGCCCTGCCACGGGACTCGGGTCGCACATATAGAGGACATGTGCATCTAGACATCGATAACGATTCACGACACATACGTGGGGAAAGTCTAGGGACATATACCACTCTGGGTAGTGTGTCCTAGACTAGGGGGTAACGTTCAATAGGTAGCACAAACCCCAGTGGCCCTGGGTAGCATAAACCCTGGTTGAATCTAGGAAGCGTTCGATAAGTAAACCCTAGTTGGATCTAGGTAAAACTCGATGGATAGGGGACTGCATACGCAATAAAAGGGGATCATTTTATCATGAACACACGATGCTAGTTGAAACCGTCCTTAGTGGGTGTAGAGAAATAGAAGTGGATGCGATAGCCAATTCCGTTAATCTTACCTTGTCATGTTTTAGGATTGTTTTATCACTATGGTATGGTTCTAAGTTCAGTTTGTTCGTGTCATAGTCCTTTTCTTGTTTACATGTTGAAGTATAACTGGTCTTAACAGACTTATGTCTGACCTAGTTTGTTTTCGCCTCTTTTCTTCCGTTTCCCCCCTCAGGTAGCCAGGGAGGGAATAGCTCAGCTCATTTTGGATTGTTACTCTTTCCGAGCTTGAAGATTCTTTGATGCATTGCTTTGAACTCCATTTTCTACCGCTATGGCTGGCTAATGCTTTATTGGGGAATATCATTGTCAGTTTATGCTTCTTTATTTTAAACAAGACAGATGCTTTGTTGTAAGTATTGGTGTTGTAAAACAATCTTTGTACAAGCTGTGTTTTAATCAATAAAGGTTATTTATTTTCCGCTGCTTTATTTGTCTGTCTTGTAATTTTTCTGCAACTTGTACCAAAAATGCTCCACCGAAGTTAAGGTATTCCCTTTGTGAGTGACCTTAACAGAGGTGGGGTGTTACAAGTAGCGTAACCGCCATGAAACGGCGATCTATGGCAACAACCATGGAGAAATTCGAGGTGTATGATACATATGTTTACAAGAGATTCTACTGGGATTATAGCGTAACCGCTGAGTAACCGTGATCCACGGGGTAATGTATTTTCTATTCTATTTCAAATGTTTTTAAAAAATTTCAATAGGAGTTGAAATAAGTGTATTTAGTACTTAGAGATTTTAGTCATGCGTCTGGCCAGCATATGCCTAACGTGTGTAATAACGACAGTAAACAAGTTAAACTTCGAGTTATCAAGTATTTTCAAACATTAAATAACAAATCAGTAACCTGTAATTAAATTCATATAACTTCAACGTAATAAACTAAGAAAGAAAAGTTTAAATGTCTTGAGAAATACAACAGCTTTGGATTTTTAATAAAATACTTGTTTCTGATTTCAAAAGTTACTTTCAAACACGAAAATCATATTTTCAAAATTTAAGTTTGTTATAAATAATTTAAGTTGTGACTATAAGATAACTTGAACTTTAGTAAAAGTGTTTGAAATAAAGATTAGAATTTAATAAATAGATTTATAACAAATGAATTTAATTAATAACGTAAGGACGAATTTTCGAATTTAAAATCCTATAATTTATTTTGTTCCAAACTTAGTAAAACTTGTATAGATAAGAATATTTTTGTTATATACATAAGTATGATTTTGACTACCTCTCCTTTTCGAGGATGAAAAGATTTGAGCAGGGGAGATTGGAACAACTTGAATTTTTAAATAAGTTTGAAATTAATAATTTGATTGAATTTTAAATTTTAAAATTTAGAAACTTCATTTTATTTGGAATTGAATGAAATAAATAAATTTATTTCTTAGAAGAACAATAGTTTGTAATGCTGAATAATTTATAACGATAATCTATTGAATTTTTTTCCCCAAAAAGTCAGTTTAACTAAATTTTGTTAAATTTGAATTTTTGTAAAAATTTAAAAGTTTTCAAATTTTGAATTCATATTTTTTTTTGAACCCATACTGAATTCTAAGCAATCGTCATTTTTCAGTTCTTTAAAATTTAATTTCGTTTGTCCAGAATTCACGTTTGTAAGTGTAGAAAAGGATGAAAAAGGACAATGTTTGTTATATGTATACTTGTCTGAAAGTAATCTATATCTGCCTTATCCCTTTGAATTTGAGTAGGTGAAATTAATTTGTGGGGACACTTATTAATTGGCTCTAAATATTTGGTAACTGTCATTCTCGTGCAAACAAAAAAATTCGACCTTTTAAGTTATTGAATTTAAATTTAGTTATTGAATTTTATATAGTTTTAAAATAATTTTTGATAATAATGAATGGTTCAATATGATTTTTATTAAGAACTTTTCACGATGTTGTGTGTCAACGATATATAAGTTACATTTGATTTGAAAACAATGTGTAGATTCTAAGTGAAATATATTTTGGCAACATATATGTATATATCTTTGGCTATTGTCTTTAATAATTCCCTATCTATTCAGAGTGTAATGTTCATTAATTAATAAATTTCAAATGTCAATTGTTTCCTTGAATTTTGAAAAGAAATAAATAATTACCTAATCAACGCACCAATTCCCTAATTGTTTCTTATTTCAGCGAAATCAACTAAAGAGAAACCTTTTTTGAAATAAATATATGCATGGAATCCTATTAATAACATTTGTTGAATTAGGGTAATAAGTGTAACATTTATCATGGTAAATTTCAGTAATACAGATATGTATTTTGGCAATGTTGGTTGCAGTAATAACGATATGTTTATTTAATTGGAAATTCGTTCCTATTGTTTGTATATCGTAGTTTTAAAGTATATTTGAATTGGTATAATTAGAATACAACCTTTTACTTATTACCAGTAATTGTAATCTAATTTAGAATTTAATGTTGAAATGAATTGGAATTCTTTAGCAATAAAAATAAAAATAAATGTAATCAATGGTTTTAGAAAGAGAAAAATATGTTTTGTTGGAGAATGGAGTTTTGGTGACAACAACTTTATCCAATATTAATTGATTGTAAAATATATACTAACATCTCTATCTAGAATATATATATATACACACACATTGAAAAGAGTCGGTGTATACGACTTAAAAAAGATACTAATATGGATAAAGCCGAAATAATAAACTAACTAGTAATCTACAATAGTTACGCAGGCAAAAGCTAAGCTAGATAAATATATCACAAATAAGAAGTAAATGCGATAAGAAACGACACCAGGAATTTTATACTGGTTCGGACTTCCCTCCCTACGTCCAGTCCTGAAGCTCCTCTTCGGAATTCACTGTCATGCCCTCTCTTAACCCGGAGGAATAGGTCAGTACACCCGAGCCCCAACAAGGATGCCTCTCACCTGAGAAACTACACAGGACTTCAACAATTACAAGTGTTTTGACTTCTGCTTTGTGTTCTTGAATCAACACGGATAGTCAACAGTTTATGTACACCCTTCCTATAATCTTATCCTTGAGTATATGATTTGAATGCAAAGTTGAAGGAAGAAAATTGCTTGTTAAATCAAGAGATGTGAAATATTATCTAAGATTCAAAAAGTAATTTGAATTTAAGAGAGCTTTAGAATGCAAAGAATATTGAAGTGCAAATTAGAAAATAGAGAGAATAGAATAATTGTTGGATGTTTGTAAATCATGTTTGAAGTGTTTATATAATAGTAGAAAGGTAGCAATTCTTCATGAAGAGTTTTAACCAAAAGAAGCTTCCATTTCCTTTCAAAAATGAAGAGATTTCTCTTCATGAATGGAGGCAACCTTTCAAAAAAATATGTGCTATTTTGAATCAGTTGACTAGTTAAAATTTACCGATCGACCGGATGAAAAAATATGAAATCGTATATATTGAAAATATTCAGAAACTAGCCGTTATTGAGACAAAATTGTCTGACTAGTCGACTGGTTGGTTTTGAACCAGTCGACTGGTTCATGCATTTTTGCCCAATCAGACTATTTCAGGTCATTTGAAATATATATATATATATATATATATATATATATATATATATTAATGCCATGTTTTGTATGTTCGTGTTATACTTGAGGATAGATTTTAACATAATTCTAATACAACTCAATGTCTATATAATATATATATATATATAACTTTATCTTGATGACATGATTTCCATTGCTCTTTGTTGACATTAATAAAAATTCTTGTTTTCAACATTCTCCCCCTTTTTGATTGATGACAACATATCTGATTTTCTCCCCCTGAGTATTAGCTCCCCCTGAATTTCTGCAACATTTTGTTAGTTTGATAAATTTATAATCTTGCCGTATTGATCCCTGCAACAAAATGTTAGCACTTATCTTTTCAGTAAAGATTCTACATAAGGAACATAGAAAATATAGCTCTCCCTCTTTGTCATCGATTAAAAAGTAAGTAAACGTAATAAGCTCAAAGTAATCGAATAACAAATAATGCAAAATAAAACATAGTCATTTCATACATGCATATTGTTCAACACAACCAAAACATAAAACTTCCTACCATAAATATTACACAACCAAAAGCAAACAGGACATAATTTATATAGTACAAAAATTAAAAGATGTTTTAAACAAACGATACACATATTTTACTACTTGGCTAAATTTCATCGGATTCGGTACTTTCAGAAGAGATCCAATTGAGAGGAGATATAGGTCGTTTTTTCAGATCTGTCACATGGCCAGTAGCCACAAGAGAGCATGAAATTGATTTCCACATCCTTCCAAGAAAATCCTTGACTTTGTCAAACTTTTTATCTATCTTCTTTCCCATTCTTTTAAGCCTTGCTTCTAAAAGGAGTTGGTTGTGTGCAACTACATCAAGTGCTTTTCTTGATGTTTGAGAAGGTTCCATCAGTCAAACATCTTCGCTACTAGCATGAGTAGTACTTGATGACAGTTGATCCAAACTTCTCTTTTTCCAACTTTCTAAACTAATGATTCGAAGGGTTGGAGGAGGCATATGCATTTGTGTCAAATTCTTCTTATCCAATATTTTTATTTCAATTGTCCCCGAATCCGGTTTGAGAATTTTCGCACTTTCAAAAACTCTCATTAAGTATTCACTATATTGAAAATATGTAGTCATTCCATGTGTATAAATAAGTAGATGGTCCATAATTGTTTGCATCCAATTTATTTTTATGTGACCAAAAGTAGCATATAATACTCTTAAAGTATCCGAATATACAAGATCATGTGTTTTGGATCACGGTAGAATTGTACGTGTAAGAACATGGTGAAGAATTCTTGCATTAGGTCGTAACCCTTTGGTTCGAGATCCGTCCAAGTCATCATCAATAAAGAGATGGCTTACTTCATCTCTTACCCTATATTCACAATTTAATTCGGATAAAGCTATCACATCCGTAGGTGAATTTAAAACCTGACCAAGTCTTTCAATAGAAATGAAGATAGGTTGCCCACAAATAATACTCCAAACACAATTTTGTGAATTAGTGGGATTTTGATGATCCAAATTCATATTAGCCAAAAATAGCTTTATCATGGTGACATTGATTTTGATATTATTTTGAGAATAATCTAAAAGTGATTCAAGTCTACCTTGATGAGCTAGTTATTGTAACCCATAGGAATTAAAGTCTTCAAATTTTGCAAAAGGCCCTGGGATGAATTTCAGATTTGACAAAAGCTTCCACCTTTGCTTGGCTAGGTCATTCCATAGCCATTGATCAATAGAGGGTTCTACTGGCTTCTTTGATCTTGTTCTTGAAGATGATCCAATGTCTCTTTGACATTTAGGAGGTGCCATGATGAGATTCGGATTTTCTAGGGTTTTTAGATAAATTGAGAAATGAGAAATAACAGGGGTAGTGGGGTTAAAAGGACCGTATACAGCAAGAACCCAGTTTTCGGGTTTCCTTTTACTAGTCGACTACTTTATATCTTACCAGTCGATTGGTTTATATCTTACCAGTCGACTGAATGTTGTTATTATGAACAACATCCTTTATTTTAAAGAATTTTGATTTGTATTCTTCATTCCTTTTCTTGTGTTTAGTTTCTTTTCTTGATAAGATATTATGTATTTTCATTAATATAACAGAAATACATAATTATTACAACAAATTAAAGAAAGCAAACAAGACATGAGCTTTTGCATTTTCATCAATGTAAGTCTTATTTGAGCAAGGAAAAGTGATTAACGAATTAGTGTTCTTCAGATGAGGTTGATTTTCTTGGAGTCTTAGACCCAGCTCCCTCATTCTCTTGATAGTTCTAATCCCAAGAATTTGGGCTCTCCTTCTTGCTCTTTAGAGATTTTTTCCAAGAAATTCCATGAAGTAGATGGTCTTTGTGTTTCAGGAGTCATAGAAAGAGGATGGTGTCTAGGTTCAACTACAGCCGATCTACCACATACACGGAGTGCAACTGTTTCTAACAACGTCAACCTATCTGAGGTCTGTTTTTGCTCAAAAATATAATTCTCTTTGGAGCCTCATTTGTTCATATTGATAATGAAGAATTTCATCTATTTTATCTTTTGTTCATGGAGATACCGAAACTTCTCTTCTTTTCTTGGCATCCGGAGTGTATCCGGTTCGGAAATCTTGCCATCGAAGTGTTGGTTCTTTATTCGGAGTAGGAGATGTGATAATATTAATCGAATTGGATGATGTTTTCTCAGAGGACTTGGCTGGTGTTGATGGGCAGCTCTCTTTCTTTGACGTGACACAAGAAGGTTTTTGTATAACGTTTTCTTATTGTTTTTTTTAAAGCAGAAACACTTTTCTCAAGAATTTATACAAGAGTATATACTAAATATAGTATATCAAATAAATGGAAAAACTAGTATTAACCGTTCCTTTAAACCAAAATGAACTAACTAAAAACTAGGTATATTATATTTAATGAATGGATTGCCTGTTAGAAAATGTGCTAAAATATAGTATTTCTATTTTAGTTAAAGAGAAACTATATTAAGCAAACTATATATAAAGAAGAATAAAATTAACTTACAGAAATGAGTAAGTTTTAAGGAAAACCTTTTTGTTCATGCTAGTTACAGACATAAATATTTGTGGTACCTGCAAAAAATAGAATTTAAAATGGTACCCACTTCCTTCGTTAGGGTCCTAAGGGTTAAATCTTAGGAAGCCAAACCCAAGAGGGTTCAGGATCCTTTTTGAAAATGTAATTAACATTAGGGGTTTTTAGGCACAAGGACAAACCCAACAAAACTTTTATCCTTAAGGACAAGAGGCAAATATTTTAACCATAAGGACAATTTTCAGTGTAAAGGGAGGAATTCAGGGGCCCACTATGATTTCATACTTTATACTAAAGTTTGTCCTTATGGTTAAATTTTTTGCCCCTTGTCCTTATGGATAAAAATTTTGTTCACTTTGTCCTTCACACTATTTTCTTGTTAACATTATTATGAATAGAATCTAAAAAATTCTTAATATATTTATTTCTAATAAGAACATTATTTGTTTTCGGAACCCATATACTAATATTTCCCGAATAGTTTTTCTTAGTAGAAATTTTTAATTTACTACTAGAAATTTCCGGTTTAATATTATAATTTTTAAAATTGGATTTCCTTGTTGATTTAACTTTTTGACGATATCCTAGTCCATTTTTACAAAATATTGGTTGAGAATTTTCTAATATTTTATATAAATTTTCTCTACCTTTGTTAAAGTTCTTAACATTCTTAGAAATGCTTTTTAGTTTAATTTTTAAACTAGAATTTTCGAATTTTATAATTTTAACTTTAGTATTTAAATCATGATTTTCAAAAGCTAATAAATCGTTTTTACTCTTTTGAGTCTCAATTTCGTTCAATATAGAAATTTGAGAATTTGCAACTAAAAGAGATTCTTGTAGTTTTCTAATTTCATCTTCTAAAATCTCTTTTTCATCTTTTAAAAGATCTCTCTCAAATTCCGCTTTCTTTTTATCTTCATTAGGTTGTTTAAATTTTTGCTTAAACATTTTTCTAGATTCTAAAATTTCAATATTAATTTCTACTAATTCATCAAAAGTAAAATCACTTACATCATTATCCTTAGCCATGAAGCATACGTTTTCTTGCTCACTGTCACTGTCGCTGTCACTTTCAGAAGATGAATCCGAATTGTCCCAAGTGACTGAAAAAGCTCGTTTCTTTGATTTTTCCTTTTTGTGATTTTTCTTCAATTCTGGACAATTCTTTTGATAATGTATGGTCTTATGATAATTAAAGCATTCTACCAGTGCAGGGTCAGGCTCTTTTGATAAATTCTTCTTCACATTTTTACTTTGGCCTTTTCTATACTTCAGAAACTTTATAAAATTCTTAGCTACAAACGCAATATCTTCTTCATCTGAATCTGAGTCTTTTTTCTTAGCATGAAAAGCTAAAATTTTCTTGTCTTGTACATATGCTTTCTTCGCCTGCAAGTTTACTTCATAGGACATGAGATTACTGATTAACACTTCAGGTTTCATGGCAGAGAGATCATTAGCTTCTTCGATAGCTAACACTTTTCTCTCCCATTCGTGCGTTAAAGAATTCAAAATTTTTGAAACTATATCGAAATCAGAATACTTTTCTCCTAATCCTAACAAAGAATGATAAATGTTTTGGAAATGTGAATACATGTCATTTATGGACTCATTCTCATTTATCTTAAAATTTTGAAACTGATTCTTAAGCATTGATATCCTGCTTTGTTTAATCTTGTTAGTTTCTTCATGAGTAATTTTGATTGTTCTCCAGATTGCATAAGGTGTGTTGCACATACAAATCCGGTTATACTCGTTTCTATCCAAGGCACAATGCAACATATTCATTGCTTTAGCATTGGTGGTAGCCTGTGTTTTTCATTTGCAGACCATTCAGTATATAAAGTAGTAGGATGTGTATACTCTTTTTGTGTAATATTCCATGCATCAAAACTATTTGCTTGCATATATCCTCATTCATGTAGCCCAATAGCTATAATTCATGCCATTAAAGAAGGGTGGTCTTGCAGTTGATTGGCCTTCAGTATATCCATTATTGCTAGCACTAGTTTTATTATCCATATTGTCTAAATATCAGATAACGGTATTACGGTTAAATGATGGCCTTGCTCTGGTACCAATTGAAAAGAGTCGGTGTATACAACTTAAACATGATACTAATATGGATAAAGCGGAAATAATAAACTAACTAGTAATCTACAGTAGTTATGTAGGTAAAAGCTAAGCTAGATAAATATATCACAAATAAGAAGTAAATGCGATAAGAAACGACACCAGGAATTTTATACTGGTTCGGACTTCCCGCCGTACGTCTAGTCCTGAAGCTCCTCTTTGGAATTCACTATCACATCCTCTCTTAACCCGGAGGAATAAGTCAGTACACCCGAGCCCCAACAAGGATGCCTCTCGCCTGAGCAACTACACAGGACTTCAACAATTACAAGTGGTTTGACATCTGCTTTGTGTTCTTGAATCAACACGGATAGTCAACGGTTTAAGTACACCATTCCTATAATCTTATCCTCGAGTATATGATTTGAATGCAAAGATTGAAGGAAGTAAATTGCTTGTTAAATCAAGAGATGTGAAATATTATCTAAAATTCAAAAAGTAATTTGAATTTAAGAGAGCTTTAGAATGCAAAGAATATTGAAGTGCAAATTAGAAAATAGAGAGAATAGAATAATTATTGGATGTTTGTAAATCATGTTTGAAGTGTTTATATAATAGTAGAAAGGTAGTAATTCTTCATGAAGAGTTTTAACCAAAAGAAGCTTCCATTTCCTTTTAGAAATGAAGAGATTTCTCTTTATGAATGGAGGCAATCTTTCAGAAAAATATGTGCTGTTTCGAATCAGTTGACTGGTTAATATTTACCAGTCGACTGGCTGAAAAAACATGAAATCGTATACATTGAAAATATTCAAAAACAAGCCATTACTGAGACAAAATTATCTGAACAATCGACTGGTTGGTTTTGAACCAGTCGACTGGTTCATGTATTTTTGCCTAGTTAGACTGTTTCAGGTCATTTGAAATATATATATATATATATATATATATATTAATGCCTTGTTTTGTATGTTCGTGTTATACTTGAGGATAGATTTTAACATAATTCTAACACGACTCAATGTGTGTGTGTGTATATATATAACCTTATCTTCATGACATGATTTTCATGGTCTTCTCTTTGTTGACATTAATCAAAATTCTTGTTTTCAACTCATATATGTAGGTATTATGTACAGGAATTAATATTGAAGACTGTACAGTTTAGAGTTTTAGGAATTCAAGAGATTCAGAATTCAGAGAAGATTCAAGACTCATAAGTAATCAAGAAATCAAGAGTTCAAGATAAATATAGTAATAGAGTCTAGTTTATGTAAGACTCTGAATAGCACTTCAGGTTCAAATTCTGATTTTCAAATCTCAATTCTATTTTCAAATTCCATTCAAATTTTAATTAAGTTTTTCTAATTTACTTTTGATTTTAAACTTGAGTTTTAAAGATTATAAGTTTATATATTTATATAGTTATATACTTTTATACTTAAATATTTATATAGTTTTAAATTTTATAATCTTATAAATATGTGCATATAATTCATATTTATGATTTCATATGATTTTCTGCTTTATAATACTTATTTATATCACTATGTTTTGATTCAAGAATTTCCAGAATTATATATATATATATATACATACATACATACATATATATATTAAAACACTTGAAAATCACTCAAATTTCAATTTTTGAAGAACATATGTTGGCATACACATGTTGGCATGTCGACATATAACTGTCATACTTTCAGTTTTGAAAGGAAAGGAAGTGTCTTTTCACTATTTGTAACGTTCCAGAAGCATTGCAAACATTCAAATCTTATAAATAGGGGTTGATTTCGATTTTTATAATTGTTCTTCTTCTCCATCTTCATCCCTTTTCATTCCTTCATTATTATTTCATATTATTATGATTTCTACACTTAGACTCTGTCATTTTAATTCTATTATAAAACTTCTTCTCACCCACTCTCTACTCATTACTCTCTGAATCGAAGTGTTATTGAAGAGTTATAGGGTTGTCGTAATCATTTGGGATTGATTTGGGATGGTCTGGAAATGGTATGCTAATTGTAGTCGAGAAATTAAGGAAGGAAACGGTGTTAACCTTGTAGTTGGGAAATGACGGGCGGTGGAAATGGTGGTAACCTTGTAGCCGTGAAATCAAGGGTGTTGTACTTGGAAATTGATATAGTAATAAAACTCTGCACAATCCAATGTTGCGTGGGACTGGACGTAGGATTAATCCGAACCAGCATAAAATCTGGTATATTCTTTCCTTTTCTGCATTTTATTTTTGTGTTTATATTTGATTCTGTATCTGTGATCGTCTCTTTGGTGTGTTGTTCATATAGTGGATTATATTAGTTTTAGATTTTCCTAAATTCCTTGAAAACACTATTCACCCCCTCCCTCTAATGTTAGTTTTGCCTTAGCGATCCATTCCGCATACCCTAACGATTGGTATTAGAGCAAGGTTTTTCAAAAAGTTCATATTCTGATTTTTGAACATTTTAAATGGAAAATTTTGAAATAATTGTTAACACAAGTGTCAATTCATGCATTGTATCAATGTTGAAAGAGTCTGCATATAATCATGTTGAAAATTAAAGTGATCTACTGAAATGTTGTCCGATACAGGAAATGATGTGTTATATGGCTATTGAAAATTCAAAATTTGAAAAGATGGGTGAAGTGGCTGTTGAAAATTCAAATTTTGAAATGGTGTGTTACATAGCTGTTGAGAATTCAAATTCTGGCAAACAAATGGTGGAAATCAAAAAGGGCAAATGGATACTGGATAGTGGTTGTTCGAGACATATGACAGGAAATCCAGAAATACTAAATAATTTAGTTTATGAACATGGTGGAATGGTGAACTTCGGAGATAACTCTAAAGGATACGTTATTAGGATCAGCAATGCCGGTAATTCTGAAACTCCTACTATTTCTGATGTTTTATTGGTTAGGAATCTAAAACACAATTTACTAAGTATAAGTCAACTTTGTGATATGTGCTATAAATGAAATTTGGAAAAAGATAAATGTTTTATAGAAGATAGGAATTCAAAAGTAATATTTGAAGGAGATAGAAAGAAAAATGTCTATATGTTGAGTATGAATATCTCCAACGATAATCTATTTCTTATGGCCAATACAAGTGACCTTTGGATCTGGCATAAGAGATTCACTCGTATAAATTTCAAACACATCTCTACGATTTCTAAATTAGATTCAATTAGGGGATTACCCAAAATGAAATTTAAAGTTAATAATCTATGCGACGCATGTCAGTTTGGAAATTAAAAAGAAGTTCATTTAAGTCAAAAGAGGAAATTACAACCGCGAAACCATTAGAGTCAATTCATATGGATTTATTTGGTCCATCTCAAACCCAATCAATAAATCACAATACATATGTTTACGTAATAATCGACGATTTTTCTACATTTACTTGGACTTTGTTTCTTAAAGAATAAAAGTGATGCTTTTGATCAATTTAAAACTTTTGTTAAAAGAATTCAAAACTTATTATCCCTAAAAATCAAACAATATGTAGTGACGACGGAGGAGAATTCGAAAACGAAAATTTTGTAATAAAAAGGGAACAACCTATAATTTTTCTGTCCCTAGAACTCCTCAACAAAACGGAGTAGTTGAACATAAAAATAGGACGATACAAGAGTGTGCAAGAACTATGTTATCTGACAGTAATTTACCAAGTAATTTTTGGGTTGAGGCAGTTGCAACAACTTGTTATATTTTGAATAGAATCTCAATCAGACCTTTAACTCATAAAACACCATATGAACTTTTGTATAATAAGAAACCAAAAATTATCAAATTTTAAAATATTTGAAAGTACATGTTTTATACTTAATATTAAAGAAAATTTAGATAAATTTGGCTCAAAATCCGATAAAGGAATATTTATTGGATATTCAGAGAGAAGTAAGGCATATAGAGTTTTTAATTCAAGACCCAATACTATAGAAGAAACCTTAAACGTATCCTTTGATGAAAATTATAAAAGTATAACACAACACAACGAAGACAAATGTGAAAATGAAGTCAATGAAACAAATCATGAAGATATTCAACCAAATAAACGAATTAGATTACTAAGAGACCACGTTGTTGAAAATATCTTAGGAGATATTGAATCCATTGTTAGGACTCGTAATCAATTAAATAATATGAGTAATTCAGCATATATTTCAACTATTGAACCTAAGAATTCAAAGGAAGCATCTTCGGATGATTCATGGATCCTTGCTATGCAAGAAGAACTGAATCAATTACTAGGAATGATGTATGAGAACTTGTTCCTAGACCAGAGGATAAAACTATAATATGAACTAAATGGGTTTATAAAAATAAGATGAATGAACACGGTGAGGTCGTAAGAAATAAGGCACGATTAGTAGCGCAAGGCTATGCTCAAGAAGAAGAAATAGATTACGAAGAGCCTTTTGCCCCCGTAGCTAGATTAGAAGCAATTAGGATATTACTAGCCTTTGCAAACTATAATAATTTCAAATTATATCTAATGGATGTTAAAAGTGATTTTCTAAATGGATTTGTTAAAGAAGACGTATATGTAGAGCAATCACCTCTTTTTGAAGATGAAAAATTACCAAATCATGTATATAAGTTAAATAAAGTGTTACATGGATTGAACAAGCTCCTAGGGATTGGAATGATAGATTAAGAAATTACTTATTAAAATCCAACTTTTAAATAGGAAAACTAGATAACACCTTGTTTATTAAAAGTAATAATAATGATATACAATTAGTACAAATATACGTTGACGATATAATTTTTGGATCAACGAATTATATGATGAATAAAGAATTTTTAGATATTATGACCCAAGAATTTGAGTTGAGTCATATGGGAGAACTAACATTCTTCCTAGGCTTACAAATTCATCAATTAAAGAATGGAATATTTATAAATCAAGAAAAATACGCAAGAGATTCAATTAATAATTTTAATTTAACAACAACTAATGGAAGACCAACACCAATGACAATTAATATAGCATTAAGTAAAGATGATACATCAAAAGACGTTGACCAAATATTACATAGAGGAATGACAGGATTGCTATTATATATAACTGATAGTAGACCAGATATAATACATATTATATGTCTCTATGTAAGATATCAATCGCAACCTAAGGAAACATATTTAAAAGCCGTAAAACGTATTCTAAGGTGTGTAAAGCATACATCAGACTTTGGGTTATTTTATCCTAAGGATGATTCATTCGACCTAGTTTCTTATTGTGACACTGATTATGCGGAATGTAAATCCGATCATAAAAGTACTAGTGGAATATGTCATTTATCCGGGCATTCACTAGTTTCGTGGTTTAGTAATCAGCAAAATACTATATCTTTGTCAACAACTGAAGCAGAATATATCTCTTTTGCTTTAGCTTGTTCACAAGTAATATATACGCAACAAGCCATAAATGATTTTGGATTGACAATAAATAAATAACCAATATACTACAATAATATGAGCGCTACAAATATATCTAAAAATCCAACTCATCACTCAAGAACTAAACATATCGATATACGACATCATTTTCTTAGAGATAATGTAAGTAAAGTGAAAATTTAACTCGAATTTATAGAAATAGATAAACAAATAGCAGATATATTAACAAAACCATTAAATCAAGCAAAGTTTACTAAAGAAGAGAATTAGGTATTTGTTCACTAAGTGAATTAGAACAATTAAATATATTAATATATATAATAATAACATTAAAATTCAGAATAATAAAATAAAAAACATAAGTATGTCGAGATACATAAGTTACTATGTCGACATATAACTGCCAGATTTTAAAAATTAATTCTAACCAAAAGTTAGTTATAATAACCATTTAAATGCTCCACTTCGAATTTTCTTCTTCATTCTCTTATTTCACTTCTGTACAAACTCAAAACCAAAATAAATAATGGCCTCCACTAATTATGACATCCAAATCAATCCTGAATCATCCGTTGGACCATCCGAAGATCCTTTCCAGCGTTCTACCCTCTCTTGTGTAATCAAATTGGAAGAGAAAATGGAATATACTCTTCAAATGCTTGCTGAGATTCAAGTGCTCCAAATTCGGATAAGTCAAGAGCAAAGTAGATAAGGAAAGATGATGAGAAACCTTCATAAATTTATAATGGGTAATCAAGCGAATCCAATCATCATTGAAGATGATAATCAAGCAATGGAAGAAGAAGAGGAACCATAGGAAGAGGAGGAAGAAATGATGGAAGAAGAGGAACCATAAGAGATACAACAAGAAGTCACGGACGAGGAAGATCAAGTTGTATGCGTGGGTGAAGTCTTGTTCGATCAACATGGAAATATCGTTGAACGAAATGGGGATTTTTGTCTTCATTACCCAAATTATCAAACCCATAAGTCTCCTATCATTAAGAACAAATAGAATTTAGGTTGCTTTTCGTTTCGTTTCGTTTATTCAATGTATTACGTATATAGTAATTCATGTAATTTGCTTTCGTGTATATCGCTTGTATTGAAAAACGATGTTTAATATAATGTTTGTTTTATCTCTCAAAAGTAATCTATTGGTGTCTTATATAAACACAAATTTAGGGGGAGTCATAAACATTAAGTATTTTGATCACAAGTTATGCACATATATATCTTAGTATTTTAGTATAAGATAATATAATTTAGATAGTTATAGGAATTAGGGGAAGTATTTTTAGAATTTCTTTTTGATAATGCCGAAGGGGGAGAAATTATAAAATATAGACTTAGTTTAAGTAGAATATATAGGATTCATATTGACAGGGGGAGCATTAGAAGGATTAGCATCAACAGGTATGAATATTTTATAAAGTAAGGTTGTCATCATCAAAAAGGGGGAGATTGTTGGAGAATGGAGTTTTGATGACAACAACCTTATTTCAATATTAAATGATTATAAAATATATACTTGTTGGAGAATGGAGTTTTTATGACAACAACCTTATTTCAATACTAATTGGTTATAAAATGTATACTAACATCTTTATCTAGAATATATATATATATATATATATATATATATATATATATATATATATATATATACACGCACGAATATGCAGGATTTGTATACAGGAATTAATACTGAAGACTGTACAGTTTAAGAGCTTTAAGAGATTCAGAAATCAGAGAAGATTCAAGACTCATGAGTAATCAAGATGTCAAGAGTTTAACAGTTCAAGATAAATAGAGTAATAGAGTCTAGTTTATATAAGACTTTAAGCACTCCAGTTTCAAATTCAAATTCAAATTCAAATTCCAAATCTATTTTTTAAATACTGATTTTCAAATTTCAAAATTCAAACTCTAGTCCTATTTAATTTTTCTATCTTACTTTTGATTTTAAACTCAAGTTTTTAAGTCTACAAGTTTTATATATATTTATATAGTTATATACTTTTATATACTTTATATTTATATAGTTTTAAACTTTATAATTTTATAAATATGTTTATATAGTTTATATTTATGATTTCATATGATTTTCTACTTTATAATACTCACTTATATCACTATGTTTTAATTCAAGAATTTCCAAAATTATATATGTAGTAAAACACTTTAAAAATGCTCAAAATTCAAATTTATGAAGACATATGTCGACATACATAATAGGTCATGTCGACATATAACTGTCACATTTTTAATTTTTAAAGGAAGTGTCTTTTCACTATTTGTAACGTTCCAGAAGCGTTGTAACCTTTCAAATCTTATAAATAGGGGATGATTTCGAATTTTTGATCATTCTTATTCTCCATCTTCATCCTCTTTCGTTACACCATTAATATTTCATATTTTTATGATTTATACACTTATACTCTACCGATTTCAATTCTATTTATATAATAGTTCTTCTCTTCTCATTCTCTACTCATTACTCTCTGAATCGAAGTGTTATTGAAGAGTTATAGGGTTGTTGTAATCGTTTGGGAAGTGTTTCAGAAAAGGTGTGTTTCTTGTAGCCTTGAAATCAAGGAAGGAATCGGCGGTAACCTTGTAGCTGGGGAAATCAAGGGAAATATACTTGATCAAGGGAGTTTGGAGTCAGTGGTAACCGTGAAATCAAAGGTTACTTGGATATTGGTAGAGTAATAATATTTTGTGCACTCTAGCATTGCGTGGAACTGGACGTAGGAGTAATCCGAACCAGTATAAATTTCGGTGTGTTCTTTCCTTTTCTGCATTTTATTTCGGTGTTTGTGTTTGTGTTTGATTTTGTATCCGTGATCATCTCTGTAGTGTGTGATTCATAGTATATCATATAAGTTTTAGTTCTTCTTAAATTCTTTAAAAACACTATTCACCCCTCTATAGTGTTAGTTTTTCCTTAACGATCCATTCCGCATTCCCTAACTATTGGTATTAGAGAAAAGTCTTTCAAAAAGTTTGTAATCCGATTTTTGAAAAAAATTAAATGGAAAATTTTGAAATAATTGTTAACGCTAGTGTCAATTCATGCATTGTACCAATGCTGGAAGAGTCTGCATATAATCGTGTTGAAAAGTCAAGTGATCTACTGAAATGTTGTCCAATACAGGAAAATATTTGTTATATGGCTTTTGAAAATTCGAAAGTTAAAATGTTGGGTGAAGTCGCTGTTGGAAATTCAAATTCTGAAATGGTGTGTTACACGGCTATTGAGAATTCAAATTCTGGCAAACAAATGGTGGAAATCAAAAAGGACAAATGGATACTGGATAGCGGCTGTACGAGACATATGATGGGAAATCCTGAATTACTAAATAATCTGGTATATGAAGATGGTGGAATGGTGAACTTCGGAGTTAACTCTAAAGGATACATTATTAGGATTGGCAATGTTGGTAATTTTGAAACTCCTGCTATTTCTGATTGTTTATTAGTTAGGAATCTAAAACACAATCTACTAAGTATACGTCAACTTTGCGATAAGGGTTACAAAATAAACTTTGAGAAAGATAAATGTTTTATAGAAGATAGGAATTCAAAAGTAATATTCGAAGGAGATAGAAAGAAAAATGACTACATATTGAGTATGAAAATCTCCAACGATAATCTATGTCTTATGGCCAATATAAGTGACCCTTGGATCTGGCATAAGAGATTTGGTCATATAAATTTCAAATACATCTCTAGGATTTCTAAATTAGATTCAATTAGGGGATTACCTAAAATGAAATTTAAAGTTAATAATTTATGCAACGCTTGTCAATTTGGAAAATTAAAAAGAAGTTCATTCAAGTCAAAAGAAGAAATTACCACCTCGAAACCATTAGAATTAATTCACATGGATTTATTTGGTCCGTCTCAAACCCAATTGACAAATCATAATAGATATATTTACGTAATAGTCAACAATTTTTCTAGATTTACTTGGACTTTGTTTCTTAAAAATAAAAGTGATGCTTTTGATCAATTTAAAACTTTTTCTAAAAGAATTCAAAACTTATTATCACTAAAAATCAAGATAATACGTAGTGACCATGACGAAGAATTCAAAAACGAAAATTTTGAAAAAATTTGTAATAAAAATGGAATAACCCATAATTTTTCTATTCCTAGAACCCCTCAACAAAATGAAGTAGTTGAATGTAAAAATAGGACGATACAAGAGTGTGCGAGAACTATGTTATCTGATAGTAATTTACCAAGAAATTTTTGGGTTGAGGTAGTTGCAGCGCTTGTTATATTTCAAATAAAATTTCAATTAGTCCCTTAACTCATAAAACTCCATATGAACTTTTGTATAATAAGAAACCAAAAGTATCATATTTTAAAATATTTGGACGTAAATGTTTTATACTTAAAACTAAAGAAAATTTAGATAAATATGACTTGAAAACTGATAAAGGAATTTTCATTGGATATTCAGAGAGAAGTAAGGCATATAGAGTTTTCAATTCTAGAACCAATATTATAGAAGAAACCTTAAACGTATCGTTTGACGAAAATTATAAAAGTATGACACAAAACAATGAAGATGAATGTGAAAATGAAATCAATGAAAGAAATCATGAAGATAGTCAATCAAATAAACGAATAAGATTACTTAGAGACCATCATGTAGCAAATATCTTAGGAGATGTTAAATCCAGTAATCAAGAAATCAAGAGTTCAAGATAAATATAGTAATAAAGTATAGTTTATGTAAGACTCCGAAGAGCACTCCAAATTCAAATTCAAATTCTGATTTTCAAATCTCAAGTCTATTTTCAAATTCTATTCAAATTTTAACTAAGTTGATCTATATTACTTTTGATTTTAAACTTGAATTTTAAAGATTATAAGTTTATATAGTTATATACTTTTATACTTAAATATTTATATAGTTTTAAACCTTATAATTTTATAAATATGTTCATATAATTTATATTTATGATTTCATGTGATTTTCTACTTTATAATACTTATTTATATCACTATGTTTTAACTCATGAATTTCCATAATTTTATATATATATATTAAAACACTTGAAAATTACTCAAATTTCAAATTTTGAATAACATATGTCGACATACATATGTTGGCTTGTTGACATATAACTGTCATATTTTCGGTCTTGAAAGGAAGTGTCTTTTCACCATTTGTAACGTTCCAGAAGCGTTGCAACTTTTCAAATCTTATAAATAGGGGTTAATTTTGAATTTTTTAATCATTCTTCTTCGCCATCTTCATCCCTTTTCATTCCCCCATTATTATTTCATATTTTTATGATTTATACACTTATACTCTGCCAATTTAATTCTAATTATACAAAACTTCTTCTCTTCTCACTCTCTACTCATTACTCTCTGAATCGAAGTGCTATTGAAGAGTTATAGGGCTGTTGTAATCATTCGGGGTTGTTTTGGGATAGTTTGGAAACGGTATGTTCCTTGTAGCTTTGAAATCAAGGAAGGAAACGGTGTTAACCTTGTAGTCGGGAAATCAAAGGTGGTGGAAACAGAGGTTACCTTGTAGTCGTAAAATCAAGGGTGTTGTACTTGGATATTGATATAGTAATAAAATTCTGCGCAATCCAGCGTTGTGTGGGACTAGACGTAGCAGTAATCCGAACCAGTATAAACTCCTGTGTGTTCTTTTCTTTTCTGCATTTTATTTCTGTGTTTGTGTTTGATTCTGTGTCTGTGATCATCTCTGTGGTGTGTTATTCATATAGTGGATCATATTATATTTTCTTAAATTCCTTGAAAACACTGTTCAACCCCCCCACCCCTCTAATGTTAATTTTGCCTTAACGATCCATTCCGCATTCCATTACATGTTTATCTTTATATGAAAAGAAATATAAAATACAAATGAGTTTAAATTTGTATATAATAGTTACACATATTAATTGTTTGTCCCCATTTATTTGATTTATATCCTAATTGTCTTTTGTTTCCCATTTCACGCATCATTCCTTTTTAACTTCCACCTATCATTACTTTCTCATTTACACCCTATCATCTCATATTGTTGTTTTCCCTTACCATTTATAACCTTCCATTATCTTTAGTTTATATTCCAACTATCTCGTCTCCTCAGTTATTTACTTTTGAATTTTTTATAAGAAATAAATGTTGATTAGATTAACATCTCATGCCTAGTTAGGTAATTTATTTCTATTGTAACCTACTATGCATGAAAAGACACGTTAGGGAAATAAATCAAGTTTGTTGCCTGCCTTCTCTCCCTCTCTTCTCTTATACCCGTTCATTTCTTTCCAGAAGAAAAAATTACATAGCCTTTTCCTCTCCAATTTCAGGACCACTTCATCTTCCCTAAAATCCACACTCTCTTCAAAAAAATTCACACAAGTATACATTCTCTCTTCTTCTTTTATTTCTTCCTCTTGAAAAAATTCACAATTCCATTGCTTTCCCTTTTCTGTTAAAACCAATCCTCCCCTCCTCCACTTCTCTATGTAAAAAAAAGAAACGTTCGATTTGGTTCGGTTTTGTTGTTGTATTTTATTGGCTACCCTGTATTTGCTTGTATCCATCTTCAAATCCACGCAAGGTGAGTTATCTCACGATTATTTTATACAAGTTCTCAACCTCAATGCTATATAATATAATAGTTGATTTGCTACCTTGTTCTTAAAATTGTAATACATATATATTGCTTTGCACCTTAATTTTTGCCACTTATGTTGCTGCCATGTAAACGATGTTCCCCTTATGTTTCCTTGTCATTTTGTGTGTCTGCCTCATGCCTATAACTTCCATTGTTATTTTGTGTACTCTATCATCTACTATTATGACACCATGATGCCATGCACTTGCTGCACATATAATCGAATTTGATACCTACCCTATTTTACAATGCATGTTGCACACCTAAAATTTACCTACGTGTACATTTGCTTTGAATCATGCTTATTAGTACATGTGTTTTAGTACATGTGTTTGTCTTGCTATATATATGTATTGCAATTGCAGTTGCATTTAACAATACAAAATAAATGGATATATATTCAGTAGTGTTTGTTGCATGTCATAATTGTTATAATTTTAGTTTGTTGTGTGTGCCAAGACAGTGATTAAAATATTTATTATTATACTTCCCTTTGCCATGAACATGAACATTACCCTGTTGTGCCTTGTATTCTTGACCATGTTGCTTGAATGTATCATTTGCCTTTGTTTCTGGGTTGTCCACTTTGTTCTTGCCCTGTTTCATACTTGGTTATTGTCACCTGAAATAAATGTGTACATGCAGTACCTTAGTTGACTGTAATATATGCAGCTTAGATCTATTGTAGTAACTTTAAATCTCATGTTAGGATTAACTATTATATTTTATGGTTAATTGAAGTTGATTTACTTGAATAAAGTTAATCCTTACTCGAGTGTTTTGTGTTTTGCATGAAATGCTCAGGTCAGACCCGAGTGTTGCAGATCTAAAGATTTTAGCTGGCGAAGTTTGAGAAACGTGAAGACGCACGCCCATAGATTTGACAAATTTGCTGTAAAATTTATTTTATATAAAAGCTATGTATTTTCCGTTGTGTTAAAATATTGTAAAACTCTGATATTTTTGTAAAAACTATTCTGCTGCATGTTATTACGTTCTGTGATTCTGTGTGTTGGTTCGGTTAAATCTCATAAGCAATAACAATCTGTCGTTTCAAGCGTTTTAAGTTGATTTAATTATCGATTTGAAGCGGTCGAAAAGGCAGGTCGTTACAACAATAGTCAGTCTGAGCTTCGATGAGAACAAAAGCCTATGTTAGATCGCTTCTTGCAGTCACATCAGTGAAGATCAAGCCATCAACAGACCGGTAGGAAGTCGGTGAAACAAATTCAACCTCGACATCCAAACCACATCTTTTTTGTCCTCAAAATCGATTTTCTTTAAATTGGATTTACCTTCGACTTAGATTCGATCTGCAATAGGTATGAATCTTGTAATCGGTTTTCAACCTAGCAGTTTGGGAGTTGTTTTGATTACTTGTACGATAAAGTGAATAACCTTTTGGGTTTATATGAATTCTTTAGCGAATCTGGTTTCAATTCCTCTATCTACGCCAATTTTGGAATATGTTGTTTTATTTCAAATGTTTTACATCTTCGGTTATTGTGGATGTAAACGAACCAAATAGCCATAGAGACTCAATTCCTCATTTTATGGGATTATTTTAGATTTAATGGCGATATGTGTCTTACTATATATAAATCTGCCTACTATTGGAAATGGACCATAGTCAAACAGTTTTACATCTCCATTGATGGATGTAAACGATACGTCATGTTTTATTTGGTCAATGGATAATCAGATCCAAGCAAATTTGAGTCAGTGCTTAAGAATTTTAACAAACTTATAATTACCATCTTGATTATTCTCAACATCTGGTTTTCAATTTCATGTGAACCAAATTATGCTTTGGAGGAGCAAATTTCAGAAATAAGTCTTCAAATAGTTGCTTGGGTTTGTTTATGGGATAATATGCAAATTGTTGTTCAAAGTTTGAAGATCTTTGGCCAAGAGTTAACATTTAGATTCAATAAGAAGAAGATGTTCAGAGGTACTTTTTGATAAGTATTGTTACATTGGAAGTAAGTTGTTGGTTCACGGACGGTGTCTACATTATGCTGAAGTTGATGCAACAGTTTTCAAGTAGTTTCACAATGATTTACAAGTCTATTTCTACATGATCATGGCCAGTTACGACCTAGTGGGTTGTAATTGTGAAAAGAACGTGGAGTATGTGTGTTTGAAGTGCAGGAGTGAAACACTTATAGTTGTGGGTCTCCGACCTCATCATGGGTCTTACTTTCATTGTTATTTTTAGTCTTTTGTGTTGTTTTTGGATTCTATGCGTTTTAAAGCATACCAATTTTCTCTCTCTCTCTCTTTCTATGTATATATATATATATATATATATATATATATATATATATATATATATATATGAGGCAGGTTCGAGAGCACCCCAAATAGTGCAGCACCCCAAATGCCCCTCAATCTCCACCAAGTATTTCTCCTTCTCTCTCCTTCCACTCACTATTTCACTTCCCACTCAAATTCTTTAATATAAACAGGTGGTGGAAATCAGGGAGCGTTTAGGGTGCTCCATTTTTTGGGTGCAACTGAACGCTTGCCTATATATATACACACACACACACACACACACACACACACACACACATTTAATGAGGGCAAATTTTGAAGAAAAAAATGAGGGGAAGGGATTAGTCTCACATCATAGGATGGTTGTATCTCAAGCTCCAAAAGTGCACACATATATAATATGTATAGGAAAAGTGTATTTAGACGTAAAATAATGACACAATTGAGAACACAATATATCATCATCATTAGACTGCCACTTGAATTCCACCTTTGCATATAAAGATAAAAGAAATCAATTGTTTAGATGTGTTCAAATTGTTGTTATATATATATATATATATATATATATATATATATATATATATATATATATATATACACATAGGTCCGACCCTAGGGCAAGACAATCAAGGCATTTGTCTAGGACAACGGCGCCAAAGGTGGTGTAAGGACCAGTTGGTGGTGATTGCTTCTTTGAGAAAGAAAAGTTTATACAAGTATGAAAGGGCAACAAAACTGATTAGCTTTGTGGTGTGGTGGTATGATATTTATCTATCAAGTGGATTTGCATGGTCCGAGTCCTGGTGTTGTTATTTTTTCAAACTTTTTTTTCTTTTTATTTCCCTTCTCCGTCTATTTCTCTCTAACTTTGCCTAGGGCAACACAAGTCCTACGGCCGGCACTGTATATACATACACACACATAAACTATGTAATGCAAATACGACATCTATTTACAGTGACTTTTCTTCTTCTTTAGTGACTTCTCACCTTCTTATTACTTGTAACAAAACAGTGGCTATAGAAGAACACAACCAACCAAAACAAGGCAGCAGCCAGCAATGACTAATAAATGGTAGATAACATTCCCTCAGTCACATATACGTAGCTCGGAGCAACCATCTTTACGTAGACTTGCCAACAAAACAACTGTTGTCCCCTTCTTTGCAAATTGCTCTCGTTGGTCAGCTGTTTTAACCTCTTTATAGTGTATAAAATCAGAACAAGTACGATGCTTGATTTGCAAACGATCACATATTAACTCATCAATTGTCCTCTTCTCCTCTCATTACAAGAATCTCCAAATTTGTGGTACACATGGAGACACAGCAATCATTTTCCTCACTCTCTCTCTATAGCCGTTCGTAAATACTATAAAGTATTCACATCAATCACGCTTTTACGCCTCCAAAAGTCTCCTCTTCGCTTCTTCTCTCTCCTCCCGTACCCACAAAAATTTAGCATAAACCTAAAATAGAAAAAAATGGGTGTCCTCGAGGACGCTCACAACATCAGAGTGATCGGCCATGGCGATCAAGTCATAGTCCTCGCCCACGGTTTCGGCACGGACCAATCCGTGTGGAAACATTTAATCCCACATCTCGTGGACGAGTACAGGTTAATACTGTACGACACCATGGGGGCTGGCACTACGAATCCCGATTACTTCGATTTCGATAGGTATTCCACTCTTGAAGGGTATGCTCTGGATTTGCTTTCTATTTTGGAGGAGTTCAGCGTTGAAAGCTGTATTTATGTCGGTCATTCCGTTTCCGCTGCTGTTGGTGCTCTTGCTTCTATTTCCAGGCCTGACTTCTTTAGGAAGATCGTTATGCTTGGCGGGTCGCCTAGGTGAGTATGTTGGGTTTCATCTTTGCATGGTAGAGTTTTAAATTGCTTTGATTTTGCGTATAAGAAGGAATTTTCAACTAGGGAAACTCTATGAATGGAAATTGACTATAAGTAGGAAGGTTGTTTATGGTCACTTAACTAGAAACTTCTCACACACCTACTTGTAACTGTAAGTAGCCAAATCTACTTGTGAAAAGCTTATTGTAATTCTAATGTTTGTCAACTTCTTTTATGGAGCTCATATACAAAAGTGACTAATAAGGGAAATATAAGAAAATAACAATTTATTGTTTATTAGTTCATTAGTTGAACATATTTTGTAACCAGTTTTGACAGATTAGTTTGTTTGCTTTTAACTTAAAAGTCAAATTGCATCCCAACACTTCTACTTGTAAACTAGTGTTTAAAACTACTTAGAAGTTAATATTCAAATCTTCTTTTTTAAGTAGTTTCAAAATAAGTCGTTATATATCAAACATGCTGTTAATTTTCTAACTTGAGAATACCATATAAGTTCATACGTTTTAAGTATAATAACTTGCTTAAGATTCATTTTCAACTTTTACAACTAGATTTCATTGAATTTTCTCAAAATAGAAATATTTTCTAATATTAGTTTGAAACAACGTAAAAGTTACAAATCAAAACTAGTTACTTATGAATGAAGTTGTCTCAAAATGAGCAAAAAGATAAAGAGTGGTTTTCAGTAGTGATTTATTCAGGCCCTCAAATAGCACAAGCTTTGATATTAGACTCATTTGACCAGCACACTATCCATGCTAACTGCTTCTGTCCAACTATAAATTTCCTTGAATGTCTCATATTCCTTACTAAATATGATTAAATTTTGCCCATAACTTAAATTAGTGTATTCTATTTTTATTTTTTTCCCTTTTTGATTTGTCATATCTAGTAGAGAAATAAATTCATAATATGCTGTTAACACTTCCCTATATGGGTATCATGGGATGCTGTTTTGTAAGATTAGATGCTCTAATAACATTTTCCAATAACCATGACTGGTTACTTATATCAGTGGTAACTGTGAATTTGGCTGTTAAGGACCGGTTATAAACACAGGTGTTTATGATCTAATTAGGCGTCCATTTGACAGTTAGTTTTGTATATAAATTTAAGCCAACAGTTTTTTGTTTTTTTTTTTTGTTTTTTTTTTTTTTTTTTTTTTGATCGGTTTTATACAGCACTAAATACACTGGACAATGGTATAGTGCAAATTTCTAGTATTTATTTGACCAAGTAGGAGGTAGGCTTAAAAGTTGGTTTGTAGAACACTTTTGATGTTATTTATGTCTGACATTACTGTGTTTTAGCTAACTAATTGATTATGATGTCATTTTGATGTACTAACAGGCACAGTTCTACGTAAGTAAACTAAAGATCAGCCTGATATATAAACGACTCAAAAGAAACATAAGCTTTTTTAGAAAATAAATTAGGCATAAACGTTCAGGTTGCTTCATCTCATTCATGCCGCGGTAATAATTTATAGTTAAACTTAGGCATTCAGTGTGTTAAATTCAAATATTTGATTCAATTCGGCTTAGTCTCGGTAGGGCTGTCAATGGATACCCGAAAAATCCGAAATCCGTTCGCATCCGTATCCGAAAAGCGGATAAATATCTGATATCCGGGAAAGCGGATGCGGATGCGGATATAGGCATATCCGCATCCGAAAATTATCCGTCCGCTTTTTTTCCGATTATAGCTTAAATTATGTGTATTTTAACATAATTAAATAAACTAATTTATTCATTTGCAAAATTAAAAGTCTACTAAACGTATGCAAGTTGTTCAAAATTATATATTATCATCATATTTATTTACTTTTAGCACTTTAGTAATCAATTAGGTTGAAAAAGCTTAATATTAAGCTAAAAAAATTCATTTATGTTCATTGATTTATCGATTGTTGGCGAAGCGGATAATTATCCGATATCCGTCCGTATCCGCGGATACGGATATCCGATATCCGAAATTAGTTTCGGATACGGATACGGATATGGCACTATCCGTATCCGAAAGTATCCGTTGACAGCCCTAAGTCTCGGTGTTAATTTGGATGGTTTTGGATAAATTTGAAACGAAAGGATTTCCTTTAGAAATCGATCGAAGTTTCTGATCTATTTTCTTTTTTTCTTTTTTCTTTTTTTTTCTTTTTTTTTTCTTTTTTAGAGAAGTGTGTCTAAGGTAGAACTCGAGCCTGAGTCACCCAAACACTCATTTCGATTGTGTCATACGTGGGCTTGAATTTAGTAGTTCAATCCAAATCAAAATACATTTCAAACTATTCCGGTGTTCCTTCTATTCCACAACGTCAAGAAATTATACTATGTACAATCCTTAAACAGTTTATATCATGTTAATTCATATTCCCAGCTGTATCTCATGACTATTCTCTTATTTGTTTTGTCAGCAATCTGCCAAGAAATTAGGAACCATGAGCTTTTGGTTTAAGGATAATGTTGTAAGTCTTAGATTATAGAATTAGGGAATGAGAACCTAAGACGTAATGTTTAATTATAATAATAATAATATTTATTATTATTATTATTATTATTATTATTATTATTATTATTATTATTATTTGTTTCATTATTTAACGTTACTTTGTTTTTGCTTTTATTCTATTTTTATCTCTCTCTTCTCCAACTTTTTTGAAAATAATGGCTTAGTTTTTGTTGTGGTAAACAAAATTATCTGCACAAATTCATCACCTCATTCTAAATTCTAACTGTGCTGTACAGATATTTGAACGACGAAAATTATTTTGGTGGGTTCGAGCAGAATGAAATAGAACAGCTGTTCGAGGCAATGCGATCCAACTACAAAGCATGGGCATCTGGGTTCGCTCCGTTATGCGTAGGCGGTGACATGGACTCTGTAGCAGTTCAAGAGTTCAGTCGAACTCTTTTCAACATCCGGCCCGACATCGCCTTGAGTGTTTTACAGACGATATTTTCAAGCGATTTAAGGAGCATTCTACATTTAGTCACTGTCCCTTGCCACATTCTTCAAAGCACCAAAGATCTAGCCGTGCCTGTCGTAGTAGCCGAGTACTGGCACAAGAATCTTGGAGGCGAATCGATTGTTGAGGTCATGCCTTCAAATGGGCATTTGCCTCAGTTGAGCTCTCCAGATATTGTGGTACCCGTACTTGTAAAGCACGTTCGGTATGATATCGTTGTCTAATATGTTGTGCACTCGATATGATATCGTTGTCTAATATGTTGTTATCATGTATGGCGTATCTTAGATGCTTATTAATTAGCTGGTCTTGTTTTATGGTTCTATTGTTAAAAAATTCAGTGTCATCAGATGTAGATGGCGTGTTCTATGTAAATGTGGAACCCTTGATAATGTATATATTGCATGTACTATTTTCTGTCTTGTTGCATTTGTTTTATGGTATGGTGCAACTTTTGGTTGATTCGTTCCAGTTTTGGTTAGGAACTTCATCGTGGAATGGTCATGTCCCACATGTGTTATGGGTGACTTCACTACTTTATTATAGATGGTGCTGGTATCAGCAACATAATGATGCATCAACAAAATGAGTCCGCAGCCTTTATCAGCTTTCTTACCCGTGTAAAATGGAAATTGTATAATTTCAACCCATCTGAATACAAAATTTCTGAATACAAAATTAAGAGGCTGTTATCGTAATAAATAATCCGAACCTAGCAAGTTGATTTTGTACATGGTGCATAAGCCCAAGATTAATACCCATCACCATAGTATCATATAAGCATTCATGCACATACAGTATGGCAGAAATATTCTTCATACGCATGAGCGAAGCAGGAACATATGTTCGCATTTGTATTATATATGTACATCTTCTCATTTATGAATACTGCAAAAATACATGATTAAAAAGAATACATACAAAAGAAGCTTCTGTGAGATGAGTTTTAGTTTTCCTTTTTTTTTTTTTTTTTTTTCTTCTTTTTTTTGGGACAAAATAAGACCCTCCAAAAAAAAAAAAAAAAAATTGCAGTCGGTTGGAATAGGTTGATCACGTTTACATGCAAAAGAATATCATGGTCATGGTCCTCCTAGAATGGCATTTTCAGTATCTTCTCTGCTCAGTGCATAACTAAACCTCCGCTCCACGTCCTTTTCTAGCTCCCCTGGTCCGCTTTTCAAGTACCTGCATATAATTGACAGATGAAATTGACAACAGGCAAAGCAGTCTTGTTGCAATATTGCAAAGTGGAATTCATTGTGTTTTTCTTTCCAAAGAAAAAAAAATAAAAATCATTTTCCATCCTTTTCCTTGTACTTTCCCTCTTATTTTTAAATATATAAAAAAAAGGAAAAAGGAAAAAGATCTTCAGTTAAAAAATGGAAGAATTCCTTCTAACAATTGTGGGAAGAGACCCATTATTTCCATCATCATAATTCCACTCTTTGTAAGAATGTTAATGGCAAAGTTGAAGAATAGTGAGTCAAAAAGAGTGCTGATAATTTGGAGCTCTTTCTTTTGGTCTGTATGGCAGATAAATTCATTTCTGTGTATCCAGTCAATGCGGTCATAAAGTTGAACAAAGATCTTTACTGTTCAGAACAAAGTGAAGCACAAGCATCGAGAATGAACATTTAGTCCATGTGCGGTCGCTGGTCTAATTAGTCCATGCGAAGTTTGGACTAAGAAGATTGCCCCATAATTTGTAAAAATAAATTTTACGTTAGATTACTACAAGAACAATATCCATACACAATAAAATTATATTGGTTTGGTCATGATCAGATCACCGTCTATTTGTTGTCTATGGGTGCATTTGTGACAAACGCAAACGGGTATTGAGCGTGAAACGTTTGTAAGCGGAAAACATGTATGATTTATGATTTTTAATTTAATTATTTTATAATTAATTAATTATATGTTTTATTGTGTAATATACGTTTAACTAAAATAAAAAACAGCACAAAAATTGAAAAACACGCAAATTACATTAAAGTACTGTACATACAAATAAAACATTACAATCAATCAATGTAATTCTACTGCAACAATTTCATTTCTTATGTTATCGTGAATTGTTATCATCTCATTTTTCATATGTCGTAGTTGTTGCTTAGTTGTTATGTATGTTGTATTTCTCATGCTATAATATTTCTCTATAAGATTCCTTTAGATGTTTCTCTGTAACAAGATCAAGATCATAGTTGTAAATCATAAAATCTGGATCATCATTGTTGTATTTGAATATGAAATTATAAATAGTCATTATAACTACAACTTCTCTTTTGAGTGTCGAATGAGTGTGTTAACATATTTTTCAAAATAACAATTTTTTTCTTTCATGTTCCAAACGTCCTCTCAACTTTCACAAGTAAACTCAAATGGTAGAAGTTAAAAACTTCATTATTTTGTTTCGACTATTTTGCGATGTCACAAAATGAGAAATATGATATCTAACATTACAATACGGTGATAAATTGTTATGTAACGACGGTCGGAACAAAGCCCCCATTTCATTCAGCATAGGAGACACATGTGAGCTGGCTCACACATCTTTGTAACAAAAGGAATCTCTGAAGTGCGGCAGTTTATTTATTCAAACCGTCATTCCTACCTTAACAACATGCGAGGCAATCCTAACATAAATAATCATTTCCAAGTGAATATTCTGAATTGATTATATAGTATTGTCCCTGTAGAGGATGAGAAAATATAGAGATTCTATCATGTAAAACTGAATTAAAAATTGTACTATCATGTATGTGCAATACCTTCTCAACCAGACGCAATCATAAGTAAAATGTAAATCGAATGAACATACTGCTAAAATAATTCATGTAGCATAACTTTATCGTCCTATGTCATTACATGACTACATGTGTACCATCTATAACACCAACATAGTTTCTAAAATATGGGTAATGACGGTTTGAACTTCTAATTTCAAATGGAACATTATTAAATTTATAGTCATCTGGCTAGATAATATCTACAACGAGCAATTGTACAACATCTAAAACAATATGAAAACAAACTGAAATTGTGTCACCTGACATTTAAAATCTTTCACTAAGTTATTGATTTGAGAGCATTGCAGCAATAGTATATACGAATATGACAACTGTTTCTCGAATACCGACTTCTTCTGTTGTAATCAGACCATAGTAAGATAACCTTTCACGTAATGAGAGAAAACAAAATCTTTTCATTTGGAAATTTCTATGACAGCATTCTTGATAGTCATTCAATGTCCTTTACCCACAATGAACCGCAATATTCTGACATGTGAACCCTAACGATAACGCTCGTTCTTCTATGTAAATATGTTAAACAATGATCAAATATTGTGTGTCTTCGTAGCCGGAATCTGATTGTGAATTAGATAGTATGGAGGAAGTGGGGGAAGAGTGGATGAAGAGAGGGAGGATGGACTTATAGGAGTGAAGGAATGAGCTAGAGGGGTGGGGAAAATTAAGTCAGTGACGGTCGACGCGTCCGATGCCAACGGCTTGATTTCCTTCAACCATCCAAACATGACTGCTGGGGCATGTGAACAGTTTTAACGTTGAATGCATACCCAGCGTTAACGGTTCAGATTTGGACTGTGAACGCTACCTATTTATTGTTTGGATATACATGATATAAATATAAATTGTTTAGTCAATGTAAAAAGTAAATATGATCATTCTATGCAAAATCAATGAAAAGAAAAGCGAACAAAATAGAATTTATAACCTAGATTTGATCAAATTTTTACATGAAAAATAATCATGGATGCTTCAAAATAATAAGTATGGTAACAGAGAAAAAAAATTAAATTTTCATAAGTTATACTTAAAAATACAAATAGAAACTGTCCTCTCTGCTCGTATTTTATCTAAGAACTGTGTGCATATTCTATTCACTTTTTACCAAAAGCAGTCATAACTAAAATTGATACCAATTCCGTAATTTTCCCCTGTTCCCGCAGATGTCGAAGAACAGATGAATGAAACGCAGACTCATACTTTAGCGTGAACAACTTATATCCAAAAATTGGTTCAACTGGTTCGCATGCACTAACTGCAACACAGAATTTCAAAGCTTAACCACTCATAATTTTGAACCATACTTTTGTGGTCACCACAGGAAAGATGCTATAGATTTGATGTTGTTTCGTGATACAATTATCATCATAGAATGTTGTGCAAAAATTTAGTTCATTGAGCTTTCGGCTGAGTACACATGCTTCGTATGTACATACAGGGAGAACGATGTTTGTCAGGCAACCAATACTGCATTGCTTGCTTCAGTTTTTCATTTTTGTTCAGGTATGTTTATTGTTGGACATCCACGTATAGTTTATAGAGACATTATATCTTGGAACATTTTTTTCATATGATAAATACCTAGAACGCGATAGCTTTATACCCCCCATGTTATTCTTTTCATAACAATTTATATTGGCCAGTTTGGATTTTAGGATTGCAAATGTGGCCATTGATGCTGCAACTCGTGTGAAAACACATGCCAAAATCACGTGGTGACATTTAGGTAAGTAAAACAATTGTTACATCCTGATTTAAGTATATGCTATAGATATTTCGGGATGCCTTGCAGTACTCATTATTATTTCCTGTAATCACTCAAAACGATGTAAATTTCTTTTTATATCACTGTGTTATAGGTATGTACAAAACGCTACTTAAATTAAAAGGTTCCAACTCCCAAGTAGATTTAAGTATAACAGTGACATCAACCTGTACTACACGCTGTCCGTAACCTTCGGCTCTGATACCACTGCTATGTGATGGCGGTTTGAATAAATAGTCCCACATCACGGAATAAATTGAAGTGTATTACAAATATGAGTTGGTAGACGCGTAACATCAGAGATTTTTTTTTTGTTATAAGGATGTATGTGCCAACTCATATGTGTGCGCCCTATGCAAAAGGAGCGGAGTCTTGTTCTGACCGTCGTTACATAACAAACTAAGGACAAAATTTTGAAAAACTAAAATTTGAAGAGTTTCAACAAATATGGTAAACATAGCATTTTATTCTTATGCCTTATTTGGATCGACTAAAATGAACTTTTTCTTTTCTTTTCGCTGATGTCACCTCAAATATAGGAATCGAATAAAGCACTAAATCAATAGACATAGCGCTAAAGTACCGCCCAAACACCATCCCACAATGCCCATAAAGGTACAGACAAAACCGAAAAACGCATCAACTTATATAGGATAATAGAAAATCACAACATCAAAGGAACAATACAATGGCTAAGATACAAGAAAATGACCATTAAGTGAGATATGTTACATAATGTATCACAAAACAACAATGCTTGTTTTTCCTCTTGATAGGAGTCTCTATGTAAAGCCTTACATTCATAACTATTACAATCAATTTGGTTCTTACGAAGCCTTAAAGTTTACTCCTTTCTGAGAACAAGAAAAAGGGGCCTGCAGGGGGTGGGTTAGAGAGGGGGGGTGGGGGAGGTTGTAAAGCCGGGGAGAGGGAAAGAGCTAGCCTGTAGATATGAGAGTAAAAGAAAGAAAATGGTGCTTGTATCTTTCAAGGACTGATGTAGCTGTTCATGAGAAGATTTTCTGGCCTATGACTAGTATGTTCAACAGAAGAATCAAAAGGCATTGATGAACTACAAGGCAGTGTGTTAGTGTTAACTCATGAGTAGCTTGTGAATGCCGATGTGGCAGAAGAGCATGCCATAAGGTTTTGTCAAAAGAATCATTAAAGGGAAGAGGGCATGCCAATTTTTGACGAAGATGGAGGGGAGGGAGAGATGGAAAAAGCACTTTTGAGAAATCCACCATTATGCGTCATAACTCTCACAAATTAGGACTGCTTGCATACAAGCGTCAGCAAGAACAAAAAAGACAGTATAACAAAAGAGAAGAAGATATGCTACTAGTGGCATATGTACATGAGACAATAAGAAACAAGGAGGAGTTATCAAGTCCTTTTATTTTAGATTTATTAAAACTCCATAAACGATCTCTGAATCATTCCAAAATTTGACACAACATTTCAGACATCATAAAATATTTTTCTAATTTTGAGCTTTTCTGAGTGTTAAAAAGGGTCAAATAAAATTATTTTGAAAATAACTTGAAACATAAAGATAGATACATGAAAAATGATTCACATCCATATCCTACATATACATACATACATAGGAAAGTCTATTTAGATACGAATTTTTAACACAATCGGTGACACAATTGATCTCCACCATTGGATCTCCCCTAAATTCCACTCCTTCGTGGAAGAACAAAAAGATCCAACGGTTGAGGCTTTGTGTCTAATTTTGTGTTCAAATAGTCGTTCGCTACATACATACATACGAGAAAGAGAAGGAGAGGCACGTTCTATGACACATCTATTTCCAAGCACTTCAATTTGGATAGCTCACTTATATTTACAGCAAATGCGCATTCCCCACTTTTTTTGGATCGAATAGACAAAACATTTTTTTCTCGTTTTTTAATATATTTAAAATTAGGAATTGGTTAGGAAGAACCTCGTAATCTCAAATTTATTATTTTGACATAAGTTCGTGGGAAAAGAGTCAGTGGGAAGAGAAGAGAAAGTGGAAATTAGAGGGCTATACGGGTGATGCACTGTTTTGGGTGCCCATCCACACACACACACACACACACACATGTTAACCCGGTCGGAAGTCCATAGAAGTTAAATGGCAAGACATAGTCAGAATCACTTGAAACTTGTTTCGAACACTCAAAAAATAGCCAAAATTGGCTAAGTCTATGGTTCGGTACTGGTCCATAGGGATCACGTATGATCCATAATGGGACCTACAATCATGACTCTTATCAGCACGTTAGTCACTACACCAAGTTTGGTGGCAATCTGATGCCTCAAGCTCAAAAATCGATAGATCGTACAGATTGAAAAGCAGTTCAGCATAGCTTGAGTGCAAAATATTATCAGACGAAGATCAAATCCTATGAAACTTGGCACGGGGCATCACAAGGATATAAGAACGACAGAAGAATCGACAAAGACAAAAAATAACCTAAGTTAAGGATCGGTTCTGATCCATCGTTTCTTATTTAGATTGACGTGATTTTTCTATCAAGGCTTCCTACCCTTAGACCTATTGATACAATATCTTAGTCCAATTCAACTTCAAACTCCTATATAGTGTATACATATATACATGTATATATATACACACACACACACACACACACCAACATACCTCCTACATGCAAAGAGGCTGAATTTTTCCTGTTTGCACCGTGTCAAATTGCTTCTCCAACATAATTCTCTGTCAACATCAGTCACCAAAGAGACTATTATGATCTACTCCAAGTAGCCTTTCCACTTGTGATAGCAATTCATTAACATTTATTCAATTTCTTGTACCAAAAACACTTGTAATAAGCAAAGAAAAATAAAGCTAATCTTCTAAAAGTGGATGTGAGCTTAGTTAACAACCGAACCACTATAAATCTAGTACTATGTTCTTTTCTATTCTTTTATTTATTTATTTTTCATTCATTTTAGTTATCCATGTAGATATGAGCCTGTAGATATGAGAGTAAAAGAAAGAAAATGGTGCTTGTATCTTTCAAGGACTGATGTAGCTGTTCATGAGAAGATTTTCTGGCCTATGACTAGTATGTTCAACAGAAGAATCAAAAGGCATTGATGAACTACAAGGCAGTGTGTTAGTGTTAACTCATGAGTAGCTTGTGAATGCCGATGTGGCAGAAGAGCATGCCATAAGGTTTTGTCAAAAGAATCATTAAAGGGAAGAGGGCATGCCAATTTTTGACGAAGATGGAGGGGAGGGAGAGATGGAAAAAGCACTTTTGAGATATCCACCATTATGCGTCATAACTCTCACAAATTAGGACTGCTTGCATACAAGCGTCAGCAAGAACAAAAAAGACAGTATAACAAAAGAGAAGAAGATATGCTACTAGTGGCATATGTACATGAGACAATAAGAAACAAGGAGGAGTTATCAAGTCCTTTTATTTTAGATTTATTAAAACTCCATAAACGATCTCTGAATCATTCCAAAATTTGACACAACATTCCAGACATCATAAAATATTTTTCTAATTTTGAGCTTTTCTGAGTGTTAAAAAGGGTCAAATAAAATTATTTTGAAAATAACTTGAAACATAAAGATAGATACACGAAAAATGATTCACATCCATATCCTACATATACATACATACATAGGAAAGTCTATTTAGATACGAATTTTTAACACAATCGGTGACACAATTGATCTCCACCATTGGATCTCCCCTAAATTCCACTCATTCGTGGAAGAACAAAAAGATCCAACGGTTGAGGCTTTGTGTCTAATTTTGTGTTCAAATAGTCGTTCGCTACATACATACATACGAGAAAGAGAAGGAGAGGCACGTTCTATGACACCTCTATTTCCAAGCACTTCAATTTGGATAGCTCACTTATATTTACAGCAAATGCGCATTCCCCACTTTTTTTGGATCGAATAGACAAAACATTTTTTTCTCGTTTTTTAATATATTTAAAATTAGGAATTGGTTAGGAAGAACCTCGTAATCTCAAATTTATTGTTTTGACATAAGTTCGTGGGAAAAGAGTCAGTGGGAAGAGAAGAGAAAATGGAAATTAGAGGGCTATAGGGGTGATGCACTGTTTTGGGTGCCCATCCACACACACACACACACATGTTAACCCGGTCGGAAGTCCATAGAAGTTAAATGGCAAGACATAGTCAGAATCACTTGAAACTTGTTTCGAACACTCAAAAAATAGCCAAAATTGGCTAAGTCTATGGTTCGGTACTGGTCCATAGGGATCACGTATGATCCATAATGGGACCTACAATCATGACTCTTATCAGCACGTTAGTCACTACACCAAGTTTGGTGGCAATCTGATGCCTCAAGCTCAAAAATCGATAGATCGTACAGATTGAAAAGCAGTTCAGCATAGCTTGAGTGCAAAATATTATCAGATGAATATCAAATCCTATGAAACTTGGCACGGGGCATCACAAGGATATGAGAACGACAGAAGAATCGATAAAGACAAAAAATAACCTAAGTTAAGGATCGGTTCTGATCCATCGTTCTTATTTAGATTGACGTGATTTTTCTATCAAGGCTTCCTACCCTTAGACCTATTGATACAATATCCAAGTCCAATTCAACTTCAAACTCCTATATAGTGTATACATATATACATGTGTATATATATATATACACATGTGTATATATATATATATATATATATACACACACACACACACACCAACATACCTCCTACATGCAAAGAGGCTGAATTTTTCCTGTTTGCACCGTGTCAAATTGCTTCTCCAACATAATTCTCTGTCAACATCAGTCACCAAAGAGACTATTATGATCTACTCCAAGTAGCCTTTCCACTTGTGATAGCAATTCATTAACATTTATTCAATTTCTTGTACCAAAAACACTTGTAATAAGCAAAGAAAAATAAAGCTAATCTTCTAAAAGTGGATGTGAGCTTAGTTAACAACCGAACCACTATAAATCTAGTACTATGTTCTTTTCTATTCTTTTTTTTTATTTATTTTTCATTCATTTTAGTTATCCATGTTGAATCTAGGCAAGGCTTGATTTAATCGCTTTTAAAAGACTAGCGCTTTCGCTTAAGTTCAGGGTTAAAGACATTTTTGACGTTAACATTTGATGCTTTCATTGAGAGCTCGATCAAAGGAGAAGATTTAGGCTATCTACTGACTACTACAGACATGCAAGGTCTAGAGGTCAATCTATCATCAAACCTTAGAAAATCTGCAAATTGCTTACTAGTTGGAACGGAGAATGCCTCCGAAGAGGAAGATAAATAAATATGATGGCTCTGCAACTATGGAAGGAAATACTAATGTAACCCTACTGATAGGGAAGTTAACTATCAAAATGGAACTTCTTCCCAAGGAGGTGTCACCACTAGAAAAGAACCGAATATGGTAGTGGAGAATATAAATCAACAAATGGAAACCGCTAAAAGGACCCTAATGGATAAGATGGCAGCTCTATCTGCGCTTCCATTCAGGCCTAACGTTGGAGCTACTAGTGTGGATGTGGATTTGAAAAAAACATAAACATTCATCCACTTTTGATAGACGAAGACGGAACCAAAGTCAGGTGTAACAACCCAGAAATTTAACATTTTTGACTTGTGAGTAATTAATTTATTTTAAATATTCGATAAACTAAGTTTCAATTAAATCAATATCTTTTTTAATTTTTAAGTGATAAATTATGATTTAGTTTTAGAATTTGATTTATATTTTAAACTGTTCGTTTGAAAGTTGAAAATGTGACCGGAACATTTTTCTTGCATTTTCAACTTTTATTCGAATAGGAAATTGATTTATAAATGTTGATAATTTAAATAATATTTATAAAGAAACATATTGTACTAGTGTAGAAAATAATGCACAAATGCAAGTACAAAGCAATAATTAAGAATTATGAAAGCAAATGAGGTGTAAGCATAAGAGTAAAATTTGATTCTTTATTCTATTATATATATTCTCTTAGAAGATTTGTTTTCATTTCATTTTCAAAACAAGTTTAAAAAAAAGTAAGTAGAATAAAAGATAACAAAAGGAAGAAATATAAGAAGGGGAAAATTAAGCCATACGGGAAAATCAAATTGCAAGAACCACCCATCATTTTTAAGGTTGAGTAAATTCAAAATTTTCTTGCATTTGTACTCTTTTTTTTTTTGACAAAGCCAGCGGGGTTGAATGACCCCTACCATTTATTTATATTAATAAGACCATACAATATAAATATAGAAGGAATTAGATACATAATTAAAGAAGTAGCTAAAGGGGGAGAGTTTCATCCATCTATCATACACATCAACCTCAAAGGCATATGTTGATAGATTAAGCTCTCTAATTATTCCAACACATACTGCATAGAACATTTGCATCCTGTTTTTTTTTCTTGTCTTCAAATATTCGCTGAATTTCTTTCATGTCATGTTTCTCTTAACATTACTTTCAACATTATCAACAACTCATGCATTTGTACATTGTTTTCTACACTAGTATAATATATTAGTATTAGTACTCTCATATACTTTACATAAGTATTTATTCATGTACTATTGTCTCTACTGTCTTCTTACTTAAGTTTCTTTCCATTTTTCTATTCATTTATATTTTATTTAACTTATTTTATATCACACATTCAATTTATAATTCTTTAATTTTCAAAGCATACTTTTCAATTCTTATTTGTAAGACACATACTTGAAATAACACATATACACATCTTAACATACCTGTCAATAACATAGAATAGGTATCAAAACATGTACACGTGCATATACCATGTACATATACTAACTCCTTTGAAAACCTAACATACAATAAAGGTGGAACCCAGTGCATGAGACTCCCGTGCAATAGCGGACTTTGGGGAGGTCAATTGTACGCAGCCTTTCCCTCGCACTACGAAGAGGCTGTTTTCCGGACTCGAACCTAGGTGCCCAGATCACTAATCGGGTGACCTTACCGTTGCGCCAAGGTTCCACCTCAAAACCTAACATACAATAACTTATTATATTTTTAACACCATTTAAAATATTACTTATTATCATATTTACGACTTACATCCAAATAATATATTTCCTTATAAATATTATTTAAATCATACAAAAAGTATCAAAATTAATGAATCAAATTTCTGTTCAAATAAAAGATGAAAAATCCAAGAAATGTGTTTCGATCACATTTTCAGTTTTCAAATGATCGGTTTAAAAATATAAATCAAATTTTAAGATAAAATCTCAATTTATCACTTAAAATTTAAAAGAGATATTGATTTAATTGAAACTCTATTTATGAATATTCAGAATAAATTAAATATTCTCACAATTTAAAATAGTAAAATTTCTAGGTAATTACATTTTTCCTCCCTTAAAAAAATTCATCCATAAAATTCATTCCAAATCACACCCTAATATGGTCGAACAAAAAGATTGAGGCGGATCATACCTCAGGCCTGTTACGACCAAGAGACTCCAGCGTCAAGCCGACTACTATGAATCTAAGTGTTTTGAAAGCATAATGTGCAAAAAATAAATGTTACGTAACGATGTTTCGAACAAAAATAACAATATTTTATTAGAATATAATATGTTTGTAAAGACGAACTTATACAGACGGAAACACAGGGTCGATACCCGCACAATCCCCGCTAAGAAAGGAAAAATGCAGACTATATACAACAGCATAAAGGCAAAGAAACCTAAATTCGACCTCGTGGCTTACTTCTTCCCACTTCCTTCGGTGTCCTTCCCAAGCCTGATACTAAGCTTTTTCGACCTTTCGGGCTCGTCGACGGAAGGAACAGCACCAACAAAAATGGTAGTTGTAATCTCGGCCTCACTGGTCACTTCTGGATCGTCCATCACACATGCTAATCCCTTACGGGTTGCGCATTTGCAACGCCTGAATGAACTCTTTGCAGATTTGAACATATTCCCGACTTTAATCCTTTTTCCTTCTGTCTCTTTCCTTTCATTTGTCGGTTTTTCTGCTTAATGCTAGCCTCATCTCCTCCTAAAGACTAACGGATCATCCAAGCCTTGTAATGCTTTAATCTGTTCTTAATGCGGCCCAAGTCAGGAAGTGGAGACTAGAACGAAAGCCAGAATTATTGTAGAAAGGTGGAAGCTGTAAATATCGCCTCGGTCTCCACACAGACGGAGGAATAGACGTCAAAATCTTAAAATCTACAACATGAGAAAAATGAATGATCAGGTCGTCTACCTCCCCAGGCGAGAACAATAAGTCTTTGAGTCCGAGGAGTAAAAGAACATTACCTGCTACAGAGGCCTCGGAGCGGAAGGAATCAAACTCTTTCCTATTATTTCATCACTTGATCGCATCACCACGGGAATTTCAGTTGTCGAAGTTGAGGTCGAAGTTGGAATGATACCATGCAGTTAACATGCTTAGCGGTTCTACATCAGTGGAGGTGTAAAAAGACATAGCAAGGATAAAACGAAGAAATAGAGGGGATATAGCGGATGCACAAAAAGGTTCATAAGATGTAAAGATAAATATTTAAAATTAGTTAATACTTAATAAATATTTAAAATTAGTTAATAATTATTCCTACGTTAAAATTAGTTGTAATGATAATCATTCGCCTTTGCTAAATCCGTCTCTGAGCGGTTCACTACCATCCAAAGCATTACCTCAATCCTTATCAGCTTCAGCCTTCTTCTGCCATAGAAACATTTCAGCCTCGTGCTAAAACTTCGTAAGATCCATCAGTGGATCTGCTCCAAACGAATCATAAAATCCATCCTAGTAGCCACTTTAGAAACTGTCGCTATCAAAATCACAAATGGATCCAACCTATACAAAGCGGCAATCGGCGCATTGAGCCTTGTCAGGAAACTCATGATGGACCCTTTGACCTTTTGATTCACCGTAGATAACGTCATCGCTTTCTTGAATCATGAGATATGGATTTGAAATTGCCTCACGAACCTATCCGCTAACTTGTTCCATAAATTTTGTGGAATCGTTCTCATGTTGCCTAGACAATAACACGGCTAAATCTGTTGGATACAAGGAAAATCACCATCTCAAAACCTCTTTAGACGATCTCGGTAGATGTAACTTATCAAATGAACTATAGGATATGATTTTCCATCGTACGGCTCTAGAGTTGATGGTCTGAATTCTGGTTGGCTCCTAGCATATCGGATGTTTGAAATGGACACACGTGTCTTTTAAACTCCATTTAGGCAATCTGCCTCTCATAACTCATCTTATCATCTTAGTAAATTAATCATTGCCATTCTAATGTAGTCTCCATTTTGCATTCTCAGTTTTCCCTCCAACTCCACCAAAGAATTTTGGCATGTACTTCTCTGGTTGTACTTCCATGTTCTGATCCACACCTACACACTCAGCATTGTTCCCTAAATGTGAACCATCCCCCCGAGGTCTTAGGGATTGGTACAAATCCGTAACGTTGGCATGGGGTTTTGCACCCGCTTGCTCCACCATGTCTCCTGCCTCGTTGGCTCCTGCTCCAAGTCTCTGATCCTCATTTTCAGTAACTATGATTGCTCATGTTTGTCACATCCTTCTAAAGAAACTTTCCATCATTTCCTTCTGTTGTACATATATCCTTCCTTGCATCATGTTCATTATTGCCTCCATTTCATCTCTAGTTATGTAGACAGATAGTGATTAGCTTCAGATAATGCCTCCCGACTACCCCCATGTTGACACCTTTCAGCAATAACTCTCATAGCTGATTGTCTATCCATCTTCAATCTTTAAGTTTCTCTAATCAATGGGTGCAAGTATTTCTCAATGAAAGCAGAAAAATATTGACATGAAAAATCACACACCTAAAAAGAAAATTGTAAAGAACAAAAAGTGAAGAAAATAAATTCAAACGAGAAAGAAATGATCACACATAGTTTTATAGTGGTTTGGCGTATTTTTAGCCTAGCCCACTCTAAAGATTTCCTTTATTATACTGCAGACTTATAGATACAATTGGTTGGAATCGATATAGATCCATGGAATTGTGAAAAAATGATAGAAATTAAAATTTATGAGCTCCCCCCCCCCCCCCCCCCCTCTCCTTTCCGTGAATAAAAAAGCAAATATCTCGCTAAAATTTCTCATGCGGGGCCTCCCCAGCTCAAACCAAGTCCATAAATTTTGGGCAGCAAATCACCTAGGAATGAGGATCGTTCTGATATTTGATCATGCATGCAAGGCCCCATTACTCCATATGTTGGTTCGTCACGTACGTAGCTTCATGATTCAGTGGTTATTATGCTCTTGGCATCATCAATAGTGAGTGGAAGGAGCAAGGACTACTTTAGATGAAACATGTGGGATCGGTATGTACCTCCTAGGGAAGGGATTGGTCCTTATCCCACACAGTGAGATTCGGTACTTATCCAACAATGCGATTCAGACTAGTTCAAGGCAATTTAGACTAGTTCAAGGCAATTTTATAATCGCATATTATTGCAACAATAGTTACACTATTGAGCTCTGAAGAATCATATATTAAATGACAGAAGTGAACACACAGATGTCAGATTTCATTTTCTTTGTCAACTTGCTATAGTCCGAGTTGTTAAGTCAATTCATTGTCACGCTGAAGAACTGGTAGCAAATAACAATGACCAACTGTTGAATCTTAATGTGTTCCTAACCACTGACGAGACCAGGTACTGGATGGGGTGGGCAACTGCCCTACCCAAGATTCAGAAATAATTATACTTATACTAAAATAATAAAGAATATTGATCACATATAATTTATAAAATACAACTTATACTAATATTTATTACTTGTATACATGTGGTTATTACATTTCAAATTAAAAGTGACAGGCAATCTAACGAATGTATTATTCAAGAGCTACTGTAAAAAATTGGTTTTGGGACCCATCAAATTCATATGATTAATTCATTATTATTGCTTTGTTTTATGGATATTTCACAAACAAAAGTTGTTTCAAACATGTTTTGGATAACAATTCGGATGTTTCTTACTTTGTCTTAAAACATGATTTAAATTTGATTTCTTTGGTTTTCATCAAATTCTTCTACAACTGTATGGGAACTCTTTTATTATTGAAGTTCGATTATCCAAAAATCACTTAATTACTTTTCGCCCAATGCAACCAGAAATCCTGGTTTCGTCGCTGTTCCTAACGCCAAGAGGTCTGATGGAAGCCTGCATGTATCCAAGTGTAAACTAAATGCATGTAGCTTGAGGCTTTCTGTTTCATCTCTAATGGTATTTGTAGAAAAATTGTGGTTGTTCTACTTCTACATATCAGGGAAAATGACTTTTTTCACTCTTTAGACTATATTGAATGATAAAATCATGACATAATTTCATCATCACTAAAAATCAATAACATGAATTGTGAATTCAATTCCACATTATTCAAATCAAGTGCAAGTACAAAAAGTATATCACTTTTTTGCACTATTTAAGATGATATTACAGAAACCACAAAAAATGCACAGATGGATATTATTTAGAACAACCAATATTTTATATCAATCATTTACATAAAACATATCGTTTTATAATACAATGCTATTCATTTTAACGAAAACAAATAAATTTAAATCTTCATGAACTTGCATTGTAAATAATGCAAGGTATGATAAGTACGTAAATTAAAACATGTTATTTCAAACATATAAAAACTGACTTGCATTGCAAAATACAATAAAAACAACAAATATTGTGCAAGAGATATGACAAACATCTAGTAATTCATATCGTTATCAACTCAGTTACATTATACTTAACATTTCAGTAAATAAATTAATTAAAATTTTCAAGTAGTTTGCATTGTAAAAATGCAATATACGATGAATTAATCAAATTTGTCAAAAATAAGATGACCCCAAACATGTAATAATTTATATCATTTACCATAATACATCATTCTCCCTCAAAATCTTAAAAGGAAAGTTCTAAATAACAGCAATTAGGCATTTGATGTTATATGATGCAGAATGTTGATTTACTAAAAGGCAACACGACCAAAAGATAAGTGTAGCAAAGATGTGTATGTTGCGATGGTGCTGTGAGCATACCAGACGGGACCGAATTAGAAATGATGATATTAGAGACAAACTTGAAGCCACACCAATTGAGGAGAAGCTAGTCCAACACCGCTTAAGATGGTTCGAACATTTCCAATGGAAATCTCACGATGCATCTGTGTGCATTAGAATTATAGGCCGCACTGAAAGTTCGAAGAAAGATAGAGGACGATCAAGATGACATGGGAAGTAGTAAAAAAAGACTTAAGAAATCGGAATTTATCCGAAGAGTTGATGTCGAACAGGAACGCATGGAAGTTAGCTATTTATGTACTAGAGCCTTGAGTTTATGTTAGTTTGGAAAGAGTGTTACGATTATAGGATTAGTGAAAAGGAGCTTAAGGCGTACTGTTAATGTTCGGTACACATTACTACTAGTACTATTATCATCATCGCCATCACCTTGGTTTTTTATTTTTTATTATTACCATTATTATTTTATTAGTTATTTTACTTTATTTTATCTTTATTTATGTTTTCACCTTTAAATCTCTTGTTATTATTTTCCCCTTTAAATTGACTTTGTCATTTAGTTTTGGGTTTCATCTTAGTCAACCCCAACTTCTTTGAGACATTTAGTTTTGGGTTCCATCTCTAGTCAACCCCAACTTCTTTGAGACATTTAGTTTTGGGTTCCAGTTGTCGTTGTATCATGATACATCATTTGTACAATTATGCATACACAACATTTTATATAAGTAAATAAATCTAAACATTCAAGTAACTTGCATTTTTAGAGTGCAACGTACAACAAAGCAACCAAATTGTGGAAAATGACATAATTTTGATCATTTTATTGTTAGAGTTTATGCCATAAAGGCAATCCATCTGATGAGAATGATAACAATGTTGTTGTTATTATTTTATTTGAAATAAAATAATATTCTATTATATTATATTTACTGTGTAATATAAATATTAATATATTAGAAGTCCTTAGAATAATAATACGGAATTATATAGTTCGAGTAAGACTGGACTTGAGATTATATAATGTGATAAGTATTATTAATTCTTAAAAGTCCCTAGTCGAGTTTTATTGTTTATACAGGACAACAATAAAGCGTTGAGACTAGTATATTAATTGACTGATGATCACATCTCATTGATCATTAATATACGTGATATTAAAGTCAAGATATATATACGTATTGGAGAATAGCGTATTGGGCTGACCCACCGTGAGATAACTACATGGAATATAATTAACAGTATCATAAGTTATTCTCATAGTGACAGTGATGTAATGGTCCTCATACCTGAAATCATTATAATTTTATTCGAGGATATTTGTGTTTTGATATCATCTAAAGTTATTTCGTAACAGAGTAATGATAACGGTGATTATTGGATACATCTCGAATCGAATGAAAATTATGAATGATCTAGATGGAATTTAACCTTATGATATATTCGTAGTGATATCCATGGGCCTCTTGATTGAGTGAGACTGTGAAATGCATGGCCGTGCTCAAATATTGATTTATTTTAAACAGTTTACTCATCGATCAAAAAAAAATGGATTAAATTATAAAGAGGATGATATGATCCATGCCTTGAGTTTAATCCTGGATATATCGGTTGAAAGGATTATATTACATGATACACTGGTCACGGAAAGGATGTATCGAATCGTTAATTGATCTTATTATGACTTGGGTAGCAGCGATGTATTACTAGATGTCGCTCACTGTTTATAATTTAAATATGATTTAAATTATTGCCAACGTTATGATAACCTATAGGGTCACACTTATAAGCGTTGTAAATGATAAGTATGTTTAAATAGAAGGAGATCAAAATGTTTGACTAATTCTTTTATTTGAATTGTAGAACGGGTCAAAAGGGCATAGAAATTCTCGTATAAGCTTTGTTTATAAATGAAGTAAAGGGGGCTGTCTCTTCTGACATTCATTCATTTTTAGAAAAAGACGAGAAACTTCTAAAACCTTAGATCTAGTTTCCTCAAATCGGCTAGTACCGATCAATCATCCTTCGATTTCGATTGTCGATCTCGATAGCTTCGCTTGTGGATTACTTATAGAGGCTCTACACATGAAGGGCTCGATTCGAATCAACCGCTTCCAAACCTCTAATTCAAACTCGTGTTTTCAACAGAGACTTGGTAAGATTCTAATTTCGATTTACTAGTATTTCGCATAGATCCAGTTATAAATGGTTTAGATTTATAAAATAGGGTATCGATTTGATCAATTTTACCCAACAGTGGTATCGGAGCCAGTTGCGAAATTACTGTATATTGAATTATGTTTTGGACTGTATGCTTAATTAAATACATAATTGAATTTGACAGAAACTCAATTCAGATTTGAAATTGTTTCAAAGTTAACAAAAAAAAATTTGTTATAAACCCAGAATTAGTATTTGATATTGATCGGGTTATGTTTATTTAAAACAGCCAAATTTCAACTGTTGAAACTGGAAATTTGATTATATGCCCTGTCTGAATTAATACAGATATTTAGATCTGTTAAGGTTTACATTAGACCATAGACAAAAATGTTTGATCCCTATCTTGGTCGGTTGTATCTCTTATACGGATATGAATCATATAATGATATGATAAATTGGTTGATTAGTATTGGAATAAAATTGTTTCAATCAAATATGAATCAATATCAGATATTGATTCTATTTCCTAATCTAACATAATTGAACCATAAACATTTAGACATGAACTCGAGCAGGGTAGTGATCTGTTTATATGAGTAAAACAGTAAAATCAAATTTGTTTGATTGACATATGAACAGTATTAATCTGGTTTTGTGGATTTGTAAAAACATCTATTTAGAGATGTGTAACGCAAATTTTAGATTTGATTTTTATAACTGGAAATAAAATTAAAACTGTTTAATTTGAATCGGAATTAATATGAGATATCGATTCTGCTTACTGCATATTAGAAAATCATACCATGAAAATATTGATTTGGTCTAAAAGCATGTAAATTGATCTGTTTAAAGTAAACAGTTCTAATCTGATAATCAAAATGCTCGATTGGAAAACATATACAGATTTGGATCTGAAACAATGTTTTGATTTTCTTACTTGTTTGTGTTATATAAGAAATACGTGTTGAGAACACTGATACGGATGAACTGAAGACTTAAAACATAATTTTGTTTTGTTCAAAATTGTTTGATCCAGAATAAAAATTATGTTTAATTTAAATTTGAAAAACTATTCAAGAATTGATATTAGATATCTGTTCAGATGCTAATTCCTTGCATGTTAATCCAATCAAAATGAATCAATTATATTGATAAACTTAATGTGTTAAAACCATTTAATTCTGTAAAGGGTTTTAATGCTAATCCGTATAAGTTCAAATTGATATGCAAAGTGTAACAGATTTCAGAAATCCTGTTATGCAACGATGAGTATCCACTTGATATCAGATTGATGCTGATCTAATAATATTCATATTGATGACATTGATGCAAAAGAGTTTGACTGATAACTCATTGCAAAATGCCTTTTAATAAACTTGTTTATTATAAGCATGTTTAATACAGCTTTTTGGTTTTGCTCCAGATTGAATGCTGATATGGTATTGGTAGTATTTGTACATAATGATGAATTAGTCTATTAACTAATCATTGTATGATTATATCGAAATTATTTTGATGTATATAGATATACCATATTATTGTAAACTGATAAGTCAACTCAGTTTGCTCTCATCTTATAACTGTGTCAATCATTCTGAACCATTTAGGACCAGATCAGTTAATTCTGTTTATTGTACTGAGTTGAAAAGGTAATACTAATAATAGTATAACCCTTATCTTATAACCATATACAATACTCATATATTATATATATATATATATGATATATATTGATATATAGTGATATATCCATGATGCAGTTATGATTTTAAATCAAACAACAAATTTGATTTGTTGATTTTATAAAATATAAACCAACATCATGTCCGGACAGTAATACAATAAGTATATTTTTCATGTTATCGTAACCTGTACTAAGATATGCTAATTTTAGTTTACATTTCTTCTGATTTATGTAATCAAATACATAAATCTGTATAATATGAATTTCCCCAATACTAATTGTTAGGCTTATGGATACGATCTGCTTTGATTATAAAATTATGATTGTATGAACTTTGATATGTGATCCAATGCAAATATGATTTGCAACCACACTGTTCATGCAATACACAATTTGATTGTATCTTTATATATATATGTACTGATATATATATAAATTTAATTTGACATGATCTAATTTCATATCGTTTTATGAGACAAAGTCAAAGTAGATACTGTGTTGTTTTCTCTTTGCATTAATTCTCTACAGGTATGAATATTTAAACATAAATATACCAGATTAAACATACATCAGTATGACTGTTTGTATATATTCCATTCTAAATCATAAGTTACTGACTTATTTGTGTGTGTGTGTGTGTGTATATATATATATATATATATATATATATATATATATATATATATATATATATATCATAAAACAGCTAGATCATATGTTGAATAGAATTTCAAATTAAATGTGTTCTTTACACAAGTGGCTTGTTTGGTTTTGTTCCTTGTATCTTTACATATATATGTATAGTGATACTTATATATAAATATATGAACAATACCCACAACTAATTACTTGTGTATAATTTCCGTTTAACTGTGAGTCAATACCTATAAATATATAACTTCTATGTATAATGATACATGGTTAAGTTATACGTATTTTGTGAAAAACATATATGCAAAATCTTGTTTTGATTTCATGTTTTGAACAATTCCTTAAAATCTCTTTTCATCATATAACCGAATGTCAATGAATTGATATGTGGATATGTAAGTGTTACACAATAATTTATATGCATATATTCATTGACTTTCTTCATATCAATAATATAAGATATACATCATTGGATGACGTATGTATTTCATTAGAACAATGCAGATAGTTTAGTTTTATTTAATTTTATTACTACAACTGTCTGCATAATGACATGAACTGTCAATGCACAATTTTGTGTTGATGTACCAAAATTACTGAACATAAATTGGAAGAAGCCTATTAAATCAAGAATGTCTTAGATAATAGACGATTCGAATATGCTCAGTTTAATGTTTTAAAGCAAATTTGATTTGCAGGAATATTGATTCCAAAGATTTGAGGGAATACCGATTCCAAAGATTCGAGGAAGTGAAATCAAGAAGAACAGAAACAAGTCAGACTTGTTCCCACTGTATGATGAAAAGTACATGATTATCAATGGTCATAATTTTAGTTATGATGTATGTATATTTGTATAATGTATGTAACATTAGAAGCTGCTATGTTATGAATGGACTATGTTATGTATGTATGTAATGACAATCTGGTAAGTATGTACATTTGATGTATAAGTGGAACATGTCTTGTATTGTCTGAGATGTGCAACGGTAAACATGAATCACATTCATGATGTGTGTTTGTTTTAAAGACTTTCAGGAAATTCATTTGTCAAATTGATACTAAATACAAAGTCTGATTATTATAGCATATTTCAGGTAACTTATACAGTGTACAATTTCCTGATAATATGCAGTTTGTATTACAATTATGGATTGTGTGTGTACTACTCAATTTCTCTTTATATTACAAAATGTGTTTTGTTAATATCCTGGAAATCATACTGGACTTTGAATTAGTAGGCTTGGGTTTACGATAGTATCACCATGAAGGGCTCACCTAACATTGATGGGCCATAAACTGTTTAGGCATGTATATTGTATGAATCTTGAAATGGAATTGGTTACTTGAAATTTATATTAAAGTAATAATTATAATTTCTTGTATTCAACATTCAAGCTTCAAGTTTATTAATTTAATTTTGAAATGTTCAAATTAAAATAAACTTGGTGTATATTATATATATATATATATATATATATAATTTTATTTAAATCCAATTAATATTACGAATATTAATTACATATATTTGATATATGTAAATGACTGTAATATTGTTCACAACTACGAATTATAAATTCCCTCTAAAGCATTATTTTGTTATATTAAAATCATGGTGACGTCTTCCAATAATATACTCATCACTGTCCAAAATCACTGGATGTAACTAACGCCAAAGCGTTTGCACCTTTTATTTTGGTTATATGCGATGGAGTAAAATGTGGTGCTCCAACCTATTATTGGGTCTGACTTAACTAGGTTGCATAATACGATTATGGCCTTAGAGACAATAGCACGAATTATTCAATATTTTGAGCAAATGAATAATACTGAACAAAATGTTCATCATGCGATCCAAGAATTATATACGATATAATTGACATAAGATGTCTACCTAAAAGATTGTGTTTTGGGTTTAGCCAAAGCTGGGTCAAGGCATAACTAGATATGGATCTTGGAACACCGTTATATATGTATATCGATATATATATATATATATATATATATATATATATATAAACAAAGGGATGTTAATTTGAGTGGGAGCGTATTTTAGTTTAAATAATACATTTATATTAATATAAATTTTGATTGTCAAAATTTTATATTTTATTAAATGAATATTAAGAATCAGTTATTATTTATTATCTACTGTAGATATTAAATAATAAATAACTATGATAATTTAAATTAATCCTTAAGAAGGATAAATTGAATTAAATTAAATTTCTTGACTAATATTAATATTTGAGGATTGTCCTCAAACAAATTTGAAAGTAATTGTTTTACAAACATCAAAGATCTAAAACAAAGCTGAAGTGTGACTTCAACTGAATAAGATATAAATGTTATAATAATCTACTTATTCATTTCTAATATTAGATACTAGATATTAATAACATAAGTGTATGTAAATTTACAGAAATTGCAAAATAAGTAGAAATTTGATAAAAGAACAAGTGGACTTATGATAGGAAATGAAGCAAATGTTGTTGGATTATCCATAGGAAGTCAATCCTTGTTATATATATATTGGCTTAATTAAATCAATAAAATAATTGTTATTACGAAATTCTATGTAAAATAAATGTTATAATAAATCTTGTTTAGACAAGTTTGAATTTCATTTGTAATAAAAGAACAATTGTTATTCATTTTATTTAAATGAAATAATTTCATGGAATTTCATAAATAGTTAATGATTTTATAAATCCTTAACTATGATATGTTTGACATATATATACTAAGCCAATTAATTAATGTTTTCCATATGAGTTTGAAATTGTTTCATAACTTAATCCATCTAGAAAACCATATTGTAATGGTGTTTCTTAAAGGAGATATCGTACCTTATAAGATAAAATACGATTAATGATAAGTCATATAAATCTTCCAATAAATTAAATATAGAACAATAGTATTAAATCCCACTCAAACGATCCAAAGACCCCATATAAGATATGAACTAGGAAATGTCCTAGTGTGTCTAAAGCGAAGATTTGGGATATAAGGCGTTTATTAAACGTCCTTCCTCTGATAAGATCAGACCCAAATCATATAACTATTTTGTGGAATATCCAAAAGAAACAAATGGATATTATTTCTATAAATCCTCTGAGAATAAAACGTTTATTGCTCGAATTGGTATCCTTTTAAAGTAGAGTCAGTCTCTCAGATACCAAAGGAAATAAAACAGAATTCGAAATGTCTCGGAAACAACAAAATACTATTGAATCTTGTATAGACAAGAAATTGAGTGGGAGTATCACAATAATTTTAATGTTATATTGATAACACATTAATTAATTATTGAGAACAATGCTAGTTTTAAAAACAAGAAATAAATACTGATTCTAAGAAAGAAAATGTTTGGATTAAGAAGTTCATGATTGAACTTAATTCATTGTTGATCCAATGATATACATTGAGATGACAATATGGCTGTTGCTCAGGCCTAAAACATTAAACTCATTATCGATCCAGACATGTATTTAAGAAATATAATTCCCATGTGAATTTGTTCACAGAAGAAATAAACATATCTGCAAAGTTACAAAAGTTGTAATGTTGCAGACCTACTGAATTAAACTCTGTCGCAGTAGAAGTTTAATAGTCACACTAAATTCATGAGTATGCGATACATAAATGATTGACTCTAGTGCAAGTGGGAGATTGTTAGAGTTTATGCCCTAGAGGCAATCCATTTGATGAGAATGATAACAATGTTGTTGTTATTATTTTATTTGGAATAAAATAATATTATATTATATTTACTGTGTAATATAAATATTAATATATTAGAAGTCCTTAGAATAATAATACAGAATTATATAGTTCGAGTAAGACTGGACTTGAGATTATATAATGTGATAAGTATTATAATTCTTAAAAGTCCCTAGTCGAGTTTTATTGTTTATACAGGACAACAATAAAGCGTTGAGACTAGTATATTGATTGACTGATGATCACATCTCATTGATCATTAATATACGTGATATTAAAGTCAAGATATATATACGTATTGGAGAATAGCGTATTGGGTTGACCCACCGTGAGATAACTACATGGAATATAATTAACAGTATCATAAGTTATTCTCATAGTGACAGTGATGTAATGGTCCTCAGACCTGAAATCATTATAATTTTATTCGAGGATATTTGTGTTTTGATATCATCTAAAGTTATTACGTAACAGAGTAATGATAACGGTGATTATTGGATACATCTCGAATCGAATGAAAATTATGAATGATCTAGATGGAATTTAACCCTATGGTATATTCGTAGTGATATCCATGGGCATCTTGATTGAGTGAGACTGTGAAATGCATGGCCGTGCTCAAATATTGATTTGTTTTAAACAGTTTACTCATCGATCAAGAAAAATGGATTAAATTATAAAGAGGATGATATGATTCATGCCTTGAGTTTAATCCTGGATATATCAGTTGAAAGGATTATATTACATGATACACTGGTCACGGAAAGGATGTATCGAATCGTTAATTGATCTTATTATGACTTGGGTAGCAGCGATGTATTACTAGATGTCGCTCACTGTTTATAATTTAAATATGATTTAAATTATTGCCAACGTTATGATAACCTATAGGGTCACACTTATAAGCGTTGTAAATGATAAGTATGTTTAAATAGAAGGAGATCAAAATGTTTGACTAATTCTTTTATTTGAATTGTAGAACGGGTCAAAAGGGCATAGAAATTCTCGTATAAGCTTTGTTTATAAATGAAGTAAAAGGGGCCGTCTCTTCTGACATTCGTTCATTTTCAGAAAAAGACGAGAAACTTCTAAAACCCTAGATCTAGTTTCCTCAAATCGGCTAGTACCGATCAATCATCCTTCGATTTCGATTGTCGATCTCGATAGCTTCGCTTGTGGATTACTTATAGAGGCTCTACACATGAAGGGCTCGATTCGAATCAACCGCTTCCAAACCTCTAATTCAGACTCGTGTTTTCAACAGAGACTTGGTAAGATTCTAATTTCGATTTACTAGTATTTCGCATAGATCCAGTTATAAATGGTTTAGATTTATAAAATAGGGTATCGATTTGATCAATTTTACCCATCATTTATATTGTATATTGTTCATACTCTAAAATTAAATGAATTCAAAACTTTTACATAACTTAAATTGTAGCTAATGCAAGGCCTTCAATAGCTTGTGGCATAGAATGCAAGTTACCGAAATATGTATGAGATTAGCAATTCATCTTTTTTTAAATTGTTTCATGTACAAAAAGCAATTACAAAAATATAAAGCTATATTTTTTGTTTAGTGGAAATTAATGGCACGCCCCTCTTTTTAAAACTTATATGTTTTAAATCTCTCCCTTTTGAAAATTATTTTTTACATGTCTCATTTTCAAAATAAAGGGTGGTCGCCAAGACATGTATTGCATGCAGGCCCGGCCCATAGCATAGTCCAACGAGACAGTGGAATAGGGCAACGCACAAGATAGGGGCAACGCGCGGAAGAAAAAAAGCGAAAGAAAAAAGAAACGATTTTTTCTTTCTGTTCCCATGTCGACTGCAGCGATCCTGCAAGGCCGCGTTCGTCACTTGCAACCACCACTTGGCATTCGTCGTCTCTTATGTCTCACAATCGAACGCTGGCTTCGCTCGTAGACTGCTGCCCATCAAATTACAAACCCTAATTTCAGTTTCAAAGAATAGCAAAATCAGAGTTTGGATCAAACAAATACAATATGAGTGCTAATTTTTTTCCCTTATGATTAGTTAGTCTATTATGTTTTTTTCCTATGATTGACATAAGCTTTCATAAATGATATAATGAGTAAAATCTGTTCTTTTGTTCAGTTTCAAGTTTACTTATTTTTCCTGACATAGAATAAACTTAACTAGGTGTATTAGTTTTTAACTTGGTGAATTATGTTTCAAACTTCTTGTTGTACTTGTGAATGAATACAATTCACTTCCACTGTAAAAAAAAAAAAAAAAAAAAAAAAAAAAAAAAAAAAAACCACAGTAACAGTCCGTTCCTTTGGATTGAATTCACAGAGAAAATTGGCCAAGTTATTTGTTTTAGTAATTGGTCTTGAAGGAGTAGGGGGGTCATGCTGCATTTATGCTCTGAAGATCTGGTGTTGTTTGTGGCAGTCATGGTTATCACGGCGGTAAGTCGAGTCGAGTCGATAGAGGTCCAATTAGTCGACTAGTGGACTAGTCGTAGACTAGTCGGACTAGTCGATAAATAAATATATACATATATAATTTGAAATTTCTAGCTAATACATGGATAAAATTCAAATATGTAATGACATACCTCATGTGCTTTTATTGTTTATCATTGAAACATTTAATATTGTTCTGCCATCAATATAGTTTATCATTGAAACAATAGAAACACGTACATATTTACAGCCATCAGACAAATAATATTGTTCTGCCTTAATATAACATACAGGGAGCATGGACATTTGGCTAAATTGATAAAGAATAAAAGCACAAAAGATCGGTAAGTAGATTAATACTTATATGCATATCAACATCGAGACTTAAACCCTAAATCGGACCCTCAAATCGGATTCACTGCTTTGCATTAACTTTTGAGTTCGAACCCTAAATCGAATCCTCAGATCGATTTAGTATCGACTTAGATCGATTTGAGTTTTTAACCCTAAATCGAAGTCTCGATTTGAGTTCAAACCCTCAGATCGACATCGAGATTTCGAATAGTATTTTTTAGGGTTCCAAATCGACATCGAGACTTCGATTTAGGGTTCCAATTTTAGGGTTTTAGTTTCAGTTGACGTTTCATGTCGATGCTCCAGCACTGACTAGCCGACTAGTCGCGACTAGTCAAGCGTCGTAATAACCGTGGTGGCAGTCTCACATCATAAATGTCCATTTGAAGAAGTAAAGAAAAAGGACAGAAGAAAGACTTGGGAAATGAGTTGAATCCAAAGCATTTTTTGTCTACATTTTTTGAGTGCAAATTTGAAGCAAGAGCACAAATTGCATCAGTAGAGGAGGGTACATTGTTCGGCCTGCTTGATTTTGTTCTTAATTGCATTAACATCAAGGTTCCTCCTAATTATTAGTATTACTATCAGTACAAACATAAGATGGTTTTTAATGCTGTTGCATAATTTTTTGCTCGATAGTTAGCTTGTATGCCAAGTCCATCAACATTTTGTGATGAATGTTAAATTTTATAAAAAGGTTGAATTTTTCGTTGTGCATATTTTCTTTTTATTTTTAGTTGAACTAAGGGGGCAACAAAAAGAAAATTAGATACTTGTTCGACTAGCTGTGTTATCAAAGCGCGCGCTATAGCGCCAAATAGCGCATAGCGCAAGCTCTGCGCTATGGAACCTAAAATAGCGCAGGTGTTCCCTATAGCGCATAAATAGCGCGCTATTTTATCAAAGCGCAAAACAGCGCATAGCACAGAATAGTGCGCTATTTGATTTTTTTTTATTTGGTATAGTAATTAAAGCACATACTCATTGAGATGCAACCATATGTACAATGTTTTCTAATTTTGCATGCAGGTGTTTTCCTTCTATGGTTTGCATATTGCTTTAGCTAGTATTCCATTAAGTTTTATCAACGTATTTCACAATTATTATTATATTTTACTGAGAACTTGACTTGGTTGGACCGTTGTCCAGATACACCATTCTATACCTATGTTCTTTGGTTTAGGCTATTAGATCCAATATTTAGAAACAATAGAGACTCTTTTGTTTGTTTGAGCATCATCAGAAAAAAGATGCATGCAATATCTAAAAGCAATTCCAATATGTCTAGCATGTTGGACAACAAAATTTTTTGTTACCCTTAAAGTATCAAAATATTTCCTTCTCTTCTAAGTGAGATCTCTAAACACAAAATAATTGTACTTATAATTACAGTTTTTGACTTTTTTTATTTTTACTTCGTTGCCTATTGTTGTTTATGTTCTTACTTAAGTCTCATTAGAAAATATTTTACAGCTTATGCAAAATTGTATTTTTCATGCATTTTGTTTGTATACTTTTATCATCATTACTCACAAAACAAGAATGAATTTTCATAATTCACACATATAAGACTAGATTTTAAATTCTAGACAAACATATTATGAGCCATCAATTATTTTTAATGTATAACATAAAATTATTAAATTTTCTCTAATATAATTGCATTTTACATCAACAAATATTTAGTACGTGCATAAAGTACGATAGTTTTTGTGCTTGGAGTATTGAAGGGTTTGGATATGGCATGAAATATGCAAAACCGTAGAATTAATTTTCACTTAGATATAATATAATTGATTAGTTATTAAAAAATGCAAAAAGCGCGCTATAGCGCATAGCGCAAGCCCTGTGCTATTCGCTATTGACTACACTGTCGACTAGGGCATTGAATACCCTACGGCCGGCCCTAATTGCATGTGATCATAAGTTATGGAAGATGACAACATGGACACATGTTAAGGGTTGTAAATTACAAAATACCCCTTAAACGACACCTTTTTTGAAAAAGAGGTGTGTTTTATGGAAAAAAATTGAGAGGGGCCAAAACTTAGTTTATATAACTATAATGATGTATGTCAGAATTTCCCTTTTGTTTAACAATTCGGTTTCATGCATTTTATTGAACACTCTTTGTGCATATTACATATCTTACATTTCCAAGTGACGTATCTTCTCAAATTATCAAAATCAACAATCCACCCCTGTCAATACAATCATAATATAGCAAAAATGGAAAGAAAAAAATACTTACAAGGATTAAAATGATAATAAGTGAATAAAGCAATCTAAAAAGAGAGAAAATAAAAAAGATGGAGGAAAAGAGATGCAAGTGATCTATGAAAAAGAATAGAAAATGTATTTTTCAAATCACACCTCAAAAAGAAGGGAAAAAAAGGAGACTGTTTATAATACGATAAAGGGGTAAAGTGCAGGAAGATTTGAGAATATAACATAAGAAATAAGGTGGGTGCGAACCTATTTTCAGCATTCACTTCTAGGCAGGACGTTAAAGTTATTTGTTATGGTCTTTGTTTGATGAAAAAATAGCATGACGAATCAGAGAACTCCGTTATACAAGCTTCTTTATTTGCTTTGATTCGCTCTCCAAGAATAAGCATGAACAGTTAGCATTTCCTTAAGGATATCATTAGAAAGAAACACCAGTTTGGATATGAGAAGTAAGTTTAGGAAGAAATATTTTAAAAAGCTCAAAAAATTTTAAGGAGAGAAATTATATTTATCTATACCGTTTACCATCAACTTTTTGTTCCTTCTACATCGCAATATTATCCCCCCTCCCCCCCCCCCCCAAAAAAACCACAACACCCACCCACACACCCCCCCCCCACCCCCTCTCTCCCCCTAAAAAAAAAAAGATCGTCCATACCCACCGTCGTTTTCAAATTCAACCATCCTTGCTCTCATTTTCTTTATCACACCTCCGTTCTTAACCTCTATCTTTTTCGTAATATTATTACGCTCCACAAACTCTAAAATGTAGTCCTCGGACATCTTATGCTGGTGAAGATTGAGATGCACGTTCAGCAAATGTTTGCCGTGATCTTAACTTTTAGCAAAAAGATTAAATAAAATTTTATTGATTTAGAGAATTATGTTGCATGATCCGGAGATGAAAAGACATAGTTTTTGACAATAGACACATGTAGATAAGAAAGAAGAACCAAGATGACAAAAATAACAATTAAATGATTTTGCTCAGCTTTTATAAGATGAGAATGAATGATTTGATTCTCCATTTAATTTTTTATTTTAATTTTTTTAATTCTTCAACTAATTCTTATCCAAATTGATTCTCCCTTTAACCATTTTCTTCTTTTATTCCTAATATGTAAGAATCTCGTATTATTGCTTAATTCAGTAATAGAACAATCTCTTATTTCCGCATTTGCAATCATATCCAGATAGACTAAAAGCATACCTTCAATGATAACATCATAAACGTATCTTAAGTATGCTTCATATCGCATCAAGTTGTGCCCATTCAACATAACACAAAAGTTACACACATATCGCTGGTTCTATTTAGTTAATTAACTTCTGCCAGGTTACATCTTACTGTTTATATAGTATTCTTGTAATAGCAAGCAAATCGATGGAAAAAATCAGGATTATAACAAAATAACCTAATTTTTTTACCTGATATGAAGATCAGTGACATCCAAAGAAAGCTGGGCGTGCCATTCATTCTTCTCAACAAACCAAACGGCCCTATCCTCTTTAGACTGAGAGAAGGCCAAGCTCTTCAACCAAGCTTCAATACATGGCAAGCTATGAGAATACAACGGCTTCTTCTTATCTGGAAGCTTCTTCAACCATTCTTCATCTATACCCGACAGTTCAGCAGACGGCGATTTCGATGATGATACTTTGAAGTTAGAGGTTAAATGATTTGTATTGAGATTTATGTACGTCTTGTTAGTTAGGTTTCGGGAGTAGGATTGTGATTTTGAGGGGAATGATGGGCAGAATGGGGAGTGTGAGACGAGGGTGAGGCTTGGAGTGTTGAAGACGACGATGCTTTTTGAGAGCATTTTTCCTTATTTTGTTCTATTTGAAATTCGGAGGATATTTGGTACGTTTTCCTACCACCCGCACGCAAAAAAGCTCGCCAAACGTTCAAACTGATCGGTTGAGCTTTCATGTTACCATCATAATTTAGCGCGGCTTACCGTCGTTTAACGAAGGCGCTGTTTTGGAATGTGAAAGTCAAAAAAAGGATAATGTGTTTCCTGTGTTATTGAAGTGTTGTATAAACAAATAATGTTTGTTATTCCTTGTTTGGCAAATTCTATTCAATCACCGCAAATTGCTTTACCTACACCATGCGATTTTAAACAAAATTTCAAATCAAATGACCTTATTAAAAAAGAATCTATTAAGGGATGAGGAGGAGAGTTATTAAAGAGAAACAATTGCAATTTTTATTGATGCAAAACATGATACAAAGAGCACATATATATAGTGCTATGAGCCCAACGGCTAGTACAAAATATACCAAATATGTATGAGCCTAACGGCTAGTATTAAATATACCAAGTATGCATGAGCCTAACGGCTAGTAGATAATGACAAAGCATGCTAAATATGATAAAAACGGGTTCACACTCTAACGGCTCTATTGTAACGGCTCTATTGTCTTCGTTATGCCCACTCAGTTCGAACTAGGGTTTCCTTGCTCATTCTGGCTTCCGCCTGCACTGATAACGCGAAGTTCATCTCTCATTCTGATGAAATTTTTGGTCGAAAGGGCCTTTGTGAGAGCATCTGCTCTCTGATAGTATGCGGGCACATGACATATTGCAAGTCTTCCTGATTGCGTTCTTTCTCTCACAAAGTGGAGATCAATTTCAAGATGTTTCGTCCTTGAATGTTGAATAGGGTTTAGAGATAAAGATACTGTGCTCTTATTATCGCACCAAATGACCGGCTTTCGTCTTGGAGTGAAACCAAGCTCCTCCATCAGTGACTCTATCCATATGATTTCGGCTGTAACGCTTGCCAGTGCACGGTACTCAGCCTCTATGCTAGATCTTGATGTGGTCTGTTGTTTCTCCGTACACCAGGAAATGATATTGGAACCGAGGTAAACGCAGTATCCTGAGACAGATTTTCGATCGTCAATATCGTTGGCTCAATCGACATCGCTAAAGCACTGCAAGTTAAGTTCCTTTTCTGAATTTAGGCGTATGCCGTAATGTTTCGTGCCTTGTAAGTATCGTAACACTCTCTTTAATGCCATCCAATGTTCTGATAAAGGGTTCTGCATGTATTGACTGAGTTTATTGACGCTGTAGCATATGTTTGGTCGAGTAATAGTTGTGCATTGTAACGCTCCTATTATGCTTCTATATTGTTTGGCATTGTCGATAGCTTCTCCTTTATGCTTAGATAGTCTTAGGTTACTAATCATAGGCATAGGTAATGGGTTTGCCTTGTGCATATTTGCCCTTTGCAGTATTTCAGTGATATAATTTTGTTGGGATAATATTAATTCACCGTTGTTTTTCCTAATCACTTGTATTCCAAGAAAAAAAATTAGTTCCCCCAAGACTTTAATAGCGAAATTTTGATCCAGCTTGTGTACGATTCTGTTTATTTCTTCGTTGTTGTCTCCTGTTATTAGCATGTCGTCAACGTATACTAGAATGAACACAGTTACATGTATGCCCTTCTTCATATATAGAGAATTGTCCGATTTAACTTGTGAGAAACCCATGTTAAACAAAGTTGGCTTTAGCTTTTCATACCAAGCTCTCGAAGCTTGTTTTAAGCCATATATTGCTTTGTGTAGTTTGCATACTTTATCACCAGTACCATATCCTTCAGGCTGTTGCATGTATACCTCTTCAGTCAATTCCCCATTCAAAAAAGTATTGTTGACGTCCAGTTGCCTCACATTCCATCCTTTGTTTAGAGAAATGGTCAGTATAATTCTGATGGTTGTGGGTTTTATGACTGCGGAAAAAGTTTCATTGAAATCAAAACCAAATTGTTGCGCGTAACCTTTTGCAACCAATCTGGCCTTGCATTTGTCAATAGATCCATCTTCTTTTCTTTTTATTTTGTATGTCCACCTACAACCAATCACATTTTTGTGTTTTGGTTGAGTCACTAAGCTCTAAGTGTTGTTTTTTATGAGAGCTTTATATTCAGTGTCCATTGCCTCCTTCCATTTATTTGATCTTATAGCCTGAGTGAAATTCAATGGTTCGATCTCACTGGCAGAAATATTATATACTTTGGGTTTGAAGATGCCTCTCTTTGACCTGGTGATCATGTGATGTCCAGTTGATTGTGGTGGTGTTTGCTGCTGTGTATCATTGTTGCTGGTAGTGTCAACATGGTTGTTGTTTTCTGTATCTTCACTATACTGCATGTTTTGATGTATGTTTGTATCTTCTGAGTCATTGTATGTCTCATTGGTTTGCTCATTTGTTCAATCCATAGTTTCTTCCTAGGTGTTTAAATTGCTTGTGCGTTGTTGCTCTTCATTTCTATCAATTGAAGGTGGTTCAGTAATGAATGGCTCGAACCGTATGTTATTGTTTATGCTTTGTTCCCCATCCTTTTTGTCGATTTGCTTTTCTGCATAAGGAAACTTGTTTTCATCAAATATCACATGTCTAGAAACGTATATTTTTTTCATTTTTGTCCGTGCACTTATAACCTTTTTGGTTTTGTGCATACCCAATGAATGTGCATGGGCTTGATCTCATACTTAGTTTATGATTGTTATAGTCTCTCAAACATGGAAAACATAGACACCCATAGGCTTTCAGAAAACCATATTCTGGTCTAACACTGTATATCATTTCATGAGGGCTTTTATTGTTTAATACTTTGGTTGGCAACTTGTTAATGAGGAATACAGATGTGTAGAAAGCTTCATTCCAATATTTCATGGGTAATGAGCTTTGTGATAACAAAGTTAGACCAGTCTCTACTATGTGTCGATGTTTTCTTTCGACTAAACCATTTTGTTCGGACGTATGCGGGCAAGTTAATCTATGTTTGATCCCTCTTTTGAGAAAGTAATTAGTTAGAGGTTTAAACTCAGCTCCCCCATCTGTTTGAACAACCTTAACAGTACTGTTCATTTGTTTTTCGACATGAGTTATAAATTGCATAACTGTATTGCAAACTTCTGATTTAGTTTTCAGCATGTATATCCAAGTATATCTGGAATAAGCATCCACAAAAGAAAGATAATACATGTGTCCCTGATATGAATTTAGAGGCGCGGGTCCCCACAAGTCAACAGCTATAAGTTCCAGTGGCTCATTATAGCTAGTTTCAGAATCACTAAAAGGGAGCTTGTGGCTCTTGCGAGTTGGCAGTGCGTGCATGTGTGTTTGATAGGTACATTTTTATAATGAATGTTATTACTATGCAGAACAGTCTTAACAGTTTCTAGATTAGGATGTCCTAATTTTACATGCCAAGAATTAATCACGTTACATTCACTGCTATTATTGCCATAATCAACGTTATTGCAACTATTCCTAATACAGTCATTGTCACTACTAGCATTTACATTATTGTACCAGAATTCTCCACTTGAATTTGCATTCTTGAATTTGTATAAACCATTGTATAGGTTACCTCAAAGTAATATTTCATGATTTAGGGAATCTTTAACTAAACAAAACTTAGGATGAAATTCAAAGTAAACATTATTGTCGTTGGCAAATTTTGATACACTTAACAAATTTTTATTAATTGTAGGTACCCTAAGAAGATTGTTTAATTTGAGTTGTCTTTTCCCAAAGATAGTCCCTTTGCCTATGTGTGTGATACTAGCAGTACTACCATTACCCATATGCAAATTTCTCATACCTGAGTTATTTCTGCTCCCAATGTTTAAATTTTGAAGATTGCTAGTTATGTGGTGAGTCGCTCCTGAGTCAGGGTACCATTCTTCGAAGCCATTGTCTTCATTTTTTACTTCATCATTATCTGCAGCATTGTGTCTTCGGTTTGCGTTATTATTATTTTGAGTTGAATTCCCTGTTGTTGCCATATTTGCTTGTGCTCTTCTTTGTGAAGAGTAATTTTGGCTTGCCTGTTGTCTACCTGTGTCTGAATTATACCTGAAGTAACATTTGTTCGCCATGTGACCAAACTTTTGGCATATTTGACATTTCACACGATAGTTGTTGTTATCTCCTTGTATCTGCTTATTTCTGACTGTGGTATAATTGGCAGAGAACTTATTTTGTGCTGTTTTTCTTTGGTCGATTCTGCCTTCATGAGTAAGGAGTGCTGATCGAACGAACTGTAAATCAGGTAAGGTTTGTTGTGTAGCTAGCACAGTTACTAGAGATTCATATTCTTCATCTAATCCACCAATAATAAATAGGATTTGCTCATTGTCGCTGATCTTATGGCCAACAGCATTTAGTTTGTCACACAGATTTTTAATTTTTCCTAAGTATTCTTTCATGCTTGCCTCCTTTTTTCTAGAATTTTGTAATTCCCTTCTATATTGCATGATTCTAGCAGTTGATTGTGAACTGAAAATTTGTTCAACTGTTTTCCATATTTCATAAGACGTGCTACATCCAACTATTTGTGATAATAAATTCGAACTTACTGACGATAGGAGCCATGAGGAGAGGAGGCTGTCTTGTTTTTGAAACTTTGTGTAGTCTGTGTTAGGTACAATTTCTCCTTCCGAATTGGTTATCGTCACTGGTGGGACTGTTATTGTTCCATCAATGTACTGCAGTAAATCATACCCTCTTAAAGCGATCTCTACTTGATATTTACATAGAATGTAATTGTCTTCGTCTAGAGATGTGGTGATAATTTGGCTTTTTGGTTTAATCAGGTCATGATGGTTAGGTGGAGCGATGTACCCCATACTTTCTGAAACAGCGGAGGTTACTTCATTGTTGCTGGCCATAAAACAAAAACAACTTTCTGCTTGATGATTAAGCCTTTCGGCAATTTGGCTCTGATACCATATTAAGGGATGAGGAGGAGAGTTATTGGAGAGGAACAATTGCAATTTTTATTGATGCAAAACATGATACAAAGAGCACATATATATAGCGCTATGAGCCCAACGGCTAGTACAAAATATACCAAATATGTATGAGCCTAACGGCTAGTATTAAATATACCAAGTATGCATGAGCCTAACGGCTAGTAGATAATGATAAAGCATGCTAAATATGATAAAAACGTGTTCACACTCTAACGGCTCTATTGTCTTCATTAGAATCTATATTAAAGAATGAAAATATATACAATTCTCCCTTGTTTGCATTATGTATACTCAATATAATTTCTCTGTAAAGTTAGCATATTATAAATTAATTTACTTATATCACTGGTTAAATTAATTTTATATTTCTTTTGAGGATTAAAATATATTCATATCGTTACAAGCAACATTTATATACAGTCAATTTTAACATTTTTCACTTTAATTAAATATAAAAATTAAAATTTAAAACTAATTACTAAAATTAATATTATTGCAAAGTACTAAATTCTTCAATCTTTCATTCAAATTTAATCATGTTTAAATTTAGCACCAAAATTTAAGTAGTTTAAGTTTCTAATATTTAAAAAATAAGTTCAAATAATTTAAGATACCAGTGTTAAAATAAAAGTATTTTTTAATTTTAGGTAAATATATTGCAATGAATACCCAGTTTTATGTAATTTAGTTTTAAGGTTAAAGAGATAAAAGATGATGAAAATATAAAAGGGTAATTACGTGAAAGACATGGTGTATGAAAAGAAATTTTTGGTGTATGTTGTTTTATTTCATTTTACGGTGTATGTTAAGAAATTATATGTGTATGAATAGAATTAGCCTTCTTGTTTATGTATTTGCTTTTATTTGTTTTAAATAGAAAAATTATGTTATTTGAATACAAAATAGTCGCACGGAATTTAACATAAAAAATCTTAATCATTATATGTTTCCTTGAATTTTATCTCTCTTCCATTTAAAGACAAACAACTCCAACGATTCAAGCTTTTAATGTCGAATTTTATGTCTAATTTTATATTCTAATAGCGCTCTATTTTAAATATTATAGAATGATTTGTAATTAATTATATTTTAATGTAATAGAACACTGAACCCAAAAAAAATTGACACATTATAATTTAAAAAACGAAAAAAAAAAACTAATGCGTTGAAACTAAAAAAACACATAAAAAGAACTAACGACGGTTATGAGTAGCTTGTAAATTATCCACTGGGAAAACTCCCTAGTTTCTGTAGCATTGCCTATATTACATACAAATGAGTAATTTATCTATGTAAATGAAAATGTATGAAATTTCTCAACTTATATAAATGTCGCTAAATTCCCTAAACGACAAACATCAGATAGTAAACTATTATAACCTGATGTCATGCATTGCAGCGGGGGGAGTCGTTTTGGATCACTGAGACATGAATGATGTAGTTCCCTCAGCAGGTCGTCTTTGCGGTACAGTAAGAAGCAATTTTTTCAACCTTTCGATTTGACATTTGAGCCTCCATTCAAACTACTATAAGCCAGAAATGTTGGAGAATGGAATTTTGATGACAACAACCTTGATTCAATCATTATTATTATTGATTATAAAATATATACTAACATCTTTATCAAGAATATATATATGCAGGTAATATAAATATTGAAGACTGTATAGTTTAAGAGATTCAAGATTTCAAAGGAGAATCAAGACTCATGAGTATCAAGATTTCAAGATATCAAGAGTTCAAGATTATCAGAGTAATAGAGTCTAGTTAGCATGTAAAACTCTTAATAGCACTCAAATTATGTTTTCAAATTATTTCTTTTCAAATTTTTTTTAAACTATTTTCAAATTGATTTCAAACTTGATTTTAAACATGGTTTCAAATATACTTCCTAAGTTTCTTATGTTTATATATATTATATAGTTTTATAAATATATTATAAAATTTTATATCATACATATATAATTTTTGAGTCATATGTTTAAATAATATTTTATTATGTTTTTATACTTGAGAAATTATATTTTAAACAACTAGTTTTATTAAAGAATTTCCAGAATATATATTGGTTAAAATACTTGAAAAATAATTTAAAATTCAAATTTACAATACATACGTGGACATACATCTTTTGACATGTCGACATATAACTGTCACAAATTTTTAAATTTAAAAAAATGTGTCTTTTCATTTTAAAACGTTTCAGAAATGGTTGGAACTTTTGGAACACTATATAAAGGCCTCATTTTCGAATTTTTTCATAATATATCATCCCTTTCTTCCCTACTTTACATACCACCATTATTCTTCTTAATTTTCTAAGATTCTACACTTATACTCTGTCGATTTCAATACAAATTATATCATTCTTCATTTATTTTCAATCTCTATCAAATGCTCTTTGTTTGGAAGTGCTACTCAAGAGTTCTAGGGCAATTGTAATCAAAGGTAGGAAGGGTGTGCTCCTTTTAGCCCGTAAATCGAGGAAAAGGAACGGTGTTATTAAATCGATGTTAACCTTGTAGCCGTAAAATCAAGGGTGTTGTAATTGGATACTGGTATTAATAAAACTCTGCACAATCTAGCGTCGTGCGGGATCGGACGTAGGAGTAATCTGAACCAGTATAAAATCTGGTGTGTTCTTTCCTTTTCTGCATTTTATTTTTGTTTATATTTACATTTGTAATTGTTTCTGTTGTGATATTCATTCTGTGATTCATATAGTTGTTTTGGTTAAGTTTTCTATAAGTTCTTTAAAACACTATTCACCCCCTCCCCCCCTCTAGTGTTAGTTTTGCCTTAAGATCCTTGATCATCATCCCTAAAAATTGGTATCAGAGCGTATGATTTCAAAATTTCATCATCTGAATATTTGGAAATATTGAATGGCAGCCAACACTGGAATTTCTAATAATAATAATTCATTTGTAGAGGGTCGGTCCACCGTTAGACCACCACTATTTAATGGTAGTAATTATTCTTATTGGGCTTGTAGAAGGAAAATATATTTACAATCTATAGGATTATACACTTGAAGTATCACACAAACTGAATTTGTTGAACCCACTACTAATTTTTCACAATGGACTAATGAACAGAAAGCCTCTGCACAAAGTAATTCTAAGGCTTATTTTGTTCATTAGATAGAAATGAATTTAATAGAGTATCGTTTGTAAGTCTGCTTATGAAATATGGAAAACCTTGCAATTACTTATAAAGGAACAAACAAAGTTAAATAAACAAAGATATCAATGCTAACAAATCAATTTGAATTATTTAAAATGACACAGAATGAATCTATCTCCTATATGTACTGCAGGTTCCAGGAAATCGTGCATTCATTAATGGCTTTGGGAAAAACTTACTATGAAGAAGATCAAGTCAGAAAATTTCTTAATTCTCTAACTCTAGAATGGGATTAGAAAACACTGGCAATAGAAGAAGCCAATAATATTAGTGAAGTGAAGATTGAGGAGTTAATCGGGAATTTGATGTCATTCGAAGTACAGTTACAGAAAAGAAAGGAGAATAAGTCATTAGAAAAGAAATCTAAAGCATTCAAAGCAACAATTGATGGTTCTGATTCCAGTAAGGATGATGTAGAAATTGCCTTAATAACAAGGAATTTCAAAAAATTCTTGAGATATAAAAGGAGGAATAATTTTCAGAAAAATATTCAAGGAAGTTCGAGAAGAGATACTTATAACGAAAGATGCTACAACTGTAACAAACTAGGCCATATAAAAAAGGAAGGTTCCACATCCAGATAGATCAAGTCATCATACAAATGACAATTTGTCAAAGAAGAGGAAAAGAGCATATGCAGCAACATTAGGTGCATCATCAAGTGACGAAGAGCCAGAAACCAGAAATTCAAATATGTGCTTCATAACAATTCAGGAATCAGAAAATATCAAAGGAATTGATCAAAAAACCAGGTATGCCTTAATTAATAATTTTTGGTTGAAATGGTTGAATGAATGCTTGTTTGCTTGCTTTGTTTGAAATTTGAATTCTAAAATTTGAATTTGAATTTTGAATTTTGAAATTCAAAATAATAATAAAATAATAAATGATAATATAATAATAATAATTAATATTAAAATATTTTTAAGATTAATAACATCTCAGGAAATAACTAAACAGAGAATATAAAATATTAAATAAAAAAAACAAAGTCAAAAAGTCACTTGAGTTTTGAATTGTCACATATATGTCGACATACATAAATATACATGTCGATAAATACACTAGAATTTGAAAATCAGACGTTGAATTTCAAATGTCTAAACTTTCAAACTTCACGCCACCTTTTCACCAACTCCTAAGCTCCGAAAACGTGTCTTTCTATTCAGAAAAGATGTGTCAATTTTCTCTCTATTTAATCATATATACAATACTACTCTTTCTACCTATCATTCGAAAATCAAAACTATTTCCTTCATCCTATACCCATCAAAACCATTCTCTAATGGCTTCCTCAAGTACTCCAAAGACCATGAGATTAACTAAGACTCTTAAAGGTTATCTCTACTGTTACGGATGAGAATTAAGGATCTTAAGGCAATACTAACACTAGATGTAGGCGAATAGTGTTTTTAAACAACTTATAGAAATCTTAAATAATTAACAATTATTTAAACAACTATATGAGTCACAGAATGAATATCACAACAACAGAAACAATCACAGATGCAACTATAAACAGAAATAAAATGCAAAAAAGGAAAGAACACACCGGATTTTATACTGATTTGGATTACTGCTACGTCCAGTCCCACGCAATGTTGGATTGTGCAAAGCTTATTAATATAAATATCTGATTACAACCCCTTGATTTCGCAGCTATAAGGTTAATACCGATTCAACACCCTTTATTTCATAGCTACAAGGTTAACACCGCTCATTTTCCTTGATTTACGGACTACAAGTAACACACCCTTTCCTTATTGATTACAATTGCCCTAAAACTCTTGAATAGCACTTCCAAACAAAGAGTATTTGATAGAGATTGAGAATAGAAGAAGAATGATATAATTTGTATTGAGATCGGCAGAGTATAAGTGTAGAAACTTAGAAAATTAAGAAGAATAACGGTGGTTCGATAAAGGAGGAAGAAGGAGATGATATCTTATAAAAAAAACTGAAATCAGACCATTTATATAGTGTTCCAAGGGACACAACCATTCCTAGAACGTTTTAAATATGAAAAGACACATCTTTTTAAATTTAAAATTTGTGACAGTTATATGTCGACATGTGCATTTGTGTATGTTGACATATATATGTAAATTTGAATTTTAAATCATTATTCAGGTATTTAAACCAATATATATTCTGTAAATTCCTGAAATAAAATTGTTTAAAATATAATTTCTCAAGTATAAAAACATATTTAAACATATAATTTAAATATATATATATAAGTGATATAAAACTATATAATATAATTATAAACACATATATAATATAATTATATTTAAAAACTATATAAGAAACTTATATATATAATTGAAATCATAAGTAAAAAATCTTTGGATGATTTTAAAAATATTTTTGAAAGGAGTTTGAAATAATTTGAAATCAATTTAAAAGAATAATTTGAAAACAGAATTTAAGAGTGCTAATTAGAGTTTTTACATACTAACTAGAATCCATTACTCTGATAATCTTGAACTATTGAAATCTTGATATGTTGATACTCATGAGTCTTAAATCTCCTTTGAAATCTTGAATCTCTCAAACTGTACAGTCTTCAATGTTTATTTCCTGCATATAAATCCGGCATATATATATATATATATATATATATATATTCTGGATAAAGGCGTTAGTATATATATTTTATTATCAATAATGACTGAAACAAGGTTGTTGTCATCAAAACATCATCAATATTCCATTCTCCAACAATCTCCCACTTTTTTATGATGACAACCTTGGTTTATAAAATATATTCATACTTGATATTACCTGTCGATCTGATTCTTCGATTACCCCCCTTTCACAATGAATTCTTTTTAACTCCCCCTTAAACTATACCTATCCAATCTATTGCTATTTTATAATTTCTCGCTCTTTGTCATCAACAAAAAGTATATCTAACTATACTCTACCTAAATTTATACCAGTAATGATCCTAGTGACTAATCAAAGTATAATCCTTTCTAAATTTATAATTGTAAATCTACAAACTTAGACTCTTCCTAATTTAATGACTATACTAACGTAATCCTACCAAGTAATCTAAATCAATACAAACATTATATAAATTAACTGATCAAACAATATTTACAAGCAATCCAATCAAAATAATCAATTCAAACAATCATAATACGTCACGAACAAATATACAAAATTCTTAAAAATTTAGTGTTTCTTAACAATCGGGGATTTGTGAATTGGGCAATGGGGATAATGAAGACAGAATTCCCTACTTTGCTCTCACATTCCCATCTTTGTCAAAACACACTTCGCCTGCGTACATTACTTGTTTGTCTTCTTCCATGTTCTCATTTAGCATCTCTTCTTCGTCTTCTTCTTCCATTCTTCTTCTTCCACGTGTGTTTCTTGATTATCATCCTCGATGATAATCGGATTGGTTTGATTATCCATTACAAACCGTTGTATATTTGTAACAACTCGGAAAATCAGAACCAATTTAAAAATTTTATTTTGGCAATTTTAATGAATTTTGAATATTTAAAATGAATTATTTTAAATAATAACACCAAGAAATCTATTTTGAATAGAATTAGAGTGTATATATTTATTTAAATCGAAGTTAGAATATAAATATTTATTTTAATTATAAAAGGAACTGGAAATGGCGTGGTAGTTAGAAAATTCGATTTCAAATAGCTGTACAGGATTCAAAATAAATCAGATTTTAGTGAAACCGGAAATATTAAAATTTGTTTGAAAATATATTTCCAATGCATCTGAAAAATCCAAATTTCATAGCAGGAATAAAAAGTTACGTCCAGTTGAAAATTCAGAATAGTCACTATGGAAATATAGCCCTTAAAAATAGCCATTTTGCAAACGACCTCCATTTTCAATGAGACCACTTTTGTTGGATCCGAAATGTCAAATTATTACTAGATTCCAATTTTCATAATTTTGGAATCAATATGTGAGCGTGGCAAAGGAAAACGTGTTTTAACAGTTTAAGTCAATTAGGATCGACCAGAAAATGGCCATTTTTCAAACAGTCTCCAAATTTGACGAAATTAGTTTTGTTAGGACCGTTTCGTCAAAACATAGCCAGATTTATTTTTCTGGAATTTTTGGAGTCAGTATGTGACCACAGTAAATTGAAATGTACGTTTAAATTGAATATATATTGATTTATATTTTAAATTTAACGAAAACTGATTTAAACAGTCGAATTGGCTTACGAAACATATCCCATTGTGTTTAAAATAGGGGTAATTAGCTAGGGACGACAGTCGATGGGTTCAAATTAGAGGTCGAATGAAAAACTTGCCTTTTGGGAAAATAAAATAATATAGAATAATAATTATATATCCCCTTCTCTCTCCCCCCTTTTACACTTCAGTCCACGATCGAAAACAAAATTGAAAAAAAAAAGAAACCCCCGCGTTCCACCTCCTCGCGACAGTCACCACGCCCTAGCCGACGCGCCGCCACGCTGGAGCAACCCGCCTCCCTTTCTCTTTCGTCCAGCCACCTCGAGCCCCCTTTCTCCAGTGCGTCGACGCACAGACCCCCCTTCCTCCTTTCGAACAACGAAACCCCCACTCCACTGCGAAGACCCCGTCGCCCCTCCATTTCCCCCACCGCCATCCGTCATCCGCCGCTTTAGACAACACCACATCCCAAAACCGCGACCCCCACCCCTCCTTCCTCCAATCAACACACACAGTGAGTTTTATTTATTTATTTATTATTGAATTTAGTTTCAGTTTTTTTATATATGTAATAAACATGAAAAGATGAAATATAAACATGAAAATATTAGAAATGTAAACATGAAAAGATTAGATTTTGTTTATAGAAAAAGATTAGATTTCGTTTATAGAAAAAGATTAGATTTCGTTTATAGAAAAAGATTAAATTTTGTTTATAGAAAAAGATTAGATTTTGTTTATAGAAAAATATGATTTTTGTTTAAGAAAAGATTATATTTTTAACATAGAGAAAGATTATATTTTTAACATGGGAAAGATTTGATTTTTATCACTGAAAAGATTTGATTTTTAATCATATAAAGATTTGATCTTTAATAATATAAAAATATGATTTGTATATGTGAAGTAGTGAAATAAAAATTAGATTTTTTATATAGGAAGTAGCGAGTTAAAAAAATGATTTTTATGTTATATGTAGCGGTATAAAAATCTGATTTTTATAATGTATGTAGCGATATAAAAACTTGATTTTTATATATGTATGGTGTTAAAAATGTGATCTTTATAATGTAAACATCATTATCAAAATGTGATTTTTAAATATATGAAGCGTTGAAATAAAATGCGATTTTTAAATATATAAACATCATATTAAAAATGTGATTTTTACTATGAACAACGTGAAAAACGGATTGTGATGGAATTAAGTGGAAGTAGAACGAAATCCAAACCATCGTCCGCTAAAGAATGACGGAGTGGATCCCAAGGGTGAGAACTCTCTCACTGAATTCTTTGTACAGTTATTTATTTTCTAACTAAATATATGAATTGCTCCCCGTCGTCCACAGACCATGGACGACTTGTTTGGTTGTATGTTTGGATTGATTTGTTTGTGTGAATTTGGTTTGTGATGTGGAATGGAAAATGAAAATATTCATGTGTTGAATAAAATAAAATATTCATGTGCTGAATAAAATATTCATGTGTTGAATAAAATAAATATCCATTTACAAGTCGGACGATTTTTTTATGTACACCCAGTTGACTGATATGGATTGGGACAATAAATTTTACACATCGCCCAACTGCACAAATAAAATATATGTGTTTGTTGATTGAAACCCCACACGGGTGTTGGGATGATATTTGACGTACACTAATCCCAATTGTTTAGTGGTATGTCAATCGATTGGTTGATAGGCTGTATAAGCGTTAATTATTTATATTTAATGCTTATACAGTTGTAAATTACACTCTAGGTGATGGTTGATTGTTTATCATGGTTGTTATATACATGTGTTGTATGAAATCCATATAAATAAAATTATATGGTAATTGACTGTGTCTGATTCCAGTTCAGAAAGAATGAATATTTTAAAATAACGAATATTTTAAAATAACGAATATTTTAAAATAATGAATATTTTAAAATAATATTCAGTAAAGGATCAAAATCTGATTTTGATGTTCGATTTGGGATGGACACGAATATATTTAAATATATAAAGCCGTGTTGATTAGATTAACGCCACTTTGACGTGAACAATATTATATCGATTTTATTCATTTTTATAATGAATGTCGAAATGAAAGTGATTTCAAAATCTAATGTTTTGAAAATATTATCATTTATATATTAATGATATGGAATATTCAATTTTGATTTGAAATTGAATATGAAGTTGAAATCGTTTTGAAAACGAAGTTAAAACGATTTATAAAATACGTTTTAAATGGAAATCGACGAAATATATATAATATATATTATATATATATAGTAGCCTGAATAGAACGCTTCGCGCTGCAGTAGTTCGCGAATTTTGACCATTGGACATTACGGGAGATCCGACCATCGGATTCTCCTAAACCGGAACTGTTGGGTTCGTATCGAAAAGAGCTTTCTAACGAATACAAGAAATTAAAAATATAACGGCTGGATTTGGAATTATGTTCAAATCAAATTTGGAAAAGGTCGCTGTAAGTACAGTTCGATGGCCGTTTATGGGAATCGACTGTACGGGCCTTGATAAAATTATTAAAAATAGCAATAATTTGTGTAAAATCATAATTAATGATTTGGAAAGAATTGGGATGAAAAATTCCATATTTGAAAGGATAAGAATATATTTTATTGAAATGAACTAGTTATAAACTAGAATTATAATCCAATTATTTTTAAATAAATAAATTGGATTTGAAATGGTTTTAAAAAGAACTAGGATTTCCAATGTATGAATTGGAATGGATTTAAATCGAAATTATCTTCGGAATATTTCGATATTGGATTGCGTGATTATACGGACATTGTGGAGGAATTTGGAAGATATATATGTATTGTTATTCCCAATATGATATTTGTTGGTTTCAGAATTTGATATTGAATATAAGCCGATATATTTTCTATTCAGTGCCTTGTATTTAATACCAAATTGGATTTTGGGTTTGTTGTGAACGGTGTCTTCTTTAACACTGTTCTTAAACCCAGTTGAGAAAAGATATAAATCTTTTTATTAAGATTTAATAAAGTTTACCAATTAAATAACATTTAATTGGAATTAAATTGAAATTGGTTTTTGGGTTTATCGTCGATGGTGTTTTAAATAACACTTGTTCTTTAACCCGATTAACAATGGAAATCGTGAATGGTATCTTTAGTAATACTATTCTTAAACTCAATGGAGTTAAGAAAATTAGAAACTAACTGGAGATTAGCTAAGTTGAATTGTTTCCTGGGTATTGATCTGATGTTGGTTTCGGCCTTCGGGATTAATACTTAGGGAATTGTTCTCTTACTAATTTACAGTTAGAGACTGATGGGATAGGTTCTTCAGTAACATTGTTCTTAAACCCCATGTGAAAAGAATAAATCTTTTAATTAAGATTTAAAGAAGAATTACCAATTAACTGACATTTCATTGGAATTGGAATGGAATGTGAATTGGGTTTATTGTGAACTGAGTTTTTAACGACATTCGTTCTTTAACCCGATAAACAGAGAAATGTGATTTGGACTTTATAAATCTTTTTATTAAGATTTAATGGAAATTTTCTAAAGTAAAGTTTTCCAATTTAATATATTGGGATGGAATGAAATTCGATTTGGTAATAATCGAAGTGAACTTCCGTGGAGGAAGACTGTTACTATACATGGAATTTAAAAGTCTTTGCCATTATTCCATTTATATTATTAGTCGGATACGGAAATTTATATCGATTATATATATTGATCTGTTTTCCATGAAGATTCCATAATTAATGGAATGTGGTTTGGGTTTATCGTGAACTGTGTTTTAAATGACATTAGTTCTTTAACCCAGTTAAAGATAAGATTAATTTCTTAACTTTGAATAATCATTAGGTAATGATTTTTGAGATTAAAACTGAATTGGAGTTTTAATGAATCTTTAATTAGATTGAAAAAGAGAATGTGACAATTTAAATTATCAAATACGGGAAATGATCGATAATGGAGTAGCACCAGTTTTACTCCAAGCAATAGTTAAATCTTTAATTAGATTTGAATGTGAAATGGTAATTAACTTTACTGATAACACCATGGTGTTAGATATGAAGTATTACCAGTTTTGCTTCATGGGATGAATAGGTTGGGATTGGGAAATAAAACAAACGATTACTTCGGTAAGGTTCGCTAATCCCGACTATTTTGGATAAACCATAATTTGGTTTGAATTGTTATCCAAAGGAAGATAAAGAATAAATTTAAAGAATTTATCTTTGATAAAATTAATGGGAACCTTTCCCAAAGGATATGAATATTTAAATAAAAGAATATTCAGAATTGGAATGAGGCGTATGTTGTATTTTTGTAGCACATGTTTATAATTTACGCGAGTTATTCAGAAAGACCAAGTTTATCTCATTCTGAATAACTGATCCGACGATATGTCGACGATGAAGACGGTGGTTGAAGACCGGAGGTCTTCACATCGTTTGGATGATTACTGATGCATTGATTGGGCTGTACACCCAAGACGAGGTAATAAGCGGTGATCGTCCAGGTGTACATGGAGATCGACCGGATAAGCGAGGATCTCTCTCCTGTATTGGTCATATGGGACGAGGATTAAGATGCCTCCGGTTTCGTTCAGACCTAGAATGAACTTGTAAATGGATGTGTGTCTGACATCAGATTTCATTTTGTGTGATTGATAGACATCGGTTGCATAGCGTGAATTGCCTGTGTGGTATGCTGAGATGTAAATGATCAAGGCTTCTGTTGAAAAGCATAGCCTTGTGGTTGATGATCAAAGCACGACTTTAATATAGCATAACTTTGTGCATAGCATTAATTCGCGAGCCTCACACCCTAGTATGAACCAGAACGGGAGAGGACCTCAGGGAGGACATGTGTTTCCTTCTAGCTAGGAGTGTTGTCTAGGTTTTGCACGCCCAGATGTTTTACTTACGTGGATGATGGATAGCGAGGCGCCTCGGATATATCGGCACTGCGGGGCCAATGGATGGTATGGTCTTTATACAGACCAGATTGACGCCCCATAGGGCGGGGAAACGTAGTGTTTAGGCATTTTAATCTACATCGAATGGACCAGCCCTGACGATCCAAGGGCCCACCTGAGTCTGGGTCCTGAGACACGGGCTAGAGCGTCTCGAAGCGGTTAGGACGATCCCTTGCCTTGGTTCACAGATGGAAATCCAACTTCCAATACGTGACATTTCGGTTTTGATTGTAGAGCCTAGTATGGCGACATAGTGGGATGGGGCACTATGCTGTCTATGATTGATACATTTATATTTGAAGTTGTTTTCATACGCTTTACACTGTAATAGTATCAAAATGATTTTTTTTAAACGTACCAAGCATGTTTGGTTATTATAAGGTAAAACTCTATCCTCCGGCTTGTGTTGCATTGTGTGATGGGACCTGAGTCTTATAATAGCTTCATTTTTTTCCAAAAACCATTGCACTGTTTGTTTTATGCACTGGTATTCTTGGGAGGAAACCCGTTCCGTGTTATACGGCATGGTCCTTTGATTTACTTTATTTTTAAAGTAAAGATTTAATAACTGTTTTAGTTCTCACACCAGTCACATGACTAACTTGGAGTTTATTGTTTTAACCTAAACTCTGGGTGCCCCTATTTTCCACACGGGAAGCTAATAGTTTTGGTTTTGTAGATTTATATTCACAAGATCCTGGTTTACAGTTGGAATGATATTCGGAAAGCTCTATATCCGTATATCGCTTTCAGTTGTGTTTTGTATAATTTTCCGCTACATCGTAAATTGTGAACCTCTGATATTTATCAAATGTATATTATTTGTTCATAATCTGTGTATCCTTGTACTCTGATGTAATTGTTGTAATAAGAAATGAAATGTTCTTTTGTTCGTGTTCTGATTTATCGTGTTCTCAAAGCAATCCGGGCTTTCCTTCATGGGGAAGGTCGGGTCGTTATATTTGGTATCAGAGTTTTGGTTTACAGAGCTCGAGAACAAGACACATTAGAACCGAACAATGGAATTCATCAGAGATTGGATCAGTAATATCCAATGAGAATGACTCGTTAGAGATGGGATCAGTAGTATCCTAGAATGAGTTGAAAGAGTTTTATTTTTATAATGAAATTGAAAACAAACTTTGTTTTGAAAATTAAAGCTTATTATACGTATTTAATTATTTATTTATATTGAATTTGGACAATCAAGTATATAGAGATTTTAATATATGTCTGATCCACGTGTATTTGAAGCCTCGAATATACTAGATAGATATAGATTCACACTCTAGTCGCCCGGGGATAATGCTGATGATGATGCATCATCATCAGCATTCATGCTCGAGTTTCAAAAGTCGGATATCTATATATTTCCAATTGACTGGTGTGAGAACCAAAACTGGATAGGGCTTATTGTTGTGATTTGGCATCAAAAATGGATTTTTAGTATAAATATATACATATATATAAAACAATTTATGAATTTGAAACATTTATTCACTAATTGATGGATGGTTGTGTTGTATCATTATTTGTTATCTAATAAAACCATTATGTGAAAGAATGGTACATATAACCAAATTGTATCAAATATTGAAATGAATTGGAATTTGTTTGAAAATGCATACATGAACATGTATATACATTGAACATGTTATAGCAAGGAGGCTAAAGAAGAGGAATAAAATTGTATGCCTAACAAATATGTGCATGTTTACTACTTTATTGGGTTTAGATGATTTTATGAGCCGATTGGCTAGCCGCTTGGCTTTTTCTTTTTGAGATGAGAGGGCCTATGTGGCGGTTTAAGGATTTTCCCGGTGCTCCCCGTACAAAGGAGGTTATGGCAAATTTTTTCGAAAATTTAGGGTGTTAGCTAGATTTTTGAAAAATTGGAAAATTCTTAAAAACTGAAAAGTTGAGGAATGAAAGCCAAACTAAAAGTTGAGTTGATTAGTAAAACAACTTTCAGCTCCGTTCCTTTTCGAGGACGAAAAGATTTTAAGTGGGGGAGATTGTAACAACCCGGAAAATCGGAACCAAGTTAAAAAAAATTATTTTGGCAATTTTAATGAATTTTGAATATTTAAAATGAATTATTTTAAATAATAACGACAAGAAATCTATTTTGAATAGAATTAGAATGTATATATTTATTTTAATTGAAGTTAAAATATAAATATTTATTTTAATTATAAAAGGAATTGGAAATGGCGCGGTAGTTTGAAAATTCGATTTCAAATTTCAAATGACTGTACAGGATTCAAAATAAACCGAATTTTATTGAAATCAAAAATATTGGAATCTGTTTGAAAATATTTTTCCAACGCATCTGAAAAATCCAAATTTCATAGCGGGAATAAAAAGTTATGTCCAGTTGCAAATTCAGAATAGTCGCTATGGAAATATAGCCCTTAAAAATAGTCATTTTGTAAACGACCTCCTTTTTCGATGAGACCACTTTTGTTGGATCCAAAATGTCAAATTATTTCTAGATTCCAATATTCATAATTTTTTGAATCAATATGTGAGCGTGGCAAAGGAAAACGTGTTTTAACCGTTTCAGTCAATTTGGATTGACCAGAAAATGACCATTTTTCAAACGGTCTCCAAATTTGACTAAATTAGTTTTGTTAGGACCGTATCGTCAAAACATAGCCAGATTTAATTTTCTGGGATTTTTAGAGTCAGTATGTGACCACAGTAAATTGAAATGTACGTTTAAATTGAATATATATTGATTTATATTTTAAATTTAAAGAAACCTGATTCAAACAGTCGAATTGGCTTACGAAACATATCCCATTGTGTTCAAAATAGGGGAAATTAGCTGAGGACAACAGTCGGTGGGTTCAAATTAGAGGCCGAATGAAAAACTTACCTTTTTGGGGAAATAAAATAATAATTATATATCCCTTTCTCTCTCTCCCCCCTTTTACACTTCAGTCCACGATCGAAAACAAAATAGAAAAAAGAAGAAGAAACATACGCATTCCTCCTTCTTGCGACAGCCATCGCGCCCTAGCCGACGTGCCGCCACGCCGGAGCTACCCGCCTCCCTCTCTCCTCCATCCAGCCAGCTCGAGCCCCCTTTCTCCAGTGCGTCGATGCGCAGACCCCCCTTTCCTCCTTTCGAACGACGAAACCCCCCTCCACTGCAAAGACCCCATCGCCCCTCCAATTCCCCCCCACCATCCGTCGTCCGCCGCTTCAGACAACACCACACCCCATAACTGCGACCCCTACCCCTCCTTCCTCCAGTCAACACACACAGTGAGTTTTTTTATTTATTTATTATTGAATTTAATTTCATTTTTTTATATATGTAATAAACATGAAAAGATTAGAAATATAAACATGAAAATATTAGAAATGTAAAAATGAAAATATTAGATTTTGTTTATAGAAAAAAATAGATTTTGTTTATAAAAAATATGATTTTTGTTTAAGAAAAGATTATATTTTTAACATAGAGAAAGATTATATTTTTAACCTGGGAAAGATTTGATTTTTATCATTGAAAAGATTTGATTTTTAATTATATAAAGATTTAATCTTTAATAATATAAAAATATGATTTGTATATGTGAAGTAGCGAAATAAAAATTAGATTTTTATATAGGAAGTAGCGAGTTAAAAATATGATTTTTACGTTATATGTAGCGGTATAAAAATCTGATTTTTATAACGTATGTAGCGATATAAAAACTTGATTTTTATATATGTATTGTGTTAAAAATGTGATCTTTATAATGTAAACATCGTTATCAAAATGTGATTTTTAAATATATGAAGCATTGAAATAAAAATGCGATTTTTAAATATATAAACATCATATTAAAAATGAGATTTTTACTATGAACAGCGTGAAAACAGATTGCGATGGAATTGAGTGGAAGCGGAACCAAATCCAAACCATCGTCCGCTAAAGAATGACGGAGTGGAACCCCAAGTTGAGAACTCTCTCACTGAATTCTTTGTACAGTTGTTTATTTTATAACTGAATATATGAATTGCTCCCCGTCGTCCATAGACCATGGACGACTTGTTTGGTTGTGTGTTTGGATTGATTTATTTGTGTGAATTTGGTTCGTGATGTGGAATGGAAAATGAAAATATTCATGTGTTGAATAAAATAAAATATTCATGTGTTGAATAAAATAAATATCCATTTACAAGTCAGACGATTTGTTTATGTACACCCATTTGACTGATATGGATTGGGATGATAAATTTTACACATCGCCCAACTGCACAAATAAAATATATGTGTTTGTTGATTGAAACCCCACACGGGTGTTGAGATGATATTTGACGTACACTAATCCCAATTGTTTAGTGGTATGTCAATCGATTGGTTGATAGGCTATATAAGCGTTAATTAATTATATTTAATGCTTATACAGTTGTAAATTACATTCTGGGTGATGGTTGATTGTTTATCATAGTTGTTATATATATGTGTTGTATGAAATCCATATAAATAAAATTATATGATAATTGACTGTGTCTGATTCCAGTTTAGAAAGAATGAATATTTTAAAATAACGAATATTTTAAAATAATGAATATTTTAAAATAATATACAGTAAAGGATCAAAATCTGATTTTGATGTCCGATTTGGGATGGACATGAATATATTTAAATATATAAAGTCGTGTTGATTAGATTAACACCATTTTGACGTGAACAATATTTATATCAATTTTATTCATTTTTATAATGAATTTCGAAATGAAAGTGATTTTAAAATCTAATGTTTTGAAAATGTTATCATTAATATATTGATGATATGGAATATTCAATTTTGATTTGAAACTGAATATGAAGTTGAAATCATTTTGAAAACAAAGTTAAAACAATTTATAAAATACGTTTTAAATGGAAATCGACGAAATATATATAATATATATAATTATATATATAATGGCCTGAATAGAACGCGCCGCGCCGTGGTAGTTCGCGACTTTCGACCATTGACTTCGAATGGATATTACGGGAGATCCGACCGCCGGTTTCTCCTAAAACCGGAACCGTTAGGTTCGTATCGAAAAGAGCTTTCTAACGAATCTAAGAAATTAGAAATCTAACAATTGAATTTGGAATTATGTCCAAATCAAATTTGGAAAAGGTCGTTGTAAGTACAGTTCGATGGCCGTTTATGGAAATCAACTGTACGGGCCTTGATAAAATTATTAAAAGTATCAATAATTTGTGTAAAATCATAATAAATGATTTGGAAAGAATTGGGATGAAAAATTCCACATTTGAAAGGATAAAATATATATTTTATCAAAATGAACTAGTTATTAACTAGAATTATAATCCAATTATTTTTAAATAAATAAATTGGATTTGAAATGGTTTTAAAAATAACCAGAATATCCAATATATGAATTGGAATGGATTTGAATCGAAATTATCTTCGGAATATTTCGATATTGGATTCCGTGATTATACGGACATTGTGGAGGAATTTGGAAGATATATATGTATCGTTATTCCCAATATGATATTTGTTGGTTCCAGAATTTGATATTGAATATAAGCCGATATATTTTCTACTCAGAGCCTTGTATTTACTATCAAATTGGATTTTGGGTTTGTCATGAACGGTGTCTTCATTTACACTGTTCTTAAACCCAGTTGAGAAAAGATATAAATCTTTTTATTAAGATTTAATGAAGTTTACCAATTTTAATTGGAATTAAATTGAAATTGGTTTTTGGGTTTATTGTGGATGGTGTTTTAAATAACACTTGTTCTTTATCCCGATTAACAATGGAATGAGATTTTGGGTTTGTCGTGAATGGTATCCTTAATAATACTATTCTTAAACCCAATGGAGTTAAGAAAATTAGAAACTAACTGAAGATTAGCTAAGTTGAATGGTTTCCTGGGTATTGATCTGATATTGGTTTCGTCCTTCGGGATTAATACTTAGGGAATTGTTCTCTTACTAATTTACGGTTAGAGCCTGATGGGATGGGGTCTTCAGTAACATTGTTCTTAAGCCCCGTGTGAAAAGAATAAATCTTTTCATTAAAATTTAAAGAAAAATTACCAATTAACTAACCTTTTAATTGGAATTGGAATGGAATGTGAATTGGGTTTATTATGAACTGTGTTTTTATTGACATTCGTTCTTTAACCCGATAAACAGAGAAATGTGATTTGGATTTTATAAATCTTTTTATTAAGATTGAATGGAAATTTTCCGAAGTAAAGTTTTCCAATTTAATATATTGGAATGGAATGGTATTCGATTTGGTAATAATCGAAGTGAACCTCCGTGGAGGAAGACTGTTACTATATATGGAATTCAAAAGGCTTTGCCGTTATTCCATTTATATTATTAGTCGGATACGGAAATTTATATCGATTATATATATTGATCTGTTTTCCCTGAAGATTCCATAATTAATGGAATGTGATTTGGGTTTATCGAGAACTGTGTTTTAAATGACATTAGTTCTTTAACCCATTTAAAGATAAGATTAATTTCTTAACTTTGAATAACCATTAGGTAATGATTTTTGAGATTAAAACTGAATTGGTGTTTTAATGAGTCTTTAATTAGATTGAAAAAGAGAATGTGATAATTTAAATTATCAAATTTGGGAAATGATCGAGAATGGAGTAGAACCAGTTTTACTCCAAGCGATAGTTAAATCTTTAATTAGATTTGAATGTGAAATGGTAATTAACTTTACCGATAACACCGTGGTGTTAGATATGAAGTATTACCAGTTTTGCTTCATGGGATGAATAGGTTATAATTGGGAAATATAACAAATGATTACTTCGGTAAGGTTCGCTAATCCCGACTAGTTTGGATAAACCATAATTTGGTTTGAATTGATATCCAAAGGAAGATTAAAGAATAAATTTAAAGAATTTATCATTGATAAAATTAATGGGAACCTTTTCCAAAGGATATGAATATTTAAATAAAAGAATATTCAGAATTGGAATGAGAAGTATGTTGTGTTTTTGTAGCACTTGTTTATAATATACGCGAGTTATTCAGAAAGATTGGGTTTATCTCATTTTGAATAACTGATCCGACGATATGTCGACGATGAAGACGGTGGTTGAAGACCGGAGGTCTTCACATCGTTTGGATAATTACTGATTCCTTGATTGGGCTATACACCCAAGACGAGGTAATAAGTGGTGATCGTCTAGGCGTACTTGGAGATCGACCGGATATGCGAGGACCTCTCTCCTGTATTGGACAAATGGGATGAGGAATAAGGTACCTCTGGTTTCGTTCAGACCCAGAACGAACTTGTAAATGGATGTATGTCTGACATCGTATTTCATTCTGTGTGATTGATAGACATCGGTTGCATAGCGTGAATTGCCTGTGTGGCATGCTGAGATGCAAATGATCAAGGCTTCTGTTGAAAAGAAGAGTCTTGTGGTTGATGATCAAAGCACGGTTTTAATATAGCATAGCTTTGTGTATAGCGTTAATTCGCAAGCCTCACACCCTGGTGTGAACCAGAAACGGGAGAGGACCTCAGGGAGGACATGTGCTTCCTTCCATCTAGGAGTGTTGTCTGGGTTTTCACGCTCAGATGTTTTACTTATGTGGATGATGCATAGCGAGGCGCCTCGGATATATCGGCACTGCGGGGCCGATGGATGGTATGGTCTTTATACAAAGTAGATTGATGCCCCATAGGGCGGGGAAACGTAGTATTCAGGCATTTTAATCCACATCGAGTGGATCGGCCCTGACGATCCAAGGGTTCACCTGAGTCTGGGTCCTGAGACACGGGCTAGAGCGTCTCGAAGTAGTAAGGACGATCCCTTGCCTTGATTCACAGATGAAAATCCAACTTCCAATACGTGACATTTCAGTTTTGATTGTAGAGCCTAGTATGGCGACATAATGGGATGAGGCACTATGCCGTTTATGATTGATACATTTATATTTGTGGTTGTTTTCATACACTTTACACTATAATAGTATCAAAATGATTTGTTTTAAATGTACCAAGCATGTTTGGCTATTATATGGTAAAACTCTATCCTCCGGTTTCCGTTGCATTGTGTGATGGAACCTGAGTCTTATAATAGCTTCATTTTTTTTTCAAAATGCATTGCGTTGTTTGTTTTATGCACTGGTATTCTTGGGAGGAAACCCGTTCCGTGTTATACGGCATGGTCCCTTGATTTACTTTATTTTTAAAGTAAAGATTTAATAACTGTTTTAGTTCTCACACCAGTCACATGACTGACCTGGAGTTTATTGTTTTAACCTAAACTCTGGGTTCCCCTATTTTCCGCAGGGGAAGCTAGTAATTTTGGTTTTGCAGATTGATATTCACAGGATCCTGGTTTATAGCTGGAATGATATTCGGAAAGCTCTGTATCTGTATATCCCTTTCAGTTGTGTTTTGTATTATTTTCCGCTGCATCGTAAATTGTAAATCTCTGATATTTATCAAATGTATATTATTTGTTCATACTCTGTATATTCTTGTACTCTTATGTTATTTTTGTAATAAGAAATGAAATGTTCTTCTGTTCATGTCCTGATTTGTCGTGTTCTCAAAGCAATCCGAGCTTTCCTTCACGGGGAAGTTTCGGTCGTTATAATATTTCTTATAATCTTACCTTGCTTCTCTTGTTCTCTATTCATCCTTATTTGAAGAAGTTGAATTTCAGTCAACATTTGCAGTGTATCCTTCATAGATACTTCTAGTTTCATGACTCTTGCAAGCGTAGTACGTTGAAATGGACCAAGGAAAGATCTGGGGAAGGAAATGGTGTTGTTTTGGTTTGAATGATTAGAGGAGACCATTGTTTATTATATTTCAGAGTTTATAGAAGAAATGATGAGAAGAAGAAAGAATTTCGAAATAACGAGTTTAAATATAGAATGTAATTACTTTTTGGTGGGAATTAACTTTAAAAATATAGCAGTTGTATGTCGGGATGTATAAACATGTATGCAGACATACATGCATTTTTTATTTTTCTGATTTTTTATATATTTTTATATTCTAATTATATATATTCAATTACTCTATTCCACTTAAAGAATAAATGCCTAATTCTCTTCTAAATTTAGTAAATGTTGCTCCATTTAAAGGTTTGGTTAAAATATCGGCTATTTGTTTTTTTTTCTATGAAATATTGTGAAATTTTCTCTTTACTTACGTTGTCTCTAAGGAAATGATGTCTTATATCAATATGTTTAGTTCTTGAATGATGCGTTGGATTTTTAGATATATTTATGGCGCTTGTATTATCATAATATATTGGTGATTTATTTATATTTAATCCAAAATCTTTTATAGTTTGTTGCATATATATTACTTATGAACAAGCCAAAGCAGCATATATATATTCTGCTTTGGTTATTAACAAAAATACTGTATTTTGCTTTTTACTAAACCAGGAGACTAGAGAATGACCTAAGAAGTGTCATGTTCCACTAGTGCTTTTACGATCTGATTTACATCCCGCGTAGTCAACGTCACGGTAGGAGATTAAATCAAATGAATCATTTTTAGGGTATCCAAAATCTAATGTATGTTTTACATATCGTAGAATACGTTTTACGTCTTTTAAGTGAGTTTCTTTAGGTTGAGATTGATATATTGCACAGAGACATACACTATGCAGTATATCTGGTCTACTAGCGGTTATATACAATAACGATCCTATTGTTCCTCTATATAATCTTTGGTTGACATTTTTTGATGTATCATCTTTACTTAGAGCTATATTAGTTGCCATAGGTGTAAGTCTTCCATTATTTGTTGTTAAATTATATTTATTAATTAAATATCTAGCATATTTTTTTTTGATTAATAAATATTGCATTCTTTAGTTGTCTTATTTGTAAGCCTAAGGAAAATGTAAGTTCACCCATGTGACTCATCTCAAATTCTCGTGTCATAGTATCTAAGAATTGTGTATTCATTTGATTGTTTGTTGATCCAAAAATTATATTGTCAACATAAGTTTGTACTAATTGAATATCGTTTTCATTTCTTTTAATGAAAAGTGTATTATCTACTTTACAAATTTGGAAGTTGGATCGTAATAAATGCATTCTTCATCTATCATACCAGGCTCTAGGAGCTTGTTTTAACCCGTATAATGCTTTCTTTAATTTATATACGTGGTTCGAAAATTTTTCCTCTTCAAAAAGAGGCGGTTGCTCTAATATACGTGTTCTTTAACATATCCATTTAAAAAGGCACTTTTAACATCCATTTGAAATAATTTGAAGTTATTATGATTTGTGAAGGCTAGTAAAATTCTAATTGCTTCTATTCTTGCTATAGGAGCGAATGGTCATCATAATTTATTCCTTCCTCTCGGCTATATCCTTGTGCAACTAATCGAGCTTTATTTCTTACGACCTTACCAAGTTCATTCATTTTATTTTTATAAACCTATTTTAGTTCCAGTTACAGTCTTATCCTTTGGTCTAGTAACAAGTTCCCATATATCATTCCTAGTAAACTGATTAATTCCTCTTGCATAGCAAGGATCCATGACTCATTGGATGATGCTTCCTTTGGATTTGTAGGTTCAATAGTTGAAATAGAAGCTGAATTACTCATATTATTTAATTGGTTTCTAGTCCTAACAACAGATTCAATATCTCCTAAGATATTTTCTATAGGGTGATCTCTTAGAAGTCTAATTCTTTTATTTGATTGATTAATTTCATTATTTATTTCATCAATCTCATTTTCACTTTCATCTTCGTTATATTGTGATGTATTTTTATAATTTTCGTCAAAAGATACATTTAAAGTTTCTTCTGTGGTATTAGTTCTTAAATTAAAAACATTATATGCTTTACTTCTCTCTGAATATCCAATAAATATTCCTTTATTAGATTTAGAATCGAATTTGTCTAAATTTTCTTTGGTAATAAGAATAAAACATTTACTACCAAATATTTTAAAGTATGATCCTTTTGGTTTCTTATTATATAAAAGTTCATATGGTGTTTTGTGAGTTAAGGATTTTATTAAAATTCGATTTAATATATAACAAGCTATTGCAACTACCTCAGCCCAAAAATTTCTTGGTAAGTTACTATCAGATAACAAGGTTGTAGCACGTTCTTGAATTGATCTATTCTTACGATTAACTACTCCATTTTGTTGGGAGGTTTTGTGAAAAGAAAAATTATGGGTTATCCTCTTTTTGTTACAAAATTTTCATTTTCGAACTCTCTACCATGATCACTATGTATCGTTTTAATTTTTAAAGATAATAAATTTTGAATTCATTTAGCAAAGGTTTTAAATTGATCAAAAGCCTCACTTTTATTTTTAAGAAAAAGAGTTCAAGTGAATCTAGAAAAATCGTCTATTATATAAACATATCTATTATGATTTTTCGATTGAGTTTGGGATGGACCGGATAGATCCATGCAAATTAATTCTAATGGTTTTGAAGTTGTAATTTCTTCTTTTAATTAAATAAACTTCTTTTCAATTTTCCGACTTAACAAGCATTACATAAATTATTTACTTTAAACTTCATTTTAGATAAACCTCTAACTGAATCTAATTTTGAAATTCTAGAAATATGTTTGAAATTTATATAACCGAATGTCTTATGACAAATCCAAGGGTCACTTGTATTGGCCATAAGACATAAATTTTCATTAGAAATCTTCATACTCACTATATAGATATTTTTCTTTCTATCTCCTTCGAATATTATTTTTGAATTTTTATCTTCTATCATTTATCTTTTTCATAATTGATTTTATAGCCTTTATCACATAGTTGACTTATACTTAGTAAGTTATGTTTTAAATTCCTAACTAATAAAACATAAAAAATAATAGGAGTTTCAGAATTACCGACATTGCCAATGCTAACAACATATCCTTTAGAATTATTACCGAAATTGACCATTCCTCCATGTCTTCATATGCTAGATTGTTCGGTAATTCTGGATTTCCCGTCGTATGTCTTGAACAACCACTATCCAATATACATTTGTCCTTTTTGATTTCCACCATTTTACCATCAAGATTTGAATTTTCAACAGCCATGTAACACACCTTTTCTCTAGTAGAACAACAATTCAGTAGATAACTTGATTTTTCAGTAAAATATAATGTAGATTTATCTAATACTGATGCAATGCATGAATTAAACTAGTGTTATAGCTCATTTCAAAATTTGTCATTTAATATTTCCAAAATTCAGATGATGAAATTTTGATAACCTATGCTCTTATACCAGTTGTTAGGGATGAAAATCAAAGATCTTAAGGCAAAACTAACACTAGAGGGGGGATGAATAGTGTTTTTAAACAACTTATAGAAATCTTAAATAATTAACAATTACTCAAACAACTACATGAATCACAGAATGAATATCACAACAGAAACAACCATAGATGCAAATATAAACAAAAATAAAATGCAGAAAAGGAAGGAACAAACTGGATTTTATACTGATTTGGATTACTCCTATGTCTAATCTCATGCAACGCTAAATTTCAGGTGAGTTTTATTAATATCAGTATTCAATTACAACTCATTGATTTCAAGGCTACAAGGTTAACAGTGATTCAACACTCCCGATTTCACGGCTACAACGTTAACACCTCTCTTTTTCTTGATTTACGGACTATAAGGAACACACCCTTTCCTTTTCGATTACAGTTTCCCTAGAACTCTTGAATAGTACTTCCAAACAGAGATTATTTGATAGAGAATGAGAATAGAAGAAGAATGATATAATTTGTATTGAAATCGGCAGTATAAGTGTAGAAACTTAGAAAATTAAGAAGAATAATGGTGGTTTGATAAAGGAGGAAGAAGGAGATGATATCTTATGAAAAAATTCGAAATCATACCCTTTATATAGTGTTCCAAGGGACATAACCATTCCTGGAATGTTTTAAGTCAATACTGGCACATATCCTTATTTTCAAACTTAATCAGGCTCACATCCCTCCCAACTTTTCCATGCAAACCCGCCCCCCGTTTTGAAAACTTCTGCCTTCTACGTGTTTTCTTCAAAAAAAAGGCGCTGCAAAATAAAAAAATTATAAATCCTGGAAATATTCTCGGAAGTCCACGGAAATTAAAAAAAAAAGTTGCATACATGTATGCAACTTTTACCAATAACTGCATACATGTATGCAACTATCTGAATGCACATGCAGTAAAATGTGCACGGCTACTGGATAATTGCATACAAGTATGAAATTATTCAGACATAACTGCATATTTGTATGCATGAAAGTTTTGCAGAATTAAGGCATGGAAATATTTGCATACTTGTATGCTGTTTTTTATGTACAACTGTATACTTGTATGCAGATATACGCTGGTTCTTGTTTTCCATGAAGAAATTGAATTGTTGTGTAAAAAAAATGCTTGTATTTCATGAAACCGCATACATGCATGTATGCATGTATGCTGTTGTTTGACGCATAATTGAAATAGATGCATACACATATGCAACTATTTTTAAATATATGCATCTTTCGATCCATTTTCGCTGTTTTTTTTACGTGTTTTTCTATTGTTTTCCCCCTTGATTTTTTTTCGATTAATAATTTTATTTAATTATGAGTTTACATGATTTTTTTATTGAGTTTTCGAAAAATAGGGATGTAATTTACAATAAATTTATGAACGGACCTGAGCCTAGTTTTGAAACTTAATAGGGACCTGTGCCAAACAGACCTATGTTTTAAATATAAAAGGACACATCTTTTTAAATTTAAAATTTATGACAGTTATATATCGACATGTACATTTGTGTATATCGACATATACATATATATATATATGTAAATTTGAATGTTAAATCATTTTTCAAGTATTTAAACCATTATATATATTCTGGAAATTCCTGAAATAAAACTAGTAGTTTAAAATATTCTTTCTCAGGTATAAAAACATATTTAAACATATGAGTTAAAAACTATATATATGAATGATATAAAACTATATAATATAATTATAAACATATATATAATATAATTATAAACATATGTATAATATAATTATATATAAAAACTATATAAGAAACTTATATATATTTGAAATCATAAGTAAAAAAATCATTAGATGATTTTGAAAATATTTTTGAAAGGAGTTTGAAATAATTTGAAACCAATTTAAAAGAATAATTTGAAAATAGGATTTGAGAGTGCTAATCGGAGTTTTTACATACTAACTAGAATCTATTACTCTGATAATCTTGAATTCTTCAAATCTTAATATCTTGATACTCATGAGTCTTGAATCTCCTTTGAAATCATGAATCTCTTAAACTGTACAGTCTTCGATATTTATTTCCTGCATATACATATTCTGGATAAAGGTGTTAGTATATATATATTTTATAATCATAATGATTGAAACAAGGTTGTTGTCATCAAAACATCATCAATATTCCATTCTCCAACATCTACAACAACCCGGAGGCTATCCAAGCATACAATGACTATGTTACGAATATAAAAGTCAAACGGGAACATTCAACGTCTTTGAAGATTTTGCATCCTATGATCTTCCTACTCTTTTTCATCAAAATGAAGTTTAAGTTTGATTGATTCCCGGGATAACGATGAAGTATATTATCCAAATCTTGTCAAAATGTTTTATGCGTATTTGAATCCTGTTTTTTTTAAAGGAAATGAAAATCAAGTTTGGAGTAATGTGATAGGCGCTCAAATTGTTTTGAATAGTGATGTTTTGGGAACCATTTTTAATTGCAAGAAAACGGGTTTGGATTTTTCGGATTTTGAAATTGATGGACAAGTTTTGGACAACTTTCATCATAATTTTGAAAGCGATGAACATATGGAATTCAAGAATCGCTTTTTCCTTCCAAAAGCAAGAATGGTTAACCTCCTTCTTCAACATACTCTTACTCCTCATTCCAGAAACTTTAATAACCTCACTCTCAAGGTCCAAAAAGCTCTTTTTGTCATCTTTGGCACTTGTGATATTAATTAGGACAAAGTAATTTTGAGAGAATTCAAACCAAAAGAGATGTCAACAAAAGAAAGCACTCTTTATATTGGAATTTACCTTACTCGTATCTTTAAATATTTTGGGGTGGATTCCAAAGGAGAGGAATTTGTTCCTAGAAAGATCTTTTATTCGGGAAATATATTCCTTATGCAAATTCTAATCACTTTCAAACCATATGAGATATATGTCGAAAAACAAGCTAGAATGGAACAAGAAGAAGTTCAAATGGAAATCAGCGAAGAAGAATTGTAACAACCCGTATTTTGAATAACAAGTTATAACATAAATCAAGGCAGAATTAAATGATAAAATCTGAATCAAGGGAAACGGGCTGTGCCATTGCGTTCGTCTCGGAAAAATACGCGAAATAGAGTCCGAGTTTTCGAAAATCGGTGTCCGTATGACCAAGATATGGCCCGTCAAAGTTTTCAGAAAACTTCAAGTTCAAATTTGAATTCAGAAATTCAAATTCAGCTATGCAGGGCAGGCGGGAAAAATTCCCTCCATCCCCAAGTCGACTGGGGAGTCGACTTGGGTGTCGACACACCCCAGGTTGTGTCGACTGCCCAGTCGACACCCCTGTCGACTTGGGTGGTCGGCCAGCTTGGCCTGGGTGCACATGACTTGTTCCTCAAGACATGTTTTTAGACTTGTGACGGATTTTAAAGGCCCAGATCTGATTTAGGGTTAATCCTATGGCTAAAACTAATCATAACTTCTATAAAAAGACTCTAATACCTAGCCTAAACCATCATAAATCAATCCTACAACTAGATTATGCCAAAATGTTTAATCATGGCCTCCACCCTCTTGTCATAGTCTCCATCTTCATTCATATGAGAGTTTCTAAGCTTGTTTGAGAGTTTCTAAGCTTGATTAAAGGCCAAGGTTCAATCTTTCTTCATCAAAGCAAGGATCTTTTTCTTGTTTCTCAAGGGTTTTCATTGGAGCTTATCATTTGGGAGTGTTTAGAGTTGCTAGTGGCTTCATCTCAATCTTATTTTATTTTATAAGTCTTCATAGCATTGTAAGCCCTATACTACTCTTAGATTCTAACTATGAAGTTAAATATGACATGTTGCAAGTTTGAGTTTGGGCCCATGTATGATATGTGCTTTGATTCTATCATGTTATGCATAGATTTATTCTATGCATATTTGTAAAGCTATCACCTTGACCTTATGCATAGAAAGCTATGAGCTTTGATTGGAAATGTTGCATAAAGCAACATAGAAACTCTCATAAACTTTATGTTATCTTGCATATGATGTTATATGCGAATCACTAGCTATCATCCTATGTCATTTATGATCATGTTTCACCTATTTGCTAAAGTTTGATATCATGCATGTTTTGAGGCTTATAATGTAATATGCAAGTTTATGATCTCTCATAAACCTTATGTCATCTTGCATATGATGTTATATGCGAATCACTTGCTATCATCCTATGTCATTTATGACCATGTTTCATCTATTTTGCTAAAGTTGATATCATGCATGTTTTGAGGCCTATAATGTAATATGCAAGTTTATGAACACATTTGCCTCATATGCCACCATGTTTAACTTGTGGCCCAAACCTTATTAATTATGTCATGCTTCTAAGTTTCCCCTTTGAGATCTATTTGCGTTTATGCGAACTTACATGTGATGGGGTTACGTTATGGGTAAACTAGAATGACATAAAAACATGACTTGAAAAGATGACATGAAATATGACATGTGATTATGCTTGAAACATGAACATGAACTTGGACATGACTTCTAGAAAACATGAGAATGGCCAACTTGAGGTTGGGTTGAGTTTGTAGCATAAATCTACCTGGAACCGACCGGCTTAACTAGTGGCTACAAGCAATAGGACCCAATGTGAGTAGTTGGTCATGTCGCACTTGAAACCCAAGGTTAGACTAAGTTGTGGTGTAAAGCTACCCGGACCCGCCCGGCCTAACTAGTAACCACAACAAGGTGTGATGTGAGAGGTTGGGTGCATTAAATTAATTAATGCCACATGGTAGGGTTAAGTCATGAACCACTTGAATACTTAACCAATTAAACACGATGGGTTGATGGGGTTAAGTCATGAACCTTGGGTACACTTAACCAACTTGATACTTGATTGGATATGGTTAACCACGTTTAACCCGTTAGAAACCCTAGTTACGTGGTCCTTTTCACCAGTAACCCTCTTGGTTGTATCATGATACCCTAGGGAATAGGCTAGGGTGGGGCACGATTACTGGGCTGACATGTAAGCGACCAAAACGACGGCTGAGTAGGTGCGCCGGTGTAGGTTCAGGCGGACTATGGTCGTGCACATAGTCCGGAGTTGAAAAAGCAGTCACGGGCACCAGTAGGTTTAGACTGTGCGTGCTTGATTTGTGTCCGTGGTTGGCACCCTAGGGCTTGATACACCCTAGGGTGGACCTAGCACAGTTTGACTACACTTCGTGATTGGGCCGTATGACACCGATACACGACGAGTTAGGCTTATAGGGAGTCGATCGACTAGACCGAGTAGTTGGACCTTGATTTAGGTCATCTCATGATGTTGGGCCAACTTTGGGCCAAGGGATCATTTCTTGTTTATACTTGACATGGGTTGGAATACTAGTACACTTGGTGCAAAACTTAACCTTGTATATGCGATGCCACACTTGATCTATCTTGTTAACTTTTCCCCATGCCAGTTATCATCCTACGTTTCACCTCTGTTTACATGCCAAGTTAACTTTATTAGTTTTTATACTAATAGTAGATAGGACTTACCAGTCTTTTGACTGACCCATTTTCTTTCGACTCTTTTCTTTCGTTTCCCCCCTCCCCCCCAGGTTTACAGGGTGGGAACACTAGCACCTAGCTTGGATCTTTAGCTGCTTTTCTGGATAGCTCATGTATGGTTTGGACTTGAGCTCGCTATGGCTTTATTCTACCTTGGGGATAGTTACCTTATGATTTTCTTTCCAGTTTTCAGTTTATGTTTCTAGACTTTGTTTTATGGAAAATAATGACCAAGTACTTTGATGTAACTTGACTATGGTTTGGAAATGTTAGTTTTTATCCGCTGCTTTATTTTACTCTTTTTTTACTTATACGTTCTGTCTTGTGATATCTGCATGCATGTTTACCTTGTTTAACGCCCCTCCAAAGCTAGTGTACTTGCAAGAGTGGCATTGGCGGAGGTTGGGTGTTACAAGAATCCTCCATGGAAAGCATAGAATTTCTTACTTCATCATGATCCATATCAAAAGAAGCAATTTATCAGAACCAAATCAAACTAGCCAAAAATCAAAAGAAAATCAAGAAGACTTTCAACCAAATGTCATCAAAAATGAACAATGTAAGGACCCGTAACTTCCCCGGTAAGAAAAGAGTGGATACTTCGAGAACGACACACAAAAGAATGCAGACAGAAGAACATTTCATTGTATATTACAACAATTCCATCAGAATACAAGAATATACAGAGTATAAATAAATATTACACATCCAGTAAATATCAGAGATTACGATACATTACATAGCAGCGGAAAAATAATACAATACACAACTGAAAGTTATACAAGGATACAGAGCTTTCCGAGTATCGTTCCAGCTGTAAATCAGGATCCTGTGAATATAAATCTGCAAAACCAAAACTACTAGCTGCCCGTGTCAAAATAAAGGCACCTAGAGTTTAGGTTAAAACAATAAACTCCAGGTCAGTCATGTGACTGGTGTGAGAACTAAAACAGTTATTAATCTTTATTTTAAAGTTCGGTAAATCAAGGGACCACGCCGTATAACACGGAACGGGTTTCCTCCCAAGAATACCAGTGCATAAACAAACAACGCAATGCTAAATAAAGAAAAATGAAGCTATTATAAGACCCAGGTCCCATCACACAATGCAACGCAAGCCAGAGGATAGGGTTTTTATCTTATAATAGCCAAAGAATGCTTGATACGCTAAATTTCATCTTTTGATTCTTAATCAAACTCCAACCATAAATTAGTAAGAGAACGATTCCCTAAATATTAACCCCGAAGGCCGAAACAAACATCAGACAAATACCTAGGAAACCACCCATCTTAGCTCGTTTCCAGTTAGTTTCTGATTTTATATACAATCATAAATATCAATCATAGATGACATGAGCGTCCACTGCCACTATGTCGCCATATATAGGTTTACAATCAAAACCGCACATGTCACATATTGGAAGTTGAATTTCCATCTGTGAACCGAGGCAAAAGATAGTCCTCTACCGATTTGAGACGCTCTAGTCCGCCCCTCAGGTCAGAGCTCGAGTGACCTTTGGATCGTCAGGGCCGGTCCACTGATGTGGATTAAAATGCCTGAACACTGCGTTTCCCTACCCTTTGGGGTGTCAATGAGCCAACGAATGACTCCATCGGCTTCACATAGTCACCGATATATCCGAGGCGCCTCGCAACAACAACAACCACATAAGTCAAACTCGTCAGGGCGTGTAAAACCACTGACGCCACTTCTAACTAGAAGGAAACACATGCCCTCCCTGATGTCCTCTCCCGTTTCTGGTTCACAACCGGGGTGTGAGGCTCGCGAATTCACGTTACACAAAGCTATGCCACACAGGTCGTGCTTTGATCGCCAACCACAAGACTCTGCTTTTTAACAGAAACCTTGATCATTTGCCACTTAGGCATGCCACACAGGCAATTCACTCCATGCGATGGATATCCATCAATATATAACCCCTGAGCTCGTACGTCTCAGAGAAGGGCGTTAAGAAAGAGAATAAATTCTCCGCCGCCAAACAGATATATATTTAATAGAAATCAATCACACGGACTAAAATCCGATGTCAGACACACAGTCCATCTACAAGTTCGTTCTGGGTCTGAACGAAACCGGAGGAACCTAGTACCTCGCATATCCATCGATCTCCAAGTACGTCTGGACGACCACTAACTGATTCCCTCCTCTTGGGTGTACGGCCCAATCAAGATCATCAGTAACCACCCAAATGACGTGAAGACCTCCGGTCTTCAACCACCGTCTTTATCTTCGACTCCACGTCGAATCAGTTATTCAAAATGGGATAAACCCGGTCTTTCTGAATAACTCGCGTATATAATAAACAAGTGTTACACAAACACAACATACGCCTCATTCCAATTCATCAGTCACTAACCGTAAATTAATCAAGAGAATAATTCCCCAAATATTAACCCCGAAGGCCGAAACCAACATCAGATCAATACCCAGGAAACCACTCTGCTTAGCTAACCTACAGTTAGTTTCTAAATTTCACATTTTTAGGGAAAGGTTCCCATTATTTTTATCAAAGATAAATTCTTTTAAATTTATTCTTCAATCTTCTTTTGAATATCACTTCAAACTAGTCGGGATTAACGAACCTTACCGAAGTAATCATTTGTTTTAATTTCCCAACCCCAACCTATTCATCCCATGAAGTAAAACTGGTAATACTTCATATCTAACACCACAGTGTTATCGGTAAATTCAATTACCATTTCACGTTTAAATCTAATTAAAGATTTAACTATCGCCTGGAGAAAAACTGGTGATACTCCATTCTCGACCATTTCCATCTAATTAAAGATTCATTAAAACTCCACTTAGTTTTAATCTTTAACTGGGTTAAAGAATCAATGTCATTTAAAACACGGTTCACGATAAACCCAAAAATCAATACCAATTCAATTCCAATTAAATATTATTTAATTGGTACACTTCATTATATCTAAATAAAAAGATTTAATCTTTTTCTCAACTGGGCTTAAGAACAGTGTTAATGAAGACACCATTCACGACAAACCCAAATCACATTTGATATTAAATACAAGGCTATGAATAGAAAATATATCGGCTTGTATACAATATCAAATTCTACGACCAACAAATATCGTATTGGAAATAACGATATATATATATATATATCTTTCAAATTTCCATAACAACATCTGTATAATCACGAAATCCAACATCGAACTATTCTGAAGATGATTTCGATTCAAATCCATTCCAATTCAATTATTGGAAATCCTGGTTATTTTCAAAACCATTTCAAATCCAATTTATTTACTTTAAAAACAAACAAATTATTATTCTAGTTCAAAACTAGTTCACTTCGATAAAAATCTATTTGTATCTCTTCAAATATGGAGTTTTTCAACCTAATTCTTCCCAAATCATTTCTTATGATTCTACACAAATTATTAATATTTTTAATAATTTTATCAAGGCCCGTACAGTCGATTTCCATCAACGGCCATCGAACTGCACTTACAACGACCTTTTCCAAATTTTATTTGGACATAATTCCAAATCCAACCATTAGATTTCAAATTTCTAATATTCGTTAGAAAGCTCTTTTCGATACGAACCCAACGGTTCCGGTTTTAGGAGAATCCGACGGTCGGATCTCCCGTAATGTCCATTCAAAGTCAATGGTCGAAATTCACGAACTGCCGCGGCGCGGCGCGTTCTATTCAGGCCATTATATATATATAATATATATATTACATATATTTCGTCGATTTCCATTCAAAACGTATTTCATAAATCGTTTTAAATTCGTTTTCAAAACGATTTCAACTCCCTTTTCAAATTCAAATCAAAATTGAATTTTTCAATATAAATTCGTTTTAATTTCATTTCAAATCGATTTCAATTCAATTTCAATTTAATTCGAATTTCAATTCATTTCAGTTTAATTCGAATTTCAATTCTATTCGATTTAATTCGAATTTCAATTCTATTCGATTTAATTCGAATTTCAATTCTATTCGATTTAATTCGAATTTCAATTCATTTCCAGTTCGTTTTCAATTTCAGCTCAATTTCCGTTCGATTTTGAATTTATTTCAAATCGATTTCTATTCAATTCGAATTCATTTCACATTGATTTCCATTCAATTTCAATTCGATTCGAATTCATTTTATTTTCAATTCGAATTCTAATTCGTTTCAATTCAATTTAATTCGAATTTCAGTTCAAAATATTCGATTTTGAAATCACTTTTCAATATTCATTATAAAAACGAATATAATCGATATAAATATCGTTCGCGTCAAAATAGCGCATATCTAATCAACATGGCTTTATATATTTCTATTTCAAATATTCTATTCAAATATTTCGTTTCAAATATTTCTTCTCAAATATTCTATTCAAATATTTCTCTTCAAATATTCTATTTCAAAACTGGAATGAGGCCCAATCAATTACCATAGATTTTATTTCTATGGATTTCCATACAACGCATGTATATATCAACAATGACAAATAATCAACCATCATCCAAAGTGCATTCTACACTGTATAAGCATCAAATATAAATATTTAATGCTCATAACAGTCTGTCAATCAATCGATCGACATACAACTAATTATTGGGATCAGTGTATGTCATATATCATCCCAATACCTGTGTGGGGTTTCAAACAATCAAACACAGATTTTATTTGTGCAGTTGGGCGATGTGTAAAATTTATCGTCCCAATCAATATCAGTCAAATGTGTGTATATAAACAAATCGTTCGATTTGTTTATATTAATTTATTTCATTTCATATACACGTTAAAAATTCTATTTTTAACTATAAAAATATTTTTTATTTCATTCCACATCACACAATCAACTATACATCAAAATCAAACAAACAAACAAACAAGTCGTCCATGGTCTGTGGACGACGGGTGTCGGGTGCTACTAAACACCGTCTGCATCCTAGTATATATTTTAACTAGAAAATTAAATTAAAAGTGAGAAGTTCTCACATTGGGGTTCCACTCCGCCATTTCATTTCTGAACTGTCTGAATTCCCTTTTGATTTTTATTCGTTGCATCTCAATTCTTTTCACGCTGTTCACATTAAAAATCAAATTTTATTTCACTTTCATGTATATAAAAATCGCCTCTTTTATATAACCAAAATCACGTCTTTATATTTTAAAAAAAATCACGCTTTTATATTTTTAAAAATCACGTCTTTATATATCAAAAATCTAATCTTTACTCCAATAAAAATTATTTCTTTATTCCACTATCTTTAAAGCAAAAATCACATTTCTATCTCAATGTTTATAAATAAAAATTCACATTTTCCATTCACTTCACATATAAAGATCCTATTTTTATCGAAGTAAAAATCATATTTTTACTTCACTACTTAATTAAAAATTATATTTTTATTATTCTAGACCAGTATGTTTGGCACGTGCGATGCACGTGTGTATAGAAGGAATTTGTGCTAGAAAACTTTGTTTGTAGGATCTTTTTTTTATTTTTACGAATTGGTTTGATATGTATGGCATGTTGAATTTCCTATTTACATGCAAACCAAACAATTATCAAAACGTGGATGAAAGGCAAATTGGAGAGTTAGCTGGGATTGTAACCGTGTAGACATCATCGTATACAGTAGCGAATCCAGTACAACATTTTAGTATGGTCCTTATGTAAAATAGAGTGAATTTACCTTACCAAACTTTTTAGATGGGTCCTTATTTAAAAAAAATTAAAAATTCAGTGGGCTCCTGCCCCCACTCAATACATGTTGGATCCGTCACTGATCATATAGGAGTTGAATTTTGGGTTAGGTTTAAATTCAACCCAATACATCTACCTTATAGTTTTTGTGATATTGAGAAAAATGGACAATTAAAACTATAATAAAGTAAATAGACCCGTTAATTACATATTGTAGAATCATGTGAAGTTGCATCAATCAGTGATTTCATTGTTATGATTAGTTTTTTTCTTTTTCTTTTGTGTGTTGAGGAGAGGGGGGGGGGGTGTTCATCAGACCAAACCTACAGAAACATGACGTTAAAGAGCAAGTTGGTGGGTTTGCATCTGCAAGCTTCATGAATGAAAATTAATAAAATGCCAAAAAATAATAGATGATTATTCCACGAAAGCACGCACTACATTTCCTTTCTTTAAATATTTGCTTGCAACTTGCATTTTGATTTTCCCTTTCTCCATGAAGTCACCCAGAACCTTTCAGCAAAAAGGGGGAAAACAAAATTGATTTTTGTGCTGTAAATATGCATGTGCAAGAATGATAATGTTTTAGGCTCACAGGCATGGAATACTCCTTTTCTTCCATTCTACGTTAAATTTTAGCATGCATGTTTCGGCAGGACGGTAAAAAATATTGACTCAGTGGAAATGTCAGACATTCAAATTCAGAACAAATTCATATCTTCTTCATCAAAGGATCACTTGAACTTAGGCACAATGCCCTATATCTAAAAACAAACAAAGCTAACCACACAAAACAATATTATTATGTCCATATTTAAAATTTGTGATGTAGACTTTAATGGCATCTTTCTTCTTCCTTCAGATCTGAAATTATCTTCTTCCCATTTTCTTGCTTTCCACTCCAAATTTCTTCCTCCGCCATTCATATCTTCCATTTCACTAAGCTCTGGTTGTCCGCTGTATCTTTGTCTCCGTGCATTTACTTCTACTGCCTGCTCTTTTCATTTTTCATATGTGTGCTTCCATTCCATCGCTTTCTATGCTTTGATCCACCACGCAGTACCACTCGCTAGCTCATCAGAGTTCCATGTCCGATATTTTGGGCGATCTCCTTTGTTTCTTGCAACATACTCATCGCAACTTCGCCATTAATGGTGCCTACCTGATCCTTAGTCTGCCGCTTGCTCTGCTATGCCCTAGACCTCTCACCCCCAAAAAGCTGTCCTTTTCCCCGCCTTTGCCTCTCTTTGCATTTGCAGAATATCTCTCAAGTGTAGATATGGCATTGGTACGACCCAATCGTCAAGCTTGGTTTATGGTTTCGGTGTCTACGCTTGGTGTTGGCTCTGATCAGCCTGCATTCGGTTTCGTCCTTTTTTGGCTGCATGCTGGTTAGGTTCGTTGCTTGAGGATACTGTGTGGTTTGTGGTTATACTTCGCTAGTGTTGTTCGTTTGAGTTGGGTGATTTGTTTTCTGGGTTTCTGGGTTGAAAATGTGGTGTTTTGTGGCTGTTTTGGTAGAGCTTTTGCCATGGCATTTTGGTAGTATGGCATGCTTATGTCCGTTGTCTGCATGGGTAAATGAGAACGTGGTCTGAATGAAAACGTGGGTGAATGACCAAAACTATTTATATAGACTGGATAATATCTGTACCTGCATCTAAGCCCCTAGTTGCTAGCATTTAACCTTCAGGTATTCACGTTAGTGCAATGCGCAGTGGAATCAACATGTACCCTTGTTTGGCTGTACAGATCTATTTTAAATGAAGACAAACATTATGGAATTGCATTGAAATAGTAAATTAAAACATAAATATATGTACAATTTATATAGACTGTTAGATTCATGTATGGTATATGTGTTTTCAAGTTTCCAGAATTTAAGATCACAAATTCTAAATCCCGTTGGTCTAGGAAATCATGTAGAGGATATAAGCTCGTAGTTTTGTATGATTGCAAAGTAGCATCGGTAGCAAACTTTGAACTCAAATAGATAAAACTGAAGTTATCACTTAAAACTGGAATTCAGTACTAAAGATGATAAAGTCTTACATGTTGAATTACAATTTTTCTGTAAGAAAGCTCAAAAGAAAACACTTAGCGTCAATCTGAAAGTAAAATAATATAAAACATTATTCATGAGCATTTACAGACTACGTATGCAGATGATACATGGAAATATTGGTATGAATCTAACTCGGAATCTGAAGAGAAATAAACTGAAACAAAAACAAATACTATATTATCACTTGAGACTAAAATTCAGTAATAAAAGATGATGAACTCTTTTATTCTGAATTAATGGTTGTATCCATTGATAAAATCACAGTCATTATAGTAAAAATACATTGCTATAAGCGCATAGAAAAAGAAGACTTGATTACACCAACGAAATGGAAGAACAAAACTTACATGCGATGAAAGTCCTGTGGAAGTTGCATGTAAAATATATAGTCCGCAGAATAAAAGGCCTGAGAGATATGTTGATGTGCAAAATTTATTGATGTTTTTGCTAAACAATATGGAAGTCAAACTTACTGTTGCTACACGTCTTTGTTGGAGCGCATTCATCAATGTTGGTATACAATTCTCTTAAGAACATAATATACGCATGACAAAATTATAAAAACATAAAGGAGCACTTTTCAAAGAATCTCTTAAGCAGTTGAGGATTGAACCAAAAAAAAAAAGATCATCTTCAATTATTTTTTCACGCCTAAAACAGATATTGATGCTGACCAAATAGATTGTGTCTACTGATTGTAAAACTGAATAATCAACCAAGAGGGTGATTGTCTATATAATTGCACTCCTAGAAAATTGATTTTCAAATAAAACAGCACCACACAAACAGTAACGGCAAAACTACGTAATATATCCGTTGAACATATGGCATGCATCATTTCAAAGATGTTTACCAAAACGTTAGCAGTCATTATACACGAAATAAACGACCTCGAACAAAAATATACCTTAACAGCCAGAAGGCCCAAAGCAAAAGCACACTCCTTCTCCACTTCATACTCTATACATCTCGTGCTACCTTCAGCAGCCAAAGGCTCATCTAGATGTTTCAGCAATACTGCCACCACTCCCGCTTCTACTATCATTCGTACCACATCCTCTAATATCGCCAAAAAGAAAATAAAAATAATTTATAAATTATTCAGTCAGAACAAATGAGCTGTCGGTTTCAAATAAAAAAGTATATCTACAACAGTAATTACCAAAATTATAATATACGCCCAGCAGTAATTATTTTCTCTTTGGTATCTTCATCGCTATGCTTAGCAACGAACATTCAAATACAGTCGATGGTACTAACTCCATTAACCTAAGCTACATGTTCTGCCAAAAAGATACAAAAAGGAGGAAGTTAGATATTAGAAATTAGATACAAAAAAGGTTAAAAAAATTTAGATTAGTGTCTGTTGAAAAAAGTTTATATTAGATTAATTTGTAGATATAAAGAAAGCTCATCAAGCTTTCCATGTTAACTGCCACCAAACGGAGAAAGGCCTTGCCTATATGGATCTGCAGAGTTAACCAAATCCAGTCTTTGATGAAGCCATTATACTACCTACTACAACAGTATGTCAAACTTTACTGGAAATTAATTATGAATATACAACATAACCAAAACCCTTCAATGGTTTAGATCTATCCAAAAATACCAAATACACACCAAAATAATATATCTACTGCACATGCACTTGTACAATAATAACTTGAAACTGATTGAGCAATATTGTTTTAAGTGAACAATCCGTCAACTCAATCTCATCTTGTATGTTAGGAAGGTGATAATTCAATCTAAATTACTCAAAAGCATTATCGTTTGTGTAATGGAATAAGCATGAATTGAAATTATCAGTAACTTAAGAAAATACTATCATATCGTTGTTTTACGCACAATAATATCATATGAACAATTGAATTAGCTCACATTATCCAAAAATATCTAGAAAAAAATATTGAATTGATACTTTCAGCAACAATTTTTAGAGAAACAACCATATAAAAGATCTAAAGCTATTAATAAATTTTAAATGGCAATGATAGTTTGCAGTAACAGGCATTCATTTGTTATTAGAGCATTTTAGAAACACTAAATATAAATTTGTTAATTTTGGCTTCAAAATCATAGTCCATAAAAAAATTCACTTGGTCAAAGTATAAAAAGAAAGGTCAAAAAAAGGAAAATAGAATTAAAATAGTAATAATCATTTTAAACAGACAAAGAATAGAAGTCAAGTTCTCTGATTCAAAATCTAGCAAATTGAAAACCATTAAGAAACATTATGGTTGTCAACTTGAGATGAAAATTTGAAAAAATTATATCGAGAACAATTTGAGAATAAATAACAACTAAAAAAAATCCTTTAAAATAATATTGCAAATCCAGCTCAGTTTATACAATGTCACCAATTTTTTATTTCATATGCATTTTAATCCTTGTTTACTACTTAGTATAAATGCTCAAAACTCAATATTGTACATTAACATGATTCACAAAACTTACTACACAATATCCAAGTCATATACTAAATCGACCTCATAACCCTTTTTGAAAATTCTAAACTTTTTTTTTTTTTTTTTGGAAAAACTTATTACACAATAACCAAGTCATATACTTCCCGTATGTATAGAGTGGATCTAACACTAATTGGACATTGGCAATTAGTGTAATAATGGAGACAAAAATATGTTCGAAAGGAGAAATTAGTGTAATAATTAGACATCATGATGTTCGAAAGGAGAAATTAACCTTGGCATCGCGCTGCTTTCAATGTAGTAAAATAGTGTCAAATTCGAAGATCTAATGATTTTACGAATTATATACACTATGTAAGAAGAGCGAAGTCGAACCTGACCTTCATTTTCAAGCCTCCTTTGTTCAAATTGCAGTTCGGCAACTGTGAAATCACAATATCAGACGGAAAAGAAGATTCCTGCTTTTGATGAGGTAAATTAGGGTCAAACATTGAAGGAATAATGATCTACCTGAAATACGGTTAAAAATCGGGAAATCCAACACTATCTAATTAGCTAACAAACATGTAAACGAAAGTTTTAAAATCTAAATTGGAAGAATACCACAAATTGGATAGTCGATCTGTGATGTTGGAAAGGAGAAATTGATGTTGGCATCGTCCAGAATTTGAAAGAAGAAACAGGAGTAAAATGTAAACCGAGAGAAATGGTAAGAAATGGATGTCGTGGAGTTCGTGCAGAAGTGGAAATACGGCAAGCAGTGTTAAAAAGGACAAAAGTGCCCCATGAACACAACATAAACATGGAAGGGTGTTTTGGACTTTTCAAAAGCTTCAAATCCAGGTATTCTTATTATAATATAGATAAATAAAAATTATATTTTTTATTACCTCTATAATATAAAAATCATATTTTTAATACTCTATTATAATAAAAAATATATTTTTAATCTTCTATAAATTAAAAATCGAAATTTTATTCTTTCTAAAATATAAAAATCGCATTTTTGTTTCTATAAAAATCATGCTTTCCAGTTTTAAAAATTAATACTCAATGCAAAAGAAAAATACTGAAATAAAATAATCAAAATAAAGAAACTTACTTTTGTTTTTTTTCTTGTGAGAAGGGGGGGTGTTTCTGGACGTTGACGGAAGTGGAGGGGGACAGGCGGAGGTGGTGCGGCACCCTGGCGATCCGGCGAGGGCAATGGATGAATGGGAGGAGCATGATCGGGTTTTGGGCGCGGATTGGGGCTCGACGCGTCGAAGGGATGGGGGAGTTCGTCGGAGCTTGGGCTCCACCGGCGGCGTCTCGATAGAAGGGGGGAGGGGATAGCGGCGGCGTTCATCGACGAGGGGGGGAAGGATGATTAGGGCGTCGGGATTTTACTGAGAAGGGGGAAAACAATTTGATCGAGCAAAAGTGAAATAGGGGGGGGGTGTTAAGTATAAAAATAATTATTAAATTTTTATTTAATTCTCTTAAATGTTGACTTTTCATTCGATCCCCAAACGAAACCCAACGACTGTTGTCCCTAGCTAATAAACCCCATTCCGAACACAATGGGATATGTATCGCAGGCTGATTCGATCGTTTCGATCAGTTTTCGTCGAAATCAAAATATAACTCTATATATTGAATTTGAACGCACATTTCAATTCACTGGGACCACATACTAACTCTAAAAATTCCCAAAAAAATATTTTCTAGCTTCGTACTGACGATACGGTCCTAACAAAACTAATTTCGTGGAATACTGAGACCATTTGAAAAATGGCCATTTTCCAGTCGATTAAAATCAACTAAAACTGGTCAAACGCGTTTTCCTTTGCCACGCTCACATATTGATTCGAAAAATTACGAATTTTGAAACCTAGCAATAATTTGACATCAAGGATCCAACAAAAGTGGTTTCGTCGAAAACGGAGGTCGTTTGCAAAATGGCCATTTTTAAGGGCCAGAATTCCATAGCGACTATTCTGAATTTTCAACTGGGCATATCTTTTTATCCCCGCTATGAAATTTCAATTTTTCGGATTCGTTGGAAAGATATTCTCAAATAGATTCAAATATTTTTGGTTTCACTAAAATCCGGTTTTTTTTTGCACCCGGTATATTAATTTGAAATTGAATTGAAATCGAATTTTCAAACTACCGCGCCATTTTCAATTCCTTTTATAATTTAAAATAAATATTTATATTCTAACGATGATCTATATAATATATACATTTGAATTCTATTCAAAATAAATTTCTCGTCATTTTTATTTAAAATAATCCATTTTAAATATTCAAAATTCACTAAAATTGCCAAAACAAAATTTTTAAATTGGCTCAGATTTCCGGGTTATTACAAACAAGTTTTTCGGAAAAATTGGAAGAAAACTTGGAATAACATCTTCTTCATCTTCGTCCGCTGAAATCTAAGTTTACTAGCTTATGTTATCATTTCATATTAGCTTGTATTTCCTTTTTGTACTTTCTATTTCAAGTATTTCATGCATCGTTTGATTGTAATCTCTCTTTAGTAGTAATGTATGTTTATTCTCTATCAAAACCACCTTCAAACATCTGTTAACACATTAAAATTAAATAAAATAATGTAATATAATAAAAAATAATTCAAAATTATGTAAAAAGACAAAATACCCAAAATTGTACGGGTATGTCGACATACATGTTCTTGTATGTCGACATATAATTATCAAAAATTCAAATTTGAATTTTTTTAATAACTACCTTATGTCTATTCATTTTCAAATGAATTCCAGACTCTATACATACCATTTTCTTTCAGCAAAATTCCTTTCTACTTCTCTACTTCTTCTCTAATCATTCTCTTTCTTTATAATACAAATTATGGCTAATCATATTCATAAACTAAGTGAAAATCTTGAAGAAACTCTCAATTCTTTCAAGAATGTCCTATCATCATTCTCCGCGATCAACGTCTTCTAGAATTAATTCAGATAAGGATGATTGAACGACAAGAAAAACACTTTGTTGTTATTCGTTGGATGATCTCTTCTCTTTCCAGAGATGAAGATAACAACATCAGTGGAACACCTCTCACCAAAGACAACGAAAACTGGGAAGCCATAAAAGCAGATCCAATCTTCGGTGGAGATGGATAGGTAGAAGTTCCAAGAGTTTTATGAATAATTTGTTTGATTTGTGTGGTATGGTTTGATTGAAAATTTAATTTATTCCGTATATATTTAGATTGCTTGGATTGTTTGTACATTTGTTTGTATTGCTTGTAAATTTGTTTGATTGCTTAAGTTTATACAATGTTTGTATTGATTGTCCTCCTATTTTACTTAGTAGAATTATAATAGTATCACTACACCAAAAACACTATTTCGCAATGGCTTTAGGCCGTTGTAAATCAATTTTGCAACGGCTTTAAGCTGTTGCTATTTCAGGAGTTGCTAATATTTTGCAACGACCTAGGTCCGTTGCAAAATTCATATTTAGCAATGGCTTTAGGCCGTTGCAATTTTCCATTTTGCAACGGTTGAAAGTCGTTGCTATTTTGATTTTAGCCATGGCTTTCAACCGTTGCTATTCCATAGTATTTCCAGAAAAAAATCAACTTCTGTCTATTACATTACTTCTTATTCAGTACAAATGTTTACAGTTTTAACATAATACCATAAAGAAATATCAATAAACTGAAAATTTCCAATAAATTCAACACAAAGACCAAATTAAAAGTTAAACTTTTAAAGTTCAACAATACATTACAAACTTAAAACTTCTAATAGTTTGCAGTAAAAAAATTAACATTACCGTGCATTCTAAAGTTCAATAGCAGTAGCCAAATAATATTAGAGAATATTTCAACCTTAACCACAATAATACTATATTAATTGTTCATATATCATACATTACTGTTCCTTTTCTTCTTGAGCTCGCTTTTTATGGAGCTATCATCACCTCTCTGCATAAAATCAACGCATGTAAACACATTAGAGTTGGTATCATAACTAGAAGAAGTATCAAAACTAAAATTAGTGTTGTATTCAAAGCATCATAGTGACAAAACAATTCATAAGCATCTTCAATCCCTTAACCAGAATGTATGCCCAAAATGTATTTCTATTGGCTATTAAAAACAAAAAAGTGCAATCAAATATTCAAAAATCAACGGGAGAAAAACGTTAATAAATGACTTGAACTAAAAAATTCATCGACTAAGGCTACAACACTAAATAAATTTCAACACTACAGATATGCTATAATAAACTAAAATATTTGACAAAATGGTGCCACATATCCGCCCCTTTTTGTTAACTATATTTAGCTATATCCGTTAATTAGTAGATTATGAAAACTAAGAGTGGGTTATTTGAAATTTTTTCTGGGTCTATACTCTATACCTTAACAGCAGTTGAATATTCTCATTCAGGTTTTGGTTCATTAAAAGACTTATAGAAGGTAGGCCTGCAATCACTGTTTTCTCTTGGATTCCTGTGTTTTTGCTATTGAAATATGAAAGCATGTGATTCCTGCAAGTCGGACTTGCTTGTAAAATTGAATGGTATAGTATAATCAAATTGCTACCTAAACTTCCATGTTTTTACAGATAAAGTAAATAAGCAAATAAGCGTGATTGTGTTCATTCAAAAAAATTGAATTGATTCACCAAAATGCCTGAACAAGAAGTTAATTGCTTTGATTCTAATATAAGAGAACATGTGAATAATTCATAACCACTATAAATTTAGTTCCAAATGTAGCCTAATAACGTTTGCTGTGTGGACCGGTGTAGTCATTTTATATTTCTTCATGCTATTTGGTTGGACCGATTTCCACTTTTCTTTTATTTGGTATTCAATGAGCCACTATATTTGAATGACTTGAATGGTTGAGAGTTTACCTGGTGCACACTAATTTCATTTGTGAAGTAGACAAGGAAAAAAATCACAGATAGTCCTTTGCTCTATCTTATTACGTTTTCACGTCACTAAATGCTCATTTGAAAATATGTATGCGCATTCCCTGAATTTGTACATGTACCTTCTGTAATTTTGGAAGCACATATATTTATTTCAAGCTATGCATGCATTGGTTGGGAAAAAATCCTGTATCTTCAATAAGTTCCAATTAAGGTAATTATGGCAAACTTTTCAATGGGCCTAACCGTCAAAGCTGTATGTTTAGTAAGTGCAGGAATGTATGAATATAAAATATCATTAACTCGGTAACTATTATATTTTCTTTGTTATAACTAACATAAAACGCATGCGCTTGCATCTAATATTACGTGAAACAAATCATTTGGGCTAAAAAAAGAATAACTATCTGTAGGAAAGACATAATTACAATGCAAACACGCAAATACAATAGATAAATTATCTCAGAAATAGGCGTACCATTTTATCTCTTGGCTGGCAAAACTCTTCGGTTATCTCACCTGCAAGTTAAGGAACTTAATGTGAATGATACCTGAATCAGTGCTACATGGACAATCATATGTACGCACACCTGTTATAGTTAGTTGAATATTCAGATATGTAACAAATGTTATTATGCATATAAGACTAATAGGTTTCTTATATCGCAGGGTGCAACTTCACTTGATAAAATTTGGAATACATATTTAAGCATTTCAAATGATAATACATGCTACTACAGTGCATTCATTTAATTTCAACGATTAAACCTTAATTTAATTTATTTTTAAACGCCAAAATTATCTGGGTTATTACAACCCCCTTCCAAAAATCTGGGTTGTTACATCTACTAACATATAAAATATCAATAAATCTATATATGCATATATTTAATTCCTATAAAATTGGGTTAATGCTAATAAATGTAAAAATGTGTAAGATATTTTTTTGTTAGAAAAAAGTATAAATCGATATTTGATTGACACTGAAAAGTGTTTATTTTATTACTCTTATGCTTTATCTTTTGTAAATAAATAAATGATACTTTGGTTACTTTTGTATGTTTTTACAGGATGTCAAGAAATGCCTCCTTCAATTCAAATCAAAGGCCAACTACAAGAAAGAACTACTTCCTCACATCAAATTCATTTCAATTGCAAAAGAAGTAGTAGCTCACTGGTAAAGGCATAGGAATTGGTGCTGAGAGACCTGAGTTTGAACCCCGTCAAGCTCACTTTTTGCCAAAGAAACGGAGCGCGTTCACACTGGCCCCTTTGCTTTGAGAAATATCTGGATTAGTGTTATGTTATATATATACATACACATATTCATGTGTATGTATTTATGATGTGCACCAATTAACATTTCAGCAATAGCCATATTCTCATCATGGAAGTAAATTCAAATCATTCAATTTCAATTAGAAGAATTTCTGATTGAATTGTTGCCAAGAAGAAAAACCAATTTTGAAGATTTTATCTTATATTGCCTTTGGAGTCTGATAAGCGCCCTTGTTTGGAAGAATTAATTAGATGCAATCTTCTATCAATCAATTAGCCACATGGGAAAATTGAAAGATATGGAAAAGATTTACCATGATATGCCCAGATTTTCTCCAATCAAGTTAGTCAAGGAAGGCAAGAGATATTCATGAATGAGGAGGCCCATTTATTCATAGACCTAATTAGGGTTTTCCCATTCTCATCTATAAATATGTGATTGTAACCATTGTAAAAATGCATTCATTCTTCTGTACTCTCTTTCAGTCGTAATAAAGCTTTCTTTTCTTTAGTTTCTGCATTTTATTTTCATGGCATATTGTGTTGTCTAGTCAATTAGATTTGCTAGAACACAATTTGCTATTGCTTCTATTTTTCTTACTAGTGATTGACCGTCTGATTAGATTCAGCGGTAATCCTAGTTTTTATTTTCAGTTGTTGATTTCTTTTCTGCAATTTCAAAAACTTGATCGTCGCTGATCTATGAATTAGAAAAGCGCGATATTTTAATAATTACTGCAAGCGTACAGGTGTGTAGCATACAGGTCGAACACAGGAAGGAAAGTTAAATCAAATTATTTATCTAATCTCTTGGGCGAGTTAGACGAAACTGGAGGTTGATTTTGCAAAACAAAATAGAAAGTGAAACTACAATTAAAAGATGCAATTAAATTCACTGCAGATTCGAATCTAATCGGATCTGCAATGAATTCAATGGTGGAAGATAAAATAGAACAATGGAAATAAAATTGCAGAACAAAATTAAACGAACAGAAAATAAGAATTAGGATTACCGCTGAATCTAATCAGACGGTCAATCGCTAATGAAAACAAGTGAAAAATACAATTAATGCTCTACCGAATCTAATCGTGTAGACAACACTAATTGCTAAGAAATTAGAAAATAGCAGAAAAATAAAAAGAGGAAGAAGAACTTTATTAGAGAAATGGAATAAGAGATGAGATGGTGGCTACAAGGTTATTACAGGGATATATATAGGGTAGATAGCCAAACCCTAACCCTAACCCTAATGATAAATGGGCCTGGTCATTACATCACTAATTAGTTTACAATAAAAAATATAAATGGGCCTTTGATAATTAAAGCAATTTTGGGCCTTTTCTCTTTTTCCTCTTGCTTCCTTGACATTTCGTTATTGATTTGTGATGTTCAAAGCCTTTTTATCAATCCTTTTCTTGTCCAACAGCAACTAGATGTGAGATCTTCATCTACAATTCTTCAAACTGCAAATACACAGCAAATTGATCTCTATTTCTCTACATTTCTGGTTGCATGCGGGCTGGGTTGGAATATCTGTAAAAGTAACAAAACAATACCCAAGTAATATTCATTTATATACAAAAGATAAGAAATAAGAGCATAAAATAAACACATTTCTATGTCAATCAAAGGGGTCATGGATAAATATGTTATTATTTAGTTTTTACTAAACATACGTAGATGCAATATTGTGAATGTTCGGAAGATGCAATGAGTAAAGCGCAAGCTCACCTCTGTGTGTGATCTACGCAAAATGAATAGGAAACATCAATGACAAATCTGATTTTCATAATTTAAAATAGTAAGCAGGTAGACAGTTAACAATATATTGCAGTATACCCCCAAATAGGTTGAAATGATTAGAATTTATATTGCTAAATTTAAAACTCACATCTTTTTATGGTTGTATATAGCTAGAGAAGGCAGACACTACAGTTCAAGCTCCAGTATTGCAAGCATCCTTCAGCAAGTGGAGAAACTGGAAGAACCAAAGCAAACATAAATTGCACAGGATACATTGAATGGATTATCTCAAGGTTTGTCTAAGTCCTAGAATCCTATTTCTGCAATATTCAGAATATTATTCATAGTACACTTCATAGTGGATATAATCTTATAGTACATATCTTTACAATAGAGTAATACTAGTACAGTGCATGTGTGTGTAGGTGTTTGATGGTACTGCACATCCATTTAAGTGGGATTAGATCTACTATAATTTTAAACTAATGCACCTTTACAGATTTGTAAGTTATATTAAGCATAAATCATGTTTTAAATAACATGTTCGCTGAATCGAATATAATTTTTCATTTATATATTGGATAAAAGCTCAAACTGATTTTTTAAACATGGGCTATGGTAATACATGTTTCAAAATTGAGTGTTTGCTACATGCTATGGTAAAAAGTTATCTATTCTTCCAAATTACATAGCAGGGATGGATAAAATACATTAATATAAATTTTTTAACATGAAATTTGCAATTATAAGAGTGAACTATTGAACAAAATATGTAATTTCAAAATGGCAAACTTACAATTAAAATAGTTCAAAACAGTATGCAATCCTAATTTCTCCTCTCAAATCTAATATTTCCTTTTTAAAGATTATCCTAAGCTCAACCTCAATTCTGCAAGTGATAATACATATAGATCTTACAACATATTAGATAGGCACAATATTAAACTAAATTTCACGTCCCTCGATATACCTTTAGATCTACGCACTTAATATAATACCAATTTCCAGAACTGAATAGGCTACCTGTCATTCTGGAAATAGGAATATTTGTCTAGCAACTGCTCATCATGAATTACATGGAAGCCTATCTAGTCTCAGTTTATTAACCCATATGCATCACTCATAACATGCCTTTTTATATGTAAGAAAGATTGGCATAGGTCACAGCGAAGTTGCATAACTCACTAAGCAGTTCTATTGTATTTTATTTTTCACATTGTTGAAGTTGTTAAATCCACTTCCTTGTTGATTTCAAAGGGCATAAAACATGCACATCAAACAAAAGGTGGAGCTAAGTAGAATTTTCAAATTAGAATTAGTGAAAAATGAGTGTTGGCAGCAAGAAAAAAAATTAAGCCAAAGTTTTCATTTCAATTCCTTAGCTAAAAGAGTTGACCAAAGAGTTGAATATGTGTATATCAGTGTAGATCAAATAGACGATATAAAATTCATGAATGGAAATAAAACACAATTTCATATGACACTCAAGACAACAGTATAAATTGTTCAGCATTAAATAGAATTGTTGAATAGCTAAAAAAGTGTGGTACAGAGGACAAACTATAAGAAGACACATTCGTAACTGATAGTAATGAAATTTCATTCATTTATTGTTTGCAATAGATTCACTAACGTTACACATTTAATCAATGCATGGTCAAAAGTATGACTTTTGGTATGTAACTCCCACGCAACATATCGCATACAGATTAGTAGCACATGGTATTTGCTCCTGTATTATGGGATTTTGGATGATCACAGCTTATAAATTGTGATATGGAAATATGGCAAAGGTCCAACAATCTAAGCCTATCTCTATTCTGCTTTCATATAATAAATAATACAATTATGTTGCAAATACACGTATGTGATAAAAATGAAAAACATATTAAAATAGTTTGGTTGACAAATAGAAATTAAAAGTAATCCCCTAAACCAATATAATTTTATTTTGATTGTATAAGCATGTAAATAGAGCTTACTTAACAAAAACATAAATTACATGGAATAATCGAAGTTTCATTTATCATAAATAAGCCATACAATTGGTCAACTTTTATGCCTTCTCTTTCCAAAAAGTAGAAGCACCAACATTTTCAAAATATATTTACAATTTTTCATTAAATCTCCTAATACTCGCTTATCCTGCAACATAGCATCAACCAAACTGATTGGAGATAATAATCAAACAAACATAATCAAGGTAAAAGTATTAGTCAGTGACTATTAAAATAATATGAATTCTTTATGAAGTTCAAAACATCTGGAAAAATCAGTGCTTAATGGTTAATGGAGAGTACCTATATCTCTATATTGTTTTACCAATGAAGCCTAATGTTTCTCAATGATATAGTTGAAAAATAAGGGAAAAGAAGTCATGGTTTTTTTTTAAAAAAAAACATAGTGGCTTGATTTGGTGGATACCCAGTGCCAAAGGCTCCCGTACTCAAGCGCGAGGACTTCCCAGGTCAGTCTCCCGTCCTGGTACTATTCACGGCTTTCCGGGCTCTGGGGGTGGTCGATTAGCGCGCAAAGTCTTTCCCTCACATTATGTGAAGAGGCCGGGGCTCGAACCTGTGCGCTCCAGATTACCAGCCGGGCAACCTCACCGTTGCGAGTGGCTTGATTTGGATATCAGGAAAATCAAATTACACATGTCAATAAAGATAAAAGAACAGCCATAACCTATTTCGTTGAGCGTGTTTTGAAAATAAATTCTTACTTGCAAATATTTGATAATCATTTCAATTACTTAATTTCAAAACTTTGATAGAGTTATATAGATAGAAATAGCAATTTTAGAATCATTCTAGTTCTGACATTATTACAAAAATGTTTTAATTAGTGAAATATTATTAGATAGACCAGAAAAATACATTTTTAATTTCAAGTGCACATATAGTATGACAAAATCTAGTTAGTTTAAACAATATTACTCATGCTTTAACTTAGCATGCTTGAAAATGTTAGAGCATATTGTGTATAAAGCTTATGATCTTCGTGTTATAAACATCCATGGTGCTAAGCAAGTTTATGTAATAAGTAGGGGAAACAACTAAAGGCCAAAATTGCATATGCTAAAACATACAGTCAAAACAAAGTAAACATGCATACAGCTTAGACTATATCTCAGCATTATAGCTTCATATGACGCGCAAAAACAACAATATTGCACTTAAAATTAAAAATTATTTTTCCCATTCACATAATTAAGCACCATATATGCATAGTTAGTAGAGGTGCTTAACTATATCAAGAACACAATAAAAATTAAACCAAGTGCCATTTAATATAAAATCTTCTTCTGCATAATCAATGTAAAAATCACGTTCATGACCTGTACCCATTGCTTTTTTTAGCATTTAATATACACATTAGGCGCAAGCAGTCTTTAATTGTAGAGTTATTATTATATGCCTCAACTACTGTTTTAATGTCATTGAATAAAAAGAAACAGAAAAATATGGGTTAACCTAGGCTACATATTGTACTTAATCAATTGCAAAGTCCATGAAGAATATATCCATCCGTAGGTACATAGGTTAAATCGAGAAAACCAATAGGGACAATTTAGCGGTTTAAGTAATGGAAAATATTGAGTGTCGTTTTTAAGTGGAATTTCGGAATTGTTATCTACAGTAGAGAACGTAGTTCATATCACATCAACTACTTACAAATATATGGCATGAGCAAAAAAATATTCTTGCATCAAAATGTCATAGCATTGGTGCCCCGCTTCTATAAAATTTAATGATTTCACAATATGTATACAGAAGTGAGGAATTGTTTTCTTTTATCAAATTTATGACACTTAATTGATGTCTAAACAAAAATGTAAAAATGTACAATTGGCGTTGTTTGTAACTTCACTTTAATATATCCTTCATTGACATGCTGCGAGCTATGCACCGTTCATAAGACTATATACATTCGAAAAAACGACCTAATTCTTTTATTCTATTGATGAAGTTGAACTTTTCAAATACCATTCATAATACTTTATAATTATTCATACTTCTTTAGGTAATAATTCTACTCCCTAGCTATTAGAGGTCATAGTGCTGGCATGAAGAAGATTACATGAATGCAAAATTGATTAGTACCTTAAATATAAGAGATGATCTTGACTATTCTTAGCTGAGTAACGCATAAATATATTATTAGATCAATGCATAGTAAAAGTTATCAGTAAATAATTTGGCTAGGTCCTGCTTTTATCTGTTTTAAATTTCTTATCTTCAATTAGAAGAAGATATTATTCAATAAATCTCTAAAAAAATGGTTGCATTGAATAGCCTCTAAATATTTTACATTAAGGTTACCTAACAATATTTTTGCCAAATCCTGATTGTCCAGCATTCAATGACTTCAAATGAATAGTTGCTGTGTTTTTGAATTAAATATGAAAAAAATGGAAGTAACAAAAGGGTAAGCGTAACAGTAAAACAACCCATACATAAAAATTATACCACCTCATTCCAAAATAGAGGAATATGAAAAGATGGAATAAGTAAGCAAGATGCAGAAATAACGCGCAGTGGCTTCAGTGGGCGTATATGTACAGTATTATCCATAATTTCCAGAAACTATTTGAGTTGGGAATAAAGTAGACATATGATTTTTTTATGTATTTTTTGTTTCACATATAACAGAACATAAATGGCCTGATATACACTATAGTTAAAAAGAGAGGGGAATGTTTAATGTTATTCTCAGACCTAACAATGCTTCTCAGTTTCTATGAAAATCAATTGTTTTTCATGAATATGAAGTGGTAAAACTATCATTTGTAGGTGTTAGAAAATCATCTCAACATTTCCATGAAACTCCTGCAATACAAAAAGCTAAAAAATAGTCATCTCACTTTTATGGTGATTTCAAAAATTAAAAAAGAACTTATCATGTAGCTAAGCGCCAGTATTAGTATTAATATGTCATCTGAAGAACCATGGGAAAGATCATTATATTGTTAGCTCTTTATTTGTACTTTAGTATTTAAAGCCAAAAGTAAGTATCGTTACTAACCAACACTCGATATTAGGTACTGCATGATTTTCTTTAGATGCTCTATTGCCAGATGCAATTGATTTTTTACAATCACTAAGCTCGGTCCTCTATTACAGCAAGCTTATTGTGTTTCTTTTGTAATTCCATTCACAGTGATTCTCCAAACTGATTTTGAGATGCTATAATTGTAACCTTGTATATATTAATATCATAAGCAAGTTGTTAAACTATGAATCGTATAATTTATCAGGTGCATTGCCTTAATCCCAATGAAATTGTTACCCTCACAAACTATTTCCTAAATCCTTAAGACGATAAATTGAGAAATCATTATCCTTAGTCTAAATAGTTTTGTATACAATTCTTTCACAAAATATGAGATCATAATATTATAAATAGTATATAAAGATTAGCTATTCACTTTAGAATCCATGTTCCATGTTACATTTAATGTTTGAATCCATGTTCCATATTACATTCAAACAAAAAAGGGTCCTTCATTCCCCAAAAAGCCTTTGAGCCTTGCTACCTTAAAACTTAGGTTAATATGCCATTCAATTTTAGGAGTTTTACACCCCAAAAATAATTAGCTCATCGAGCTTCAATCTATTTGATAAATGCTAAATGCAACCAGTTATACTTAATACATCCTCAAACTAACAGATGAATCTACGCAAATGAGCAACGCTGAGGATTTGTATGAAATGCATATAATAAAAAATATTTAAAAACTAGAACCTTATACAAGCAATAAACACACATCAATGAACAACAAACAAGCAGAACTTTTAATAAACAAGAACACGAGATATAAATATATAAAGCAACATTATTTCAAAAAAAATATAAAGCAACATACATATCTCCATATATTTTGAAACCTGCATAAACAGGACTTCATAAGAACCATTAACAAACACATAACCACAAAAGCACCAACAGCTAACACGTAAGTTCAAATACTACAAGAATGAAAAAATAGTTTAACACCAAATCACAAACTAACAGAAAACAAACACAAATTTACAACCCAAGATAATAAGCAAGATCTAACTTTCTAGTTCGAAGTCGCTGAAAGAGGATAAACGAAAGCATGAAGATATTTTGTTCTATAACTTATCCAAAAATACATAATTGATCTTCTCAAATTTGATTAGTCTCTTGATAAATTCCCTTGATTGTTTAAAAGAATTTCTTGATTTTTAAGAATGGCAGTCTTCATAGAGATAATTTTTGAAGGCTCGATGAGATAAATCTCCTTATCGCTAACGAGATTCCAATCAAGTTTTTTACAATTTCTTGTTGAGTAGTTTGTTGCAAGGTCAATTGATCTTGTGAAGAAGATTGGGTTATGCTCTTTTGAATAATAAATTTATGGTAGAAGATACTCCATTTTAGTGGAAATTTCATTAGTGAAATGGATCTTGTCCATCACCCTAGGTAAAGTAAAATCTTGCATACTTTCAACTTCAACTCCAATGTGAATGAAGTTTTTTTTGTTAGATGGAAGCATATATATCAGCCATAACATCTGAAAATGTTGTGCAAACTGAGCATTGACCTAATTAGGCTAAGCAACAAATTTGAAACACATTGGGTGAAAGCACTCAGGTTAATTAATTTTCTTGGACCTCAAAACGACTTCATCTAACCATCAAAAGTGTGTCCTCTGATTTAACCTAATTAAAGCTAATTGCATACTTAATTACCTAAAATTTATGAATATTAGTTAAAGTTGCTAAAAATTCAACACTGTAGTTGAAATATTCGTCCCAATAAAGCCGTACTCCATACTCATTAAATCACCTCCAAAATCATTAAATCACAATGGATTCTATAATTGAACATTTAAATCCATCATGAATATTGTATTCTGAATATGAGGCATCATCGACTATTGTATTCTGAATTCATACGGGATTGAACAAACAATCATTCACCATTAAAATATAATCAACGCTTTCTATTTCTATGACATTAAATCAACAATAAAACAACCAAAAACATTTTTTTATACCGAGAGTAGATTGACTTCGAATCGAGAACTCTGAGTTATTCGTTCTGGAAAAGATCACCTGAGAATCGACCGAGATTTAAGTAGAAATTCTTTGATTGTTGTCGATCAAGATTTCTATGATTCGATCGAGAGGTTTCTTTGATTCGATCGAGATTTAATTGAGATCTGTTTTCTGAGGTGCGAAAGTTTCTTTTGTTGGAAGAATGTACGAATACGAGAGAAATGAAGGCGTACGTATTGAGAACGGGGGGTGTATACAGGGCGTTCTAAATTGAAGAACGGGTTGGAGCCGTTCTGAAAGGTAGAACGGTCATTGACCGTTGTATAATAATTTACAATGGGCTTAAGCCGTTGCTAAATAGCAACGGCCCAAAGCCATTGCAAATTGTCCGCTTTTGGGTGTTGCGAAATGGCCTGTATGGTGTAGTGTATTGTCATAGAGCTAGGGGGAGTTATAGGAAAATTATAGATTTAGGAGAGTTATAATTTCAGGGGGAATTATGGAATTAGTCTCTAGAATTGGTTTATATACATTTTGTTGAGGACAAAGGGGGGAAATGATAAAATAAGTATAGTCTAGATTGGCATAGTTTATGGGGGAGTTCGAGGGAATTCATGTTGAAAGGGGTAGTAATCAAAGTATCAGACTAACAAGTAATATCAGGTATGAATATTTTATAAACCAAGGTTACCATCGTTAAAAAGGGGGAGATTATTGGAGAATGGAATTTTGATGACAACAACCCTATTTCAATCATTATCATTATTAATTATAAAATATATACTAACATCTTTATCCAGAATATATATATATATATATATATATATATATATATATGCAGAAATTATATGCAGGTAATATAAATATTGAAGATTGCACAGTCTAAGAGATTCAATATTTCAAAGGAGAATCAAGACTCATGAGTATCAAGATATCAAGAGTTCAAGATTATCAGAGTAATAGAGTCTAGTTAGTATGTAAAACTCTGAATAGCACTCAAATTCTGTTTTTAAATGATTTCTTTTCAATTTTTTTAAAATTATTTTCAAATTGATTTCAAACTTGATTTTAAACTTATGGTTTCAAATATACTTCCTAAGTTTCTTATGTTTATATATATTATATAGTTTTATAAATATATTATAAAGTTTTATATCATATATATATAATTTTTGAGTCATATGTTTAAATAATATTTTAATATGTTTTTATACTTGAGAAATTATATTTTAAACAACTAGTTTTATTTTAGGAATTTCCAGAATATATATAGGTTTAAATACTTGAAAAATAACTTAAAATTCAAATTTACAGTACATATGTTGACATACGTCTTTTGACATGTCGACATATTATTGTCACTGATTTTTAAATTTAAAAAGATGTGTCTTTTCATTTTAAAGCATTTCGGAAACGGTTGTGACTTTTGGAGCATTATATAAAGGCCTCATTTTCGAATTTTTTCATAACCTATCATCTCCTTCTTCCCTATTTTACATACCACCATTATTCTTCTTAATTTTATAAGACTCTACACTTATACCCTGCTGATTTCAATACAAATTTGATCATTCTTCATCTATTTTCAATCTTAATCAAATACTCTCTTTTTGGAAGTGCTACTCAAGAGTTCAAGGGCAATTGTAATCAAAGATAAGAAGGGTGTGTTCCTTGTAGCCCGTAAGTCAAGGAAAAGAGCAGTGTTAAACTTGTAGCCATGAAATCAAGGGTGTTAAATCAGTATTAACCTTGTAGCCGTGAAATCAAGGGTGTTGTAATTGATTACTGATATTAATAAAACTCTACACAACCAGCGTTGTGCGGGATTGGACGTAGGAGTAATCCAAACCAGTCTAAAATCCGGTATGTTCTTTCTTTTTCTACATTTTATTTCTGTTTATATTTGCATCTATGATTGTTTCTATTGTGATATTCATTCTGTGATTCATATAGTTGTTTGAGTAATTGTTAATTAGTTAAGTTTTCTATAAGTTCTTTAAAACACTGTTCACCCCCTTCTAGTGTTGGTTTTGCTTTAAGATCCTTGATCCTCATCCCTAACAAGAAATACAGGTCGTTGGAATATGGTAAAGAAAACTAAAAATAATATTCGGTTTGCAACTTTCTGAACCTTACAATGGAAGGAAACAAATAGTAATATTAAATAACAATAATTTTATTGATATCATCATATATACATGTCTATACAATCAAATCCAAACCCAAATCTAAAACCCACACAATATTAGTCAAATCAAGTTATTTATTTACAATGCATAAAAATATGTATACATTCAGACCATCATCGCATGCTCCGATACTACTCCAAGCTCTATCGACCTAGTGATATAAATAACAAGGGAATATATGTTTGAGTGAGCATTTGGTCGGTTCAGTTGTTTTTAAGATAAAAGAATTAAAATCTAAAATTTTCAAATCCGAGCCGACATAATTTAGATTAATTCAATCGGTAACCAATTTAACCGAACTACGAGGATATATTATTATTCAAATGATTAATTCACTCGAAGTAAAAGCTAAATTTATGTTTTGAGAAATTTTATATTTATAATAAAATTTGACTTACTTCTATTTATATTTTATCACTAAACCAACTATTCAAGGTATTATAATATCATAAATTAGATAATAGATTACAAGTTCGGTTAATTGGGTTAACCGATAATTAAAGAAATTTATTTCATAATCTGAATTCAAATTGATTTAGTTTTGAAACCAAGATGAACCACAACCAAAATAAACTAGTTCGATTGGTTAATTCGGTTCTAATTGAATGTTGTCCACCCCTAAATATAAGAGTTGATCAGACAAAAGTCTGAGTAAGTGAGTCATGCCTACTCCGTGTATGATACAAAGATAACACTACAATTTGACTAGTGTCTAACTCTTTAAGTAGATGTATCTTGGACTAGTCTGAAGCCCTATAGGAACGTAGTACCATTTGATATCTAACTTGTGGGTAAATACATCATATACTATCCCGGTTCCCTTTAAAATCATACAGCCGTTAGATATTTGACTCATTAGTAAATACAACATGGATTAGCCAATGCAAGGCCCTACAAGATTGTATCACCATCGTCCACCTAATATGCTCATGTCATGTACTAGCCTGAGGCCCTACACAAACACATAACGATATTTTCCAAAAAAAAATTGGACTCATGCCCTAGACTACCTCGTTCACTACAAGGAAGTTTACCATCCATTCCTCCTTTTGGACCGCTATAATGGAGACTTATAGGTATGTCATAGGGGCATTTGTGTAATTTGTTACATATAACTACCTCATTGACTAGTTTTGCTCAAAATTAAAGGTACTATTCTTTTATAATATAACATGGTATTATATCATATTATATTAATTAAAAATATATTTAATGGAAAATCCATAAATATCATTTTATGAAGTAGTTACAGAAGTGTTGTAAACGTGAGTAACATATCACAATGAGTATAAATGTCCTTATTCAAGTAAATTGAGACTAAATATTGATGTACTCATTGAGACTAAAGTGTGTGGTTCTCTCCAAATGTTGAGCGCTGAATTACTCACGACTATCGAAGGTGCCTAAATGTTATGTTGTAACACTCCACATTTTTCATAATAAATCAATAAACTAATTTAACAAAGAAAAATAAGAATTTTTGAAATTGTCTAAATATGTCTTCAAAACTTTTCCTATTACGTTAGTGGCAATTTTATGATTAATTTACATATATAATATGTTTCGAATGGACTTCATATGGAAAAGTTATTGATGTTCAAAGTTCTAAGTCAACAAATAATTACACATGCAAACGAACGTGTATATAATTTATTCTATAAAATATATAAACGTGTGAATTTCAGAAATAACGCATGTTTGAATTTATAAAATTGAACGTGTAGACTATATGAGAATTAAATGAAAAGTTAACGTTATGTAAACGTAACATTATAGAGACATAAATAGAATTAACAAAAATGTTAACGTTATATAAAGGTAACGTTATAAAATAATAAATGAGATTCAATAAATGTTAACGTTATGAAATAGTTAATGGAAGTTAATTAAAAGCCAACATTGCTATAAATTAGTAAATATAATATAACATTATAAATGAATTAATGCAGGAATGATATAACATATATAAACGTACATGTATATATCTATTTTGTATAAATATATATACGTATAGATTTCATAAATAACACACATTTGAATTTGAAAAAATAATGCGCATCACAAATGGAATTAAAACAGAAATAAATGGAAATTTATCAACGTTAACACATTAATGTTTTAAATTAAATATAGAAATTAATATGAGATAGGCATGACACGTCATTTTGACATGGAAACCTACGGGGGTTGACCTATAGGTCGACCGGTGGCCTAGGGAGGTCGGTCCATACATGTCAAAAATGATGTGTATTCTCTACCTTTTGATGTTTGGATTCAAATTGTTTTAAATGAATTAACAATGTAACTTTAAACATCTATAAATAAACCTACAGAGCTAGCCTTCAAACATATATTTTTCAGAATGGGTGTGGAAGCTCTATCACTTTTATTTCTCCTCCAACTCTTCAAAAAACATATATATTAGATCTAGGATTTCCTATTTACAAACTAAAGGTAGGAACTATAAATCTAGGGAATGTATTTTCAAAATAAGTCATTCGTATGAGGCAAGTTTAAAAAACTAGTTTTTAGTTAGTTTTTTTTTATTGTTTAGATCCATATTTATAGATCTGTACAAATTCCATTTTGTAGATCTAAATAGGGTTATAGAAGGAAATCATGATTTGAATTAGATTTCGAACTTGGAGTGTTTTTTCCAACTGAGTGAATTAAGATTATATATCATTTGGATCATGGTATATAGTAACATTTGATTCCTACTAAAATTACCAAATGGACATTGATATATTTGTACTAAATTGGGGTAGTTAGTTTATGCAAGTTATTTGTATGTAAACTATAAATCTTAAGAATTTGCACTTATATGAAAAATGTGCTTCTTATGGAATAGAATTAAAATAATATTAAGTAATTTTGGGCTTAAGAATTTTAGAGAAAGGCATAAGCCTAAATGTTGAAAGTTTACAGTAAAAATGTGAAACTTATGAAATGGAATAAAAAGAGGAATTTAATATGTAAACAAAATTGGATAGCTTAGTAGGTTTATATCGGGAAAAGAGTATATTTCCGTAATTTAATTTTGAAAAAAGCACGGTAAACGTAATTACAAGATTAAAAGCAAAGAAACCAGGATTAGTGCAAAACATGGATGTTTCTGTATTTTGCACTATTCAGCAATTAAGAAAAAGTAATAAAAGAAATATCTTGTAATTATGGGTTACTGCTTATGGGATTGTTTTATATCAAAATATGAAAGTAATTTTTAGTAAAGTTTTGTAACCAACCAAATGGAATATGACCGACTTCTTATAATAAAACTTACAATAGCGGTAAGAAAAGGAATAATTTAGCAAATAAGCTATGGTACAAAGAAGTAAATGCCTTATAGGACAAAAAAAGAACAAAGTGGGAATACAGTTAAGGTCTGCCTTAGGAAGGCAGATAAATAAATATTGTGATAAATGATTTATAATAGGTAAGCACAATTTTGGACTGAAAATATCGTATAGTAGTAAGAAAACTAAAATAGAATTTAGTGTCACAATAAAAGGATAAAAGCGAATGAAAGATAAAATAAGATAAACTAAATGCATAAGAAAAGATTATATGTAGGGTCTAATAAAAAGGTGGGATGTGTTTGGAGCAATCCAAAGGGAATATGGATGTAGGGCTAACGAAGCTGACGATTGCAGATCTTTCAGAGTATGTTGATCTCACATGGCACATTTGTACAAGGAAAACCTAAATGTAGGACTAATGAAGTTGTATCATTACAAATCCTTGGGAGTAGAGGAAGCTTGTCCTAATGATGAATTAGATATTCGTCAAAGAAGAAAATAAGTGACTTCAAACGAGACGTGTAGGATACCTTGGGATGTCCCTTCGATGTAGGCATAGTTGAATGGTCCATTGGATACATGTATGTAGTACCCATCAGGAGGGTATTCCTTGACTGCATTTGTATTGTAGACCTAACGAAATAATTCTTTACAAGAAGTCAAAAGATTGATATATGATTTTGAGTACTCGTATAACACCTGATTTTAGGAGTAGGTTATCTAGCTTTGGGAGTAGGTTTAGAGGGTAGGACCTATAAGGATAGTGGCTGCTCGGATATCGATCATCATTAGTCAGTAGCGAGCACGAGGAAAGACTTTGATTAGACAAATAGGTCGGTGATCTTTTATTATTGAGACATCAGATAAAGTGACAACGCCATTTGGTTGCTTGATTTGTTTGTTGTCGTGCAAAGCTATTAACCCAAAAGAAAGTATTCCAACTAGTTAAGAGATGGCTACGTGGGGCCATAGCCACACTGAGAAGAGACGAACCATGTAGAATATATGTATTGTAGGCCTAGTGAAAATGTGTTGGGAAACAATGGCTGAGTCGCGGACTAGGTCGCTGTCTTGAAGACGATTCGGCGATCTGGTCGGAGGTGCAAACCAGTTCGGTCCTTCGCCGCCGCTTATAGGATAAAACAGCCTCTAAAACAATAACTAATTTGCTTGCACAACAAATCAGTGCAGATTTGCACTTTCTGAATTAAAATACTGCTCGAGAATTTCCTGAGAGAAATTTTTTAATGGCGGCTGAGAGAAAAAGAGAAATTGTGATTCGGTGGTGTTCTCGTCTGAAGCTAATGACAATATATAGGACGAGAATTAGGGTTAGGGTTGCTGATTAGTGGGCCGCTAAAATTGAGGGATAAGAGTTTTTACCATTGCAGAAATCTTTTCCATAAAAAAACGGTTCGAAAAAGGCTAAGTTTTATGGTCCAAAAAATATAAGTGTCTACACCACAAGGCCCGAGCCCGAACCGGACCGGACCGGGCCAGGTCGAGTCAAGTCGGTCGGTCGCGCGCGCGTGTGTGGTGGTCATGATGCATGGTCTCCCTCCTCACAGCAAAGCATGTATTGGGAGCCCAAGGCCCCAACATAATTTCTTAGAAACAAGTATAAATGCTTGCCTCTTCTATATAATCCCATGATGCGGGACTATTCACCCATAGGAGCCATTCATACACTTATTCCATTATTTTTAATAATTCACTAATGTTAATAAAACATTTCCAACAATCCCCCACTTGAATTTTTAAAAATATTTTCGAGCAGTTTCTTAAAAAGCATAAGATTGTGCATAAATAAAGGTGTCTTTCGACTTGAACCTTTGCATAGTGAATAAGATTCAGTTTTTACTAGAGTGACACATAGTCTTGAACTCTATTCCTGACATCAAACCACACACAACCTTTTCTATAGTGCAATCAAATAAGCCCGTGCATTTATGGCCATGCACGTCTATCCTAGTTTAGTGAATGCTCCAGAAGTTTTGCCCGCAACTCCATAGGAAACAGCCACATTTCCACATTCACAAAGGTAAGTCTATCAAGAGCACTCCTGAAGGTAGGTACTCCACTCCACATAGAGTATAGATCTCATTAAGAGTTTCTATTAACTCATCCTCTAATCACTTCAGGAATACATGCTTCTTGGTTTATTAAATAGCATGTTCAACTCATATCACTACACAACTTGTTATTACCCATTGAACCTAGTTCTTGGGATCTCCAGTCATTTAGGTCGGGTTACCATTGTGCGTGACTCAACAATCTAAGGGCAATAGTCCCATTCTTTTAGAAGAGTTATGGACTTTCTCTCTGGACAGTCCTTTCGTCAAAGGATCTGCCAAATTTTCCTCACTACATGCATAATCCACTCTAACGGTACCTGTGGAAAGTAGTTCTCTAACCGTACCGTGCTTACGACGTATTTGTCGTCTCTTACCGTTATAATAGCGGTTCTGAACTTTTGCAATAGCCGCGGTACTATCGCAATGTATCAACACAGCCGGTATCGGTTTTTCCCATAAGGGAATCTCAGCTAGTAGATTTCTCAAATACTCTGCCTCTTCACTAGCTGTAGCTAGTGATATCATCTCAGACTCCATAGTAGACTAAGCCAAAATAGTCTGTTTCTTGGATTTCCAAGAAATAGCTCCTCCAGCGATGCTAAATATATAGCCACTGGTCGCTTTAGAGTCATCATATAAGGTATTCCAGTCTGCATTGGAATATCCTTCAAGTACAGATGGAAACCTTTCATAATGTAATCCAAGGTTCATGGTTCGTTTAAGGTATCTCATTACCCTTTCAATAGCTTGCCAGTTCTCTATACTAGGTCTACTGGTAAACCTGCATAATAATCCCACGACATAGGCAATGTCGGGTCTAGTACAATCAGTGGCATACCGAATGCTACCAATGATGCTCGCATAATCAGACTGTCTTACACCTTCACCAGTATTCTTAAATAACTTTACACTGTGATCATATGGTGTACTTGCAGGTTTACAGTCAAAGTAATTATATTTCTTTAGTATCTTCTCAATGTAATGAGATTGATCCAAAGAAATTCCCTTTTTTGACCTAGTAATCTTAATACCAAGTATTACACTCGCCTCACCTAGATCTTTCATATCAAAATTGACACTTAATAAGGATTTGACTGAGTTTATGGCATGAATATTTGACCCAAAAATGAGTAGGTCATCTACATAAAGGCATATAATAGTGCAAATGTCATTCTCAGATTTGTAATAAATGCATTTGTCACTTTCACTAACTTTAAAACCATTTGAAATGATTAAGTTATCAAATTTTTCATGCCATTGTTTAGGTGCTTGTTTTAAACCATATAATGATTTATCTATTTTACATACTTTATGTTCTTGACCATGTACTACAAATCCTTCAGGCTAGTCCATATAAATTTCTTCGTCTAATTCACCGTTCAAAAAAGCAGTTTTAACATCCATTTGGTGTATAAGTAAATTATGAATGGAAGCAAGTGAGATTAAAACCCGAATGGATGTTATTCTAGTTACAGGTGAAAAAGTGTCAAAGAAATCTATATTTTCTTTTTGTTTAAAACCTTTAGCTACTAGTCGTGCTTTATATTTATCTATAGTGCCATCAGGTTTTAATTTCTTTTTAAGTACCTATTTACAACCTATAGATTTACAACCGGGGGGTAAATCTACCAAGTGCCAAGTCTTGTTGGATTCTAAAGAATCCATCTCATCATTTATAGCCTCTTGCCAAAAATCGACATCTAAAGAAGATAAGGCCTCTTGGAGGTTTATGGGATCCTCCTCAATAGTAAAAGCACAAAAATCTAAACCGAAGTCTTTTATGGTTCTTGCTCTTTTACTTCTTCTAGGTTCAGCTTCAGAATTTTCATTAAGTTCTGTTCTAATTGGCATATTTGAAGTGCCCCCACTATTCCTTAATTTAAAAGGAAATTTAGTTTCATAAAAATCGGCATCATTTGATTCAATTATATTATGTGCATTAAGGTCATAAAATCTATATGCTTTGCTATTAATAGCATAGCCTATAAATGCACATTCATATGCTCTACTTGCCAATTTTATTCTCTTAGGGTCTGGAATGCGAACATAAGCTAAACAACCCCAAGTTCTAAAGTATGAGACATTGGGTTTATGATTCTTTAAAATTTCATAAGGAGAAATTTTATTCTTAGATTTGGGGATTCTATTCAGAACATAGCATACAGTCAATAAAATATCCCCCCACCAATGTTTTTCTGCACCAGAATTTAATAATATGGCAACTACTAGTTAGGTAAAGGTCCTAATTTTCCTTTCTGCTTTACCGTTCATTTCAGGAGAATAGGGTGCAGTTCTCTCATGTACTATACCATGTTGTTTATAGAAGTCCAGAATTGAATTAGATTCGTATTCTGTTCCTCTATCACTACGAAGTCTCTTAATTTTTCTATTTGCTTGATTCTCAATCTCAGTTTTGAATGTTTTAAACATATCAAAAGCATCACTTTTATTTTTCATAAGGTATACATATGTGAAATAAAGTGATAAAATAACGATGTCCCTGCCTAGTCAAAGTGCCATCTAGTTCATATATGTCAGAATGAATCAAGTCTAAGGGTTCAGAAACTCTATCAATAGATTTGTGAGGTTTCTTTGTGATTTTAGCTTGTGTACAGAATTCACATTTATCAAGTTCAGATTCTGTCATTTTAGGTATCATATCTAGGGTGCTCATGTTACGGATTATTCGATTATTAACATGACATAATCTAGAATGCCAGATATTAAAATCACACAACATGTAAGCAGAAGTAGTCATTTTATTAGATTCAACATTCAGTTTAAACATACCCTCACAAGCATAACCCTTTCCCACAAAAGTTCCCTTATAAGTTAGGGTGTACAAATCAGCCCCAATTACTTGAGTGAAACCAGCCTTATTAAGGAGGAAGCCAGAGACCAGATTCTTCCTTATTTCTGGAGTGTGCATAACATCTTTCAGAATTACAATTTTTCCAGAGGTGAACTTGAGTTCCACATTGCCAATCCCCGCAACTCTAGTGGTGTGAGAATCTCCCAACAGCACTTTCTGATTTTCAGCAGCCGTGTATGTCGAGAACATGCCACGATCATAGCAGACATGGCGAGAAGCCCCAATTCACTGTTGTCATCATTTGTGTTTTCTTGTAGCTTGTGAAAGATCAGATCTGGAAGGCAGAAGCAGCGTCGTGCGGAATTGAGTCGCAGCCATTGTTTGATAATTCGTGATATATTCACAATATACACAGTTGTTGACGATCGGAAAGTGTGTTGTGAGATCCTCGCACCACTTAAGTTGTAGAGACCGGCAATATGAAAATTAAGCATATGATTGAAAAGACATTGATTCTTAAAAATGTGATGCATTTGATATGTTTGAAACATTCGAAATTGAAATCAAGCAAATAAGAAAAATTAAGAGACTACATAGTGATAGAGGAACAAAATATGAATCAAATTTTATTCTGGATTTTTTATGTGATATATTGTACATAAGAGAATTGCACCCTAGTCACCTGATATGAACGGTAAAGCTGAAAAAATAGGATCTTTACCGAATTAGTAATTGACATTTTATTAAATTTTGGTGCAGCAAAACATTAGTGGGGGGATATTTTATAGACTGTATGTTATGTTCTGAATAGAATCCCCAAATCTAAGAATAAAATTTCACCTTATGAAATTTTAAAGAATTATAAATCTGATGTGTCATACATTAGAACTTGGGGTTGTCTATCATATGTTCGCATTTCAGACCCTAAGAGAATAAAATTGGCAAATAGAGGATACAAATGTGTATTTATAGGCTATGCTGTTAATAGCAAAGCATACAGAATTTATGATCTAAATTCACATAATATAATTTGAATCAAATGATGTCAATTTTTATGAAACGAAATTTCCTTTTAAATTAAGGAATAGTGGGGGCACATCAAGTATGCCTATTAGAACAGAACTTAATAAAAGTTCTGAAACTGAACCTAGAAGAAGTAAAACTTAATAAAAGTTCTGAAACTGAACCTAGAAGAAGTAAAAGAGCATGAACCGTTAAAGATTTTGGTTCATATTTTTGTGCTTTTACTATAGAGGAGGATCCCTTAAACCTCCAAGAGGCCTTATCTTCTTTAGATGCTGGTTTTTTGGCAAGAGGCTATAAATAATGAGATGGATTCTCTGGAATCCAATAAGACTTGGCATTTGATAGATTTACCTCCTGGTTGTAAATCTATAGGCTGTATATGAGTACTTAAAAAGAAATTAAAACCTGATAGCACTATTGATAAATATAAAGTACGACTAGTAGCTAAAGGTTTTAAACAAAAAGAAAAAAAAAATATAATTCTTCGACACTTTTCACCTGTAACTAAAATTACATCCATTCGGATATTAATCTCACCTGCCTCTATTCATATTTTATTAATACACCAAATGGATGTGAAAACCACATTTTTGAACGGTGAATTAGACGAAGAAATTTATATGGATCAGGCTGAAGGATTTGTAGTACATGGTCAAGAACATAAAGTATGCAAATTAGATAAATCATTATATGGTTTAAAACAAGCACCTAAACGATGGCATGAAAAATTTGACAACTTCAATCATTTCACATGGTTTTAAAGTTAATGAAAGTGACAAATGCATTTATTACAAATCTGAGAATGACATTTGCACTATTATATGCCTTTATGTAGATGACCTACTCTTTTTTGGGTCAAACATTCATGCCATAAATTCAGTCAAATCCTTATTAAGTGCCAATTTTGATATGAAAGATCTAGGTGAGGCGAGTGTAATCCTTGGTATTAAAATTACTAGGTCAGAAAAGAGACTTTCTTTGGATCAATCTCATTACATTGAGAAGATACTAAAGAAATACAATTACTTTGACTGTAAACCTGTGAATACACCATACGATCACAGTGTAGAGTTATTTAAGAACACCGGTGAAGGTGTAAGACAGTCTGATTATGCGAGCATCATTGGCAGCCTTCGATATGCCACTGATTGTATTAGACCCGACATTGCCGATGTGTTGGGATATTATGCATGTTTATCAGTAGATCTAGTATAGAGCATTAACATGCTAATGAGAGGGTTATGAGATACCTATAATAAACTATGAACCTTGGATTACATTATGAAAAGTTTTCAGTTGTACTTGAAGGATACTCTGATATAGACTGAAATACTTTATCTGATGATTCTAAAGGACCAGTGGCTATATATATTTAGCATCGTTGAAGAAGCTGTCTCTTGGAAACCCAAGAAACAGACTATTTCGACTCAGTCTCCTATAGAGACTGAGATAATAGAACTAGCTACAGCTAGTTAAGAAGTAGAGAACTAAAGAAATTTGCTATTTGAGATCCCTATAAAGGAAAAATAGGCACCAGTGGTGTAATCGATTGTGATAGTTCCACGGCTATTGTAAAAAGTATAGAACCATTATAACAACGGTAGAAAACGACGTCGTAAGCACAATACTGTAAAAGAACATCACATATATAGTGATGAAAAATTTGACGACTATTGAAAGAAAAACAGAACCGATATTACAACGGTAAGAAATGACAGTCGTATGCACAGTATTGTTAGAGAACATCACATATAAGGTGATGATAATTTGGCAGAACCTTTGATGAAAGGACTGTCCAGAAAGAAAGTCCTTAATAATTCTAAAAGAATGGGACTATTACCCTGTGATTGTGGAATCACGCACAATGGTAACCCGGCCTAAATGACTGGAGATCCCAAGAACTAGGTTCAATGGGTAAAAACAAGTTATGTAGTGATAGTAGATGAACATGCTAAATTTTAGATTAAGAAGCATGTATTCCTGAAGTGATTAGAGGATGAGTTAATAAAACTCTTAATGAGATCTATACTCTATTTGGAGTGGAGTACCTACCTTTAGGAGTGCTCTTGATAGACTCACCTTTGTGAATGTGGAAATGTGGCCGTTTCCTATGAAGTTTTGGGCAAAACTTCTAGAGCGTTCACTAAACTAGGATAGACGTGCATGGCCATAAACGCACGGGCTTATTTGATTGCACTATAGAAAAGATTGTGTGTGGTTTGATGTCAGGAATAGAGTTCAAGACTATGTGTCACTCTAGTAAAAACTGAATCTTATTCACTACGCAAAGGTTCAAGTCGGATGACACCTTTGTTTATGCACAGTCTTATGTTTTTAGAAACTGCTCGATAATATTTTAAAAAATTCAAGTGGGGGATTGTTGGAAATTTTATGAATTATTTAAAATATGAAATAAGTTTATGATGGCTCCTATTTGTGAATAGTCCCACAACATGGGATTATAAGAAAGATGCAAGTATTTATACTTGTTTCTAAGAAATCATGTTGGGGCCTTGGGCTCCCAATGCATGCTTTGTTGTGAGGAGGGAGACCATGCATCATGACCACCACACACGCGCGCGCGACCGACCAACCGACTCGACTCGCCCGGCTCGGCTCGGTTCGGTTCGGGATTGGGCCATGGCGATGTGGTGTAGACACTTATATTTTTGGTCCAGAAAAATCTGCATTTTTTCGAACTGTGTTTTTAAATACGAGATTTTTTCTGAATCGACTTTTATGTTGAAGCGAGATATTTATGAGCCGACTTTAATTTGAAGCGATAAACTTTTGACTTGGTTTTTTAGCAGATCCTACTTTTCTTCCACTGCCCAGTTCCCTATATATTATCTTCAGTTGTAGACAAGATTAAGATAGAAAAAAAATCTACTTTTTCTTCCTCCGCCATTAAATATATTCTTTCAGAAATTTTCGAGCAGTAAAATTCGAAAGTGCAAATCTGCTCTGATTTGTTGTGCAAAGCAAATCGGTTATTTATTTTAGAGAGGCTGTTTTATCCTAGAGGCGGCGGCGGAAGTACGAACTGGTTTTGCACCACCGACCAGATCGCCGAATCGTCTTCAAATTGTTGGGAAACAATGGCTGAGTCGCGGACTAGGTCGCTGTCTTGAAGACAATTCAGCGATCTGGTCGGAGGTGAAAACTAGTTCGGTCCTTCGCCGCCGCCTCTAGTATAAAACAGCCTCTAAAACAATAACTGATTTGCTTACACAACAAATCAGTGAAGATTTGCACTTTCTGAATTAAAATACTGCTCGAGAATTTCCTAAGAGAAATTTTTTAATGGCGGTTGAGAGAAAAAGAGAAATTGTGATTCGGTGGTGTTCTCGTCTGAAGCTAATGACAATATATAGGACGAGAATTAGGGTTAGGGTTGCTGATTAGTGGGCCGCTAAAATTGAGGGATACGAGTTTTTACTGTTGCAGAAATCTTTTCCATAAAAAAACGGTTCGAAAAAGGCTAAGTTTTATGGTCCAAAAAATATAAGTGTCTACAACACTAGGCCCGAGCCCGAGCCCGAACCGGACCGGGCCGGGTCAGGTCGAGTCGAGTCGGTAGGTCGCGCGCGCGTGTGTGGTGGTCATGATGCATGGTCTCCCTCCTCACAACAAAGCATGCATTGGGAGCCCAAGGCCCCAACATGATTTCTTAGAAACAAGTATAAATGCTTGCCTCTTCTATATAATCCCATGATGTGGGACTATTCACCCATAGGAGCCATTCATACACTTATTCCATTATTTTTAATAATTCACTAATGTTAATAAAACATTTCCAACAAGTTGTCATTTATAGACGTAGTAAATCCCCAACTAAGTTCCTTACGAAGTAGGCCTTAGTAGCACCACTTGTTACTGGAACTCGGAAGTATGGACGGAGCGATTACGTGTGAATCCTCAATATATGCACAAAGTGGTACATTGTGGATATCTGCATTGTAGGAATTGGAGTGGTCCATTACATATGCAGTTTCACGTTTTCTTATCAAACGATGGAACATCTATGTTGTAGGCCTAAGGAAGTTGTCCTTTACATATGTAGTTGCAGCACTCTCGTGGCGAGATGGTAGTGTCATATCAAGGACGATACGAAGGGTACTATGGGTAATATTTAGGGCTGAGGCATTCCAAGGGCATGTAGTTACATATATATATATATATATATATATATTGATTATTAGGCTTGGTTTATTTGGAACTAGATGGGTACAATTTAGCATGAAGGCGAGAGCATAGTAACCAAAATAAACCTACTATAACTAAAATGGGAATGGAACGGTATATGTAGTGTTATGCTTGAAAGTATATAACTTTTCCATTCACCAAAGCATTAGTTTTGACCCTTTTCTCATAATAACCCGCAGGTTAGATAGAAGGAGAAGGTTGTTCATTTTAGAGACACTTGATTTAGAAAATGTTTTTGGTGAGTGTTTATTTACTAGTATATTTTAATCATTTCCATTTTGAATTATTTATTGAGCTCTGGTCTACTATATTTGTTTATTTGTAGGGAACTAAACACCCAACTCGAGCTTCGATGGACTTGGATTTTTTTTCATCTTGTGAAAAATCCGGGCTCGATGGGGTTTGGGTTATTATACTTGGTATCGGAGCTTAGGTTTAGTGGTCCTAAATAAATAACAAGTGAACGTATTTGTATTTTTAAAATACAAATAATATATATACACCAAGATCCATGAAAAAAAACTCATTTTCAAAGGACTAACGTATGGAAAGTTTCTAGGAATAGTTTTATACATCAAGTGTGGGAATATGGAAATCCAAGAATATTAGGTCCTATAGTGACCATGGATTATAATGTACAATAAGCTTAGTATTAAAATTGGAGTCCATATGTTAAGTGTTTGGAAATTTGGAATTATTTCAGATTCGTGGGTAAGGTAGTTGTGCCTTAGAAGCGAAGAGAAAATGGATTAGGAACATATATTGTGCAAGATATGTCAAAGGCAGGTTTCAATACAGAAACAGACAGCCTTGAATAAATTTTTTTTCGAAATTAAGTTAGGTAAGAAAGAGAATTTGGAAACCCACTTTGTGTCTAACCCTATAATTGGATTTTTTTTAAGAACATGAAAAACGGATATTTTTGGAAGCTAGCAAGTTTTAAATCTAAAATTTGCCATTTTAAAATATGTATTTAATGAAGGTACAGAGTTGTGCAAAAAAAAAAAAAAAAAATCTAAGATGTTGATTTTTTTAATATATATATGTATGTATGTTTTACGGGGTCAAACAAAACAAGTGGAAAGAGATACCAGAATTTTTGGAAGTAATTCTAGAAAACTCTATTCTATTTTGTTGAATAGGAAAGAAGTTGGAATAAAGTAATTACTTTATAGAAGAAGGTTCATAATAGTATAACTAAAATCTTAAAAGACTATACAAATTTAGCATGAATAAAAATTAAAAAAATCAACAGTAGGATGGGTTGTGACACATTTCAATTCATTAAAATAATAAAAATTATAAGATGAGTTTTTTTAATGAATCAACAAGTTTGTAAGTAATGCATTTTGTTAAAGTAATAAACAATTCATCATGAAAGAGGTATACAAATTATAGGCAAAGCATCATATTTTGTGCTACCTATTTCAACAAAGAAATTTAAAAAAAGTTTTCTTATTACTTTACACAAAATGCAACATCCTCCTTATAAAATATTTATGGAAACTTGGTCTTATTAGTTCCTCTTGAAAAAAAGTAGCTCCAATGTATTAAAGTGCATAACCTTATGAAAAAGGTGTAGTAATGGATAGACCGTGGTAAATGAATATGAAGTAATTAATTACATCTACTCCAATTTTAACTTTTAAGAAGGGGTTTGAAAAAAAATAGTGGAATGAATAAAGTTATGAAAAAGGGGGAAGAGAGAATAAACATCAAACTAGACCTGTAAGTATGGGGTGGATGGAAATTAGCATCTTGGTAAGTCTATTTGGGGGAATAAAAATAAAGGATCCCTGTACTGTGCATAGGACACTAGGTAGACTCTTGAAGGATTATCTTGGTGTATGAGTAGACCAAAAAATTTGGGCAGTAATTGTAGAAGGTTTTAAAAGGGAAATGAGTAATGGCCAAAAGGCATGGAATGATATGCAAGGGTTAGAACAAAGAAAATTTAGGAAGGATATCTTTTAAGTAGTTACCATTTAGATATGAGGAGAATTAAATGTAATTTCAAACTCATATGTCTCTGTGAAAAGATAGAGAGAGAGAGATTTCACCTAAATACAAATTTAACAAAGAATGCAAGTTAATTGGAAAAGATTGGTTAGTTCACATGAGAATTGGGTTCATATGTAGACGTGTAATAAAAAGTTAATGGATTGAATTTACAGAAAAAATTAAAACTTATCATATCACTTCATGGTGAAGTAAGAACTAGACCTATCATGATACCTGAGACCCAATGATGGAGGCTAAGGAAAAAGGTAAGGCTCGGTCATTAGGACTAGGGTGAGATCCCAACTGGATTTTAGGTTTGAGGGGCCCAATATCAAATAGAGACTATCTTGGTGATAAATGAGGGCATAAGAGAATAAATTGTGAGAATCCATTAGGAGAGATTTCTAGTCTATCATGGAGGCAGTTTTCGAGCTTAAAAAAAAATTAAGATTTCAAAATGTAACCTAAAATAGGATTTGTGTTTTCATTTCATTTAGTAGTAGGTACCCATATGTGAGTGTTATGTTTTTTGTTTTATAGAAATTAGTGCATATTAGTAAATTGATCTTTTTCTTTGTTTCTCTAACTATCACTATAAAAGAAAGTAAACAATGAGCGTAACTAATAAGAGGCTAACAAAAGAAAAATGAAATGACAAATCTAGATATAAACAAAAAAGGCAGTTGTAATAATAAGAAATAAAAAACTTGAAAGGAAAAAGAAATTCTTCCATATAAAATTTGGTAAATTTAAAAAGAAAATTTTCTTATGTAAACTATATTTGAGAAAAACAATTTTTTTAATAAAGCACCGAGAAAAGTTCCAAGTACGGCGAAAAGGTCATGTCAAATTAAAGTGGAAAATGTAGAATTTTACATTTTCTAACATAAGAAATCGAGTTTGGAAAAATAAAATTTTCATAAATTCGAATAATAAAAGAGGTATGATAGGGATTTGGATGCAAAAACTGGTTGAACTATGCAATAGATTACGTGATTTACTCATATTGAATTTCTAAAGAATGGAAGAATGTAGCACCCTGCATTTTCCAGAATAAATAAATAATGTAATTTGACTATAAACAGAAAAAATAAGCATTTTTGGAATTTTCAAAACTTTTACCATTGCATTCGTAGAAATTTTCCGATTAACTTACATATATAATATGTGCCAAACGAAGTTCATATGAAAAGTTATTGACGTTCGAAGTTATGTATTGGGAAATAATTGTACATGTAAATAAACATGAATATATTTTATTTTACAAACAAATAAATGTGTGAATTTCGAAATAACACATTTTCAATTTCAAATTTTGAACGTGTAGAATAAATGATAATTAAATGAAAAGTTGACGTTATGTAAACATAACATTATAGAGACATAAATAGAATTATTATAATATTAACGTTTTAAATATTATAAAGGATATTCAATAAATGTTAATGCTATAAAAATGTAACGTTATAAAAGAGTTAATGGAAGTAATTAGAAGTTAACGTTATATAAGCATAACATTATAAATGAATAAATATAATTTAACGTTATAATAGAATTAATTCAAGAATGATAATGTAACGACCCGTGTTTTACGCATCGAAGGATCGTAGAATATTTATTTCTTTCACATACGAAGTCATATGGTCATGTAACCTTGGGAGACGACTATTGGGGTCATTTCCCATGTTCATGATTTTTGCCAATTTTTAAATGACCGTTTTGGCCCTAGCTAATCTTGTTTCGGCCATAACTTTTGATTGGAAAGGAGTTTTGATCTAAAACAACTTACATTAGAACCGGATGATGGTTTACCCTTCCGTAGAGTGGTCATATGTGAAAAACGGACTTACCGTTTGGGAGATATGGCTGAAATAAGGTTTAGAAGGTGAAAAACTGCTTAACCGGGCCAAATGGGGTGATTAGTGAATGAGCCCATAACCCATTTCGAGATTAGGGTTATGGGGAGGCTGAAATGAGTTAGGTTTTCATTCTATTTCAGTTTTCTAGCTGCCATTTACCTCTTAGAAACCCTAACAATGACCTCCACCTTCTAATTTCATCCCACATCGCTCTCTAATCAAGGATTAAGCTTAGCAACACCAAATTAAGGAGAAATAGCACTAAAGCAAGGTTGGAGCTGCTGTTAGACATCGGTATTCACCCAAATCAGAGGAGTTTCAGTTCTGAAAGTTTTAATTGTGGCAAAGGTGAGTGATTAGCACTGTTTCTACACTAATTACGGCTAATTAAGGGTGATTAGTGTTAATTAATAAAACTATACATGATTAAATTCTAGAAAAATATTTAGAAATTCTTAAACACCGTTTTAGACCTCTGTTGGAAGTCTGGGTTAATTTGGTTAAGTTTTGCTAATCCTATCATCAGATTTTCTTAAACATGCTTAAGGGGAAAATATGGGTTTTGGGCATGTTTGATCCGTTTTGACATATCAAATTGTTGTTCTGGTGTTTGTGGTTGATTATACATGTTGCTATGACTGTATGGTATGCTTTGTGATTGTTTAGAAAAGTTAGAATGGTCGAAAACGTCGTCGTGTGGTGTAAAAATTGTCGCTGGAAGTTGCAGGAAAAGCATGCAGGAGCGGACTGGATCGGATTGCCCTACCCAAACCGACCCGATCATGAGTCCAACCCCACGAGCCGCCAGATGTTCCTCACCCCTTCGAGTTTGTTCGCCACGAGCAGAGCATCCACGAGTCGAACGCTTTGAGGATCGTGAGCTGAGACAAGCCAACACTTGAAGACCACGACCCGACCCGGATGCTCACCACGAACCGAAGACCTGGGACGATGCGCCCGACCCGACCCAGTTGGGTAACCATGACCCGATCCACCACTCACGAACCGAGGCACCCGACCTGGTGGAAGAAGTATGACCCGACCCAATGTCCTGGAGGAGGCATCACGACCCGACCCGTATGGAGCAGTCTGATCCGAATCAGAGGGGTCGATTGCGAACCGAACCAAGAAGCCTAGACGCGAGGCATGAGATGTGAACCAATGAAGACCGATCCAGATGATGATCAAACCCCGAGATGTAAAGGTAGTCCAAATGGGAAGTAGAACTCAGGATCTAGATGGGAACCAACAAGTTAACTTCATGATTGGACTTTGCTGCGGGACATATGCTAAGCAGTTGTCGACGTCCATAGCCTTGATTCACCACCAAGAGACGATTGTTAGGCTATGGATCAGTGCAGTGGGGTAGTTATTAATTCATGGGGCAGAGTGATCGTAGCATGGCTATGAGCCAGTGCAGTGGAGTCGTCATGACTTCATGGGGCAAAGTGGACATAGCAAGGACTAGTGGCTATGGATCAGTGCAGTGGAGTCGCCATGGCTCCATGGGGCAGAGTGATCATAGCAAGGATTTAGGTGATCAAAGCGGTGGATATCGTATGCTTTATGCACGGAGTGAGAGATGTGAGGATGGTTGCTATGTTTGATTTGTTTGACACCACTATGACATGCACACCCTCTCCCCCGTATCTTTACACTATATGTTAGTGTCACCTTAAAGTATTGTGCATCTTGTTGTGATAACTCTTTGGTTGCAGGTCCAAGTTCAGGTATGGCTTAGTATACCTGTTATTGTTCTGTTTTGCTGCTTACCGCTCATACCATACTTTTGTCTGACCCAGAGTTTTACATCTCTTCTTATTACTCTGGGTGCTCTTAAATGGGCAGACTAGAGACAGGTTAGCTGGTTGTGCACGAGTAGCTATCCGGAGACAAGCAGGAGGCTTACACGTACTATTCTATATATATGCTCCCTGTGTCGCTGCTGGTCACTACTTTGGGCATTAGTAGTGTACCTTTCCTTTACTTTGCTTAACAGACAGTTTTAAAAGTTGTAATAAAGATGAAGTGGAACATAAGCTGTATTTGGATTTTCCGCTGCTACGATGTTTAGTTTTCAGCTTATGCACTGTCTCGCTTGTTTTTATGTCAAAGTATGTTATTATTATATTATATTCCATGCACTATGAGATGTGCTACAGGTTCTTTGTTAGTCCACTATTAAGTTTCCTTTCCTTTCTTTGGTGACCGTCCCGTGCTAGTTGGACATTGGCACAGCGCACTTTCATTGGAAATGTTGAATGGTGCAGGGTGGGTGTCACATTTGGTATCAGAGCTCTAGGTTGCGTAGTTAACCTAGGGAAAGACACCAGGGTGAGATAATATACGTATATGAGAGCGCGTATTTGTGATATTTTAGTTTTCAAAAGCTATATGTAAATATACTATTAGTATATTTAAGGATGAAGTCGCATTGCACTGGCACCACTGAAGAGATGGTTAATCGTTTTCTCCTTACAGATTGAAAGATGAGCCTATATACTAGGGGTACTGGTTGAGGAGCTAATAATGGGAATGCTCCTGATATGAGGACGATGTTCATTGACCTCATGAGAGAGATGCTTAGGGATGTTCAGAGGGCAGCTTCTAATGATGCAAATGGTGGGAGTGCAGCGGTGCAGGCGCCTAGGGCCGATTTCACCAAGCTATGCAAGGATTACACTAGTCTTGGTGGAAGCCGTTCCACGGAACAGAATCGGCTACAGAAGTTCAGGATTGGTTGGATAGCTGTGAGCGTATCTTCGAAGACTTGGGTATTGAGGATGCGATGAAGAGAAAGCTAGCATCCCGTCAGCTGCAAGGACGGGTGATGAATTGGCGGAATGCTATTAAGACAGCTACTCCAGAGGGTCAAGTTACATGGGATCAGTTTAAGGCCCGATTCGGTGAAAAGTTTATCCCAGCTGCTCAAAAGTCAGAGTTGTTTAGGAAGTTCTTGGAGCTTAAGCAAAATGGTAGGGCAGTCTCGGAGTATATTGCTGAGTTCGATACTTTATCCACGTATGGATTATCCCTTATCGACACTCCCGAGAAGAAGAATGAAAAGTTTATAACAGGCTTAGATCAGTACTTGGGGGAAAGGCTTATAAACCATATCGATGAGACGTTTGAATCGATTGTGGGGAAAACATTAAGGTCAGAGAGCCTTTATCCTAAACCCAAGATTGAAGTCGCTGTCGCATCTACAGAGGGGCCAAAGCCACAAGCAAGCGGTGGAGGCAAGAATAATTCTCAGAATAAAAGGAAGCAGGGTCAGAACCAAGCTAAGGATGGTCAGAAAAAGAGCAAGAAAGATGTTGAGTGCTTTAGCTGTGGCAAGAAGGGACATTATGCTAAAGAATGTCAAGCAAAGCCAGCGGACATGAAGTGCTTCAACTGTGGCCAAGTGGGACATCACAAGGATAAGTGTCTGCAACCCCCTAAAGAAAAGCAGATTGTGAAAGCATATGCTATCAATGCTGTTCCTTCTTCGTCGAATGCCCCAACCGCGGCGGAGAAAGGAAAGAATGTCATCATTCAAGGTATGCTTTCTGTTGGCTAGCTTTTTGACCAAGCCACCCATGATCATTCATAAGAAGAAAGCATGAAACCACGTTCTCTCAGGATATGAAAGAATGGGTCGGACCAGCGTCTCGCCCAATATCGGATCGCGTACCATCGTCTCGCCCAATATCGGATCGCGTACCATCGTCTCGTCCAACATCGGATTGCACACTATCGACTCGCCTGTTCCATCAGCGGAACGAATCCGCTATGCGACTCGATCCGAAGACATACTGTTACCCAAAGCGAACCGATCCGATCCCCTGGTGCAGGGAAAACCCTCTGACCCGTTCAAGAGCGAGCTGGTCTTCAGCGATCCGAATCGCACGGATCTGGCGACACGTGTCCCTAACCGTCATTTGGACCAATTCCCCTCATCTGCACGATCCGATTTTCAAGCAGATCGCGACACCTGTCCGCAACGGCTAATTTGACTATTTCCTCAACGGTGGCGATGCGATCCGATGTTCTCGGGATTCGTGCCACGTGTAACCACGACCCGCCTGATAAAATCAGCTATAAATAGCCCGGAGCTTGGCATTTTTTGGGATCCTTTTGGCAATATTGAGTACTGAATCCGCCATTGTTGTCAAACTACTGAAATATTGAGAGAAATCCTTGTTGTATTAGCTTTCAAAGCATAATCAATAATATATAAAGTGGACGTAGGCTCGTTAACGCCGAACCACTATAAATTCTGTGTGTTATTTTCTTTTTCCTCGTTCTTCATTTGAGATTCTATAACATTCAGAACAATTTGGGTGTTAGGTCCAAATTTTGATCTAACATTTTTGGTGCTTTCACTGAGAACTCAGTTTTAAAGTTTCACTGTTCAGTTCTTTGAAGATTCCAGCGATTCGGATAACATGGCTGTAAAAAGATCTAAGGAAGTGCGAGCTTCAAAGACCAACGAAACGATTGAAGAGAGTGTGCACGAGCTGGGCAATGAAGAAACGCTGGATCGCGGAGCGCAGGGGGCGAACCGATCCGATGAAGACACCACGCTCCGACTCGATGAGAACGAGACGATCCGGGCCGCTGAAGGGGTTGTTACTCGATCCCGAGGTAACGCCTCGCATCCTCCACGCACCACGACCGCAAGTCGATCTCAGGGGGGCGCAGCGAGTCGCCATCCACGAACCGCAGCTATCCGAATTGATGATCAGACTACATCCCGACCTGGAAAGGAGCCTATGACCCGCTCCTATTGTCCTGGCCCCTCTGCTCGACCCGGCTCGAGCTCTCTGCGCATAAGAGAGAGTGATGATGACCAATATGATCCTGCTGCTCCTGTCACTGAGGGGGATCTCTCTCGCTTCGCCGAAATGTGGGATAGATTGTTTGATGAGTTGGCTGCCCAAAGGCAGGAGAGTTCCGTCCTGCGACAAAATTTGACGGCTATGGATAGAAGGCTTGACGAACTCGCAAGGTAAAGAACGCCGCCGGTTCGTTCACCCACTCCAGGATATTCTTCTTCGTCTGAGGAATCACCAAGACCTCCGCGACGACCGTATGAGAGAGCCGAGAACATAGAGCAACTCCGGTTCGGAACCCTGCCATCACAGGAAGAAGAAGCGCTAGGGGCGGGGCCCTCAAATCGTAATGTGAACGATCAAGCCACAGCTCTTAGGACTCGAGATATGAACAGTCCTGTGCGTAACAGACTGCCTCAGCCCCGTCGCCGCGCACATGTTCATGATAACAGGGGGCAACGGAGTCCTATCCGAGCCCCAAATTTTGTGACTGCTCCCAGAAGAGAGGTCAGAGAACCCCGCCGAGCCAGAGGCACTGACCCTGAACCTCCGCTGACCAGTGCGAATGTCGCGGCCATGATCCATCAGATTCTGGCGGACAGCCGTGGACAACGGAACGAAGATTGGGGAATTGACCGCAGTCATACCCCTTTCACTGACGATATTTTGGATGCGACTTTTCCAAGGCGTTTCAATATGCCACAAATAACCGATATGCGGGTAGGTCTGATCCTATCCAGCATCTGATGAGATACTCTTGGTCAATGACCGCGGCAGCAGCTTCTGATGCTGTCAAGTGTAAAGCGTTTCCCATATTCTTGGAGGATGTGGCACTGCTATGGTTCACTCGTTTGCCCGCAAGATCAATTTCTAGCTTCAGGGAGTTAAGCGAGAAGTTCGTGGAACAATTCCGTATCTATGCACAGAAAACAAAAAGCGTGATTGATTTGTTCCTCGTCAAGCAGCGACCAGGCGAAAGTTTGAAGGTGTACCTAGACCGTTTCAATCTGGCCGCTACTGAAGTTAAAGATCCACATGAACCAACCGTTGTTGCAACATTGATTGACGGAGTAGATAAAGTCACTGAATTCGGGAGATACCTGGCAGGCAAGCCACCCCATACCAGAGAATTATTCTACGAGAAGGCTAGCGTATACTTACGGCGGGAAGAAGTATATGCTAACCGTAAGGCAAAAACAACTGATAAAGAGGAAATCCAGAGCAATGTCGCTATTAAACAGACAGGAGACAGCTCGGGGAAAGTTGAAGTTAACGTCGGAAATCAGAATCGGGATGGTCGTCAGCTAGGTAATAACAATAATAATGGAAACGGTAATAACAGGAAGAGGAACCGAGGGAACGACTCCCAGAGAAGGACTCGTCCCAGGGCCTTTGAAAGTTATACACCAATAAATGATACTCTGGAAAATATCTTCATGGATGTGTATGAAGTTCTCCAGAATAAGAGGCCACCTCCTAGAGAGTCAACAGAGAAAGAGCGTGAAACAGGGAAGTTTTGCCTCTTTCATCAGATTCATGGCCATTCGACGAATGAATGTCGTCACTTAAGGGATGTAGACGAAAGGCTGCTTCGAGAAGGAAAGTTAGATGAATATAGGGTAACACCCAGAGATCAGGGGCAAGCAGTCCAGGCCCCGAACCAGAACCAAAATCAACTTGCTGCTAGGCCGACTGCCCAGCAAAAAGGAAAGAATATTGTTATCAATACCGTGATCGGAGGACTTTACCTTGCCGGGCACAGTTCCAAAGCATTGGATCAATACGTCAATGCAGCCAAACAACACCTCGAGGTGGGGGAATGTAGCAACCCCGAGGACAGTATCCCGGTGAAGCAGCAAAAGATGATGACCGATGATGTCGTTTTCCGAGAACGAGAAAGCATTGGAGTCCATGCTCCAACTGAAGATCCATTTGTAGTTACAGTACATATTGGACCAGCCATTGTTCATAAGGTTCTAGTGGACAACGGGAGTTCCGTCAATATTCTTTTCAAAAGGACATTTGATCAGATGAACCTCGAAATAAAAGACTTAAAGCCCTATCAAGGATGGATCCGTGGATTTAACGGAGCGTCCACTGCTCCAATGGGTTATGTGGAATTACCAGTTACGCTTGGGGAAGGGGAACGCCAGAGAGTGAGAATCCTTTCCTTTGTAGTTTTGGATGTTGAATCGCCTTACAATGCCTTCTTGGGCCGACCAGCCCTCACCAAGTTTAGAGCCTGTATAGCCCCCTGGTGCTTGTTGTTGAAATTCCCCACAGAAGCTGGCATAGGTATCGTCAGAGGGGATCAGGTCGCTGCGCGGGCATGTTACGTTGCTGAACTAAAGTTACTTCGCAACGGAGGTGATATTGAAACTAAAGGCGCTTCTCCCCCAACGGGGGCGGAGACCTTATAGCAACCAAAGAGAATAACTGTTGGAGAGTCTCCCAAAGAAATGCCCGAGGATATAGATCCCAGAGAGGATCAAGAACCCGGGGGCAGAATGGCAACTCCCAACGAGACAACTGTGGATGTGCCGATCGATGATAGTGACCCGGAGAAGGTCCTTAAGATTGGATCCCAGTTAAACCCAAATCTCGCTAAAGAATTGACGGATTTCTTAAAAAACAACTTGGATGTGTTTGCTTGGACCCACGCGGACATGTGTGGGATATCCCCATCCATCATGAGCCATTCCTTAAGCATTGACCCTAAACATCCTCCGGTAAAGCAAAAAAGGCGAATGTTGGGCCCAGAGAGGTCCGCTGCCTTGAAAAAAGAAGTTGGGAAACTGAAGAGTAACGGATTTATTAGAGACTCGACCTACCCAGACTGGATTTCTTATCCAGTCCTGGTAAAGAAGGCCAACGGGAAATGGAGAACGTGCATCGACTTCTTGGATTTGAACAAAGCCTGTCCAAAAGATAGTTTCCCGCTGCCCCGGATTGATCAATTGGTAGACTCGACGGCGGGTCACGAACTTCTCTCATTCATGGACACTTATTCAGGATATAACCAGATTCCGATGCATGTTCCAGATCAAGAACATACTAGTTTTATCACGGATTTGGGATTATATTGTTATGTGGTGATGCCCTTTGGCTTGAAGAATGCGGGCGCAACATATCAACGTTTAGTCAACAGAATGTTTTATAACCAGATCGGGAAAACAATGGAAGTGTACGTCGACGATATGTTGGTAAAATCCAAGCAGTCTTCCCAACACACAACTGACTTGGCAGAAATGTTCGGCATTCTTCGAAAGTACGGAATGAAACTCAACCCAACCAAGTGTTCATTCGGTGTCGCCTCCGGGAAATTCTTAGGATTTATCGTCAGTTCTCGTGGCATCGAGATTAATCCAGATCAGATCGCGGCAATCAGAAATATTCAGGAACCTAGGCAGATTAGGGATGTGCAAAGCCTTGCCGGAAAAGTGGCTGCATTAAGCAGATTTATCTCCAGGGTACATCCCGTTTTTCGAATTAATAAAGCGAGGGAAACGTCATTTCAAATGGACGCCCGACTGCGTAGAAGCGTTTCAGAATCTGCTCAGGCACTTGGAAAAACCCCCGATATTATCTAAGCCAATGGATCACGAGGACTTATTCGTGTATTTGGCAGTCTTATCCCATGCGATCAGCTCAGCGTTGGTAAGGGAGGAGGATAAGGTCCAAAGACCTGTGTACTATGTGAGCAAAAAATTGACTGCAGCGGAGCGTAATTATCCACGAATAGAAAAGTTAGCGTATAGCTTGCTGATCGCCTCTAGAAAGCTTCGACATTATTTTCAGGCGCATCCTATCACCATATACACCGATCACCCGCTCAAGCAAGTCCTACAGAGACTAGAGGCATCTGGAAGGTTACTCAAATGGAATATTGAGCTAAGTCAATTTGATTTGAACTTTCAGCCCAGACGGTCAATTCGGGGGCAAGTGATAGCCGACTTCATAGCAGAGTTCACGGTCCCTGAGGAAGATATAGCAAACGAAGAAGTTGAACCCTCAAAATTACTTTTTGATCCCAATGCCTGGGGATTGTATACTGATGGCGCTAGGAATGACGAAAGATCTGGCGCTGGAATAGTGCTTGAAACTCCCGAGAAACGAGTGATAACCTACGCAATTCGGATGGAGTTTCATGCCACTAACAACGATTCTGAATATGAAGCTCTGATAGCTGGATTGAGGATCGCAAAGGAATTAGAGGTTACAAAACTGAACATCTTCTGCGATTCCAAGTTGGTTGTAAACCAAGTTACTGGAAAGTTCCAAGCTAAAAGTGCAAGATTGATTCTATACTTAAAGAAAGTAAAAGAGTTGTTGAACGACTTTGATCATTACAGCATATCTCATATTCCGCGTTCGGAGAATCAGCAGGCAGATAAATTGGCAAAGATGGCTAGTTCCAACGATCCGGAAGTGACCGGGCTAGCCCCTGTTGAAGTGCTTCGGTCCCCTAGCATAGATCAGATGGAAATTGACCCGGTGCTAGAGGCGGAACCGGAAAGGGAGTCCTGGATGACCCCTCTGAAGAATTTTCTGATGAACGGAGCGCTTCCGACCAAGAAAAGCGAGAGGCGCAAAGTGATTCGTAAAGCCGCCCGATACATTCTGCAAGGCGGAATTCTTTACAGACAAGGGTTTTCAATGCCCCTCCTTCGGTGTGTAGCCCACGATGACATCAAACGTGTACTGCAAGAGGTTCACGAAGGTGAATGCGGCGACCACACTGGAGGGCAGACTTTGGCAAAAAAGGTATTGCGGCATGGTTATTTCTGGCCTACCATAAACAAGGATGCAGCAAGATATGCACGACGGTGTGATGCGTGCCAGAGATTTTCAAAGATACCTAGAGCACCTCCTAGTCAGTTGAAAACAATGATGAGCCCATGGCCTTTCGCTATGTGGGGAATTGATATCATTGGAAGTCTCCCCATAGTAAGAGGTGGAGCAAAATTCGCCATTGTGGCCGTGGATTATTTTACTAAGTGGGTCGAGGCTGAGCCATTAACTACGATTACAACCAAACGAGTGATCAACTTTATTGTGAGAAACATCATTTGCCGATTTGGGGTTCCAAAGATTGTGATAACAGATAACGGAACTCGGTTCGATAGCGCGGAATTCAGAAATTTCTGCCAAAAATACCACATTGAGAATCGATACACCTCTGTGGCGCACCCGCAATCGAACGGACAAGTTGAAGCGGCGAACAAAGTGATTAAGTCCATTCTGAAAAGAAGACTGAAGCGGGCCAGAGCCATGTGGGCTGATGAATTGCCCTTGGCACTATGGGCCTACAGGACAACATATAAATCGGCAACAGGACATACCCCGTTTTTCCTTGCCTTCGGAACGGAAGCAGTCATCCCAGTTGAGATAAAGGTACCTTCTCACCGGGTGACTTACTATGATCCGATGACTAATAATGAATTGCTCCTTGAGTCCCTGGATATGTTCGAAGAAAGGAGGGATGAGGCGGACCTGCGCGCCTTGAGATGCAAGCAACAGATTGCCCGATATTACAACAAAAAGGTTCGAGAGCGAACCTGGGAACCCGGAGACTTGGTTCTGAAATGAGTCTTTCCACCCCCAACTCATATGGGAGCGAAGTGGGAAGGACCGTACTCCATTCTGAATAAGCTTGATAACGGAACCTTCAAGCTGGCAACCGTAGATGGAAGGGAAATCCCCAGAGTGTGGAATGCCCAACATTTACGGCCATACTTAACATGAAAATTTCAAATCTATTCTTTTGCTTTACTGAAAATCATGCGTAAGGCACAGCTAGCCTAGAATAGTTTGAAACAAAGAATTATAAAGTGGACGTAGGTCATGATTCGACCGAACCACTATAAAAATACTGTGTGTCACTTACCTTTATTGCATCTTTATCTATCTGCCTGTTTATTTTTATCAATGTGAATAATGCAGGTACCCGAAGACCGGTGCCAACCGTTCCTCCCGTAGACTAATCGGAGGAACTCAAAGCCTTGACAAAGGCTCCAACTGCTTGTCCGACTAGTTTTAATCCTCGGAGCTTGGGTTAAAATATACATCTAGGACGAATTTGATGATCATGCATGATTGCAGACTGCTTGATCCGTGACTCAAACTCTCCAGAGAGAGAGAGAGAGTACAAAAGCGTCTCCGATTGAGCGCTGAGAAATGGCTCCTTCCCCGCTGAAGGATCGGGGAGAAAATGAGTCGCTGAGCATGAACTCTAACTCTCTAGAGAGAGAGAGAGTATAAAAGCGTCTCCGATTGAGCGCTGAGAAATAGCTTCTTCCCCGCTGAAGGATCGGGGAGCGAATGAGTCGCTGAGCATGAACTCTAACTCTCCAGAGAGAGAGAGAGAGAGAGTATAAAAGCGTCTCCGATTGAGCGCTGAGAAATAGCTCCTTCCCCGCTGAAGGATCGGGGAGCGAATGAGTCGCTGAGCATGAACTCTAACTCTCCAGAGAGAGAGAGAGAGTATAAAAGCGTCTCCGATTGAGCGCTGAGAAATAGCTCCTTCCCCGCTGAAGGATCGGGGAGCGAATGAGCCGCTGAGCATGAACTCTAACTCTCCAGAGAGAGAGAGAGTATAAAAGCGTCTCCGATTGAGCGCTGAGAAAGAACTCATTCCCTGTTAAAGGAATAAGGGCCGACTGCGCCACTGTTACCCCACGAAATATCCTAAGTCCCCCATATTCAGAAATAAGGGGCAACTTACCGACAGTACTGATCAATCCTAAGTAAACCCCAGTTAGATGTTACAATAACAACTGATTGGGGGGCACGAGCACTCGCGTACATACGCTGAACTTTGACACAGCAGTGCAGCATAGCCTGAAAATTCCCCTTTCTATTGTTTGACTGATTTGTAATTATTATTAGTTAGCTAACGACTAAACATGGAAAGTTTATCTATATACAGGTACACAATGATGCAAGGAGAGGAGAACTTTTATTTATATGCTGTGAATCAACAAAGTAAAAAACAACCTAGAAACAAAAGTGAGGGCCGGTCTCACAATTACACTTCCTGGCCAGTGAAAAACCTAAAGATAAAATATCAAACAAACGACAAATATCCTATTTACGCTTTGGCCTCTTCTCTTGCTTCTGTTTTTCCAGCTTCGCCTTTTCGGTATCAGACGGATCCCCTTTCTTCCTCTTCCTTTTGTCAATAAGAGGAACATCCGACTCCTCTGAAGATTCCTCTTCCAACTCTTTTCTCTTCCTCCTATCAGAAAGGGAAGCTGGGAAGTCATCGGGGTTTGCGAAGTGAAGCTGTCGACTGATGGATTTGGGCTGAATCTTCACAATCATCCCAGTTTTGGGATCGAATTCTGCAAGAGGGACTATGTCCAAAGCCTCATCTCCCACTTTCTTCGAAGCCAACTCTTTCTCCTGCCTGGCTTTTCGGCTGGCCAGGGTTTCCTCGTTATCATCATCGGCCTTTTTGGTGCCGGTAATGTCTTCTTCGTCATCTACATGGCGCCCATCCATGTCTTTCAAAGCTTCGATGGTCTCAGCATCTGTGGGTACATCAGTGCTGGGGGCCGGGATGCTTCTTTCTGCTGTTGTGACCTTAGCCTGTCTTGATATATCAGCACCGGCACCCTGTGAGACAGCCTCCTTCTCCGCTTCTTTCTCTTTTTCAGCACTCTTGTCGACGGGCTCGCCACCTGTATTACGAGAAACACACATTACTAATTCAATTGGTTGTTCTGCCAGACGACGACAATTCGCAATTGCTTTAACAAATTGCGGGGAAAAGAGAGAGATACCTTCAGCAGATGCTCCCTCTTGAGTAGTTCCAGAGGCTCCAACAACCACGGGAGTTAGGCCCAAAGGGATTAGCGGGTCATCAGGATGGTACTCCTCAACTCCGGAGGTTTTAGGCTCCACGGCGGAACTGGAACCTTCGTCAATTTTGCTTTTACCTTTAGCCAAAGTTCTCTCCTTTTCCATCTCCGCCAGAATCATGCGACGACCCTCTGCCAGGTCCTCAGGCTATTGTCTCTTAGGATGCTCTTCATCAGTTCATCCTCATTGATTTCTTCGATCCCCAATCTATGTTTTTCACCCTCCACGATGGCATCCCATAAGTTGGCCAAAGTAACATGGTAATCCGGGATCCACGAAATGTTGCGGGTTTTGAGAACCTAACCAAGGAAGTCAAAAATCATTTCTTCAAACCCGTCGATTTCCTTCTCTCTTTCGAGGAGCTTGTTGTTAGAAGCAGTGGCCAATTCAATGGCACTTTCAACGTTCTTTTCGGCGAGGGCTGCCCTTCTCTCTGCATCCGAGACCTGGTCATTTAAAATCACCTTCTCTGCTTTAGCCAAAGCCAGACTTTCTTTTAAGCTAGCTTTTTCTGCCTCCCAAGCAGCTTTCTCAGCTTCAAAATGGCCTTGTGCTGTTTTCAACTCGATGTTGGCCATTTTTAGATCTTCGACCTCCTTCTTTAAAGCCATTTTCTCTTGGCTATTGGAGTCCAATTCCGAATGGAAGCGCTGCTTAGCATTCTCCAATTCTATCTTATAATTTTCAGCATCCCTCCGAGCTAAAGCAAGCTAGGACTGAGCATCTTCGAGGTCCTTCTCCATTTTTGTCCTGGCCCTTTCATTATTCTCAAGCTTCACCTTTGATCTGTGTGCTTCTATTTCAAGCGACCGGATGACTTCTGAAAGGTTGACCGCATGTTTTTTCATCATTTCATATTGCCTGGCGACATGACGAATATGCCCGACAACTTCGCTATCCCAGTTCTTGGGGACCAGTTCTAAGGCTGGAACAAATGTCATCCGGTCAAAGAATATGTCTGAGAATTGTTCCCGAAGCTTTTCCAACCTGCCTTGAATCTCGGAACCATGCATGTAATCCCGTGATCATGGGGGAGCCAACTCTGGCTGACTAGAAGGGACAACATCACTTCTCTCCTTCTCAGACTCTTTGGACGATTCCTTGTCCCTATCTTTAGATTCGTGATGCCTTTTAGACGACCGGCTGTGAGAAGGAGCACTCTTTGGAGGAGTTAACTCTTTAGGAAGTTTCTTTCCCCCTGTAGGAACCGCTGGATGACTGGAAGGTTTGGTAGAAGTTGATTTCGGAGGAGATCGAGGTTGCGAGGAACTCGGCCTGTAAGAAGGACCACGAGAGCGCTCAGTATCCAGATGAAGACTGGGTGTGCCCTCACGAAGGGAACGATATGAGTAGGATTTTCTGCGGGACATCGTTCCTGCAAAAAAGAAAAGAGCATATTAAAACTTTGAATACCCACGATATAAGAGTGCAGGGTCAGATAGTGTGTGTGATGTGTGCATCCCATATAATTCCCCCTAACAGACCCGGGCCCGAAGACAGGCTCATCTGACCAGTTTCTCGTCCTCTAGTTGGAGCACTGGTCTCTTCAGGAGCAAGGAAGAAAGGCCCTTCTTCAAAGTCCTTTTCTGTATATACAACATCGGGTAAAGGGATTTTATTCAGCTCATCAAATAACTGCTCTTCTGTTAAGTCCTCGGCAGCAACGGTTTCGATTGGAGCGGAAATAGGAATTTCCTTGGACACGTCACAGCGGGCTTCATCCCCTCTGTATATGTTCAAGTCTTCATCGTCTTGGATGACTATCGGAGAAGGACTCTTGCGAAATTTAGTTGTTTCTATCGCTTGTGAAGTTCCCTCTCCCTCGGTTGGGGGCACATACTTATAAGGTTTGCCGCCGGTGCCAAGTCCAAATCTTCTTACTAGAAGCCGATGCTTATGAAGATTGTCATCAGTAATGCATTTTTTGATCCTTAAAAAGTCGGATCTGCTTTGTAAAAGAATGGACAACCGGTTGTTGTATAGTGGACCCTCTGTTTTCGGGAAGACATGATCTGTTTGAAACAAAGAAAAAGGAAGGAGAGTGTTAACGTCTAAACTTCTTGAACAAGATATTCGATTAGAAGCTTAAAAGTTTACTTGATTTGAGCCATCTTCGTGAGCATCCGGCCTGTTTCCTTATAAAAAACCAATCAGATTTAGGGTCCCCTATATTGCTATACCCATCGTATAGAACCTTCCTATTCGCCACTGATTCAAAGAAAGAAAAATTTGGAGTTGCCGAAGAGCGGTGCTTGAAAAGAAAGAAGAATGTCAAATCTCTGAATTTAAGTTCGGCATGTAGGATCTCCGCATATGCAATGTATAGGGTATACAGCGATGCGTAGGCGTTCGGGTGGAGTTGCATCGGAGCGATTCCCAGTCGTCTTAAAGTTTCGATGGCAATAGGAGGGAATGGAGGGATGGCCCCTACCAAACACATGGTTCGGCTAATCGCCATATATCCTTCTGGCGCTAGGTGGGGTCTATCTTCGCTTCCGGGCATCAAAACATCATCCCAAGGAATTCCGTGCCCCAAGAAGATTCGTTTAAGCTTTATATCATCGAGCTTAGATGCTAAAGAATCAGAGAATTTATCTATTCCAAGCGCGTCGGGAATCTCGTCGGGAGCTCGCCCATCTATCTCAGAATCGTTGCTGGATGAAGTACTTTCTGCCGGATCTGATCCTGTGGCTTCATACTCAGATCCAGAGTCTTCACCTCCCGGATTGATTGGAGGAATTTCAGGGTTGAACTGTTCAGGAATCTCGGATTCAGATTCTGTTGCGGATCCCGAAGAAGAGTGATCATTCGACATTGCTGCTAGGACGAAAAAATATGAACAATAAGATTAACACTACCCATTCCCCGTGTGTGCGAGTGCCGGTGTGTGTGCTTGTGTGTGCATTAAAAATCAAGCGTGAAGGCAATCAAGATCGTCAGAATATTAGTCGTCATATGCAGTCAGATTATGCGGTTATTTAGTCCAGAAAGTCCAACGACAAGGCTCTAGCCTAACTGTTCGAAGTTTTATGGTGACAAGGCGTTAATTAAAGTCTGAAATTTCTTTGTATCGTCAGCTATGGGTCGGATCGCAAGGCAGAGGGATCGCCCCCTTTCTGGATCGCAAGGCAGAGGGATCGCCCCCTTTTTGGATCACAAGGCAGAGGGATCGCCCCCTTTTTGGATCGCAGGGAAAAGGGATCGCTCCTTCACGAATCGTTGCAACCCCCACGATACGCGCCTTTGCTGCCACCACGATCATCCGTCTCTCTAGTCGCCTTCATCTTCTCCTCTCCTTGCCCACGATCCGAACCGTCCTCCTCTCTTCTTCTTCCTCCTTCGTTTTCCATCTCTTCTTCTCATCCTCGAACTCCAAGCTCCACGCCCATCAGCCATGGTGTCTCGATGGATTCCCCAAAAATCGCAAATTTCCATCGTTTTTCCCACAAATTATTCGAAAAAAGTTCGTGAAACAGTAGCGTTTACGAGTAAGGATGTCTTCCGTGGAATTACCTTTCTAAAAAATTGGGAAAGTGATCAGATATTTGAAGGTTCGAAATACTGGGGTTCGTTCCTCGAAGGAGCAGGCGAAACGATTCGGCAAAGAGAAAGAAGAGGAAAGTGAAGGGGGGGGTCGGCTTATATAGGCAAAGAGGGCGACTGTTTGTCTCCCCTTCTTTGTCCTGTTCGACCCACGAAAGACCGGTGGGTCGCGAACCAAAAGCCCACCACGACTCGAGGAGGAGCCCGTTTCGTTCCGAGGCCCAAGTACACACCCAAGAGCGGAACGAATATCTCTCTAACGAACCGCGACTCGACCCCGCGAAACGAGTCGACGAATTCAGGAATAAAGACTGAGAAATCCTGGAAAGAGAATTGATCACTGATTCGCGACTCGCTATGAACAGACGATTCTATAGTTTCGAAGCATGTTCCATCTCCGATAAAACATACTTCGAGGGGGCAAAATGTTGGCTAGCTTTTTGACCAAGCCACCCAGGATCATTCATAAGAAGAAAGCATGAAACCACGTTCTCTCAGGATATGAAAGAATGGGTCGGACCAGCGTCTCGCCCAATATCGGATCGCGTACCATCGTCTCGCCCAATATCGGATCGCGTACCATCGTCTCGTCCAACATCGGATTGCACACTATCGACTCGCTTGTTCCATCAGCGGAACGAATCCGCTATGCGACTCGATCCGAAGGCATACTGTTACCCAAAGCGAACCGATCCGATCCCCTGGTGCAGGGCAAACCCTCTGACCCGTTCAAGAGCGAGCTGGTCTTCAGCGATCCGAATCGCACGGATCTGGTGACACGTGTCCCTAACCGTCATTTGGACCAATTCCCCTCATCTGCACGATCCGATTTTCAAGCAGATCGCGACACCTGTCCGCAACGGCTAATTTGACTATTTCCTCAACGGTGGCGATGCGATCCGATGTTCTCGGGATTCGTGCCACGTGTAACCACGACCCGCCTGATAAAATCAGCTATAAATAGCCCGGAGCTTGGCATTTTTTGGGATCCTTTTGGCAATATTGAGTACTGAATCCGCCATTGTTGTCAAACTACTGAAATATTGAGAGAAATCCTTGTTGTATTAGCTTTCAAAGCATAATCAATAATATATAAAGTGGACGTAGGCTCGTTAACGCCGAACCACTATAAATTCTGTGTGTTATTTTCTTTTTCCTCGTTCTTCATTTGAGATTCTATAACATTCAGAACAATTTGGGTGTTAGGTCCAAATTTTGATCTAACACTTTCTGTTTATGATATTCCTGTTCGAGTATCGTTCGATACCGGAGCTTCCCGTTCCTTCATATCTAGTGACCTGGTAGATAGGTTGAGATTGGAACCCGAGATAGTCGATAGACCTTTAATGGTGACGAACCCGATTGGTGGTTCAACTAGCCTTAGCATGATTTGTCATAATGTGGTCTTATCGAGTCATGGATGTATATTTTCTTATGATTGCTTTATTTTGGGCTTTACTGGGTTTGGCATTATTTTGGGAGTCGATTGGCTCCAAAGATACGGGGCGGTGGTAGACTGTGAGGGCTTTTTGGTGACAGTTAGAGCGGATGATGGGCGGAGGATAGTGTTTGGTGGTCTATCTAGTGATGGGGTAATGGCTAGTTTTCTAAATTCCCTCGACATCCCGCATGATGAGTTGTCAGATGTGCCCGTGGCTGGCCAGTATCCGGACGTCTTCGAGGAAGTGACCGAACTTCCACCACACCGAGAGATTGAGTTCCGTATTGATTTAGTGAAAGATGCTAGACCTATAGTGATGCCACTTCGTCGTATGGCACCAAGGGAGCAGCGAGAGCTCGGGGTGCAAGTAAGCGATCTTTTGAAGAAGGGATTTATCAAAAGAAGTGTTTCTGAGTAGGGAGCACTAGTTGTGTTTGCTACCAAGGCAAATGGTTCCCTTCGATTGTATGTGGACTACCACGAGTTGAATAAGGTGACAAGGAAGAATAAGTATCCTCTATTGTGGATAGATGATTTGTTTGATCAGTTGAGTGGCGCGAGAGTGTTCTCCCAATTGGATCTCGCGACAGGTTTCCATCAGCTTAGGGTGGAAGCCGAGAGTATAGCTATAACGGCCTTTCGGACGTCGTCTGGATTCTATGAGTGGTTGGTCATGCCATTCGGGTTGACCAATCACCAGCATATCTTGTGGATCTTATGAATAGGGTATTCAGGGATCAATTGAATAAGTTTGTTCTTGTGTTCGTGGATGATATCTTAGTTTATTCGAGGACAGAGGAAGAACACAAGGAAAATTTGAGGATAGTGACGGAGATGTTGAGAAAACACCAATTGAAAGCAAAGTTCTCTAAGTGTCACTTCTGGAGGAGGGAAGTGAGATTCTTGGGCCAAGTTGTTTCAGAGAATGGTATTGCTGTGGACCCTGCAAAGGTGGCTACGGTACAAGATTGGTCTATGCCCAAGAATGCAACAGACGTAAGAAGCTTCTTGGGATTAGCTGGATATTATCGTAAGTTTATCCAAGACTTCTCCAGGATAGCGGCACCGTTGACTCAGTTGACCAAGAAAAATCAAGCTTTCGTCTGGGACGAAAAGTGTGAGAATGCATTTAAGAGCCTAAAAGAAAAGTTGACATGTGCACCAGTGTTAGTCATTCCTAAAGGGAATGAAGAGATGACGGTATACACAGATGCTTGTCGTACCGGACTTGGTGCTATATTGATGCAAGGAGGTATGGTTGTAGCTTATGCTAGTCGGCAACTGAAACCGCATGAGAAAAGATATCCTACCTATGATTTGGAATTGGCAGCGATCGTATTCGCATTGAAGATGTGGAGACATTATCTCTTGGGAGAAAGATTCGAGTTGTTTACCGGTCATAAATCGTTAAAGTATCTTTTCTCTCAGAAGGATCTAAATCTCCAACAGCAAAGATGGTTAGAATTCTTGGCTTCCTACGATTTCGATATCACATATACACCAGGAAAGGGCAATGCGGTAGCTGATGCATTGAGTAGAAGACATGCCAGTTTAGGGGCTATGTTTCTAGAATGGAAGCAACTAGAGTACATCGCTGGGTATGATTTCAGACCAAAGTGCGAATTGGATCCAGATGTATTAGCAAGTTTAACGATCAGACCCACTTTGATTGAGCGGATTGGTTCCAGTCAAAAGGACGATCCTAACTTATTGGAAATCATCTCCAAGTTAGAGATGGGTATCGATAAGGAGATGGACAAGTACGGGCTTGATCAAGATGGATGGCTTAGGATGAATGGAAGACTAGTTGTGGCCAATGTCAATGGATTGAGAGATGAAGTGCTTAGAGAATGTCATCACTCAAAACTGACTATACATCCCGGTGGTAACAAAATGCATCGAGACATGAAGCAGACCTACTACTGGGAAGGGATGAAAAGAGATGTTGGGAAGTTTATATCCAAATGCATGAACTGCCAGCTAGTTAAAGCTGAACAAAAGAAGCCTAGTGGTTTGTTGCAACCATTAGAAATTCCAGAATGGAAATGGGAACAAGTCTCAATGGATTTCATTGATGGGTTGCCAAGAACTAGATCAGGCCATGATAGCATTTGGGTGATTGTGGACCAATTAACCAAGAGTGCAAGGTTTATACCCGTCAAGTCGAATAGAACAGCTGATAAGTTAGCAGAACTATATATGAAGTGGGTAGTGAGATTTCATGGAATACCCAAAGGCATTGTGAGCGTCCGAGATCCATTGTTTACTAGTGGATTATGGAAGAGCTTACGAGAGGCTTTAGGATCAGAATTACATCTCAGTACCGCGTATCATCCTCAAACTGACGGTCAGACAGAGAGGGTGAATCGAGTATTAGAAGATCTCTTGAGTGCTTGCATATTGGATTTTGGTGGATCATGGGATGACCATTTACATCTAGTAGAGTTTGCATATAATAATAGTTATATGTCCAGTATCGGTATGGCTCCATTTGAAGCTTTGTACGAAAGACCGTGCAACTCACCATCATGTTGGTTAGAAACTGGTGAGAAGTTTGTGCTCGGAACAGATGTGATAAGAGAAACTTCAGATAAGATCAAGGTTATTCAACAGCGAATGAAGGCTGCCCAAGATAGGCAGAAGAGTTATGCTGATAAGAGGAGAAGAGATTTAAAATTCTCCATTGGTGACTTGGTGTTTGTCAAGATTTCTTCGTTAAAGAGCGTGATACGATTTGGTAGGAGAGGCAAGTTAACACCAAGATTTGTTGGTCCATTCCCAATCCTCAAGCAAGTTGGGAATTTGGCATATAAAGTTGAGTTGCCAGACAAGATGGCGGGAGTTCATAACGTATTTCATGTTTCCCAGTTAAGGAAATTTATGCACAACCCCGATGTGGCTATTTCACCTGATCAGTTGGATGATATCGAAGTAGAACCGGAAGTGGTTGGGAACCTCAAACCGATTCGTATTGTCGAGCACGATACGAAGCAACTTCGAAGGAAAGCGGTGAATCTAGTCAAAGTTCAGTGGGGCGAGAATGAGAATGACTGTACTTGGGAGACAGAGGAGAGCATTAGAAAGACGTATCCAGAACTCTTTGCCTGGTAAGATTTTAATCGCAATTTAGTTTTCTGCATGCTAGGATATACTTGTTTGCTGTTTTATATGTTTGATTGTTGTGAATGTTTGGTAGGCATGCAGGATCCTTTATTTGTTTCTTCGTTAAGAAATTTCGGGGGCAAAATTTCTTAAGGGGGGAGAATGTAACGACCCACATTCTACGCATCGAAGGATCGTAGAATATTTATTTCTTTCACATACGAAGTCGTATGGTCATGTAACTTTGGGAGACGACTATTGGGGTCATTTCCCATGTTCATGTTTTTTGCCAATTTTTAAATAACCGTTTTGCCCTAAGCTGATCTTGTTTCGGCCATAACTTTTGATTGAAAAGGAGTTTTGACCTAAAACCACTTCCATTAGATTCGGATGATGGTTTACCTTTCCGTAGAGTGGCCATATGTGAAAAACGGACTTACCGTTTGGGAGATATGGATGAAATAAGGTTTAGAAGGTGAAAAACTGCTTAACCGGGCCAAATGAGGTGATTAGTGAATGGGCCCATAACCCATTTCGGGATTAGGGTTATGGAGAGGCTGAAATGAGTTAGGTTTTCATTCTATTTCAGTTTAGCCGCGATTTACCTTTTAGAAACCCTAACAATGGCCTCCACCTTCTAATTTCATCCCAAATCGCTCTCTAATCAAGGATTAAGCTTAGCAACACTAAATTAAGGAGAAATAGCACCAAAGCAAGGTTGGAGCTGCTGTTAGACATCGGTATTTGCCCAAATCAGAGGAGTTTCAGTTCTGAATGTTTTAATTGTGGCAAAGGTGAGTGACTAGCACTGTTTCTACACTAATTACGGCTAATTAGGGGTGATTAGTGTTAATTAACAAAATTATACATGATTAAATTCTAGAAAAATGTTTAGAAATTCTTAAACACCGTTTTCGACCTCTGTTGGAAGTTTGGGTTAATTTGGTGAAGTTCTGCTAATCCTATCATCAGATTTGCTTAAACATGCTTAAGGGAAAAATATGGGTTATGGGCATGTTTGATCCATTTTGACATATCAAATTGTTGTTCTGGTGTTTGTGGTTGATTATACATGTTGCTATGACTGTATGGTATGATCTGTGATTGTTTAGAATAGTTAGAATGGTCGAAAACGCAGTTATGTGGCATAAAAACAGTCGTTGGAAGTTGCAGGAAAAGTATGCAGGAGCCGGACTGGATCGGATCGCCCCTACCCGAACCGACCCGATCGTGAGTCCAACCCCACGAGCCGCTAGATGTTCCTCACCTCTTTGAGTTTGATCACCATGAGCGGAGCATCCACGAGTTGATCGCCTTGAGGATCGTGAGCTGAGACAAGCCAGCACTTGAAGACCATGACCCGACCCGGATGCTCACCACGAACCGAAGACCTGGGAGGATGCACCCGACCCGACCCAGTTAGGTAACCACGACCCGATCCACCACTCATGAACCGAGGCACCCGACCTGGTGGAAGAAGTACGGCCCGACCCAATGTCCTGGAGGAGGCATCACGACCCGACCTGTATGGAGCAGTCCGATCCGAATCCGATGGGAGATTGCGAACCGAACCAAGAAGCCTGGACGCGAGGCATGAGTTGTGAACCAATGAAGACCGATCCAGATGATGACCAAACCCCGAGATGCAAAGGTAGTCCAAATGGGAAGTAGAACTCAGGATCCAGGTAGGAACCAACGAGTTAACTTCATGATTGGACTTTGTTGCGGGACGTGTGCTAAGGAGTTGTCGACGTCCATAGCTTTGATTCACCACCAAGAGACGATTGTTAGGCTACGGATCAGTGCAGTGGGGTAGTTATTACTTCATGAGGCAAAGTGATTGTAGCATGGCTATGAGCCAGTGCAGTGGATTCGTCATGACTTCATGGGGCAGAGTGGACATAGCAAGGACTAGTGGCTATGGATCAGTGCAGTGGAGTCGCCATGGCTCCATGGGGCAGAGTGATCATAGCAAGGATTTAGGTGATCAAAGTGGTGGATGTCGAATGCTTTATGCATGGAGTGAGAGATGTGAGGATGGTTGCTATGTTTGACATCACTATGACATGCACACCCCCTCCCCTGTATCTTTACACCATATGTTAGTGTCACCTTAGAGTATTGTGCATCTTGTTGTGCTAACTCTTTGGTTGTAGGTCCAGGTTCAGGTATGGTTTAGTATACCTGTTATTGTTCTGTTTTGCTTCTTTCCGCTCATACCAGACTTTTGTCTGACCTAGAGTTTTACGTCTCTTCTTATTACTCTGGGTTCTCTTAAATGGGCAGACTAGAGACAGATTAGCTGGTTGTGCACGAGTAGCTGTCCGGAGACGAGCAGGAGGCTTACACATACTATTCTATATATATGCTCCCTGTGTCGCTGCTGGTCACTACTTTGGGCATTAGTAGTGTACCTTTCCTTTACTTTGCTTTAAAGACAGTTTTAAAAGTTGTAATAAAGATGAAATGGAACATAAGCTGTATTTGAATTTTCCGCTGCTACGATGTTTAGTTTTCCGCTTATGCACTATCTCGCCTGTTTTTATGTCAAAGTATGTTATTATTATATTTTATTCCATGCGCTGTGAGATGTGCTATAGGTTCTTTATTAGTCCATTGTTAAGTTTCCTTTCCTTTCCTTTCGTTAGTGACCGTCCCGTGCTAGTTGGACATTGGCACAACGCACTTTCAATGGAAATGTTGAATGGTGCGGGCGTGTCGTCACAGATAACACATGTGTAAACGCACATGTATATATTTATTATATATATAATATATATATATATATATGTATGTATATGTATAGATTGCAGGAATAATGCGCGTTTGAATTTGAAAAACTAACGAGCATCATAAACAGAATTAAAATAGAACTAAGTGGAAATTTATTAACGATAACAAAGTAAACGTTATAAATTAAATTCGGAAATTAATATGAGATAGGCATGACACATCATTTTAACATGGAGACTCCCGGGGGTCGACCCATCAATTGGTCGGGTCCCCAATGCCTAGGTATATCGACCCATACACATAAAAAATGATGTGTATTCTCCTCCTTTTGACGTTCAGATTTAAATCGTTTTATAAGAACGACCGCTATGGTTTTGGACCACTATAAATAAATGTGCAGGGCTAGCTTCCAAATCCTTATTTGGCTGAATGGTCGTAGAAGTTCTATCACTTTTCTTTTTACTCCACTCTTCTGAAAAATATATATATAATTTAGGCTTTCTTAATTACAAATTAGAGGTAAAAATGTAAATCCAGGAAAGGGATCTCCAAAATAAGTCATCCGTATTAGGTAAGTTTTAAAGATCTAGTTTTCTAGTTGGCTTATTTTATTTGTTTAGATTCAGATTTATAAATCCATGCAAATTCCAATTTATGGATCCAAATAAGGTTTTAAAAGGAAAGGCTATGAATAATAGAACTGGATAGAATCTGATCTGGAACTTAGGGCGGTTTTTCTAGGTGACTGAATTTAGATTATGTATTTTAGATAGTGGTATGTAGTATCATTTGACTCCTACTGAAATTATTGAACGAACATTGACATACTTGGACTAAATTGTGGTAATTAGTTTATGCAAGTTATTTGTATCCAAATTGTAAATCTTAAGAAATTGCACTTATATGCAAATATCGTTCTTCCGTAATAGAATCCAAATATAATTAATCAACCTTGGGCTTAAGAATTGTAGAGAAAGGCATAAGCCTAAATGTGGAAATTTTGCAGTAAAAATGTGAAACTTATGAAATGGGATAGAAAGAAGAATTTAATATATAAACAGAATTAGAACTCAGTAAAAGCTTAGTTGGTTAGTTGAGAAGAAGAGTATATTTTTTTAATTTAATTTTGAAAAGGTAGGTAAACGTGATAACAAGAATAAAAGCAAAGAAAGCAGGATTAGTGAAAAATTATGAAGTTAATGATTTTTCACTAATTAGCAATCAAGGAAAAATAATTTAAACAATATCTTGTAATCATGGGTTATTGCTTAAGAAATTATTTTATATTAAAATATGGAAATATATTTTAGTAAAGTTTATGTAACCAACTAAATGGAATATGACTAACTTCCATAATAAAACTTACAATGACAATTAGAAATGAAAAATTTAACAAATAAATTATGATTAAAAGAAATAGAGGTAGTAATCGAGTTAAATGCTTGACCGACTTAGAAAAAGAATAAATTGGGAATATGATTAGGATCTACTTATGGAAGGTAGATAAATAAAGAGATAAAGTAATTGTTGTGATAAATGATTTATGATTTGTGGTTTATGATAGGTAAGCACAATTTCGGATTGAGACTATCATATAATGGTAAGAAAACTAAAAGGAAATTTTGTATCTCAATAAAAGGATAAAAGAAGATGAAAGAAAAAGTAAGATAAACACGTAAGAAAAGAGTAGACGTAGTGTCTAATAAAAAGGTGAGGCATGTTCGGAGAAGTCCAAAGGGAATCTAGATGTAGGCCTAAAGAAGCGCACCATTGCAGATCTTTCAAAGTAAGATGATCTCACAATGCACGTTTATAGAGTCCAACGGGAAATTGGATGTAGGCTTAACGAAGTTATACCCTCGCAGATCCATGGGAGTAGAGGAAGCTCGTCCTAACAATGAACCAGATATTCATCGGAGCATGAAATAAGCGATTTCAAATGAAATGTGGAGGATACCCTAGGATAGCCCTACGATGTAGTCATAATGGACCAATCCATTAAAGGTAGGTATGTAGTGTCCATCTAGAGGGTATTCGTTGACTGCAGTTGTATTGTAAGCCTAATGAGGTTGTCCTCTACAAGAAGTCAAAATACCGATGGATGATTTTGAGTATTCATGCGACACCTGGCTCTTGGAGTAGGTTACCTAACTATAAGAGTAGGTTTGATGGACATGACCCATAAGGATTGTAGTCGCTCGGATACCAGTCATCATCCGTCAGTAGAGAGCAGGGAAGGACTTGAGTTATAACAACATGATAGTTATCTTTCACTATCGAAACATTGGATAAGGTGGCAATGCCATTTGGTTGTTGCAGGGCAAAGTCGTTAGCCTACAAGAAAGTCTTCCAACTATTTGAGGATGGATGCATGGGGCCGTAGCCACGATAAGAAGGAACGAATCATGTAGAACTTCTGAATTGTAGGATTAATAAAGTTGTCCTTTATAGATGTGGTAAATCCCCAATCGAGTTCCGTGCGAAGTAGGCCATAGCGGTATCACTTGTTAGTGGGACTCAGAAGTATAAACAGAGCGATTATGTGTGAATCCTCAATGTATGCACATGGTGGTATGCTGTGGATATCCCCAGTGTAGGCATTAGAGCGGTCCATTGCGCTTGTAGTTTCACGATTCTTATAAGTAATGAAATTGTCTTTTATAGATGTAGTTGTAGCACTCTTATGGCGAGACAGTGGTGTCCTATCGAGGAGGATGCGAAGGGTACTATGGGTGGTATCGAGGGACGATGTAATCCAAGGGAATGTAGCTACATGTATATTGATTATTAGGTTTGGTCTACTTTGGAGTAGACTGGTACGACTTATGCACAGAGGAAAGAACATTGTAACCTAAATAAACCTAATGTAACTATAAAAAAAGTACCAGTATACGTAGTCTTATTCTTAAAATGTAAATAGCTTTGTCATTCACCAGAACATTAGTTCTAACCCCTCTTCATAACAACTCGTAGGTTAAATAGAAGGTAAAAGTTGTTTAACTTAGAGACACTTGATTTAGAAAGTGTTATTTCTTTGTTAAGTGTTTATTTACTATTATATTTTAATCATTTTTGTTATGAGTTGAGCTATTTTTGCCAATTTGCTGGACACCAAAGACCCAATTTGAACTTCAGTGGACTTGGATTTTTGCATTTTGTGAAAAATCCAAACCAATTAGGGTTTGGGTTCTTACATATATATTGATATTTATTAGATATTTATGTAACAATTCATTCGGTAGTTTTCTGTTGGTTAGTATAATTAAGGTCAAACAGAAAATTTCGATGTGACTGATTTACATAATACTCTCGACTTGAGAATGTCATGGATCTTCAATATGAAATCTTTACTTTGGTTATAACCAAATTATAGCATTGTGTCCATCGAATGACTACAGTTGGATCGAGTCGAAGTACTGAAAGTAGAGCACTATTCAATAAAGAATTCGTTACACTACAACATAAAAGACTTTTTACAACCGTCAAAAATAACTATAATAGATATTTTACAACGTTTTCTGAAACATCGTTTTAGTGATAGTTGCGATCAAACGTTGTAAAAAAATTTATAACAACTTTGATAGTTGTAATAAATCTTTCGCAACTGATTTAGTCCCTTGTAATACATTTTTTATAACTGTTTTCACCTATTGTTAGAAAACTATGAAATTTTAGAAGAAAAAAACTATGCATTATTATATACCGTAATTTTTAAAACTTGGCAAAGTTAATATTTTCATCATAAGCGTTTAGTGCATATAAAAACAAGTTTGCTTAATAAAAAAGGATGATACAGAATCGTACAATTAAAGACTGTACGTTCATATAATAATACAAACTAAAATAAGTTATATATATATATATCTATGTATGTATGTATAGATACACACATACACACACATAGTGAAACCAAACTAAGCTAATAAAACGGGAAAAAATATTGAACATTAAAACCATTATCAAGCACAAATAAGATTATCGAATATGGTGGTGATGTAAGGAGCATAAAATGGGCGAACAGAGACAAAGCTTCTACTCCACTTTAGCTCCGCTCTTAAGCTTCTACCGGTGATGTTAATTCCTCATGCACCTTCAGCTCGAGAGAATCACTTGTCTAGCTTTTTGTTGTGCAATATATATAGCTTTGGAAGTTCTAGAAAATAATCTTTTATTAAATATAATTCCTTAACTCCATTTTTTTGTAACATGGGGAACCTTAAGATCATAGTATACGTTGATACTCGCTTAAGTAAACCCCACTCCATGTGCCTACCCCGCTTTGTTTAGTCGTCGCCAACGGATGCGTAACTTCTAGCTTCCAAAGTGGTTTGCATCGAGATTCGATCCTACCCGCACACAGTGCTTTGATTCCCATCTCCCGATTCCCAAACCACCCGAGCTACGAACGACGGTAATTCCTTAACTCTATGTCCATTAGCAGAACCCGACTTAACCCATCCTCATACCTTTAAAGCTCTTGAAAATTAATGAAACAGAATTGGAATACATTCAACATGCATAAAATCATACATGTCTTAGCATGTAATTATGGTGACTTCAATTCAATAACCCAACACAAAACACTTACTTTATTTTGCACTATATGTTGGTATTGAGTGTCCAACAATTACGTAGGATTTGCACTTGGTATCGATCTATGAGTGAGCAAGTCTTGATATATAAAGATAATGATTGAAGTATCGTGCATAAATCTTTGACAATTTCTTCTTAGTAGATTCAATATTTCTAAAGTATCACCTATAATTTAAACAAAAGAAATGGTTAATTCCTAATTATAAAAATAAACACCACACATATGTATTAAATTAAGTCATCAAATGATAAAAGAAACATTATATACCTACATATGATGTATACTGCACATAAAATACAAACATAAAAGCCAGCGGCTTGTCTAGTATTGAAACAAACTAGGTTTTAGACGATTACGTGTTATAGTGACTAATAAATTACAATGTGAACTATAATTTGTTAGTTGAGACACAAACAATATTTAAAGCGATAATTGGATTCAATTGGTTAAGTTTGAGATTTAAATATGAGTTTTTGAAATTATTGGGAAATTTTGGAGAAAAATATTATTTAATCATTTTAAATGATTAAATAAGAAGCTTGGCGGAAATAATTCAAAAATACGTGGTAACATAGAAAGAAAATGAATCAAAATGATGGGTTTGTGTTAATTTAAGAAATTAAGTCAAAATGCAAAATATTTGGTTTTGGGAAGTATAACCGTGTGATATGAGATTGATTTTCTTCCAATAAATAATATTGAGGAATAAATTTGAGCTTTAAAATTTAATAATAAAAGTCTAAAATGAAGAATAAAAGTTGAAAATATCTTTAAGTACGAACTTTGAAGTAAAAATAAGTGTCTCAAGATTTTTGGGTTAATTGGTTGAAATAAGTTGCAAAATATAAGCAAATAATAATAATTGGAACAAACGATGTTTTTTCTTTAAAACATTAAGTTAAAATAAATTTTACACGTTAATTTTGTTTACAAAAATAAATATATATGTTAAAAACAAATTTTTGTAAGGTTGTGAAATTTGTGTGTTAAAATAGAATTATTGAATAGTTGTAGCACTTAAAATTGTAAGAACTGCACACAAAAAATAGAATTTGTAAGCATTTGTAAAGTTTGTAAATTTTAGTTGTAAAATCTCTAAACTGACGCTGAAAAGATTTAAAAGTTTTTCAAATAAGTTGTTAGTATTTTATTATGTGTGATGAGATGTTAAGTTATAATATATGGAAGGAAATTGTGTGCACTTTTGTTAATATAGGGTAAAACATGGCTTAAACAATGCAATAAGGTCACATCTACTTACCTAAGTCATAACTGGTCATTAGAAGGCTTAATAAGGCTAATTAGTCCATTATTTAGTTGGTTGGGAGTGGAATTTGGAAGAAAAAAATACCACTATGTTCTTTTTTCTCTCAACTCCTCCTTCCTATTTCCACGTACTATAAAAAGAAAATCTAGCTGAAACTCACCTCTAAATTAAATCTAAACTCCTCAAAAATAGTGATTCTAGGTTGTTCACTATATGCTACAGCAGGTAATCATCTTGAAAACTAGTTTTATTTCATCATAAATCTCTTTTTTGAATTTTTTTACTGTATATTGAAATCTTTCAATTACATGTTACAACAAGTGAGTTTTCAGACATAAAGAAAGCTTCTTGAAGGTATAAAGCTCCAAAATTCATAAAAGTCTTGTTGTATAACTTCTATTTTGCAAACAAGTGAGTATCCTCACTCATTCTAGTAGACAGTTGATTTTACAGTCAAAATATTGATGTTTGAGCTGAGTTTTACCTCTGTAAAACTAATTTTTTCTTATGAAATTTTCATATTTGAAATCTTCCTTGGATCCAACTTTGAGATTGAATTTCTCTCCATTCTTGCATTCGTTTGTTGCAATTTATTATTCAATATGTTTCCTTAGTTTTGTGCTTCAGTCATGCTTAATTATGTAGCTCGAATACGTTTTGAAGTTGGCCTGAATTTGGTCTAAAGTCGGAATTGACACAGACGTATCTCGCTTGGAAGGCTGCGTGTCCTGCATTGGCACAGGAGAGATCTGTGTCGACAAAGGCTTTGAATTTTCCTAGGGAATTTTCTCCTTGATCATCAGTTTCTTAAGTGCTTTATGCATGTTTCTGCACATGTTTACCAACCTTATCCCACCTCGTTGTCTTCTGCCTATGTGGTTTGAGTTGGCTTGTTTTTGTGACCGTTCAATGGCCAAAAACTTATATTATATCCGTATTCGATTTGCATGAGAAACATGTGTATTTTTGTTGTGCTTTGTTGTTTTCATTTCTGTGGCAATGTTCACACCAATCAAAATTTTTTTAAACGGTTTCTAAAATAAATGCATAATATTTTCCATATTATACATATTTTCAAAGAAATAATCCAGGCGGTTTCTAAATCATTTTATAAACTAGTTTTCTCAAAACCAAATATTTCCTGTATATAAAATTACACAATTTTTGCACTTTTGAGAAAGTGAGAATATGATTTAAATGATATAATAAATCATGTGGTATGGGACACGTAGATCAATTGTATTGACTGATTCCAGACCTGTTGATTGAAGTAAATTGTTGATTCCTACTATGGAGTAGGCTATATTATAGTAAATCGATTAGTGAAAATGTACGGTATCAGACGTATTGTTTTCGTTATTCGAATTATAGTTCGGGAGTTTTGACACATTCTTTGGTGTTATTATTGTCGTACTTGGACCAGGGAGTCCTATATACATATATATAGTTGGTAGGCGATTATGGACTGGTGGATCCTATATGAGACTGGTAGGTCTCTTATGTATAGTACCTGGCAAGCCAGTAGGCTATATATTGGACAGGTGAGTCCTCATTTATAGTTGGTGGGCAATTTGGAGTGGTGGGTCCAAGGTTTTATATATTTCTAGATTTCTTTGTGTTGATTTCTACAATTTTGGTGATTTGAATGTTTTCACCTATTTAATGTGGTTTCTTATCTAACTGGTGGGTTATTAGTATAAACTGTTAGGTGATTTCATTCACATTATTTGGAAATTTTAAACGAATTCATATTGTGTTGATGGTGTTGATTTTCTTTTGTATGGAGTGTCATGGTAACCTATACCCTTATGCTTAGCATATTATAGTGCATGTAATCCTATGATTTATGTTGTTATATCATCTATTGATCATTAATTCCCACAACATGAATTATTCATGTCGTAGTACCTCATTAAAGGAAACATACCATAAAATTTTATTATATCCTATTATCTTATAATCTGATTGTTTCAACTAGATTGACCCGTATATTTCTTTCTCGGGTCAGACCGAGACTTCTTAGGTAGTGCATGATGTTGACTCCCTTCTGCATAACTTTACTAATGGATGATCTACCACGTTTCGCTATAGCGAGTTTTGATTGTACTTAGTATTTGTGACGCACATTGTTTGTTATATATGTTCTTTCATGGGGATGGACATACGTATATTGTGGATTTTATATCCACAGATGTGTATTATTTTGTATTGTATCTGATGTACATATGTATATATCTGTAGCGGTGATGTTGTTCCATGGACTATGAAATAGTACTATGATTATATCATGTTCTGAATCAATCCTGCAGTCATTGTAGTGTTGTATTAGATAAGCACTAAGTATGTCGAACCACTTGAAAAAATACATTCTATCGACGTACTTAAGACTTGTTTAATATAAAATTACGAATGGTCACTCCTTGCTACCCCTATTCTCTGTATTAACAGACAGTATTACTCATTAATGCTCTTTGTTAATGTAGGTCTCGGGGTGAGGCATTACAGCATGGTATCAGAGCATGAATTCAAAACAAAAAGTGATGAGACACATAATAGTATGCACAATACATTACATCAAGGTACAATATGAATATTATATCATCCCTATCTCAAGTCATCTTTAATCAAGTCCTTAACCTTCCTCATGTCTTTGGGGTAGATAGAAAGGAGGAATATGTCTAGGAATATAGTTTTAATTACGTAGTATTCCTTACATGTTGAATAAAATTTACAATATTTTACCCCTGTGAATAATCCTATCTTATCTTAACTTTCAGCCGATGTCAGGTAGAGGTCGAGCTCGCACTTCGGATGTTGGGCCGTCTAGTGGATCACGCCATAAAGGGAGAGTAGAGTCGTCTATTGGTTCTCGCCTCGAGGGGTGTACATGTCGACTGACCAGATTTTAGAACTTATCAAGAGCACCTAGCCTCCTGCTTCATCTCGTTCCTCTCTACCGCACAAGCCGGTTGCATGCATGTGCAACAATTATACTCATTTCGATGGGAATCCATTCAAAGGCACCAAGTCAATCTTAGATATTCAGATATGGATTTGTACGTATTAGCGCATATTTACTCGCATGGAGATCTCTAGTCATCATTGTGTTCTCGTGGCATCGAATACGCTACAAGATCGTGCTTTGGATTGGTATGAGTAACTTATTGCGGAGCTTGATCACTCTACTCTTGATGGAAGTATTCAAAGAACATTTCGAACTCAAATTCATGCCAGAATCCGAGAATTCTATCTTAGTTCAATGTTTCCTTAAGCCTAAGCAAGGGAAGTCAACAGATTCAGAATAGGTTGCACCGTTTGAGGCTTTATCGAAATATGTCCTTGAACATATTAGTACGTCTTACAAGAAATACTCAAATTTGTTTCCAGTCTCAAGAAATATTTAAAGAAATCAATCATTTTGCAATTGCAACTTTCCTTCAAAGAGTTAGTAGATGTCGTGCTTCATCCTAAAGCGGTGGAAAAGGAAACGGAGAGTAGTGGTGAAATCAAGCCTCACAAAAATCCAAATAAAAAATTTCCATTCTAAAGATCCAAATCACTTCCTCCAAAGAAAAAGAAGAAGCCTTTTGTCCATGGTTCTCATTCTAGTGCTACCCCTCCTATCAGAAATCCTACTATAATTATGGTGCGTGAGACCACTTGTTTAGAGCATGCGTGTCCTAAGCCGCTTAAATGTTGCAATTGTAATCAAGAGAGTCATTGGTCTTTGAAGTGTCCTAAAGCTTTTGAGAGTCCGCAATCGAGGAAGCTTAATGTAGCAAAGGGTTCAGCTGGTTTTTCTTAGCAGCAAAGTACTCCTTCTATTCTTGAAGGTTCTTTATTATTCCATGACCATTCCAAACAATTTTTGTTCGATACAGGCGCATCGCATTCATTCCATCAAAAGAACCCATCGATGCTCTTTCTTTGGATGTGACTTTTATTATAACTTCACTATGGATTGTGAATACTATTGGGGATCCGCCACCCTTAGACTATTATGTGAAGGTGTAAAGATATCCATTTTTGGTTTTCCCTTCCGTGCGAATCTGCACATGATTTCTTTCCTTGGTTTCGATATCATCTTAAGCATGGACTGGCTCATTATATACAAGCCCAGAATCATTTATTCTGAGAGGGTCATATATTTACACCATCCTAACTCACTTACCCCGTTATCGCTTATTCTTCAGGATGTCGATCATGATATCGAAGTGTAACACCCCGTAATTTTAACAACACTAAAGAGGAAAAATTAAAGAATAATTAATTTAATATTCAGAATTAAGGGAAATGGACTATGCCAATGCATCCGTCTCGAAATTATGGTCAAGATAGACATTTGGTTTGCGTAAAATGGACACCGTATGAAGAAGTTATGAAGGTTTGAAGTTTTTATATGCACAAGAGAATATATATATAACTATAGAAAATCAAATTTCAGTTCAGAATCGTTTAAAACGCAGAAAATTGGGTGAGCGGGAATTCTCCCGCCAGGGGAGTCGACCCCTCAAGGGGGTAACGACCACTGGGTCGACCCCCTAAAGGGGGGTCGACTCCCCTGGGGCAGATGTAGCAGTTAGGGTTTGGGGCCGGCGGCTATAAATATGGCTCCATTTCTCTTATTTTCTAAACTAAAAATTAATGGCAGACTAGATGTTGTTGGTGCCCAGACTGAACCAAACCTTTTGCCTTCTTCTGCAATCAAGTTATTCAAGTGTAGATCTGTGATTCAACCTCTGCTATTCTTCTTTTAACTTTCTAGATCCAAACGCTGTGAGTTTAAGTTACTTTTAGATTTAAATAATTAAAAAGTAAAACATGATATGACTGTAATTTGGATCTATGCCTATGACTGCTTGAATCATATCAAATCTATAATAACTTGTGAATCTATAATATTATGACATAACTATGACTTGGATCTTAACCTTTATCATGTCAGATCTACCTTTGATTATAGATCTAATTCACTATTTATATCACCTTGTACCTATCATGCTATGGTTAAATTGGATCTGTTATTAGTTGGACATCTAAATTATTGTTTAGATCTTATCATGACTATTATGACATCCCTACTATGCTAGAAACAGTTCTATTATCTCATGTTCACCAAATCTATTCTTGTATGCCCATCTTATCAATATGCCACTATGTCAATCTTGTCATTATGTTCATTTCTGTTCTCTTCCATCCTTCCTTTCCCTTTTTATTTTTATAGCCAGGCTACCTTCGAGCCTAGGCATTTCGCTGAAATATGCGATCGCGTTAAATTAGGAACAAGGGAAAAACGTTAGAAGTGGAGTGTAACTTGAATTGGGAAATTTGGGCATAATGTGAATAAATAAGAGAATATGGAATTTGGGCATGTGAATATGGAATTTGGACATAACTTGAAGATGATTAAAAACCTAAAATTTGGGGGCATATGGTTCGTTATTAACATAACTTAGGTAAGGGGCATGAAAACCTGTAATGACACAGATATAATTGATTAATAATGGAAATGCCTAGAATTACGATAACTGAAATTGTAATAACGCTTAGACACGAGGTTAGATTACACTTGTGGTGGAAGTCTGCCCGGAACCACCTGGCATAACCAGCGACCACAAGTGGTGAATCTAATGTGGGTGGTCTAAGTGCATAAACACGAGACATGCTAAGACACGACGTTAAACCCGATTTGTGGAAGAAGTCTGCTCGGAGACGCCCGACATATCCAGCATCCATAGGTTGTAGGTTTAATGTGGTAGGTCTAGTGCATTACGACCATAAATGGATATATGGTAATGAATTGGAGTAAACAGGGAATGATAGTAACCTATTTTAATTAATTACTCTAATAAGAATGTTATATAATGGGTAGTCTTATCTTAGGGACAAGTGGAAATTATAACATAGGTTATAATAAAAGTAAAGAAAGCTTATTAGTAAACCTTAGTTAAGAAAACTAAGTTAATAAGTAAACAATGTCAAGTTGTAGTGATACTTTGAACAAAAAACAGGTGAACTGAGATGAAGTATACTTAATTACATATTAAGTAAAACATATTATTGTAACTATGAAATCAAATAATGAATAATACAAAGGGATTGTAAGATTACTTCCGTTAATTACAATCTATGGGTGAAAGATTGTAAGATTACTTTCGTTAATTACTATATAGAGAATAACATGTTATGGGGCTTATTAATAAACTTAAATGGATTAAGTTACACTTATATGAAATTAATAAACAAGTTGCATTTTGGCAAGTGAAAAGAAGTCAATGTGAGTGGGGATAACCTGTTAGTTTTTAATACTTTACCTAGTTGAATCCATATGGATTGTATGAACTTGTTAACTTGAGTAAGGGTTAATAAACTCGGTTGAAAATAGTGGGAGGGTTAAGTATATCTGGGTTGGGTGGGTAATATTTACATATAGGCCCACAAAACTTAACCGGTTGGGGTTATGTAATTAAAGACACTGTTAGGTAAGCATAACCTGTGGAAATGTTGGGGTTAGGGTAATATTTGTATATATATAGGCCCACAAACTTAACCGTTAAATAAACATGCTTGAATTAGTGGATGGGTTAAGTAAATCTGAGGGGGGTGGGTAATATTTAAATATAGGCCCACAAACTTAACCTGAGGGGGTTATGTAACTAAAGACACCAATAGGTATACATAACCTGAGGAAATCCTAGTGGGGATACAAGAAAAGGGGAGAGCTTACTGGGCTGTTTGTAAGAGATCTAAACGTGGAGGACGGTGTGGGCGGCGCAAACCGACCGAAGCATGTGCGTGCATGTCTTGGCAGAAGGGGATAAGACGACCGTGACCCTGGTAGATATGGTTGTGCACATCAACAAAGGGCTGCCACTTTAGGATGTGATACCACCTACTATGGGGCCAGCATAGGGTATCTACGGAGTAGGGAGCCAATCGATTAGGGTAGTAGTTAGGGTACATCTAGACTCTGGTAAAAAGTTTAGGAGCCTGTATGGTTGGGCTGCCTTTGGATTGTATGGGGTTAAAATCTCTCACCAGAAGTACACCTAAGTCTACCATCTTAGAGTTGTTGGGATCATCTCATTCTGGTTATACTAGTATTAGTGTAGAGAATAAGAGTAATCTTTAGAAGTGCAATATACCCTATCATGTTTATCCAGTTTACCTTGTCATACCTGCTTTATGTGATGTTATCTTTCTTATCCACTTTATATGTCTGTCATGCTACTTTTACTTATTAACTTGCTAAAAGTAACCGGACTTGCCAAACTTTATGTCTGACCCTTTTTGTTTCCTCTTCTTTCTTCCGTTCCCCCAGTTTCTCAAGCAGGGAATACTTAAGCTTGATCAGTATTCTGCTATCATTTTGCTGGAGCGGGTTAGATTTATTGCTCAAGATCCTATCTTTGCTACTATGGCTATGTTTTTATTTGGGGATTATGCTTCTTTTATTTTGTACTCTGATGTTTAAGTGCAAGACAGAAGTTTTTATGATGTACTAGTTTGTATGTAATTCAGACATATGATGTTTTGAACCACAATGCTTTATGATCAATAAAGTTTGTTTTTTTATTCCACTGCTATTTTTATATCTGTCTTGTAATGTTTCTATTTCTGTTTACCTATAACGCTTCATGAAACTTAATGCATTCTCTTAATAAGTGACATTAACGGACATTGGGTTTCACACTTGGTGTCAGAGATGAAGGTTACCAGATTTGATAAAAGATTTTGAAAACTATTTTCAAAAAGGTTTTAAAAGGAAGCATTTTCAAAAGAAAAGTCTATTTCGGAAAACATATTCCCCAAAGCCATATAAATTATCTCTTGATTCTCTGCTTGATTCCTTTTTCCTTTTCGTTTGGGGATCCGATTCTTCCTGAAAGGTGTCCCCATTGCGGCATGGTTCCGTAGGCATGTTAAAACTACGACACATGTCGAAGGGCAATGAAGTGCCTAACCTCCATCTGTAGCCGTAGTAGTTTCACCTACAGCTAATTTTCTCGAGCTTTGTAAGGATTTTTGTGCGATGGAGGCAGCTTTTGAGAGGATAGTCAGCTTGTTACGCAAGGATGGTAAAAAGGTGAAAAGAAAGGGTCTAAGGTCGAGGAAACACAAAACAAAAAGTATGGCCTAAGAAAGGACAACAATAACAACAAAAGAAAGGCGGAAAGAATGACTAGGCTAACTATAAGAGGAAGTGCCACAATTGCGGACGCGAGGGCCATTTGGTAATGGATTGCAAAAGATGGAAGAATGCTTGCTCCAGTTGTGGAGAAAATGGACATTATGTTAAGGAGTTCCCGAGGAAATAGGGACAAGGTCAAAAGGTGGGAGCTTCTGGAGGGCAGGTGCATGCTCTCGCAACCAGTGCTCCAGATAGAGGTAGGAAAGTTTCCGTGGAAGGTTTACATTTCTCTTTCTAATCATCCTATTAGAACTCTTTTTGATTCTAGCGCTTCACATTCATTTATATCTAGCTCAGTGGTTGAGTCTCTGCACTTAAATACTAATATGGTAGTGGATCCCGTTATTGTCTCAAACCCCATTGGTGGTTCGTCTCATTTGTCCATGATTTGTCGGGGTTTGATAATATCTATCTTAGACGTCGAATTTGAGTGCGACGTGTATGTGCTCGGTTTTATGGGCTATGGTTTGATTTTAGGGATGAATTGGCTAGCCATGTACGGTGCCATTCTCGATTGTAAAAGGAGGGTCATTAGACTTTTGACTTGCCATGGGAGGACCCTCGAGATTTCTCATGACCCAAAGGGGTCTATTATGCTTAGTTTCCTAGAGTCTCTTGATGCATCTATTGATGATCTGCGATCTATGCTGGTAGTCCGAGAATATTCTGATGTTTCTGAGGAGGTTCGGGGCTTACCTCCGAGGCACGAAATCGATTTTCATATATATTTGGTGGACAATGCAATGCCAGTTGCATTACTTGTGTGCCATATGGCTCCAAGGGAAAGGAGGGAGCTCAACAAGCAAGTAGAGGAGCTACTTGAGAAAGGGTTTTCTTTTGGGTTGGAATGAAGAAAGATGTAGCGGAGTTTGGTTCTCAATATTTGATTTGCCAGTAAGTCAAAGCTGATCAAAAGAAGGCCAATAGTTTACTTCATCCTTTGGAGGTTCCGCAATATAAGCGGGAGAGCGTCTCTGTGGATTTCATAGATGGTTTGTCTAGATAGAAGAAAGGCAACACCATTATTTGGATTGTAGTAGATAGACTTACTAAGAGTGCTCATTTCATTCCAGTTAAGAGAAAGAGGATGGCAGCTTGGTTGGCAGCAGTTTATGTTCGTGACATAGTCAGTCTTCATGGAGTACCTTCCAACATCGTAAGTGATCGTGACCCCATTTTCACTAGTGAATTTTGAAAGAACTTGCAAGAAGCATTAAGTACACAGCTATGTTTGAGCACCGCTTATCATCCTCAGACTGATGGACAGACGCAGAGGGTGAACAGAATTCTTGAGGATCTTTTGAGGCTGTGTATCCTAGACTTCGGAGGGACTTAGGAAGAGCATCTTCCTCTAGTAGAGTTTGCCTACAACAACGGTTTTCAAGCTAGCATTGGCATGGCACCCTTCGAAGCATTATACGGCGACCCTAGGAATCTACAGTAAGGCTATTACTTGGACCAAGTATGTTTAGAGAAACATCCGAGAAGATTGATCTTATTAGACGACGAATGAAGACCGCTCAAGATAAGCAGAAATCCTATGCAGACAGGGGAAGGAATGACATTGAATTTGAAGTAGGAGATATGGTTTTCATTAAGGCATCACCTTTGAGGAATGTGGTTTGCTTCATATCTGTAGGGAAATTGGCACCAAGATTTGTAGGGCCATTTCCCATAACAGAAAGGATTGGCCAAATGGCCTATAGAGTAAAGCTACCAGAGAGACTATCCAGAGTTCATGATGTTTTCCACGTTTCTTATTTGCAGAAGTGCTTGCATGATACAGCAGAAGTAGTTGAGCTGAGTATATTGGAGGAAGTAGAGGTGGACCGGGAGGCGACAGTCAGACGAGTTCCTTCCCGTATTCTTGGATCAGAAGTTAAGAAGCTACGCAATAGAGAATTCAAGTTGATAAAGGTTCAGTGGGGAGATAACCCAGAGGGTGCGACTTGGGAGACCGAAGATAAGATTCGTGCTTCGTACCCTTTTCTTTTCGAGGGTATGTTCTTAACTCCTTTTCCAAAGTTTTATCTATGCTTGCTTCTATCATTTAAGTATGTCCTATCAATCCAATCTTCAACCTTTAGGTAGGAATCCCATGGATGTAAACATGTGTTTGAGACATGTTATGTTTGATGGATGCAAGTGTTTGCTAGTGGTTTCCCGTGGATGCATATACACACACATTAGGCACTAGATTGGCTCAATAACTCTCATACTGCATATGGATGCGCGTGCATTTTTCTTTTTCTTTATGGATGAAATTAAATGTATCATCATATGAATGTTGCATTTGAACAGATGATTATGCACACATATAGAACTTACATGTTATAATAGGATTGTTGCATACATGTTGGATTCATGGCACTAACATACATTGCATTAAGGAGGTTGACTGAATCAGTAGACCGTCTGATCTTCGCATTAGTATTGGGACATATCAGGCATACCTTTGCATATGCACATATAAACATTAGAAAACTTTTAAGGACAATGAATGCTAGTGATTGGTGGATAAGTAGATGGATGTGGATGGTAGTATATACATTCTTCTTAACTTGGAGATTTCTGGGACGAAATCCTATGAGTAGGGGAGAATGTAACACCCCGTAATTTTAACAACACTAAAGAGGATAAATTGAAGAATAATTAATTAAATATTCAGAATTAAGGGAAATAGACTGCATCATTACATACGTCTCGAAATTCTGGTCAAGATAGACATTTGGTTTGCGTAAAACGGACAACGTATGAAGAAGTTATGAAGGTTTGAAGTTTGTATATGTATGTATATATATAAATATATATAATTTCAGAAAATCAAATTTCAGTTCAGAATCATTCAAAATGCAGAAAATTGGGTGAGCGGGAATTCTCCCGCCCAAGGGAGTCGACCCTTGGGTCGACCCCACAAGGGGGTGTCGACCCATGGGTCGACCCCCTAAGGGGGGTCGACACCCCTAGGGCAGAAGTGGCAGTTAGGGTTTGGGGGTTGGCGGCTATAAATATGGCTCCATTTCTCTTGTTTTCTACACCAAAAATTAATGGTGGACTAGATGCTGTCGGTGCCCAGACTGAACCAAACCTTTTTCCTTCTTTTGCAATCAAGTTATTCAAGTGTAGATCTGTGATTAATCCTCTGGTATTCTTCTTTTATCTTTCTAGATCCAAACGATGTGAGTTTAAGTTACTTTTAGATTTAAATAATTAAAAAGTAAAACATGATATGACTGTAATTTGGATCTATTCCTATGACTGCTTGAATCATATCAGATCTGTAATAACATGTGAATCTATAATATTCTGACATAACTATGACTTGGATCTTAACCTTTATCATGTCAGATCTACCTTTGATTATAGATCTAATTCACTATTTAGATCACCTTGTACGTATCATGTTGTGGTTAAATTGGATCTGTTATTAGTTGGACATCTAAATTATTGTTTAGATCTTATCATGGCTATTATGACATCCCTACTATGCTAGAAACAGTTCTATTATCTCATGTTCACCAAATCTATTCTTGTAAGCCCATCTTATCAATATGCCACTATGTCAATCTTGTCATTATGTTCATTTCTGTTCTCTTCTCTCCTTCCTTTCCTTTTTTATTTTTATAGCTAGCTACCTTCAAGCCTAGGCATGTCGCTGAAATATGCGATCACGTTAAATTGGGAACGAGGGGAAAAAGTTAAAAGTGGGGCGTAACTTGAATTGGGAAATTTGGGCATAATGTGAATCAAATAGGAGAATATGGAATTTGGGCATGTGAATATGGAATTTGGACATAACCTGAAATTAATTAAAAACCTAAAATTTGGGGCATATGGTTCATTATGAACATAACTTGGGTAAGGGGCATAAAAACCTGTAATGACAAAGGTATAACTTATTAATAATGGAAATGCCTAGAATTACGATAACTGAAATTGTAATCGCGCTTAGACACATGTTAGATTCCACTTGATCTGCCCGGAGCCGCCCGGCATAACCAGCTAACATAAGTGGTGAATCTAATGTGGATGGTCTAAGTGCATAAACACGAGACGTGCTAAGACACAAGGTTAAACCCGACTTGTGGAAGAAGTCTGCCTGGAGCCGCCTGGCATATCCAACATCCAAAGGTTGTAGGTTTAATGTGGGAGGTCTAGTGCATTACGACCATAAATGGAAATATGGTAATGAATTGCAGTAAACATGGAATGATAGTAACCTATTCTAATTAATTACTCTAATAAGAATGTTATATAATGGGTAGTCTTGTCCTAGGGACAAGTGGAAATTATAACATTGGTTATGATAAAAGTAAAGAAAGCTTATTAGTAAACCTTAGTTAAGAAAACTAAGTTAATAAGTAAACAATGTCAAGTTGTAGTGATACGTTGAACAGAAAGCAGGTGAACTGAGATGAAGTATACTTAATTACATATTAAGTAAAACATGTTATTGTAACTATGGAATCAGATAATGAATAATACAAAGGGATTGTAAGATTACTTCCATTAATTACAATCCATGGGTGAAAGATTACTTCTTCTAGTTACAATCTAGAGAATAACATGTGATGGGGCTTATTAATAAACTTAAATGGATTAAGTTATACTTATATGAAATTAATAGGCAAGTGGAATTTTGGCAAGTGAAAAGAAGTCAATGTGAATGGGGATAACCTGTTAGTCTGTAATACTAAACCGAGTTGAATCCATATGGATTGTATGAACTTGTTAACTTGAGTAAGGGTTAAGTAAACTTGGTTGAGACAGTGGGAGGTTAAGTATATCTGGGTTGGGTGGGTAATATTTACATATAGGCCCACAAAACTTAACCAGTTGGGGTTATGTAATTAAAGACACCATTAGGTAAGCATAACCTGTGGAAATGTTCGGGTTAGGGTAATATTTATATATATATAGGCCCACAAACTTAGCTGTTAAATAAACATGCTTGAATTAGTGGATGGGTTAAGTAAATCTAAGGGGGGTGGGTAATATTTATATACAGGCCCACAAACTTAACCTGAGGGGGTTATGTAATTAAAGAGACCAATAGGTATACATAACCTGAGAAAATCCTAATGGGGATAAAAGGCAAGGGGGACAACTTGTATCATCTTGTGTGTGGGACACGTTTTCGTCAGTAACCTATATAACGGTATTGAACGAGGACTCCGCCCTAGGTCAGAGTCGGGGCATTCTTACTGGGCTGATTGTAAGAGATCCAAACGTGGAGGATGGTGTGGGCGGCGCAAACCGACCGAAGCATGTGCGTGCATGTCCGGGCAGAAGGGGATAAGACGACCGTGACATAGGTAGATATGGTTGTGCACATAAACGAAGGGTTGCCACTTTAGGAATTGATACCTCCTACGGTAGGGCCAACATAGGGTATCTACGGAGTAGGGAGCCTAGTGATTAGGGTAGTAGTTAGGGTACATCTAGATTCTGGTAAAAAGTTTAGGAGCCTGTTAGGATGGGCTGCCTGTGGATTGTATGGGGTTAAAACCTCTCACCAGAAGTATGCCTAAGTCTACCATCTTAGAGTTGTTGGGATCATCTCATTCTGGTTGTACTAGTATTAGTGCAGAGAATAAGAGTAATCCTTAGAAGCGCAATATACCCTATCATATTTATCTAGTTTACCTTGTCATACCTGCCTTTAGTGATGTTATCTTTCTTATCCACTTTATATGCCTGTCATGCTACTTTTACTTATTTACTTGCTAAAAGTAACTGGACTCGCCAGACTTTATGTCTGACCCTTTTTGTTTCCTCTTCTTTCTTTCGTTTCCCCCCAGGTTCTCAGGGAGGGAATACTCAAGCATGATCAGGATTCCGCTATCATTTTGTTGGAGCTGCTTAGATGTATTGCTCAAGCTCCTATCTTTGCTACTATGGCTATGTTTTTATTTAGGGATCATGCTTCTTTTATTTTGTACTCTAATGTATAAGTGCAAGACATAAGTTTTTATGATGTACTGGTTTTTATGTAATTCAGGCATATGATGTTTTGAACCATGATGCTTTATGATAAATAAAGTTTTTTTGTTCTGCTGCTATTTTTATACCTATCTTGTAATATTTTTGTTTCTGTTTACCTATAACGCTTCACGAAACTTAATGCATTCTCTTAATGAGTGACACTAACGGATGTGAGGCGTCACACGAAGTATTCTTATTCTCCTTAGAGTCTGGATACCAAATTGGTGATGATGTGTCTTATGTTGCGGTTGTATGTGACTTTGCTGATTTATTTGAGCCAGTTTCGGGTTTGCCTCTAGGCGACCTATCGAGTTTCGCATTGACTTAGTTATCGGTGCACATCCTATTAGTCGGCCTTTAACTCGAATGTTGACTAAAGAAAATGAAGAACTTAAGAAACAACTTCTAGAGCTTAAGTCAAAGCAGTTTATTCAATCTAGTTCGTCACTATGGGGTGCCGCATTGGTATTCGTACAGAAATCTGATACAATTCTTAGGCTATGTGTCAATTATCGGAAGCTTAACGAGATAATGATCAGGAATCGCTATTCCTTACCAGGATCGACGATATGTTCGACCAATTGAGTGGGGCGAAGGTCTTTTCTCAATTAGATCTTGCTATAGGCTTTCATCCACTTCGAGTTGCGAAGGACAACATTCCTCTCATAGCTTTCCGCACTCGATGCAGATCTTATGAGTGGATCGTCATGCTATCTGGTTTTAAAACCACCCCTTCCTATTTCATCGATCAAATGAATCGAGTATTCCGGGAACATCACAATAAGTTTGTTCTTGTGTTCATAGACGACATTCTGGTGTATTCTAAGTTTAAGGCTGAGCATGCCAATCATTTGAGTGTTGTTTTGAGTACTCATCAACATCACCAGCTTAAAGATAAATCATCTAAAGGTCATTTCTAGGAGAAGTCGCTTAAGTTCTTAGGCTACGTAGTATCATCTGATGGCATCTCAGTCGATCCTTCTAAGATAAAGGCTATTCAAACTTGTAAAGGCCCTAAATTATTTCCAAGATTCGTAGCTTTTTAGGATTGGGGGTTATTACCATAGATTCATTAGAGATTTCTCCCACAATTTGCTTCTTATTACTAACCTCAGTCGCAATGGGGTTTGTTTTATTTGGTTTGACCGACGAGAAGCTTCCTTTCAGAAACTCAAGGAACGTCTTACTCATGCACTTGTCCTATTAGTTCCTAAAGGGAACCAAGATCTCGTTATATATACTGGTGCAAGCCATAGTGGACTTGGCACTGTGCCTATGCAGTGTGATCGGGTGATTGTCTATGCTTCAAGGCAACTATGTCCAAGTAAAGTTTGATATACCACCCACCATCTTGAGTTTGCCGCCATTGTCTTCTCATTGAAGATTTGATGCCATTATTCACTAGGCAATCATTTCATTATTTATATTGATCATAAGTCGCTTAAGTATCTATTTTATCAAAAGGAGCTCAATATGCGTCAGCAACAATGGCTTGAGTTCCTTATATCTTATGATTTTGATATTCAATATACCCTCGGGAAGGGTAATTGACTTGCCGATGCTTTGAGTCGAAATAAAGCTGCTGTTATTTCCGTGATGCTTGTAGAATGGAAAGATTTATAGCTTTTGTCTTTATGTGATATTCGAGATCGTGCTTCTACTTCAAATTCTCTTATCTTTTTATATTTCATGGATGCACATCCTATATTATTAGACTGGGTTGCCGAGGCCTAGAGTTAAGATTTTGACATTCTATTTCTTATTCCGAAATGTGAGTCTGAATCCTGCGATGACATTGAGTTGAGGGATTTTAGAGTTGATACCCGTGGATAATTTCGTAAGAAGGTGTAAAGACCCGTAACTTCCCCGTAAAGGAAAGTGTCGGATAGTTCGAGAACAAACCACAACAGAACTCATATAAAAGAACATTTCACTGTATATTACAACAATGCACCAGATTACAAGAATATACAGAGTAAAAATGAATATTACACAGAAATACCAGAGATTCAAATTACATTTAAATACATCGCAGCGGAAAATAATAAGATACACAACTAGAAGAGATATACGGATACAAAGCTTTCCGGATATCGTTCCAGCTGTAAACCAGGATCCTGTGAATATAAATCTGCAAAAACCAAAACTACTAGCTGCCCGTGTCAAAATAAGGGCACCCAGAGTTTAGGTTAAAACAATAAACTCCAGGTCAGTCATGTGACTGGTGTGAGAACTAAAACAGTTATTAATCTTTATTTTAAATCATTAGGTAAATCAAGGGACCACGCCGTATAACACGGAACGGGTTTCCTCCCAAGAATACCAGTGCATAAAACAAACAGCGCAATGCTAAATAAAGAAAAATGAAGCTGTTATAAGACCCAGGTCCCATCACACAATGCAACGCAGCCGAGGATAGGGTTTTCCCTTATAACAGCCAAAGAATGCTTGATACGGTTAAAACAAATCGTTTGATACTATAATAAGTGCATAGTGTATAAAACAACTTCAAATCATAAGTATCAATCATAGGCGGCATGAATGGCCCATAACACTATGTCGCCATATATAAGTTTACAATCAAAACCGCAAAACGACGTATTGGAAGTTGGGTTATCATTTATGGTATGAACCGAGGCAAGGGGCAAGATCCTCTACCGATTCGAGACAATCTAGTCCATGTCTCAGGACCCAGACTCAGGTGGGCCTTGGATCGTCAGGGCCGGTCCACCGATGTGGATTATTATGCCTGAACACTACGTTTCTCCGCCCTTTGGGGCGTAAATCTGGCCCGTCAGCCGACCAGAAGCATCGGCCGAAACCGATATCACGAGGCGCCTCGCTTTTCAGCAAGTAATAATAAGTAACATCCACATGAGTCAAACTCGTCAGCCAGTTCAAGCACTGACGCCACTCATAACTAGAAAGAAACGCATGCCCTCCCTGAGGTCCGTCTCCCGTTTTTGATTCATACCGGGTGTGATACTCGCGAATCAACGTTACACAAAGCTACGCCACAAAGGCCGTGCTTCGATCATCAACCACAAGACTTTGCTTTTCAACAGAAGCCTTGATCATTTGCATCTTAGCATGCCACACAGGCAATTCACTCCATGCGATTGATATCCATCAATATATAACCCCTGAGCTCGTACGTCTCAGAGAAGGGCGTTAAGCAAGAGAATAAATTCTCCGCCGCCAAACAGATATATATTTAATAGAGATCAATCACACGGACTAAAATCCAATGTCAGACACACAGTCCATTTACAAGTCCGTTCTGGGTCTGAACGAAACCGGAGGCACCTAGTACCTCGCATATCCATCGATCTCCAAGTACGTCTGGACGATCACTAACTGTTTCCATCTTCTTGGGTGTACAGCCCAATCAAGATCATCAGTAAGCACCCAAACGACGTGAAGACCTCCGGTCTTCGACCATCGTCTTCATCTTCGACTTATCGTCGTATCAGTTATTCAGAATGGGATAAACCCGGTCTTTCCGAATAACTCGCGTATATTTTAAATAAGTGTTACACAAACACAACATACGCCTCATTCCAATTCATCAGTCACTAACCGTAAATTAATCAAGAGAATAATTTCCCAAATATTAACCCCGAAGGCCGAAACCAACATCAGATCAATATCCAGAAAACCATTCTGCTTGGCTAACCGACAGTTAGTTTCTAAATTTCACATTCATAGGGAAAGGTTCCCATTAATTTTATCAAAGATAAATTCTTGAATTTATTCTTTAATCTACTTTTGAATATCAATTCAAACTAGTCGGGATTAGCGAACCTTACCGAAGTAATCATTTGTTTTAATTTCCCAATCCCAACCTATTCATCCCATGAAGTAAAACTGGTTATACTTCATATCTAACACCACGGTGTTATCGGTAAATTCAATTACCATTTCACGTTCAAATCTAATTAAAGATTTAACTATCGCCTGGAGCAAAACTGGTGATACTCCATTTCGATTATTTCAATCTAATTAAAGATTCATTAAAACTCCACTTAGTTTTAATCTTTGACTGGGTTAAAGAATCAGTGTCATTTAAAAACACGGTTCACGATAAACCCAAAATCACATTCATTAATCATCGGGTTAAAGAACGAGTGTTATTTAAAACACTGTTCACGATAAACCCAAAAATCATTCCATTAATTATCGGGTTAAAGAACAAGTGTTATTTAAAACACTGTTCACGATAAACCCAAAAATCAATATCACTTCAATTCCAATTAAATATTATTTAATTGGTACACTTCATCAAATCTAAATAAAAAGATTTAATCTTTTCTCAACTGGATTCAAGAACGGTGTTAGTGAAGACACCATTCACGACAAACCCAAATCACATTTGATATTCAATACAAGGCTCTGAATAGAAAATATATCGGCTTATATTCAATATCAAATTCTACGACTAACAAACGTCGTATTGGAAATAACGATATAAATATATATCTTTCAAATTTCCATAACAACATCTGTATAATCACGAATTCCAACATCGAAATATTCCGAAGACAATTTCGATTCAAATCCACTCCAATGCAATCATTGGAAATTTTGGTTATTTTTAAAACCCTTTTTAAATTCAATTCATTTATTTAAAAATAAATAGAATTATAATTCTAGTTCAAAACTAGTTCATTTCGATAAAAATCTATTTTTATCTTTTCAAATATGGAGTTTTTCACCCCAAATCTTTCTAAATCATTTCTTATGATTTTACACAAATTATTACTATTTTTAATAATTTTATCAAGGCCCGTACAGTCGATTTCCATCAATGGCCATCGAACTGCACTTACAACGACCTTTTTCGAATTTGATTTGGACGTATCTCCAAATCCAACCGTTAGATTTCAAATTTCTAATATTCGTTAGAAAGCTCTTTTCGATACGAACCCAACGGTTCCGGTTTTAGGAGAATCCGACGGTCGGATCTCCCGTAATGTCCGTTTGAAATAAATGGTCGAAATTCACGAACTACCGCGGCGCGGCGCGTTCTATTCAGGCCATTATATTATATATATAATATATATAATATATATTTCGTCAATTTCTATTTAAAACGAATTATATAAATAGTTTTAAATTCGTTTCAAAAGAAATTTCAACTTCCTTTTCAATTCAAATCAAAATTGAATTTCTTCTTTATAAATTCGTTTTAAAATTCATTTCTATTCAATTCAAATTTCAATTCAATTTGAATTCATTTCAAATCGTTTTCAATTCATTTCGAAATCGTTTTCAATTCAATTCATTTCGAAATCGTTATATATTCAATTCATTTCGAAATCGTTATATATTCAATTCATTTCGAAATCGTTATATATTCAATTCATTTCGAAATCGTTATATATTCAATTCATTTCGAAATCGTTATATATTCAATTCATTTCGAAATCGTTATATATTCAATTCATTTCGAAATCGTTATATATTCAATTCATTTCGAAATCGTTATATATTCAATTCATTTCGAAATCGTTATATATTCAATTCATTTCGAAATCGTTATATATTCAATTCATTTCGAAATCGTTATATATTCAATTCATTTCGAAATCGTTATATATTCAATTCATTTCAAAATATTCGATTTCGAAATCACTTTTCAATATTCATTTTAAAATGAATAAAATCGATATAAATATCGTTCACGTCAAAATGGCGTTAATCTAATCAACACGGCTTCATAAATTTCTATTTTCAAAATAGTTGTTATTATCAAAATATTTCGTTCAACACATGACCAATCTCAATGGATGAGTACTGTCAACACATGAACCTTTATTTTATATTGATAAAGATGTAAATTTTATTACTAAAATATTTCGTTCAACACATGACCAATCTCAATGGATGAGTACTGTCAACACATGAACTTTTATTTTATAATATTCTTTATTTTTCAAATTGGAATGAGGCCCAATCCATTACCATATAAAGTTAATTATATGGACTTCATACAACACATGTATAATAGCATTGGAAAATAATCAACCATCAACCAAAGTGCACTACACTGTATAAGCATCAAACATAGATATCTAACGCTTATAACAGCCTGTCAATCAATCGATCGACATATTCAATCAATCAGGATGAGTGAACTTCAAATTTCATCCCAACACCCGTGTGGGGTTTCAAACAATCAAACAAATATTTTATTCGTGCAGTTGGGTGATGTGTAAAATTTATCGACCCAATCAATGTCCTTCAAATAGGTGTACATAAACAAACCGTCTGGTTTGTAAATGAATATTTTATTTATTCACATTCACGTTAAAAATTATATTTTTAACGATAAAACATTTTATTCCAACATATGAATTTCTATTCAGTTCATTCTTTAAATAAAATGATATTTTTATTTTCTAACTTATTTTAGAAAATTTCGGCGGCATAACGGCACGATACTAGAAACGGGACGAGGCCTAGCCTTATCCCCGGTCTAGTGAAGGCCCACGCCATTCACACATCATCATATCAATTTCATTTCACCAAACTATTCAAATCAACCCAAACAATCTAACTAACAACACAGCCAAACAAACAAGTCCATGGTCTGTGGACGATTGTGTCGGGTGCTACTAAGCACCGTCTGCATCCTAGTATATATATATATAACTAGAAAAATAAATTGAAAGGTGAGAAATTCTCACAGATAGCTATCCTAGCTCCACGGCACTTCATTGCAGGAAATCTTCGCCAACTAGCCTTTTTGTCGCTTTCGCCCGTATTCTCTACATATGTAAAAATCTATTTTTATTTCGAAGTTCAATATATAAAAATCATATTTTTAATTCGAAGTTCAATATATAAAAATCATATTTTTCTTTCGACTTTCAACATATAAAAATCCTATTTTTATTCTGACTTTCAACATATAAAAATCCTATTTTTATTTCTATCGAAGTTCAATATATAAAAATTCTCTTTTTCTATTGAAGTTCAATATATATAAAACTTCTCTTTTTCTATTTCGAAAACAAATGCAAAATTCCTTTTAAAAACAAAGCTAACTTCATTTTCAAAACCAATGTATGTATTTTATTTTAAAAACAATAGTTATATTTTTTTAAACCAATCTATTTTTATTTTCAAATAAATCTATATATTTTTCTATGCTTAATAAATAAAAAAACTAAATTAAAACAATGTAAATTTAAATAAAACTTAATAATAAAATAATAATAATAATAATAATAATAATAATAATGTGGTAATTAAGTTAAAATAGTCACCTTCATTAATTATCTGCGTCTTCTTCCTGGAGACAAAGCCGACCACAAGAACTTCAAACCCGCAACCTAGGGTTGCTTCCATCTCCTCCATGAGTTGACCGGAATTGAATCGAAAGATCCCACGCTGACGGCCTTCACGCGCTCTCCCTCCGCCCTGAATTCCGGCGAACTCGCCCATCCCCTCGTCCTCAAAAACTGGTGCGAGCGCCTGCGGTTTACATGAAGAAATCGGCTTCCACAAATCTTCATTTCACATCATAGCCGTTGAATATATTAATCTTGGTGTGCTCTCGAGTTTTTGCGTTGAAGATCGATCGAATTAATTTCTGAAATTGGAGATTTTAACGATTGTTTTTGGGAGCACGCAGGCCCTTCTTTTCGGACGGCGGCGGCTCTTCTGAGATAGTGATTAGGGTTTCCTTTCCAAGGGCTTATATATATTTATTAATATTTAATATTTTAACTTTACTTTAAATTGAATTTTCATATTAACTCCAAACCAAACCCAATGACTGTCGCCCTTAACTAATTACCCCCATTCCGAACACAATGGGATATGTATCGTAAGCTAATTTGGTCGTTTCGATCAGTTTCCGTTAAATTTACATTTAAATCACTTGATTGAATTTTAAACGTACATTTCGAATTACCGGGGTCACGTACTAACTAGAAAAATTCCAGAAAAATATTTTCTAGCTTCGTACTGACGATACGGTCCTAACAAAACTAGTTTCGTCGAATTCTGAGACCGTTAGAAAAATGGCCAATTTCCAGTCGATTAAAATCAACTGAAACTGGTCAATCGCGTTTTCCTTCGCCACGCTCACATATTGATTCGAAAAATTATGAAATTTGGAATCTAGCAATAAATTAACATCACGGACCCAACAAAACTGGTTTCGTCGAAATCCGAGGTCGTTTGCAAAATTGCTATTTTTAAGGGCCTTATATATATAAAAATATATATAAATTCCACAGCGACTATTTCTAATTTTAAACTGGACATATCTTATCATTTCTAAGATGAAATCTCAGTTTGTTAACTTCGTTACAAAGATATAGTTATACAGATTCAAATATTTCTTGTTTCGTTCAATTCTGACTTATATTGAATTCTGTATATTCATTTGAAATTAGAAATCGAATTTTCGAACTACCGCGCCATTTTCAATTCCTTTTATAATTATATATAATTATTATATATTCTAACGACGACGTATATAATATATACGTTCTAATTATATTCAAAAATAAATTTCTCGTCGATATTATTTAAAATAATTCATTTTAAATAATCAAAATTCGATAAAATTGCCAAAATAAAATTTTAAACTGGCCCAGATTTTCGGGTTGTTACAGAAGGGCAGATTAGTCGTGCCATCTATTCCTAAACTTAGACGAGACATTTTAACCTAATGTCATCACTCTAAATATACTATTCATCTAGGCAGCAGTAAGATGTACGCCGACATCTGTGGCTTATACTATTGGGATAACATGAAGTAAGATATATCGAGTAATGTAAGTAATTTCATGACTTGTCAACTCATGAAAGCAAAGCATCAGTGACTTAGCGGTCTTCTTTAGCCATTAGATGTCCCGATGTTGAAGTAGGACCAAATATATATGGATTTTATTGATGTCTTTCCTCATTCGAGGTCGTGACATACCAGCATTTGGGTTTATGTTAATCGCCTCACCAAACCTTCGCATTTTATTCCTATTAAATCTAATAGGACAACATCATTCTTATCGAGGCTTTATATTAAGGAAGTCGTGCGATTACATGGTATTCCTAGTTCCATCGTATGTAATCGTGATCCGCTCTTTGCAAGCAATTTCTAGAAGAGCCTTCAGCTAGGTTTGGGTAAATGATAAATTTTAGTACTATTTACCACACAGTCTGATGGGAAGAGTGAGAGGGTAAATTGTGTATTAGAAGATTTACTTCGAGCATGCAATCTTGATTATGGCGGTAGTTGGGAGGATCATCTTCCTCTAGTTGAGTTCTTGTGTAATAGTAGTTACCATTTTTTTCGGCATGGCTCCATTCGAAGCCCTTTATAGAAGATCATGTCATTCCCCTTCTTGTTGGCTCGAATCCAGGGAAAAGCTTATTTTGAGGCCCGCTTCAATCCGTGAAGCATATGAGAAAATCGTCCTTTTTCACACGAGAATGAAAGAGGCACAAAGTCTCTACAAATCCTACGCGGACAACTGTAGGAAGCCTCTCGAATTCTCAGTAGGTGATTTAATTTGTCTTCATGCATCTTCGTTAAAGGGGGTGTTGCGCTTCAACCAGACTGGAAAATTGGCTCATTGGTATATTGGGTCATTTCCTATTATGGAGCATATCAGTCCTATCACTTACAGAGTAGCATTTCCTATTTGATTTTCTAGAGTTCATGACGTAGCTCTTGTCTCTCAGCTAAGAAAGTGTTTACATAATTCTGATTCTGTGCTTGATTCCCGAGCATTAGAGCAGCATGCAGTCTCACCTGATCTTTCCTATGTACAACATCCTATGCATGTTCTTGCTTCAGAGGTTAGATGCCTTTGAAACAAGAATGTGTCACTATTAAAAATTTAATGGTTGGATAACCCAAAGACTGTACTTGGGGAACTCGAGAGTTTATCGAGCATGCATATCCTAGTTTTCTATCTTTTGATCAAGGGGTGAGAAATTCTATACTCATGGTTATTGCTTTCTTGTTTATATTTTGTGTTGATGGAATAAATTAGGTTGAATACGACTTATCCCTAAGGAAATTACGGAGACGCAAATTTTTTTAATGGGATAGTCTGCAACAACCCTAGTTTTAGACGATTACCTGCTATATCGATTAATAAATTATAATATACATTATAATTTGTTAGTTAAGACATAAACGCCATTTAAAATTATAATTGGATTCAACTAGTTAAATTTGAAATTTAAATGTAAGTTTTGGAATTTATTGGGAAATTTTTGGAGAAAAAGGTTACTTAATCATTTTAAATGATCAAATGAGAAGTTTGGTGGAAATAATGTAAAAATTATGGTAATATAGAAAGAAAATGAATCAAAATGATGATTCTGTGTTAATTTAAGAAAAATAATCAATATGCAAAATATTGAGTTTTGGGAAGAATAACCATGTGATATGAGATTGATATTGTTCCAACAAAAAATATTTAGGAATCAAAATGAACTTTATAATTAAATAATAAAGTCTAAAATGAAGAATAAATGTTGAATATATCTTTAAGTACGAATTTTGAAGTAAATATAAGTTTTTCAAAATTTTTGGGTTAATTGATTGAAATAAGTTACAAAATATAACAAATAATAATTGGAACAAACGATATCTTTTCAGAAAACATTAAGTTAAAATAAGTATAAATGTTAATTTTTGTTTGCAAAAAAATATATTTGTGTTGAACATAAAATTTTGTAGGTTTGTAAAATTCGTGTGCCAAAATAGAACTATTTGAATAGTTGCAGCTTTTTAAGATTGTAAGAATTACATAAAAGAAATAGAATTTGTAAACATTTGTAAACTATAAATTTTAGTTGTAAAATCTCTAAAATGATGCTAAAAAGGTTTAAAAGTGTTTTAAATAAGTTGTTTGTATTTTATTATGTGTTATGATATGTTAGATTATAATAAGTGGAAGGAAATAGTGTGCATTTGTGTTAATATAGAGTAAAACATGGCTTAAACAATATAGTTAGGCCACATTTACTTACCTAAGGCCTAATTGATCACTAAGAGGCTAGGCTTAATAAGGTTAATTAGCTTATTAATTAGTAGGTTAGGAGAAGTGAAATGTAGAAAAACAAATTACACGTTCTTTTCTTCTTCCAACTCATTTTTCCTATTTTCATGTACTATAAAAAGAAAAAGCTTGCTGAAATCCATCTCTAAATTAAATCTAAGCTCCAAAATTCCTTAAAAATAGTGGTTCTAGGATGTTAACTATATTATAGAGTTGGTAATCATCTTGGAAGCTAGTTTTATTCCGTCCTATTCTTAATTTTTTTTGCTATATTTGAAATCTTTCAATTGCATGTTATAGTAAGTGAATTTTTAGACATAAAGAAAGCTTCTTGAAGCCACAAAGCTACAAACTTCATTAGATTCTTGCTATTTAACTTCTATTTCACAAACGAGGTGAGTATCCTCACTCGTTCTAGGTGAAATTTGATTTTACTGTCAAAATATTGTTGTTGAGCTGAGTTTTGCTTCTGTAAAACTCAGTTTTTGTCTTGGGAAATTTTCATATCTGAAAGTAGCCTTGGGCCCAACTTTTAAAGTGAATTAATTTCCATTCTTGCATTTTTTTAATGCAATTTCATTTTTAGTATGTTGCCTGAGTTTTTTACTTTAGACATACTTGATAACTTGGCTAAATACATCTGGTAATTGGTCAGAGTTTGGTCTAAAGTCAGAATCGACATAAGCGAATCTCTCTTAGAAGGTTCCATGTCCCGAGTCGACACCGGAGAGGCATGTGTTGACACATGTGTCAACATAGATAGGCACCTGTGTTGACATATGCATTGTCATTTTCCTAGGGGATTCTCTTAGCGATCATGGCTTTCCTGAGTGCTTTTGTGCATGTTTATTCACATGCTTACCGACCTTGCCCCTACCCAGTTGTCTTCTGCATGTAGTTTGAGTTGGCTTGTTTATATGGCCATTCAAAGGCCAAAATCTTATAGCATATCCATATTCGATTTGCATGAGAATCATTTGCATTTTTGCTATGCTTTGCTATTTCCATTTTTGTGGCTATTTTCACACCAGCACATTTTCTTGAAAACGATTTCTAAAATAAATTTTCTCAATACATGTATATATCTTTGAGATAAATATTTTTTAATGTTTTGGTTTTATAAATAAAATCATCTCAAGGCACTAGTATAAATAATATTTTCCGTAATATACATATTTTCAAATAAATAATCCAAATGGTTTCTAAATCATTTTATAAGCTCGTTTTCTTAAAACCAAAAATTTTATTTATATAAAATTACACACTTTTCAAGGGTTTAGGGCTGAAGAAAAGATAGTGATGGTGACATGGATTCCAAATTTCCTCTTCTTCGCTTCTTTCAACCTTCCCCTTCCTTCTAGTACATATTTCCATTCCCTTTCCTTTCGTCTCTCCTTCACTCCACTATCCATGATTTCTTCCAGTGTTGTCTTTAATCATCCCCTATTTTCGCCTTTTTGGATCTAACCCTACCTGCTCCAAATCTCACTTTTCTCCCCGATCTGCTCCTTCTCAGTTAGCTTACGCCTTTTAACAACTTCCATCCCTTCTTTGTTCTATGCACTGCGGTCTTTTTTGGTCTTCATTAAGATGAAGTTCGGCTTGCATAGGTGGAGAAGCTTTTGGTACTTGCGTGGAGCTTCCATTGCTAGCAGCAACTACTAGCCATGGCTTTGTTTTGCATTTCACCTCTTCTAGTCGTGATGGTGCAAGGTATGGTTGTTATTCAATGTCGGTTTTTGGCTGTCGTCGTATAGCTACCGAAGAGTTGGTCGTTTGTTATTTGGGTGTAAGTTTATATGGTTGTGGAGTATTTGGATTGGTATTCTTGAGATCTTGGAGTTGGTTTTGCTATTTTGCGTTGTTTTCCTGGAAAATGTTTGTTATTGGTTAACTTTGTAATACAAGAAGCTTTGGCTCTGATCCGTGGTTCTGGTCGTTAGTCAGTTCTCTCGGATGTTTTTCCGGCAGGCATTCTGATGAGATGACTTGGTTTTGACTTTGTCTTCGCCATGTCAAAATTATCAATGTTTTTTTGTTGCTTTTGGTCTCTGGTTTTGTTGCCTTCTGACTTTGGCGCATGGAAGATTTGGCTCGCTTCCTAAAGTCTGGATGGTGCTTGTCATGTCCTTAGCTACAGTTGTGTTATGTAATGTCAAGTCTACTTACAACATGTACGTAGTTGCTTGTTTCCAAGTCAGAAATAGGAAGCTACTGCCGTTCATGCTTCCTAGTCATGTCAGTAGGTGAACGTGGGTGCATCTTGCTGTATCCCACTGCATGGATTTACTGCTACAATACCTCATACTGCTTGGTCCTTTGTACTTGGTTATTATTTAAGCTTGTAAACATCATGTTATCTCTACTTTGTAGAATGTTATTTACAAAAATGTGACTTCCTGCGTGGAGCAACGGTGGACGGACCACCTTAAAAACCGAACATTTAGTAGTCTTGTAGATTAGCAAGCTCCTATACTATAATCTAGGATAGATTCTGTGGATGACCCATAATAAATGCCGTAGATAGTGGATGATCCACTTTAAAAACCAAATAATAGTCTGGCAATCTGCCACACTCCTATAACTATTGTAATTATTATTTGTTATAATAATAAGTGTTGCGGAACACTGTAAAAACCGATCAGTTATGCCAAAAAAATTAAAATTACACACTTTTTCACCTTCGAGAAAAAGAGAATATAATTTAAATGATATAAAAATTCACGTAGTATGGGATATGTAGATCAATCATATTGGTTAATTCCTGACTCGTCGATCGAAGTAAATTATTGATTCCTAGTGTGGAATGGGCTACCTTATAGTAAACCGATTAGTGAAAACGTATGGTATGGGACGTATTATTTTCATTATTCGAATTACTATTTGAGAGTTTGTGACACATTCTTTGGTATTATTATTGTCGGTACTTGGACTGGTGGGTCTTATATATATATATATATATATATATATATATATGGTGGGAGAATCTGGGCTATTGGGTCCTGTATGAAACTGGTGGGTCTCTTATGTGTGGTATTTGGCAAGCCAGTGGGCTATATATTGGACTGGTGGGTCCAAGTCTATAACCGGTGGGCGTCTTGGGCTGGTGGGTCTAAGGTTTTTATATTATTTATTTCTAGATTTCTATGTGTTGATTTCTAGATTTTTATGTATTGATTTCTAGATTTCTAGTTATTTTAATGTTTTTACATATCTGTTCTGGTTTCTTATCTAGCTTGTAGGCTATTGGTGATAAATTATTAAGTGATTTCATTCATATTATTTGGAACTCTTAAACGAGTTCATATTATGTCGATGTTGTTGATTTTCTTTTGTGTGAAGTGACACAGTAACCTATACCTTTATGCTTAGCTTGGGTGATTAGCATATTATGGTGCACATAATCCTATGATTTATGTTGTTATATCATTTGTTGATCATTAATCCCTATGACATGGAGTATTCATGTTGTAGTACCCTATTAGTGGAAACGCATAATAAAATGTTTATTATCCTATTATCTTATAATCTGATTGTTTCAGCTAGATTGACCCATGTATTTATTGCTTGGTTCAGACAGAGATTTTTCATGTAGTGCATGATGTTGACACCCTTTTGTGTAGCTTTACTTATGGATGATCTACTCTTTTTGTTCTCTATAACAAGTTTTGATTGTACTTAGTATTTGTGACGTACACTGTTTGTTTTATATATTCTTTCATGGGAATGGACATATGTATATTATGGCTTTTATACCACAGATGTGTATTATTTTTTATTAAATTTGATGTATGTATATATGTATATATCTACGACGATGATGATGTTGTACTGTGGACTATGAAATATTGCTCTGATTATGTGCTGCTCTGAATCGATCTTATAGCCATTATACTATTGTATTGAATAAGTATTAAATATGTCGAATCATTTGACAAAAAAGAGAGCATTCTGTCGACGTACTAAAAACTTGTTTAATAAAAGATTATGAATGGTCACTCCTAACCAACCATATTCTCCATATTAACAGATAGTATTACTCATGAATACTCTTTTTTATATAGGTCTTGGAGTAGGGCATTACAAATATGCTTTGGTTTATCCAATGATGACCCGACATACTACAAGAAGGAGTTTAAAAAAAAGTGGTTGGATGCAATATAGGAAAGGCATTTCTGGAAGAAATCACAAAGTAATTTTCCTTTTAAACCCTTGTTTCATGTGGGCACACACATAGTCAGCTTCAACAAAACTTTTTTTCACATATTCACCTTGCTAAATGAGCAACATTCATGACCCAAAAATAGACTACAACAAGGAAAGAATCTAAAATTAAAGAAGTCCAACAAAAAAAAGAAAATCAAATGAGGAACACTTACTTGTTGAATAACTAAACATTGATGAATGAGAAAATCAAACTAAAACACTTACTCCGTTAAACTTTTAATATGTGACAATAAGCCTATCTTTTTCTTGCTAAAATTTACATATGTGTCATCTTCAATATCGGTTATAGTTTCAAGCTTTGTATCTACTATATGTAACCGTTGATAATGAATATTGAAAATCAAATATAAAGTATATTCTAACATAATATAAAATAATTATTTTATATGTAAAAATAATTACCTAAACTTGCAAGTAAAGTAGTAGAAGTTGACAAAAATATCAAAATTATTCACTTTTATAGAAGGAAATATAGTTGGTGTGCTTGGTTCAAAGGAAAAAGAATAACAATATTTCATCCATTTATCTGAACCATCTATGTGGCAACTACTTAAAAGCAATTTTAATAGCTTATATACACATATGTTGTAATGAACCGAGGATTTTCGACCTTGAAAATCGACATAACACACTATGTCGACTATCGAGTATCGAAAATACCAGATCATTAATAGAAAGAAGTTAGAGGGTGAGAAATAGAAAGAAAGAAAGTTAGATAAAAGAAGAAGAAGACCACAACAGATGAAACACGAATCTCACAGCGGAACGAATAAAATATATTATAACAATGCTTTGAAATACAAAACTGTATTTGTACTTACATTCATCATCATCATAGTACATCATATAAATATCATAGTGGAAATAACTCTATATATATTTATATTTCCAACACTGAAGCATCCTGCTTCAAGCTCCTTTAATGGTAGTTGTAAAATCCCGACAACTTGACTGCCCATACAAAATTTGGACACCCAAGATTTTAGGGAAAACAAAACAAAATAAACTCTAGGTCAGCCATGTGACTAGTGTGAGTAAACTCTAATAATTTCGTTTAACTTTTAAAAAATCCTTTTCAAGGAAATGATAATCGTAAGACCGATCCACACATAAACACGGATAGTTTTTACCTTACGATAACCCAAAACACTTTCCAAAAATCAATACTTATCTAATATTATAATAATGTATAAATCAAGTAGATAGAAATCTAGTAGAACGCTTTCATCTCACATTCTACATATATAATATACAATCAAAAATCGCGGGTTCTTATTGGGAAATGGATTTCTGATTCTGACAAGGTATGGAACTACCTTCCGATCAGTGTACTCTAGAAGCGATATACTGGAGTTTAACAAGAACATCTTGTAGCTTGGCCACACATGATCGGCCGTTCATTTCGCTTGAATGTTCCGAATATATTGTCACCATACGGTTGATATACCAACATAACCATTCCCGGGAGATACAGAAGCAAAAGAAGTAATAAATATGAAAATTCTCTAGATGGTGACAATATATCCTAATTGGGTGCGACCCACTTAGCCATGCTGCCTGGCCGATTTATGTCATTTCTCGGTTGATGAGGCTTGAGCTCATAACGTATCTTTTTATGCTTCATCTATTTTGAATGCCACATCATCATACCTTCTAAATCACAAATTTATTTCTCTAAAAATACCGCGGGTATAAAGCTAAGAGAAATGAGTTTCTCCACCACCAAACGTACATACATTTGAAGAGATCAACTTATGCGATCTATTAGATATACTCTGTCAGACATTCGTCTATACATGTTGCCCTACGACTGAACAACCCAAAGGAATTATTCTGTAAATCTATCTTTGGCAATTTCTACCTAGGATCGCCAGAATAGCCCTTGCATAAACTCCGTCTTCAATTGCCTTCAATTTGATTCGAAACGATAATTCCCATATGGAGTGGTTTTCAGATAATAAATTTGATCCTGGTCACTTTGTATTGACAACGGAAATGGTCAAAAAATTTGATAGTCGGTTATTTAACTATCAAAGGAAAACATGTGTACAAATAACGATCATATTTCCAAATGGAAATCTTACTAATCAATCATCAATCAACATTGAGCCCCGTTAGTTTAATTTATCATTAATTTATTCATTTCCTAGTTTCCTTTCCCAAATATTTCTCTTACTGGTTTAGCTTCTCACAATCCTTGGAAAACATTTCCATATATTTACAACTCCTTGTTTCACCTATTTCGAAAATATGCGTTATTATTAACATTAGAAAACATTTCCATATCTTGATCGCACATCACTATTCTTTCACATCCATTAGTCCCTAATTGTAAACTAGTAAGAGAACAACTATCTAAGTGCCAATCCTGAAGGCCGAAACCAACATCATATCGAACTCAGAAAGTCGTTCAACATAACTAATCTCTAGTCAGTTTCTAATTTCCTTAACTTCATTCTTAACTGCAAAATCATTTCATTTTCTATACCTAGAAAATATCCTAGTTACATTTGGAAAACATTTCCAAGATCCATTTATATAGATTTAAACGTTATTGTACAAAAACAAGGATATTAACAATAACTGTGACGATCCCAAAATCCGAGGGGCGGTATTAAGGATAATCATTAGGAAATAACACATTAATCATCATAGCAGAGTACAGATAATAGCAGAAACAATAAATAGAATAAATTTTACATGGATATGACAGCGAAATCATAACATGTAGGAATATCAGAATAGCATAACGTGGGATATAACTTAGTAAATGAAAGGAAAGTGATCAGTCATCATCGCCAGAGGCGGAATACATATACATATAGTGAGAGATACGGAAAGTAAATCAGTCTGCATCGCCAGTGGCGGAATCATAATATAAATACAGTAATGGCGGAAAATATCAAAGTCATCTCTATGAAGTCAGCCTCGCCATGAGCCAAAAATGCACTCTATGCAGCAGTGCAGAACCAAAAACCACCTGTCACCTGTGTACTAGGCTGCCCGTGTGAAAATAGGGGCACCCGCGTTTGCAAAGTGAAACAAACAACGAGTCAGTCATGGGGACTAATATGAGGGATCTATTTAATAGTTAAACTACAGTAAATAGCAAATCATAGGACCACGCCACTTTCGCGGAACGGGTTTACTCCAGTGATTGCTGGTGCATTTAAAACAAAGTAAATTCTTTTAAAACAACGCAATGCTTTTAGAAAGAATGAAGCCATTATAAGACTCAGGTCCCATCATACAATGCAACGCAAGCCGGAGGATAGAGTTTTACCTTATAATAGCCAAATATGCTTGATACGTATAAAGCAAAATCATTTGATATTATTACTAGTGCATATATGTTTCAAAAATGAATAGCATCATAAATATCAATCATGGGTGGCATAGCTACCATATACTATGTCACCATACTAGTTCTACAATCAAATCCGTTATTTCGTATTGGACATTGGATTTCTGTCATGAGTCGAGGCAAGGGGCAAGCTCCTCTCCGCTTCGAGACACTCTAGCAAATGCCTCGGGACTACACACTCTGGGCAACCCCTGGATCGGCTGGGCCGGTCCTCTCTTACGTTTGAGGATTGGCAATTCCTGAACACACGTTTCCCGGTCCTTACAGACCTATAATCGAGGCGCCTCACATTGCAACAACCACATAGGTGAAAAATAGATATATATATATCAGGGCTGGTAAGTCACTGACACCACCATAGCTAGAAAGAAACGTCGTGCTCTCCCAGCGGCCCGTATCCCGTTTTTAACTCATACCGAGGTGTGAGGCTCGCGAATCTACGAAATACACAAAGCCAGGCCACGTAGACCTTGCTTTGATCATCATCCACAAGACTTTGCTTTGCAACAGAAGCCTTGATCACAGCATCTTGGCATGCCACAAAGGCAGTCCACTCCATACGATTGATTTCCATCGATATATAACCTCTGAGCTCGTACGTCTCAGAGAAGGACGTTAAGCAAAAGAATAAATTCTCCGCCGCCAAACAGATATATATTTAACAGAGATCAATCAGTACAGAACAAAATCCAATGTCAGACACACAGTCCATTTACAAGTCCGTCCTGGGTCTGAACGAAACCGGAGGCGTCAAATTCCTCGTATATCCGTCCAATCAACACATACGTTCAGACGGCTACTACTTCTGTCCCTTTCCGGTAGTTACTCCGGTTAGGAACCTCAGTAGCGCCCATCCAACCGATACGAAGATCGTCGGTCTTGAATCGTCTTTGCATTTTCCAATTCGAATCGCTCGATAAATTATTTGAAATGAGGGTTAGCTCGGCCTTTTCAAATAATTCACGTCATTAGAATTTAAATCGATTCATTATATGGTTATATTATTCGACATCCATATTTCGGTTCTTTAATGTTATTTTCATGTCATACACATACAACCATCAAATATCAAACAATTCAAGCCCAATTGGTTTATTTTCAATCAATATTGCTTATAATATTTTATAACGATTTTTCACCATTTTTATTCATTTAAAAATGGCCATATTTAGTTTAACGACGTTTCAGGTCGTGTCGTGGCGCTGTTTTTCTTTAGATTTGTTTCACGCATATCGGAAAATCTAACCGTTGGATTTCTACAAAGTCTATATCAGTGGGAAGATATTCGCAAAGCGAACCCAACGGTTCCAGTTTCGTGAAAATCCGACGGTCGGATCTCCCACACTAGTCGTTTGAAGTTACGGTTTCAAAATTCGAATTGCAGCGTCGTTATTCGATTAAATTTAATTATATTTATATTTATATATAAATATAAACGATTCTGGCGCTGTTTTTCTTCAGATTTGAATTAAACATTCCGGACAATCCAACCGTTGGATTTTTACAAGGTTGGTGCCGTTAGAAAGATATTTCCGAGGCGAACCCAGCGGTTGCGGTTTCGGGAAAATCCGATGGTCGGATTTCTCGTACTAATCATTTCAAATTATGATTCCGAAACACGAACTGCACGGCCTCTATTCCTTTTAATTATATTTATATTTATATATATAAATATAGTTCATTCTATAATTTCAACTATAGCTCATTTTATACTTTCAACTTCGTTTTCACTTCAAATATTTCACTAACGCCTTAATATTTCGAAAAATTTCGCCATAACCTCCTTTGTACGGGGAGGGGTTTGGAAATTTATTGGGCCGTATTAGGTACCCAATAAATCCTAAAAAGCATTCACATATTTTTAGTGATATATTTTGGTGTTTACGGGGGAGCATGTAATGATAATCACTCTAGAGAATAAATTCCCGTCACCCCGTTTCCGTGTGGAAATAAATAGTCCATGTGCCGTATCTAATAACTAGAGCGACGTGATTATTGTCAACTCTAGACCCGTGTAGGGTTTTTATTAATCTGGCAATTTATCGTTATAATTTATATAGTCCATATCAGTCATCAGTTCAACCTGTAGTACATAGTCGTCGCCATACCAGCCTCTTGCTTGTATGGTAAATCTTCCACCTCGCCACACAAGCTCCAATTGCTTATGTGGAATATGATGAAGTATGCCTATCATCAAGAAGTATGCCATGTAGTGTAGTTCAAAATTAATTGTTACTATCCTATGGCGTTATTTATTATTTCACACAGAATAACCAGCACTCCGCATCCAATGGCATTCACAGGAGTTGATATATAAATAAAATTGCGCAGCCAACTCATCAAGGTTTACCTATTTGTCGGGCACGCAAATAATTTCTTTACTCTACAGCTAATCCATTTTTTCCTGTTCAACACATGTATATATATGCAGAACAAAGCTAATAATAATATTTCTAGCAAACTATTATTTATTTCAACACGTGTGTATTTTTAACTAAGCATATACATGATAAAAGGAATATTTTTATCATCAAAAATATTTATTCGACACATGGGTATTTTTAACTAAGCGTATACATGATAAAAGGAATATTTTTATCATCAAAAATATTTATTCGACACATGGGTATTTTTAACACTTCTTATCCACTATAAAAATATAGTTTTCATTGTCGATTCATTTTATTTTTAAGAGATCATAACATTCAACACATGAACTTCAACTCAACGAATGAATTTCAACTCAACACATGAATATTCGATATAGTTTGTATATATATAAAAATGTGATTTTTATCGCTAAAGCCATTTGTTTAAATTCAAATAATATTCAACACATGAATTTCAACTCAACGAATGAATTGCAACTCAACACATGAATATTCCATATAGTTTGTATATATATAAAAATGTGATTTTTATCGCTAAAGCCATTTGTTTAAATTCAAATAATATTCAACACATGAATTTCAACTCAACGAATGAATTGCAACTCAACACATGAATATTCGATATAGTTTGTATATATATAAAAATGTGATTTTTATCGCTAAAGCCATTTGTTTAAATTCAAATAATATTCAACACATGAATTTCAACTCAACGAATGAATTGCAACTCAACACATGAATATTCGATATAGTTTGTATATATATATAAAAATGTGATTTTTATCGCTAAATCCATTTGTTTAAATTCAAATAATATTCAACACATGAATTTCAACTCAACGAATGAATTGCAACTCAACACATGAATATTCGATATAGTTTGTATATATATAAAAATGTGATTTTTATCGCTAAAGCCATTTGTTTAAATTCAAATAATATTCAACACATGAATTTCAACTCAACGAATGAATTGCAACTCAACACATGAATATTCCATATCGTTGTATATATATAAAAATGTGATTTTTATTGCTAAAGCCATTTGTTTAAATTCAAATTATATTCAACACATGAATTTCAACTCAACACATGAATATTCCATATCGTTGTATATATATAAAAATGTGATTTTTATTGCTAAAGCCATTTGTTTAAATTCAAATTATATTCAACACATGAATTCCAACTCAACGATTGAATTGCAACTCAACACATGAATATTCGCTATAGCATATGTAAATAATTTCAATGAATGAAAATTATTCTAACACATAAATATTTCAGAAAATTTCGACAGCATAACGGCAGGGTAGTTAAAACCGGGACCGTCCCTAGTACGGCTCCTCGCTCTACCTTAAAACCTCGCGGTTTTTGACAATGGGGATCATGCATCTAGTTCGCACGCAGGCGGCATATTTTATTTTTAATTCCACAATCCTATTCTATTTTTGTTTCAACCACAAGAGGGTATTTTTCAACCACAAAGGTATTTTTCAACCACCAAGGTATTTTCAACCCTAATATCAACCACAAACAATTATTTCCAACCATTCGTCAAACCATATAATATCACGTCAATCACAAGCAATAAATATCGTCCATGGTCTGTGGACGAGGGGAGTATATATATATAATATAATAATTCACTTGCATTTCATCATAATTCAAAGCATATATGTTTTAAACAACGCTTGTATAATTTATACATCGCTAATATAACTTATACAACACATGTACATGAGGTATACAATGTGTATATAATTTACACTTTGCTTATATAATTTATACAACACGATTTCATTCACACAAATAGTTTAGATTCCTCACATTGGTTATTGCGGTGCTAAAAATCGTAGGAAGGTCAGAAAAATCCGCGGCTTCTTCTAGAATGTAGAGAGCCTCCTTGCGGTCACAGTGTCTCCTGTTTCATCAAATTTCGTTAAAGAACGAAAAAGATATTATTTTTCAAAGCTTTGCAACGCTTTAAAGTGTTAAAAACATATAAAGGAATTACCTTTATTATTTGTTCAAAAGGGGATTCGCTGTCTTCGCGAAATCTGTGCGTCGTGGGTCTGATCGGAGGTGGTGGCGTCGTAGAGGAGGTCGAGGGCGTCAGGTCGATGGTGGTGGGGTCGGAGATGGTGGCAGATCGGAGAAGATCTGGCAATGGGAAGTTCGGAGCTTCGTGGCGGCGATTCCGACGATGGCGGAGGTGATGGAGGTTGGCGATGGGTCGGATTTGTAGAAGGGGAAGAGGCGGAGCGAACGGCGGTGGTGGCAAGGTCTGGAATGGCCTGTAGCGGCGGCGGCGTGGGCGGAAAGAAGTGAACGACGTGGATCGTCGATTTTCTTGAACGGCGGAGGGTTTTTAGGGTTTTATTTATTTTTATTTTTTTGAAAGAAAATTTCCTATTGGCCAGAATTTATAGAAAATTTTTAAATAGTGTTTTTGCAAACGGACTCCTTTTTAAACCCAACGACTGTCGCCCCTAGCTAAATACCCCCATTCCGGACACAATGGGATATGTTTCGTTGGCCATTTCGACTGTTACAGTCAGTTATTTTTCAAATTAAAATATAAAACATTCGATATTTAATTTAAACGTACATTTCAACTTGCCAGGGCCACAAACTGAATCGAAAAATTCCAGAAAAATAAATCTAGTTTTGTTTTGACGATACGGTCCTAACAAAACCAGTTTCGTCAAATTCTGAGCTCGTTTGCAAAACGGCCATTTTTAGGTCGACCCTTTTTAACAGAATTTGACCAAACACGTTATCTTTTGCCTCGCTCACATACTAGCTTCAAAAATTATGAAATTTGAAACTTAGCAATAATTTGACATCCCGGACCCAACAAAAGTGGTTTCGTCGAATTCCGAGGTCGTATGCAAAATCTCAATTTTCAAGGGCTATATATACTATATAGCGACCTTTCTGAAAATTTATTTGGCCATAACTTTTGATTTCCGTTATGAAATTTCGATTTTTCAGATTCGTTAGAAAGGTATTGATAAACAGATTTAAATAATTTCAGTTTCATCAAAATCCGTTATATTTTCCACCCGGTACAGTCAGACAAAGTTTGTATTCAAAATTCCAAACTGCCATATTATACACAATTCTATATTTTATTGAAATAGGCTATTTAAATTATTCAAAATTTTTGGTAATAACCTAATTTAAAAAATTTAAACTGGTTCACTTTTTCCGGGTTATTACAATCTCCCCCACTTAAAACTTTTCGTCCTCGAAAAGGAAATAACAGCTAAGCAGGAAATAAAATGTAAATGCAAAGTATTGTAAAGGTACCTTGCACCGGAGTTAGTCAGTGATGTCCACTCTGCATTTGGGATAGGCTTGTTTAATGCTTTCCTCAGTCTCCCAAGTACAGTCTCTAGGATCACTACTCCACTGCACTTTGACTAAATGAATCTTTTTCCTCCTTAGCTCTCTAGTTTCTTTGCCAACTATCTTTAATGGCTCTCTTTTGAGTGCTAATTCTGGAGTTATGTCAATATCCTGCTGCGCTGCTTCTTCCACAACAAGATCTGGATCATGAACATGTTTTCTAAGTTGAGACACGTGGAACACATCATGTACACCAGGTAACCAATTAGGTAATGAAACCCTATATGCAAGATTTCCAATCCGTTCAAGTATAGGAAAGGGACCAATAAATCTCGGTGCCAACTTCCCAGTCTTGCCAAATCTGATTACTCCTCGCATTGGAGAAACTCTTAAATAAACATAATCGCCCACGGCAAACGATATATCCCTCCTTCTCGCATCAGCATAACTTTTTTTGTCGGCTCTGCGTGGTTTTTAATCGCTTCTTAATGAAATCGACTTTATCCGATGCTTCTTGAATCATATCGGGCCCTAACACAAGTCTGTTGCCAGGTTCTACCCAACATGCGGGAGATCTGCACGGTCTACCGTATAATGCTTCAAATGGAGACATTCCCAAACTTGCTTGATAGCTATTGTTGTAAGAGAATTCGGCTAGATGTAAATGATCTTCCCATGAGCCTCCAAAATCAATAACGCAAGCCCGTAGTAAATCTTCTAGAATTCTATTCACCCGCTCAGTTTGGCCGTCTGTCTGAGGGTGATAAGCGGTGCTTAGATTCAATTTGGTTCCCAATTCTTCCTGGAATGCTTCCCAAAATTTGCTAGTAAACAGGGGATCTCTATCGCTGACTATATTGAGCGGCACTCCATGTAGTTTAACTATTTCTTTGAAGTAAATTTGTGCTAGGCTTTGAGCCGTTCTGTTGGATCGGACAGGTATGAAATGGGCAGTCTTCGTGAAGCGATCTACGATTACCCATATACTGTCGTTTCCTTTTCTAGTTCGAGGCAAACCATCGATGAAATCCATCGAAATTTGTTCCCACTTCCATCCTGGAATTTCTAATGGTTGTAATAATCCAGCTAATTTCTGCTGATCACTCTTAACTAGCTGGCAAGTGGAGCATCGGCTAACATATAATGAGATATCTCTTTTCATTGACCTCCACCAGAATGTGCGTTTGATATCGTTATACATTTTGCTCACACCGGGATGGATACTTAATTTGGATTTGTGGCATTCATCAAGTATTTCTCTTCTGAGCTCTGGAAGATTCGGGATGCAAATTCTGCCCTTTAATCTTAGAACTCCTTTGTCATCGAGTCGGAAACTTGTGGATTCACCTCCTTTGACTCTCTGACTGATTCTTTGAATAAATTCATCGTCTTTCTGAAGGGTCGAGATCCTATCTATTAATGAAGATGTGACAGCAAAGAATTCCGCTGCGTCCGAACCAGTCGCTAAACCGACCCAGACCGTTCGAAACGCCCTATCGTTTGAGAACAGGACAAAATAGAACGCATACAGAAGAACATTTCACTGTATATTACAACAATGCATCAGATTACAAGAATATACAGAGTATAAATGAATGAATATTACACAGAAATATCAGAGATTTAAATTACATTTAAATACATAGCAGCGGAAAATAATACAATACACAACTAGAAAGAGATATACGGATACAAAGCTTTCCGGATATCGTTCCAGCTGTAAACCAGGATCCTGTGAATATAAATCTGCAAAACCAAAACTACTAGCTGCCCGTGTCAAAAATAGGGGCACCCAGAGTTTAGGTTAAAACAATAAACTCCAGGTCAGTCATGTGACTGGTGTGAGAACTAAAACAGTTATTAATCTTTATTTTTAAAGATAGGTAAATCAAGGGACCACGCCGTATAACACGGAACGGGTTTCCTCCCAAGAATACCAGTGCATAAAACAACAGCGCAATGCTAAATAAAGAAAAATGAAGCTGTTATAAGACCCAGGTCCCATCACACAATGCAACGCAGTCGAGGATAGGGTTTTCCCTTATAACAACCAAAGAATGCTTGATACGTTTAAAACAAATCATTTGATACTAATATAAGTGCATAGTGTATAAAACACTTCAAATCATAAGTATCAATCATAGGCGGCATGAGCGCCCCATCCCACTATGTCGCCATATATAGGATTACAACTAAAACCGCAAATGTCACGTATTTGGAAATTGGATTTCCTTCTATGAACCGAGGCAAAAGATAGTCCTCAACCGATTCGAGACTGTCTAGCCCGAGTCTCAGGCACAGCCGCAACCGTACCTTGGATCCTCAGGGCCGGTCCACCGATGTGGATTATAATGCCTGAACAATGCGTTTCTCCGCCCTTTGGGGCGTAAATGAGCCAACGAATGACTCCATCGGTTCGAGAACGACCGATCAATCCGAGGCGCCTCGCAACAGCAACAACCACATAAGTCAAACTCGTTAGGGCGTGTAAAACCACTGACGCCACTTCTAGCTAGAAAGAAAACGCATGTCCCCCCTGACGTCCGTCTCCCGTTTTTGGTTCATACCGGGTGTGAAACTCGCGAAGTTAACGTTACACAAAGCTACGCCACAAAGGCCGTGCTTTGATCATCACCACAAGACTTTGCTTTTCAACAGAAGCCTTGATCATTTGCATCTTAGCATGCCACACAGGCAAACCATCCTATGCAACCGATATCAGTCACACAGAATGAAATCCGATGTCAGACACACAGTCCATTTACAAGTCCGTCCTGGGTCTGAACGAAACCGGAGGCACCTAGTACCCCGCATATCCATCGATCTCCAAGTACGTCTGGACGATCACCAACTATTTCCATCTTCTTGGGTGTACAGCCCAATCAAGATCATCAGTTATCACCCAAACGACGTGAAGACCTCCGGTCTTCGACCATCGTCTTCATCTTCGACTTATCGTCGTATCAGTTATTCAGAATGGGATAAACCCGGTCTTTCCGAATAACTCGCGTATATTTTAAATAAGTGTTACACAAACACAACATACGCCTCATTCCAATTCATTAGTCACTAACCGTAAATTAATCAAGAGAATAATTTCCCAAATATTAACCCCGAAGGCCGAAACCAACATCAGATCAATATCCAGAAAACCATTCTGCTTGGCTAACCGACAGCTAGTTTCTAAATTTCACATTCATAGGGAAAGATTCCCATTAATTTTATCAAAGATAAATTCCTTGAATTTATTCTTTAATCCATTTTTGAATATCAATTCAAACTAGTCGGGATTAGCGAACCTTACCGAAGTAATCATTTGTTTTAATTTCCCAATCCCAACCTATTCATCCCATGAAGTAAAACTGGTAATACTTCATATCTAACACCACAGTGTTATCGGTAAATTCAATTACCATTTCACGTTCAAATCTAATTAAAGATTTAACTATCGCCTGGAGCAAAACTGGTGATACTCCATTTTCGATCTTTCAATCTAATTAAAGATTCATTAAAACTCTACTTAGTTTTAATCTTTGACTGGGTTAAAGAATCAGTGTCATTTAAAAACACGGTTCACGATAAACCCAAAATCACATTCCATTAATTATCGGGTTAAAGAACGAGTGTTGTTTAAAACACTGTTCACGATAAACCCAAAAATCAATATCCATTCAATTCCAATTAAATATTATTTAATTGGTACACTTCATTAAATCTAAATAAAAAGATTTAATCTTTTCTCAACTGGGTTCAAGAACAGTGTTAGTGAAGACACCATTCACGACAAACCCAAATCACATTTGATATTCAATACAAGGCTCTGAATAGAAAATATATCGGCTTATATTCAATATCAAATTCTACGACTAACAAATGTCGTATTGGAAATAACGATATAAATATATATCTTTCAAATTTCCATAACAACACCTGTATAATCACGAATTCCAACATCGAAATATTCCGAAGACAATTTCGATTCAAATCCACTCCAATGCAATCATTGGAAATTTTGGTTATTTTCAAAACCCTTTTCAAATTCAATTTATTTATTTAAAAATAAATAGAATTATAATTCTAGTTCAAAACTAGTTCATTTCGATAAAAATCTATTTTTATCTTTTCAAATAGGGAGTTTTTCATCCCAATTCTTCACAAATCATTTCTTATGATTTTACACAAATTATTACTATTTTTAATAATTTTATCAAGGCCTGTACAGTCGATTTCCAACAATGGCCATCGAACTGCACTTACAGCGACCTTTTTCGAATTTGATTTGGACGTATCTCCAAATCCAACCGTTAGATTTCAAATTTCTAACCTTCTTAGAAAGCTCTTTTCGATACGAACCCAATGGTTCCGGTTTTAGGAGAATCCGACGGTCGGATCTCCCGCAATGTCCGTTTGAAATAAATGGTCGAAATTCACGAACTGCCGCGGCGCGGCGCGTTCTATTCAGGCCATTATATTATATATATAATATATATAATATATACTTCATCGATTTCTATTTAAAACGAATTATATAAATAGTTTTAAATTCGTTTCAAAAGCAATTTCAACCTCCTTTTCAATTCAAATCAAAATTGAATTCTTCTTTATAAATTCGTTTCAAAATTCATTTCTATTCAATTCAAATTTCAATTCAATTTGAATTCATTTCAATTCGTTTTCAATTCAATTCATTTCGAAATCGTTTTCAATTCAATTCATTTCGAAATCGTTTTCAATTCAATTCATTTCGAAATCGTTTTCAATTCAATTCATTTCGAAATCGTTTTCAATTCAATTCATTTCGAAATCGTTTTCAATTCAATTCATTTCGAAATCGTTTTCAATTCAATTCATTTCGAAATCGTTTTCAATTCAATTCAATTCGAAATCGTTTTCAATTCAATTCAAAATATTCGATTTCGAAATCACTTTTCAATATTCATTTTTAAGATGAATAAAATCGATATAAATATCGTTCACGTCAAAATGGCGTCAATCTAATCAACACGGCTTCATAAATTTCTATTTTCAAATATTCTATTTCAAATATTTCTTTTTCAAAATAGTTGTTATTATCAAAATATTTCGTTCAACACATGACCAATCTCAATGAATGAGTACTGTCAACACATGAACTTTTATTTTATAATATTCTTTATTTTTCAAATTGGAATGAGGCCCAATCAATCACCATATAAAGTTAATTATATGGATTTTCATACAACACATGTATATAATAACATTGAAAATAATCAACCATCAACCAAAGTGCACTACACTGTAAAAGCATCAAATATAGATATTCAACGCTTATAACAGCCTGTTAATCAATCGATCGACATATTTAATCAATCAGGATGAGTGAACTGCAAATTTCATCCCAACACCCGTGTGGGGTTTCAAACAATCAAACAAATATTTTATTCGTGCAGTTGGGCGATGTGTAAAATTTATCGTCCCAATCAATGTCATTCAAATAGGTGTACATAAACAAACCGTCTGGTTTGTAAATGAATATTCTATTTTATTCACTTCACGTTAAAAATTATATTTTTAACGATAAAACATTTTATTCCAACATATGAATTTCTATTCAGTTCATTCTTTAAATAAAATGATATTTTTATTTTTTTCTAACACATTTTAGAAAATTTCGGCGGCATAACGGCACGATACTAGAAACGGGACGAGGCCTAGCCTTATCCCCGGTCTAGTGAAGGCCCACGCCATTCACACATCAATCAAATTCACTTTCGTTATGCAAACCACAAAATTTGGAGTAAGGGTCTAACCTAGCCTTACTCCTTCGCCTTATAACGGCGCACGTCTAATCCTAACCAATTTATCGATTCGATTTTTCACACCACAAACCACATTCAAACCAATATCACAATCAATAACCAAACAGCCAAACAAACAAGTCCATGGTCTGTGGACGATTGTGTCGGGTGCTACTAAGCACCGTCTGCATCCTAGTATATATATATATATAACTAGAAAAATAAATTGAAAGGTGAGAAATTCTCACATATAGCTATCCTAGCTCCACGGCACTTCATTGATAGAAATCTTCATCGCTATCGCATCTTCGTCGTCTTCGTTGCCCATAGCCACTACATATGTAAAAATCGAATTTTTACTTCGTTATTCAATTTATAAAAATCGAATTTTTATTTCAAAGTTCAATATATAAAAATCGAATTTTTATTTCAAAGTTCAATATATAAAAATCGAATTTTTATTTCAAAGTTCAATATATAAAAATCGAATTTTTATTTCAAAGTTCAATATATAAAAATCGAATTTTTATTTCAAAGTTCAATATATAAAAATCGAATTTTTATTTCAAAGTTCAATATATAAAAATCGAATTTTTATTTCAAAGTTCAATATATAAAAATCGAATTTTTATTTCTTAAAGTCTATTCTATCTTATTTTTCAAAAACAAAGCTATTTTATTTGTAGACAAAGCGAAATTTTATTTTTAAACACAATGCTTTTTATATTTATTTTCTAACAAAACTTTAAACAATTTAATCCTTTATATACAATTAAATATGTAATTTCAGTATTTTCACATAACAAAAATCAGTATTTTAACATAATAAAAATCAGTATTTTAACATAAGAAAATTCAGTTTTAAAAATAAATAAAAATCAGTATTTTAAAATAATAAAAAAAAAACAGTTTTAAACATAAATAAAAAAAAGAAAAATCTGTAAACTTACAGGGGGGGAACTTGCGCTTGTTCGTCAGTGGAAGGGGGGGGGGGGGGTTTCGGAGCTGCGGAGGGCTTCAGAAGGCGGAGGCTGGGGGTCAGAGGAGGGTGCGGTCGGCGGTTTAATTAGAGGAGAGAGGAGCGCCAGAGGGAAGGGGGAAGAAGGAAGAGATCGACGGACGAGGGGGGGGGGGGGAGAAAGATCGATGGTGGTCTTCACTCGCGAGCGACGGCGGAGGGCGCCTGGGCGACGGGGAGCGATTCCGATTTGGTTTTCTCTTTTTTTTTTTTTTTTTTGTTCTGAAATTTCATTTATTTTTTTTTTGAACGGGGGGGGGGGGGGCCTGGAGGATAAAAGGGGAGATATTTTTTTTTTTTTTTTAATTATTTAATTTGGCCAAAAAGTTGACTTTTACATACGACCTCTAAACGAGGTCCACCGCCTGCCGTCCATAGCGAATTACCCCCATTCCGAACACAATGGGATATGCACTGCAAGCTGATTCGATCGTTACAATCAGTTTCTGCTGAATTTACATTTAAATCATTATATTGGATTTTAAACGTACATTTCAAATCACCGGGGTCACATTCTAACTAGAAAAATTCCAGAAAAATATTTTCTAGCTTCGTATTGACGATACGGTCCTAACAAAACTAGTTTCGTCGAATTCTGAGACCGTTGGAAAAATGGCCAATTTCCAGTCGATTAAAATCAACTGAAATGGTCAAACGCGTTTTCCTTTGCCACGCTCACATATTGATTCGAAAAATTATGAAATTTGAAACCTAGCAATAACTTTACATCCCGGACCCAACAAAACTTGTTTCGTCGAAATCCGAGGTCGTTTGCAAAATTGCTATTTTTAAGGGCCTTATATATATAAAAATATATATAAATTCCACAGCGACTATTTCTAATTTTAAACTGGACATATCTTATCATTTCTAAAATGAAATCTCAGTTTGTTAACTTCGTTACAAAGATATAGTTATACAGATTCAAATATTTCTTGTTTCGTTCAATTCTGACTTATATTGAATTCTGTATATTCATTTGAAATTAGAAATCGAATTTTCGAACTACCGCGCCATTTTCAATTCCTTTTATAATTATATATAATTATTATATATTCTAACGACAACGTATATAATATATACGTTCGAATTATATTCAAAATAAATTTCTCGTCGATTTTATTTAAAATAATTCATTTTAAATAATCAAAATTCGATATAATTGCCAAAACAAAAATTTCAAACTGGCTCGCATTTTAAGGGTTGTTACAATCTCCCCCACTTAAAACTTTTCGTCCCCGAAAAGGAACAAAGTCGAAAGTGGTTTGATTAATCAACTCTACGCTCGATCTGGCTTCCATTCTCCAACTCTTTAGTTTCTGAGAATTTTCTAAATTTCAAAAATTTGGCTAACACCCTAAATTTTCGAAAAATTTCGCCATAACCTCCCCTGCACCGGGAGCATCGGGGAATTTCAAATAGCTTCCCCGGTCCTTCAGATCTCAAAAAGAAAAAGAAAAAGCCAAGCGGCTAGCCAATAGGCTCACAAAATCATCATCACCCAAACAAAACAGGAAATTATGTAGTAAACATGTACCTATTTGTCGGGCAAACAAATTTTATTCTCTGGCTCTAGCCTCCTTGCTATGACCTGTTCAATGCAAGTATATGTATATGCAAGCAAACGCGACCAATTTTCAATATAACTCAATATTTGATTCAATTAGGCATAATGGTTCAAAATTAGCAAACAAATGAACAAACAACACAAACATCAATCAATTAGTGAATTTAAAGTTTCAAATTCATAATTTTGATATATATATTGAAAATCTTGTTTTTGATGCCAATTCACAACAATGTGTTCTAACTATATATATTTTGGTTCTCACACCAGCCTAATGGAAATATATAGAAAATCACACCTTCGAAACTCGAACATAAATGTTGATGATGCGATCGCTATCATCAATATCATCTTCGGGCGACTAGAGTGTGATTCTATATCTATCCAATATATTAAAATTTCAAATACACGCGGATCAGACGTATACGCAAAATCTATATATACTGGATTGTCCACATCAATATAATTAAATAATCAAATACGAATAAGTGATTTAAATTTTCAAAACAAAAATTTGTTTTCATTTTCAAAAATATACTCTTCACACTCGTTCTAGGATACTACTGATCCCATCTCTAACGAGTCATTCTCGTTGGATATTACTAATCCAATTTCTGATGAATTCTTTCGTACGGTTCTAATGTGTCTTGTTCTCTAGCTTTGCAAACCAAAGCTCTGATACCAAATGTGACAGCAACGCGAAATCCGGTAGGCTTTGCAACCATCCCTTCATCCTCCATTCCAGCAGGTAAAACCCACCGCGGCTCACACATGGTCCCCCAGTCCCTTGTTTTACGGCGACCCTCTCGAGTCTCGCGCCTATTGGCGAACCAACGCCCTCCCCGACGCCATGTAGGGGTAAGAGTCTCCCGTTCGCCACCAAACCGCGAAGCGAGAACCCCCTATCATGTGTACCCGGCCTACTCAGGGCCAGCAACAAGAACTGGTGATACTCCATTTTCGATCTTTCAATCTAATTAAAGATTCATTAAAACTCTACTTAGTTTTAATCTTTGACTGGGTTAAAGAATCAGTGTCATTTAAAAACACGGTTCACGATAAACCCAAAATCACATTCCATTAATTATCGGGTTAAAGAACGAGTGTTGTTTAAAACACTGTTCACGATAAACCCAAAAATCAATATCCATTCAATTCCAATTAAATATTATTTAATTGGTACACTTCATTAAATCTAAATAAAAAGATTTAATCTTTTCTCAACTGGGTTCAAGAACAGTGTTAGTGAAGACACCATTCACGACAAACCCAAATCACATTTGATATTCAATACAAGGCTCTGAATAGAAAATATATCGGCTTATATTCAATATCAAATTCTACGACTAACAAATGTCGTATTGGAAATAACGATATAAATATATATCTTTCAAATTTCCATAACAACACCTGTATAATCACGAATTCCAACATCGAAATATTCCGAAGACAATTTCGATTCAAATCCACTCCAATGCAATCATTGGAAATTTTGGTTATTTTCAAAACCCTTTTCAAATTCAATTTATTTATTTAAAAATAAATAGAATTATAATTCTAGTTCAAAACTAGTTCATTTCGATAAAAATCTATTTTTATCTTTTCAAATAGGGAGTTTTTCATCCCAATTCTTCACAAATCATTTCTTATGATTTTACACAAATTATTACTATTTTTAATAATTTTATCAAGGCCTGTACAGTCGATTTCCAACAATGGCCATCGAACTGCACTTACAGCGACCTTTTTCGAATTTGATTTGGACGTATCTCCAAATCCAACCGTTATATTTCAAATTTCTAACCTTCGTTAGAAAGCTCTTTTCGATACGAACCCAACGGTTCCGGTTTTAGGAGAATCCGACGGTCGGATCTCCCGCAATGTCCGTTTGAAATAAATGGTCGAAATTCACGAACTGCCGCGGCGCGGCGCGTTCTATTCAGGCCATTATATTATATATATAATATATATAATATATACTTCGTCGATTTCTATTTAAAACGAATTATATAAATAGTTTTAAATTCGTTTCAAAAGCAATTTCAACCTCCTTTTCAATTCAAATCAAAATTGAATTCTTCTTTATAAATTCGTTTCAAAATTCATTTCTACTCAATTCAAATTTCAATTCAATTTGAATTCATTTCAATTCGTTTTCAATTCAATTCATTTCGAAATCGTTTTCAATTCAATTCATTTCGAAATCGTTTTCAATTCAATTCATTTCGAAATCGTTTTCAATTCAATTCATTTCGAAATCGTTTTCAATTCAATTCATTTCGAAATCGTTTTCAATTCAATTCAATTCGAAATCGTTTTCAATTCAATTCAAAATATTCGATTTCGAAATCACTTTTCAATATTCATTTTTAAGATGAATAAAATCGATATAAATATCGTTCACGTCAAAATGGCGTCAATCTAATCAACACGGCTTCATAAATTTCTATTTTCAAATATTCTATTTCAAATATTTCTTTTTCAAAATAGTTGTTATTATCAAAATATTTCGTTCAACACATGACCAATCTCAATGAATGAGTACTGTCAACACATGAACTTTTATTTTATAATATTCTTTATTTTTCAAATTGGAATGAGGCCCAATCAATCACCATATAAAGTTAATTATATGGATTTTCATACAACACATGTATATAATAACATTGAAAATAATCAACCATCAACCAAAGTGCACTACACTGTAAAAGCATCAAATATAGATATTCAACGCTTATAACAGCCTGTCAATCAATCGATCGACATATTTAATCAATCAGGATGAGTGAACTGCAAATTTCATCCCAACACCCGTGTGGGGTTTCAAACAATCAAACAAATATTTTATTCGTGCAGTTGGGCGATGTGTAAAATTTATCGTCCCAATCAATGTCATTCAAATAGGTGTACATAAACAAACCGTCTGGTTTGTAAATGAATATTCTATTTTATTCACTTCACGTTAAAAATTATATTTTTAACGATAAAACATTTTATTCCAACATATGAATTTCTATTCAGTTCATTCTTTAAATAAAATGATATTTTTATTTTTTTCTAACACATTTTAGAAAATTTCGGCGGCATAACGGCACGATACTAGAAACGGGACGAGGCCTAGCCTTATCCCCGGTCTAGTGAAGGCCCACGCCATTCACACATCAATCAAATTCACTTTCGTTATGCAAACCACAAAATTTGGAGTAAGGGTCTAACCTAGCCTTACTCCTTCGCCTTATAACGGCGCACGTCTAATCCTAACCAATTTATCGATTCGATTTTTCACACCACAAACCACATTCAAACCAATATCACAATCAATAACCAAACAGCCAAACAAACAAGTCCATGGTCTGTGGACGATTGTGTCGGGTGCTACTAAGCACCGTCTGCATCCTAGTATATATATATATATATATATAACTAGAAAAATAAATTGAAAGGTGAGAAATTCTCACATATAGCTATCCTAGCTCCACGGCACTTCATTGATAGAAATCTTCATCGCTATCGCATCTTCGTCGTCTTCGTTGCCCATAGCCACTACATATGTAAAAATCGAATTTTTACTTCGTTATTCAATTTATAAAAATCGAATTTTTATTTCAAAGTTCAATATATAAAAATCGAATTTTTATTTCAAAGTTCAATATATAAAAATCGAATTTTTATTTCAAAGTTCAATATATAAAAATCGAATTTTTATTTCAAAGTTCAATATATAAAAATCGAATTTTTATTTCTTAAAGTCTATTCTATCTTATTTTTCAAAAACAAAGCTATTTTATTTGTAGACAAAGCGAAATTTTATTTTTAAACACAATGCTTTTTATATTTATTTTCTAACAAAACTTTAAACAATTTAATCCTTTATATACAATTAAATATGTAATTTCAGTATTTTCACATAACAAAAATCAGTATTTTAACATAATAAAAATCAGTATTTTAACATAAGAAAATTCAGTTTTAAAAATAAATAAAAATTAGTATTTTAAAATAATAAAAAAAAAACAGTTTTAAACATAAATAAAAAAAAGAAAAATCTGTAAACTTACAGGGGGGGAACTTGCGCTTGTTCGTCAGTGGAAGGGGGGGTTTCGGAGCTGCGGAGGGCTTCAGAAGGCGGAGGCTGGGGGTCAGAGGAGGGTGCGGTCGGCGGTTTAATTAGAGGAGAGAGGAGCGCCAGAGGGAAGGGGGAAGAAGGAAGAGATCGACGGACGAGGGGGGGGGGGGGGAGAAAGATCGATGGTGGTCTTCACTCGCGAGCGACGGCGGAGGGCGCCTGGGCGACGGGGAGCGATTCCGATTTGGTTTTCTCTTTTTTTTTTTTTTTTTGTTCTGAAATTTCATTTTTTTTTTTTTTGAACGGGGGGGGGGGGGGGGGGGGGGCCTGGAGGATAAAAGGGGAGATATATTTTTTTTTTTATTATTATTATTTAATTTGGCCAAAAAGTTGACTTTTACATACGACCTCTAAACGAGGTCCACCGCCTGCCATCCATAGCGAATTACCCCCATTCCGAACACAATGGGATATGCACTGCAAGCTGATTCGATCGTTACAATCAGTTTCTGCTGAATTTACATTTAAATCATTATATTGGATTTTAAACGTACATTTCAAATCACCGGGGTCACATTCTAACTAGAAAAATTCCAGAAAAATATTTTCTAGCTTCGTATTGACGATACGGTCCTAACAAAACTAGTTTCGTCGAATTCTGAGACCGTTGGAAAAATGGCCAATTTCCAGTCGATTAAAATCAACTGAAATGGTCAAACGCGTTTTCCTTTGCCACGCTCACATATTGATTCGAAAAATTATGAAATTTGAAACCTAGCAATAACTTTACATCCCGGACCCAACAAAACTTGTTTCGTCGAAATCCGAGGTCGTTTGCAAAATTGCTATTTTTAAGGGCCTTATATATATAAAAATATATATAAATTCCACAGCGACTATTTCTAATTTTAAACTGGACATATCTTATCATTTCTAAAATGAAATCTCAGTTTGTTAACTTCGTTACAAAGATATAGTTATACAGATTCAAATATTTCTTGTTTCGTTCAATTCTGACTTATATTGAATTCTGTATATTCATTTGAAATTAGAAATCGAATTTTCGAACTACCGCGCCATTTTCAATTCCTTTTATAATTATATATAATTATTATATATTCTAACGACGACGTATATAATATATACGTTCGAATTATATTCAAAATAAATTTCTCGTCGATTTTATTTAAAATAATTCATTTTAAATAATCAAAATTCGATATAATTGCCAAAACAAAAATTTCAAACTGGCTCGCATTTTACGGGTTGTTACAGAAGATGTGATGACAAAACTGGCGATGATTTCATTCTTTCTGCTGAGCGCATCGGCTACAACATTGGCTTTCCCTGGAGTGTATAGAATTTCAAAATCATATGCTGCAAGGAATTCTAACCAACGCTGTTGTCTCAAGTTTAGATCCTTCTGAGTGAACAGGTACTTCAAGGATTGATGATCGGTAAATAGTTCGAACTTCTCGCCCAATAAATAATGCCTCCAGATTATTAAAGCAAACACGATAGCTAATAACTCAAGATCATGAGTAGCACAGTTTCTTTCATGCGGCTTTAGTTGACGGCTGGCATAAGCGATCATTTAGCCTTTTTGCATTAACACTGCGCCTAGCCCTCTAATAGAAGCATCAGTCCATACAGTCAAGTCTTGGTTGCCTTCTATTATTGTCAATACTGGAGCAGTTGTCAACTTCAGTTTCAGCTCCTGGAAAGCTTCTTCACATTCGGGAGTCCATTTGAATTTCTCATGCTTCTTTGTAAGCTTTGTCAAGACTCCTGATATCTTTGAAAAATCCTGAACGAATTTCCGATAGTAACTAGCCAATCCAAGGAAACTTCGAACTTCTGTGGGAGTAGTAGGTTGTTTCCAGTTCTGAATCGCTGTAATTTTGCTTGGATCTACAGCAATTCCTTCTTTTGACACGACGTAGCCTAGGAATTTAACTTCATTCTGCCAGAAGACACACTTAGAAAATTTAGCTTTCAAGACATTTCTCCTTAGAATTTTCAACACTTGATCTAAATGTTTTGCATGTTCATCTTCCGACTTAGAGTAGATTAAAATGTCATCGATGAAGACTAGAACAAATTTATTCAATACACCTCGGAACACTCTGTTCATTAGATCAACGAAGTATGCCGGAGCGTTACACAAGCCGAATGGCATTACTAACCATTCGTAGAATAAATCGGGACCCCTGAAGGCTGTCAAAGGAACACAGTCTTCTGCTATACGTAATTGGTGGAAACCTGTAGCTAGGTCCATTCTGGAGAATACCGTTGCTCCATTTAATTGATCTAACAGATCATCTATACGGGGCAAAGGATATTTGTTCTTCATTGTCTGTTTATTGAGATCTCGGTAATCAACACAAAGTCTTAGAGTACCGTCTGATTTCGGGACAAATACTACTGCTGCTCCCCATGCTGAAAAGCTCGGTCTGATCAGACCTTTCCAAAGCAATTCTCGAGTTTGACTACTTAACTCTTCTTTTTCTTTCGGGGCCATTCTTCTAATTGGATGTACTACTGGTCGGGCGTTAGGAATTAGATCTATCCTAAATTCAATCTCTCTTTGCGGCGGTAAGTTTTCTACTTCTTCAAACACATCCGCATAGTTTTTAACGACTGGTATCTTTTCTAATGAAGGAGGGATAACTTCTAAAGAAGACCAAAATTCTGCTCTATTAATTTCTGAGCCATGACATGGTATAGTGATACACCCCGATTTTGTTTCTACTTTCACGATCCTCTCGGCACATCTAACTTCGGCCTTAAAGTTTGTCAACCAATCCAGCCCTAGTATAATATCAAATTCGGAAAGGTCCATGACAATCGAATCAAAAGGAAATCGGTATCGAGAAAAGGAAATAGGTACTTTACAATATATACCGAGACTGACAGAACCTCCTATCGGGTTTTGAACTTTAATTGGTTCCTTAAGTTTTCTTCTTTTTAATTTTAATTTGTGAACAAGGTTACCAGAAATGAAGCTACGTGATGCACCAGTATCAAAAAGTACAGAAACAGGAATATTTTTAATGGTAAGGGTACCTCCCAAGACATCGGGTTTACCTGATCCATCGGTGATAGCTGGCGGGATCTTCCCGTCATAGACATGGGCCACTTGAGCATTCTGCTTCAGAGGACAATTCCTGCTATAGTGCCCCTTCTTATGGCAGTTGTAGCATTCGGCTGAGTTATTTGCCTTTGGCTTCTTTGGGGCTTTGCATACATTAGAAAAGTGACCTGGCTTCCCGCAATTGTAGCAATTTCCTTTCGGGATCTTTGCAGGTTTCTGAGCAGCGGCCGCGGTAATGCTAGATTCGGGTTGATCTGAAGAAGCCTTGCGCTTATTTCCAGCTTGGCTTTTAGCGCGGTCTTGGCTAGCATGTCTCTCATCCATGTCTTCGTAGTTGCAAGCCATCTCTACTAGTTCTGTAAAGGAGAGTTTGATGTTGCTCATAGCTCTATCGTGGTACTTGCGCTTCAGCCCAAATATGAACCACTTATTCTTGGCTTTGTTGGTTAAAATCAGTTCTGGAGCATAGCGCGATAACTGGGTGAACTTATTTAGATAATCCTGAATAGAGGGGTCTCCTTGCTGGAGATTAGCAAACTGCTCTCTCATCCTCTCTAGAGCCTGTTCCGGTACAAACTTCTCATTGAACAAAGTCTTGAACTGCTCCCAAGTCCGGATAGTACCAGCTGCATCTTCAGAGGTGATGGCATCCCACCACAGCTCTGCTTCTTCCTGAAGGAGCCAAATGCCAAGTCGGGCTTTGTTGTTAGTTCCTATACCCATGCCTTCGAAGATTTTCTCACAGGTTTTCAGCAAAGCTATTGCCTCGGTCACTGTGCCAGTGCCTGTAAAAGGTTTTCCCCCAAGATTTCTGTACCTCTTTGCTACTTTCAAGCTCAAAGTCTTCGGGTACTGGTGGTGGAATAATAGGGCCCTCCACTACTACGGGGATATTCCCCCGTCCTCCTGCTGCATCTCCTCGGCCTCCACGGCCTCCTCTAGCTGCTGCTCCTCGCGTAGCCATCTAAGAGAACTGTATAAGCAAGAAAAGAGTCAAGCTCACAGATTTGATAATTTTCATAAATGATAAAGCAAGGGAATACAAGGAAAGATAATGATGATGTACTGATCAAATTGTTTTGCTAATCTGCTTAGCTCATTCTAGGACATTGCTAATCCTCTCTCTAATGAGCTACTCGCATTAGAACACTACTGATTCTATTCTGACGAGGTGTTTAATGTGTTAGATCCCGGAACTAAGGTAAACCAAAGCTCTGATACCAACTGTGACGATCCCAAAATCCGAGGGGCGGTATTAAGGATAATCATTAGGAAATAACACATTAATCATCATAGCAGAGTACAGATAATAGCAGAAACAATAAATAGAATAAATTTTACATGGATATGACAGCGGAATCACAACATGTAGGAATATCAGAATAGCATAACGTGGGATATAACTTAGTAAATGAAAGGAAAGTGATCAGTCATCATCGCCAGAGGCGGAATACATATACATATAGTGAGAGATACGGAAAGTAAATCAGTCTGCATCGCCAGTGGTGGAATCATAATATAAATACAGTAATGGCGGAAAATATCAAAGTCATCTCTATGAAGTCAGCCTCGCCATGAGCCAAAAATGCACTCTATGCAGCAGTGCAGAACCAAAAACCACCTGTCACCTGTGTACTAGGCTGCCCGTGTGAAAATAGGGGCACCCGCGTTTGCAAAGTGAAACAAACAACGAGTTAGTCATGGGGACTGGTATGAGGGATCTATTTAACAGTTAAACTACAGTAAATAGCAAATCATAGGACCACGCCACTTTCGCGGAACGAGTTTACTCCAGTGATTGCTGGTGCATTTAAAACAAAGTAAATTCTTTTAAAACAACGCAATGCTTTTAGAAAGAATGAAGCCATTATAAGACTCAGGTCCCATCATACAATGCAACGCAAGCCGGAGGATAGAGTTTTACCTTATAATAGCCAAATATGCTTGATACGTACAAAACAAAATCATTTGATATTATTACTAGTGCATATATGTTTCAAAAATGAATAGCATCATAAATATCAATCATGGGTGGCATAGCTACCATATACTATGTCACCATACTAGTTCTACAATCAAATCCATTATTTCGTATTGGACATTGGATTTCCGTCATGAGTCAAGGCAAGGGGCAAGCTCCTCTCCGCTTCGAGACACTCTAGCAAATGCCTCGGGACTACACACTCTGGGCAACCCCTGGATCGGCTGGGCCGGTCCTCTCTTACGTTTGAGGATTGGCAATTCCTGAACACACGTTTCCCGGTCCTTACAGACCTATAATCGAGGCGCCTCACATTCCAACAACCACGTAGGTGAAAAATAGATATATATATCAGGGCTGGTAAGTCACTGACACCACCATAGCTAGAAAGAAACGTCGTGCTCTCCCAGTGGCCCGTATCCCGTTTTTAACTCATACCGAGGTGTGAAGCTCGCGAATCTATGAAATACACAAAGCCAGGCCACGTAGACCTTGCTTTGATCATCATCCACAAGACTTTGCTTTGCAACAGAAGCCTTGATCACAGCATCTCGGCATGCCACATAGGCAGTCCACTCCATACGATTGATTTCCATCGATATATAACCTCTGAGCTCGTACGTCTCAGAGAAGGGCGTTAAGCAAAAGAATAAATTCTCCGCCGCCAAACAGATATATATTTAACAGAGATCAATCAGTACAGAACAAAATCCAATATCAGACACACAGTCCATTTACAAGTCCGTCCTGGGTCTGAACGAAACCGGAGGCGTCAAATTCCTCGTACATCCGTCCAATCAACACATACGTTCAGACGGCTACTACTTCTGTCACTTTCCGGTAGCTACTCCGGTTAGGAACCTCAGTAGCGCCCATCCAACCGATACGAAGATCGTCGGTCTTGAATCGTCTTTGCATTTTCCAATTCGAATCGCTCGATAAATTATTTGAAATCAGGGTTTGCTCGGCCTTTTCAAATAATTCACGTCATTAGAATTTAAATCGATTCATTATATGGTTATATTATTCGACATCCATATTTCAGTTCTTTAATGTTATTTTCATGTCATACACATACAACCATCAAATATAAAACAATTCAAGCTCAATTGGTTTATTTTCAATCAATATTGCTTATAATATTTTATAACGATTTTTCACCATTTTTATTCATTTAAAAATGGCCATATTTAGTTTAACGACGTTTCAGGTCGTGTCGTGGCGCTGTTTTTCTTTAGATTTGTTTCACGCATATCGGAAAATCTAACCGTTGGATTTCTACAAAGTCTATATCAGTGGGAAGATATTCCCAAAGCGAACCCAACCGTTCCAGTTTCGTGAAAATCCGACGGTCGGATCTCCCACACTAGTCGTTAGAAGTTACGGTTTCAAAATTCGAACTGCAGCGTCGTTATTCGATTAAATTTAATTATATTTATATTTATATATAAATATAAACGATTCTGGCGCTGTTTTTCTTCAGATTTGAATTAAACATTCCGGACAATCCAACCGTTGGATTTTTACAAGGTTGGTGCCATTAGAAAGATATTTCCGAGGCGAACCCAGCGGTTGCGGTTTCGGGAAAATCCGATGGTCGGATTTCTCGTACTAATCATTTCAAATTATGATTCCGAAACACGAACTGCACGGCCTCTATTCCTTTTAATTATATTTATATTTATATATATAAATATAGTTCATTCAATAATTTCAACTATAGCTCATTTTATACTTTCAACTTCGTTTTCACTTCAAATATTTCACTAACGCCTTAATATTTCGAAAAATTTCGCCATAACCTCCTTTGTACGGGGAGGGGTTTGGAAATTTATTGGGCCGTATTAGGTACCCAATAAATCCTAAAAAGCATTCACATATTTTTAGTGATATATTTTGGTGTTTACGGGGGAGCATGTACTAATAATCACTCTAGAGAATAAATTCCCGTCACCCCGTTTCCGTGTGGAAATAAATAGTCCATGTGCCGTATCTAATAACTAGAGCGACGTGATTATTGTCAATTCTAGACCCGTGTGGTTTTTTTTTATTAATCTGGCAATTTATCGTTATAATTTATATAGTCCATATCAGTCATCAGTTCAACCTGTAGTACATAGTCATCGCCATACAAGCCTCTTGCTTGTATGGTAAATCTTCCACCTCGCCACACAAGCTCCAATTGCTTATGTGGAATATGATGAAGTATGCCTATCATCAAGAAGTATGCCATATAGTGTAGTTCAAAATTAATTGTTACTATCCTATGGCGTTATTTATTATTTCACACAGAATAACCAACACTCCGCATCCAATGGCATTCACAGGAGTTGATATATAAATAAAATTGCGCAGCCAACTCATCAAGGTTTACCTATTTGTCGGGCACGCAAATAATTTCTTTACTCTACAGCTAATCCATTTTTTCCTGTTCAACACATGTATATATATGCAGAACAAAGCTAATAATAATATTTCTAGCAAACTATTATTTATTTCAACACGTGTGTATTTTTAACTAAGCATATACATGATAAAAGGAATATTTTTATCATCAAAAATATTTATTCGACACATGGGTATTTTTAACTAAGCGTATACATGATAAAAGGAATATTTTTATCATCAAAAATATTTATTCGACACATGGGTATTTTTAACACTTCTTATCCACTATAAAAATATAGTTTTCATTGTCGATTCATTTTATTTTTAAGAGATGATAACATTCAACACATGAACTTCAACTCAACGAATGAATTTCAACTCAACACATGAATATTCGATATAGTTTGTATATATATAAAAATGTGATTTTTATCGCTAAAGCCATTTGTTTAAATTCAAATAATATTCAACACATGAATTTCAACTCAACGAATGAATTGCAACTCAACACATGAATATTCCATATAGTTTGTATATATATAAAAATGTGATTTTTATCGCTAAAGCCATTTGTTTAAATTCAAATAATATTCAACACATGAATTTCAACTCAACGAATGAATTGCAACTCAACACATGAATATTCGATATAGTTTGTATATATATAAAAATGTGATTTTTATCGCTAAAGCCATTTGTTTAAATTCAAATAATATTCAACACATGAATTTCAACTCAACGAATGAATTGCAACTCAACACATGAATATTCGATATAGTTTGTATATATATAAAAATGTGATTTTTATCGCTAAAGCCATTTATTTAAATTCAAATAATATTCAACACATGAATTTCAACTCAACGAATGAATTGCAACTCAACACATGAATATTCGATATAGTTTGTATATATATAAAAATGTGATTTTTATCGCTAAAGCCATTTGTTTAAATTCAAATAATATTCAACACATGAATTTCAACTCAACGAATGAATTGCAACTCAACACATGAATATTCCATATCGTTGTATATATATAAAAATGTGATTTTTATTGCTAAAGCCATTTGTTTAAATTCAAATTATATTCAATACATGAATTTCAACTCAACGAATGAATTTCAACTCAACACATGAATATTCCATATCGTTGTATATATATAAAAATATGATTTTTATTGCTAAAGCCATTTGTTTAAATTCAAATTATATTCAACACATGAATTCATACTCAACGAATGAATTGCAACTCAACACATGAATATTCGCTATAGCATATGTAAATAATTTCAATGAATGAAAATTATTCTAACACATAAATATTTCAGAAAATTTCGGCAGCATAACGGCAGGGTAGTTAAAACCGGGACCGTCCCTAGTACGGCTCCTCGCTCTACCTTAAAACCTCGCGGTTTTTGACAATGGGGATCATGCATCTAGTTCGCACGCAGACGGCATGTTTTATCTTTAATTCCACAATCCTATTCTATTTTTGTTTCAACCACAAGAGGGTATTTTTCAACCATAAAGGTATTTTTCAACCACCAAGGTATTTTCAATCCTAATATCAACCACAAACAATTATTTCCAACCATTCGTCAAACCATATAATATCACGTCAATCACAAGCAATAAATATCGTCCATGGTCTGTGGACGAGGGGAGTATATATATATATATATATATATATATATATATATATAATATAATAATTCACTTGCATTTCATCACAATTCAAAGCATATATGTTTCAAACAACGCTTGTATAATTTATACATCGCTAATATAACTTATACAACACATGTACATGAGGTATACAATGTGTATATAATTTACACTTTGCTTATATAATTTATACAACACGATTTCATTCACACAAATAGTTTAGATTCCTCACATTGGTTATTGCGGTGCTAAAAATCGTAGGAAGGCCAGAAAAATCCGCGGCTTCTTCTAGAATGTAGAGAGCCTCCTTGCGGTCACGGTGTCTCCTGTTTCATCGAATTTCGTTAAAGAATGAAAAAGATATTATTTTTCAAAGCTTTGCAACGCTTTAAAGTGTTAAAAACATATAAAGGAATTACCTTTATTATTTGTTCAAAAGGGGATTCGCTATCTTCGCGAAATCTGTGCGTCGTGGGTCTGATCGGAGGTGGTGGCGTCGTAGAGGAGGTCGAGGGCGTCAGGTCGATGGTGGTGGGGTCGGAGATGGTGGCAGATCGGAGAAGATCTAGCGATGGGAAGTTCGGAGCTTCGTGGCGGCGATTCCGACGATGGCAGAGGTGATGGAGGTCGGCGATGGGTCGGATTTGTAGAGGGGGAAGAGGCGGAGCGAACGGCGGTGGTGGCAAGGTCTGGAATGGCCTGTAGCGGCGGCGGCGTGGGCGGAAAGAAGTGAACGACGTGGATCGTCGATTTTCTTGAACGGCGGAGGGTTTTATTTATTTATTTTTTGAAAGAAAATTTCCTATTGGCCAGAATTTATAGAAAATTTTTAAATAGTGTTTTTGCAAACGGACTCCTTTTTAAACCCAACGACTGTCGCCCCTAGCTAAATACCCCCATTCCGGACACAATGGGATATGTTTCGTTGGCCATTTCGACTGTTACAGTCAGTTATTTTTCAAATTAAAATATAAAACATTCGATATTTAATTTAAACGTACATTTCAATTTGCCAGGGCCACAAACTGAATCGAAAAATTCCAGAAAAATAAATCTAGCTTTGTTTTGACGATACGGTCCTAACAAAACCAGTTTCGTCGAATTCAGAGCTCGTTTGCAAAACGGCCATTTTTAGGTCGACCCTTTTTAACAGAATTTGACCAAACACGTTATCTTTTGCCCCGCTCACATACTAGCTTCAAAAATTATGAAATTTGAAACTTAGCAATAATTTGACATCCCGGACCCAACAAAAGTGGTTTCGTCGAATTCCGAGGTCGTATGCAAAATCTCAATTTTCAAGGGCTATATATACTATATAGCGACCTTTCTGAAAATTCATTTGGCCATAACTTTTGATTTCCGTTATGAAATTTCGATTTTTCAGATTCGTTAGAAAGGTATTGATAAACAGATTTAAATAATTTCAGTTTCGTCAAAATCCGTTATATTTTCCACCCAGTACAGTCAGACAAAGTTTGTATTCAAAATTCCAAACTGCCATATTATACACAATTCTATATTTTATTGAAATAGGCTATTTAAATTATTCAAAATTTTTGGTAATAACCTAATTTAAAAATTTTAAACTGGTTCACTTTTTCCGGGTTATTACAATAACGTTATAATATATGCTTCCATAATATTTAAAATTTAACTTTTATTCTTTATTTAGAATAAATAAATAATATTTAATTAAATAAATAATCTTAATTTAAAACAGAAAGTAAATAATACCTTCCTACATTCGATATAATCGAATTTCAACTTATAACTCTCTCTCTCTTTCGAATATATCTCTATTCAATTAATATTCTGAACGTCGGAATAACTTACCATTTCAGGTTAACTCTATTTCTAAATTCATTTTTGAATTTATCACTTCAAATGTTTACTAATTTCCTTTTATAACCAGTTTAATCTACAAAACATTTGCTTTTAAAAATATTATCCAGTTTAATACATGGATCTTATTCCTTTACACAAACTGGACTCATTTTATCAAATCAAATCTTGATTTATATTTATAAAGACTATTACAGTTTAAAACCTCATCTATCAAGTTATTTTACAAATTCACTTTTATATTTCACTTTATCAACTCCATTTATAAATCAACTTCATGTTAATTATATGTCATATTTATAACTAAATCCCGATTACATATTCGATCATAAATTTTCTGCTTTCACATCAAATATAAACTCTCTTATCAAATTATACATTATATAATATATATAATTTCTATAATTAAATTATTTTTGGAACATTCGACATAGTCATATTCTAGCTATAAACATTTCGGATTTATATCCATCTTATTTCCATTTCGAACATCGAAATACTTCCACTGCTTTCTTTTGAGAATTATTCCCAATTCCCTTTTTGTTTCTCTTGAATTTATATTTCAAGTTTATCTAATAATAATTATTTCATATTATTTATAAAACATCGTTTATAAATCAAGTTACTTGTTTTAATAAATTAAACAAGTTATTATATCCTAGTTAAATCAATATTCAATTTCTATTATTTAAAAATAACAAATATATATTTTCCCTTTTAAAACTCGAATTATTTTCCATATATTTTTACGGTATTTAAATACCTGTTATTTCAAGGTCAATGTAATTCAACATCCCAAAAACACAATAATCAACACTAGATTATTTATCACCTCATATAATAAAATATATGGAAAACAACAATAATTGTTGAGGAATCCAATTGGATCCCTCCAACCTGTTCCCTGCATCAACAGATGTTAATCAACATTTATTCCATATCGATATGAGGTATCAAAATAATTAGAATCAACATTAAATTAACGATTTATATATACAACTATATATATATATATATTACTTTAACCAATTAATTAGCAAATCAACCAAACAACCATCACACATAGCATTCAATCATTTTTTTATCAATATTAGCTACGTTTATAAAATTATAAAACTGGATAGAGTTAGTGAGTTTACTCACCTTGGTCGTTAATCATTAAATAACGATAAACGGTTGGTTGATTTAATCACGTGTTTTATTCTGTCTAAAATTGTAATGTGCTCCAAACTACTCCAGACCAGTTTTGTCACATAGTCTGCGTTTGTATGATTCCAATGAGTCCTACTTAATTGAGTTTGGATAACATATGAACAAGATATGTTTGATATATATTAATACACAATTAAATATTGAATTAAAATTAAATTATTTATAAGTTTTGGGCTTTACCGTTTTATATTCAACGACACATTTGAAACTCAACTAACCCACTTTCTCTATCCTTCTTTTCCTATATCATTCCATTGACACATGTTCTCCTCTTTTCATATGGCCCGATGCCCAAGAATAAAATCCAGTCTTCCACAGTGGTTTCTTTCCATATGAAAAACTCGAACCCTCTTTTGTACACAATTCATCTCCTAGTATTAAACACAACCTTTTACTATTTAATTTCCATCCAATTCTTTAGTTAATATCCTTAGGCATCTGCATAACTTGTTTCGGCCCATGGTTGGCACTGTTTATCTAACGTTCCTATAAAACTTAAATTATGTATTTAAATTGGCCTCACTTGTTGTATTTAAACAACCAACAAAACCTGCAGACCTACCCACTTCAACATTGATTCTTTTTCCATAAAATCTCCTAAAAGGAAAGCATGCTTCTCTTATACTTTTCATGGCCATCATCATTTCAGTAACTTTGTCGAATACCAACTACCTCCAGTAAACCAATCCGCACAATTCTTACACACCAAATACAGTCATGGTCGATTGCCATTTTCGCCATTTTTTAGAACATCCCTTACTAAGTGTTATCCTCCTTCCATCAGTATACAGTCCGCACCATCCATTATAATTTCGAACTCAGTCCTCTAGCTATTTTTTTTCTCATTGCTTACCATTACAGGGAATTTGAAACTGCATATCCACCCTTACTCCTTCTTACTTCTCTTCATCGTCTCCACTTACATTCAAAAACCGTCACTGCCATTTAACTCCCCTCCGCGCCAACTCCTACCCCATCATCATTTTAATCAAATCACAGGCAGCTCTTTATCCCCTTCGTAAAATTAGAACCAAATATTACCTCTTCATGCGGCTCGCCCCACCTCTGCAAACACGAGATACTCGATCCTCTCCCCATGTCACTAGCGTCATCCTTGTCTCCAACGCGGTATCCAGTTTGTTTCACCATACTGTGCACTTACAATTCCATGTGCATGCAACTCCCCTCCCAGTACACAGTGCAATTACCGAACCCCAAATTTTCTCTAGGAACCCAAGCATGAAGAGATATTCACCCTTTCGTTACATGTTGTTTTCGGTTTTATTTTATTTTATTTATGAACCGAGTTTATATACATTTTTAGAAGCCATGCAAAATATATTCGAGAGGTTCGAAAACAAGAAAGAAGGCCACTAAATGATCAGTTGATGTGTTTATACCATGGAAGACTTAGTAGTTAAGTATAACTAGCTACATAGGATAGGATAGGTAGCACATGCGTTGATTGAGATTATTCGAGCCCGGCTGTCATGATTTTGATAGGTTTTCATTTCCTATATTTTGTTTCCCTACGTGATTTGATTTTAACGTGGCATGTAAACGTAATGGCTAAGGAAATAATTGTTTTTATATTTACTTGATGTCTGTATGTTGTCCATGAAACAAGATGGCCACAGGATATTTTCTTTTGATTTGAAAAGAAGTATAATACTTAGCCAATAAGGTTAGGATATATATATATATATTATCCTTCTCTAAATTAGAACCCCATACTGACATGGTTTTCCCAAGCAAAACTTTAAGCGCATCCTTTCATGACCCAAAGCAAACCCCTTTAAGACTCAAAGCAGCTCAACACCAACCAAATTATGGTTACCACATCAAACAACATAATATCCAAGCTGTATTGCATTTCGAATAATTTAAAGCTATTGGATCAAATGACATAGCATATTTCTAACTGTATAAAATGATTAGCAACCAAGAATCAACTATCAGCACTGTCATATTACACAAAAACTCTGTTCACATATAAGTTGTTATGGAAAAAAATGAAAATACCGTTGTGACAAGCAATGTGTCACAATCCCAAAAATATAATAATATAGACTAGTTAACTCATTTCGTGAAACCCCTAAATGCTGATATATGTTGCAAAATACTCCAGATAAAAAGTGGCTTATTTTCCAAATTAAAAATTACAGTAAAATTCTAAAAATTAAATTATTACTATGTCTCAAATATCTTGTCCAAATTCGGAACCAATATTTAATTAAAATTAAATATATCGTTATGGTTTATAAATAATTCCACATCGACTATTTGAAAATTTGATTTGAACATAACTTACAATCTATACGACGAAATCTTGATTTTTCACTTCCATTAGAAAAATAAAGCTCACCAGATTCAAACGTTTCTTGTTTCGAAGAAATCCGACTTATAACGGATCCTGTATACTCAGTTGAAGTTCAAAACTCAATATTACGAACTGTCGCGACGTTATGAGCTCGATTATAATTTATATTATAATTAATACATTCAAATGTTGTTTAAATAATATATTCGTTAATATAACACAAATATAAAATTAAATATCATACATTATTCAAATTACACAATATTGCCAATTCAACTATCTCCGATTATTTTGGAAATTAAATTTATTATCCTACTATTTATATCAATTAAATACTTACAATATTTGAATTCAAACTATTTAAATTACCAAATCAATATATTAAAATAATTAAATAAATTAATTATTAAATCGCAGAAATTCTGGGATGTTACATATGTGCATGTTTGTGTACATATATATGTGTGTATGTGTGTGTGTGTGAATGAAACAAAGTCATTACTACACAAATTCACACTTCGGTCTGTAAACAAGATATGATAATGCCTAACCAACTATCACATCTAATAATGTAAATTTTTTCTGATACCTACAACTCAAATAGTCTTAACATGAAAATAACTAAAATAAAATAAATTGTAAGTTGCTTCCTTTAAAATGGAAATAACTAAAGAGTGGTGCTTCGACATTTAGATATCCCATCGGAATAAAGTATGGGTTAAGCATAAAAGAAGATGCCTAGGGCAAATAAATGAATAAATAAATAATTAAAGAAAAATACCTCTTATTTAAAATTAAAAATCAGAGGCAACTAATAAACAGCTGGATGCATAACATGAGGCTGATGCAACTCATCAAAAAATGAAAGAGAACACAATTCCAACTACGGAAGAAAATTCAATGCTAATATGAAAAATTATGAAAATAAGAAGGAAATCCATAGCCAAAAGAATTCGACATAATCTAACTGTGAATAATTTATAAAACATGGTAAAAGTGAAAGAGATAAAATAATTATGATGAAGAAATTGATAACACATAAAAGAGGGGCCCCTGTAACAACCAATATTTTTATAATATGGATATTTAATTTATATAATTTTAAATCAATAAATTTTAAGATTTAATTAATTGGATTATATTATAATTGAGATTTGGAATGTCGATTCAACTTAAATTTGAAACTATTGAGTTTAAAATTAACTTAAATTTATTTTGGAGCCATTTACAATTCTATCTGAATGTGACTAATAATAAAAAGTTATTATCAATAAATTTGAATGTTTGAAAATCAAATTATTATTAATCAATTTGATTTAAAGCATGAAGAGAGCTATTTTTCAAACGATCTCAGAATTCGAGGAAACTAGATTCATTGGATCCAGAATGGTAAATTATTGTAAGATTTCAAGTTTCATAATGACTGGACGTATTGTGGGATCATGCATGTTAGGAACGTATAACGTTTAATTCAAAAAAGTTTATATTAAAATAATTGGACTTTAAAAATATTTTTTAAATAAACCATTTTTTAAAAGTTTGAAGTTGTAATTAGGGTGATTAGGTTGATTTGAGTGGTGGTGATGGTTGCTTTAAAATTTAGTTAACTAGTGATTTAAGAAAACTTGAATTTGTTCATATAAAATAAAAAGAGAATTTTGAAAATACTTACATCCTCTTGTAGTTAGACCACACAAATGAGAAAACTTGGAAAGGAGTGATCCTCGAACTAGTTTTGCTTTGTTCTTCAATTCTATTGGAGTTTTGGAGGGTACAACACCTTATCATGGTGTTCCACAGTTTTGTACAATAAAAATAAAAGCTAGGGTTCGAGTTAGTACTCGATGTAAGCAACTATTGAATGTTTGGGTGCTAAATTTGTGTTCTTGGAAGTAAATGGCAGTTGGAGGATTGTTTTCTTATCGTTCGAAACTATTTTGTGTTCCACGTTACTATGCTTGGTCATGGGCTATGGCGAGGTCACGATGTTGGGGATGATGTCGAGTTGATGTTAGTGGTAATGGAGTGGAAGCACTTGCAAAAAGGAGGTCGACAGAAGCAACTGTGAGGAATTTCATAAAATGTGGAAGCCATGAGGAGAAGAGAGATTAGAAGGTAATTTAGTTTTGAAAATGTAATTAGTGATTTGTTTAATTATTTTAGTTCAAATAAGGATTGTAACACACGTAACTTTTTCATATGAGATCGAATTTGAGCGAAACAAGTTGCATTAGACTCGTAACTGCAAATACTATGCGTATGAGCTGGATTACAATGAACTGGAGCTAACTGGAATTCTAGATAATTTCAGATGCTTATTTGAAAGTAGATTGAACGACCAAAATTATTGTTTTGGAATTGGAATGGATGGTGAGTTAACTCTCACACTTTCTAGAGTATTATTATATCATATCGTATGATATAAATATCTATTATTGAATCAATATTTATTTATGTGATATGTTTGATTGTTTGTATGATTGATTGGGTGATTTATTGCTTTGTTGGTGGTTGTCTATATATATTCTCGTTTATGAATGGATGACCTTTGACATTACCTACTTTTAAGAGGAAGATTCATCTTAAATTAATTAGATTATATTATTCGTTCTATATGCATAACCATTTTGTTGAAGGGGACAACATAAAAGAAAAGGCTAAGTATATGTAGTGAATTAGGTCGTGACGGAACACTTGGAAAAATACATACTTATGTATAGTCAATAAGAAATTAATTGTTTCTTTGTTTATTTTTTATGTTCATATGTTATTCGCATTCATCCGTTCATTTATATTTATATTTTTTTTTGCATTCATTTTCTTATACTCATTTATTTCCTTCATTTACTTATGCGTAATCTCGTATTCTTTATTTTTTCGATGATTGAAGTAAATTAAACATTCTATTATATTTAAAGCTTGTGTTTTCACAAAATTGATATTCGAATGAAATTATCATTTTAATAATTGATATTTATAAATTTACTCATTATTCGAGTGAATAATAATGACATTCAATTTTCTATTTTAATAAATGACAATTGAGTCTGATTTTGCATATAAGCAACAAACTGGAAGTTTATTATTCATTTTAATCAATGATATTAGAATTTAATTAGTTATTATAGTTATTAAAACATTATTTTAATTAATGGTTAATTGAAACTTAATATTCGTTTTACGTAATGATACTTTAGTTCTAATAACTTATTTTGATAATAAGATCTGATTTGATTTGTTCGTTTTTAATAAGTTGCTTTTAAAGTGAAATTGAATTAAGTTAATGAAATAAATAAAACTAATTTAATTTATTAAATAAATGGAATATTCAAATGATACATAAAAGGTTTTAAACTTGATTTATTAATTTAATCAATATTTGTAGATAATCGATTTATTGTTTATAAAAGATCATAGATGCGATTAATTATATTACACGATAATTATTGTTGTTTTAATGTTATAAGCAAATCTTTGTTTTTGATTTAATTCCCCTATGAGAATATTAAAGATTATTTTTAAAATTATGAAAGGAGTTCTATGATTTTTTATTTTAAGATGATTAATATTTGTCTACAGTATGTTAAAGTTTTTAAATTTAATTTATATTACTTTTGGATAAATATTATTGTTTATATCTTATAAATAGTAGTTTTAAATAAGAATTTCCATTTTAGATAGAAATAGTTTGAAATATTATCAAAGTGTACAGGGCATTGGGATTTATCGAAATCGATGTTGTAAATTAACACTGGTTTCGACTATCCTTTAAAGTATCCTTAGAATTTTAGTTACCCCTTTATAACTAATATTTTAAAGAATAATTTGAAAAGTGTTTTCTTTCAAATATTTAAAATGTGAAAACTAAGTATAAGTTCGAGTTTTGAAGTTTAAAGGCTTTTGATACGAATATGGAAAGAAATTTCCATGAACGGTATCGCTTATATGGAAAATACTTAGTTATACTCTTATCATTAGATGTCGAAGTATATATAAACTTTCCCTATCTCGAAGTTTGGTAACATTGTCCAGACGATGCATAGAGGTAACACTACCTCAACTTATTCGACTTTATTTTTACCCAACAGATAGTATAAGTTTGGGATCGAGAAATAATGGTAATGGAATGTGATTTAATTTCCATGTACGATCAATTTGAATATTCCTGATAGTTGATTTAACAACTTTATTTGGTTCAGCATTCTTGAATGATATCGTCAAATCAAAACGATTTGTTGCTCTTTGTGTGTTGTTATCCTTCGTTGTAAATGAGTAAATTCCATAAAGTGAATGGACGTCTAGCTACGTGGTGTTGCTCCCATTAGGGTAATTTCACATCTACTCTACGGTTGGTTTGGATGTATGCGCACAAGATGTAAAATACTCGAATACTAAGTAAAGTTGGCGGGGTCCGACTAGCATATTTCCGAGAACAATGTAATTCTTAAGTATATTCTAGAGGTAGATTATTCGGTCAGGTGGGTGCACCCTCCTAGTCATTTGTTGAAAAATTTCTAATTATATTCCTTTGATTCTGAAACTATGAGTTTTCCTTTTCTAATTGAATCGAGCAGATAAAACCTTCGCGATGTTTAATTACTTGTATCCATGGTGGGATTGAATGTTGTTGTAAGCAGGCTAGTCTGCAGTAAGCGGCGCGGTCCAATTATTTCAGAAAAATAACTTTTTTCTTTTTCGATCCAAATTTTTGGATTAGTTTCTTTGTTTCCATCGAGAAGTGTCGTACACTCTTCTTAATGGGGTGTGTTCTATTATTACTTTTATGTTGGAAAATTTTGCATATGACACCCATTCCTTGTTGTTTCGATGATTTTGTTTTATGTTGATGCTTATTCATATATATTGTTCTTGTGAGGTAAAAACCCATTCCACGATCAGTGATGTTGTCTCACAGAATTATTGTATGTTGCCTTTTACTTGAATTTTCTCGTGTTGGTGTTCCAGACTGATCCGTGTGTTATTTCGTTATAATGCTCGGTCAGACTGAGCTTGTTTCCCAGGTTATTTCAGCTGGATATGGAGCTCACGGAGCAAGTTGGAAGTTCACATGTCATATTATTTTGTTTTCACTGTATTTTATTTTACCTATCAACATTTGTGAGGTCATATTTTTATAACTGTCCAACTGATGGGATTTGTTTTTAACTCTGATATGCATTGTTTCTTGGAGACAGTTCATCTATCATTATCATTATCTTATGTTGTCAACTCTGCCATGAGATTCTTCTTTTCCCATGTTCTTTTTTTCCATTTCTTTTACCCTAACAATCTGTTCGATGATTGAATGCTCGACATTGAAATATGGTGGTTGTGTTTGATGTTGATTTTTCAACGGTTGGAAAGGTGGGGCATTACATTTGGTATCAAAGAAAAAGGTTAGGCGAGAACCTTGGCTCTGGTGGGGTAACACATTAAGATTGAGTAAGCGAGACCCTGAAATAAGTCTGAGTGTGTATATATATACGAGAGCGTGTTTGTTAGACTTTTAAAAATGTATTTTGTTAATTAGTCTACTGAGTAGTTATGAATTCTTGTCGAGATGTGGGATGCCATGTGGTCGATAGGGATTTCTAAAAAATCGAACAAGGACACGATACTGATTTTTGAAAATTGGTAAATAAAATATTTTACCTACGATATATTTTGTATGTATATAGAAAATTAAATTCTCAAAATGATATGGTTATTTATGTTTGGTGCGTTTGTTGATGATAATATTAAAATAATATCATTATTGTTTGAGTCATGCTCAAATAATTTAGGAGAATTGACTATTATTTGTTGATTGTTAACTTATGCTCTATTAATATATGAGCGTCTATTAACATTTTAAGTGTATTGGAATCGAACCTCTTGTGAATTAAGTTTCATAGTTTGACTATTAGGTATATAATATAAATATTAAGTTAAAATCAACATTTAATAAAAAATTAGTTAATATAATCTTAATGGCAAATTGAACATTTAGAAAAGGAAATTTTGATAATAAGTTATTGTAATGTAATTTGATTAAATGTATATTGGCAATTAATTAGGTATGATGGCAGAAATTTATTTTGAAAATAGTTTTGATTAAAATAATCTTGACATGTTTAAAATGATTCTTAAAAAGGATTTATTAGAATAGAAATAATAGCTCCACTTAAAAATATTTTGAAGTTTAGATATTCCAAAATTTTAAGTTCCTTTATAAGAAATTATTTTGAATAAAAATCCATTTTGTATAATGAGTTCAAAATTAGAAATTTTCAAATTCCTAATTGGTAAAGAAACAATGTTAGCTTAGGTTCAATTGAGTTAAGTGAGTTGGAGGGTTTTAACATGCTTTGTTCATTTTAATCCATAAATTGGTATGAACGTTTAAGTTTAATAAATCATTTGATGTTATTTGAGCTATTACGTAGTCATCTTTCCTTTAGACCAATATGGTAAATGGGTTGAAGGGGTTGGCTCAGCTGGAAAACCAATATTTTGTTTGGATACCTATTTGAATTTTTGAATGGAATAAATAAATTGACAAGTGATGATAAATTAGGTTCTATGTCTATGTTCTTAGAATTAAAAGGGTACTATACAGAGTAAGTTGAATTAGAGTTGTTTGATTTTGTTTTTCACTTGATACGATGTTTCGTAGGTTTATTTCTAAATGAAAATGTATATTCGACGATTTTGGATACTTGAGATTTTCAAGTTGAATATGAAAAGATTGATATAATCAAGAAACCAGTCGAAATGAGTAAGTAGGATATACGTAGATTGTTTGGTTCGCATGATGTATGGTCTATAGTTTGGGTAGTAACTTAGTGGTAATTTACACCAATCAGAAAAAATATTTCTCACTTGATACTGATAGCGAACACTTGATTTGGATTCTGGGTATGATACAAAAGTTTTTCCATCGTAGTTGAAGGTTATGTAAGGAAGATAGATGTTCTAATTGAGAAACCCAATTAGATTCCGCACTTGGAAGGTCGAGTGAGCGGTACTAGTTCTGAAGCAAAGTCTGTGTGTTTGAGCAAGTGTTTAGATCAAATTTAGCGTACGAACGATTTATGTATATCATATGAACTTAAATATAATTGAATTAGCAGTTTGTGACTCATCCAAAAAACTAGGTGATATTTATTTAACATTTTAAATAATGTCAAGTATTAGACTTTCCTTTGAGGAATATGTTTGATTGTTTTGTTGGTTGATTTCAATTCTAAATTTGATTTTTTTGTTGGTTAACTGTGTACTTTTATAGACTACGGTTTATTAAAATTTTGCTGTTGGATTAGGACTTAAAACCCAGTAAATTTGAAAAAACAATTTCAAAAGAATTTGAAAAAAAGAGGCGTTTAATGTAAATTTTCAAAAATTTAGTTATGACTAAAAAGGGCTTTTGGGAGTTTTCCCGATCGGAAGACTCGTCAGGTAGATTCATTACTCTAGTTTTTTTTTTTGGAGGAACCAGAATACCAGTGGATGCTCCACGTTGTTTTTTTTAAAGTTATACCATGCTTTGGTAGGAGGTGCCCTCTCCTCATCATAATTGATTTTGATTTAGTTTTGTTGCAATTCAAAGAAATTTGAAAGCATGTTTTGAATATATGACACGGGAAGGTAGTTGTAACTTTTTCTTTTAGAAAATTGGATGCATATTGGATTGTTATAGGATAACCTTATGTAATTTGGTTGCACATGCTTATTTGTTGTTTATTGCACCATTATTCCTAATTGCATCGTGTTTGGTTGTCATTATGATTGTTGTGTTGTTTATGCATACTTTAGTTGTTACTATATTAATTGTTTATTTGTTTGACTCTCTTTTGGGTGATGTAAGTATATAGAAGTATATGGAAGTAAAAGCTTGCTAGCTTGCTTATAGTTTTTGGTTTCATGGTAAAATTTATTTGCCCAACAAATTGGTACGTATTTCAGATTACATACCATATGCGGGCCTTATATTGTTTCTCCCTAGTTTGGGATGCCTCATCATTGAGATGAGATGTATAGTGTCATATTTTATTATTGTAATTTTTTTTGGATCGAGCCACGTAAAGGAGGAGCTACCGAAATTCCCGAAAATTTCAGATGTTAGAAAAGTTTAACATAATTTTAGTAAGAAACTTGTTTGAAGTGAAATTAATCGGTTTGTAACAAATTTCTTAACTTGTGATTTCGGGCATGAAATCCTTTTAATGGGAAGAATGTAACAACCCAAATTGTTATAACAGGGATATTTAATTCATTTAAATATTAAACCGATAAATTTTAATATTTAATTACTTGGATTATATTTTAATTGAGATTTGGAATGACGTTCAACTTAAGTTTGAAAATATTGAGTTTAAAATTAAATTAAATTTATTTTGCAGCCATTTACAATTCTATTCAGATGTGACTGATAATAAAAATTATTATCAATAATTTTGAATGTTTGAAAATCGAATTATTATCAATCGATTTGATTTAACGCATGAAAATAATTATTTTTCAACGATCTTGAAATTCGATGAAACTAGTTTCATTGGATTCAGAATGGTAAACTATCATAATAATTCAAGTTTCATAACGATTGGACATATTGTGGGATCGTGCGTGTTAGGAACGTGTAGCGTTTAATTCAAAAGAGTTTAAATTAAAATAATTAGGCTTTAAAATCTTTTTAAAATAAACCAAATTTTTAAAATTTTGAAATTGCAATTAGGTTGATTTGGGAGTTTTGATGATGGTTGCTTATAAAATTTGGTTAAGTTGTGATTTAAGAAAACTTGGATTTTGTACTTTAGTTGTATAAAATAAAAGGAAAACTTTGAAAATCCTTATATCCTCTTATAGTTAGACAACACAAAAGTCCCTCTCCTTTCTCTATTTATTTTCCTGGTAACCTACAATGGCCTTGAGTTTAAAAACTAAAACCAGAAGGAAAGTGAACTTCAAAAATAAAAAACAGATGAAATAAAATCTGAAAAATTGGAGAGGAGTGATCTTTGAACCAATTTTGCTTTGTTCCTTAGTTCTAGTGGAGTTTTAGAGGGTGCAACACCTTATTATGGTGTTCGACAATTTTGTACAGATAACACGAAAGCTACAGTTCGAGTTAGTACTCGATGTAAGCATCGATTGAATGTTTGGGTGCAAGATTTGTGTTCTAGAAGTAAATGGCACTTAGAGGCTTGCTTTCTTTTCATTCGAAACCATTTTGTGCCGCACATTGCTGTGCTTGGTCATGGGCTGTGGTTGAGGTCGTGATTTTGGGGATGATGTCGAGTTGATGTTTGTAGTGATGAGGTGGAAGCACTTGCGAAGAGGAGGTCGATGGAAGCAACTGTGAGGAATTTCGTGAAGTGTGGAAGCCGTGGAAGTTGTGAAGCGTTATAGGTAAACAGAAACAAAATTTCATAAGACATATATAAAAATAGCAACGGAAAATTAAAACTTCATTATTCAGCAGAAAAACATCGTAGTCTGAAAACCGGTTACAACATCAGGCTAAAATACTGAAATCAAATACATCAAACCAAAACATCCGTCTTGCTCTGTAACGACCCAGATTTTTCATCGATTTATTTTAAATATTAATATCGTTTTAAATATTGTGTTGGTAATATAAAAGAATTTTTATATTGGATTTACCGATTTAATAATCGATATAGGATATAATTCAGATTTAAAACTGAATCGAAACGATACAGTCGATTAATATAAATTCTGTTGAAATAGAACGATAATAATAATTTATTATCGATGGATTTAATTGTTTGAATCAATTTATATTTTAAATTGAATTTAATTTTTTATCGTTAATTTAAGCTGTTATCTCTTCTATACGGTCAAATTTAATTCCAGGATCAGTTCCGCGGAATTCAGAATAACGATATAATTTGAGAACATCGGTCAGTACGGTTGAATAGCAGTTCAGGACTTCGAATTGAGAGACCACAAGATATTTTTATTTTTAATTTAAATCAAATCTCAGCCGACCTACGTTTTAATTTTTGCTACCCTAAAATATAACATCGCAGCCTAATTCCTCGAGCCAACAAAACTGTCTTCCTCCTTCGCTATGAAGGAAAGCAACGATTTAAATGGTCTCGTACGATTGTCTCCTCCCTGAACCTATAAAACAGAACTGTGCCTCAGCATTTCCTTCCCATCTAAAAATAGCGAAGTCCCCTGCCTTTCTATTTCTCTTCCCCATTCTTTCAAAATCGAAATGTCCGATAAAAAAAAAAAAAAAAGGAATTGAACGCCGCTCCCCATTTTCTTCTTCTTTTCTTCATTCGAATCAGCGGAGGGGACCTCAAGCAAGAACCGAAGCTCGAACCTGGTCAGAAGAAGGGTGCGATGGGGTTAAAAGCTCGATGTAATAAGGGTAAACGCTGGCGTTGGTTTTTCGGTGTTCGAATTCAAACTGAGGGAGTTCGCGATGCTTGCTGTTGCTCGCGATTTAGGGTTGCGACTTGGGTGCCAAGTTGGTGGTGCGATGTTCGCTTTCAGATGGAGCGATGAGGATTTTTGGGTTGTTATGAGAAAGCGATTGGTTATTTTGGGAAGGGGTTGGAGCCGACTAGACAGTAAGGGACAGTGGTGAGGCATGGCGGTGGAAGCTGGAGTTCGGCAGTAAGGGTTGAAGCATCGCAATGGCATGACCATGTTTCGAAAGGGAATGTAGATGGATCGCCTGAAAAGTGTTCGATAAAATGTCAAAGCGGGATGTGCAGAATTTTCGGGTGGTTTGCGGTGAGAATAGATCGTTGGTTTTGGGAGAATTGCTTCGAAACTAGTCAAGTGATGCATCAACAAGGTATACGTCTTAAAATACATAGAATAAATCATTTATTTATTAAAAGTTAATTAAAATTAATAAGATGTTTAATCAATAAATAAAATCCAATACTCGTAGGTGCTAGATAGGCAATTCGAGGTGATTCGCCCTGCAACAATATAGAAATTAAACAAGATATTCAGCAAAGGAAAATCGCGGTGAGTAAATCTCACTCACCTTTAGAATTATTTTTATTTCATTAAAAATAATTGTTTGTTGCTTGTGTGAATGCTTTCTGCTTGTTTTATATATATTAGTTATTTAGGCTACTATATATATATATATTGGGTTGATTGGTTGGATTCCCGCAGTCTCATTAGCGGATGCCCGCAGTTTCATAGCGGATGATTACCCTATACGCCCCACGCTATGATTAGTGGATGACCTTCTATACCGCGATATTCTGCCACGAAGCAGAATTGGTATTATTTATGTGCTAACATCTGTGGATGCAGGAAAACAGGTTGGAGGAATCCAACTGGATTCCTCAAAAATATATTATCTGTTTGTTTATTTGTTTGCATATATATTGTTATATATGATGTGTTAGAAAAATAAATATTTGGTTGCTTTATGTGTTTTGTCACTGGGCTTAAGGAATGATATTTAAAAATATCGTGAAAGGATATTGGCGATTTAAAAAGAGAAAATTCTATTTTTAAATAGAATTTGAATTTTTAAATGGAAATAAAATATAAACTTGTTTTTGAAAAATAAAACAAGTAGTTCCCTTATAAACGAAGTTTATAAATAGTTCTTTTATAACGAAGTTATAAATAAAGTGAAAAAAAAATTATCATTTGATAATTCAGAAATAGAAATCCAAGTGTTTTTGAAAATATGATTCGAAAGGAAATTTAAATATAGAATTTGAATAATAGAAAAGGAAATGGTAATTTGAATTTAGAATTCAAATAGAAAATCCAAAGTGGATTTGGATATAGAACTTTCAAATGGTGTTTGAATATAGAGAATTTGAAATAGAATTTTCAAATAGAATTTGAAATAGAATTTCAAAACAGAATTTTTAAAAAGGGATTTGAAATAGACTTTGAAAATAGAATTTCAAAAATAGAATTGCAATGACATTTGAATTCAAATATAATTGAAAGAGAATTTGACTATATAAATTCAAAAGGAATTCAAATATAGAACTTGAATTCAAAGGAATTTAAATATGGGATTTGAATTCAAGGAAATTGAAATAGGATTTGAATTCAAAGGAATTCAAATGGGATTGGGATAAAGGAAATTCAAAAATGAAATTGTAAATAAAAGAAATGTAAGTTGAAATATAGAATTTCAAAGAAGAATTGAACAGACTTTGAAATATAGAATTTCAAAGAAAAATCGAATAAGATTTGAAATATAGAATTTCAAAAGAAGAATTGAAATATGAAATTTGACTAGAGTTTTGAAATGAAATTCAAATATGGAATTTGAATTGAGATTTGAAATAGAAATTCAAGTATTGAATGTGAACATGGAATTGAATATAGAAATTTAAGTAGAAATTTGAATATGAGATTTCAAAAATAGAATTTGAAATAAACTTTGAAAATAGGAGTTTCAAAGTAGAATTGGAAATGGAATTCCAAATAGGATTTCAAAATAGGAAATCCAAATAGTTTTGAAATGGAATTTGAATTCAAGGGAATTCAAATGAATTTGAATAATAGAAATTCAAATGGTGTTGAAATGAATTTGAATATTAGAAATTCAAATGGTGTTGAAAATGAATTTGAATATTAGAAATTCAAATGGGGTCGGAAATGGAAAATGAAATTTGAATATAAGAGATTCAAATTAAGTTCAAATAGGATTTAATCTATGGGATTTGAATATGAAGTTCAAATGGTTTTTAACTATGGAAATTTTGAATATAGAATTCGAATATAGAAATTGGAATATAGAAGTTCAAAGGGAATTTAAATATAAAGTTTGAATAAAAGAATTCAAATGAATTCAAGTGTTGAATTTGAATATGGAATAGAAATAGAAATTCAAATATTAAGTTTGAATGTCAAATAGAAAAGGAATTGGGATTTGAAATATAGAATTCAAAAGTGAGATTGGAATTTGAATCAAGGAATTCAAACGAAGTTGAATTCATTTTTAAGAAGTTTATAAAGTTTATATATATATATATAATTAAAACGAACTCGCCGCAGAGCTGCAGTTCGTAAATTGGCGATTCGAACTTCAATTGAATATATCGAACTCGTTTGAAGTCGAAATTCTTTGAAACAAGAAACGTCAGGACCAGTTTGATAATAGTTTTCTAATGAAAGAGAAAAATCTGAATTTCGTCGTATAGATTTTGAGTTATGTCAAAATCAAATTTTCAGAAAAACAGCGCCAGAACCATTATAAAACCATAAGGGTTTATTTAATTAAATTAAAGGATTTTAAACAAATAAAAATCGAAATTTCTATTTAGAAAAATCCAGATGTGAGTTATAAAATATATGTGAACTCCCGTGGAGTAATGAGTTGATTTCTGAAATAGAAATCAGATTTTTGATTTATTGAATGGAGGTAACTAATTCGAATAGAAATTAGTTAATGAGATTTCGAATTAACATTGGGCTTTGAATAAGCGAATTCGATTTGAAAATTTATATTCGAAATCAAAAAGGAAACTAGAATTGAAATTGAAATTCAATTTGGTTATGAACGAGTTAAATATTTTGTTTGAAAATGCTATGTTCAAACAAAGGAGTAAAATAGGCAAAATGGCCGATTTAAAGAATAAACGGGCGAAACTGAATTCAAACGATTAGATGGTATTGAATTGAATTGAAAACAGGTGACAGGTGTTGGACAGGTATGGAATGAAGTATATAAAGTATATAATTTATGTGCTCGACCAAAAGGTACATGTTTAATTCATATATGAGATTTATGCGCCGTATCGGCAAGCCGCTTGGCTTCTTCTTTTTCTTTTTGAGATTAGAAGATACCGGGATGCTATTTGAAATTTCCCGATGCTCCCGATACAGGGGAGGTTATGGCGAATTTTTCCGGGAATTTAAGGAGTTAGAATATTTTTAAAGAAATTTGACAATTAGAAATCTATATATCGATATATATAGAATTCGATAAGGAAACGAAATCAAAAATAGCGTAAAGGGCCAAGATGATTATTGAAAATATTTGGTAAACAAATATTGATAAGGAAATGGAAAAGTGATTTAATTAATGAAATATTAATTAAAGAGCCCAGTGATTTGTTTGATATGTTGATTGAACACTTGTTTTATTCAATAGTTAAATCACAGACTATCGAAGTTTTGACCATCGTTGTCAATATGGAGAGACCGGTTGGATTATTATCCAAAGAACCACTCCGTATCGGCATAAGCGTTGCGAACCAAGTATGCTGAATATATTGAAGACGGAGTAAAGTGCAAGGGCTTTTCTAGTAATAGAAATAGTGCCTTCGGTTTCGTTCAATCCCAGAACGAACGTAAATGGACGAATGTCTGACAAAGTATTTCCAATGATCAAATGGGTTGGTCTGTATGAATATATATGGTTGCAACGGATTTATCCCTTAGCATAATATCCAGAATATTTGTGCAAACTCAACTAGTGATTAACGGATCTGACAATGTGGCATTCAAAGTGACTGCGCTATCAATGGATGGTAAGTATGCGTAGCCTCAGGCCTCAACAACCGGGAAAGGACAAAAATTGGGCAGGCAGCATGGCTATGTGGGTCGCACCCATTAGGGTGTATAATCACCTATCTAGAGAAATTCCTTTTGTTTCTAAATCTATCGATTCTGCCCATTCGGGAAACGGTGGTTTGAGTCCAACCGTTGGTGATATACATTCGATACACTCAAGCGAAATGAGTGGTCGGTCATGTGTGGGCCGGGTTGCAAGACGTTCTTGTTGAACCCAGGTGTATTAGCCTCTAGAGATACATCATCGGAAGGTGGTCCCATACCTTGTCCTGTTGGAAATCCAATCTCCAATAAGCGCCATGCGGTTTTTGATTCTATACTATGTATGTGGAGCGTGAGATGCAAGCGTTCTACTATTTGGTTATTTATTTGATATAGACATTACTATAATATCACTGGATTTGATATCAAAGTGTTTTGGGTTATAGTAAGGTAAAAACCGTCCATGTTTATGTGTGGGCTGGTCTTACTATTATCTTTTCTTTCGAAAGAGTTTTGAAAGTTAAACAAGTGTTTGGAGTTTACTCACACCAGTCCCATGACTGACCCAGAGTTTATTTTGTTTTGTTTTCCCTAAACTCTTGGGTGCCCAAATTTGTACGGGCAGTCAAGTGTTTCAGGCTTTTACAGATACACTTGGAGGAGCTTGAAGCAGGAGGCTTCAACGTTAATTATTTAGAGTTACTTCCGCTGAATCAAATGTTATGTGTACTCTGATGATGGTATGTATATATGTACAAAACAGATTTGTATTTCAAAGCTTATGTTATATAATATATTTTATTCGTTCCGCTGTGAGTTGTGATCTTCGTTTTTCTTCTATTCTAATATTTCTTTCTTTCTATTTCTCATCCTCTAACTTCTTTCTAATAATGAGTCGTATTTCTGTGTTATTTGGGTTGGACGTGTGGTGTATTTAGTCAACTCAGATAGCTCGGATTTGCGGGTCGTTTCAGTTGGTATCAGAGCTTAGGTTGAGCGAACACCTAGGCTTGTGTGGCATACGCTCATTAGAGATAGGGTCAGTAGTACCCTAGAATGAGTTGAGTGTATATACGAGAGAGCGTATTTGTTAATTGATATAAAAAAAAAAAATTGTTTTATATTGTGTTGACTTGTCTGTTGAGTGGATTATGAATTCTGGTCGAATCGTGGGACGCCACGAAGTCGATAGGGATTTCTAAACACTTGAACAGAAAATACGACATGATATTGTTTTTAAAGTGGGTAAATGAAATAATTTTACCCAAAATTTCTATTTTGATATAGAAAGAATAATTTTCTAGAATTATTATTATATGGATGTGTTGGATGTTGATTTTATAATCAAATGAGATTATAAAATTTGAATGGTTATTTATAACCAAATAAAATTTGTATATGAATGAAAAATATACAAATGAGATGAATTAAAATTAAATTCAAACCAGAATTAAGAATTCAAAATCCTGAGAAGTTGAAAAATATTTTTCAAAGTATATTAAAATAATATAGATTTGTTTTAGAAAGATTTGAAAGAAAATCATTTTAGATGGATTTTGAAATAATAAAGCACTGAACTCACTTCAGTGGCTGGGAAATAATTCTGATGATGATTGCAACATCATCAGTGTCCATTTTCGAGTTCCTAAGTGATGGATTGCTACCTTAGAAAAAAAATTTTGATGGAAATTTGTTTGAAAGAAAACAAGTAGTTTGAAAATTCAAATGTTTTGAATTTGAAATGGAAATAAATATACATGTATATATTTAAATGATTTCAAAAGGATTTGAAATGAAAACCCTGGGAATTGAATTCTGGAATTGGAATTTAACTTAAGCTGGTTAAATGGATTGAAGTGAATCAATTGACTAAAATCAATTTGAATCGGTTTAATAGAACATAGATTAGATAGAAATGGGTTGATCATAAATCATTTGAATTAAATGTGTGAAGACCAAAAGTTTTGGTTGGAGTTAATTTGTTGAAATATGAAGAGGTGAGTTTCAGCATGAAGGAGTTATGAAAAGTTAATCAGTTTGCAGTATTTTTCCTACCTTAGCAATTTCGAGGACGAAATTATTTTAAGGGGGGAAGAATGTAACGACCCAGATTTTTCGTCGATTTATTTTAAATATTAATATCGTTTTAAATATTGTGTTGGTAATATAAAAGAATTTTTATATTGGATTTACCGATTTAATAATCGATATAGGATATAATTCAGATTTAAAACTGAATCGAAACGATACAGTCGATTAATATAAATTCTGTTGAAATAGAACGATAATAATAATTTATTATCGATGGATTTAATTGTTTGAATCAATTTATATTTTAAATTGAATTTAATTTTTTATCGTTAATTTAAGCTGTTATCTCTTCTATACGGTCAAATTTAATTCCAGGATCAGTTCCGCGGAATTCAGAATAACGATATAATTTGAGAACATCGGTCAGTACGGTTGAATAGCAGTTCAGGACTTCGAATTGAGAGACCACAAGATATTTTTATTTTTAATTTAAATCAAATCTCAGCCGACCTACGTTTTAATTTTTGCTACCCTAAAATATAACATCGCAGCCTAATTCCTCGAGCCAACAAAACTGTCTTCCTCCTTCGCTATGAAGGAAAGCAACGATTTAAATGGTCTCGTACGATTGTCTCCTCCCTGAACCTATAAAATAGAAATGTGCCTCAGCATTTCCTTCCCATCTAAAAATAGCGAAGTCCCCTGCCTTTCTATTTCTCTTCCCCATTCTTTCAAAATCGAAATGTCCGATAAAAAAAAAAAAAAAGGAATTGAACGCCGCTCCCCATTTTCTTCTTCTTTTCTTCATTCGAATCAGCGGAGGGGACCTCAAGCAAGAACCGAAGCTCGAACCTGGTCAGAAGAAGGGTGCGATGGGGTTAAAAGCTCGATGTAATAAGGGTAAACGCTGGCGTTGGTTTTTCGGTGTTCGAATTCAAACTGAGGGAGTTCGCGATGCTTGCTGTTGCTCGCGATTTAGGGTTGCGACTTGGGTGCCAAGTTGGTGGTGCGATGTTCGCTTTCAGATGGAGCGATGAGGATTTTTGGGTTGTTATGAGAAAGCGATTGGTTATTTTGGGAAGGGGTTGGAGCCGACTAGACAGTAAGGGACAGTGGTGAGGCATGGCGGTGGAAGCTGGAGTTCGGCAGTAAGGGTTGAAGCATCGCAATGGCATGACCATGTTTCGAAAGGGAATGTAGATGGATCGCCTGAAAAGTGTTCGATAAAATGTCAAAGCGGGATGTGCAGAATTTTCGGGTGGTTTGCGGTGAGAATAGATCGTTGGTTTTGGGAGAATTGCTTCGAAACTAGTCAAGTGATGCATCAACAAGGTATACGTCTTAAAATACATAGAATAAATCATTTATTTATTAAAAGTTAATTAAAATTAATAAGATGTTTAATCAATAAATAAAATCCAATACTCGTAGGTGCTAGATAGGCAATTCGAGGTGATTCGCCCTGCAACAATATAGAAATTAAACAAGATATTCAGCAAAGGAAAATCGCGGTGAGTAAATCTCACTCACCTTTAGAATTATTTTTATTTCATTAAAAATAATTGTTTGTTGCTTGTGTGAATGCTTTCTGCTTGTTTTATATATATTAGTTATTTAGGCTACTATATATATATATATTGGGTTGATTGGTTGGTTGGATTCCCGCAGTCTCATTAGCGGATGCCCGCAGTTTCATAGCGGATGATTACCCTATACGCCCCACGCTATGATTAGTGGATGACCTTCTATACCGCGATATTCTGCCACGAAGCAGAATTGGTATTATTTATGTGCTAACATCTGTGGATGCAGGAAAACAGGTTGGAGGAATCCAACTGGATTCCTCAAAAATATATTATCTGTTTGTTTATTTGTTTGCATATATATTGTTATATATGATGTGTTAGAAAAATAAATATTTGGTTGCTTTATGTGTTTTGTCACTGGGCTTAAGGAATGATATTTAAAAATATCGTGAAAGGATATTGGCGATTTAAAAAGAGAAAATTCTATTTTTAAATAGAATTTGAATTTTTAAATGGAAATAAAATATAAACTTGTTTTTGAAAAATAAAACAAGTAGTTCCCTTATAAACGAAGTTTATAAATAGTTCTTTTATAACGAAGTTATAAATAAAGTGAAAAAAAAATTATCATTTGATAATTCAGAAATAGAAATCCAAGTGTTTTTGAAAATATGATTCGAAAGGAAATTTAAATATAGAATTTGAATAATAGAAAAGGAAATGGTAATTTGAATTTAGAATTCAAATAGAAAATCCAAAGTGGATTTGGATATAGAACTTTCAAATGGTGTTTGAATATAGAGAATTTGAAATAGAATTTTCAAATAGAATTTGAAATAGAATTTCAAAACAGAATTTTTAAAAAGGGATTTGAAATAGACTTTGAAAATAGAATTTCAAAAATAGAATTGCAATGACATTTGAATTCAAATATAATTGAAAGAGAATTTGACTATATAAATTCAAAAGGAATTCAAATATAGAACTTGAATTCAAAGGAATTTAAATATGGGATTTGAATTCAAGGAAATTGAAATAGGATTTGAATTCAAAGGAATTCAAATGGGATTGGGATAAAGGAAATTCAAAAATGAAATTGTAAATAAAAGAAATGTAAGTTGAAATATAGAATTTCAAAGAAGAATTGAACAGACTTTGAAATATAGAATTTCAAAGAAAAATCGAATAAGATTTGAAATATAGAATTTCAAAAGAAGAATTGAAATATGAAATTTGACTAGAGTTTTGAAATGAAATTCAAATATGGAATTTGAATTGAGATTTGAAATAGAAATTCAAGTATTGAATGTGAACATGGAATTGAATATAGAAATTTAAGTAGAAATTTGAATATGAGATTTCAAAAATAGAATTTGAAATAAACTTTGAAAATAGGAGTTTCAAAGTAGAATTGGAAATGGAATTCCAAATAGGATTTCAAAATAGGAAATCCAAATAGTTTTGAAATGGAATTTGAATTCAAGGGAATTCAAATGAATTTGAATAATAGAAATTCAAATGGTGTTGAAATGAATTTGAATATTAGAAATTCAAATGGTGTTGAAAATGAATTTGAATATTAGAAATTCAAATGGGGTCGGAAATGGAAAATGAAATTTGAATATAAGAGATTCAAATTAAGTTCAAATAGGATTTAATCTATGGGATTTGAATATGAAGTTCAAATGGTTTTTAACTATGGAAATTTTGAATATAGAATTCGAATATAGAAATTGGAATATAGAAGTTCAAAGGGAATTTAAATATAAAGTTTGAATAAAAGAATTCAAATGAATTCAAGTGTTGAATTTGAATATGGAATAGAAATAGAAATTCAAATATTAAGTTTGAATGTCAAATAGAAAAGGAATTGGGATTTGAAATATAGAATTCAAAAGTGAGATTGGAATTTGAATCAAGGAATTCAAACGAAGTTGAATTCATTTTTAAGAAGTTTATAAAGTTTATATATATATATATAATTAAAACGAACTCGCCGCAGAGCTGCAGTTCGTAAATTGGCGATTCGAACTTCAATTGAATATATCGAACTCGTTTGAAGTCGAAATTCTTTGAAACAAGAAACGTCAGGACCAGTTTGATAATAGTTTTCTAATGAAAGAGAAAAATCTGAATTTCGTCGTATAGATTTTGAGTTATGTCAAAATCAAATTTTCAGAAAAACAGCGCCAGAACCATTATAAAACCATAAGGGTTTATTTAATTAAATTAAAGGATTTTAAACAAATAAAAATCGAAATTTCTATTTAGAAAAATCCAGATGTGAGTTATAAAATATATGTGAACTCCCGTGGAGTAATGAGTTGATTTCTGAAATAGAAATCAGATTTTTGATTTATTGAATGGAGGTAACTAATTCGAATAGAAATTAGTTAATGAGATTTCGAATTAACATTGGGCTTTGAATAAGCGAATTCGATTTGAAAATTTATATTCGAAATCAAAAAGGAAACTAGAATTGAAATTGAAATTCAATTTGGTTATGAACGAGTTAAATATTTTGTTTGAAAATGCTATGTTCAAACAAAGGAGTAAAATAGGCAAAATGGCCGATTTAAAGAATAAACGGGCGAAACTGAATTCAAACGATTAGATGGTATTGAATTGAATTGAAAACAGGTGACAGGTGTTGGACAGGTATGGAATGAAGTATATAAAGTATATAATTTATGTGCTCGACCAAAAGGTACATGTTTAATTCATATATGAGATTTATGCGCCGTATCGGCAAGCCGCTTGGCTTCTTCTTTTTCTTTTTGAGATTAGAAGATACCGGGATGCTATTTGAAATTTCCCGATGCTCCCGATACAGGGGAGGTTATGGCGAATTTTTCCGGGAATTTAAGGAGTTAGAATATTTTTAAAGAAATTTGACAATTAGAAATCTATATATCGATATATATAGAATTCGATAAGGAAACGAAATCAAAAATAGCGTAAAGGGCCAAGATGATTATTGAAAATATTTGGTAAACAAATATTGATAAGGAAATGGAAAAGTGATTTAATTAATGAAATATTAATTAAAGAGCCCAGTGATTTGTTTGATATGTTGATTGAACACTTGTTTTATTCGATAGTTAAATCACAGACTATCGAAGTTTTGACCATCGTTGTCAATATGGAGAGACCGGTTGGATTATTATCCAAAGAACCACTCCGTATCGGCATAAGCGTTGCGAACCAAGTATGCTGAATATATTGAAGACGGAGTAAAGTGCAAGGGCTTTTCTAGTAATAGAAATAGTGCCTTCGGTTTCGTTCAATCCCAGAACGAACGTAAATGGACGAATGTCTGACAAAGTATTTCCAATGATCAAATGGGTTGGTCTGTATGAATATATATGGTTGCAACGGATTTATCCCTTAGCATAATATCCAGAATATTTGTGCAAACTCAACTAGTGATTAACGGATCTGACAATGTGGCATTCAAAGTGACTGCGCTATCAATGGATGGTAAGTATGCGTAGCCTCAGGCCTCAACAACCGGGAAAGGACAAAAATCGGGCAGGCAGCATGGCTATGTGGGTCGCACCCATTAGGGTGTATAATCACCTATCTAGAGAAATTCCTTTTGTTTCTAAATCTATCGATTCTGCCCATTCGGGAAACGGTGGTTTGAGTCCAACCGTTGGTGATATACATTCGATACACTCAAGCGAAATGAGTGGTCGGTCATGTGTGGGCCGGGTTGCAAGACGTTCTTGTTGAACCCAGGTGTATTAGCCTCTAGAGATACATCATCGGAAGGTGGTCCCATACCTTGTCCTGTTGGAAATCCAATCTCCAATAAGCGCCATGCGGTTTTTGATTCTATACTATGTATGTGGAGCGTGAGATGCAAGCGTTCTACTATTTGGTTATTTATTTGATATAGACATTACTATAATATCACTGGATTTGATATCAAAGTGTTTTGGGTTATAGTAAGGTAAAAACCGTCCATGTTTATGTGTGGGCTGGTCTTATTATTATCTTTTCTTTCGAAAGAGTTTTGAAAGTTAAACAAGTGTTTGGAGTTTACTCACACCAGTCCCATGACTGACCCAGAGTTTATTTTGTTTTGTTTTCCCTAAACTCTTGGGTGCCCAAATTTGTACGGGCAGTCAAGTGTTTCAGGCTTTTACAGATACACTTGGAGGAGCTTGAAGCAGGAGGCTTCAACGTTAATTATTTAGAGTTACTTCCGCTGAATCAAATGTTATGTGTACTCTGATGATGGTATGTATATATGTACAAAACAGATTTGTATTTCAAAGCTTATGTTATATAATATATTTTATTCGTTCCGCTGTGAGTTGTGATCTTCGTTTTTCTTCTATTCTAATATTTCTTTCTTTCTATTTCTCATCCTCTAACTTCTTTCTAATAATGAGTCGTATTTCTGTGTTATTTGGGTTGGACGTGTGGTGTATTTAGTCAACTCAGATAGCTCGGATTTGCGGGTCGTTTCATGCTCTAAAAACAATAAAAGTACATAAATGTAAAATCATAACCCCCAACAATATCCATAAAAAAGTTGTCAAGTAGTCGAAGCAATACATCAAAGCAGATCCAGATCCAAGTAGAAACATAAGAGAGAGAAAGTCCTAATCACGCCTGAGCGTTCCCACCTTGAGAACCTGGGGGGAGAAAGAGAGAAAGATAAACAAAAAGGGTCAGACATAAAGTCTGGCGAGTCCAGTGACTTTTAGCATATAAAGAAGTAAAAGTATCAAGACAGGTAAGTAAACTGGATGAGAGATAACACTAACATAGAACAAGTATAAACTGGATGAACAGGATAAGCAGAATGAATAGGGTAAACTATGCTTCTCTGCTACTTTTCTCTACACCAATACTATCATACAGGATTTGGAACAGGATTAGGTGTTCCCTAATATAATAGATACAAAATGATCCCAATAGAAACATAATGGTATTTTTAGGTGTACTCTAGTTTTATAACGGGTTTTACCCTAAATAGAAATAATAGGTACCTCAACTGAAATAACGAGTGTTGCCCCAAAACAGAAATAACGGGTACCCTAATAGAAACAGGCAGGAACAGATGTAACCTAATTACTACTTCGTGCGATCGGCTCCCTAATGTGTAAATATTATGTGTCGTCCCCACAATAGGGTGTATTAATTCCTAAAGTAGCAACCTACAGAAGGACATAGACCTATTTACTGGTTAAATCTTATAGCACAACCCCCACTTAACAGGTTATCGATTAACAGGTTCGTATAACCTCCACAAATTTAATGGGTTAAGTTTTACAGGTTAACAAGTTCATATAACCTGAAGCGACCCGAACTTCCCCGTGAAGGAAAGCCCGAATTGAATTGAGAACACGACAAATCAGAACACAAATAGAAGAACATTTCATTGTCTATTACAACAATTTCATTAGAATACAAGAATATATAGAGTATGAATAAATATTACACATTTACTAAATATTAGAGGTTTACAAGTTACAATGCAGCGGAAAATAATACAAAACACAACTGAAAGTAATACACAGATACAAAGCTTTCCGAGTATCGTTCCAGCTATAAACCAGGATCCCGTGAATATAAATCTGCAAAACCAAAACTACTAGCTGCCCGTGTGGAAATAGGGGCACCCAGAGTTAAGGTTAAAACAATAAACTCCAGGTCAGTCATGTGACTGGTGTGAGAACTAAAACAGTTATTTAAAACTTTACTTTAAATCAGATATATCAAGGGACCACGCCGTATAACGCGGAACGGGTTTCCTCCCAAGAATACCAGTGCATATAACAAAACAACGCAATGCTTTTTGAAAAAATGAAGCTATTATAAGACCCAAGTCCTATCACACAATGCAACGTAAGCCGGGGGATAGGGTTTTCCCTTATAATAGCCAAACATGCTTGGTACGTTAAAACAAATCATTTGACACTATTATAAGTGCATAATGTTTAAAACAACTTCAAATATAAATGTATCAATCCTAGGCGGCATGGGTACCATATATCACGTCGCCAATACTAGGCTCTACAATCAAAACCGCAAAGTCACGTATTGGAAGTGGGATTTCCATCTGTAAACCAAGGCAAGGGATCGTCCTTACCACTTTGAGACAATCTAGCCTACCATGTCTCAGGATCAAAGCTCGAGTGACCCTTAGATCGCCAGGGATGGCCCATCAAAGTGCAATGTGGATTAAAAAACCTTGAACAATACGTTTCCCCGCCCTATGGGGCGTAAATGAGCCAAATGACTCCATCGGCCCCGGATCGACCGATATAACAGAGTCGCCTCGCAATCCATCATCCACATAAGTAAAATGTCAGGGCTAGTAAAACGCTGACACCACTCCTAGCTAGAAGGAAACGCATGTCCTCCCTGGTGTCCTCTCCCGTTTTTGGTTCACACCGGGGTGTGAGGCTCGCGAATTAACGCTACACAAAGCTACGCTGTATTAAAGTCGTGCTTTGATCATCAACCACAAGACTCTGTTTTTCAACAGAAGCCTTGATCATTTGCATCTCAGCATGCCACACAGGCAATTCACGCTATGCAACCGATGTCTATCAATCATACAGAATGAAATTCGATGTCAGACACACATCCATTTACAAGTTCGTTCTAGGTTTGAACGAAACCGGAGGCACCTTATTCCTCTCCCATATGTCCAATACAGGAGAGAGGCCCTCGCATATCCGGTCGATCTCTAAGTACGTCTGCACGATCACCACTTATTACCTTGTCTTGGGTGTACGGCCCAATCAAGACATCAGTAATCATCCAAACGATGTGAAGACCTCCGATCTTCAACCACCGTCTTCATCCTCGACACATCGTCGAATCAGTTATTCAGAATGGGATAAACTCGATCTTTCTGAATAACTCATGTATATAATAAACAAGTGTTATTAAAACACAACATACGCCTCATTCCAATCCAGAATATTCCTTTATTCAAATATTCTTTTACTTTGGGAAAGGTTCCCATTAATTTTATCAAAGATAAATTCTTTAAATTTATTCTTTAATCTTCCTTTGAATATCAATTCAAACCAAATTATGGTTTATCCAAACTAGTCGGGATTAGCACATCTTTCCGAAGTAATGAGACGCCCCGAAATCCCGTTCTCACGGAAACAGGGTTATCTTTGGAATATAACACAGAAACAGATAATAGCAGAACAAAATTAAATAAATACACCAGATAATGAACAACAAAATATACTGGATAAAAGTAATCATCAGAGTTACACAGTACACAGGATTTTACTTAGTACAAATACAGTTCAGCTATACATAAATGTCTACAGCGGAAATAAACAAAATATGTACAATAGAAGCTGAACAGCATAAAAAGAAATAAATGATAGAATCCATCTTCAGCTCCAGCTATCCAGAAAGAACCAGCTAAACCTGAATACAAGGCTGCCCGTGTAGAAAAAGGGGCACCCGAGTTTGAGAGTGAAACAAACTACGAGTCAGTCATGGGACTGGTATGAGAAATCCACTCAACACATATATAATTGGCTTATCACAGGACCACGCCACTTTCGTGGAACGGGTTTACTCCATTGGATTGTCAGTGCTTTAAAACAAATCTTTCTTTTAAACATCGCTATGCTTTTTATAAAAATGAAGCCGTTATAAGACTCAGTTCCCATCACACAATGCAACGCAAATCGGAGGATAGAGTTTTTACCTTATAACGGCCAAGATATGCTTGATACGAATAAAACAAAGGCATTTGATATTATTACTAGTGTTTATATGTTTTGAAAACAATTTCAAATCATAACTATCAATCATAGACGACATTAATGCCCCATACCACTATGTCGCCATATATAGGTATACAATCAAAACTGCACGATGTCGTATTTGGAAATTGATTTCCGTCATGAACCAAGGCAAAAGATAGTCCTTACCGAATTCGAGACAATCTAGCCTACCATGTCTCAGGAACAGCCACAACTGCCCCCTGGATCGTCAGGGCCGGTCCATCGATGTGGATTATTATACCTGAACAATACGTCTCCCCGCCCTTTGGGGCGCAAACGAGCCAACGAATGACTCCATCGGACCCGGATCGTCCGATCAAACCGAGGAGCCTCGCAACAACAACAACCACATAGGTGAAAAGTATATAAATGTCAGGGCTGGTAGGTCACTGACACCACCCTAGCTAGAAAGAAACGCATGCCCTCCCTGATGTCCTTCTCCCGTTTTAGGTTCATCCCGGGGTGTGAGGCTCGCGAATTCACGTTATACACAAAGCTACGCCACACAGGCGGTGCTTTGGTCATCACCACAAGACTTTGCTTTTCAACAGAAGCCCTGATCACTGCATCTTAGCATGCCACACAGGCAATTCATGCCATGCGACTGATGTCCATCGATATACAACCTCTGAGCTCGTGCGTCTCAGAGAAGGGCGTTAAGCAAAAGAATAAATTCTCCGCCGCCAAATAGACGTATATTTAATAGAGATCAATCAACACAGAATAAAATCCAATGTCAGACACACAGTCCATTTACAAGTCCGTTCTGGGTCTGAACAAAACTGGAGGCACTAAATACCTCGCAAACCCATCGATCACCACGTACGTCTGGATGATCACCACTCATTATCCATATTTCGGGATGCCTCCCAATCAGGACCTCGGTTACCATCCAAACGAGGTGAAGATCTCCGGTCTTCGACCATCGTCTTCATCTTCAAATTTCAATCGTCGGTCAATCATTTGAAATGAGAATTAACTCGGCCATTTCAAATAATTCACGTATATTTAGAATTTCAAATCAATTTATTTCAATGGTTAAATTATTCGACAACACCAATATTGTTCTTTAATGTAATTTTCACACCAAACACATTCAACCATCAAATACAACATAAATCGAGCAAATTCAGTTTATTTCCATTCCATATTGCTTATGATATTTTATAACTATTTATCGCTATTTTTATTTATTTTAAAATAGCTCATTTATTCAAAACGACGCTTCGGGCCATAACACGACCTTGGCGTTGTTTTTCTTCAGATTTGATTTACACATATCTGAAATCTAATCGTTGGATCTTCGCAAAATTTCCATCTTTAGAAAGGTCTTTTCAAAACGAATCCAACGGTTCCAGTTTCGGGAAAATCCGATGGTCGGATCTCCCGGTACAATCGTTTGAAATTTCGATTTCAAAATACGAACTGCAGCGTCGTTATTCGATTAATTATATTTATATTTATATTTATATATAAATATAATCGTTTATGGCGCTGTTTTTCTTCATATTTGAATTAAACATTCCAGGCAATCCAACCGTTGGATTTTTACAAAGTTGGTGCCGTTGGGAAGATATTTCCAAGGCGAACCCGACGGTTGAGGTTTTGGGAAAATCCAATGGTCGGATTTCCCGTACTAGTTGTTTGAAATCACGGTTTCAAAATACGAACTGCACGGCCTCGTTTCGTTTTAATTTTATTTATATTTATATATTTATATAAATATAGTTCATTCAATGATTTCCATATCGTTTTCACTTCAAATATTTTTCTAACACCTTAAAATTTTGGAAAATTTCGCCATAACCTCCCCTGCACCGGGAGCATCGGGAAATCGCAAATAGCTTTCCCGGTCCTTCTAATCTCAAAAAGAAAAAGAAAAAGCTAAGCGGCTAGCCAACAGGCTCATAAAATCATCACCCAAACAAAACAGTAAATGTGTAACTATTTGTCGGGCACAAAATTTTATTCCTCTTCTCTAGCCCCTTTGCTATAACCTGTTCAGTGAATAAGCATGTACATATATATACAGTTTTTATCATTTATCATTTTCTATTCAACTTCATATTTGATTTCTATTTGGTTTAAAAACACCATTCATTCTAATGTTACATAAATAGGTGCAAATCATTTCATTAGCTAATTAATGAATATTTCAACTCATATATGTTCATTTTGAACAAGTGGCTATTTTTAACACTTCACATTTCAATAATTTATGCATACAATAAAAATGTGATTTTTATTGTAAAACAATTCATTTCAAAACACTATTTTTCTATATAGTTCAAGTTGGTGATAAAAATAGGATTTTTATCATAAAACAATTTCTTTTAAAACGAGATCATTTTACACAGTTCATATAGTCGATAAAAGGTGATTTTTATTATCAAACAATTTATTTCAAAATATGAATACCATTCAACACATGAATTTCTAATCAACGAATGAATATCAATTCAACACATGAATGTTTTCTATAGTTTCTATATATAGGTAAAAGGTGATTTTTATATTTTAAAACGCGAATACCATTCAACACATGAATTTCTAATCAACGAATGAATATCAATTCAACACATGAAGGTTTTCTATAGTTTCTATATATAGATAAAAATGTGATTTTTATCTATCAAACAATTTATTTCAAAATATGAATACCATTCAACACATGAATTTCTAATCAACGAATGAATATCAATTCAACACATGAATGTTTTCTATAGTTTTTATATATAGATAAAAATGTGATTTTTATCTATCAAACAATTTATTTCAAAATATGAATACCATTCAACACATGAATTTCTAATCAACGAATGAATATCAATTCAACACATGAAGGTTTTCTATTCAATGAATAAATATAGTTTAAGCATATGAAAATAATTCAAACACACGAATATTATTCAAAATTTCGGCAGCATAACGGCAGGGTAGTTAAACCGGGACCGTCCCTAGTACGGCTCCTCGCTCTACCTTAAAACCTCGCGGTTTTTGACAATGGGGATCATGCATCTAGTTCGCACGCAGGCGGCATGTATATATTTATTTCATTTCCACAAACTAATCCTATGTGGTTTCAACCAAATATTTCTCAACCACAAACAGGTATTTTTCAACCACAATCAAATCAATATCAATCACAAACAATCCCAAACAATCATTCGCTATCAATCAATTTTCACAACAATTTCAACCAATAAATATCGTCCATGGTTTGTGGACGAGGGGCGTATATATATATATATATATATATATATATATATATATATATATTTATTTATATATAGCAATTCACTTTTATTTCAACACATATATATATAATTTTAAAAGAAATTGAAGAGTGAGAAATTCTCACACATTTATAATTTTAAAATCAGAAATCTCACCAATAGCTATCCAACTTCACGACACTTCACTTAGAGAAATCTTCGCCTTTCTCGCCTTTTGTCGCTTCGTTGCCCGTATTCTCTACATATGTAAAAATCGAATTTTTACTATGTTATTCAATATATAAAAATCGAATTTTTATTATGTTATTCAATATATAAAAATCGAATTTCAAAAATATAGATTCCGCCTTTTCAAAAATAAAGATTATATTTTTAATATTCCTATGATGTAAAAATTATATTTTTATTGCTTTAAAAATATAAGAATCATATCTTACTTCTTCTACTTAATAAAAATTCCGTCTTTTCTATTTTAAAAATAGGATCTTTTCTATTCTAAAAATCTGATCTTTTCTATTTTAAAGTTCAAACTTTTCTCTTTTTAAAGTTTAAATCTTTTTCTATTCTAAAGTTTAAATCTTTTCCTTTATAAAGTTTAAATCTTTTCCTTTATAAAGTTTAAATCTTTTCCTTTAAAAAGTTTAAATCTTTTCCTTTAAAAAGTTTAAATCTTTTCCTTTAAAAAAAATCAGTTTTATATGCCTTATATAATTCAGTTTTAAATCTTTATAAAATTCAGTTTTACATTCTAATTAAAATCAGTTTTTAAATCATAATGAAATCAGTTTTAAATCCTAATTAAAATCAGTTTTTAAATCATAATGAAATCAGTTTTAAATCCTAATTAAAATCAGTAATTTTCAGAATTAAAGATAAAATAAAAATACTTACTTTGATCTGCGAGGGGGGGGGGGGGGGGGGGTTTGCGTCAGGTGGCGGCGTTGGAGGTGTTGGAGGAGGGACGGCCTTCAGTTCGTCGGCGGTGGCGTCTCGAACGGGGCTCGCGATGGCTTCGGGGGGGGGGGTCGGATTGAAGGAGGAGGAGGGAGCGAGAGCAAGGAAGAGGGGGGAAGAAGATCGGAGGGCGCGGTGGAGGTTTTGACCGACGGTGAAGGCGGCGGCTGCTGCTTTCTTCTTCTTTTTTTTTTTTTTCTGTTTACTGAAATCGGGGGGCCAAGAAGAAGAAAAGGGAGGGAATTAAAATAATATTTTTTTCCTTTTTATTATTTAATTATTTAATTTTGCAAAAAGGTTGACTTTTACATACGACCTCGAAACGAGGCCTACCTCCTGTCGCCCATAGCGTTTTACCCCCATTCCGAACACAATGGGATATGTATCGCAAGCTGACTTGATCGTTACAATCAGTTTCCGTTGAATTTACATTTAAATCACTATATTGAATTCTAAACGTACATTTCAAATTACCGGGGCCACATACTAACTAGAAAAATTCCAGAAAAATATTTTCTAGCTTCGTATTGACGATACGGTCCTAACAAAACTAGTTTCATCAAATTCTGAGACCGTTTGAAAAATGGCCAATTTCCAGTCGATAAAATCAACTGAAACTGGTCAAACGTGTTTTCCTTTGCCACGCACACATATTGATTCGAAAAATTATGAAATTTGGAATCTAGCAATAACTTTACATCACGGATCCAACAAAAGTGGTTTCGTCGAAATCCGAGGTCATCTGCAAAATGTCCATTTTTAAGGGCCTGAATTCATAGCGACTATTCAGAATTTTCAACTGGACATATCTTTTGATTCCTGCTATCGAATTTCGATTGGTCAGATTCGTTGGAAAGATATTATCAATTAGATTCCATTATTTTTGGTTTCACTAAAATCCGGATTGTTTTGCATCCGGTATATTCAATTGAAGTTTGAAATCGAATTATCGAACTACCGCGCCATTTTCAATTCTATATATAATTATAATTAATTATATTCGTTTTCAAATGTCGATTCAAACTCAGTTTTCATCGCCTTTATTTAAAATATTTATTTTAAATATTTAAAATCCATTATTTTAGCCAATTTAAAATTTTTAAATTGGTTCAGATTTTCTGGGTCGTTACAATCTCCCCCACTTAAAACTTTTCGTCCCCGAAAAGGAACAAAGTCGAAAGTGGTTTGATAAATCTACAATCCCACAATACAACAACTAATTCAATTGTTTTAACCTTCAAAAATATTCTGATCAACTTCTATATTCTTTTAAAAATCATTCAGACTATATAATTAAAAGTGCACATCTATGAAAAGAAAATAACAATAGAGTAGAGAATCGAATGGTAGTGCAAAGTAGGGTAAATGTACCTTGCACCGGAGTCAATCAGAGATATCTACTCGGCATCTGGGGTAAGCTTTCTGAATGCTCTCCTCAGTTTCCCAAGTACAATCTCGCGGATCTCCACTCCATTGCACTTTGACTAAGCGAACCTTCTTGTTCCTCAGCTCTTTGGTTTCTTTGCCGATGATCTTCAGCGGCTCTCGCCTCACGGCTAATTCTGGAGTAATTTCAATGTCCTGTTGAGCTGCTTCTTCCACGATCAAGTCTGGATCATGAACGTGCTTTCGAAGTTGAGATATATGAAATACATCATGCACTCCAGGCAACCAGTCAGGCAGTTTGACTCTATAAGCGAGAGTTCCGATCCGTTCCAGAATAGGAAACGGACCAATGAATTTGGGTGCCAACTTTCCAGTTTTACCGAACCGGATAACTCCTCTCATCGGCGATACTTTCAAATATACATAGTCGCCAACTTCAAAGGATATATCCCTTCTTCTTTTATCGGCATAGCTCTTTTGTCGGCTTTGAGCGGCGAGTAATCGCTTCTTAATAAAATCGACTTTGTCGGCAGCTTCTCGAATCATATCAGGCCCTAACACAAGTCTATTTCCAGGCTCGACCCAACAAGCAGGAGATCGGCAAGGTCTACCATACAATGCTTCGAATGGCGACATTGTCAGACTCGCCTGGTAGCTGTTGTTATAAGAGAATTCAGCCAAATGCAGATTGTCTTCCCATGATCCACCGAAATCTATAACACAAGCCCGCAATAGATCTTCTAAAATGCGATTCTCCCTCTCAGTCTGACCGTCTGTCTGAGGATGATAAGCTGTGCTTAGGTTTAACTTCGTTCCCAGCTCGACTTGAAATGCTTCCCAGAATTTGCTAGTGAATATTGTATCTCTATCACTTACTATACTGAGCGGCACTCCATGCAGTCTAACTATTTCCCTTAAGTATATCTGCGCCAGGCTCTGAGCGGTTCTATTTGATCTGACAGGTATAAAATGGGCGGTCTTCGTGAAGCGATCTACGATCACCCAAATACTGTCATTTCCTTTCCTGGTTCTGGGCAGACCATCGATGAAATCCATAGAAATATGTTCCCACTTCCAGCCAGGAACTTCTAGCGGTTGTAATAATCCAGCCAGTTTCTGTTGGTTACTCTTGACTAGCTGGCAAGTAGGGCATCGGCTAACATATATTGAAACGTCTCTCTTCATAGCCTTCCACCAGAATGTTCTTTTGAGATCGTTATACATTTTGGCCACGCCAGGATGGATACTCAGCTTGGACTTGTGACACTCGTCTAACACTTCCCTTTTCAGCTCAGGAACGTCAGGAACACAAATCCTTCCTTTTAACCTCAAGGTCTCGTCGTTATCTCTTTGAAAACACGAGGGTTCGCCTTTCCGAATCCTTTTTATCATATCCTTAATAAAGTTATCCTCCTTCTGAAGAATAGATATTTTGTCAATCAAGGATGTTGTGATAATAAAGCTGGCGATCATTACATTCTTTCTGCTTAACGCATCGGCCACGACATTGGCTTTTCCTGGAGTATATATAATTTCAAAGTCGTATGCTGCAAGAAACTCTAGCCAACGTTGCTGCCTCAAATTTAAGTCCTTCTGAGTGAACAGATACTTTAACGACTGGTGATCTGTAAACAGTTCAAATCTCTCACCCAGGAGATAGTGTCTCCAAATTTTCAAAGAGAATATGATAGCCAATAACTCAAGATCATGAGTTACATAGTTTTTCTCGTGCGGTTTCAGTTGACGGCTAGCATAAGCAATCACTTGGCCCCTTTGCATCAACACTGCACCAAGGCCTTCTCTAGAAGCATCAGTCCAGACTTTTAAATCTTGGTTGCCATCGATGATGGTTAACACTGGAGCTGTCGTTAATCTCAACTTCAGCTCTTCAAAAGCCTCCTCACTCTCTTGAGTCCATTTGAACTTAGAATGCTTCTTCGTAAGCTTCGTTAAGTGACCAGATATCTTCGAAAAGTCTTTAACGAACTTCCGATAATAGCTAGCCAATCCGAGAAAACTACGGACTTCAGTGGGGGTGCTGGGCTGTTTCCAGTTTTGAATAGCCGTGATTTTACTTGGATCAACAGCGATTCCTTCTTTCGATACAACATGGCCCAGAAATTTCACTTCATCCTGCCAGAATATACATTTGGAAAACTTTGCTTTTAATACATTCCTTCTCAGAATTTCTAGAACTTGTTCCAGATGCTTTTCATGTTCGGCCTTTGATTTAGAGAAGATTAGAATACCATCAATAAAAACCAGAACAAATTTATTCAATACTCCCCTAAATACTCTGTTCATTAGATCGACGAAGTAAGCTGGAGCGTTATATAAGCCGAATGGCATTACTAACCACTCGTAGAATAAGTTGGGGCCTCTGAACGCTGTCATTGGAACACACTCTTCGGCTATTCGAAGTTGATGGAATCCTGTAGCTAGGTCCATGTAACACCCCACTCCCGCTATGATCACTCACTAAGGGAATGCCATAGCATCGGTGGAGTATTTTAGTGAATATAGAACAGAAAAATTACAACAAGACAGATATAAATAGTACTTGAAATTTTAAAACATCATCTCATAACAGCGGAAGTAAAACATGTCTGGTTACATCATAAAACCACAATAAAGGTCAAGTACAATATCCATCAAAATAAAGAAGTACATAATCCCACTCTCATACAATAGCCAAACAAAAGAAAAGATAACTGGATAACTGGAGCTTTACATCTATCCAAGCTCCTAAAGACTGGAACAGCAATCCGATCAAGCTCCACTACTGCTAGGATCCACCGTAGGACCTGAGGGTTGGGAAAAAGATAAAAACAACAGGGTCAGACATAAGTCTGAGCGAGTCCTATAACTTTAACAATACAATCGTTAAAGTAACCAGAGAAGACATAAACTGATATACGGTAACATATAGGGATGAATGGCTACCCTAAGCAGTCAACTAAACGAAGATAAAGGATAAAGACGCATCTACCCTCCCTAAGGTAAATTACTAAACTGCACCACACCAGTCGTTCCTAACTTAAAGGTTGATCCCACCCAAGGACTTATAAAATTTACTAATTAGTACCTGCGTACCCCTAGGTGACCAAGTAGGCGCCACGGGGCCCTACAATCCACTAGGTGTACACACTACTTCCCATTCGATCGGCTCCCTAACGTAGATACCCGTGCTGGCCCCACCGTGGGATGTATCATTCCCCAATGTGGCAACCTGATGAAACTAAAGGTGCACGGCTTATATCTACTCGATGCAACAACGGCTTACCTACCAGCCCGGGCCCACTCACGCATATGAAGCCCGTTGGACTTGCGTTGCCACCGCTAACCCGTTTGCCTCTTACAGTCAAGCCCAGTATGCGTGTCCCGTCCTCGACATGGGTCGAGCCCACAAAGATACGTATGGGTTACTGGTTGAAATGGGCCTCCACAAGCTACCCACCTAAGCTTGTCCCTTTTTCTAGTATATCCCACTTAACCCTTTAATCATGTTTTAATTACATGTTCTATTTTGGTTAAGTATTCTAATCGTATTTTCTATTGCCACCCAAGGCAACCACTAGATTTTCTCATGCCACCCGAGGCACCCACTTAACCCCTCATGTCCCTCTACATGCTAATGTGGTTAAGTGTTTCTTAATTAATTAATTAAGAACGTAACCTTTGTAAAGACCTCTCACATTAGACTGTCTTTTATGACCGCTGGTTAAGCCGGTTGGGTCCGGGCAGCCTTATGTCATAACAGAGTCTAACCTCGTGTCTTTACATTAATTACGTATTTAGTTTGTGCCTAAGACCTCTCACATTGGGCTAACATTTGTAGCAACTGGTTAAGCCGGTTGGGTCCGGGCAGTTTTACGCTACAACTGAGTCCAACCTCGTGTCTTAGTCAATTAATTACACCTAATTAATCACCCTCATAATTTTATATTAATTATCCCTAATTAATCAAGTTTTCTTAACATGGGTAGACCTAACTTAATAGGTAAATTCCCATGGGGTAGACCTAACTCAATAGGTAAATTCCCAACACATAGTATGGGTACACCTAACCAAATAGGCAAATTCCCATACTATGTTTATTTATTTTGTGTTATGCATAATTATATTAATTTCACACAATCTTATTAACTTATGCATTTAATTACCCCATCGTTCCCACGTAATTTCGTTCATGATATAACACATATAAAAGGTGTCAACTTGCATATGAATGAACATGTTTCAAAGGTGCCATCTTGCATATTAACAAACACATAACTTGCATATGAACTTGCATAACATGTCACATAACTTGCATATAATATGTCACATAACTTACATATTCATTTTGCATAACAAACTTGCATATTAGCTTATAGACTTGCATAATGTGTCATCATGAACTTGCATATTAATAAACATGTAACTTGCATATTTACATACATGTAACTCGCATATTAACAAACATGTAACTTGCATATAAAGAAACATGTAACTTGCATATTTACATACATGTAACTTGCATATTAACAAACATGTAACTTGCATATTAACAAACATGTAACTTGCATATTTACATACATGTAACTTGCATATTAACAAACATGTAACTTGCATATTAACAAACATGTAACTTGCATAGCATATTACCATGAACTTGCATAACATGCATATGATTACATAGCCCACAACTTGCATATTTAGCATCATGCAAACATAACATACATCATATTAAACTTGCATAAGCTTACATACTCAACATGCATAAACATAAGATTAATGCTAACATCATATCATATGATTCAAAGCTCATTAACCCACATACAAAACCATAAATCTCATCACATCTCATCTAATTAGTTTACCAAAAGATCATCAAAGTGATAGAAACTCACAACTAGCAACTTTGAACACCAAATGAAGAAGATTAAGATGCTAAGAAGGGATTAGAAGTTGATTAGAGAGTGATTAGTATGCAACCCTCTTCATAAAATTAGTGGAGGCCATGAGAGCTAGCATTTTGCCATAGTTTAGTCACTAGGTTTAATTATGAATGAATTAGGGTAGGTTAGGGTCTTATTTATAGATTAGGCAAGTGTTTTAGGCCATAGGATTAACCCTAGATTCAATCCAAGCCATCAAAGCATGTCTTGGGGAAGAAGTCAAGTGTAGGAACCATCTAGGGCCTTTAGATTAAAGATGGACCATGAGAACCATTCAAATGCAAAATCTGCACTTGAGCGAATCGGCCCACGGGTTGACAGCCAAACACCCTGGATTAACCCCTAGTCGACCCAGCGGGCTCGGGTCGACTTCAAAAATCGGCCGGTTCGGTTATTCCCCTCTCCCAATTCGCTGTTTTGAGCATTTTTGCATATTTATTTATTAAATTTTCAATTATATATATATATATATATCAATATATATATATATATATATATATATATATATATATATCTACACAACCCATTTCACTTAATTAAGTATACTTTAATTTGGGAATTTTCGTGAAACTTCGCGAGGCCATATCTTGGTCATACGGACTCCGATTTTCGAAAACTCGGACTCTATTTCGCGTATTTTTCCGAGACGAACACAATGGCATAGCCCGTTTCCCTTGATTCCCATTTTAGAATTAAATTCTGCCTCGATTTATGTTATTACAGGTTATTGAAAATACGGGTTGTTACATTCTCCCCTCCTTAAAGGATTTCGTCCCCGAAATCTTCAAGTTAGGAAGAACGTATCCTACCATCCAATCATCCATCTACTCAAAGCATCATCCACGAGCAATCATTGTCCTTACAAGATTCTAAATGCTGGATGGATATATGCAAAAGTGTGTGTATATGTACTTACCTAATGCGAAAATCAGGCGGTTACTGATACAGTAAACCTCCTTAATGCAAACCATGATAGTGCCATGCATCCAATATGTATGCGAAACCCTATTGACACATACAAATTTCTACATGCGTGCACAACCATACACAAAAATGCATCATCCATATGATAACACAGCCATGATACATCCATCAATCTAACTACCACATCCATTTATGCAATATGCAACATGAAGTGACTGAGCCGATCTAGTGCCTAATGTGTGTGTATATGCATCCACGAGCAACCACTAGCAAACAATTGCATCCATATGCATCCATCAACCATAACATGTTTCAAACACATGTTTCAACCATAGGTTTTACCCTATCTAAAGGTCATAGGTATTAGCGAGAGGATATACTAAAGATAAGATAAGTACTAGACAAGCAATAAAGGAGAAGTTAAAAGACATACTCTCAAAAAGAAATGGATACAAAGAACGCATCTTTGCTTCCGTCTCCCAAGTAGCATTGCTTTCGTCATCTCCCCATTGCACTTTAACTAGCTGAACTTCTCTGTTCCTCAACTTCCTAGTTTCTGACCCAAGGATGCGAGTAGGAGCTCGTCGAATCGTCGCATCACGCTCTACCTCTACATCTCTAAGCAAGCTCGGCTCTACCACCTCCGCGGTCTCATGTAAGCACTTCCTCAAATGTGATACATGGAATACATCATGAACACCACTAAGTCTGTCGGGCAACTCCACCCTATATGCCATCCGTCCAATCCTTTCCTTAATAGGAAACGGCCCAACAAATCTCGGTGCTAACTTCCCTACGGACCCAAAGCGAACAACATTTCTCAATGGAGATACTTTGACAAAAACCATGTCCCCAACCTCAAACTCAAGATCCGTCCTTCTCCGATCCGCATAAGATTTCTGTCTATCTTGCGCTGCTTTCATCCTTTTTCGAATTAAATCAATCTTCTCTGAAGTCTCTCTAACCATATCCGGCCCAAGCAAGATCCTATCCGTAGATTCCCACCAACATGTAGGAGATCGACAAGGCCTTCCATAAAGAGCTTCGAAAGGAGCCATACCAATACTGGACTGAAAGCTGTTATTATATGCGAACTCCACCAAAGGAAGATGTTCTTCCCATGTACCTCCAAAATCCAAGATACAAAGCCTCAAAAGATCTTCTAAGATACGGTTCACCCTCTCGGTCTGACCGTCCGTCTGAGGATGATATGCGGTGCTCAAACACAACTGAGTCCCTACCGCCTCTTGCAAACTTCTCCAAAACTCACTAGTGAAAATAGGATCTCGATCACTCACAATGCTGGATGGTACGCCATGCAATCTAACAATCTCTCTAACATAGACTGAAGCAAGCCATGGAGCGGTCCTCTTACTCTTTACGGGTATAAAATGGGCACTCTTTGTAAGTCTGTCTACCACAACCCAAATTCCCGTATTGCCCTTCCTCGATCTCGGTAACCCGTCGATGAAATCCATCGAGACACTATCCCACTTCCACTGTGGAACTTCCAATGGGTGTAGCAACCCACCGGGTTTCCTTTGCTCCACTTTAACTTGTTGGCACACTAAGCATCTAGCCACATACTCGGCCACATCTTTCTTCATACCGGCCCAAAAGAAAACTCTCTTCATGTCTTGGTACATTTTGTCTCCACCGGGATGAATAGTCATTCTTGAACGATGTGCATCATCCAAAATAGCCTTCTTCAAACCCTCATCTTGCGGTACACAAAGTCTACCGTCTCTATGCAACCATCCCTTATCATCTATGGTGTATCTACCCAAATGGCTGGACGACTCCCCTCTTATAAGCTTCTCTACCAACACAACCAACTGTGGGTCGTCTCGCTGAGCCTCGCCAATCCGTCTCAAAAGAGTAGGTCTAACCTCCAAGGATGCCAACAAACCAGGTACAAAATCAACAGAAGGTCTGAAGTCAAACAAAGAAAGAAACTCCAAGCTTCGTCGTTCCACGAACAATGGACTCAAAGATAGCCTTTTTCTACTTAAGGCGTCTGCCACCACGTTACCCTTACCAGGGGTATACGCTATCTCGAAATCATAGGATGCTAAGAACTCCATCCACCTTTGCTGTCTTAAGTTTAAATCCTTCTGAGAGAATAAGTACTTCAATGATTTATGGTCGGTGAACAACTCGAATCTCTCACCAAGAAGATAATGGCGCCAAGACTTAAGTGCGAAAACAATCGCGGCCAACTCTAGATCATGGGTAGGGTAATTCTTCTCATGCACTCTCAATTGTCTCCCTCCATAGGCTATTACCCTTCCCTCCTGCATCAAGACTGCGCCTAATCCTGTTCCACAAGCATCGGTATAAACAACAAACGGCTTACTCCCATCTGGAAGCACTAAAACTGGAGCGGTGGTCAAAGCTCTCTTTAACCGTCGGAAAGCATCATCACAATCTACATCCCATGAGAAAACCAGATTCTTCTTCGTCAAGCGGGTTAATGGGGCTGATATCTTCGCGAAGTCTTTGATGAACTTCCTATAATATCCTGCCAACCCCAAGAAACTTCTTACCTCGGTAGCATTTCTAGGAACTTTCCAATCCTGGATAGATACTATCTTTGCGGGATCCACAGCTATCCCTTCCTTAGAGACCACATGCCCTAAGAATCGCACTTCTCTTCTCCAAAAATGGCATTTAGAGAATTTAGCTTTAAGACTATGCGCTCGAAGAGTCTCCAATACTTCCTTGAGATGTAAGGCATGCTCTTCTTCATTCTTGGAAAAGACCAAGATGTCATCCACAAAAACTACTACAAACTTATTCAGATACTCTCTGAACACTCTACTCATGAGATCAACAAAGTATGCGGGGGCGTTTGTCAACCCAAATGGCATCACTAGCCACTCATAAAAACCATCCGGAGTCCGGAAAGCAGTCTTCTCTATACTGTCCTCCGCCACTCTTAACTGATGAAACCCTGTAGCTAAGTCCATCTGCGAAAATACTGACGCGCCAACCAACTGATCAAAGAGATCATCTATCCTCGGTAATGGGTGTCTATTCTTCTTCGTGAGCTTATTAAGTTCCCTATAATCCACACAAAGTCTGAGGGACCCATCCGCCTTCGTGGCAAACACTACTGGAGCTCCCCACTCCGATATACTTCGCCTTATGAACCCCTTCTCAAGCAACTCCCCTACTTGCTTATGAAGTTCTCTTCTCTCACGAGGAGCCATGTGGCGTACTGGCAAAGACACTGGTTTGGCATTATCCACCAAATAAATTCGGAAATCTATCTCCCGCTTCGGAGGCAAACCCTTTACTTCTTCAAACACATCCGGATATTCCCGGACTACTCTGACAGAACACAAACTTTCGACCGAAGCATCGAGCGATTCAAGATAACTTAGCAAAACAGATTCCATGGGATTGCAAGAGATCTCGAGAGTGTTACCCAAGCGGGTCATGAGCCTGACAACTCTCCTTTCGCAATCAAGAACGGCACCATTACTGGATAACCAGTCCATGCCCAAGATCAACCCATAGCCCGTGAAGCCCAATACAAAAGCATCACATCTAAACTCAACGTTAAGTATAGAAATCTTCAAACCCAAACATATCATAGACAGATATATGGAGCCCCCAATTGGGTTTGAGACAACCAAGGGATCATCAACTAGACTGGTGTCTAAGTGCAGTGACTCAACTAACGATGATGAGATAAAAGAATGCGATGCGCCAGAGTCAAACAAAGTACGAACTGGATGATCAAACAGAAAAACCAGACTTTCAACGGAAATAGTTCTACCTCTCTGCTGAATCGGTGGAACTGAGAGAACCTGAACTTGCCCCCCTGACTGAGGTGGTGCTATAAGAGCTTGCACCTGGCCTCCTGAGGTAGACCCCGTCTTCTGCCCCTTCTTTGGGCAGTTTTTCACAAGATGCCCTGCTTCACCACAATGAAAGCAACCGGTCTTCTTCTTTTTGCGACAATCCTTACTAAGGTGTCCTGGTGTTCCACAATTGAAGCACTTCTTCTTCGTCTTCTTTTTGTCACCATTGCCTTTTCCGCCCTTGCCTTGTTGTTGCTGTTGCGGTTTCTTCTGATCCCCCTTTTTCTCTGGTGCCTTAGAATTCTTATCATCCTCATGCATAAGTGCCATGTAGACAAGCTTCTCAAAAGTGGCCCCCATAGGAATGTGAGTCATAGCTATTCCTTGCAATGGTTCGTTCAAGCCTCTAACGAACCTCAAAGCCTTCTTCTCCGGTGTATTCACCAACTCTATGCCAAACCTTGCTAATTGATTGAATTTGTTGACATATTCTTTCACCGTGAGATTCCCTTGCTTCAAATTCAAGAACTTCTCCATAAACAGATTCTCTTCCGCCCTTGAGAGAAACTTAGCCCCAAACCTTTGCTTAAAATCTGCCCAAGAGTCAACAGGGCGTTCTCCATTAGTGACCTCCCACCAGAATGAGGCCTCTCCCTTCATTAACCAAGCCGCCAACTTGACTTTCTTTCCCTCTTCCACTTCAAAGATATCTAGCAACTCTTCCACTTCCTTAAGCCAATCTCTAGCCTCTACGAAAGTCTCTGAACCAAGAAAAGGTTTTCCTCCTATAGCCTTGAACTCCTTGCAAACCTTAGCAAAATTATCCACTCTAGGCTGAGGAGGAGGAGCGGTTGTCTCTGGTGTAGTAGCATTGGCCGGACCCGCAGCCGCGGCCCTAGCCTCTTGCAACCTCCTATACCATAGTGGTATAACTAAACCCTCCGGGATGTTAAGATCTTCAGCCATGCTGAAACGAAAGAGGAAAGATTCAAAAAGGAGATTCCGAAAGATAAAGATATGGCTATTGGGGATTATGCTTTTCTTTTTCAAAAACTTTTTCTCTTAGAAGACATGCTTTTAAAAATCCTTTCTTCGAAAATACTCTTAGAAAGTAGTTTTTCTCAAAAATTTTATCTGTTCTGGTAACCTTAAGCTCTGATACCACGTGTAACACCCCACTCCCGCTATGATCACTCACTAAGGGAATGCCATAGCATCGGTGGAGTATTTTAGTGAATATAGAACAGAAAAATTACAACAAGACAGATATAAATAGTACTTGAAATTTTAAAACATCATCTCATAACAGCGGAAGTAAAACATGTCTGGTTACATCATAAAACCACAATAAAGGTCAAGTACAATATCCATCAAAATAAAGAAGTACATAATCCCACTCTCATACAATAGCCAAACAAAAGAAAAGATAACTGGATAACTGGAGCTTTACATCTATCCAAGCTCCTAAAGACTGGAACAACAATCCGATCAAGCTCCACTACTGCTAGGATCCACCGTAGGACCTGAGGGTTGGGAAAAAGATAAAAACAACAGGGTCAGACATAAGTCTGAGCGAGTCCTATAACTTTAACAATACAATCGTTAAAGTAACCAGAGAAGACATAAACTGATATACGGTAACATATAGGGATGAATGGCTACCCTAAGCAGTCAACTAAACGAAGATAAAGGATAAAGACGCATCTACCCTCCCTAAGGTAAATTACTAAACTGCACCACACCAGTCGTTCCTAACTTAAAGGTTGATCCCACCCAAGGACTTATAAAATTTACTAATTAGTACCTGCGTACCCCTAGGTGACCAAGTAGGCGCCACGGGGCCCTACAATCCACTAGGTGTACACACTACTTCCCATTCGATCGGCTCCCTAACGTAGATACCCGTGCTGGCCCCACCGTGGGATGTATCATTCCCCAATGTGGCAACCTGATGAAACTAAAGGTGCACGGCTTATATCTACTCGATGCAACAACGGCTTACCTACCAGCCCGGGCCCACTCACGCATATGAAGCCCGTTGGACTTGCGTTGCCACCGCTAACCCGTTTGCCTCTTACAGTCAAGCCCAGTATGCGTGTCCCGTCCTCGACATGGGTCGAGCCCACAAAGATACGTATGGGTTACTGGTTGAAATGGGCCTCCACAAGCTACCCACCTAAGCTTGTCCCTTTTTCTAGTATATCCCACTTAACCCTTTAATCATGTTTTAATTACATGTTCTATTTTGGTTAAGTATTCTAATCGTATTTTCTATTGCCACCCAAGGCAACCACTAGATTTTCTCATGCCACCCGAGGCACCCACTTAACCCCTCATGTCCCTCTACATGCTAATGTGGTTAAGTGTTTCTTAATTAATTAATTAAGAACGTAACCTTTGTAAAGACCTCTCACATTAGACTGTCTTTTATGACCGCTGGTTAAGCCGGTTGGGTCCGGGCAGCCTTATGTCATAACAGAGTCTAACCTCGTGTCTTTACATTAATTACGTATTTAGTTTGTGCCTAAGACCTCTCACATTGGGCTAACATTTGTAGCAACTGGTTAAGCCGGTTGGGTCCGGGCAGTTTTACGCTACAACTGAGTCCAACCTCGTGTCTTAGTCAATTAATTACACCTAATTAATCACCCTCATAATTTTATATTAATTATCCCTAATTAATCAAGTTTTCTTAACATGGGTAGACCTAACTTAATAGGTAAATTCCCATGGGGTAGACCTAACTCAATAGGTAAATTCCCAACACATAGTATGGGTACACCTAACCAAATAGGCAAATTCCCATACTATGTTTATTTATTTTGTGTTATGCATAATTATATTAATTTCACACAATCTTATTAACTTATGCATTTAATTACCCCATCGTTCCCACGTAATTTCGTTCATGATATAACACATATAAAAGGTGTCAACTTGCATATGAATGAACATGTTTCAAAGGTGCCATCTTGCATATTAACAAACACATAACTTGCATATGAACTTGCATAACATGTCACATAACTTGCATATAATATGTCACATAACTTACATATTCATTTTGCATAACAAACTTGCATATTAGCTTATAGACTTGCATAATGTGTCATCATGAACTTGCATATTAATAAACATGTAACTTGCATATTTACATACATGTAACTCGCATATTAACAAACATGTAACTTGCATATAAAGAAACATGTAACTTGCATATTTACATACATGTAACTTGCATATTAACAAACATGTAACTTGCATATTAACAAACATGTAACTTGCATATTTACATACATGTAACTTGCATATTAACAAACATGTAACTTGCATATTAACAAACATGTAACTTGCATAGCATATTACCATGAACTTGCATAACATGCATATGATTACATAGCCCACAACTTGCATATTTAGCATCATGCAAACATAACATACATCATATTAAACTTGCATAAGCTTACATACTCAACATGCATAAACATAAGATTAATGCTAACATCATATCATATGATTCAAAGCTCATTAACCCACATACAAAACCATAAATCTCATCACATCTCATCTAATTAGTTTACCAAAAGATCATCAAAGTGATAGAAACTCACAACTAGCAACTTTGAACACCAAATGAAGAAGATTAAGATGCTAAGAAGGGATTAGAAGTTGATTAGAGAGTGATTAGTATGCAACCCTCTTCATAAAATTAGTGGAGGCCATGAGAGCTAGCATTTTGCCATAGTTTAGTCACTAGGTTTAATTATGAATGAATTAGGGTAGGTTAGGGTCTTATTTATAGATTAGGCAAGTGTTTTAGGCCATAGGATTAACCCTAGATTCAATCCAAGCCATCAAAGCATGTCTTGGGGAAGAAGTCAAGTGTAGGAACCATCTAGGGCCTTTAGATTAAAGATGGACCATGAGAACCATTCAAATGCAAAATCTGCACTTGAGCGAATCGGCCCACGGGTTGACAGCCAAACACCCTGGATTAACCCCTAGTCGACCCAGCGGGCTCGGGTCGACTTCAAAAATCGGCCGGTTCGGTTATTCCCCTCTCCCAATTCGCTGTTTTGAGCATTTTTGCATATTTATTTATTAAATTTTCAATTATATATATATATATATATCAATATATATATATATATATATATATATATATCTACACAACCCATTTCACTTAATTAAGTATACTTTAATTTGGGAATTTTCGTGAAACTTCGCGAGGCCATATCTTGGTCATACGGACTCCGATTTTCGAAAACTCGGACTCTATTTCGCGTATTTTTCCGAGACGAACACAATGGCATAGCCCGTTTCCCTTGATTCCCATTTTAGAATTAAATTCTGCCTCGATTTATGTTATTACAGGTTATTGAAAATACGGGTTGTTACAGTCCATTCGTGAGAATACTTGTGCTCCATTTAATCGATCCAACAAATCATCAATCCGCGGCAATGGATACTTGTTCTTTATCGTCTTCTTGTTCAGATCACGATAATCCACACATAGACGTAGAGTACCGTCAGATTTTGGGACAAATACCACGGCTGCACCCCAATCAGAGAAACTAGGTCTGATCAGACCTTTCCATACTAGCTGTCTTGTTTGATTGTCTAATTCCTCCTTCTCTTTCAAGGACATTCTTCGAATAGCGTGAACTACCGGCCTTGCATTGGGAATTAAAGCAATTTTGAAATCTATTTCTCTTTGCGGAGGTAAGCGAACGACTTCCTCGAACACATCCGCATAGTTCTTGACGACAGGGATGTCTTTCACTAGATCGGGAATATTCTCTGTGATTTCAGGGACACTTTCTATTTGGTCTGGAGAAACATTTAGAGCTGCCCAGAAGTCTTTTCTATTAGCATTCTGACCTTCACACGGTATGGTTATATAACTCCCAGATTTAATCTTAGCTCTAACAACTCTCTCGGCGCATCTAACCTCTGCTTCATATTTGGTTAACCAATCCAATCCCAAAATAAGATCGAATTCATCAAAGTTCATGACGACAGAGATAATAGGGAATTTATAGCAAGAAAAAGAGACGGGTACTGCACAAACCCGACCGAGATTGATGGAACCTCCAACTGGATTTCGGACAGTCATTGGCTCTTTGAGATTCTTCAAATTCAAATCCAACTTCCTGACTGCACTCTTTGCAATAAAGCTTCGTGACGCGCCAGTGTCAAACAGTACTTTAACTGGAATGTTCTTGACATTGAGCGTGCCTTCTAAAACGTCAGCCCTTTCTTGGCTAGCTGAGGGCTCAGAAGTTTCTGCCACTTCATTCACTTGAACTATTTCAGTCTTTTTCAACTGCCAGCAATCTTGCTTTACGTGACCAGCCTGATGGTAGAGATTGCATTTACTATTTTCTTGAAAATTCATCCCGGATTTAGACCCATCACCCTTTCGTCTATTCGAAGATCTACAATTTCTCATCGAATGCCCTTGCTGATTGCACTTTAGACATGCGACTGCCTTTACCCTTTTCTGATTGATCTTCGGCCTCTTTTTGACTTCAGCCTTCGTACTTGCCTCAGGCTGCTCACTTGTCTCTGGGCTATCAGCCTCAAATTTTCTTTTGCTGCTAGAGCTGATTTCTTCTTCGTCTCGCAACCTACCTTTCATATGGAGGTCTTCATATTGATAAGCCATATAAATCATTTCTGAAAAAGGAAGCTTCACATGCCCCAATACTTTATTCTGATATTTCCTTTGAAGCCCGTGAATAAATCTCATATTTTTCCTCTTCGGATTTTGAATTAGATGAGGAGCAAAGTGAGCAAGTTCATTAAATTTCTTGTGATATTCTGGGATGGTCATATCGCCTTGAATTAGATAGGAAAATTCATCACATAATCTCTCGGTTGCTTCGGGAGGAGTAAATCTTTCTAAGAAAATTACTTTGAATCTGTCCCAGGTAATATCACCTTCTGGATTATTTTTAATAATTGAATCCCACCAAAACAAAGCTTCTTCTTTGAGTGCCCAAGACGCCAGTAGTCTTTTCTGATCGTCTCTCAGCTTTAAACCCTCAAATATTTTCTCTGCAGAACGAATCCAAGCTTGTGTTTCCATAATGGACTCCTTGCCTAAGAATGGCGATCCACCAAGATTTCGAAATCTCTTGTATAGAACTTCTATATTGGATTCTGGCTGCGGGAGCACAACTGGCTCATTAGCTGGTCGAGCCATACAATTATTTCTTCTGTTCCTGCCACTCATTTTCTAGTACTTCTGCAATTAGCAGATCAAGTGTCAGGTCACAGAAAAGAAAATTTTCAAACATAGAAACATATACTTCAAGTGTAAATGTGTCTATCGAGGTGTAATTTCATTCTGCTTTACTCATACTAGGATATTGCTGATCCTATCTGTATAGAGTTACCCGTCCTAGAACACTACTGGTTCTATTTCTGACGAGTTCGTTCAAATGTTATATTCCAGAACTAAGCTTAACCAAAGCGCTGATACCACGTTGAGACGCCCCGAAATCCCGTTCTCACGGAAACAGGGTTATCTTTGGAATATAACACAGAAACAGATAATAGCAGAACAAAATTAAATAAATACACCAGATAATGAACAACAAAATATACTGGATAAAAGTAATCATCAGAGTTACACAGTACAAAGGATCTTACTTAGTACAAATACAGTTCAGCTATACATAAATGTCTACAGCGGAAATAAACAAAATATGTACAATAGGAGCTGAACAACATAAAAAGAAATAAATGATAGAATCCATCTTCAGCTCCAGCTATCCAGAAAGAACCAGCTAAACCTGAATACAAGGCTGCCCGTGTAGAAAAAGGGGCACCCGAGTTTGAGAGTGAAACAAACTACGAGTCAGTCATGGGACTGGTATGAGAAATCCACTCAACACATATATAATTGGCTTATCACAGGACCACGCCACTTTCGTGGAACGGGTTTACTCCATTGGATTGTCAGTGCTTTAAAACAAATCTTTCTTTTAAACATTGCTATGCTTTTTATAAAAATGAAGCCGTTATAAGACTCAGTTCCCATCACACAATGCAACGCAAATCGGAGGATAGAGTTTTTACCTTATAACGGCCAAGATATGCTTGATACGAATAAAACAAAGGCATTTGATATTATTACTAGTGTTTATATGTTTTGAAAACAATTTCAAATCATAACTATCAATCATAGACGGCATTAATGCCCCATACCACTATGTCGCTATATATAGGTATACAATCAAAACCGCACGATGTCGTATTTGGAAATTGATTTCCGTCATGAACCAAGGCAAAAGATAGTCCTTACCGAATTCGAGACAATCTAGCCTACCATGTCTCAGGAACAGCCACAACTGCCCCCTGGATCGTCAGGGCCGGTCCACCGATGTGGATTATTATACCTGAACAATACGTCTCCCCGCCCTTTGGGGCGCAAACGAGCCAACGAATGACTCCATCGGACCCGGATCGTCCGATCAAACCGAGGCGCCTCGCAACAGCAACAACCACATAGGTGAAAAGTATATAAATGTCAGGGCTGGTAGGTCACTGACACCACCCTAGCTAGAAAGAAACGCATGCCCTCCCTGATGTCCTTCTCCCGTTTTAGGTTCATCCCGGGGTGTGAGGCTCGCGAATTCACGTTATACACAAAGCTACGCCACACAGGCGGTGCTTTGGTCATCACCACAAGACTTTGCTTTTCAACAGAAGCCCTGATCACTGCATCTTAGCATGCCACACAGGAAAGTCATGCCATGCGACTGATGTCCATCGATATACAACCTCTGAGCTCGTGTGTCTCAGAGAAGGGCGTTAAGCAAAAGAATAAATTCTCCGCCGCCAAACAGATGTATATTTAATAGAGATCAATCAACACAGAATAAAATCCAATGTCAGGCACACAGCCCATTTACAAGTCCGTTCTGGGTCTGAACGAAACCGGAGGCACTAAATACATCGCAAACCCATCGATCACCACGTACGTCTGGACGATCACCACTCATTATCCATATTTCGGGATGCCTCCCAATCAGGACCTCGGTTACCATCCAAACGAGGTGAAGATCTCCGGTCTTCGACCATCGTCTTCATCTTCAAATTTCAATCGTCGGTCAATCATTTGAAATGAGAATTAACTCAGCCATTTCAAATAATTCACGTATATTTAGAATTTCAAATCAATTTATTTCAATGGTTAAATTATTCGACAACACCAATATTGTTCTTTAATGTAATTTTCACACCAAACACATTCAACCATCAAATACAACATAAATCGAGCAAATTCAATTTATTTCCATTCCATATTGCTTATGATATTTTATAACTATTTATCGCTATTTTTATTTATTTTAAAATAGCTCATTTATTCAAAACGACGCTTCGGGCCATAACACGGCCGTGGCGCTGTTTTCCTTCAGATTTGATTTACACATATCTGAAAATCTAACCGTTGGATCTTCCCAAAATTTCCATCTTTAGAAAGGTCCTTTCAAAACGAATCCAACGGTTCCAGTTTCGGGAAAATCCGACGGTCGGATCTTCCGGTACAATCGTTTGAAATTTCGATTTCAAATTACGAACTGCAGCGTCGTTATTCGATTAATTAAAATTATATTTATATTTATATATAAATATAATCGTTTCTGGCGCTGTTTTTCTTCATATTTGAATTAAACATTCCAGGCAATCCAACCGTTGGATTTTTACAAAGTTGGTGCCGTTGGGAAGATATTTCCAAGGCGAACCCGACGGTTGAGGTTTTGGGAAAATCCAATGGTCGGATTTCCCGTACTAGTTGTTTGAAATCACGGTTTCAAAATACGAACTGCACGGCCTCGTTTCGTTTTAATTTTATTTATATTTATATATTTATATAAATATAGTTCATTCAATGATTTCCATATCGTTTTCACTTCAAATATTTTTCTAACACCTTAAAATTTTGGAAAATTTCGCCATAACCTCCCCTGCACCGGGAGCATCGGGAAATCGCAAATAGCTTTCCCGGTCCTTCTAATCTCAAAAAGAAAAAGAAAAAGCCAAGCGGCTAGCCAACAGGCTCATAAAATCATACCCAAACAAAACAGTAAATGTGTACCTATTTGTCGGGCACAAAATTTTATTCCTCTTCTCTAGCCCCTTTGCTATAACCTGTTCAATGAATATGCATGTACATATATATACAATTTTTATCATTTATCATTTTCTATTCAACTTCATATTTGATTTCTATTTGGTTTAAAAACACCATTCATTCTAATGTTACATAAATAGGTGCAAATCATTTCATTAGCTAATTAATGAATATTTCAACTCATATATGTTTATTTTGAACAAGTGGCTATTTTTAACACTTCACATTTCAATAATTTATGCATACAATAAAAATGTGATTTTTATTGTAAAACAATTCATTTCAAAACACTATTTTTCTATATAGTTCAAGTTGGTGATAAAAATAGGATTTTTATCATAAAACAATTTCTTTTAAAACGAGATTATTTTACACAGTTCATATAGTCGATAAAAGGTGATTTTTATTATCAAACAATTTATTTCAAAATATGAATACCATTCAACACATGAATTTCTAATCAACGAATGAATATCAATTCAACACATGAATGTTTTCTATAGTTTCTATATATAGGTAAAAGGTGATTTTTATATTTTAAAACGCGAATACCATTCAACACATGAATTTCTAATCAACGAATGAATATCAATTCAACACATGAAGGTTTTCTATAGTTTCTATATATAGATAAAAATGTGATTTTTATCTATCAAACAATTTATTTCAAAATATGAATACCATTCAACAAATGAATTTCTAATCAACGAATGAATATCAATTCAACACATGAATGTTTTCTATAGTTTTTATATATAGATAAAAATGTGATTTTTATCTATCAAACAATTTATTTCAAAATATGAATACCATTCAACACATGAATTTCTAATCAACGAACGAATATCAATTCAACACATGAAGGTTTTCTATTCAATGAATAAATATAGTTTAAGCATATGAAAATAATTCAAACACACGAATATTATTCAAAATTTCGGCAGCATAACGGCAGGGTAGTTAAACCGGGACCGTCCCTAGTACGGCTCCTCGCTCTACCTTAAAACCTCGCGGTTTTTGACAATGGGGATCATGCATCTAGTTCGCACGCAGGCGGCATGTATATATTTATTTCATTTCCACAAACTAATCCTATGTGGTTTCAACCAAATATTTCTCAACCACAAACGGGTATTTTTCAACCACAATCAAATCAATATCAATCACAAACAATCCCAAACAATCATTCGCTATCAATCAATTTTCACAACAATTTCAACCAATAAATATCGTCCATGGTTTGTGGACGAGGGGCGTATATATATATATATTTATATATAGCAATTCACTTTTATTTCAACACATATATATAATTTTAAAAGAAATTGAAGAGTGAGAAATTCTCACACATTTATAATTTTAAAATCAGAAATCTCACCAATAGCTATCCAACTTCACGACACTTCACTTAGAGAAATCTTCGCCTTTCTCGCCTTTTGTCGCTTCGTTGCCCGTATTCTCTACATATGTAAAAATCGAATTTTTACTATGTTATTCAATATATAAAAATCGAATTTTTATTATGCTATTCAATATATAAAAATCGAATTTCAAAAATATAGATTCCGCCTTTTCAAAAATAAAGATTATATTTTTAATATTCCTATGACGTAAAAATTATATTTTTATTGCTTTAAAAATATAAGAATCATATCTTACTTCTTCTACTTAATAAAAATTCCGTCTTTTCTATTTTAAAAATAGGATCTTTTCTATTCTAAAAATCTGATCTCTTCTATTTTAAAGTTCAAACTTTTCTCTTTTTAAAGTTTAAATCTTTTTCTATTCTAAAGTTTAAATCTTTTCCTTTATAAAGTTTAAATCTTTTCCTTTATAAAGTTTAAATCTTTTCCTTTAAAAAGTTTAAATCTTTTCCTTTAAAAAAAATCAGTTTTATATGCCTTATATAATTCAGTTTTAAATCTTTATAAAATTCAGTTTTACATTCTAATTAAAATCAGTTTTTAGATCATAATGAAATCAGTTTTAAATCCTAATTAAAATCAGTTTTTAAATCATAATGAAATCAGTTTTAAATCCTAATTAAAATCAGTAATTTTCAGAATTAAAGATAAAATAAAAATACTTACTTTGATCTGCGGGGGGGGGGGGGGGGGGGGGGTGGTTTGCGTCAGGTGGCGACGTTGGAGGTGTTGGAGGAGGGACGGCCTTCAGTTCGTCGGCGGTGGCGTCTCGAACGGGGCTCGCGATGGCTTCGGGGGGGGGGGGGGTCGGATTGAAGGAGGAGGAGGGAGCGAGAGCAAGGAAGAGGGGGGAAGAAGATCGGAGGGCGCGGTGGAGGTTTTGACCGACGGTGAAGGCGGCGGCTGCTGCTGCTGCTTTCTTCTTCTTCTTTTTTTTTGTTTTCTGTTTACTGAAATCGGGGGGCCAAGAAGAAGAAAAGGGAGGGAATTAAAATAATATTTTTTCCTTTTTATTATTTAATTATTTAATTTTGCAAAAAGGTTGACTTTTACATACGACCTCGAAACGAGGCCTACCGCCTGTCGCCCATAGCGTTTTACCCCCATTCCGAACACAATGGGATATGTATCGCAAGCTGACTTGATCGTTACAATCAGTTTCCGTTGAATTTACATTTAAATCACTATATTGAATTCTAAACGTACATTTCAAATTACCGGGGCCACATACTAACTAGAAAAATTCCAGAAAAATATTTTCTAGCTTCGTATTGACGATACGGTCCTAACAAAACTAGTTTCGTCAAATTCTGAGACCGTTTGAAAAATGGCCAATTTCCAGTCGATTAAAATCAACTGAAACTATTCAAACGCGTTTTCCTTTGCCACGCTCACATATTGATTCGAAAAATTATGAAATTTGGAATCTAGCAATAACTTTACATCACGGATCCAACAAAAGTGGTTTCGTCGAAATCCGAGGTCATCTGCAAAATGTCCATTTTTAAGGGCCTGAATTCATAGCGACTATTCAGAATTTTCAACTGGACATATCTTTTGATTCCTGCTATCGAATTTCGATTGGTCAGATTCGTTGGAAAGATATTATCAATTAGATTCCATTATTTTTGGTTTCACTAAAATCCAGATTGTTTTGCATCCGGTATATTCAATTGAAGTTTGAAATCGAATTATCGAACTACCGCGCCATTTTCAATTCTATATATAATTATAATTAATTATATTCGTTTTCAAATGTCGATTCAAACTCAGTTTTCATCGCCTTTATTTAAAATATTTATTTTAAATATTTAAAATCCATTATTTTAGCCAATTAAAAATTTTTAAATTGGTTCAGATTTTCTGGGTCGTTACAAGTAATCATTTGTTTAATTTCCCAATCCCAACCTATTCATCCCATGAAGCAAAACTGGTAATACTTCATATCTAACACAACTGTGTTATCAGTAAATTCAATTACCATTTCTCGTTCAAATCTAATTAAAAATTTAACTATCGCCTGGAGTAAAACTGGTGGTACTCCATTCTCGATCATTTCAATCTAATTAAAGATTCGTTAAAAATCCACTTGGTTTTAATCTTCCAAAAAATCAATATTAATGATTGTTTAACTTGGGAAATCATATCCTGTCTTTAATTGGGTTAAAGAACCAATGTCCTTTAAAACACCGTTCACGATAAACCCAAAATCACATTCCATTCCATCGGCCTTTAACCGTAAATTAGCAAGTGAACAATTCCCTAAGTATTAACCCCGAAGGCCAAAACCAACATCAGATCAATACCCAGGAAACCATTCAACTTAACTAATCTCTAGTTAGTTTCTGATTTTCTTAACTCCGTTGGGTCTAAGAACAGTATTATTAAAGATACCATTCACGACAACCCAAAATCACATTCCATTAACAATGGAATCTTCATGGAAAACAAATCGATATATATAATCGATATAAACTTCCATATCCAACCGATAATATCAATGGAATAACAACAAGGCCTTTTAAATTCCATTTATATTAACCGTCTTCCTCTACAAAAGCTTACTTCGATTATTACCAAATCGAATTCCATTCAATTCCAATTTAATATGTTAAATTGGAAAACTTTACTTTGGAAAATCTCCTTTAAATCTTAACAAAAGATTTATAAATTCCAAATCCCATTTCGCTGTAAATCGGGTTAAAGAACGAATGTCGCTAAAACACAGTTCACAATAAACCCAATTCACATTCCATCAGTCTCTAACTGTAAATTAGTAAGAGAACAATTCCCATAGTGTTAACCCCGAAGGCCAAAGCCAACATCAGATCAATACCCAGGAAACCATTCAACTTAACTAATCTTCAGTCAGTTTCTAATTTTCTTAACTCCATTGGGTTTAAGAGCAGCATTATTAAAGATACCATTCACGACAAACCCAAAATCCAATTTGATATTAAATACAAGGCTCTGAATAGAAAATATATTGGCTTATATTCAATATCAAGTTCTGAAATCAACAAATATCGTAGTGGAATAACGATATATCTATATCTTCCAAATTCCTCCACAATATCTGTATAATCACGGAATCCAATATCAAAATATTCCGAAGATAATTTCGTCTTAAATCCATTCCAATTCATATATTGGAAATCCTGGTTATTTTTAAAACCATTTCAAATCCAATTTATTTATTTAAAAATATTGGATTTTTAATTCTATTTCAAAACTAGTTCATTTCGACAAAAAAAAATATTTTTATCTTTTCAAATATGGGATTTTTCATCCCAATTCTTTTCAAATCATTTATTATGATTTTACACAAATTATTGATATTTTTAATAATTTTATCAAGGCCTTTACATTCGATTTCCATAAACGGCCATCGAAATGCACTTACAGCGACCTTTTCCAAATTTGATTTGGACATAGTTCCAAATCCATCCGTTAGATTTCAAATCTCTAATATTCGTTGGAAAGCTCTTTTCGATATGAACCCAATGGTTCTGGTTTTAGGAGAATCCGACGGTCGGATCTCCCGTAATGTCCATTCGAAGTCAATGGTCGAAATTCGCGAATTGCTGTAGCGCGGCGCGTTCTATTCATGCCATTATATTATATATATATAATATATTTCGTCGATTTCCATTTAAAACGTATTTTATAAATCGTTTTAAATTCGTTTTCAAAACGATTTCTACTTCATATTCAATTTCAAATCAAGATTGAATATTCCATATCATTAATATATAAATGATAATATTTTCAAATCATTATATTTTGAAATCAATTCCTTTTTGATATTCATTATAGAAATGAATAAAATCGATATAAATATTGTTCACGTCAAAATGGCGTTACTTAATCAACATGGCTATATATATTTAAATATATTCGTGTCCATCCCAAATCGGACATCAAAATCACATTTTTGATCCATTACTGAATATTATTTTAAAATATTCATTATTTTAAAATATTCGTTATTTTAAAATATTCATTCTTTCTGAACTAGAACCAGATACAGTCGATTACCATATAATTTGATTATATGGATTTTATACAACACGTGCATACAACAACAATCAAACACAATCAACCATCATCCAGAGTGCATTCTACACTGCATAAGCATCAAATATAAATATTTAATGCTTACAACAGCTTGTCAATCAATCAATCGACATACAGCTAATTATTGGGATTAGTGTATGTGCAATTTCATCCCAATACCCATGTGGGGTTTCAATCAACAAATAATGAATTTTATTTTTGTAGTTGGTCGAGGTCTCGTGGAAGGAGGAGGGTGGTGCTCATGTGGGGCACTTAGGGGAAGGGGTGGTGCTCGCGCGGTTTAGGGTTTAGGTACTTCAACGGAGAAGAGGGGGCGAGGTCAACGGGGAGAGGAGATAGAAGCAGGGGCCAACGGGAGGAAGGGGGAGAAGAAGGAGAAGCGGTGGCGACAATCAGTGGTGGCACGGATGACGATGGGGTGCGGCGCCCCCCCTTTTTTTTTAATAAAAATCGATATGTGTAAAGAGGATAGAGAGGAGGGAATCATATATATATTTTATTATTTTTAACTTTCAAAAAGCAACTTTTTATTTCGAACTCGAAATCGAACCCACTGACTGTCGTCCATAGCTAATTACCCCCATTCCGAACACAATGTGATATGTATCACAAGCTAATTCGACTGTTTCGATCAGTTTCCATCAAAATCAAAATATAAATCTATATATTGAATTTGAACGCACATTTCAATTTACTGGGGCCACATACGGACCCCAAAAATTCAAGAAAAGTAAATCTGGCTATGTTTTGACGATACGGAAAATTTGGAGACCATTTGAAAAATGACCATTTTCTGTTCGATCCAAATTGATTGAAACTGTCAAAACACATTTTACTTTGCCACGCTCAGATATTGATTCCAAAAATTATGAATTTTGGAATCCAGCAATAACTTGACATCCTGGATCCAACAAAAGTGGTTTCGTAAAAAACGGAGGTCGTTAACAAAATTTCCATTTTTAAGGGCTGTATTTTCCATAGCAACTATTCCGAATTTTCAATTGGACATAAATTTTTATTCCCGCTATGAAATTTCAATTTTTCGGATTCGCTAGAAAGATATTTTCAAATAGATTCCAATATTTTTGGTTTCACTAAAATCCGGTTTATTTTGAATCCTGTACATTCAATTGAAATTTGAAATCGAATTTTCAAACTACCACGCCATTTTTCAATTCCTTTTATAATTGAAATAAATATTTATATTCCAACGTCGATTCAAATAAATATATATGTTCTAATTTTGTCAAAAATAAATTTCTCATCGTTATTATTTAAAATAAATCATTTTAAATATGCAAAATTCATCAAAATTGCCAAAATAAAAAATTTAAATTAATTCGGATTTTCTGGGTTGTTACAATCTCCCCCACTTAAAATCTTTTCGTCCTCGAAAAGGAACGGAGCTGAAAGTTGTTTTATAAACCAACTCAACTTTCATTCTGGCTTTCATTCTTCAACTTTTCAGTTTTAAGAGTTTTCGAATTCTTCAAAAATTTGGCTAATACCCTAAATTTTTGAAAAATTTCGCCATAACCTCTGTACGGGAGCACCGGGAAAATCCCCAAACCACCACACAGGCCTCTCCAATCAAAAAGAAAAATTAACAGCCAAGCGGCTAGCCAATCAGCTCATAAAATCATCAAAAACCCCAAGAAATACAATAAACATGTACCTATTTGTCGGGCAAAAATTTTTATTCCTCTGCTTAGCTTCCCTGTTATGCCTTGTTCAATGTATATACATGTATATGCATGCAATTTCTGTCTATTCTCAATTCAGTTCAACATTTGACTTGATTTGGCTAAATTTACCTTTCATGTACATATTAGTTTCAACAATCTCATTAGTTAAACTAATAATCAAACAACACAACCATCAATCAATTAGTGGATTATCGTTTCAAACATATCACTTTAATACATAGTCAAAAATCATGTTTTTGATGACAAATCACAACAAATAAACTTATTTAGTTTTGGTTCTCACACCAGTCAATTGGAAATATATAGATATCCCACTTTCGAAACTCGAAAACAGACTACTGATGTCGTACGTCTTCAATAGAATCATGCCCGGGCGACTAGGGTGTGATTCTATATCCATCCAGTATATTAAAACTTCGAATACACGTGGATCAGACGTATATGCAAAATCTTTATATACTTAATTGTCCAAATCAATTAAAAATAAAATATTCAAATACATATGGTAAGGTTTAAATTTTCAAAATGAAATTTGTTTTCAGTTTCGTTTCAAAAATAACACTCTTTGGACTCAGTCTAGGATACTACTGATCCCATCTCTAACGAGTCATTCCCATCGGGTATTACTAATCCAATCTCTGACGAATTCTTTTGTTTGTTTCTAACGTGTCTTGTTCTCGAGCTCTGTAAACCAAAGCTCTAATACCAAATGAAGCGACCTGAACATCCCCGTGAAGGAAAGCCCAGATTGAATTGAGAACACGACAAATCAGAACACAAATAGAAGAACATTTCATTGTCTATTACAACAATTTCATTAGAACACAAGAATATACAGAGTATGAATAAATATTACACATTTACTAAATATCAGAGATTTACAAGTTACAATGCAGCGGAAAATAATACAAAACACAACTGAAAGTAATACATGGATACAGAGCTTTCCGAGTATCGTTCCAGCTGTAAACCAGGATCCTGTGAATATAAATCTGCAAAACCAAAACTACTAGCTGCCCGTGTGGAAATAGGGGCACCCAGAGTTTAGGTTAAAACAATAAACTCCAGGTCAGTCATGTGACTGGTGTGAGAACTAAAACAATTATTTAAAACTTTACTTTAAATCAGATATATCAAGGGATCACGCCGTATATCGCGGAACGGGTTTCCTCCCAAGAATATCAGTGCATATAACAAAACAACGCAATACTTTTTGGGAAAATGAAGCTATCATAAGACCCAGATCCTATCACACAATGCAATGCAAGCCGGGTGATAGGGTTTTCCCTTATAATAGCCAAACATGCTAGGTACGTTAAAACAGATCATTTGATACTATTGTAAGTGCTTAGTGTTTAAAACAACTTCAAATATAAACGTATTAATCCTAGGCGGCATGGGTACCATATATCATGTCGCCAATACTAGGCTCTACAATCAAAACCGCAAAGTCACGTATTGGAAGTTGGATTTCCATCTATAAACCAAGGCAAGGGATCGTCCTTACCACATCGAGACAATCTAGCCTACCATGTCTCAGGATCAGAGGTCGAATGACCCTTGGATCGTCAGGGATGGCCCATTAAAGTGCAATGTGGATTAAAAAACCTTTAACAATACGTTTCCCCGCCCTATGGGGGCGTAAATGAGCCAAATGACTCCATCGGCCCCGGATCGACCGATATAATAGAGGCGCCTCGCAATCCATCATCCACATAAGTAAAATGTCAGGGCTACTAAAACGCTGACACCACTCCTAGCTAGAAGGAAACACATGTCCTCCCTGATGTCTTCTCCCGTTTCTGGTTCACACCGGGGTGTGAGGCTCGCGAATTAATGCTACACAAAGCTACGCTGTATTAAAGCCGTGCTTTGATCATCAACCACAAGACTCTATTTTTCAACAGAAGCCTTGATCATTTGCATCTCAGCATGCCACACGGGCAATTCATGCTATGCAACCGATGTCTATCAATCATACAGAATGAAATCCGATGTCAGACACACATCCATTTACAAGTTCATTCTGGGTCTGAACGAAACCGGAGGCACCTTATTCCTCTCCCATATGTCCAATACAGGAGAGAGGCCCTCGCATATCCGGTCGATCTCCAAGTTTGTCTGGACGATCACCACTTATTACCTTGTCTCGTTTGCACGGCCCAATCAAGACATCAGTAGTCATCCAAACGATGTGAAGACCTCCAGTCTTCAACCACCGCCTTCATCCTCGACACTTCGACGAATCAGTTATTCAGAATGGGATAAACCCAGTCTTTCTGAATAACTCGCGTATATAGTAAACAAGTGTTATAAAAACACAACATACACCTCATTCCAATCTAGAATATTCCTTTATTCAAATATTCTTTTACTTTGTGAAAGGTTCCCATTAATTTTATCAAAGATAAAATTCTTTAAATTTATTCTTTAATCTTCCTTTGAATATCAATTCAAACCAAATTATGGTTTATCCAAACTAGTCAGGATTAGCGCACCTTACCGAAGTAATCATTTGTTTAATTTCCCAATCCCAACCTATTCGTCCCATGAAGCAAAACTGGTAATACTTCACATCTAACACCACTGTGTTATCGGTAAATTCAATTACCACATCTCGTTCAAATCTAATTAAAGATTTATCTATCGCCTGGAGTAAAACTAGTGGTACTCCATTCTCGATCATTTCAATCTAATTAAAGATTCATTAAAACTCCACTTGGTTTTAATCTTCCCAAAAATCAATATTAATGATTGTTTAACTTGGGAAATCATATCCTCTCTTTAACTGGGTTAAAGAACCAATGTCCTTTAAAACACTGTTCACGATAAACCCAAAATCACATTCCGTTCCATCAGCCTTTAACCATAAATTAGCAAGTGAACAATTCCCTAAGTATTAACCCCGAAGGCCGAAACCAACATCAGATCAATACCCAGGAAACCATTCAACTTAACTAATCTCCAGCTAGTTTCTGATTTTCTTAACTCCGTTGGGTCTAAGAACAGTATTATTAAAGATACCATTCACGACAAGCCAAAATCACATTCCATTAACAATGGAATTTTCATGGAAAACAAATCGATATATAATCGATATAAACTTCCATATCCAACCGATAATATCAATGGAATAACAACAAGGCCTTTTAAATTCCACATATATTAACTGTCTTCCTCTACAGAAGCTAATTCCAATTTAATATGCTAAATTGGAAAACTTTACTTTGGAAAATCTCCTTTAAATCTTAACAAAAGATTTATAAATTCCAAATCCCATTTCACTGTAAATCGGGTTAAAGAACGAATGTCGCTAAAACACAATTCACAATAAACCCAATTCACAGTGCGTCAGTCTCTAACCGTAAATTAGTAAGAGAACAATTCTCTAAGTGTTAACCCGAAGTCCGAAACCAAAATCAGATCAATACCCAGGAAACCATTTAACTTAACTAATCTCCAGTCAGTTTCTAATTTTCTTAACTCCATTAGGTTTAAGAACAGTATTATTAAAGATACCATTCACGACAAACCCAAAATCCAATTTGATATTAAATACAAGCCTTTGAATAGAAAATTTATCGGCTTATATTCAATATCAAATTCTGAAATCAACAAATATCATAGTGGAATAACGATATATCTATATCTTCCAAATTCCTCCACAATATCCGTATAATCATGAAATCCAATATCGAAATATTCCGAAGATAATTTAGATTTAAATCCATTCCAATTCATATATTTGAAATCCTGGTTATTTTTAATACCATTTCAAATCCAATTTATTTATTTAAAAATATTGGATTTTTAATTCTAGTTCAAAACTAGTTCATTTCGACAAAAAAAATATTTTTATCTTTTCAAATATGGGATTTTTCATCCCAATTCTTTCCAAATCATTTATTATGATTTTACACAAATTATTGATATTTTTAATAATTTTATTAAGGCCTTTACTGTCGATTTCCATAAACGGCCATCGGACTGCACTTACAACGACCTTTTCCAAATTTGATTTGGACATAGTTCCAAATCCAACCATTAGATTTCAAATCTCTAATATTCTTTGGAAAGCTCTTTTTGATACGAACCCAATGGTTTCGGTTTAAGGAGAATCCGATGGTCGGATCTCCTGTAATGTCCATTCGAAGTCAATGGTCGAAATTCGCGAACTGCTGCAGCGCGGCGCGTTCTATTCAGGCCATTATATTATATATATAATATATATTTCGTCGATTTCCATTTAAAACGTATTTTATAAATCGTTTTAAATTCGTTTTCAAAACGATTTCAACTTCATATTTAATTTCAAATCGAAATTGAATATTCCATATCATTAATATATAAATGATAATATTTTCAAGACATTATATTTTGAAATCGATTCCTTTTCGATATTCATTATAGAAATGAGTAAAATCGATCTAAATATCGTTTACATCAAAATGGCTTTATCTAATTAACACGGCTATATATATTTAAATATATTTGTGTCCATCCCAAATCGGACATCAAAATCACATTTTTGATCCATTACTGAATATTATTTTAAAAAATTCATTATTTTAAAATATTTGTTATTTTAAAATATTCATTCTGTCTGAACTGGAATCAAATACAGCCAATTACCATATAATTTGATTATATGGATTTTATACAACACGTGTATACAACAACAATCAAACACAGTCAACCATCATCCAATACCCGTGTGGGGTTTCATTTGAAATCAAATTTTCAAACTACCGCGCCATTTTCAATTCCTTTTATAATTAAAATAAATATTTATATTCTAACGTCGATTCAAATAAATATATACATTCTAGTTTTGTCGAAAATAAATTTCTCATCGTTATTATTTAAAATAAATCATTTTAAATATTCAAAATTCATCAAAATTGCCAAAATAATTTTTTAAAATTGGTTCGGATTTTCTGGGTTGTTACATAACCCCAACAGATGTAACAGGTTAAATTTTACAGAATAACAGATACATATAACCTCAATAGATTAAACAGGTTTACTTAACCCCGCAGTTTTAACAGATTTACTTAACCCTACATATTTAATAGATTCCACAGGTTATGTACAGTTTTATTAACGTATTCCACTTAATCTTTGAATTAACCCTACAGATTTGCATGTTCATACACCTCAAATTTTCATTCATATTCACAGTACAAGATTTTCCCAAAATTTCCCTCTTTTATTTTCATTTCCAAACATTCCCCAATTGTCCCAATTTCGTTTATACGTTTGTCTCTTACGAGATTGGCCTAGGCTCGAAGGTAGCCTAGACTATAAAATAAAAAGGGAAAAAGAGAGGGAGAAGAACAAAAATAAGCATATAATAATAACTAAACAACATAACATGGGTACAGAAAAATACATATAATTACAGAAAACTGTTTAGATATGAATCAGTTTATTAATAGGCATATGCTCAAATCCAGATTTATTAACATGTCAAGATTAATGCTAAATTTTATATCTAAAACTAACATGAACTCGCAGAAATTGGATTTAAAGAACAGAGGAAAATATGTTGATGTTGTAGAAGGGATTGTTGTATAAGTCAGATAAGAATTGTCTTGATTCAATCCAAGTTTCAGCAGCATCTCCCTATCTTCATCTTAAATTTTTAGAACAGAGGTTTGAGGAAGAAGTATGAAGAAGTGTAATTGATTTGATAGGAGTGCATGCCTTTATGTAGAGTTTACAAGACAATCCTTAAACGTCATATCCTGTTTTTAAATCCAATCCATTCAGAAAAATAATGAACATGGTTAACAAAACAGTCCAAAAACAGAAAAATGAATCTCGCCAGATTGCGTGTGGGTCGACCCCCTGACTTTAGGTCGACCCATAGGTCGACCCAAACCAGGCATGGGTCGGCCAACAACGTGTCTGGTTCCCGCCCTTGCCACCTTCGTTTCCCACTTCGTTTATTTTGAACTTTTTTGAGTTATATTTACATATATCCTTCTTATATGTATAAAAACTTCTATCCTTTATATCTTCCTCATACGATGTCCGTTTTCCGCAAACCCGAAGACTATATGAACCAGAATTTTGAGATGAACGCATTGGTATAATCCATTTTACTTAATTCCCATCATTTAATTAAGTATCTCCTTAGCTTGTTAAAGTTCTTAAAAATTACAGGGTGTCGCATTCTCTCTTGTTTAAAGGATTTGGTCCCTGAAATCTCCAAGTTATGAAGAATGGTTATTACATCCACCTAAAGTCATCTACTCATCCATCATTCACAGGCATCTATTGTCCTTTAGAGGTTTCTAATGCTTGCATGAACTTTATGCAAAGTGTTGTGCGTGTACATGTCCTTAACTTAATGCGAAATCAAGCGGTCTATTGATTCAGTCGACCTCCTTAATGTAGTATGTGTTGGTGCCATGAATCCAAAGTGTATGCAAATAATCCTAGTATATCATGTAAACTCTATATGTGTGCACAATCATCCATCCAAATGCAACATCCATATGATGATACATCTATTTCCACCTATTAAAAAGTAAAATGCACACACATCCGTATGCAGTATGAGAGTGTTTGAGCCAATCTAGTGCCTAGTGTGTGTTTATGCATCCGCGGGCAATCACTAGCAAACACTTGCATCCACTTGCATCCATCAAACATAACATGTCTCAAACACATGTTTACATCCATTGGTTTTCTACCTAAAGATCGAAGATTCGATCAATAAGGTATACTCGAATGATAGAAGCAAGTACGAATAAAAGCTTGGAAAAAGAAGTTAAGAACATATCCTTGAAAAGAAAAGGGTACGAACCGTGAATCTTGTCTTCAGTCTCCCAAGTTGCATCTTCACGGTCTTCTACCCATTGGACTTTTATTAACTTAAACTCTCTATTACGCAGTTTCTTAATCTCTGATCCAAGTATTCGGGTAGGAACTCATCTAACTGTTGCCTCCTTTTCTATCTCCACTTCCTTAAGCATGATCGGCTCAACCACCTTTGTTGTATCGTGAAGACATTTCTGCAAATGGGAAACATGGAAAACATCATGAACACCTGCCATTCTCTCTAGTAATCTCACCCTATAGGCCATCTGACCTATCCTCTCTACTATGGGAAATGACCCTACAAACCTTGGTGCCAATTTCCCTATAGATCCATAGCGAACCACATTCCTCAGAGGTGATACTTTGATGAAAACCATGTCTCCTACCTTAATGTCAGTCCTCCTCCTATCTGCGTAGGACTTCTGCCTATCCTAAGCAGTCTTAATACGTCGGCGGATAAGATCAATCTTTTTTGAAGTCTCTCTAATCATCTCAGGTCCAAGTAGAAGCCTATCCATAGACTCCCACCAACAAGTCGGTGATCTACAAGGTCGTTCGTATTGTGCCTCGAAGGGTGTCATGCCTGTACTAGTTTGATAATTATTTTTGTAGGTGAAATCAACAATGGGAGATGCTCCTCCCAAGTCCCTCTGAAGTCTAGGATACACAGTCTTAAAAGATCCTCCAGAATTCTATCCACCCTCTCAGTTTGTCCATCTGTCTGAAGGTGATATGCGGTGCTTAAACATAACCGTGTACTTAGTGCCTCTTGCAAGCTCTTCCAGAACCCTTCAGTGAAAGATGGGATCACGATCACTCATTATGGTAGAAGGTACTCCATGTAGACAGACTATCTCACGAAGATAAACTGATGCCAACCATGCTGCCGTTCTCTTGCTCTTAACAGGAATGAAATGAGTACTCTTAGTAAGCCTGTCTGCTATGACCCAAATATTGGTGTTGCCTCTCCTCATCAAAGCAAACCATCAATGAAATACATAGAGACACTCTCCTACTTCCATTGTGGGACATCCAAAGGATGAAGCAAACTACCACGCTTCTTCTGTTCGGCTTTTACTTGCTGGCAAACTAAACATCGAGATACAAACTCTGCTGCATCTTTCTTCATCCCAACCCAAAAGAAAATCCTCTTCATGTTTTGGTACATCTTATCGCCACCCGAATGAATAGTCCTCCTAGAAATATGGGCTTCCTCAAGGACTGCCCTCAACAAATCTCCAACTCAGGGAACACAAAGCCTCCCATCTCGCCATAGCCACCCTTTATCATCTACGGAATATCTACTAAGGTGACTAGAATTCTCCCCTTTACTGAGCCTATCCAAGATGTCTGCTATCTATGGGTCCTCTCACTATGAAGATCCTATCTGATCCATATGAGTAGGTCGCACCTCTAAAGATGCCAACAAACCAGGTGTAAGATCCATAAATGGTCTGAAATTGAGGATCGATATGTACTCCAAACTATGCCTCTCGACGAATAGAGGACTCAAGGTTATTCTCTGCCCACTCAATGCGTCCGCCACTACATTACCCTTGTCAGGGATATAAGCAATTTCAAAGTCATTGGACGCTAGGAACTCCATCCATCTCTGTTGTCTCAAATTGAGATCCTTCTACGAGAACAGATACCTGAGTGACTTATGGTCCGTGTATAACTCGAATCTTTCTCCAAGAAGATAATGTCGCCAAGTCTTAAGTGCGAACACTATAGCAGCCAACTCCAAATCATGGGTAGGGTAGTTCCTCTCATGAACTCTCAATTGTCTACTTCCATAGCATACTGCCCTTCCCTCTTGCATCAAGACAACACCAAGCCCTGTACCAGATGCATCGGTGTACACTATGAACACCTTACTCCCATCAAGCAATGTCAAAACTGGGGTTGTTGCCAGAGCCCTCTTTAATCGTTGGAAAGCATTTTCACAATCAATACTCCAAGAAAAGTTCAGATTCTTCTTCGTCAGTCTGGCGTGTGGGGCTGATATCTTTGCAAAGTCCTTGATAAACTTCCTATAATAGCCCGCCAAACCAAGAAAATTTCTCACCACTGTTGCATTCTTTGGAACCTTCCAATCTTGAACAACAACTACTTTCGCAGGATCCACCACTATCCCACCCTTGGAGACCACATTCCCTAGAAATCTTACCTCTTTCCTCCAAAAGTGATACTTGGAGAATTTTGCCTTAAACTGGTGTGCTCTAAGAGTCCTCAAAACCTCTCCTAAATGTAGGGCATGCTCTTCCTCGCTCTTGGAGAAATTCAGGATGTCATCCACAAAGACCACCACGAACTTGTTCAGAAACTCCCCTAAGCACCCTACTCATCAGATTCACAAAATATGTGGGTGCATTCGTCAACCCAAAAGGCATGACTAGCTACTCAAATAAGCCATCCGGAGTGCTGAAAGCGGTCTTATCTGTACTGTCCTCGACCACCCGCAACTGATGAAATCCTGTGGCCAGATCTAACTATGAGAAAACAGATGTGCCAACAAGCTGGTCAAACAAATCGTCAATCCTTGGGAGTAGGTGCCTATTCTTCTTGTTGAGCTTTTTGAACTCCTGTAATCCATATATAGACGAAGTGAACCATCCGCCTTGGTTGCAAAGACGACTAGAGAACCCCATTTTGATATACTTCGCCAAATAAACCCCTTCTCAAGTAGCTCCCTTACTTGCTTTCTAAGCTCCCTTCTCTCTAGAAGCCATGTGGCGCACAAACAATGCGACTGGCTTCACATCATCTACCAAGTATATTCGGAAATCAACCTCATGCCTCGGAGGTAAGCCACAAACCTCATCTAAAACATCCAGATACTCATAGACTATGGGTACAGATCGCAAATCATCGACAGAAGCATCAAGTGATTCTAGGAAACTAAGCATGACAGACCCCTTTGGGTCACAAGAAATCTCGAGAGTCCTCCCTCGGCAAGTCAAAAGTCTAATGACCATCCTCTGACAGTCTAGGATGGCACCATACATGGCTAGCCAATCCATCCCTAGAATCAGGCCATAGCTCATAAAATCAAGCACATACACGTCGCATTCGAACTCGATGCCTAACACAGATATCCTCAAACCCCAACATATCATAGACAGATAAGTTGTTCCCCTAATGAGGTTTGAGATGATAACAGTATCAGAAACAATACCAATACTAAGGTGCAAAGACTCAACCACAGAATCAGATATAAAAGAATGAGAAGCTCCAAAATAAAAAAGAGTCCTAACTGGATGATTGGAAAGGAAAATCAAACCTTCAACATAAACTTTCCTACCTCTATTTAGTCCACTAGCTTCGGGAGCATGTACCTGCCCTCCAGAAGGTCCTCCCCTTTGCCCCTGTCCTTGCTTCTTCGGCTATTCCCTAGTATAGCATCCAACTTCACCACATTTGAAACAAGTATTCTTCCTTTTTTTTGCAATCCTTGACCAAATAACCCAAGCTCCCACAACCATGAATTTTTTCTTTTTTTGAGTCTTGTCATTCTTTTCACCCTTCTTTTACGTTTCTTTCTTAGGCCACACTTTCTTGTTTTGCGTCTCATCGGTCTTAACCACTTTTTTCTCATCCTTTCCCTCTTCATGCATTAATGCCATGTCAACAAGTCTTTCAAAAGTTGCCCCCATCGGTATATGAGACAATGGCAATGCTTAGAGAGGTTGATTTAATCCTCTTGCAAACCTTAAAGCTTTCTTGTGCGGGGTATTCACCAATTCCAGACCAAACCTTGCCAACTGATTGAACCTATTGACATACTCTTTAACATACATACTTCCTTGCTTAAGTGCCAAGAATCTCTCCATCTGCATACTCTCTTCTTCCTGAGAAAGAAACTTCATCTTGAATCTTTGTCGGGAAATCAGCCCAAGTATCTACTAGACGCCCTGCTTGTGTCACCTCCTACCAAAATGAAGCCACACCCTTAAGCTGCCATGCGACCAACTATATCTTTCTACGGTCGTCAAACTCAAAAATTCCAAACAAGTTCTTTGTCTCTCGCAGCCAATTCCGTGATTCCACAAAGCTTTCAGTTCCATGGAATAGTTTTCCTCCCATAGCATAGAAGTCCTTACATATTTTAGATAAATTATCTACTCGCGAAGGTGGAGGAACAACGACTGCTGCTGGGGGAGGGACATCTCCTTGGCCTTCGGTAGGTGCCATAGCCTCAAGATATCTACGAACCAAGCCGGTATCTGAACGCCCTCGGGAAGATTCAGATCCCCAGACATGCTGAAAAGAAAAGAAATAAGGATTCAAACACAGAATCGAAAAGATATTTTGTGGCTTTGGGGAATATGTTTTTCCTTTGAAAATACTTTATTTTTGAAAACAATTTTCAAAACTTTTATCTGATCTTGTAACCTTCAGCTCTGTTACCAAATGTGACAATCCACGTCCACTAATGTCACTCTTTACCAGAATGCATTAAGTTCCATGAAGCGTTATAGACAAACAAAAACAGAATCTCACAAGACAGATATAAAAATAACAGCGGAAATTTAAAACTTCACTATTCAGCAAAAAAACATCATAGTCTCAAAACTAGTAACAACATCAGGCTAAAATACTGAAACCAAATACATCAATCCAAAACATCTGTCTTGCGCTAAAAACCATCAGAGTACAGAAATGTAAAATCATAATCCCCAATAATAGCCATAACAAAGTAGAAAAGTAATCGAAGCGATACATTAAAGCAGATTTAGATTCAGGCAGAAACAAAAGAGTGAGAAAGTCCTAATCACGCCTGAGCGTTCCCACCCCGAGAACCTGGGGGAAGAAAGAGAAAAAGAGAGAAAAAAGGGTCAAACATAAAGTCTGACGAGTCCAGTAACTTTTAGCATATAAAGAAGTAAAAGTATCAAGATAGGTAAGTAAACTGGATGAGAGATAACAATAACATACAACAAGTATAAACAAGATGAACAGGATAAGAAGAATGAACAGGGTAAACTATGATTCTCTACTACTTTTCTCTGCACCAATACTAGTATACAAGTTTTATGATAGGATTAGGTTTTCCCTAATATAACAGAAACAAAATGATCCCAATTGAAACATAATGGTAGTTTTAGGTGTACTGTAGTTTCATAATTGGTTTTACCCCAAACAAAAATAACAGGTACCTTAACAAAAATAACGAGTGTTACTCCAAACAGAAATAACGGGTACCCAAATAGAAACAGGAAGGTCTAGATGTAACCTAATTACTACCCCAGGCGATCGGCTCCCTAATGTGTAAATATCCTATGTCGGCCCCACGGTAGGGTGTATTACTTCCTAAAGTGACAACCTACAGAAAGACACAGACCTATTTACTGGTGCTACAGCGGCTTATTTTCCCCTACAGATCGGACCCATGCATGTTCATGAGTCCGTTGGAATGCACCCGTATACACCCCATTTCAGATGAACCTCTTACTATCATTTCATTATGCGTGCCCTGACACCTACCTAGTGCGGGGTTCCCGTTTAATACCGGAATGGGTTACTGACTGATATGGGCCTCACAAAGAACATGACCCAAGCCAAACCCCTAAAATTTGTGTCCCCAATTAACTAGGATTTTAACAGGATAAGTCTTATAGCATAACCCCCACAGATTTAACAGGTTACAGATTAGTAGGTTCGTATAAACCCCACAGATTTAACGGGTTAAGTTTTACAGGCTAACAAGTTCATATCACCCCAACAGATATAACAGGTTAAGTTTTACAAATTAACAGGTTCATATAACCCCAACAGATTAAATATGTTTACTTAACCCCATAGTTTTAACTATATTTACTTAATCCCCACAGATTTAATAGATTCCATATGTTATATACAGTTATATTAACATGTTCCACTTAATCGTTGAATTAAGTTTACATATTTACATGTTCATACACCTAAAATTTTCAGTCATATTCCACAGAACAAGATATGCCCCAAATTTCGCTCTTTTATTTTTATTCCCAAACATTCCTCGATTGTCCCAATTTCTTTCATACGTATGTCTCTTACGAAATTGGCATAGGATCGTAGGTAGCCTAGACTTATAAAATAGTAAGGAGAAAAGAGAGGGAGAAGAACAGAAATAGGCATATAATAATTACTGAACAACAGAATAGGGTTACAGAAAAATACATGTAATTGCAGAAAACTATTTAGATATGACTCAGTTTATTAACTGGCGTATGCTCAGATCTAGGTTAATTAACATGTCAAGATTACTATTAAATTTTATATCTAAAAGTAACATCAACTCACAGAGATTGGATTTAAAGAACAGAGGAAAATATGCTGATGTTGCAGAAGGGATTGTTGTATAAGTTAGATAAAAATTGTCTTGATTCAACCCAAGTTTTGGTAGCATCTCCCTATCTTCATCTTAAATTTTTAGAGCAAAGGTTTGAGGAAGAAGTATAAAGAAGTGTAATTGATTTGATAGGAGTGCATGCCTTTTATAGAGTTTATAAGACAATCATTAACCGTCAGATCCTTATTTTTAGATCCAAATTATTCAGAATAATAATGAACATGGTTAACAAAACAGTCCGAAAACAGAAAAATGAATCTTGCTAGATTGCGTGTAAGTAGACCACCCCCACCTGGGTCGACCCATGGGTCGACCTATAGGTCGACCCAGACCAGGCGTGGGTCAGCCCAAAACGGGTCTGGTTCCTGCCCTTGCCGCCTTCGTTTCCTGCTTCATTTATTTTGAAATATTTTGAATTATATTTACGTATATCCTTCTTATATGTATACAAACTTCTAACCTTTATATCTTTCTCATACGATGTCCATTTTATGCAAACTCGGAATCTATCTGAACCATAATTCCGAGACGAACGCAATGGTACAGTCCATTTTACTTAATTCCTATCATTTAATTAAGTATCTTCTTAGTTTATTAATGTTCTTTAAAATTACGGGGTGTTATAAATTTTAAAAATGTAATTAGTGATTTTTTTAAATTGTTTTAGTTCAAATAAGGATTGCAACACACATAACTTTTTCATACGAGATCGGATTTGAGGGAAACAAGTTGCTTGGACTTGTAACTGCAAATACTATAAGTATGAGTTGGATTGGAGTGAATTAGAGCTAACTGGAATTCCGAATAATTTCATACACCTATTTGAAAGTAGATTGAATGACCAGAATTATTGTTTTGGAATTGTTGGCGACACACTTTCTGGAGTACTATTATACCATATCGTATAATATAAATATCTATTGTTAAACCAATATTTATTTGATATGTTTGACTATTTGTTTGATTGATTTGGTGATTTATTACCTTGTTGGTGGTTGTCGATATATACTCTGTTTTATGAACGGTTGACCTTTGATATTACCTACTTTTAAGCGGAAGAATCATCTTAAATGAATTAGATTATTTTATCTGTTCTATACGCATATAAATAACAATTTTGATGAAGGGAATATAAAAGGAAAGGCAGAGTGTACGTAGCGAATTAGGTCACAACGGAACACTCCGAAATATGCACACTTATGTGTGGTCAATAAGGAATTAATTGTTCCATTGTTTATGTTATATGTTCATATATTATTCGCATTCATCCATTCATTTATATTTATATTTTGTTTGCATTCGTTTGCTTATACTCATTTATTGCCTTCATTTACTTATGCGTAATCCCATATTGTTTTTTTGTCGATGATTGAAGTAAATTAAACACTCTGTTAATTTAAGCTTTTGTTTTCACAGAATCAATGTTTGAATAAAATACTCATAAATTTACTTATTATTCGAGTGAATAATAGTAAGATTCAATTTTCTATTTTAACAAACTGCAAATGAGTATGATTGTGCGTATAAGCAAAAACTAAAAGTGGATTATTCATTTTAATCAACGATATTATAATATAATTACTTATTATAGTTATTAAAACATCATTTTATTTAATGTTTAATTGAAACTTATTAATCATTTTACCGAATGATACTTTAGTTCCAATAACTTATTTTGACTAATAAGATTTGATTTGATTGGTTCGTTTCTTACAAAGTTGCTTTTAAAGTGAAATTGAATTGAGTTAATGAAATGAATAAAGCCAATTTAATTTATTAAATAAAAGGAATATTCAACTGATATATAAAAGGTTTTAAACTTGATATATTAATTTAATCTAGATTTGCAGATAATCGGTTTATTTATTATAAAAGATCATAAATGCGATTAATTATATTACACGATAATTATTGTTGTTTTGAAGTTACAAGCAAATCTTTGTTTTTGGTTTAATTCCCTTCGAGAATAATAAAGATTGTTTTTAAAATTATGAAAGGTGTTCTATAAATTGTCTTTCAAGATGATTAATATTTGTTTAAATTATTTAAATTTAATTTATTTTACTTTTGGATAAATATTATCGTTTAGATCTTATAAGCGGTAGTTTCAAATAAGAATGCCCACTTTAAATAGAAATAGTTTGAAATTTAATCTAAGTGTAAAGGGCATTGGGATTTAACACAATCGATGTTGTAAATTAACACTGGTTTCGGTTTTCTTTTGAAGTACACTTAGAATTTTAATTTCCTCTTTATAACAAATATCTTAAAGAATAATGTAAGAAGTGTTTTGTTTCAAATGTCTAAACTATGAAAACCAAGCATTAGTTTGAGTTTTGAAGTTTAAAGGTTTTCGATACGAATATGGAAAGAAATTATAAACGATATCGTTATATGGAAAATATTTAGTTATACTCTTATCATTAGATATCTAAGTATTGAAACTTTCACCTATCTCAAAATTTGGAAACATTGTCTGAATAATTCCTAGGGGTAACACTACCTCAACTTATCCGACTTTATTTTTAACCAAAAGATAGTATAAGTTTGGGATCGATAAATAATGGTAAGAGAATGTGATTTAATTTCCATATATGACCATTTTGGATATTCCTGATAGTTGATTTAACAGCTATTGATTTAATTTTCTTGAGTGGTATCGTCAAATCAAAATGATTTATCGCTCTTTGAGCGTTGTTATCCTTTATTGTAAATGATTAGATCCAGAAAGCGAATGGACGTCTAACCATATGGGGTTTCTCTCATTAGGGTAATTTCACATCTACTCTAGGGTTGGGTTGGTTGTATGTGCGCAAGATGTGAAATACTCGGTAAAGTTGGCGGGGTACGGCTATTAGATTTCTAAGAAAAATGTAGTTCTCAAGTATGTTCTAAAGGTATGCTATTTGGTAAGGTGGGCGCACGCTCCTAGTCATTTGTCAGAAAATTTCTTATTCAGTTCCTATGATTCCATACTTATGATTTTTCCTATTTTAATTGCATCGAGAAGATAAAACCTTCGCGTTGTTTAATTACTTGTATCCATGGTAAGATTGAATGTGGTTGTAAGGGCCTAGTACCTAGTAAGCGGTGCGGTCCAATTATTTTGGAAATTTTAACCTTTTCCATGTTCAATCCAAAATTTTGGATCAGTTTCTTTGTTTCCATCGAGAAGCGCCATGCATTTTTTTCAATGGGGTGTTGTTCTGCTTTTACTTTTATGTTGGAAAATTTTACATTTGAGACCCATTCCTTGTAGTTTCAGAGATTTTATTTTGTGTTGATGTTTATTCATATAAGCTGTTCATGTGAGGTAAAACTCGTCCTGCGATCAGCGGTGTGTTCTCACAGAATTGTTGTATGTTTCCTTTTACTTGAGTTTTCTTGGTTTGGTATTTCAGATTGGTCCTTGCGTTATTTCATTGTAATGCTTAGGTCATACCGAGCTTATTTCCAGGTTATTTCAGCTTTATATGGAACTCATGGAGTAGAGTTGGAAATTCACATGTCGTATTATTTATTTTCATTATATTTTATTTCACTGATCATCATTTATAAGGTCAAACTTTTATAACTGTCCAGCTAATGGGATTGTTTTTATCTCTGATATACATTGTATCTTAGAGTGACTGCTCACCTGTCATTATTATTATCTTATGTTGTCCACTCCGCTGTGAGATTCTCTTTCCCCCTGTTATTTCTTTTTTCCTTTTCTTTTACCCTAACAATTTTCATTTTCGATGATTGAATGTTCGACATTGAATACAATGGTCATGTTTGATATCGATTTTCGATGATCGGAAAGGCGGGTCGTTACGCCCCAAAATTATGGTAGGAGATAACCACATTTGAAAATTAAAAGTGTATAATAAATGGTAGTACTTACCATTACCCATTGTTTATCACTAATTATTCAATAGCCAGCAAAAAAATCAGATAATTTCAACATGGAAAAGCATACATAATGCCAAGATGACGTAATCTAAATTAGTTAGTGGGGACAATGAAACCATATGAAACATCTGGGCTATCTCGATTCTCACTCGAATCATAAAAATGAGGGCTCTCATCGTGAAAGTTAAGGTTTAATCCCTTTTTCTAGCTCCGATTGATTTGAGATGTAGCGGGATTCTCAAGGAACGACTCCGAGCTTGATATTGCTTGAAGCTAGGAATTTCTCTAGGGATTCGAAGGCCATTGATGTTTTTTTGGTTGTCGATGCCAAGTTGAATAATTCTTTCGCATTCTAGCGGTTAAGTGATGGAAAAAGGGAGTTGATGGTATTCAGTTTGGTTGAAATTACAGAAAAAGACAGGACCCTAATTTTTGTTACATTAGGAAATTGATAACAAGCGTGAATTTGGGTGCTGAGAAGTGGGCAATGAGAATCAAAGCATTAAAGGAAAATTTACATGAAAATTTACTCAAAACAGAAGTGATGTTTTATATTGTTATAAATTTATAATTTGGACTTCATGAGAATATAAAAAAAATGCAAACTTGCTAAATATTTCTAAATTTATTTTTGATTTTATTTTTATTTTTATTTTTTTGAATATTATATATAATTATAAAAAATTAAATATTATATGTTAGTCTTAATTATTAATTATTAAACACTAATTATTAAATACTAGTTATTACTTCTTAATTATAACTGAATATTAAGCGTTAATTAATATGTATATTTTATCAATTTTTTTGGCAAGGCTGACTAGTTTTATAGTGGTCGTTCCATCGTGTATATATATGGTTAACTGGAGCTCTGCACATGCACAGAATAACTATGCTGGGTTTAGAGTTCCCAGCCCATCAATTCTGGTTTGAAGTGCTAGAATGCTAAACAAATAAAAAGCAGGAGTGGAATAGAGTGCTTCAACTACTAAAAAGATCCCTAAGGTACCACCACCTTGGAAGAACAAGTGCCTAGCATAAAAGCGGAAGGTCTCATATACTTAATAAAATCGACAAAAAGTCAAGCAAGGCTCAACTCCTTATCCATTGAGTCTTTGTCGTATAAGTGTTTCCTATCCCAGGAAGAATCCAACATAAGCATGCCATTCGCCCTTCTTGGAAAACCTCCAGTGCACAAAAATAAATTGCTTCCATTGGGATGATAAAACAATTTACTAGTCAATTTAATTCCTCTAACAAACTGGTAGAAATAGTTGTCTATATTACAGTGCATATTCGATCGCAAAATTACCCAAGCCCTATCATTATCTCTCCATCTAAAAACTGGTTTAATGACCTTTACCTCAACATCAGAAACTGGTAGAGGAGCAGGAGGCTTTTGAATATAAGAATCAATATCACAGATATTACCTGAGTCACTCAAGGGGGGGAGGCAAAGTTATATTGGGTTTGGAAATGGGAACCCAAATCCTAGTGGGGGCCAGCGGAATCAAAGACTTTACACTCGAAAGGCCCTCACACGAGACAGAGCAGTTCTCCGAAGTGTGGCCAAAGTATTTACAAGAGAAGTGAATACCAAGTTTCCATCTGTAAGACACATCAATAATTAAAACATGACCTTCAATGTTCACTTACAACTTCGAGGGAAGAGGTTTATCAGGAGTAATCTCAATAAACACTCTCGCAAACACAAGATTCCTTCTGGCTACCATGTTCAAATCAAAACATTTAAGTTTCCCAATGTAGCACACTAGCCAGTTAAGACCAATAAGAGGCTGAAGGGAAGAAGGGATGTTGGTAAACTGGGCCCACACCAAAATAAAAAGGACCTGAACTATGGACCTATCCGCGGTAACATTCCAAGAAGATATGATAAAAGGTTTTCCTCCTAAAATAGCTGGAGCAGCCTTCAACACTCTAATCTTCTCTTCGTTTTATGAGAGTTTCAAATAAAACATACCATTGACAAGGGAAATCCGGAGATCACCCCCAAGCTGTCAAGCACTACGACATGCAACTTGCATGTTAAAATTTGGCTGTTTAGAATCTACGAAAAATCGAACAACATGCTCTTCCTATAAGGACTTTGCTTCATTTAGAATTTCCAGAGGTGGAGCCGAACCATTGTCCAAAATAGGGATGGATAAATGGATGGGTGCATATACTCTAGCAATGTTAGGCTGAGCAGCGAAAAGTGATGTCTAACTAACCATAGGGGGGCAGGTGAGAGAAGGGTATTACTCCGAACATCTTATGTGCATATTCATGATCCTTACTAATAATTGGGACTGGAACGACTAACGACTTAGGACTACTAATTGTTTAGTTTTAATTATGAATAAGCATTAATAACTACTGATTATTAATATGTATTTGATATTAATTACTAAATTTTAATTATTCAATAGTTCACATTAATTAATGATTAATAATTATTAAATACTAATTATATTGATCAATCATAAATACTAAATTTAATTTTGAGTCATAATTATTTATTATACAGTAAATAATATGTAATAACCCGGAAATCCAAGCCAATTTAAATTTTTTATTTTGGCTATTTTAGTGAATTTTGGATATTTAAAATGATTTATTTTAAATAATAACAACGAGAAATTTATTTTGAATAGAATTAGAAGTATATATTTATATAGATCGACGTTAGAATATAAATATTTATTTTTAATTATAAAAGGAACTGAAAATGGCGCGATAGTTTGAAATTTCGATTTCGAATTTCAAATGAATGTACATAATTCAAAATAAACCGGATTTTGGCAAAACCAAAAATATTAGAATCTATTTGAAAATATCTTTCCAACGAATCCGAAAAATCAAAATTTCATAGCGGGAATAAAAAGTTATGTCCAGTCGAAAATTTAGAATAATCATTGTGGAATTCTTGCCTTTAAAAATGGCCATTTTTCAAATGATCGTCAATACAAAGCTAGAAAATATTTTTGGGGAATTTTTGGAGTCCGTATGAGGCCCCGGTAAATTGAAATGTGCATTCAAATTCAATATATAGATTTATATTTTTATTTTGACGAAAACAGGTCGAAACGGTCGAATTGGCTTACGAAACATACCTCATTGTGTTCGGAATGGGGGTAATTAGCTAGGGACGACAGTCGTTGGGTCTCGTTTGGTGTTCGAATAAGAAGTCAACTTTTATTGAAGTGAATAATATTAAAATATAAATTATAACCCTAGGACTTGGTCAAACCCCCTTCATACTCAGCCATGGTCAACTATCTCCTGAGCCCCCGTTCAAAACCAAAACCTGACCCAATTCATTTTAGAAATAAAAAAAAGGGAAGAACGCCGCTTGATATCGACGGCCGCCTACCATCGCTCCCCGCCATCGCCTCCTCCACCCACCGCCGCTCCACCGCGCCCATCCCCACTTGCTCCGATGTGCCCCTCTGCCTTCCTCCTCAGCTCCTTCCTTCGATCGAAGAACCCAAACTCCCCACACCCAAACCGCCGACCCCAAGAGTACCCCGCCACCTCAGATGGCCTGCGCCCGCCACCCTCCGCCTCCCTCCGCCTCCCTGACCTCCGCCGACATCTCTCCCACCCCAAAATGATGCTGTAAGTTTTTTATTTTGTTTTGTTTATTTCTTTTCGTGTTTGATTTTTTTAAGGCAAATAAAAACTGGATCTTTGTTGTTTGAATGGTAAAGTAAAATTAGATCTTTAAAGAAGTAAAAATTAGATTTTTAGAGTAGTAGGAATTGATTTTTAAGAATAGAAAAAGGTGAGACTTTGTTTATAGAAAAGATTAGAAAGCTTTGATTTTTAATTTAGAAAATTCGATTTTTATATATATATGAAGTGAAGATAAAAATTCGATTTTTATATATATGAAGTGAAGATAAAAATTCGATTTTTATATATATGAAGTGAAGATAAAAATTCGATCTTTATAGAAGTAGCAATGTAAAAATATGATTTTTATATATACAAATGAATAATAAAAATGTGATTTTTACTATGAACAGAGTGAAATAGATTGCGATGGAACCGACGGTAATCAAAACAAAATCTGAACCGTTCAAAAATAAAGAATGGTGGAGTGGATCCCAAAGGTGAGAAATTCTCACTTTGATTCTTATTTTCTAGTTAAAAATATATACTAGGATACAGACGGTGCTTAGCAGCACCCGACACCCATTGTCCACAGACCATGGACGACTTGTTTGATTTTGTTGTGTGGTGAAAATTGGTTGTGACGTGGAATGAATAAAAATATATTCATGTGTTGTAATAAATATTTTATAGTTAAAAATATAAGTTTTAACGTGATTGTGAATAAATAAATATTCATTTAGAAATCGAACGATTAGTTTATGTACACCCATTTGACTGATATTGATTGGGACGATAAATTTTACACGTCGCCCAACTGCACAAATAAAAATCTGTGTTTGTTGAATGAAACCCCACACGGGTATTGGGATGATATTTGACGTACACTAATCCCGATTGTTTAGTTGTATGTCAATCGATAGGTTGACAGACAATTGTGTAGTGCACTTTGGATCTGGTTGATTATTTATCATTGCTATTATATATATGTGTTAAATGGAATCCATATAAATAACATTATATGGTAATTGAGTGGGTCTCATCCCAATTTAGAAAATAAATTATATTCATGTGTTGAATAAACAAAATAGTCATGTGTTGACAATACTCATGTGTTGAGAATATTCATGTGTTGAAACCATTCATTCATGTGTTGAAAATATTCATGTGTTGAGTAAAATCTTTAAACAATAAAATTTACATCTTAATCATATATAAAATTAGAAACTAATTGTAAACTAGTTAAGATGAGTGGTTTCCGGGGGATTGATCTGATGTTGGTTTTGGCCTTCGGGGTTAATACTTGGGGAATCATTCTCTTACTAATTTACGGTTGGAGTCTGATTAAGAATTAAACGATAGAAATCATAATTTTATAAAATTTATTAAATAACAAAAATAGTCATGTGTTGACAATACTCATGTGTTGAGGATATTCACGTATTGAAAATATTCATGTGTTGAATAAAATATTTATACAATAAAATTCACATTTTTATTGTATGTAAGAATGAATAAATATTCATGTGTTGAATAAAATATATATTCATGTGTTGAAGAAAATATTCATTTGTTGAATAGAATAACGAAGTTGTTGAAATATATAAAGCCGTGTTGACTAGATATGCACCATTTTGACGCGAACGATATTTATATCGGTTATATTCGTTTTTATAATGAATATAGAAAAGGAAGTGATTTCAAAATATAATGTTTTGAAAATATTATAATTTATATATTAATGATATGGAATATTCAATTTTGATTTAAAATTGAATATGAAGTTGAAATCATTTTTAAAAAGAATTATAAAATACGTTTAGAATTGAAATCGACGAAATATATAATATATATATTATATATATTAAATAGCCTGAATAGAACGCGCCGCGCCGCAACAGTTCGCGAATTTCGACCATTGACTTCGAATTGACATTGCGGGAGATCCGACCGTCAGATTCTCCTGAAACCAGAATCGTTGGGTTCGTATCGAAAAGATCTTTCCAATGAATATTAGAAATTTGAAATCTAACGGTTGGCTTTGGAATTATGTCCAAATCAAATTTGGAAAAGGTCGTTGTAAGTGCAGTTCGACGACCGTTATTGGAAATCGACCGTATGGGCCTTGATAAAATTATTAAAAATATCAATAATTTGTGTAAAATCATAATAAATGATTTAGAAAGAATTGGGGTGAAAAATCCCATATTTAAAAAGGATAAAAATATATTTTTATTGAAATGAACTAGTTATGAACTAGAATTATAATCCAATGTTTTTGAATAAATAAATTGGATTTGAAGTGGTTTTAAAAATAATCATAATTTCCAATATACGAATTGGAATGGATTTGAATCGAAATTATCTTTGGAATATTTCGGTGTTGGATTTCGTGATTATACAGATATGGTTGTGGAAATTTGAAAGATATATTTATATTGTTATTTCCAATACGATATTTGTTGGTTTCAGAATTTGATATTGAATATAAGCCGATATATTTTCTATTTAGAGCCTTGTATTTAATATCAAATGGTATTTTGGGTTCATCGTGAATGGTGTCTTAAGTAACACTATTCTTGGACCCAGTTTAGAAAAGAATAAATCTTTTAATTAAGATTTAGTGAAATTGTCCAGTTAATTAGTATTTAATTGTAATTGAATTTAAATTGGTTTTTGGGTTTTATCGTGAGCGTTGTTTTGAATAACACCTGTTCTTTAACCAGATTAACAATGGAAAGTGATTTTGGGTTTATCGTGAACCATGATTTAGATGGCATTGGTTCTTTAACCCAGTTAAAGACAGGATATTGATTTTTGGGAAGATTAAAACTGAGTGGAGTTTTAATGAATCTTTAATTAGATTGAAGTGATCGAGAATGGAGCATCACCTGTTTTGCTCCAAGCGATAGTTAAATCTTTAATTAGATTTGAACGTGAAATGGTAATTAATATTTACCGATAACACCGTGGTGTTAGATATGGATTATGTAACGACCCGGATTTCGAGCGACTTTGGTTATCGACGTAAGCACGACGTCGATAACCAAAACGTCGAAAAATCCTGGTAGTTAGTGAAAGAAATTAGAGGGTGAGGAAAGATAAGATAGAAAATTAGAATAGAAGAAGAAGAACACAACATCAGAGTAACACGAATCTCACAGCGGAACGAATAAATATATTTCATAACATAACTTTGAAATACAAACTTGGTACTTGAATATACATATCATTATCAAAGTACAGCACTTACAACACAGCGGAAATAAACTATAGCTATATGATCCTGAAGCCTCCTGCTCCAAGCTCTTCCAGTATATCTGTAAATCCCGACTACTTGACTGCCCGTACAAATTTAGGCACCCAAGAGTTTAGGGAAAACAACAAAGTAAACTCCGGGTCAGTCATGGGACTGGTATGAGTAAAACAGTTTAAAAACAGTTGAACAAGTAAATGATATCTCATAAGACCACGCCGCATAACGGAACGGGTTTTTTTCCTTATGAGAATCCAAATATCTTTATATCAAAAACCCTTTGATATTATAATAATGTCTATCAACCACAGTATATATATAATCATCTAGCAGAAACGCTTTCATCTCACGTTCTACATATATAGTATACAATCAAAACCGCAAGCACGTATTGGGTAATGGATTTCCAACTATGACAAGGTATGGAATCACCTATCGCTCGTGTACCTCTAGAGAGGAATACACTGGGTTCAACAAGAACATCTTGCAACCCGGCCACACATGACCGACCACTCATTTCGCTTGAGTGTATCGAATGTATATCACCAACAGTTGGGATCAGCAACCGTTTCCCGAATGGGACAGCATCAACAATAGATTTTTAGAAGTAAATGAAACTCTAGATCAGGTGATTATACACCCTACTTCGGTGCGACCGACTTAGCCATGCTGCCTGCCCGATTTCTGTCATTTACCGGATGATGAGGCTAGAAGCTACGCTTTATCATCATATCAGATTCACTTTGAATGCCACATCATCAAATCCATTAGATCACCGATTGACGTCCTCAACAATACGTTATGTGTTAGCTAAGAGAAGTTTCCTTCTCCGCTTCCACTCTTGGTACGGTTGGAGAAATCAATATATGTGATCATCTGGAAATACTGTCAGACATCCATCCATACAAGTCACCCAGGAACAGGATGAACTGAAGGCACTATTCTGTAAACAGGATAGCCCTTGCATAACTCCGTCTTCAATTTCCTTTGGCATATATGATTCGCAACGCTTATGCCAATACAGAGTGGTTCTTTGGATAATAATCCAACCGGTCTCTCCATATTAACAACGTTAAAATGGTCAAAACTTCGATAGTCTGTGATTTAACTATCGAATAAAAACAAGTGTGCAAACAACGATATTATTTCCAAATGGAAATTATATCGATCAAACATCATTAAACATTCATCTCCTTAGTTCATTAATCTACTTATCTCTTGTTCCCTATGTTCAATATTTCTTATTTTCTAGATTTAGAAAATATACGTTATTAACAAATGGAAAACATTTCCATTTCCTGTTTTCTTTATTAGAAAACATTTCTGGTTTCTTATTTGGAAAACATTTCCAAAGCTTCTTCCTTGGACTTAGACAGATGTTTTAAACAAACCATCGCGATGCCAACTCAAACCATTTCCTTTACTGCCGAACCTTAACTATCCCTTAGTTAAAATGAAGCCAATCAAGTTGGGGTAGAACTAACTCTCAGACCTTAACTGAACAACATTTCTAACTTTGAAACAGGCAAAGTTCACTTTATATTCCTTAACAAACTTCCTTACTTAACCCTCGTTCGAATAACTATATTCGATTGACTCTTATCAATTAACTCTATTGGACTAACCCCTATCAATTTACTCTATTGGACTAACACTATTGGATTAACTCTATTTGACTAATGCTATTGATTTACCCATTTCACTTAACTCCTTTCGAATAACTATATTCGATTGACTCTTATCAATTAACTCTATTGGACTAACCCCTATCAATTTACTCTATTGGACTAACACTATTGGATTAACTCTATTTGACTAATGCTATTGATTTACCCATTTCACTTAACTCCTTTCGAATAACTATATTCGATTAACTCATTCGCTTTTATTCGAATAACTATATTCGATTAACTCTTTTGCTTCTACTCTAATCGATTAAACTAACATCGATTAACTCCTTTGCTTTAACCCTAATCGATTAAACTAACATCGATTAGCTCCCTTTACTTTAACTCTAATCGATTTAACTAACATCGATTAACTTCTTTTTACTTTATCACTAATCGATTAACTAACATCGATTAACTCCTTTTTAACTTTATCATTAATCGATTAACTAACATCGATTAACTACTTTTTAACTTTACTTACCGTTACAAATATAACCTATTTATAACTTCTATTTACCGTTACAAATATTTCCTATTTATAACTTCTATTTACCGTTACAAATATTTCCTATTTATAACTTCTATTTACCGTTACAAATATTTCCTATTTATAACTTCTATTTACCGTTACAAATATTTCCTATTTATAACTTCTATTTACTGTTACAAATATTTCCTATTTATAACTTCTATTTATCCTCTAAATAAATATTCCTTTTTCTATTTCTATTTATTTTCTAAATAAATATCCCTTTTATAAAACCGTGTTCGTTTTATAAATAATTCCTTTTTATAAAATCCTGTGATTTTATCAAATCCCTTTATTTCAATATACATTGAAATACTTCTTTTTACATCCCAGGGTCTTTTATGATATTTAAAATATCGAATAAAAATGATCAACATCATTCTAACACCCATAATCCATAACAGATTATATAACACATCATATATCACAATATATGAAAACAGTAAAATAAATGTTGAGGAATCCAGTTGGATTCCTCCAACCTGTTTCCCTGCATCACAGATGTTAAACAATATAGATAACATCACTTTCAGTTCCATATGATATATTCTGTTAAACAGAATCAAATATAGAAAATTTAACTAACTGACTAGCAGTTCAATCAAACAGTCAACATACAGTAAATCAACCAATATCTAACAGTTCTAAAAATAAAACATGAAATTATAAACTGTTCAGAGTTAGTGAGATTTACTCACATTGCGCGTTAACCGTTGAATAACGGTTTGCGTTATTCGACTCAGTCGGACAATTTATTTCTCCATAAATTGTAACGAGCTTCGATTCGGTCTCGGTCAGTTCCATGGCGTAGCCACCGTCCATACGGTCCTGTCGGATATTGTTTTGCTTCGTCAAACGGCCCATCCAACCCATTCAAGCCCAGGCCGTATTTATCCTTCTTCCCCGAACAAAACTGAAAAATCCCGGTGCTCCAAAATGAATACCATGAACGACTTATCCATTCAGTATGTCTTCCTCTTCACTAATGAACACAACGCTCTCTCTCATTTCACAAAACAACCGTACTTCCCTTTTCTTTACCATTTGAAAATGTCCAAGGCCGACGTTAATGTACCCCTTCCCTCATGTTTAAATGTTGCCACTTCGTCCTTCTAGTTCTGCCACTATTTTAATACCAATATTCAAACAAACATCACCATAAAAACTGGTGTCCTCCTCCTCATCCAGTGAGATCCCACTTCAGGCAAATCCTTTACACCACCACATCTCAAACACTTCACACCAACTTACACTTTTAAACATACAAAAACTTGCTTTCTTTCCATCACCAGGCAACCTCCACGCTTGTCAAACTAACTCCACCATTTACTGGGTTCCACGAACACATACCCTTACTGTTCAACCTCGAATCAACCACATTGACCCCAGTTTCATCCATTTATGGTTTTTAAACAAAAAGCACCCGTAAACCCTGTATACTGCTTTGGATACGATGCTCCTCCCAATCAGTTCTACCCCTTCTTCTTTAATAACAAACCCGTGCTCCCGTATTCTCAACGCCAGAAACCTCCATTACCGCACCCTTCTACAACATTTCCGCACCACGGCGTCCATATCCAGAGAATACGGACGACCCTAATCTCCCCGAATCGAAAGTTTCAGGTGAGCTTCATCCATGGCCAGAGTTCCAACGCCTCCGGTTGCCCTTATCCTCATCGGCGTCGAAATATCTATGCAGAGCTGAGCAACTGGATAGTGATCGAGTCCTTCCAAATCGACATGGGTTGAAGAAAATCTTCATACGAATGCGAATAATCCTGTTTCATGATTGTTGGATTTCTTTGTGATTTTATTTTGATTTTTAAAGGTTGATTTCTTCACGTTTGAAGAACACTTGGTGGCGGCTCAAATTCTGTGAAGCGAATAAGTAAATTAGGTTAAGGAAGGAGTTAACTTATATTTATAGGGTTTCGTTTGAACTCGTGGAAGTTTGATGTCCACTTTCTAAGGAGCGGCTGTGATAAAAGAATGCGTGGCTTTGTTTAGGCCTTAGGGAGAACGCTAGTGTATTTAAAGTTTTGTTTTCCTTCAAAATACGCGTGTTACCTAAATTCCATTCACGTACGGACAGAAATCAAGATACTATTGTATCGAGCTCAGTTTCACGATCCCAAAAATATAATAATACCGGTAGATGGACTCATATTTTGAAACTTCAAAATGTTGATTTCGGGGTGCGAAATACTTCAAATAAAAAGTTGCCTATTTAATTAATTAAAAATTACAGTAAAATTCTAAAAATTAAATTATCGCTATTTCCCAAAAGAACCTTGTCTGAATTCACACCCGATATCTAATTATTTTGAAATAACCGTTATGGTCGATAAACGATTCTATAGCGACTATTCTGAAATTTGATTTGGACATATCTCAAAATCTACCTGACGAAATCCTGATTTTCCTCTTCCACTAGAAATATATACTCCACCAGCTCCACACGTTTCTTGTTTCATAGAAATCCGATTTAAAACGAACTTTGTACATTCAGTTGAAGTTCGAATCGCCAAATAGCGAACTGCAGCGCCATTTCGAGCTCTATTTTAATTATATTATAATTATACGTTCAAACTGTCGTTCAAATAATATATTCGTTATTCAAATTCAATTCCATGCTGAATTAAATATCACAGATGATCCGGTTCGCACCATATCGCCATTTCAGCCAATTCTGATTATTTCAGAATATAATATATTTTTAATTTATTATTTAAATTAAATATTCACCATTATTTAATTCCACGACCATTAAATTCACTATATCACCATTGATACAATTAAATAAATTTCCCATAATACCTCTGCCAATGCGGGTCATTACAATCTTCCCCACTTAAAATAATTTCGTCCTCGAAATTGCTAAAAGGTAGAGGACGACCCTATCGACTGGTTAGAACATATTTGTTCACTCCTTAACTTCAGTTTCAACTGAACTAATTTAATTTTCAATAAAATTACTAATTAATTCTTATCAACGAAAATTTTCAAAAAAACATGAAAATTTTCTTACGCCTTAACCCTTCGAAAAATTTCGCCAGCACCTCCTTTGTACTGGTCAATCGGTCAAACTCCAACTCGCCTCTCTGGGCCATCTCCAACCCAAAAGAAAATCAAACAGCCAAGCGGCTTTCCCATTCGGCTCATCAAAATCACCAAACTCATATATAATATAAACTGGTACCTTTTTGTCGGGCATATCAACTCTATCACTTCCATATGCTATCAACTCAGCATATACCAATGTTACCCCAATCAAATCCAATCTGCTTTTATCCGCGACACAACCATTCGCTTATATCTGAGCCAAATATCATTTCAAACTCAAGTTACGTTCTTGATTCCCACTCTTAACTTGATTATCACATTACACTTCGAATTTGAATCTCACAATCCAATTTGTCTTGATATCATTCTGATTCAACCTCAGTTACCACTTTACTGGCTTTACTTTAATTCAAATTTGCTTTTACAAATTCCTATTTCATTTGGTTTTAATCCATCAGTCTTTCCCTGGGAGTTTTCAAACAGTTTACTCTTTTCAAAAATCAAATTTTCCTTTTTGAAATTCAACTGAGCCCATAATCAATATTCCATTAGTTAAATCACTTCTCCATTTCTTTATCAATATTTGTTAACCAAATATTTTCAATAACCATATTGGCCCTTTTATGTTAATTTGAAAACATTTCCGAATATCGCCTTCCTTTATTTTCTAAACTTTAGAAAATATATGCTATTTATAATTGGAGAATATTCCAATTACTTATCTCTTTTCCGATCTCGTTTATTTCTGTACTTAGGAAATATTCTATATTATATTTCCAAGCTTACACTTATTTAGGTTAAAACGGATATTGTGTAAAACATCGTTACGACAACCCAAATACTATATTCAACTAACTCTTATTCAACATTGATCTTCGAGCCTGGAATCTTACTATTTATTTGTTAATAATGAAATCAATCAAGTTGGGGTATACCTACCTCTCAGACCTTGATTGAATAACATTTATAACGTCAAAACAGTTATGACTACTTATTCGAATAATCAATACTATGCAACTACTTATTCACTTTTAAACACATATACACTTTCTCTTTCTATTCTTACTAGATTTTATTCTAGACTTCCTTTTTGATTTTACTATTCAATTTCCAAGTTCGTTTCCTTGTCGACTTCTATATATATTGATATATAGATTTCTAGTTATCAGATTTTCTTAAAAATATTCTAACTCCTTAAATTCTCAGAAGAATTCGCCATAACCTCCTTTGTACTAGGAGCATCGGGAAAATCCACAAACTGCCACACATGCCTTTTCCAATCAAAAAGAAAAAGAAAAGCCAAGCGGCTAGCCGATACGGCGCATAAAATCTCATATATGAATTGAATACATACCTTTTGTCGAGCAATCTATTTATATACCTTCATACCTATCCATACTTATCTCATTTATATGCATACATTTCTAATTCATTCCAACTTAATCCAATCGTTTTAACTTAGTTCGTTAAGTGATTTTCAAATTACTGGTTTGCCCATTTCACCTTCATATTTGAGTATAACATGTTCAAATATAGGTTCAACTTGTTTATCCACTAATTGAATTCCATTTCAATTTTATGTTCTATATTCAATTTCGAATATCCATTTACAGATCCAATCCACCTTTCAAAGTTCAACTTCAACTTCAAAACTCGATTAACTAATTCCTCTCGACTTAGTTAATTCTATTCAATTTCTATATTTGAATTTCGTTTCAAATCTCTTTGAATCTTCTATATTCAAATTTAAAATTCAATTCTATTTGAATCTTCTTTATTCAAATTTCATTTTCACTTCTATTTGAATCCTCTACATTCAAATTTCACTTCACTTTCGATATTCAAATCCTATATTTGAAATCTCTTATATTTTCTATATCCAAACGCCATTTGAATTTCTATATTCAAATTCTATATCACTTCCATTGAATTTCATATATTCAAACTCCCTTTGAATTTCTATATTCAATTTCTATTTGAATTTTCTTATTCAAATTCTATGTTTGAACTTCCTTTATTCAAATTCCTTTAAATAAGTCTCGATTTCAATTCCTTTTTGAAATCGATCTTTCAACCTTTGGAAGATAGATTTCCCTTTCAATTTCACACTAGTAATTTATTTCTGAATTATCCAATGATAATTCTTTTCACTTCATTTATAAACTTCGTTTATAAAAGAACTATTTATAAACTTCGTTTATGACAGAACTTCTCGTTTTATTTCCTTTAAAACAAGTTAATATTTCAAGTCTATTTCAAAATTCAAGTTCTATCTTTAAAATCCCATTTTGAAATTCAACACAACTTGTCTTTCCCAAAACAAATTCAAAACAGTATCTTTGGTAGTAATTCGTCACTTACAACTCGAAAATGAATACTGATGATGCAGCTGTCATCATCAGAATCTATTTTCCAGCTATCGAAGTGAGTTCAATACTATAAAACCATTTTTACACATTTCCACTTTGAAATTCATTTCAAAATATAATTCACACTGCTTGTAAAACAATTTAAAATCTCCCAGGATCTTAAATTTTCCTTATTTTTAATCCAAATCCATTTACAAACCCTTATCCAATTCTCAAGAGTTTTAACTTCAATTTCTGGTTTAAATTTCAGATTTAACTCATCTGATTTCACGTATTTCACTTATATGAATTCTGATTGGTTATTTACATAACCATTTAATTTATAATCTTACTCGATTATAATAACAACCAATATATCCAATATATTCAAAATATACGTTGGGTAAACTATTTCGTTTACCCTCTTTCAAAACATACCATGACGGTTCATCGTATTCGAGTGTTTAGTAACTCCTACCGATACAGTGGATCAAACTGATCGACCAGAATTCATAAACGATTCAACCAATGAATCTCCACAATATAAAACAAATTTTTATATCAATAACAAATACGTTCACTCGTATATATACACTCAATCTCAGTCTAGGGTATTACTAACCCTATCTCTACCGAGTCACGCCACAGCGCCAAGTAATTCTTAACTTAAGCTCTGATACCAACTGTAACGACCCGGATTTCGAGCGACTTTGGTTATCGACGTAAGCACGACGTCGATAACCAAAACGTCGAAAAATCCTGGTAGTTAGTGAAAGAAATTAGAGGGTGAGGAAAGATAAGATAGAAAATTAGAATAGAAGAAGAAGAACACAACATCAGAGTAACACGAATCTCACAGCGGAACGAATAAATATATTTCATAACATAACTTTGAAATACAAACTTGGTACTTGAATATACATATCATTATCAAAGTACAACACTTACAACACAGCGGAAATAAACTATAGCTATATGATCCTGAAGCCTCCTGCTCCAAGCTCTTCCAGTATATCTGTAAATCCCGACTACTTGACTGCCCGTACAAATTTAGGCACCCAAGAGTTTAGGGAAAACAACAAAGTAAACTCCGGGTCAGTCATGGGACTGGTATGAGTAAAACAGTTTAAAAACAGTTGAACAAGTAAATGATATCTCATAAGACCACGCCGCATAACGGAATGGGTTTTTTTCCTTATGAGAATCCAAATATCTTTATATCAAAAACCCTTTGATATTATAATAATGTCTATCAACCACAGTATATATATAATCATCTAGCAGAAACGCTTTCATCTCACGTTCTACATATATAGTATACAATCAAAACCGCAAGCACGTATTGGGTAATGGATTTCCAACTATGACAAGGTATGGAATCACCTATCGCTCGTGTACCTCTAGAGAGGAATACACTGGGTTCAACAAGAACATCTTGCAACCCGGCCACACATGACCGACCACTCATTTCGCTTGAGTGTATCGAATGTATATCACCAACAGTTGGGATCAGCAACCGTTTCCCGAATGGGACAGCATCAACAATAGATTTTTAGAAGTAAATGAAACTCTAGATCAGGTGATTATACACCCTACTTCGGTGCGACCGACTTAGCCATGCTGCCTGCCCGATTTCTGTCATTTACCGGATGATGAGGCTAGAAGCTACGCTTTATCATCATATCAGATTCACTTTGAATGCCACATCATCAAATCCATTAGATCACCGATTGACGTCCTCAACAATACGTTATGTGTTAGCTAAGAGAAGTTTCCTTCTCCGCTTCCACTCTTGGTACGGTTGGAGAAATCAATATATGTGATCATCTGGAAATACTCTAGCAGACATCCATCCATACAAGTCACCCAGGAACAGGATGAACTGAAGGCACTATTCTGTAAACAGGATAGCCCTTGCATAACTCCGTCTTCAATTTCCTTTGGCATATATGATTCGCAACGCTTATGCCAATACAGAGTGGTTCTTTGGATAATAATCCAACCGGTCTCTCCATATTAACAACGTTAAAATGGTCAAAACTTCGATAGTCTGTGATTTAACTATCGAATAAAAACAAGTGTGCAAACAACGATATTATTTCCAAATGGAAATTATATCGATCAAACATCATTAAACATTCATCTCCTTAGTTCATTAATCTACTTATCTCTTGTTCCCTATGTTCAATATTTCTTATTTTCTAGATTTAGAAAATATACGTTATTAACAAATGGAAAACATTTCCATTTCCTGTTTTCTTTATTAGAAAACATTTCTGGTTTCTTATTTGGAAAACATTTCCAAAGCTTCTTCCTTGGACTTAGACAGATGTTTTAAGCAAACCATCGCGATGCCAACTCAAACCATTTCCTTTACTGCCGAACCTTAACTATCCCTTAGTTAAAATGAAGCCAATCAAGTTGGGGTAGAACTACCTCTCAGACCTTAACTGAACAACATTTCTAACTTTGAAACAGGCAAAGTTCACTTTATATTCCTTAACAAACTTCCTTACTTAACCCTCGTTCGAATAACTATATTCGATTGACTCTTATCAATTAACTCTATTGGACTAACCCCTATCAATTTACTCTATTGGACTAACACTATTGGATTAACTCTATTTGACTAATGCTATTGATTTACCCATTTCACTTAACTCCTTTCGAATAACTATATTCGATTGACTCTTATCAATTAACTCTATTGGACTAACCCCTATCAATTTACTCTATTGGACTAACACTATTGGATTAACTCTATTTGACTAATGCTATTGATTTACCCATTTCACTTAACTCCTTTCGAATAACTATATTCGATTAACTCATTCGCTTTTATTCGAATAACTATATTCGATTAACTCTTTTGCTTCTACTCTAATCGATTAAACTAACATCGATTAACTCCTTTGCTTTAACCCTAATCGATTAAACTAACATCGATTAGCTCCCTTTACTTTAACTCTAATCGATTTAACTAACATCGATTAACTTCTTTTTACTTTATCACTAATCGATTAACTAACATCGATTAACTCCTTTTTAACTTTATCATTAATCGATTAACTAACATCGATTAACTACTTTTTAACTTTACTTACCGTTACAAATATAACCTATTTATAACTTCTATTTACCGTTACAAATATTTCCTATTTATAACTTCTATTTACCGTTACAAATATTTCCTATTTATAACTTCTATTTACCGTTACAAATATTTCCTATTTATAACTTCTATTTACCGTTACAAATATTTCCTATTTATAACTTCTATTTACCGTTACAAATATTTCCTATTTATAACTTCTATTTATCCTCTAAATAAATATTCCTTTTTCTATTTCTATTTATTTTCTAAATAAATATCCCTTTTATAAAACCGTGTTTGTTTTATAAATAATTCCTTTTTATAAAATCCTGTGATTTTATCAAATCCCTTTATTTCAATATACATTGAAATACTTCTTTTTACATCCCAGGGTCTTTTATGATATTTAAAATATCGAATAAAAATGATCAACATCATTCTAACACCCATAATCCATAACAGATTATATAACACATCATATATCACAATATATGAAAACAGTAAAATAAATGTTGAGGAATCCAGTTGGATTCCTCCAACCTGTTTCCCTGCATCACAGATGTTAAACAATATAGATAACATCACTTTCAGTTCCATATGATATATTCTGTTAAACAGAATCAAATATAGAAAATTTAACTAACTGACTAGCAGTTCAATCAAACAGTCAACATACAGTAAATCAACCAATATCTAACAGTTCTAAAAATAAAACATGAAATTATAAACTGTTCAGAGTTAGTGAGATTTACTCACATTGCGCGTTAACCGTTGAATAACGGTTTGCGTTATTCGACTCAGTCGGACAATTTATTTCTCCATAAATTGTAACGAGCTTCGATTCGGTCTCGGTCAGTTCCATGGCGTAGCCACCGTCCATACGGTCCTGTCGGATATTGTTTTGCTTCGTCAAACGGCCCATCCAACCCATTCAAGCCCAGGCAGTATTTATCCTTCTTCCCCGAACAAAACTGAAAAATCCCGGTGCTCCAAAATGAATACCATGAACGACTTATCCATTCAGTATGTCTTCCTCTTCACTAATGAACACAACGCTCTCTCTCATTTCACAAAACAACCGTACTTCCCTTTTCTTTACCATTTGAAAATGTCCAAGGCCGACGTTAATGTACCCCTTCCCTCATGTTTAAATGTTGCCACTTCGTCCTTCTAGTTCTGCCACTATTTTAATACCAATATTCAAACAAACATCACCATAAAAACTGGTGTCCTCCTCCTCATCCAATGAGATCCCACTTCAGGCAAATCCTTTACACCACCACATCTCAAACACTTCACACCAACTTACACTTTTAAACATACAAAAACTTGCTTTCTTTCCATCACCAGGCAACCTCCACGCTTGTCAAACTAACTCCACCATTTACTGGGTTCCACGAACACATACCCTTACTGTTCAACCTCGAATCAACCACATTGACCCCAGTTTCATCCATTTATGGTTTTTAAACAAAAAGCACCCGTAAACCCTGTATACTGCTTTGGATACGATGCTCCTCCCAATCAGTTCTACCCCTTCTTCTTTAATAACAAACCCGTGCTCCCGTATTCTCAACGCCAGAAACCTCCATTACCGCACCCTTCTACAACATTTCCGCACCACGGCGTCCATCTCCAGAGAATACGGACGACCCTAATCTCCTCGAATCGAAAGTTTCAGGTGAGCTTCATCCATGGCCAGAGTTCCAACGCCTCCGGTTGCCCTTATCCTCATCGGCGTCGAAATATCTATGCAGAGCTGAGCAACTGGATAGTGATCGAGTCCTTCCAAATCGACATGGGTTGAAGAAAATCTTCATACGAATGCGAATAATCCTGTTTCATGATTGTTGGATTTCTTTGTGATTTTATTTTGATTTTTAAAGGTTGATTTCTTCACGTTTGAAGAACACTTGGTGGCGGCTCAAATTCTGTGAAGCGAATAAGTAAATTAGGTTAAGGAAGGAGTTAACTTATATTTATAGGGTTTCGTTTGAACTCGTGGAAGTTTGATGTCCACTTTCTAAGGAGCGGCTGTGATAAAAGAATGCGTGGCTTTGTTTAGGCCTTAGGGAGAACGCTAGTGTATTTAAAGTTTTGTTTTCCTTCAAAATACGCGTGTTACCTAAATTCCATTCACGTACGGACAGAAATCAAGATACTATTGTATCGAGCTCAGTTTCACGATCCCAAAAATATAATAATACCGGTAGATGGACTCATATTTTGAAACTTCAAAATGTTGATTTCGGGGTGCGAAATACTTCAAATAAAAAGTTGCCTATTTAATTAATTAAAAATTACAGTAAAATTCTAAAAATTAAATTATCGCTATTTCCCAAAAGAACCTTGTCTGAATTCACACCCGATATCTAATTATTTTGAAATAACCGTTATGGTCGATAAACGATTCTATAGCGACTATTCTGAAATTTGATTTGGACATATCTCAAAATCTACCTGACGAAATCCTGATTTTCCTCTTCCACTAGAAATATATACTCCACCAGCTCCACACGTTTCTTGTTTCATAGAAATCCGATTTAAAACGAACTTTGTACATTCAGTTGAAGTTCGAATCGCCAAATAGCGAACTGCAGCGCCATTTCGAGCTCTATTTTAATTATATTATAATTATACGTTCAAACTGTCGTTCAAATAATATATTCGTTATTCAAATTCAATTCCATGCTGAATTAAATATCACAGATGATCCGGTTCGCACCATATCGCCATTTCAGCCAATTCTGATTATTTCAGAATATAATATATTTTTAATTTATTATTTAAATTAAATATTCACCATTATTTAATTCCACGACCATTAAATTCACTATATCACCATTGATATAATTAAATAAATTTCCCATAATACCTCTGCCAATGCGGGTCATTACAGAGTATTACCAGTTTTGCTCCATGGGATGAATAGGTTGGGGTTGGGAAATAAAATAAATGATTACTTCTGTGTGGTTCGCTAATCCCGACTAATTTGGAAAACCTTAACATGGTTTAAAATGATATCCAAAGGAAGATTAAAGAATAAATTTAGAAGAATTTATCTTTGATAAAATTAATGGGAACCTTTCCCAAAGAATGTGAACATTTAAATAAAAGAATATTCTGAATTGGAAGGAGGCGTATGAAAACTTGTTTATTATATACGTGGGTTATTCGGAAAGGTCGGGTTTATACCCATTCTGAATAACCGATTCGACGATAAGTCGAAAATGAAGACGGTGGATGATGACCGGAGGTCTTCACGTCGTTTGGATGATTATTGATGATCTTGATTGGGCTGTACATCCAAGAGGAGGGATGTGACGGCCCGCCCTGCACCAGCCGGCATTTCCTCCGAAAGTGCGCTGTACACATGCCCGACTAGCACGGAACGGTCGCCAAAGAAAGGAAAGAAGAGAATGAACTAATCGAATACCTGTAGAATGTCTCACAGCGCATGGAACAAAATATAATAATTATATAATCTTGACATAAAACAGGCGAGACAGTGCATAAGCTGAAAACTAAACCAACACAGCAGCGGAAATCCAATACAGCTTATGATCCAACATCATTATTACAACTTTAAACTATCTCTAAAGCAAAAGAAAGCTAAAGTAGAAGATGCACTACTAATGCCCAAGCAGTGATCTTCAACAACACAGGGAGAATATCTATATGTATCATACGTGGAAACCTCCTGCTCGTCTCCGGATCAGCTACTCGTGCATACCCAGCTAACCTGTCTCTAGTCTGCTCGTGAGAGCACCCAGAGTTATAAGTAGAGACATAAAACTCTGGGTCAGACAAAAAGTCTGGTATGAGCGATAAGCAGCTAAACAGAACAATAACAGGTATACTAAACCATACCTGAACCTGGACCTGCAACCAAAGAGTTAGCACTACATACTGTACAATACTCTGAGGTGCCACTAACATACGGTGTAAAGAATACGGGGGTGGGGTGTGCATGTCATAATGAAGGCAAACAAATCAACCATTGCAACCATCCTCACATCTCTCACTCAGTCCGTAAAGCATACGACGTCCACCACTGTCAATCACTAGACCCATCGAAGTAGTGACGGAGTTCGACTTGTACAACTACTGCTACTACCAAGCTTACCACATGGAGTCGTGACCAAATCTTTACAAATGACCCCACTTCATTGGTCTATAGCTCTTTAGTCATACCTAGGCCACTGTGGCCCTGAATCCGTTCACGTACTCCCTACACATAGTGATCCAAAGTTACAGACATCGACAACCCCTTAGCACACGTCCTGCAGCAAAGCCCAACTCATGAAGTCGACTCGTTAGTTCCCAACTGGATCCTGAGTACAACTTCCCATTGGACTGCCTTTGCATCTCGGGTTTTGGTCACCATATCCGGATCGGTCTTCATTCAGTTCGTGATCATCATCTAGGCTAGGGTTCATGTCAGTTCGTAGCACCCTCTCCATACCTGTTCAGATCGTAGTGACCTTCCTCCAGCAGTTCGGATCGGGGTGACCTCCAGCGGTTCGGATTGGGGTCCACATCTCTTGGCTTCGTGAAATACTCCTCTGGTTCGGTCCTTCTTCCCAAGCACTCCAGGTCGGGTCGGGTCTCTCAAGCTTCTCCATGGTGCATAGGTTCGGGTCGGAGTGGCACACGAGAGGAGGATCGGGTCGTGGGTTCGGTTCCAGATCGTCTCGTGGATACAACAGCTTGGAGGGGCGGTTCGGTTCGGGCTCCTTCCTCCAGCGGTTCGGATCGACCAGATTCCTACACTTTTTCCAGCGACTGTTTATGCCATTCGACGGCGTTTTCGACCAATCTAACACTTCTATACAATCACAAATCATACCATACAGTCTGTAACGAACCGGAAAAAAACGACCTTGGTTATCCGATATACAACCCATATCGAACATCCAAGGATCGAAAATAACGGAATGGTTAATGAAAGAAATTAGAGGATGATAATAGATAAGATAGAAACTTAGAATAGAAGAAGAAGAAGAACACAACATCATAGCAACACGAACCTCACAGCGGAACGAACAACATATAACAGATAACATATCCTTGAAATAGAATCAGTATATGTATACAATAACATTATCATAGTACAACACTTACAACACAGCGGGAATAACTATAGCTATATGATCCTGAAGCCTCCTGCTCCAAGATCTTCCAGTATATCTGTAAATCCTGACTACTTGACTGCCCATACAAAATTGGGCACCCAAGAGTTTAGGGAAAACAAAACAAAATAAACTCCGGGTCAGTCATGGGACTGGTGTGAGTAAAACAGTTTAAAACAGTTTGAACAAGTAAATGATATCTCATAAGACCACGCCGTATAACGGAACGGGTTTTTCCCTTATGAGAATCCAAAATATCTTTATATCAAAAACCCTTTGATATTATAATAATGTCTATCAACCACAATATAATAATCATCTAGCAGAAACGCTTTCATCTCACGTTCTACATATATAGTAACAATCAAAACTGCAAGCACGTATTGGGTAATGGATTTCCAACTATGACAAGGTATGGAACCACCTTTTTCTAGTGTACCTCTAGAGAGGAATACACTGGGTTCAACAAGAACATCCTGCAACCCGGCCACACATGACCGACCACTCATTTTGCTTGAGTGTATCGAATGTATATCACCAACGGTTGGGATCAGCAACCGTTTCCCGAATGTGACAGCATCAACAATAGTTTTTAGAAGTAAATGAAACTCTAGATTAGGTGATTATACACCCTAATAGGTGCGACCTACATAGCCATGCTACCTGCCCGATTTCTGTCATTTACCGGATGTGAGGCTAGAAGCTACACTTATCTTTTACATGACACATGTTCATTCACTTAGAATGTCACATCGTCATATCCGCCAAACCACAAATTGACTTATCCAAAAATATCACGGGTATAAAGCTAAGAGAAATGAATTCCTCCGCCACCAAACGTGAATACGTTTGAAGAGATCAACTTACGCGATCTATTGGATATACTCTGTCAGACCTTCTTCCATACCAGTTGTCCTGGGACTGGACAAACCGAAGGCACTATTTAGTACATCCATCTTAGGCACTGTTATCTAAGACTTATACAATAGCCCTTGTACTTTACTCCGTCTTCAATTATCTTTGGCATATATGATTCGCAACGCTTATGCCAATACAGAGTGGTTCTTCAGATAATAATCCAACCGGTCTCTCCATATTAACAAAGTTAAAATGGTCGAAAACTTCGATAGTCGGTGAGTTAACTATCAAAGAAAAACAGGTGTGCAAACAACGATCTTATTTCCAAATGGAATTATCGATCAAATCATCAACCATATATATATATCCTCATTTTCTATGTTTAGAAAATATATGTTATTAACACTGGAAACATTTCCATTGTTTATTTACATATCACTATTCTTCCACATCTATCAGACTCTAACTATAAACTAACAAGAGAACAACTTCCTAAGTATAAACCCCGAAGGCCGAAACCAACATCAGATCGATACTCAGGAAACCATTCAACTTATAAATCTCTAGTCAGTTTCCAATTTCTGTTTAACTCCATTTGATTAACTATGTTCGATTAACTCCTTTCGATTAACTCGATTCGATTAACTCCTTTATTTATTTTCTAAATAAATAATCTTCTATCCTATTTATTTTCTAAATAATTATGCCTTTATTCTATTTATTTTCTAAATAGATATTCCTTTATTCTATTCTATTCGTTTTATCAACATTTTCCCTTTTATTAAAACTCTATTCGTTTTATAAACATTTTCCTTTTATTTACTTTCGAAATATTTCCTTTTATAAAATCTGTTGATTTTATAAAATCCCTTTATTTCAGTATACATTGAAATAATTCTTTTTACATCCCAGGGTCTTTTTATGATATTTAAAATATCGAATAACAAGGATTAATATCATTCTAACACACATAATCCATAACCGATTTTATATCACATCATATATTACAATACATGAACATAACAGTATTATAAATATTGAGGAGTCCAGTTGGACCCCTCCAACTTGTTTCCCTGCATCACAGATGTTAAACAATATAATAACATCGACTTCACTTCGATATGAAATATTCTGATAAACAGAATCGATATTTGATTAACGATATATATAAATATCGTTATCCATAATTTCAACCAATACATATGCAATTCAACCAAACAGTTAACACACACCAATCAACAGATAATTATCAGTTCTAAATATACGTTAGAAAAATATAACTGTTCAGAGTTGGTGAGTTTTACTCACATTGGACGATCATCATAAATAACGATAACCATCGCTTGATTCAGATGGACAATTTATTTTGCAATAAATTGTAACGAGCTCTGATTCGCTCCCAGTCAGTTCCACGGTGTAGTCACCATCCCTACGATCCCAACGGATCTGACCGTTCTAAATTCTGATACAGTATGTGTAATATACGTCATTTATAAGTTATACAATTATTTAACCTAAAACAGAAGTTAAGAATTTTAATTTACTATTGGGCTCATCCTAAAATTTAGGCCCATACCCATTTGTAAATATTCAGGCCCGTCATTTTCCTTTTCGCGTAACAACCTTCGGAGCCCGTTCCTTCACTCTCCAATTAAAACGCATCAGCTACTTTACATTCCCTCCTTCCAACGAATGAAGCGCCATCCTAATACAATTAATATTACACTATTATTTAATGTAAGATAGAATATACTTTCTTTAATCACATAGTGGATTTATTACCCCAGCATTTGTTAATTTCGCAACCATTGAAGCCTGCTGCTGCGCCCTTATCTTCTCTGCATTTAAGCCCGCGTCCATGATCAATTCCTCCATCTGATTTTCACCCCAAACAACATCATTCAGTCCTCTTCGAACTCCTCTTTCCCTTCACCGGCGGTCAGACCTCCGACGGTCGACCTGATCAACCTTCTAAGCCCATCGTCTCCCCCTTTGTCTTCAAAACAACTCAGACCTCTTCTCCTTTGTCACAACTAAACACAGCTCGCACCTACTCAAGAATCGACACCCTGATCCCACCTTCTTCACCAGTTCGCTTTTCACCTGGTGCACCAGAGATCCTCAACCCACCGCCAACTCGTGCGCCACATGACCAGAAGCACAACGCCCCTCTGGCCTTCCTCCCTCGTCGCTCGAATCTCCGGTACAACTCAGCCCTAGCCACGCCTGAGACAAAACTCGATGGCCCCCAGTGTTGATCGAACCAAATACAAAGCATTCCCATGTGAAACACTTGCTTGTAGAAGTCCAACGGTTCCGAAATCCGGTGATTTCATTGAGTATAGGTTGAGATTTAATTGCTTGAATGGATTTAGAGGGTGGTGACCTCTTTTCTTGTTTACAGAAGGAGGAATTTTAATTAGGTCGTAAGGGATGGATGGGAGGGTATTTATATAAGATAAGGTTAGATATTTGTTTGAGGATTTCTTGGAGAAGGAAGTTCCACGTTTTTCTTCTGTCGAACCAAAGGAAATGAATTGGAACCAGTTTATATGGATGTGAAGTCCTTAATGGCTAGTAATAGGAACCACCGTACTAAATTAATCTACATATAATATACGAGATAAGAAAAGACAACTATTCACTTTCAAGATATAGGTCTGTGTTCCACTCGGTGATGCATGCGCCTTTCATTTCTAATTACTTAGGCATGAAGTATTCGAGAAAAAGTAGCTATCCATGTCCATAGGTTATATTATTATATTTGAATTTTAGTTTATTTCTAAACATGTTTGTATACAAACAAATGCTCACGTGTGGCTCTGTATATATATCAACTCAAGCTGTTACAAACAAAAAATAAAAACACGATCGTGCTCAGTGATGTGCCACGATCCCAAAGATATAATAATATCGGTAGGTTGACTCATATTATGAAACCCCAAAATGTTGATTACAGGGTGCAAAATACTCCAAATAAAAAGTTGCTTATTTAATTAATTAAAAATTACAATAAAATTCTAAAAATTAAATTATCACTACCTCTCAAAAGAACCTTGTCTAAATTCGAAACCGGTATCTAGTTATATTGAATAAACCGTTACGGTCGATAAATGATTCTATGGCGACTATTTTAAAATTTGATTTGGACACAATCTACACGACGAAATCCCGATTTTTCTCTTCCACTAGAAAAATATACTTCACCAACTCCTAACGTTTCTTGTTTCACAGAAATCCGATTTAAAACGGCTTCTGTATATTCAGTTGAAGTTCGAATCGCCAATTTACGAACTACAGCGCCATTTCGAGCTCGATTATAATTATAATATAATTATACGTTCAAACTGTCGTTATTTAAATATATTCGTCAATATAGTTCAATTCTAACCGAATTAAATATTTTAAATTGCCCAGTTCGCATTATATTATCAATTCAGCAAATTTCTGATTATTTCAGAATTAAATATATTATTTAATTTATTATTTTAATTAAATATTCACCATTATTAAATTCCACGACCATTAAATCCTTTTAATCACCTTTAAATTAAATAAATTAGTTATTATACCGCTGAAAATGCGGGTCATTACACATTCATAGCAACAAGTACAATCAGTCATAAACACCAAAACAACAACTATAGCATGTAAAATGGATCAAACATACCCAAAATCCCATATTTTTCCTTAAGCATGTTTAGGAAAAACTAATGATATGATTAGCAAAACTTAATCAAATTAACCCAAGTTTCTAACAGAGGTCTAAAACATCATTTAAGAATTTATAGATATTTTTCCAGAATTTATTAGTGTATAAAATTCGCTAATCAACACTAATTAAAGTGAGGAACTATGCAAATCACTCACCTTAGCCACAAATAAAACCTTTAGAACTGAAACTCTACTGTTTGGGCGCGAATACCGATGCAACACAGCAGCTCTACCTTGATTCTTGTGCCAATCCGCCTTGATTTGATGTTGCTAAGCTTAATCCTTGATTAGAAAGTGATTTGGAGGTTTTTTAGAGGTTGAAGGCCATTGTTAGGGTTTCTAAGAGGTAAGTGGCAGCTAGAAAACTGAAATAGAATGAAAACCTAACTCATTTCAGCCTCCCCATAACCCTAATCCCGAAATGGGTTATGGGCCCATTCACTAATCACCCTATTTGGCCCGGTTAAGCAGTTTTTCACCTTCCAAACCTTATTTCAGCCATATCTCCCAAACGGTAAGTCCGTTTTTCACATGTGACCACTCTACGGAATTGTAAACCATCATCCGGAGCCAATGGAAATGTTTTCAAGTCAAAATTCCTTTCTAATCAAAAGTTATGGCCAAAACAGTATCAGCTAGGGGCAAAACGGTCATTTAAAAATCGGCAAAAATCATGAACATGGGAAATGACCCCAATAGTCGTCTCCCAAAGTTACATGACCATACGACTTCGTATGTGAAAGAAATAAATATTCTACTATCCTATGATGCATAGAATGCGGGTCGTTACACTCTCCCCCCCTTAAGAAATTTCGTCCCCGAAATTCCTTAATCCAAAACATACAAAGGATCCCGCATGCCTACCAATCATATATAACAATCAAACATGCAAAACAAACAAAACAAACTTATCCTAGCATGCGGAAAGACTAAATCGAAACTGAAATCTTACCAGGCGAAGAGTTCTGGATACGTTTTCCTAATGCTCTCCTCTGTCTCCCAAGTACAGTCATTCTCATTCTCGCCCCACTGGACTTTGACTAGATTCACCGCTTTCCTTCGAAGTTGCTTCGTATCGTTCCCAACAATACGCATAGGCTTGCGGTTTCCAACCGCCTCGGGTTCAACTTCGATATCATCCAACTGATCAAGTGAAATAGTCACATCTGGGTCGTGCACGAACTTCCTTTACTGGGAAACATGAAATACATTGTGAACTCCTGCCATCTTCTCTGGTAATTCAACTTTGTATGCCAAATTTCCAATTTGTTCAAGAACTGGGAATGGACCAATAAATCTTGGTGCTAACTTGCCTCTCCTTCCAAATCGTATCACGCTCTTCAACGGAGATACCTTGACAAACACCAAGTCGCCAATGGAGAATTTTAATTCTCTTCTCCTCTTATCAGCATAACTCTTCTGCCTATCTTGGGCAACCTTCATTCGCTGTTGGATAATCTTAATCTTAGCTGAAGTTTCTCTTATCACATCGGGTCCAAGCACAAACTTCTCACCAGTTTCTACCCAACATGACGGTGAGTTGCACGGTCTTCCGTACAAAGCTTCAAATGGAGCTATACCAATACTGGAATGATAACTATTATTGTATGCAAACTCTACTAGATGTAAATGGTCATCCCATGATCCACCAAAATTCAATACACAGGCTCTCAAGAGGTCTTCTAATATACGATTCACCCTCTCTGTTTGACCATCGGTTTGAGGATGATGCGCGGTACTGAGATGTAGTTCTGATCCTAACGCCTCTTGTAAGCTCTTCCAAAATCCACTAGTGAACAACGGATCTCGGTCACTCATAATGCCTTTGGGTATTCCATGAAATCTCACTACCCACTTTATATACAGTTCCGCTAACTTAGTTGTCGTCCTGTTTGACTTGACGGGTATAAATCTTGCACTCTTAATTAATCGGTCCACAATCACCCAAATGCTATCATGGCCCGATCTAGTCCTTGGTAACCCATCAATGAAATCCATTGACACTTGTTCCCATTTCCATTCTGGAAATTCTAATGGTTGTAGCAAACCACTAGGCTTATTTTGCTCAGCTTTAACTAGCTGGCAGTTCATGCATTTGGATATAAATTTCCCAATGTCTCTTTTCATCCCTTCCCAGTAGTAGGTCCGCTTCATGTCTCGGTACATCTTGTTACCACTGGGGTGTATAGACAATTTTGAGTGATGACATCTCTAAGCACTTCATCTCTCAATCCATTGACATTGGGTACAACTAGTCTTCCATTCTTCCTAAGCCATCCATCTCGATCAAGCCCATACTTGTTCATCTCTTCGTCGATTCCCATCTCCAACTTTGAGATGATTTCCAATAGGTTAGGATCGTTCCTCTGAATGGAACCAATCCGCTCAATCAAAGTGGGTCTGATCGTCAAACTTGCTAACATTTCTGAATCCAATTCGCACTTTGGTCTGAAATCATACCCAGCGATGTACTCCAGTTGCTTCCATTCAAGAAACATAGCCCCTAAACTGGCATGTCTCCTACTCAATGCATCAGCCACCGCATTGCCCTTTCCTGGTGTATATGCGATGTCGAAATCATATGAAGCTAAGAATTCTAACCACCTTTGTTGTCTGAGATTTAGATCCTTTTGAGAGAAAAGATACTTTAACGATTTATGATCGGTAAACAACTCGAATCTTTCTCCCAAGAGATAATGTCTCCACATCTTCAACATGAATACGATCGCAGCCAATTCCAAGTCATGGGTAGGGTATCTTTTCTCATGCGGTTTCAGCTGCCGATTTGCATAGGCTACAACCCTACCTCCTTGCATCAGTACAGCACCTAGCCCTGTGCCACATGCATCTGTATATACTGTCATCTCTTCATTCCCCTTAGGAATGACTAACACTGGTGCACATGTCAACTTTTCTTTTAGGCTCCTGAATGCATTCTCGCACCTTTCGTCCCAGACGAAAGCTTGATTCTTCTTGGTCAACTGAGTCAACGGTGCTGCTATCTTGGAGAAGTCTTGGATAAACTTACGATAATATATATCCAGCTAACCCCAAGAAACTTCTTATGTCCGTTGCATTCTTGGGCGTAGACCAATCTTGTACCGTAGCCACCTTCGCAGGATCCACGACAATACCATTCTCTGAAACAACATGGCCCAAGAATCTCACTTCCCTTCTCCAGAAGTGACACTTATAAAACTTTTCTTTCAGTTGGTGTTTTCTCAACACCTCCATCACTATTCTTAAATGTTCCTTGTGTTCTTCCTCTGTCCTCGAATAGACCAAAATATCATCCACGAACACAAGGACAAACTTATTCAACTGATCTCTGAATACCCTATTCATAAGATCCACAAAATATGCTGGGGCATTAGTAAGCCCGAATGGCATGACCAACCACTCATAAAATCCAAACGGCGTCCGAAATGTCATTTTAGCTATACTCTTAGCTTCCACTCAAAGCTGATGAAAACCTATCGCGAGATCCAACTGAGAGAATACTCTCGCTCCACTCAACTGATCAAACAAATCGTCTATCCGCGGTAGAGGATACTTGCTCTTCCTCGTCACTTTATTCAACTCGCGGTAGTCTACACACAAACGAAGGGAACCATCCGCCTTGGTAGCAAACACAACTGGTGCTCCCCATTCAGAAACACTCCTTCTGATAAATCCCATCTTCAAAAGATCGCTGACTTGCACCCCGAGCTCTCGCTGCTCCCTTGGTGCCATACAACGAAGTGGCATCACTATATGTAACAACCCGAATTTTAACAACGTGTTAAGACAAGAATCAAGGCAGAATTTAATTATAAAACCTGAATCAGGATAAACGGGTTGCGCCATTGCGTTCGTCTCGGAAAATACATGAAATAGAGTCCGAAATTTCATAAATCGGAGTTCGTATGACCGAGATATGGCCTCGCAAAGTTTCACGAAAATTCAAATCCGAAAACAGATTTGAAATTCAACCCAATTAAGACACCACTCCATTTTTAGGCCTAGTTAAGACACCACTCCATTTTTTAGACTTGACTTCTTCCCCAAGACATGCTTTAAAGGCTAGGATTGGTTCTAGGGTTTATCCTATGGCTAAAACTATCCTAGTCTTCTATAAAAAGACCCCTAACCCTCTCCTAAAACCCTCATAAATTGATCCTACAACTAAAATATGCCAAAATGATTCCTCATCATGGCCTCCACTTCAACCCATGGCCTCCATCTTCTTCTTCATGATAGCTTAAGTGTTCTAAGCTAGTTTCAAAGTAAAGGAGCCTCTTTTCTTCATTCATGAGAGATTCTATGATCATTTGAGTGATTTCATGTTTGTATGAGAGTTCATAAGTTGCATTCTAGCCAAAGTTGCAACCTTTTCTTGACCAAAAAGCAAGGATCTTGCATGAGAGCTCATAAGCTTCATTCAAAGCCAAAGTTGAAACCTTTCTTCTTCAAAGCAAGGATTTTTATTGATATTTTCTCAAGGGTTTCATTTGGAGCTTGTTCTTTTGGGGGTTTTTGGGTGATAGCATGAATGGCTTCGTCTCAATCTTTGTTTTATATGTTGATTTGTGCCTTCATAGCATTGTAATCCCCCTCCTACTCTTAGATATTAACTATAAAGTTAAATGAATGTTGCAAGTTTGGGTTTGATCATTAAGTATGATACATGCTATCATGTTATGCAAGTCTATAAAGTCATTACCTTGATCTTGTGGGTTAAAAGCTATAACCTTTATGTTGAAATGTTGCATTATGCAACATGAGAACCCTCATAACCTTTAGGTTAACTTGCATATGAAGTCATAACCCTTATGTGATGTTATATGCGAGTTACTTGTCATCATTTCATGTCATCTATGACCATGTATCACCTATTTGCCAAGTTTGAATGTTATGCATGTTTTTGAGGCTTGACAATGTAACATGCAAGTTTGTGAGCACATTTATGCCTCATTTCCACCATGTTTAACTTGTGGCCTTATACCCCTTTTTTTTCATGCCTTTGCCAAGTTCCTTCTTTTAAAACATTATACGTTGGTGCGAATGTATAAGCGAGTTTAAAAGCGTTGGGGTTATGTTATGGGTAAACTTTAATGACATGAAACATGATTTGGGTAAATTGGTATAAACGTGACAACATGTAACTTTGGCTATGAGCATGGGACTTGGAAACTTGACACGTATGGGTTGTAAGTGTAACAAGACACTAGACCAAACATGAAAATGGCCAACTCGAGGTTGGGTTGAGTTTGTAGCATAAATCTACCCGGACCCGCCCGGCTTAACTAGTGGCTACAAACAATAGGATCCAATGTGAGAAGTTGGTCATGTCGCGCTTAAGACCCGAGGTTAGACTAGATTGTGGTGTAAAACTACCCGGACCCGCCCGGCTTAACTAGTAACCACAACAAGGTCTAATGTGAGAGGTTAAGAGTGCATTAATTAAATTGATGCCACATGATAAGGTTAAGTAAATTTGACTAATGACACTTAACCGATATGACACGAATGGGTAGGTTAAGTGGGACCGGGCTTGATTTCTTAATGACACTTAACCATACAAGACAATTAGGGGATGGGGTTAAGTAATTTACGCTTAACTAATCCGACTGGGTAATTAGATGGGGTTAAGTAATCCAGACTTAACTAATCTAAACACGGTAATTAGATGGGGTTAAGTAACTTAGACTTAACTAATCTAAACACGGTAATTAGATGGGGTTAAGTAACTTAGACTTAACTAATCTAAACACGGTAATTAGATGGGGTTAAGTAACCTTCACTTAACTAATCTAAACACGGTAATTCGGTGGGGTTAAGTTAAACACTTAACCAATCTAAATGCGTTAATTCAATGAGGTTAAGTAATCAATACTTAATCAATTTAACACGGTAATTTAATGGGGTTAAGTAACTTATACTTAACCAATTATACGTGATGATTTGATGAGGTTAAGTAATCTATACTTAACCAATCTAATAGGTGGACCTGATAGGGTTAAGTCACAAGACTTTTAAAAGTAGGCTTAACCATTGTAATACGATTAGTGGATGGGGTTAAGCTAACCCATGCTTAACCAATCCGACTCGATAATCTGATGGGATTAAGATAATCTATGCTTAATCAATCTAACATGATAATCTGATAGGGTTAAGACAAATAAATACTTAACCAATTTGACTTGATAAGGTTAAGTCATGAGCTTCTTGGTACACTTAACCAACCTGTAGGGCTAAGCCTTGAACTTGAGTACTTAGCCAATCTTGACATGATTCGCAGGCGGGTTAAGTCATGAACTTGGATAACAACACTTAACCCATTTGACAAAACCCTAGCTCAGGGGACTAGGTTGGAAATTGTAGTTAACAAGGATAGTGGAAAGAGGGGCCAAGTGGTAAACCTTAGTTAAGGGTAACTAAGTAATAATTCTTAGCTAAGGACATGGACTAGTTCAAAAAGAGATGAGTAACCTGGTACGGTAGGTCATCGCTTAGTATACGAGGAGGAGCAAGTTATCTGACTTGGATAAAAGCTCCAGCGAACTGGGTGACGAAGCGGAAGCTTCGGGGAACGTGAGGGTACTCTTGGTATCCCCCTGTGAGGTGGCGTGTGGTCCATGAAACCCGGCCTCACAGAGGTTAAGGTCTGCGGTAGAAGAGCCAAGAGTATACCTTGGTTGCTATGCGAGCGACCTAAAGACTAGGATGGATTAGCGTGGAGTCGACGATACTTGATTTTGCCCCGGATAGCATGTCGCCGACTACCTACCATCTTTAGTCAATCGTGTACGTACGGAAAGGCAGGGAACTCCCAAAAGACCATATACTAGCTATCAAGTTATGGGTGAGGTTGGCTATCTGGAAGTGGGCATCGATGGGCCTTAGTGTAGTTCTCATACATGATTTTTCTTGGATTGCCTTTCAGTAGTTGATGGAGGGGTCACATGGGACCATAGCCATGGGTACAAAAAACAGACCTTGATATCTGCATCAGTAGACGACTTAAAGCTCCCGACCGAGTTCCGTATTTCTTGATTTGCCCTGGCACGGAACTCGGATGGCACATTGAGGAACATGTGCATCTAGACATAGAAAACGATTCACGATACATACGTGGGATAAAGGGCGCGGTTGACGGGTGGCATAATCCCTAGTGGCCCTAGGTGGCTGAACCCAAACCGAGACACGGAAACGTTCATTAGGTAGCATAATCCCTAGTGGTCCTAAGTGGCATAAATCCTAAGTGGACACGCGATAGTTCATGGTAAGGAAACATAACTAGATCGAGGGTAGCAGTCCAAAATAACTTCAAGGATAAAACGTTTACATGGGAAAGCCCGTATGGCCTACGGCAAAGGACTGAACTTATACATGGAAGGAAACATACGAGTTGGAAAAACCTACATATGCTATATATATTAGGGTGACATGGACCATTACATGACATTTTGCAAGGGACATTCATAGTTGACACATGACACGGGTTGGGATACTAGTACGAGGGGTGCATAGCAAATATACATGATACATACCTTAGGGTGTTATACATGGTAGATACCTTGAGATAGTATACTTGATAGAAACCTGACGATGTAGTACCTTGATTTATCTTGATACCGTAGTTTATCATGACACACTCGTTTATCTTGGTACAGTAGTTCATCCTGTTATTTTGGTTTAGCTTATCTATCTTGTCATCATACTTATGTTCATCTCAGTTCCTCATGCCAGTTAACTTTACTAGTTTATATACTGATAGTAGATAAGGCTTACCAGTCTTTATGACTGACCCTGTTTTCTTTCGCCTCTTGTCTTCCGTTTCTCCCCCAGGTTACAGGGAGGAAATGCTATTGTTAGTTTGGACTTCTTCTGTTTGAAGGTCATCACGCATGGCTTGGACTTCTCTTGGCTATGGCTACTTTACTGTTTTACTTGGGGAATAATTTATGAAAAGGTTTTTATGCTTCTTTATTGTTGCAAGACAGGTTTTGATGTATTCTGATGTAAAAAGCTTTAGACCTTATTTTATAAGGTAATGAAATTTGTTTTACTTCCGCTGTTTTATATATATATGTTCTGTCTTATAATATTTCTGTGCATGTGTACCTCGATAATGCTTCACCAAACCTAGTGCATTCCCTTTGTGAGTGACCCTAGCGGAGGTGGGGTGTTACATTTGGTATCAGAGCAGAAGGTTACCAGACTGGGCAAAAGTTTTTAAAACCTTCTGAAAACTATCTGAAAAACCGTTTACAAAGAAGCATTTTTCAAGAAAAGTTTGTTTTAAAAGGCTATTCCCCAAAGGCCATTAGCATTATCCTTTGATTCCTTGATTGAATCTCCTTTCCTTTCTTTCCTCCATCTGTGGTCACAGTAGTTCTGACTGTGACTAATCTTTGTCTAGGCACGTAGGTGTTTCCCGTACGATGGAGGTGGTTCTTGAGAGACCTGTTGCCGTGGTACAAGGAAGGATAATAAGAGTAAGGATAAAGGACGCGAGCTTAAGGATAAGCAACTGTTGGTATGGCTTAGTCCATCAAGGAGGACAAGGACAAGATCATCGGAGAGAGCAATCGTACGCTCCCATTTCTAGGGTACATAAAAGAAATGGTACCGTTTCTGTTAGAGGTTCAGCCTTCCTTTTCTATCATCCCATCCAGACTTTGTTTTGATCATCGCATCATTTAAGTCTGCTTGGATAGTGAGTCTCTGCACCTTAGTACTAGCATAGAAGAGGATCCCATTTTTGTCCCAAATCTTGTTAGAGGATCGGTCCATTTATTCATGACTTGTTTGGATTTGAGAGTGCCCATGTTTTTGGAGCCAAGGATGGGTTCTAGGGATAAAGTGGTCACCCAATAAGGGGTGCCATTCTCGGTTTTGGAAAGAGGGTATTTAGACTCTTGACTTGCCTTGGTAATACCCTCGAAGTCCTGTGTAACCTTTTGGGTTCTGTCATGGTTAGTTACCTAGAATCTCATGATGCATTCGTTGGTAATCTGCTCGAGTAGAGTTCGCCACTAAGGCGAATGGTTCATTTCGCTAGTGCATGAGTTGTCGAGATCACCCTAGTAGGTACACTTGGCAACAGGGATTGGCATCGGTAAACGAGATCCAAAATTCACTAGTGAATTTTGGAGAGCTTGCATGAGTACGCGGATATATTTGAGCCAAGTATGCTAGGGAAAGAATAAGTGAAAGTGGAACGAGAGGCGACAGTGAAATGAGTTCCAACTCATATCTTGGAAATGGGAATCAAGGAGCTACGAATATCATGAAGTCAAAGATGGTCAAGGCACAATGGAATTAAGCTCAAGGAAATGCGGCTTAGGCGCGCGCATCATATCTCTTTTTAAGAGTATATGGTTGATCCCTGGTTCTCCTGTAGAGCTTGCTTGCATGCTATCGCTTGGTGGATATCCTCTTGGTCCTATTTCTGTTGCAAACCCTGTAAGGAGTTTGTCTTGTTTATCTCCTCGATCTTATCTTGGGAACCTTAGGTAGAATCCTATGGATGTAAACATGTGCTTGAAACATGTTATGTTTGATATGTTGCAAGTGGTTGCTCGTGGATGCGCGAATACACATTAGATACTAGATCGACGCACTCACATTTCATATTGCATATGCACGAGTATTTATACTTGTTTATGGATGAAATTGAATGTGTTGTCATGCGGATGTTGCATATGAATGAATGTTTGTGCACGCATGTAGTACTTATACGACTAGGATTATTTGCATACATGTTGGATTCATGGCACTAAACATACTTTGCATTAGAAAGATCATTCAGGCCTGATCATTAGCATTAGCTAAGGAACATATACACACACTTTCTGCATGTGTTCATATGGCATTAGAAATCGTCTAAGGACAATGGTTGCATGTGGATGATGTTTTGAGTAGATGGATGATGGATGGTAGGATACGTTCTTCCTAACTTGGAGATTTCGGGGATGAAATCCTTAAAGGAGGGGAGAATGTAACAACCCGAATTTTAACAACGTTTTAAGACAAGAATCAAGGCAGAATTTAATTATAAAACCTGAATCAGGATAAACGGGTTGCGCCATTGCGTTCCTCTCGGAAAAATACGCGAAATAGAGTCCGAAATTTCGTAAATCGGAGTTCGTATGACCGAGATATGGCCTCGCAAAGTTTCACGAAAATTCAAATCCGAAAACAGATTTGAAATTCAGCCCAATTAAGACACCACTCCATTTTTAGGCCTGGTTAAGACACCACTCCATTTTTTAGACTTGACTTCTTCCCCAGGACATGCTTTAAAGGCTAGGATTGGTTCTAGGGTTTATCCTATGGCTAAAACTATCCTAGTCTTCTATAAAAAGACCCCTAACCCTCTCCTAAAACCCTCATTAATTGATCCTACAACTAAAATATGCCAAAATGATTCCTCATCATGGCCTCCACTTCAACCCATGGCCTCCATCTTCTTCTTCATGATAGCTTAAGTGTTCTAAGCTAGTTTCAAAGTAAAGGAGCCTCTTTTCTTCATTCATGAGAGATTCTATGATCATTTGAGTGATTTCATGTTTGTATGAGAGTTCATTAGTTGCATTCTAGCCAAAGTTGCAACCTTTTCTTGACCAAAAAGCAATGATCTTGCATGAGAGCTCATAAGCTTCATTCAAAGCCAAAGTTGAAAACTTTCTTCTTCAAAGCAAGGATTTTTATTGATATTTGCTCAAGGGTTTCATTTGGAGCTTGTTCTTTTGGGGTTTTTGGGTGATAGCATGAATGGCTTCGTCTCAATCTTTGTTTTATATGTTGATTTGTGCCTTCATAGCATTGTAAGCCCCCTCCTACTCTTAGATATTAACTATAAAGTTAAATGAATGTTGCAAGTTTGGGTTTGATCATTAAGTATGATACATGCTATCATGTTATGCAAGTCTATAAAGTCATTACCTTGATCTTGTGGGTTAAAAGCTATAACCTTTATCTTGAAATGTTGCATTATGCAACATGAGAACCCTCATAACCTTTAGGTTAACTTGCATATGAAGTCATAACCCTTATGTGATGTTATATGCGAGTTACTTGTCATCATTTCATGTCATCTATGACCATGTATCACCTATTTGCCAAGTTTGAATGTTATGCATGTTTTTGAGGCTTGACAATGTAACATGCAAGTTTGTGAGCACATTTATGCCTCATTTCCACCATGTTTAACTTGTGGCCTTATTCCCCTTTTTTTTCATGCCTTTGCCAAGTTCCTTCTTTTAAAACATTATACGTTGGTGCGAATGTATATGCGAGTTTAAAAGCGTTGGGGTTATGTTATGGGTAAACTTTAATGACATGAAACATGATTTGGGTAAATTGGTATAAACGTGACAACATGTAACTTTGGCTATGAGCATGGGACTTGGAAACTTGACACGTATGGGTTGTAAGTGTAACAAGAAACTAGACCAAACATGAAAATAGCCAACTCGAGGTTGGGTTGAGTTTGTAGCATAAATCTACCCGGATCCGCCCGGCTTAACTAGTGGCTACAAACAATAGGATCCAGTGTGAGAAGTTGGTCATGTCGCGCTTAAGACCCGAGGTTAGACTAGATTGTGGTGTAAAACTACCCGGACCCGCCCGGCTTAACTAGTAACCACAACAAGGTCTAATGTGAGAGGTTAAGAGTGCATTAATTAAATTGATGCCACATGATAAGGTTAAGTAAATTTGACTAATGACACTTAACCGATATGACACGAATGGGTAGGTTAAGTGGGACCGGGCTTGATTTCTTAATGACACTTAACCATACAAGACAATTAGGGGATGGGGTTAAGTAATTTACGCTAAACTAATCCGACTGGGTAATTAGATGGGGTTAAGTAATCCACACTTAACTAATCTAAACACGGTAATTAGATGGGGTTAAGTAACTTAGACTTAACTAATCTAAACACGGTAATTAGATGGGGTTAAGTAACTTAGACTTAACTAATCTAAACACGGTAATTAGATGGGGTTAAGTAACCTTCACTTAACTAATCTAAACACGGTAATTCGGTGGGGTTAAGTTAAACACTTAACCAATCTAAATGAGTTAATTTAATGAGGTTAAGTAACCAATACTTAACCAATTTAACACGGTAATTTAATGGGGTTAAGTAACTTATATTTACCCAATTATACGTGATGATTTGATGAGGTTAAGTAATCTATACTTAACCAATCTAATAGGTGGACCTGATAGGGTTAAGTCACAAGACTTTTAAAAGTAGGCTTAACCATTGTAATACGATTAGTGGATGGGGTTAAGCTAACCCATGCTTAACCAATCCGACTCGATAATCTGATGGGATTAAGATAATCTATGCTTAATCAATCTAACATGATAATCTGATAGGGTTAAGACAAATAAATACTTAACCAATTTGACTTGATAAGGTTAAGTCATGAGCTTCTTGGTACACTTAACCAACCTGTAGGGCTAAGCCTTGAACTTGAGTACTTAGCCAATCTTGACATGATTCGTAGGCGGGTTAAGTCATGAACTTGGATAACAACACTTGACCCATTTGACAAAACCCTAGCTCAGGGGACCAGGTTGGAAATCATAGTTAACAAGGATAGTGGAAAGAGGGGCTAAGTGGTAAACCTTAGTTAAGGGTAACTAAGTAATAATTCTTAGCTAAGGACATGGACTAGTTCATAAAGAGATGAGTAACTTGGTACGGTAGGTCATCGCTTAGTATACGAGGAGGAGCAAGTTATCTGACTTGGATAAAAGCTCCAGCGAACTGGATGACGAAGCGGAAGCTTCAGGGAACGTGAGGGTACTCTTGGTATCCCCCTGTGAGGTAGCGTGTGGTCCATGAAACCCAGCCTCACAGAGGTTAAGGTCTGCGGTAGAAGAGCCAAGAGTATGCCTTGGTTGCTATGCGAGCGACCTAAAGACTAGGATGGATTAGCGTGGAGTCGACGATACTTGATTTTGCCCCGGGATAGCATGTCGCCGACTACCTACCATCTTTAGTCAATCGTGTACGTACGGAAAGGCAGGGAACTCCCAAAAGACCATATACTAGCTATCAAGTTATGGGTGAGGTTGGCTATCTGGAAGTGGGCATCGATGGGCCTTAGTGTAGTTCTCATACATGATTTTTCTTGGATTTCCTTTCAGTAGTTGAGGGAGGGGTCACGTGGGACCATAGCCACGGTACAAAAACATACCTTGATATCTGCATCAGCAGACGACTTAAAGCTCCCGACCGAGTTCCGTATTTCTTGATTTGCCCTGGCACGGAACTCGGATGGCACATTGAGGAACATGTGCATCTAGACATGGAAAACGATTCACGATACATACGTGGGATAAAGGGCGCGGTTGATGGGTGGCATAATCCCTAGTGGCCCTAGGTGGCTGAACCCAAACCGAGACACGGAAACGTTCATTAGGTAGCATAATCCCTAGTGGTCCTAGGTGGCATAAATCCTAAGTGGACACGCGATAGTTCATGGTAAGGAAACATAACTAGATCGAGGGTAGCAGTCCAAAATAACTTCAAGGGTAAAACGTTTACATGGGAAAGCCCGTATGGCCTACGGCAAAGGACTGAACTTATACATGGAAGGAAACATACGAGTTGGAAAAACCTACATATGCTATATATATTAGGGTGACATGGACCATTACATGACATTGGGCAAGGGACATTCATAGTTGACACATGACACGGGTTGGGATACTAGTACGAGGGGTGCAGAGCAAATATACATGATACATACCTTAGGGTGTTATACATGGTAGATACCTTGGGATAGTATACTTGATAGAAACCTGACGATGTGGTACCTTGATTTATCTTGACACCGTAGTTTATCATGATACACTCGTTTATCTTGGTACAGTAGTTCATCCTGTTATTTTGGTTTAGCTTATCTATCTTGTCATCATACTTATGTTCATCTCAGTTCCTCATGCCAGTTAACTTTACTAGTTTATATACTGATAGTAGATAGGGCTTACCAGTCTTTATGACTAACCCTGTTTTCTTTCGCCTCTTGTCTTCCGTTTCCCCCCCAGGTTACAGAGAGGAAATGCTATTGTTAGTTTGGACTTCTTCTGTTTGAAGGTCATCACGCATGGCTTGGACTTCTCTTGGCTATGGCTACTTTACTGTTTTACTTGGGGAATAATTTATGAAAAGGTTTTTATGCTTCTTTATTGTTGCAAGACAGGTTTTGATGTATTCTGATGTAAAAGGCTTTAGACCTTATTTTATAAGGTAATGAAATTTGTTTTACTTCCGCTGTTTTATATATATATGTTCTGTCTTGTAATATTTCTGTGCATGTGTACCTCGATAATGCTTCACCAAACCTAGTGCATTCCCTTTGTGAGTGACCCTAGCGGAGGTGGGGTGTTACATTTGGTATCAGAGCAGAAGGTTACCAGACTGGGCAAAAGTTTTTAAAACCTTCTGAAAACTATTTGAAAAACCGTTTACAAAGAAGCATTTTTCAAGAAAAGTTTGTTTTAAAAGGCTATTCCCCAAAGGCCATTAGCATTATCCTTTGATTCCTTGATTGAATCTCCTTTCCTTTCTTTCCTCCATCTGTGGTCACAGTAGTTCTGACTGTGACTAATCTTTGTCTAGCCACGTAGGTGTTTCCCGTACGATGGAGGTGGTTCTTAAGAGACCTGTTGCCGTGGTACAAGGAAGGATAATAAGAGTAAGGATAAAGGACGCGAGCTTAAGGATAAGCAACTGTTGGTATGGCTTAGTCCATCAAGGAGGACAAGGACAAGATCATCGGAGAGAGCAATCATACGCTCCCATTTCTAGGGTACCTAAAAGAAATGGTACCGTTTCTGTTAGAGGTTCAGCCTTCCTTTTCTATCATCCTATCCAGACTTTGTTTTGATCATCGCATCATTTAAGTCTGCTTGGATAGTGAGTCACTGCACCTTAGTACTAGCATAGAAGAGGATCCCATTTTTGTCCCAAATCTTGTTAGAGGATCGGTCCATTTATTCATGACTTGTTTGGATTTGAGAGTGCCCATGTTTTTGGAGCCAAGGATGGGTTCTAGGGATAAAGTGGTCACCCAATAAGGGGTGCCATTCTCGGTTTTGGAAAGAGGGTATTTAGACTCTTGACTTGCCTTGGTAATACCCTCGAAGTCCTGTGTAACCTTTTGGGTTCTGTCATGGTTAGTTACCTAGAATCTCATGATGCATTCGTTGGTAATCTGCTCGAGTAGAGTTCGCCACTAAGGCGAATGGTTCATTTCGCTAGTGCATGAGTTGTCGAGATCACCCTAGTAGGTACACTTGGCAACAGGGATTGGCATCGGTAAACGAGATCCAAAATTCACTAGTGAATTTTGGAGAGCTTGCATGAGTACGCGGATATATTTGAGCCAAGTATGCTAGGGAAAGAATAAGTGAAAGTGGAACGAGAGGCGACAGTGAAATGAGTTCCAACTCATATCTTGGAAATGGGAATCAAGGAGCTACGAATATCATGAAGTCAAAGATGGTCAAGGCACAATGGAATTAAGCTCAAGGAAATGCGGCTTAGGCGCGCGCATCATATCTCTTTTTAAGAGTATATGGTTGATCCCTGGTTCTCCTGTAGAGCTTGCTTGCATGTTATCGCTTGGTGGATATCCTCTCGGTCCTATTTCTGTTGCAAACCCTGTAAGGAGTTTGTCTTGTTTATCTCCTCGATCTTATCTTGGGAACCTTTGGTAGAATCCTATGGATGTAAACATGTGCTTGAAACATGTTATGTTTGATATGTTGCAAGTGGTTGCAAGTGGTTGCTCGTGGATGCGCGAATACACATTAGATAATAGATCGACGCACTCACATTTCATATTGCATATGCACGAGTATTTATACTTGTTTATGGATGAAATTGAATGTGTTGTCATGCGGATGTTGCATATGAATGAATGTTTGTGCACGCATGTAGTACTTATACGACTAGGATTATTTGCATACATGTTGGATTCATGGCACTAAACATACTTTGCATTAGAAAGATCATTCAGTCCTGATCATTAGCATTAGCTAAGGAACATATACACACACTTTCTGCATGTGTTCATATGGCATTAAAAATCGTCTAAGGACAATGGTTGCCTGTGGATGATGTTTTGAGTAGATGGATGATGGATGGTAGGATACGTTCTTCCTAACTTGGAGATTTCGGGGACGAAATCCTTAAAGGAGGGGAGAATGTAACAACCCGAATTTTAACAACGTTTTAAGACAAGAATCAAGGCAGAATTTAATTATAAAACCTGAATCAGGATAAACGGGTTGCGCCATTGCGTTCCTCTCGGAAAAATACGCGAAATAGAGTCCGAAATTTTGTAAATCGGAGTTCGTATGACCAAGATATGGCCTCGCAAAGTTTCATGAAAATTCAAATCCGAAAACAGATTTGAAATTCAGCCCAATTAAGACACCACTCCATTTTTAGGCCTGGTTAAGACACCACTCCATTTTTTAGACTTGACTTCTTCCCCAAGACATGCTTTAAAGGCTAGGATTGGTTCTAGGGTTTATCCTATGGCTAAAACTATCCTAGTCTTCTATAAAAAGACCCCTAACCCTCTCCTAAAACCCTTATTAATTGATCCTACAACTAAAATATGCCAAAATGATTCCTCATCATGGCCTCCACTTCAACCCATGGCCTCCATCTTCTTCTTCATGATAGCTTAAGTGTTCTAAGCTAGTTTCAAAGTAAAGGAGCCTCTTTTCTTCATTCATGAGAGATTCTATGATCATTTGAGTGATTTCATGTTTGTATGAGAGTTCATTAGTTGCATTCTAGCCAAAGTTGCAACCTTTTCTTGACCAAAAAGCAATGATCTTGCATGAGAGCTCATAAGCTTCATTCAAAGCCAAAGTTGAAAACTTTCTTCTTCAAAGCAAGGATTTTTATTGATATTTGCTCAAGGGTTTCATTTGGAGCTTGTTCTTTTGGGGTTTTTGGGTGATAGCATGAATGGCTTCGTCTCAATCTTTGTTTTATATGTTGATTTGTGCCTTCATAGCATTGTAAGCCCCCTCCTACTCTTAGATATTAACTATAAAGTTAAATGAATGTTGCAAGTTTGGGTTTGATCATTAAGTATGATACATGCTATCATGTTATGCAAGTCTATAAAGTCATTACCTTGATCTTGTGGGTTAAAAGCTATAACCTTTATGTTGAAATGTTGCATTATGCAACATGAGAACCCTCATAACCTTTAGGTTAACTTGCATATGAAGTCATAACCCTTATGTGATGTTATATGCGAGTTACTTGTCATCATTTCATGTCATCTATGACCATGTATCACCTATTTGCCAAGTTTGAATGTTATGCATGTTTTTGAGGCTTGACAATGTAACATGCAAGTTTGTGAGCACATTTATGCCTCATTTCTACCATGTTTAACTTGTGGCCTTATACCCCTTTTTTTCATGCCTTTGCCAAGTTCCTTCTTTTAAAACATTATACGTTGGTGCGAATGTATATGCGAGTTTAAAAGCGTTGGGGTTATGTTATGGGTAAACTTTAATGACATGAAACATGATTTGGGTAAATTGGTATAAACGTGACAACATGTAACTTTGGCTATGAGCATGGGACTTGGAAACTTGACACGTATGGGTTGTAAGTGTAACAAGACACTAGACCAAACATGAAAATGGCCAACTCGAGGTTGGGTTGAGTTTGTAGCATAAATCTACCCGGACCCGCCCGGCTTAACTAGTGGCTACAAACAATAGGATCCAGTGTGAGAAGTTGGTCATGTCGCGCTTAAGACCCGAGGTTAGACTAGATTGTGGTGTAAAACTACCCGGACCCGCCCGGCTTAACTAGTAACCACAACAAGGTCTAATGTGAGAGGTTAAGAGTGCATTAATTAAATTGATGCCACATGATAAGGTTAAGTAAATTTGACTAATGACACTTAACCGATATGACACGAATGGGTAGGTTAAGTGGGACCGGGCTTGATTTCTTAATGACACTTAACCATACAAGACAATTAGGGGATGGGGTTAAGTAATTTACGCTTAACTAATCCGACTGGGTAATTAGATGGGGTTAAGTAATCCACACTTAACTAATCTGAACACGGTAATTAGATGGGGTTAAGTAACTTAGACTTAACTAATCTAAACACGGTAATTAGATGGGGTTAAGTAACTTAGACTTAACTAATCTAAACACGGTAATTAGATGGGGTTAAGTAACCTTCACTTAACTAATCTAAACACGGTAATTCGGTGGGGTTAAGTTAAACACTTAACCAATCTAAATGCGTTAATTCAATGAGGTTAAGTAACCAATACTTAACCAATTTAACACGGTAATTTAATGGGGTTAAGTAACTTATACTTAACCAATTATACGTGATGATTTGATGAGGTTAAGTAATCTATACTTAACCAATCTAATATGTGGACCTGATAGGGTTAAGTCACAAGACTTTCAAAAGTAGGCTTAACCATTGTAATACAATTAGTGGATGGGGTTAAGCTAACCCATGCTTAACCAATCCGACTCGATAATATGATGGGATTAAGATAATCTATGCTTAATCAATCTAACATGATAATCTGATAGGGTTAAGACAAATAAATACTTAACCAATTTGACTTGATAAGGTTAAGTCATGAGCTTCTTGGTACACTTAACCAACCTGAAGGGCTAAGCCTTGAACTTGAGTACTTAGCCAATCTTGACATGATTCGTAGGCGGGTTAAGTCATGAACTTGGATAACAACACTTAACCCATTTGACAAAACCCTATCTCAGGGGACTAGGTTGGAAATCGTAGTTAACAAGGATAGTGGAAAGAGGGGCTAAGTGGTAAACCTTAGTTAAGGGTAACTAAGTAATAATTCTTAGCTAAGGACATGGACTAGTTCATAAAGAGATGAGTAACCTGGTACGGTAGGTCATCGCTTAGTATACGAGGAGGAGCAAGTTATCTGACTTGGATAAAAGCTCCAGCGAACTGGGTGACGAAGGGGAAGCTTCGGGGAACGTGAGGGTACTCTTGGTATCCCCCTGTGAGGTGGCGTGTGGTCCATGAAACCCGGCCTCACAGAGGTTAAGGTATGCGGTAGAAGAGCCAAGAGTATGCCTTGGTTGCTATGCGAGCGACCTAAAGACTAGGATGGATTAGCGTGGAGTCGACGATACTTGATTTTGCCCCGGGATAGCATGTCGCCGACTACCTACCATCTTTAGTCAATCGTGTACGTACGGAAAGGCAGGGAACTCCCAAAAGACCATATACTAGCTATCAAGTTATGGGTGAGGTTGGCTATCTGGAAGTGGGCATCGATGGGCCTTAGTGTAGTTCTCATACATGATTTTTCTTGGATTGCCTTTCAGTAGTTGAGGGAGGGGACACGTGGGACCATAGCCACGGGTACAAAAACAGACCTTGATATCTGCATCAGCAGACGACTTAAAGCTCCCGACCGAGTTCCGTATTTCTTGATTTGCCCTGGCACGGAACTCGGATGGCACATTGAGGAACATGTGCATCTAGACATGGAAAATGATTCACGATACATACGTGGGATAAAGGGCGCGGTTGACGGGTGGCATAATCCCTAGTGGCCCTAGGTGGCTGAACCCAAACCGAGACACGGAAACGTTCATTAGGTAGCATAATCCCTAGTGGTCCTAGGTGGCATAAATCCTAAGTGGACACGCGATAGTTCATGGTAAGGAAACATAACTAGATTGAGGGTAGCAATCCAAAATAACTTCAAGGATAAAACGTTTACATGGGAAAGCCCGTATGGCCTACGGCAAAGGACTGAACTTATACATGGAAGGAAACATACGAGTTGGAAAAACCTACATATGCTATATATATTAGGGTGACATGGACCATTACATGACATTGGGAAAGGGATATTCATAGTTGACACATGACACGGGTTGGGATACTAGTACGAGGGGTGCAGAGCAAATATACATGATACATACCTTAGGGTGTTATACATGGTAGATACCTTGGGATAGTATACTTGATAGAAACCTGACGATGTGGTACCTTGATTTATCTTGACACCGTAGTTTATCATGACACACTCGTTTATCTTGGTACAGTAGTTCATCCTGTTATTTTGGTTTAGCTTATCTATCTTGTCATCATACTTATGTTCATCTCAGTTACTCATGCCAGTTAACTTTACTAGTTTATATACTGATAGTAGATAGGGCTTACCAGTCTTTATGACTGACCCTGTTTTCTTTCGCCTCTTGTCTTCCGTTTCCCCCCCAGGTTACAGGGAGGAAATGCTATTGTTAGTTTGGACTTCTTCTGTTTGAAGGTCATCACGCATGGCTTAGACTTCTCTTGGCTATGGCTACTTTACTGTTTTACTTGGGGAATAATTTATGAAAAGGTTTTTATGCTTCTTTATTGTTGCAAGACAGGTTTTGATGTATTCTGATGTAAAAGGCTTTAGACCTTATTTTATAAGGTAATGAAATTTGTTTTACTTCCGCTGTTTTATATATATATATGTTCTGTCTTGTAATATTTCTGTGCATGTGTACCTCGATAATGCTTCACCAAACCTAGTGCATTCCCTTTGTGAGTGACCCTAGCGGAGGTGGGGTGTTACACTATAGGTCTGGCATCTTTCACTAAATCAACACGGAACTCAATCCCTCGGTGTGGTGGAAGCCCGGTCACTTCCTCCAAAACGTCCGGATACTGGCCAACCACGGGCAAACCTGACAACTCACTATGCGGGATGTCGAGGGAATTTAGAAAACTAGCCATTACCCCCTCGCTGGGTAGACCACCAAACACTACCCTCCGCCCATCATCCGCTCTAGCTGTCAACAAAAAGGCCTCATAGTCTACCACCACCCTGAATCTTTGGAGCAAATCGACTCTCAAAATAATGCCAAACCCAGTAAAACCCAAAACAAAGCAATCACAAACAAACATGCGTCCATGACTCGATAAGACCACATTACGACAAATCATGCTAAGGTTAATCGAACCACCAATCGAGTTCATCACTACTAAAGGTCTATCGACAATCTCGAGCTCCAATCCCAACCTATCTACCAGGTCAGTAGATATGAAAGAATTGGAAGCCCCGGTATCAAACAAAATTCTAACAGGAACATCATAAACAGAAAGCATACCTTGAATAACAACATTCTTTCCCTTCTCCGCCGCAGTTGGAGCATTCGACGAAGAAGGAATAGCATTAAGGGCATATGCTTTCACCATCTGCTTTTCTTTAGGGGGTTGCAGACACTTGTCCTTGTGATGTCCCACTTGGCCACAGTTGAAGCATTTCCTATCCGCTAGCTTGGCCTGACAATTACTAGCATAATGGCCCTTCTTACCACAGCTGAAGCACTCAACATCTTTCTTATTCTTTTTCTGGCCATCCTTATTCTGGTTCTTCTTCCTCTTATTCTGAGAACCACTCTTGCCTCCACCACTTGCTTGCGGCTTTGGCTCCTCTGCAGATGTAACCTCAGTCTTCGACTTAGGGTAAAGACTTTCTGATCTCAATGCTTTCCCCACAATCGATTCAAACGTCTCATCGATGTGGTTAATAAGCTTTTCCCCCAAGTACTGATCAAAGCCAGTTATGAACTTCTCGTTCTTCTTCTCGGCAGTATCAATAAGAGATAACCCATACTTCGACAAAGTGTCGAATTCGGCAATATACTCCGAGACAGCTCTGCCATTCTGCTTGAGTTCCAAGAACATCTTAAACAGCACATTCTGAGCAGCTGGAATGAACTTATCACTAAAGCGAACATTAAACTGTTCCCAGGTAATCTGATCTTCGGGAGTAGCTGCCTTTATAGCATTCCACCAATTCATTGCCTGTCCTTGCAGCTGACGGGATGCTAGCCTTCTCTTCATCGCATCCTCGATACCCAAGTCTTCTAAGATACGCTCACAGCTATCCAACCAATCCTGAACATCCGTAGCCGATTCCGTTCTGTGGAACGGCTTCCCGCCAAGACTAGTATAATCCTTATTCAGCTTGGCGAAATCGGCCCTAGGCGCCTGCACTATTGGACCACCACTGTTACCACCATTGGGAGCTGCCCTTGCACATCCCTAAGCATCTCACTCATGAGGTTAGTAAACATCGTCCTCATGTCAGCAACATTCCCATTATTGGCTCCCCTACCGGCACCTCTTGCGTATCGGCTCATCATTCAATCTGTAAAGAGAAAACGATTAACCATCTCCATAGTGGTGCTAGTGCAGTGCGACTTCATCCTTAGCTATACTAATAGTATATATATATATAGCTTTTGAAAACCAAAATAATCACAAATACGCGCTATCATATACGTATACTATCTCTCCCTGATGACTTCCCTAGGTTAACTACGCAACCTAGAGCTTTGATACCAAATGCGACGGTCCGCCCTGCACCAGCCGGCATTTCCTCCGAAAGTGCGTTGTACACATGCCCGACTAGCACGGAACCGTCGCCAAAGAAAGGAAAGAAGAGAATGAACTAATCGAAAACCTGTAGAATGTCTCACATCGCATGGAACAAAATATAATAATAATATAATCTTGACATAAAACAGGCGAGACAGTGCATAAGCTGAAAACTAAACCAACATAGCAGCGGAAATCCAATACAGCTTATGATCCATCATCATCATTACAACTTTAAACTATCTATAAAGCAAAAGAAAGCTAAAGTACAAGATGCACTACTAATGCCCAAGCAGTGATCTTCAACAACACAGGGAGAATATCTATATGTATCATACGTGGAAGCCTCCTGCTCGTCTCCGGATCAGCTACTCGTGCATACCCGGCTAACCTCTCTAGTCTGCTCGTGAGAGCACCCAGAGTAATAAGAAGAGACATAAAACTCTAGGTCAGACAAAAAGTCTGGTATGAGCGATAAGCAGCTTAACAGAACAATAACAGGTATACTAAACCATACCTGAATCTGGACCTGCAACCAAAGAGTTAGCACTACATACTGTACAATACTCTGAGGTGCCACTAACATACGGTGTAAAGAATATGGGGGTGGGGTGTGCATGTCTTAATGAAGGCAAACAAATCAACCATAGCAACCATCCTCACATCTCTCACTCAGTGCGTAAAGCATACGATGTCCACCACTGTCAATCACTAGACCCATCGAAGTAGTGACGAAGTTCGACTTGTACAACTACTGCTACTACCAAGCTTACCACATGGAGTCATGACCAAATCTTTACAAATGACCCCACTTCATTGGTCTATAGCTCTTTAGTCATACCTAGGCCACTGTGGCCCTGAATCCGTTCGCGTACTCCCTACACATAGTGATCAAAAGTTACAAACATCGACAACCCCTTAGCACACGTCCCGCAGCAAAGCCCTACTCATGAAGTCGACTCGTTGGTTCCCAACTGGATCCTGAGTACAACTTCCCATTGGACTGCCTTTGCATCTCGGGTTTTGGTCACCATCTCCGGATCGGTCTTCATTCAATTCGTGATCATCATCTAGGCTCGGGTTCATGTCGGTTCGTAGCACCCTCTCCAGACCGGTTCGGATCGTAGTGACCTTCCTCCAGCAGTTCGGATCGGGGTGACCTTCCTCCAGCGGTTCAGATCGGGGTCCACATCTCCAGGATTCGTGGAAAACTCCTTTGGTTCGGTCCTTCTTCCCAAGCACTCCAGGTCGGGTCGGGTCTCTCAAGCTTCTCCATGGTGCATCGGTTCGGGTCGGAGTGGCACACGAGAGGAGGATCGGGTCATGGGTTCGGGTCCAGATCGTCTCGTGGATACAACAGCTTGGAGGGGCGGTTCGGGCTCCTTCCTCCAGCGGTTCGGATCGGCCAGATTCCTGCACTTTTTCCAGCGACTGTTTACGCCATTCGACGGCATTTTCGACCAATCTAACACTTCTATAAAATCACAAATCATACCATATAGTCATAACAACATGTACAATCAGTCATAAACACCAAAACAACAACTATAGCATGTAAAATGGATCAAACATACCCAAAATCTCATATTTTCCCTTAAGCATGTTTAGGCAAAACTAATGATATGATTAGAAAAACTTAATCAAATTAACTCAAGTTTCTAACAGAGGTCTAAAACATCATTTAAGAATTTGTAGATATTTTTCCAGAATTTATTAGTGTATAAATTCGCTAATCAACACTAATTACCCTTAATTAATCGTAATTAGTGAGGAACTATGCAAATCACTCACCTTAGGCACAAATAAAACCTTTAGAACTGAAACTCTACTATTTAGGCGCGAATACTGATGCAACACATCAGCTCTACCTCGATTCTTGTGCCAATCCGCCTTGATTTGATGTTGTTAAGCTTAATCCTTGATTAGAAAGTGATTTAGAGGTGTTTTAGAGGTTGGAGGCCATTGTTAGGATTTCTAAGAGGTAAGTGGCGGCTAGAAAACTGAAATAGAATGAAAACCTAACTCATTTCAGCCTCCCCATAACCCTAATCCCGAAATGGGTTATGGGCCCATTCACTAATCACCCTATTTGGCCCGGTTAAGCAGTTTTTCACCTTCCTAATCTTATTTCAGCCATATCTCCCAAACGGTAAGTCCGTTTTTCACATGTGACCACTCTACAGAATTGTAAACCATCATCCAGAGCCAAGGGAAGTGGTTTCAGGTCAAAATTCCTTTCCAGTCAAAAGTTATGGCCAAAACAGTATCAACTAGGGGCAAAACGGTCATTTAAAAATTGGCAAAAATCATGAACATGGGAAATGACCCCAATAGTCGTCTCCCAAAGTTACATGACCATACGCCTTCGTATGTGAAAGAAATAAGTATTCTACGATCCTATGATGCATAGAATGCAGGTCGTTGCAAGGGAATCTATTGGTGATCGTCCAGACGCACTTGGAGATTGATGGATATGCGAGGAATAAGGTTCCTCCGGTTTCGTTCAGACCCAGAACGAACTTGTAATTGGACTGTGTGTCTAACATTGGATTTTATTCTGTGTGATTGATTTCTATTAAATATATATTTGTTTGGCAGTGGAGAATTTATTCTCTTGCTTAACGCCCTTCTCTGAGACGTACGAGCTTAGAGGTTGCATATTGATGGATATCAATTGCATGGCATGAATTGCCTATGTGGCATGCCTAAGTGGCAGATGATAAAGGCTTTTGTTGAAAAGCAAAGTCTTATGGTTGATGATCAAAACACGGTCTATGTGGCACAACTTTGTGTATAGCGTTAATTCGCGAGCCTCACACCTCGGTATGAGTCAAAAACGGGATAGTGACTACGGGGAGAGCACGACGTTTCTTTCTAGCTATGGGTGATGTCAGTGACCTACCAGCCCTGACATTTATATCCTTTTTACCTGTGTGGTTGTTGGATGCGAGGCGCCTCGGATATAGGTTTGATAGGACCGGGAAACATGTGCTTAGGAACTGCCAATCCTCAAAAGTAAGAGAGGACCGACCCTGAAGATCCAGGATCGCTGTGTGTGGTCCTGAGACATTTGCTAGAGTGTCTCGAACGGAGAGGAGCTTGCCCCTTGCCTTGACTCATAACGGAAATCCAATTTCCAATACGTGACATTTCGGTTTTATTTGTAGAGCCTAATATTAGCGACATAGTAGCATGGGATGCTATGCCGTCTAGGATTGATACATTTATATTTGAAGTTGTTTTGACACTATACACTTATAATAGTATCAAATGATTTATTTTAAACGTATCAAGAATTATTTGGCTATTATAAGGGAAAACCCTATCTTCCGGCTTGCGTTGCATTGTGTGATGGGACCTAGGTCTTATAATAGCTTCATTTTTCCAAAAGGCATTGCGTTGTTTATTCTATGCACTAGTATTCTTGGGAGGAAACCTGTTCCATGTTATATGGCATGGTCCCTTGAATTACTCTCTCTTAAAGTAAAGTTTTAAACAACTGTTTTAGTTCTCACACTAGTCACATGACTGACCTGGAGTTTATTGTTTTAACCTAAACTCTGGGTGCCCCTATTTTCCACACGGGCAGCTAGTAGTTTTGGTTTTACAGATTTATATTCACAGGATCCTGGTTTATAGCTGAAGTGATATTCGGAAAGCTCTGTATCCGTGTATTTCTTTCAGTTGTGTGTTGTATTATTTTTCCGCTACAATGTAATTTAAATCTTTGATATTTATTTTCTGTGTAATATTTATCCACACTCTGTTGTATTCGTGTATTCTGATGGAATTGCTGTAATAAGCAATGAAATGTTCTTCTGTTTGTGTTCTGATTCGTCTTGTCCTCACGGAAATTCGTTCTTTCTCTTCTCTTCGGAGACCGGGGAAGTTCAGGTCGCTTCATAATAATTTCTAAATGTTATTTATTAAAACTGTTTAAATAGTAGAATTAGTTATTAATTATTTAATATTAACTATTAATTGTTTATTTTTAATTATTAATTATTAAATATATAGTGTACTTAATAAATATTAACTATAATTTACTAATTATCAATAACTTACTATAATAATTATAAAGTATACAAAATAATTGTTGATTACAAATAATAATCAATAAATATATATTATTTATTAACAATAATTCATCGTAATAAGTTATAAATAATAACTTATATGAGGTGTCATTTGTAAGTATTAATTATAATTATCATTTACAATTATTTAGTAAGATGTGGTTATTTGTTATTAATTATAACTTACAAAGTTTAGGGAAAAGGTTGGGAAAAACAATGTTTTACAACCATTTTGTAGTAGAATTTGTTAAACGGGTAATATTGCAATCCTTCAAAAAAAGGTTGTAAGAAAATAAGGTTTTCATTGCCTTTTCCTCAAAAAAGAACTTTGCTTTAACAACATATATTGTAATAAGGTTGTATGAGCTATGTTTTAACAATTTTTACAACATTTTCTGGAAAAACATTGTAAAAAGTGAAATTTTTACAACTCTGAAAACGTCATAAGAAGTGTTTTTTAAAAAAATTATTATGAAAAAAATGTCGTAATATGCATTTTTTGTTGTAGTGTTTGTTATATGAGGTTAGCATCATGGTTAACTTAGGTCAACTCAAAGTCAAAGTCCCTAGTCATAACAATTCAGTTAATAAAGCAATGACTTTGTATTATAACTGTAGAGTTGTATGTTGACGATATCGGAATTTTAACCATTACGAAATTCTATAAATCTATAGTGATATAGTTTAGCAAATAGATTTGGTGAATATAAATGTCACAACAAGTACCTTTAATTAAATTAAAATGGGATTTTTACCAATATTGAGTAAGCGATAAATTTAGCTATAATGTCACAACACCAACTATATGGCATATGAACATTAGTATTAGAGTAGTTCGATACTAACTGCTAATCGAATTTACACCAAAGAGTTACACAACCAAAACGATGAACTCTTTTAAGACCAAACAATTTACTTTATTTATATTTGTTATAAATTAATTAAACTAAATATTTATGAAATATTAATTGTTAAAATTGAATATGATTTAAGAAATAAGCAATTAAATGCGATTTAATCGCATGGTATGCTAATTGAGCGCAAATGGATTTGAAGTCTCATCATTAGAGATGCAAAATTTTGGTTTGCCAACGATTAGGGGTGACTAACATAGATGGATTTTGGAGATATATGGTTAAGATTATGTGAGAATGGGTAAATCTGATCTACCTATTTTTCTCTCTTATATAAATATAAATAATGCTCTCTAAACCTATTCTGCCCTAATGCTTTTTGCAATCATTTCTTCTTTCTTTTCTAGCTAAATAGACCTATAAATCAACTTATAATTTCTCACATCAAGTCAAATTAAATCAAATATTATTTGATAGTAGAAGGTTACTGATTACAAATTAGCAACCTGACAAATCAAGAAAACTCATAAGAGAGAAATCATTGCTTCAACATGGACTAAAAAGCATCATTAATTGGTAGATTTCATTAATATTACTAATATTATATTATGATTATAATGTATAAATTGTATATACCTAAGATGATGTATATATTATTATTACTGCCACCACCACTACTACTAGTACTATTATCGAATGTTAGTTAGGTGAGATTTCTGTAGGTTAATGTGGTTGTCGTAATTAGATTAGTTATGTGCATAATATAAAAACGTATGTTTATAAATCAACTATTATTAGACTTGCATTTCTTTATGAGTTTTCTTTTATTATTTATTACTATATATATTAATCATAAATGCATATACATAAATATTCAACTTACATTATAACATACATGATTATATAATACATAAAATTGATTTAATTTTTTTTATGTGACCATCTATAATTATCATTAAGTATAAAACCTGAAAATGATTTTTTTGCAAGGCCGGCCGGTTTTTATTGTGTTCCGTAACACTTATTATTATCAAAAATAATAGTACATTGTGGTTGTTTTGTTGATATGCACTTCACATATTAGCTACAATAAAATACTCTTCCACGTAGGGAATAGAGCATAAAGAAAAGATTACAACAATAACAAGTTTACATGTTCATGTGACTTTCATTTAATTGCATTCAAATACCCATTCAAATTACTAAAGACATTTATCTTCATGTTTCATCTGCAAGAAAATATCCAATAGAAGAAATTCTTTAAGTTTAATTAATCATTATCAAAAAGCTTTCCAACCAACTGCACCAGCCATTTGCTTCTTGTCTGGTACCCAAGCAAGGAAGCATATAAAGGGGATGCTTTAGTAGTAGCAGCAGCTTGTATCGGAGTAGGCGGTTTGTAAGCTGCTGGCAGTGGAATGTGAACATATGGATTCAGCTTATCCCTTGACTTCTTATTGACAAAATTAGAAGAGGAAACAGTGCCTTGAGTACTCGTAACTGGGCTAACATTTTCATACTAGATTTAGTAGATAAAGAATTTTGAAACCCCGGTTTGATCGTGGTGTTTGAAGTGGGAATTTTCTAAATATTGGTAGAGTCCCCAATATTGACTTGCTAACTAAATTATTTGCTTCCCTTCCATCTTCTGCTGTACTATCCTGAAACATTATCTCATTCCCATTTTGAGTTTCCCGAATGTCGAGCTTTGATGGTAATGCTCTCCCAAAAGACATAATATCGTTAATAATTTGCTTCATTGGGTTGACTCCTCCTTCCATCACATTTTGTAATGTCGTGCCTTCTTTCACTATACTACCTTCTTTTTCAATCAACATGTTTGCATCCTGAAGGTTATTTTTCTCTCTTTCTATCTCTTTTACGCTAACTACCCCAGTGAAATTCTCGCTACCATGTGTGTTTACTGCATCTCCTCTATTAATAATCTCATCCACTGATATTTCTCCATCTTCCACATCATTACTTTCAACCTAAAGAGTCGAAAGCAGATGAGAGAATTTGTTTGATGTACCAACAACATCGGCTACAACAACTGTTCTTTGCTCAGGTGACACATCAACAATAATCTTCTTACCTTTCTCTTTTCTACTAACAACATGTTTTACTGCTTGTTTCTTCCTCACAATCGTGGTCCAGTAATTTTTCTTGAGAGGAACTTAAGGCCGAGCAGAATGCATAACCTCTTTGCATACTCCAACAGACTTATGTGACCCTTCCTTGCTATTACTTTTATATTTCTTCTGAGTTTTTTCAGTAACATCCTTGCTAGTTTTGTCTTGATATGTTCCTTTTAGGCTTTGGCATTTCTCGGAATGATGATCAAATACTTTGCAATGAAGGCATAAATCGGGTTTCCAGAGGTTGCAAACTTTTACCACCTGCACCGAACCATCTAAATTAAAAACAGGAAAGGAATCAGGGAGGGCCGATTCAGATGAGACTTCGACCATGCACTTGGCGGATTCCAGCCTATTTAAGCTTTCAGTGTTGATATCCGTACACAAAAACTTCCTGATCCTAGTTCCAAACTGGTACTACCCTAACACTGTTTGCAGCATTGCTCAAACTAAGTTCCCAAGGCTTTATAATAAATAATTTATTATGAATAACAACTGGACCTACTTCAAGAATTCTAATTCTATCTGCTAAAGACATAAAATGAATGAAGAAAACGCTTCCATTCAGTTTGAAATCAATAGTACCTTGCGGCTTCCATAGCTTTTTCAAACTATTGACAACGGCATAGTAGGAGAAAAATCCAACCAGGTATCCTTGCCATTGTTCAACTCTCGATTGAACTGTGTCCTCTGTAGTAACCAGGTTCTCACCGTCGAATTGGAAAGCAATGGATGGAGGGGAGTAAGACCCCGCGTTCTTCGGCTTGGAAGCAAATAGCGTTGACCATTGGACCTTCGGAAGCAGATCTGGGTTGTTGCCAGTGGAGAGAAGAAGTGGGGTAGGTCTGGCAAGGGAGGGATCGGTTTAGGCGGCGGGTTAGGAGGCTAATGGGACGACAGTGTGGCAGCGAATGAAGAGGATGGAATTTGGGGAAAATAGATGGTTATTGCCATTTTTGAGGAAGAAGGCAGTGATTCCTCTGAAAAAATTAATGATTTGAAATCTAGATATATTATTATTAATATTTTATGATTATATGAATATTTTAAGTTGTACAAAATAATTAATGATTTGAAATTCAATTTTATATTTTTTTAAATTACTATATTACATATGAAGCCTTCAAAAAAATTATTAATTTTTTACAAGTACTTTATATTTTAAAATATTTGATTAAGTTTTAATCAAAAGATAATTATAGGTCAAAAAAATCAGAGATTATTATTTAACATGTGATTTATTATCCTTGATTTCCTAAAATTTTATGAATTTAAGTTATATCAAATTTGTATTTTATGTTAATTATTTACCATTGAAAATGACATAATTTAATTATTAAAATATTATTCTAAGTTAAATAAATATGGTATTTTTTGTGAGATATGTTTTATGATCCATGATTTTTGGAAAAAAATTGAATTTTTATCAAGCATGCCTTTTATATTAATTATTTACTACCAAAACTATTTTTAATTCATCAATAATATACAATTAAATTCTAGATTAAATTTTCTTATAAACATATGTTAGTTTTGAACTTGAATAAATTTGTAATAATTTATATAGACTTAGTTTGTATTTATGAGATTGTGTGTCTATGTATACATATGTATAAGCCATAATATATTAGTTTCTTTTCATTTATAAATATGAACAAATATATTAATTATATATAAATTTAACTATTAATATTTAAATCAGATCTTATAATACAATTATATAATTTTTTTTTAATATGTATGTATGCATATATTCAGACAACATACAACATATACAAAATGAGTTAATGTAACTATTGAAATGTAAATTCCAACATCTATATAAGAACATATTATATACCCTTCACGGATTATCATGTTACATATGTACATGCATATATATATATATATATATATATATATATATATATATATATGTGTGTGTGTGTGTGTGTGTGTGTGTGTGTGTGTGTATATTGTACATGTGTGCGTGTATATAAACTAAAACTACTCAACTTCGTTTTATATCAAATATTTGAATTCTAATAAAATACTTGATTTTATTTAAAAAGATTTGGAAATGTTTTAAGTAAATTAGGCTTCATAGGCCAAAGAACATCAGATAAAGGAAAACAATTTGAAATTCACTCATATCTTTCTAGCGGGCTGTCCTAGTTCTGAGAATTACATCGAAGCCAAATAGAATATACAATCTAATTAGTTATGTTAGTGTTAACTAAATAAGCTTACAACCTAGTTGGTAGGGTGCCTAGAAAGGTAGCATCAATAATTGATTTAGGTGATCAAATACTCTGCCTTACCTGGCTACCAGCTTGGCCCAAACAGATATGTGAGTCCGAAAGGTTGCCCCTAATAGAAAAGGCTCATTTTGAATTAGGCATTAGGCTAATTTTCAAATTTATTTAGAATTATAATATAACTGCTATATTTTAAATGCTAAATTCTTTTTTTCTGGAAACAGGATATATAACAAAAATTTGAGAAAACCGACCTTTCTCCAATAGCTTAAAAAATAGAACAACAACACCCAACTTGCAAAAGTGGCCGAAATAATAAGGAGAACCAGACAAACAACTACCCAGAACCAGACCACCTCTACAAAAGACTAAAGAAAACACCACTCAAGTCCCAAAGACCTGCAAGTACCTAAACTGCAAGGCAAACCAAGCAGTAGCACTTATCTGCATCCTGATCCGTTTAATATGCCAATAAGTATGAAGGAGGAGGTTGCTAAAGATAAGACCAAATTCGACCAAAAGAGCTATCAAAAGCACCTGAATATATTTGCTTATATACATGTATATATATTGGTTTTGTTTTCTGGTTTGGGGTGAGCGTTTGGTTTGTGTGAATACACACACACACATATATATATATATATGTATGTGTGTATATGTGTATATACATACATGTATATATACTGGTTTTGTTTTCTGATGTGGGGGTGAGCGTTTGGTTTGTGTGAATATATATATATAGTAACCAATTTTCAAATATATATATATATATATAAACACAAACCTAAAACTCACCTCATGCTAGCACGCGGATGAGGACCCCAGGTTGTAAAGAAAAATGAGGCCAAAGACAAAGAAATGGGGCTGATGTTGCCCAAGAAGGGCCTACCTCAGAAAGCAAAAAAGATGTCATCTAAGACCTTACGAATGATGGAAACCGACATCACCGGGGATTCGTCGAACACGGCCTTGTTCCGAGAACACAAAAGATGCCAACAAATGAGATAGGAAATAAGTCTAAAAAGGTTCGACCTAAGATCCTTCCCTATTCCCTATCCCACGAAGAAAGGAGGAAGGCAGACAGAGAAAGATAGCCCCCTAGAGGCTAACCAAACCTCCGAAGCAAGACAAAACCACCGTTGCACACTCACAATCCAAGAATAAATGTGCAATTGACTCCTAGGCACCAACACTGCAACATTGACAACGAGACACTAGTGGTATGTCAATCCTCATAGGGTTATCATCTAGCGAAAGCCCCTCATGTAGGATTTTCCACATAAAGTTGGACACTTTAAGAGCGATGCGCCTGTCCGAAATGAAAGAGAATCCCTTACTTGTGGGGACCAGAGTTCTAACAGAATTCCATGTTGCCCTGAGGGAAAAAGGACCCTCATTCTAGCCAACCCCACTATCGTGGGAATCAGAGAAGGCCTTAACCAACTGCATCTGTTTCCATTTCTCCCTAGCGTAAGACGGGAACCCGGTATAATCCAAAGGTAGAAGACGATGGTATTTGGCATAAAGAATGACGCTTATCATATTACAAATGTTATTATATAAATGTTTCAAAAAAATTCAAATTTTAAATATAAAGTTTTAAATTTAAAAGTTAAATTTTAAAAAAAGAATATACATATTTCAGTTGTTATAATATAACGTAATATAATTTTCAAAATATTTTATAAGTTATTAACGAGATTAATAAAAAAATTAATTAACTAAATAAGTGATTAATAAATGTATACATGTATTGTATATCATGATATATGCTATGTTGTTTTTAAAATAAACGACAATAAGGTAAATTTTGAAACTAGTACAATTTAATTAAAATTATTTAATTAAGTGCTAAATAATTAAACTATAAGTAATAAAATAAGTTAAAAATTAATTAACTAAACAACCAATATATGTGTAACGTACTATAAAGGTTATAGTATATAATAAATATTGAATATAAGTGTTATATTAATATAAAATTAACTAAAATTTTAATTTATCAAAATTATTTTATATTTTTAACTATTGTAATAATAGACATAAGACTATTATATATGTAATATGAAGTACGAAAGTTATATAACAATAAAACTTATATAATATGAATGTACAAAATTAATGTGGAACATTAAGTAACTCTATGGAGTTAAGAAATAAATACATATGTAAATGTACATATACAATGGTTTTCGATGTGTTTGACACTTGAATCATGAGGTTATTTCGTAATAAATTCAGTGTTCCATAAGTCGATATTGTTTAGTATAATATATTGAGGATTATGAATCTTCAATATAATGTTTCCCTCTATTATATATATATATATATATATATATATATTAATTACTTGCATACTGCTTTATTATTGAGAAGACTCGAGATAGGTATGCTATTTTTGTATTATTAATATATTAAATTGGTTAGATAAGATAACTACATGTCTTTGTTGAGCGGACTTAAGGTACACATTCTATACTTATGTCGTCGTGATACAATATCTATGAGTGAATAATTTTGTTTTGAATTGTTGAGTAGACTTAATGTCGAAGCAAAATTGGTACTAGGTACCAAAATGGTTATGAGTTGTATGTGACATTACTGATAGGGAGATATCTGTCATTTGTAGGGCTATGATTTGTTGACTAGACTCAAGGTTAGAATCCCTAGACACACCAGTCCTAACATCTACTAGTGAGTCAAAAGACCTCTATATTTCGCTTAAGGTTTGGTGAAACATAAAAGACTAGTGAGAAACTTATTAGAAAATTGAAATGGTAACATTTAACTTCATATTAAATATACACACACATGTAATAGTAACTGCTTATAACATGTGATTCTTTTCATACCCCTGCAACTTCCTAGTTTTACAACTACTTGATATGTTCATAGTTTAGTCACTTACGTGTTTATTTAGTCATGAGAGTGTGTTGCATTTTATGAGTTTTTAACTCTAAATACATATGAAAGTATGGATTTTTGATCCATATATTACCACAAGTAAATGTTGAATTATGAACGATCAAAGTTCGTAATATACGATACTTCAACTAAATTAGTTCATTTGAAAATAAGCCAATAAGTAATACTGTAAGATCGAGTATTTAATTTGATTGATTATAAAAGAATCATATTGTGTTGAATGTAACACAAGACCAAAATTATAATATAAATCTAAGAACTTGATCATTGAAATATCAATTTGCATAAAGAGATATCATTTGTTGTCTCTAGACATTAAGGATAATTGAATAGGATTTTGTAAAGACTTCATTGTATTATTGTAGTAAAGGATTTCTTTTGGATGATTTCACCATTTAAGAAGAAAACAAATGTATACTAGTAAATGTAATTTAAGTACAGTTGGGATAAAGAGAGTGAATGGTCACTTCTGCTTCATAACGAAACATGGAAAGTAAAAATTGTAATAATAATGACTCATACTTGGCCTTGGAATAAGAAATATGATTTTATTCCATAATATTTTTAGTATAGGAATTTTTTCCTATGAGATTTATTTATATGAGTTCGAGATATTTGATCGGTGAACATACTATTGTTAACCAACTACAATATATAAAATAAATAATATATATATATATATATATATATATATATATGGTGAACGATAGACTTCTAATTTTAGCACATTGTTATAGTAATGGGGAAATAGCGAGAGCTTTCCTTATTACTCTTATTCACTGCATCAAAATATGAAAATTATTTTCATAAAACACACCAACATTATTTATGAAATAATGACTTTTTTCGATAGAGACTGAAATATAGACATGGTTATAAATTAACATGAATATCATAAATATTTATTATGAGATATGACTACAATATGGTATTTGTTATCATAATAAAATAAGGCATTAAAAGACTAAAGTTTTAAATACTATTTACAAATTTTTTAGAATTATAGACAAGCACTAGTTTTGAGATATAGTTTTATTATATGATTATGGATCATATGATATTGATTAATTATATCTTGAATAATTAAGTAATACACTTATTTGGTGGGAGCATTATTAGAACTGATGTACTTTTCAGATTCATACATTAATATATATCAAATCACGAGTCTATTAATATCAAAGCGATTCCACACACTTTATTACATTTATCGATGATTTATCACCAACATTGGCATATGTATTTGATATAGTATGTGTTGACCTGCCTTTTGGTAAGGTATTCATATGATGGATTAACAGATTTTTAAGTGCTCGAAACTCGAGTGCGAACTCAGGAGAGTATGAAGCGATTTGGTCAAAGTTGCAGAGTGTTTATAACATTAGAAACTTGGTTATTTGGCAAACACACCGGGATCTGCATTGCTCGATTCATATTTTCGTATCCTAACTACAATGGAGATTTCGTATTCACTTAGTAGTGTCAGATTGACATGGGTTTTTCTAAGGAAGAGGGAATACAAAATTGGCATTTCATATCCTGTTTTCATTGGTTTAGCACCCGTGATTCATGAAAGTGGCGGGATATGAGTTCGTTTTCACATCTCGGTCTCTTCTTAAGATTTCATATCTCTAGGACAAGAAGGAGGTGATACAAAATCAGGCACAACAGTGTAATTTGGCATAGGTTTGGAATACGAAATGTGTATTTCATATCTGGATTTCGGCTTGGAAAATACCCAAGTTATGGAGTACGAAATCCTCATTTCATATCTGGCATTCAAAGGAAATTGGCTTGGATTTTCATTATCTCTTAGAACACGAAGTGTAGTTACGCATCTAGCATTGTCTTAGTTTTTCTCATCCGATTCGAAATACGAAGTGGTGATTTGGATGGCTTAAGTTCCTTAGCTCTCTAGTGTATGAAGTCATATTTCGTATCACACATAACGAAGATGAGCTGGCTTGGGTTGGAGATGCTTCAGCGTGGAACAGTTATTTTTGTTAAGTACATAGGACATGAATCGATCACTGGATCGGTATTGATCCTAGTGTACAAAATTTTGGGGATACGAATTATTATAACCCCTCACCTCTAAATGCCCTGGTACTTGGCTTATTTCAGGGTTTTTTTGGTTCTACATGCGAGAAACTTGGTTTTAGAGCATTTCAATGACCTCATACTTAGTTTTCATGGCTTTGAAAGGACTCTTGGACTTGTAAACTTCGAAGTTTTCTCACAACATATTGGCATTTAGACTAACTCTTGGCTTGCTTCTTAAACATTGGATCATACTTGGAACTTTTTGAACTTAGGAGGATTTAATGGCTATTTGGGCCTTGTAGGGATTTGGCAAGGAATTTGCCATTCTATTAATAACTTTATAAACTCAAAAGCATTGGATTTGGATTACTCTTGTAACTATAATGACAATGATGAATAGTTTCAACAAAGTGGACGTAGGCTTTAGTGCCAAACCACTATAAAATTGGTGTTATTTACATTTTTGCACTCTATGTCTGGATTGCTTGGTTTGTTTGGATAATTTGCATTATATCAACCCATCAGCTGTTAGTGTGTGCGAGCGACCAATTCCTTATGTCAACATTTTAGCATGTCAGGAAAGAGACGTTGGATTACCTTTGGATTTGGATTGCTTTAGGAAACAGATTTTCTCAGATTTCTCTTGGATTTAAGTACGGTTAAAATGAAACATATCTCTTTAGCTCGTTCGAAACGATATGGAATAGAGGAAATCATGAATTTTCCTTCATTGGACATCCATCGAATTACGTTACTCGTGAGGATATCGACGGAGTGGTTAAGATTTTGACTTCGCGGTTAGAATAGTAGAAAGAGTATTTTCGGAGACAAGAGGCTACTATGAACCCTCTTATTCGAAAGGTCGTCGGGCCTATGTAATATTGTAGGAACAGATGCTAGTGTTCCTTAAGGTTTAGCTCGGGACTTGGGGGCAATTCTCGAAGAATAACCCCATGTCAACACCAATCCACAGATAGGTACCAGATCAACTAAACTTGGGGACAACACCCCCAATCCCAAAGGAGCTTTGGCTCAGGTTTTGGTTGGGCAGGTTTCAGGCTTTAATGTTGGTAATGTTGCTCAAGTGCTGATTGTTATAGTTTTGTATGCAGGAACTCCTGTAGTTCCGAATTCTACGTTTGTACCAGTGGCAGCACCTCAAGCTAGGGTTGAGCCAGTTATCTTTGTTGGGTCTCAGCGGTTTGTTAATTCGGGACTAGAAACCCGCAGAATTAGTGTGGGATTAAACGACTGGAATCGTTTGCTTGGTAATGGCAGTGGTAGACAAATTGTTGATTTCATTCAACGATATAATTGAGGAGGGGCCTCTCTCTCGGACATGAATTGTGTTACCCGCAGTCCATTTACTTAAGATATTTGGAATTCTCGGAACCCACCAAATTTCAAATTGCCAGTGTTGGAGGCTTTTGATGGTATGTAAAATCCCACAGTTCACTTGATGCACTATATGCGCCACATGGAAGTACTTTTGGCTTTAGAGAATGTTATGGTGATTTGCTTCCTGCATTATCTTACGAACATTGCTATCATGTGGTTTCAACAATTGGAAAATGAATCGGTGAATAGCTGGAATGTCTTGGCTGGGAAATTCATCGAAAAGTTCAGGGTTCACATTGCTTGGTCCAAGAACATGATGACTCTTATGGCGATTAAGAAAAGGACTGGTGAGACTTTGTGTAAGTTCTTGGAGTGGTTTAATGTGACTGTGACATCGGTCCATCTACCGGACCCTTCTATGGTTTTGATCGATGTTCTTTCTTGTGTCGTGGACAAGATAAATTTCAAGATCTTGCTTCGAATGGATCCATCAAGGACCTTGGTGTATTCTACTTTGAGGCGGATCGATTTTTTAGGGAAGAGGATGCAAGAACCGACAAGAAATCTCTCGAAGCTAATAGTTCAGGGTGAAGGATCGTCCATCTCATGCAAAGGCAAAGGAAAGGCTGCTTCTCGAAATGATAGGAATGTGTATCAATGGAATCATCCCAAATTCCCTTCATATGTGGATCTCGCTCATCCTTTAGAAGAGATTTATTTGGAGGTTCATCTAGTTACTCCCTTCAGAAAGCCTCCAGTGAGGGAGTCGAATCAAAAGGAGAAGGATTCTGGTAGGCATTTCTTGTTCCTCAACCTAGACTGTAATAACACCAACGATTGTAGGCATCTTCGAGATATGATTGAAGAACGCATCATATGTGGCCAGCTAGCGGAATATGTCCAGAATCGAGCTGTAGTACCGGGTAGGCACAACTATCTGCTTCGGCTTGGAATAGGAATGGACTGGGCCTGTTCCGGGCAGTTTGGTTATCGATTGATGTTGTTTTCTGGATTTTCTGGCTTTCCACCTCTTGTATTTTGGTTTTCTTAGTTTCTGGTTTCTCAGCTTTTCGGTTTATTGGCTTTTCATCCACCTGCACCTTGGATTTTGGCTTTTGCGGATTCTGATCTTTTAGCATTCCACCTTTTGGACTTTGGTGGTTATATTTTTAGTTTTATGGTATTCTAGTTTTTTGGATTATGTATGTGGTTGTTTGGTCTTCTAGCTTATGTATTTAACCCTATGTTTATCTGGACTTCGGGATCGTGTATTATGGTTATTTGGTGATTAAGACTTTGGCTTATAGTCTCTGAACTCTGGTTATATTAGTCCCCGACCTCCTAGATATTATATCTCTGGTCTTCTGGTTATGGATGGTTTTGGGTCGGATCACACACGTACGAGATTAGGTCTTAATCCCTAGGCATGCTCTGTACCCAACTATAAACCATCTGCCTTATGCTTAACTAACCTCCTTAGTTTTAAGACTGTAGGATTTTGGAGGGCCTAAGTCTACCTAACCATGTATGAGATTAGGTCTCAATCCCTAGGCATGCTCTTTTTTGACAAGAAACTGTCTAATATCCTACTCTCATCTCTGGTTACTTTTCTTTGGATTTCGAAGGGCCTAAGCCTGCCTACCCATGTACGGGACTAGGTCTTAATCCTTAAGAAAGCTCTTTGCGGATGATAAACTGTCTGACTTCCTTCATTCATTTCTGATTATTTGGCTCAGGAGTTTGGAGGGCTAAGTCAGCTATCCATGTACGGGATTAGATCTTAATTCCTAGGCATGCTCTTTGCGAGAGATAATCCATCCAATTTCCTTTGTTTATTTTCTGTTTTCTGGCTAAGGATGGCTGTGTCGGCATATCCATGTACCGGGACCGGTGTGACCCCATGTATGCTCTATACCCGACGCTAGTTCGTCCCCTTTAAACCTAAAGGAACTTAATAAACTAGAAATCGAAAGTGGCTAAGTCGACTCACCCACGTACGTGGTTAGGCATTAACCCCTATGGGTGCTGTATGCTCGACGATAAACCATTAGGTTTTCCTTTGGCTTTATCAAAAACTTCAACCCTTGAAAATTTTAATAAAATTACTTTGCTCGTCAAAACGCTACTTGTAAAATATGAAATGTAGAATTTCAAACTCTAATGACTTGGCACAATAAAGACTTTGCTCTCTAAGTATAAAAATCTGATCTCCAAGTAAGGACTTTACTGGGAAGGAGCATGCCGTCTTGTCAACACTTCGCAAGGTCGCCTTATATAGTAGCGAGTAAGGCCTCACTTGTTTGGATTTCCTTGGTCATCTTGTCAGGTCTTGACAGGGCCATCTTGGACTCATCTGGCTTTCCTTGGTCATCATGTCAGGCCTTGGCAAGACCGTCTAGGACTCATCTGGCTTTCCTTGGTCGTCTTGTCAGGTCTTGGAAAGGCCTTTTTGGACTTATCTGGCTACCCTTCGTCATCTTGTCACATTTTGGCAAGGCCGCCTGGGCTTGTGCCATGTAAGGACTTTACTCATTTGATTTTAGATCATTCTATCAAGACCTAGCAAGGCAATTCATTTGGTTTCGCATGTATGGACTATACCGCATCTGGTCGTTCTAGCTCTTGGATTTATCGACAATCTGGTTATCATTACTATGATTTTTTGGATTATGGGTTTCTTTGGTTTCCCGACTCTTTGTTGTTCTAGTTTTGGTTCTCTCGTAATATGATCTGGTGTTATCATCGGTTTTCTTTGGTTTTCTAGATTTTTGGTTTTTGATTAATGCAATCTGGTGCGATCATGGCTTTTGGTTTTTTGGTTCTCGACTATTAGATTTCCATGTGGACTGCTCTTGGTTCACGACTTCTGGATTCTTGGAATTCAGGATTCTACAAAACACGTCATCCTTTTATAAGAAAGACATGTTTCGAGGGGCAAGTGTTGACCCGCCTTTTTGACAAGGCATTTATACGATGGATTTACGGTTTTCTTAAGTGATCGAAACTCAAGTGCGAACTTAGGAGAGCATGAAGCGATTTGGTCGAAGTCGCGAAGTCTTCATAAAGTTAGAAACTTGGTCAGGCAAACATACCGGGATTGTCATTGCTAGATCATTTTTTCGTACCCCACTAGCTTCGGGGATTTTGTATCCCCAGAGTAGCATCGGATCGACATGGATTTTTCTAAGGCATCTGGAATACAAAATCGACCTTTCGTATCTGGTTTTCATTGTTATGGCACTCGTGAATCACGAAAGTTGTTGTTTTCGTATCTCAGCCTCTTCTTAAGATTTCATATCCCAATGGCATGAAGGAGGGGATACAAAATCAGGCACACTAGCGAAATTTGTCAAAGGTTAGGAATAAGAAATGCGTATTTCATATCCGGATTTTGGCTTGGAAAATACTCAAGTCGTGGAGTACGAATCCTCATTTCGTATCTGGCATTCAAAGAAAACTGGCTTGGATTTTCATTCTCTTGGAATATGAAGTGTAATTTCGTATCTAGCATTCTCTTAGTTTTTCACATCCGATTCTAGATATGAAGTGATTATTTTGATGGCTTGAGTTCTTTAGCTCTCTGGAGTACGAAGTCATATTTCATGTCACCTATTACAAAGATGAACTGGCTTGGATTAGAGGTGCTTCAGCATGAAGCGGTTATTCTGGCTAAGTACCTGGGATACGGACCGATCTTGGGATATGAAATTTTAGGGATACGTATTCTTTTATCCCATCACCTTTAAATACCATGGTACTTGGCTTATTTCGAGATCTTTTGACTGTATGGGGCTGCATACGAGAAGCTTGGTCTTGGTGCATTTTAATGGCTTCCTACTTGGTTTCTATGGCTTTGAAGGACTCTTGGACTTGTCAACTTCGCATAGAATTTTTCTCATGACATCTTGGCATTTGGATAAACTCTGGGCTTTCTTCTTGGACATTGGAGCATACTTGGAAACTTTTGGACTTATGAGATTTTAATGGCTGTTTGGGCCTTGCAGGGAATTGGCAAGGACTTTTCCATTCTCTATCCATACTTGGAAATTTTTGGACTTATGAGATTTTAATGGTTGTTTGGGCCTTGCAGGGAATTGGCAAGGACTTTTCCATTCGCTATCCATAACTTTATAAACTCAAAAGCATTGGATTTGGATTACTCTTGTAACTATAATGACAATGATGAATAGTTACAAAAAATGGACACAGATGTTAGTGTCAAACCATTATAAACTTGGTGTTGTTTACATTTTTGCACGCTGTGTCTGGATTACTAGGTTTGTTTGGATAATTTGCATTATATCAACCCGTCGGGTGTTGGCGTGTCCGAGTGACCAATTTTCCACGTCAACAATATGCTTATGATAACACCATATAATATAAAAGGTAAGTAGAAAAAAATAACAAGCAATAAAATAAAATGATTCAATTTGACCAAATAAATGAGTATAAGTTTGAAAAGTTCCAAATGTACCTATAAATAAATAAAGATTCAACCTTAGAAATCGCTCATCTTTATCGTACATAATGATGTAATGATAAGAAGTATTCAAACTTGGTTGGACGATATACAATTAATTATGAGTGAAGATGTAACTTCTTTCTACAAAATCATGTATTTAAGAGTAATATATAAGTTTAAAATTAATTTCATCTAAGTAATAATTTACATAATCATACAAGATAATCATTTTTAATAAACTTTAATATATCCTAAGATGAGGAGTTGGCAGGTTGTGCGAGCCGAAAGACTTCACGTAATAATTGTTCATGAATGCTTTTGTATGAAACCCTCAAAAGGATTTTGGAAAGGACTACTATTGGATAATATATTTATGTTTTAGAGCATATGTTTTGTAAATTATAACTAAATCATTTTCATGTAAAAGAAATTTTATAAAATGTTTATGATTGTCTATTCCATTACATGGAGAGACTTCATGGTGAAAAATTTTCTCTAGAAATTATTTGTAGTGAAATCAAGTTGCTTGAAATGAAATTAATAACCCTAAATGAATACTTCCATTAGAATATCTAACAAATATTCTCGCACATGGAAGAGAGACTAGGATTTTATTATTGATGTCAGAAATATAAATAATCCTCAGTTTATAATTAAACCATTAAGAGTATTTGCCTGTACGATATATGATGTGATGCACAGATCAAAAACCAATTACAAGCAAATTACTAAAATATATTTTTGGTAGGTTTATCCAAAGCGATATGATCAAGTGGCCATAGTATGTCTTTATGAGAAAGACAAATGTTATTGGAATTTAAAGAACCAAGTTGATAAGCACATTATCTTAAATCTCAATTGTTGAAACTGAAATAATATATTTGTCATTTGATGTGCTCGAGTTCATTCATATTTACTCACAAAACTAATGCCTTATATTATTTTATATTTTGGTACATATACGCTGAAATGGAAAATCATAAATAATGATTTAAAATAGAATGTTTACACATAACAACGAAAATGCCATGACGGCACAGGGAGCAATAATTAGGTTTTGAGCATTTTGATATGATCAGGATATAAATACGAAAGTACTAATCTGTAAGCATCAAAATTGAACAATGTTGTGATAGAATTGTCAAATAGTTTGATTGTTAATCAAGATGGAGGTGAATTGTCCACCCATAAGAAAGAACGTTAAAAGGTATATTGATATTTCCAAACTATATATAAAAAACACATTTTTCAGTATACATATGTTAAGACTAACCTTATTTGTCTTGATACTCAATGTTGTATTGTAAATGATATACTTATAATGAGTACAAAAGATATTAGGACTGTCCCAAATCAATATGCAAAAATATCTTATTAATTGTTCAATATGGAACATGTGCGATAAGTTCCTTACTATTGGCATTAGAAATTACACACATTTTGCATTGTCTATGATTTCAAGAATTGTCTATATATTTGATACATGGAGAAAATATTAAGTTCGCATTGGTACCAACAAATAATAATTTAAAGTTTTCTTGTATGTTAATAAAATACTATAGAATTATTTGTAGAAACAATGAACTTTTAATGAAGGAGTATTCAAAGTCGATAATATTCATGTCAATAATAAATTCAAGTTAAGAAATTTTAAATTAGAAATATTATAAATGAAATTCTATGGTCGATTCAATGAAAAAGGCTAAGCAAGTTGCTCTGAATAGTGCCGTAATAATATATATATATATATATATATATATATATATATATACATAAATTTAAGTGCACAAATTTATAACCGAGCCGAGGGTAATTCCAAATGTTGGAAATCCCATAATATTTTTTTATTATAATAATATATAGTGCGTAATAAACTTAAACCTCAACAAAAGTTGAGAAACATAATCAGGATCGTTCAACATGATACGTTAGTTTTTCAGTATCAAAGAGGGCTGATTGACAGAGTATATAATTAAAACATAATAGCATATTTGTTCAATGAGGAACTGTCATGGTAGGTTTACAAGAAACTAATTATAGAAGTTCGAATATGTTTTCATAATTGACCCGAAGTGCATGCAGGAGTTTGGTAGAGTTAGAAATATAACATAGAGGCAATTATTTAATTTATTACATATATCTAACTTATTGACCAATCTTGTTCAAAAACATATGTTTTTCTTTTATAATATGCTTGATACAATATGTTATATTAATTAAGTTAATAAAAAGTATATTTAATAGAAAAACCTTAAATGGTATATTTTATGATAGGAGTTGTAAAGTTTTGTAATCATGATAATATATCACAATGGATATAAATGAACTATGTTAAATGTCTATTACCAAGATACATCAAGGCTGGATGTCGAAGTATATGTTGAGACTAGAGTAAGTAGTGCTCTACAAATGTTTAGTGGTGTATTACCCAGGACCGTTAGGGGAACCTAGAGGTTACTACTAATAGTTACTGTGTACATATGGAATAAGTTGCATTAATATAACTAAGGTAGAAAAAAAAATGTTATGACCAATTTACATATGGAATAGTTACTGTAAATTGGTCATAAGGTACACAATAACTACTAATAGTTACTATTAATTAATATAACTAAGGTAGAAAAAAAATGTTATGACCAATTTACATAGTCCACTCGAGTTGAGAATGCTAAAGATCTTCAATATGAATGCTCTGCTTTAATTACAAGCAAAACATGGCATGCCACCCATCAAGAAGAAAGAAATCGTTGCTTCACCGTAGGCTTAATGACATCATTAATTAGTAAATTTTATTTTTATTACTAATATTATATGATGATTATAATGTATGAGTTGTTTCTACCTGAAACCATGAATATATATACTATTATTATTAAATGTTAGTTATGTGAGATTTTTTATGGTAAATATAGTTATCAGAATTAGATTAATTATGTACATAATATAGAAGTGTATATAAATATATATATATATTTATACATCATTTATTACTACACTTAGACCCCTATACAAAATTTTATTATATATATATATATTTGTGTGTGTGTTATACATACAAACACATAAATTTTCAGCTTACATTAGAACATATATGATTGCATAACACATTAAATTGATTTAATTTTTTATATAATCATCTATACTTGCCATTAATTATAAAACCAAAAAATAATTTTTATAATTAATTTATTATATTTTTTGTTTTTGAAATTGGTACTTCATTTACAAGGTGTAGGTAATATAGACATACTACATGGTAAATGTGTTAGACCCTGCAACGTCGGAAACAAAACCATGACAACTGAGTTGGACTCAACAATGCAAGAATCGAACTCATGACCTCTTGCATCATATTTAAATGTCTTAACAGCTTAGACAATTTAATTGTCATTAATTTATTATATTATTATTACTACTTTATGATATGAATATTTTAAGTTATATAAAGTAATCAATGACTTAAAATTAAATTTTGTATTTTTTTAATTACTACATGACATAATAAAACATTAACAAAAAATTGATTTTCTTTATATTTTTTAGGATTTAACTAAATTTTGAACAAAATACATTTTAGTTATTAAAACCAGTATTTTAAGTCAAAAAAATATGAAATTATTTATAACACGCGTTTTATGATCATTATTTTATAGAATTTTAAAAGAAGAAAATTTCTCATTGTGTATTCCATATTAATTATTTACTATCGAAACTGTTATAGATTAATCATTAAAAATAACATTTTAAGTCAAAAAATCTAGAAAAAACTATGACATATGTTTTGTGATCCTTAATTTTTGAAAAATATATAAATTGAATTTTTTCCAATCATGTACTGTATATTAAATTTGGCAAAGCCGATTGGTTTTATAGTAATCTGTAACACTTATTGTTATAACAAATAATAATTACAAAAAGTACAAGAGATTGGCAGATTGCTAACTTACTACAAACAGTTTTTATAGCGGGCCGTCCAGTACAACTAGACTAGCTTACAGAGCTGGAGCTAGACTAAATATCAAGACTACAAATCACTATCACTACACAGGGTGAAAGATTACAACATAGGTTTCCAGGGAATACCCAATGAAAACCTTTACATTTCAGTTGCCTAAGCAATCTCAAATCTTAACACAGGAAGAAGGACATTAACATACAAAATCACATATAATAAAACTGTAGCAACAACAAGAAACACTATAGTGAGCTACACAAATAGCTAAACCTCAACAAAGTTTGAAGCACGACTGTGCTTATGTCATGACAACAATGGCATGTTAACATTTCAAACGATGAAGCTGGAATTGAAAGAACTAATCACTTTCACTTACACCAAACTAGAGTGTTAATTATTTACTAGCAAAAACTATTTTTAATTTATTAGTAATATTCGGTAAAATTATAAATTAAATTTTTCTGTAAATATATGTTAGTTTTGAACTAGAGTAAATTTACAGTAATATATATAATCTTAATTTGTATTTACGAAATTGAATGAAAATATATATAGTCATCATATATATACACACTTATATAAAAATTTATTTACTAGTATTTACAATCATATATATATTTTATATATAATTTGTATTATACGGAGTTTATATGTATGCACATATCTGGGCAATATACAATATATACAAAATGACCTAATGTGTATATTGCAATGTAAATCCCATCATATATATTAGGGCACTATATCCTTCATGGATTATCATGTTACACTTGCACATACAATATATATATATATATATATATATATATATATATATATATATATATATATATTGTAACGACCCAGAAAATCTGAACCAATTTAAAATTTTTAAATTGGCTAAAATAATGGATTTTAACTATTTAAAATAAATATTTTAGATAATGGCGATGAAAACTAAGTTTGAATCGACAATGGAAAACGATTATAATTAATTATAATTATATATAGAATTGAAAATGGCGCGGTAGTTCGATAATTCGATTTCAAACTTCAATTGAATATACCGGGTGCAAAACAATCCGGATCTTAGTGAAACCAAAAATAATGGAATCTAATTGATGATATCTTTCTAACGAATCCGACCAATCGAAATTTGATAGCGGGAATCAAAAGATATGTCCAGATGAAAATTCTGAATAGTCGCTATGGAATTCAGGCCCTTAAAAATGGACATTTTGCAAATGACCTCGGATTTCGACGAAACCACTTTTGTTGGGTCCGGGATGAGAAGTTATTGCTAGGTTTAAAATTTCATACTTTTTCGAATCAATATGTGAGCGTGGCAAAGGAAAACGCGTTTGACCAGTTTCAGTTGATTTTAATCGACTGGAAATTGGCCATTTTTCAAACGGTCTCAGAATTCGACGAAACTAGTTTTGTTAGGACCGTATCGTCAATACGAAGCTAGAAAATATTTTTCTGGATTTTTTCTAGTTAGTATGTGGCCCCGGTAATTTGAAACGTACGTTTAAAATTCAACATAGTGATTTAAATGTAAATTCAAAAGGAAACTGATTGTAACGATCAAATCAGCTTGCGATACATATCCCATTGTGTTCGGAATGGGGGTAAAACGCTATGGACGACAGGCGGTGGGCCTCGTTTCGAGGTCGTATGTAAAAGTCAACCTTTTTGCAAAATATAAATAATTAAATAATAATAAAATAAAAAATATATATATATAATCTCCCTCCCTTTTCTTCTTCCTGGCCCCCCCGATTCATTAGACAGTTCGAAATAGAAAAAAAAAAAAACCTAAAGACCTATCGACAGCCCCCCCCCCCCCTGAAGCGAACGCCACCGCCCGCCTTCAGCCGCCTCCCCGTTCGAAACCCTAGCGCAACCCCCGAAGCCCCCTAATCGCGCGAGCTCCGACGAAGACGAGCCCCCCCTCGTTCGCGACGCTGAAGCCGCCGACACCTGGAAGCGAGCTCCGCCTGCCGCTGACGCCTTCTTCCTCCCCCCCCTTCCGCAGCTAATCGGTGAGCATTTTTTTTTTTATAAAGTAAAAACTGATTTTTATATAAAAGTTAAAACTGATTTTTATAAAGTAAAAACTGATTTTTATATAAAGTTAAAACTGAATTGATTTTAAACTTTAAAAAGAAAGAATACTTTTTTTTTTGGATTTAAAAACTGATTTTTATAAAGTAAAAACTGATTTTATAAAGTATTTAAAAACTGATTTTTCTAAAGTATTAAAACAGATTTTTTTAATTAGGTTTAGAAACTGATTTTTTTTTTAAGTATTGAAAACTGAATTTTAATTGGGTATAAAAACTGAATTTTAATTAGGTATAAAAACTGAATTTTAATTAGGTTGAAAACTGATTTTAAAAAAAGTTATAAAAACTGATTTTATTTTGAAAAGGAAACTGATTTGAAAATGATTTTTAAACTGATTTGTTTAAAAGTTAAAACAGATTTTTTTTTGAAAGATTTAAAAACTGATTTAAAAAAAAGGGTTTTAAAAGATTTAAACTTTAAAAAGTAAAAGAAAAGATTTGATCTTTAAAATGGAAAAGGTGGAATCTATATTTTTAAAATTCGATTTTTATATATTGAATAACATAGTAAAAATTCGATTTTTACATATGTAGAGAATACAGGCAACGAAGCGACAAAAGGCAAGAAAGGCGAAGATTTCTCTAAGTGAAGTTGGATAGCTATTGGTGAGATTTCTGATTTAAAAATATTATATTTGTGTGAAATGAAAGTGAATTGCTATATATAAATATATATCTATATATATATATATATACGCCCCTCGTCCACAAACCATGGACGATAATTATCGATTGAAATTGTTGTGAAAATTGGTTGATAGTGAATGATTGTTTGGGATTGTTTGTGATTGATATTGGTTGATTGTGGTTGAAAAATACCCGTTTGTGATTGTGAAATATTTAGTTGAAACCACATAGGATTAGTTTGTGGAAATGAAATAAATATATACATGCCGCCTGCGTGCGAATTAGATGCATGATCCCCATTGTCAAAAACCGTGAGGTTTTAAGGTAGAGCGAGGAGCCGTACTAGGGATGGTCCCGGTTTAACTACCCTGCCGTTATGCTGCCGAAATTTTGAATAATATTCATGTGTTTGAATTATTTTCATATGCTTAAACTATAGAAAACATTCATGTGTTGAATTGAGATTCATTCGTTGATTAGAAATTCATGTGTTGAATGGTATTCATATTTTGAAATAAATTGTTTGATAATAAAAATCACCTTTTATCGACTATATGAACTGTGTAAAATAATCTCGTTTTAAAAGAAATTGTTTTAGGATAAAAATCTTATTTTTATCACCAACATGAACTATATAGAAAAATAGTGTTTTGAAATGAATTGTTTTACAATAAAAATCACATTTTTATTGTATGCATAAATCGTTGAAATGTGAAGTGTTAAAAATAGCCACTTGTTCAAAATAAACATATATGAGTTGAAATATTCATTAATTAGCTAATGAAATGATCTGCACCTATTTATGTAACATTAGAATGAATGGTGTTTTTAAACCAAATTGAAATCAAATATGAAGTCGAATAGAAAATGATAAATGATATGAACTGTGTATATGTGTACATACATATTCATTGAACATGTTATAGCAAAGGGGCTAGAGAAGAGGAATAAAATTTTGTGCCCGACAAATAGGTACACATTTACTGTTTTGTTTGGGTGATGATTTTATGAGCCTGTTGGCTAGCCGCTTGGCTTTTTCTTTTTCTTTTTGAGATTAGAAGGACCGGGAACGCTATTTGCGATTTCCCGATGCTCCCGGTGCAGGGGAGGTTATGGCGAAATTTTCCAAAATTTTAAGGTGTTAGAAAAATATTTGAAGTGAAAACGATATGGAAATCATTGAATAAACTATATTTATATAACTATATAAATATAAATAAAATTAAAACGAAACGAAGCCGTGCAGTTCGTATTTTGAAACCGTGATTTCAAACGACTAGTGCGGGAAATCCGACCATCGGATTTTCCCGAAATCTCAACCGTCGGGTTCGCCTTGGAATAATCTTTCCAGCGGCACCAACCTTGTAAAAATCCAACGGTTGGATTGTCTGGAATGTTTAATTCAAATCTGAAGAAAAACAGCGCCAGAAGCGATTATATTTATATATATATAAATATAATTATATATTTAATCGAATAACGACGCTGCAGTTCGTATTTTGAAATCGAAAATTCAAACGATTGTACCGGGAGATCCGACCGTCGGATTTTCCCGAAACTGGAACCGTTGGATTCGTTTTGAAAAGACCTTTCTAATGATGTAAAATTTGTGAAGATCCAACGGTTAGATTTTCAGATATGTGTAAATCAATTCTGAAGAAAAACAGCGCCACGGCCACGTTATGGCCCGAAACGTCGTTTTGAATATATTAGCTATTTTAAAATAAATAAAAATAGCGATAAATAGTTATAAAATATCATAGGCGATATGGAATGGAAATAAACTGAAATTTGCTTGATTTGTGTGGCTTTTGATGGTTGAATGTGTTTGGTGGGAAAATTACATTAAAGAACAAATTTGGTGTTGTCGAATAATTTAACCATTGAAATAAATTGATTTGAAATTCTAAATATACGTGAATTATTTGAGAAGGCCGAGTTAATTCTCATTTCAAATAATTGACCGACGATTGAAAGTCGAAGGTAAAGACGGTGGTCGAAGACCGGAGATCTTCACCTCGTTTGGATGGTAACCGAGGTCCTGATTGGGAGGCATCCCGAAATATGGATAATGAGTGGTGATCGTCCAGACGTACGTGGTGATCGAAGGGTTTGCGAGGTATTTAGTGCCTCCGGTTTCGTTCAGACCCAGAACGGACTTGTAAATGGACTGTGTGTCTGACATTAGAGTTTATTCTGTGTTGATTGATTTCTGTTAAATATACATCTGTTTGGCGGCGGAGAATTTATTCTTTTGCTTAACGCCCTTCTCTGAGATGTACGAGCTCAGAGGTTGTATATCGATGGACATCAATCGCATGGCGTGAATTGCCTGTGTGGCATGCTAAGATGCAGTGATCAGGGCTTCTGTTGAAAAGCAAAGTCTTGTGGTGATGATCAAAGCACCGCCTGTGTGGCGTAGCTTTGTGTATAACGTTAATTCGCGAGCCTCACACCCCGGTATGAACCTAAAACGGGAGAAGGACCTCAGGGAGGGCATGCGTTTCTTTCTAGCTAGGGTGGTGTCAGTGACCTACCAGCCCTGACATTTATATACTTTTCACCTATGTGGTTGTTGCTGTTGCGAGGCGCCTCGGTTTGATCGGGCAATTCGGGTCCGATGGAGTCATTCGTTGGCTCATTTACACCCCAAAGGGTGGGGAAACGTAGTGTTCAGGCATTCTTAATCCACATCGGTGGACCGGCCCTGTCGCTCCAAGGGTCGATGCGTTCTGATCCTGAGACACGGGCTAGAGCGTCTCGAATTCGGTAAGGACTATCTTTTGCCTTGGTTCATGACGGAAATCCAATTTCCAAATACGTGATCGTGCAGTTTTGATTGTATATATATATGGCGACATGATATATGGTACCCATGCCGTCTATGATTGATAGTTATGATTTGAAATTGTTTTCAAAACATATAAACACTAGCAATAATATCAAATGCCTTTGTTTTATTCGTATCAAGCATATCTTGGCCGTTATAAGGTAAAAACTCTATCCTCCGGTTTGCGTTGCATTGTGTGATGGGAACTGAGTCTTATAACGGCTTCATTTTTATAAAAAGCATAGCGATGTTTAAAAGAAAGAGTTGTTTTAATGCACTGGCAATCCAATGGAGTAAACCCGTTCCATGAAAGTGGCGTGGTCCTATGATTAGCCAAAATATATGTGTTGAGTAGATTTCTCATACCAATCCCATGACTGACTCGTAGTTTGTTTCACTCTCAAACTCGGGTGCCCCTTTTTCCACGGGCAGCCTTGTATTCAGGTTTAGCTGGTTCTTTCTGGATAGCTGGAGCTGAAGATGGATTCTATCATTTATTTCCTTTTATGCTGTTCAGCTCCTATTGTACATATTTTGTTTATTTCCGCTGTAGACATTTATGTATAGCTGAACTGTATTTGTACTAAGTAAGATCCTGTATACTGTGTAACTCTGATGATTACTTTTATCCAGTATATTTTGTTGTTCATTATCTGGTGTATTTATTTAATTCTGTTCTGCTATTATATGTTTCTGTGTTATATTCCAAAGATAACCTTGTTTTCGTGAAAACGAGAATTCGGGTCGTCTCATCGTGGTATCAGAGCCTTGGTTAAGCTTAGTTCCGGAATATAACATTTGAACGAACTCGTCAGAAATAGAACCAGTAGTGTTCTAGGACGGGTAACTCAATACAGATAGGATCAGCAATATCCTAGTATGAGTAAAGTAGAACGATTACACCTCGATAGACACATTTACATTGAAGTATGTGTTTCTATATTTTAAACTATCTTTTCTGTGATCATACACTTGATCTGCTAATTGCAGAAGTACTAGAAAAATGAGTGCCAGAAACAGAAGGAATACAGAACCCGATCTAGAGGCTCTATTCAAGAGATATCGAAATCTGGGTGGAGAAAAATTCTCGGGCAATGAATCTATTATTCAAACTCAAGCTTGGATGAGTTCTGTCGAAAGAATCTTTGAGCATATCCAGCTGAGAGATGACCAGAAACGGTTAGTAGCATCTTGGGCGCTCAAAGAGGAAGCTTTAATCTGGTGGGAAACAATCGTCAAAGGTAATCCAGAAGGTGATATCACCTGGGACAGATTCAAAGTGATTTTCTTAGAAAGATTTACTCCTCCCGAAGCAACTGAGAGATTATGTGATGAATTTTCTTATCTAATACAAGGAGACATGACAATTCCCGAATATCATAAGAAATTCAATGAACTTTCTCACTTTGCCCCTCATCTAATTGAAAATCCGAAGAGGAAAAATCTGAGATTTATTCACGGGCTTCAAAGGAAATACCAGAATAAAGTATTGGGGCATGTGAAGCTTCCTTTTTCTGAAATGATATATATGGCCTATCAGTATGAAGATCTCCATAAGAAAGGAATGTTGCGCGACGAAGAAGAAGTCTGTTCTAGTGACAAAACAGAGTCAGAAACTGATACTCCTGAAAACAGTACGAGGTCAGAGGTCAATAAGAAGCCCAGTGCCAAGGGAAAAAGGGCTAGAGCTGAGAAAGAACCCGTAACGACCACCGTATGCAGTAACTGCCATCAGAAAGGGCATTTGTCAATAAACTGTGGACCTCTGAAGAAACGAAGAAAGAATAAATTTAAATCCAAAGACAAGTTCCTAGAAAATAGAAAGTGCGTTCAATGCCGTCGGACTGGCCATCTTGAGAAGGACTGCAGGCAATTTAAGAAGTCCAAAGCAGCGCAAGTAAATGAAGTGGTAGGAGTGCCTGCATCTTCGTCTGCTCAGGAAAGGTCTGATGTTTTAGAAGGCACGCTCAATGTCAAAAACATTCCAGTTAAAGTACTGTTTGACACAGGCGCGTCACGAAGCTTTATCGCGAAGAGTGTAGTCAAGAAGTTGGATCTGAGGTTGAAAAAGCTCAAAGAACCAATGACGGTGCAAAATCCAGTTGGGGGTTCCATCAATCTCAGTTGGGTTTGTGCCGTACCAGTCTCTTTTTCTTGCTATAAATTCCCTATTATCTGTATCGTCATGAATTTTAATGAATTCGATCTTATTCTTGGATTGGATTGGCTAACCAAATATGAAGCGGAGGTCAGATGCGCCGAGAGGGTTGTTAAGGCAAAGGCACAATTGGGGAATTATATAACCATACCATGTGAAGGCCCGACTTCTAATAGAAAAGACTTCTGGGCAGCTTTGAATGTTTCTCCAGCCCCAATTGAAAATGTTCCTGAAGTTACAGAGAATATTCCTGACCTCATCAAAGACATTCCTGTCGTCAAAAACTATGCGGATGTGTTCGAGGAAGTTGTTCGCTTACCTCCGCAGAGAGAAATAGATTTCAAGATTGCTTTGATTCCCAATGCAAGGCCGGTAGTTCACGCTATTCGAAGAATGTCCTTGAAAGAGAAGGAGGAATTAGACAATCAAACACGACAGCTAGTATGGAAAGGTCTGATCAGGCCTAGTTTCTCTGATTGGGGGTGCAGCAGTGGTTTTTGTCCCAAAATCTGATGGTACTCTACGTCTATGTGTGGATTATCGTGATTTGAACAAGCAGACCATAAAGAACAAATATCCATTGCCGCGAATAGATGATTTGTTGGATCGATTAAATGGAGCACAAGTATTCTCACGAATGGACCTAGCTACAGGTTTCCATCAACTTAGAATTGCCGAGGAGTGTGTTCCAATGACAGCGTTCAGAGGCCCCGACTTATTCTACGAGTGGTTAGTAATGCCGTTCGGACTATGTAACGCCCCGGCTTACTTCGTCGATCTAATGAACAGGGTATTCAGAGGAGTATTGAATAAATTTGTTCTGGTTTTCATTGACGATATTCTAATCTTCTCTAAATCAAAGGCCGAACATGAAAAGCATCTGGAACAGGTTCTAGAAATCCTCAGAAGGAATGTATTGAAAGCCAAGTTTTCTAAATGTATATTCTGGCAAGATGAAGTGAAATTTCTGGGCCACGTCGTATCGAAAGAAGGAATTGCTGTGGATCCAAGTAAAATCACGGCTATTCAAAATTGGAAACAGCCCAGTACTCCCACTGAAGTCCGCAGTTTTCTCGGATTGGCTAGCTATTATCGGAAGTTCGTTAAAGACTTTTCGAAGATATCTGGTCACTTAACGAAGCTTACAAAGAAGCATTCTAAGTTCAAATGGACTCAAGAAAGTGAGGAGGCATTCGAAGAGCTAAAGCTGAGATTAACAACTGCTCCGGTGTTAACCATTATCGATGGCAACCAGGATTTAAAAGTGTGGACTGATGCTTCTAGAGAAGGCCTGGGCGCAGTGTTAATGCAAAGAGGCCAAGTAATTGCTTATGCTAGCCGTCAACTGAAGCCGCACGAGAAAAACTATGTAACTCATGATCTTGAGTTATTGGCTATCATATTCTCTTTGAAAATCTGGAGACACTATCTTCTGGGCGAGAGATTTGAACTGTTTACAGATCACCAGTCGTTAAAGTATCTGTTCACTCAGAAGGACTTAAATCTGAGACAGCAACGTTGGCTGGAGTTTCTTGCAGCATATGACTTTGAAATTATATATACCCCAGGAAAAGCCAATGTCGTGGCCGATGCATTAAGCCGAAAGAATGTAATGATCGCCAGTTTTATTATCACGACTTCATTGCTAGATAAAATATCTGCTCTTCAGGAGGATGATCACTTCATTCAGAAGATCAGAGGGATAATTCAACAGGGCGAACCCTCGAGTTTTCAAGTTGATAATGAGGGGATTCTAAGGCTCAAAGGTCGAATATGCGTTCCTAACATTCCTGAACTTCGAAAGGAAGTACTGGATGAATGCCACAAGTCAAAACTCAGTATCCATCCGGGAGTAAGCAAAATGTATAATGACATCAAACGCACTTTCTGGTGGAAGTCGATGAAAAGGGACATTTCCTTATATGTTAGCCGATGCCCTACTTGCCAGCTAGTCAAGAGCGACCAACAGAAATTGGCTGGATTATTGCAACCGCTAGAAGTTCCTGGCTGGAAGTCGGATCATATTTCTATGGATTTCATTGATGGTTTGCCCAGAACCAGAAAAGGGAATGACAGTATTTGGGTGATCGTAGATGGCTTCACGAAGACCGCCCATTTCATACCTGTCAGATCAAACAGAACTGCTCAGAGTCTGGCGCAGTTATACTTCAGGGAAATAGTTAGACTACATGGAGTGCCGCTCAGCATAGTCAGTGATAGAGATACAATATTCACTAGCAAATTCTGGGAAGCATTTCAAGTAGAGCTAGGAACGAAGTTAAACTTGAGCACCGCATATCATCCTCAGACAGACGGTCAGACTGAGAGGGTGAATCGTATTTTAGAAGATCTATTGCGGGCTTGTGTTATAGATTTCGGTGGATCATGGGAAGACAATCTGCATTTGGCTGAATTCTCTTATAACAACAGCTACCAGGCGAGTCTGACAATGTCGCCATTCGAAGCATTGTACGGTAGACCGTGCCGATCTCCTGCTTGTTGGGTCGAGCCTGGAAATAGACTAGTGTTGGGTCCTGATATGATTCGAGAGGCAGCCGACAAAGTCGATTTCATTAAGAAGCGATTACTCGCCGCTCAAAGCCGACAAAAGAGCTATGCCGATAGAAGAAGAAGAGATATATCCTTTGAAGTTGGCGACTATGTATATTTGAAAGTATCGCCGATGAGAGGAGTTATCCGGTTCGGTAAAACTGGAAAGTTAGCGCCCAAGTTTATTGGTCCGTTTCCTATTCTGGAACGGATTGGAACTTTCGCATATAAAGTCAAACTGCCAGATTGGTTGCCTGGAGTTCATGATGTATTTCATATATCTCAACTTCGAAAGCACGTTCATGATCCAGACTTGATCGTGGAAGAAGCAGCTCAGCAGGATATTGAAATTACTCCAGAATTAGCTGTGAGGCGAGAGCCGCTAAAGATCATCGGCAAAGAAACCAAAAGAGCTGAGAAACAAGAAAGTTCACTTAGTCAAAGTGCAATGGAGTGGAGATCCGCGAGATTGTACTTGGGAAACTGAGGAGAGCATTCAGAAAGCTTATCCTAGATGCCGAGTAGATATCTCTGATTGACTCTGGTGCAAGGTACATTTACCCTACTTTGCATTACCATTTAATTCTCTATTCTGTTGCTATTTTCTTCCCATGGATGTGCACTATTTATTCTATACTCTGAAGGTTAAAAACAATTGAATTGGTTGTTGTATTGTGTGATTGTAGATTTATCAAACCACTTTCGACTTTATTCCTTTTCGGGGACGAAAAGTTTTAAGTGGGGGAGATTGTAACGACCCAGAAAATCTGAACCAATTTAAAATTTTTAAATTGGCTAAAATAACGGATTTTAACTATTTAAAATAAATATTTTAGATAATGGCGATGAAAACTAAGTTTGAATCGACAATGGAAAACGATTATAATTAATTATAATTATATATAGAATTGAAAATGGCGCGGTAGTTCGATAATTCGATTTCAAACTTCAATTGAATATACCGGGTGCAAAACAATCCGGATCTTAGTGAAACCAAAAATAATGGAATCTAATTGATGATATCTTTCTAACGAATCTGACCAATCGAAATTTGATAGCAGGAATCAAAAGATATGTCCAGTTGAAAATTCTGAATAGTCGCTATGGAATTCAGGCCCTTAAAAATGGACATTTTGCAAATGACCTCGGATTTCGACGAAACCACTTTTGTTGGGTCCGGGATGAGAAGTTATTGCTAGGTTTAAAATTTCATACTTTTTCGAATCAATATGTGAGCGTGGCAAAGGAAAACGCGTTTGACCAGTTTCAGTTGATTTTAATCGACTGGAAATTGGCCATTTTTCAAACGGTCTCAGAATTCGACGAAACTAGTTTTGTTAGGACCGTATCGTCAATACGAAGCTAGAAAATATTTTTCTGGAATTTTTCTAGTTAGTATGTGGCCCCGGTAATTTGAAACGTACGTTTAAAATTCAACATAGTGATTTAAATGTAAATTCAAAAGGAAACTGATTGTAACGATCAAATCAGCTTGCGATACATATCCCATTGTGTTCGGAATGGGGGTAAAACGCTATGGACGACAGGCGGTGGGCCTCGTTTCGAGGTCGTATGTAAAAGTCAACCTTTTTGCAAAATATAAATAATTAAATAATAATAATAATAATAATAAAATATATATAATCTCCCTCCCTTTTCTTCTTCCTTCCCCCCCCCCCCCCCGATTCATTAGACAGTTCGAAATAGAAAAAAAAAAAAAAAAACCCCTAAAGACCTATCGACAGCCCCCCCCCTTGAAGCGAACGCCACCGCCCGCCTTCAGCCGCCTCCCCGTTCGAAACCCTAGCGCAACCCCCGAAGCCCCCTAATCGCGCGAGCTCCGACGAAGACGAGCCCCCCCTCGTTCGCGACGCTGAAGCCGCCGACACCTGGAAGCGAGCTCCGCCTGCCGCCGACGCCTTCTTCCTCCCCCCCCCCCTCCGCAGCTAATCGGTGAGCATTTTCTTTTTTTTTTTTCTTTTTTTTATTTATAAAGTAAAAACTGATTTTTATATAAAAGTTAAAACTGATTTTTATAAAGTAAAAACTGATTTTTATATAAAGTTAAAACTGAATTGATTTTAAACTTTAAAAAGAAAGAATACTTTTTTTTTTTTTGGATTTAAAAACTGATTTTTATAAAGTAAAAACTGATTTTATAAAGTATTTAAAAACTGATTTTTCTAAAGTATTAAAACAGATTTTTTTAATTAGGTTTAGAAACTGATTTTTTTTTTAAGTATTGAAAACTGAATTTTAATTGGGTATAAAAACTGAATTTTAATTAGGTATAAAAACTGAATTTTAATTAGGTTGAAAACTGATTTTAAAAAAAGTTATAAAAACTGATTTTATTTTGAAAAGGAAACTGATTTGAAAATGATTTTTAAACTGATTTGTTTAAAAGTTAAAACAGATTTTTTTTTGAAAGATTTAAAAACTGATTTAAAAAAAAAAAGGGTTTTAAAAGATTTAAACTTTAAAAAGTAAAAGAAAAGATTTGATCTTTAAAATGGAAAAGGTGGAATCTATATTTTTAAAATTCGATTTTTATATATTGAATAACATAGTAAAAATTCGATTTTTACATATGTAGAGAATACAGGCAACGAAGCGACAAAAGGCGAGAAAGGCGAAGATTTCTCTAAGTGAAGTTGGATAGCTATTGGTGAGATTTCTGATTTAAAAATATTATATTTGTGTGAAATGAAAGTGAATTGCTATATATAAATATATATCTATATATATACGCCCCTCGTCCACAAACCATGGACGATAATTATCGATTGAAATTGTTGTGAAAATTGGTTGATAGTGAATGATTGTTTGGGATTGTTTGTGATTGATATTGGTTGATTGTGGTTGAAAAATACCCGTTTGTGATTGTGAAATATTTGGTTGAAACCACATAGGATTAGTTTGTGGAAATGAAATAAATATATACATGCTGCCTGCGTGCGAATTAGATGCATGATCCCCATTGTCAAAAACCGCGAGGTTTTAAGGTAGAGCGAGGAGCCGTACTAGGGACGGTCCCGGTTTAACTACCCTGCCGTTATGCTGCCGAAATTTTGAATAATATTCGTGTGTTTGAATTATTTTCATATGCTTAAACTATAGAAAACATTCATGTGTTGAATTGATATTCATTCGTTGATTAGAAATTCATGTGTTGAATGGTATTCATATTTTGAAATAAATTGTTTGATAATAAAAATCACCTTTTATCGACTATATGAACTGTGTAAAATAATCTCGTTTTAAAAGAAATTGTTTTAGGATAAAAATCTTATTTTTATCACCAACATGAACTATATAGAAAAATAGTGTTTTGAAATGAATTGTTTTACAATAAAAATCACATTTTTATTGTATGCATAAATCGTTGAAATGTGAAGTGTTAAAAATAGCCACTTGTTCAAAATAAACATATATGAGTTGAAATATTCATTAATTAGCTAATGAAATGATCTGCACCTATTTATGTAACATTAGAATGAATGGTGTTTTTAAACCAAATTGATATCAAATATGAAGTCGAATAGAAAATGATAAATGATATGAACTGTGTATATGTGTACATACATATTCATTGAACAGGTTATAGCAAAGGGGCTAGAGAAGAGGAATAAAATTTTGTGCCCGACAAATAGGTACACATTTACTGTTTTGTTTGGGTGATGATTTTATGAGCCTGTTGGCTAGCCGCTTGGCTTTTTCTTTTTCTTTTTGAGATTAGAAGGACCGGGAACGCTATTTGCGATTTCCCGATGCTCCCAGTGCAGGGGAGGTTATGGCGAAATTTTCCAAAATTTTAAGGTGTTAGAAAAATATTTGAAGTGAAAACGATATGGAAATCATTGAATAAACTATATTTATATAACTATATAAATATAAATAAAATTAAAACAAAACGAAGCCGTGCAGTTCGTATTTTGAAACCGTGATTTCAAACGACTAGTGCGGGAAATCCGACCATCGGATTTTCCCGAAATCTCAACCGTCGGGTTCGCCTTGGAATAATCTTTCCAACGGCACCAACCTTGTAAAAATCCAACGGTTGGATTGTCTGGAATGTTTAATTCAAATCTGAAGAAAAACAGCGCCAGAAGCGATTATATTTATATATATATAAATATAATTATATATTTAATCGAATAACGACGCTGCAGTTCGTATTTTGAAATCGAAAATTCAAACGATTGTACCGGGAGATCCGACCGTCGGATTTTCCCGAAACTGGAACCGTTGGATTCGCTTTGAAAAGACCTTTCTAATGATGTAAACTTTGTGAAGATCCAACGGTTAGATTTTCAGATATGTGTAAATCAATTCTGAAGAAAAACAGCGCCACGGCCACGTTATGGCCCGAAACGTCGTTTTGAATATATTAGCTATTTTAAAATAAATAAAAATAGCGATAAATAGTTATAAAATATCATAGGCGATATGGAATGGAAATAAACTGAAATTTGCTTGATTTGTGTGGCTTTTGATGGTTGAATGTGTTTGGTGGGAAAATTACATTAAAGAACAAATTTGGTGTTGTCGAATAATTTAACCATTGAAATAAATTGATTTGAAATTCTAAATATACGTGAATTATTTGAGAAGGCCGAGTTAATTCTCATTTCAAATAATTGACCGACGATTGAAAGTCGAAGGTAAAGACGGTGGTCGAAGACCGGAGATCTTCACCTCGTTTGGATGGTAACCGAGGCCCTGATTGGGAGGCATCCCGAAATATGGATAATGAGTGGTGATCGTCCAGACGTACGTGGTGATCGAAGGGTTTGCGAGGTATTTAGTGCCTCCGGTTTCGTTCAGACCCAGAACGGACTTGTAAATGGACTGTGTGTCTGACATTAGAGTTTATTCTGTGTTGATTGATTTCTGTTAAATATACATCTGTTTGGCGGCGGAGAATTTATTCTTTTGCTTAACGCCCTTCTCTGAGACGTACGAGCTCAGAGGTTGTATATCGATGGACATCAATCGCATGGCGTGAATTGCCTGTGTGGCATGCTAAGATGCAGTGATCAGGGCTTCTGTTGAAAAGCAAAGTCTTGTGGTGATGATCAAAGCACCGCCTGTGTGGCGTAGCTTTGTGTATAACGTGAATTCGCGAGCCTCACACCCCGGTATGAACCTAAAACGGGAGAAGGACCTCAGGGAGGGCATGCGTTTCTTTCTAGCTAGGGTGGTGTCAGTGACCTACCAGCCCTGACATTTATATACTTTTCACCTATGTGGTTGTTGCTGTTGCGAGGCGCCTCGGTTTGATCGGGCAATTCGGGTCCGATGGAGTCATTCGTTGGCTCATTTACACCCCAAAGGGTGGGGAAACGTAGTGTTCAGGCATTCTTAATCCACATCGGTGGACCGGCCCTGTCGCTCCAAGGGTCGATGCGTTCTGATCCTGAGACACGGGCTAGAGCGTCTCGAATTCGGTAAGGACTATCTTTTGCCTTGGTTCATGACGGAAATCCAATTTCCAAATACGCGATCGTGCGGTTTTGATTGTATATATATATGGCGACATGATATATGGTACCCATGCCGTCTATGATTGATAGTTATGATTTGAAATTGTTTTCAAAACATATAAACACTAGCAATAATATCAAATGCCTTTGTTTTATTCGTATCAAGCATATCTTGGCCGTTATAAGGTAAAAACTCTATCCTCCGGTTTGCGTTGCATTGTGTGATGGGAACTGAGTCTTATAACGGCTTCATTTTTATAAAAAGCATAGCGATGTTTAAAAGAAAGAGTTGTTTTAATGCACTGGCAATCCAATGGAGTAAACCCGTTCCACGAAAGTGGCGTGGTCCTGTGATTAGCCAAAATATATGTGTTGAGTAGATTTCTCATACCAGTCCCATGACTGACTCGTAGTTTGTTTCACTCTCAAACTCGGGTGCCCCTTTTTCCACGGGCAGCCTTGTATTCAGGTTTAGCTGGTTCTTTCTGGATAGCTGGAGCTGAAGATGGATTCTATCATTTATTTCCTTTTATGCTGTTCAGCTCCTATTGTACATATTTTGTTTATTTCCGCTGTAGACATTTATGTATAGCTGAACTGTATTTGTACTAAGTAAGATCCTGTATACTGTGTAACTCTGATGATTACTTTTATCCAGTATATTTTGTTGTTCATTATCTGGTGTATTTATTTAATTCTGTTCTGCTATTATATGTTTCTGTGTTATATTCCAAAGATAACCTTGTTTTCGTGAAAACGAGAATTCGGGTCGTCTCATATATCCGCGGTAATGGCTCAATGGTAAGGGATTTTCCCTACCTGGTAATAGGTCTCGAGTCTGAGCCCTACACTGAGCAATTATCCCAAATGAAAACTTAACCCGGTGTAGGGAGGCCTAATCGGGACAAAGGTGCGAACAGGTCAACCTATATCCCCCCAAAGTGAATGGTTCCTGTTATTCTTCGGAGGCATTCATTATATATATATATATATATATATATATGTGTGTGTGTGTGTGTGTGTGTGTGTCTGTATGTATGTATACACACACAAACATGCATACACACTAAAACACTATCAAATCCATTTTATATTTAAATATTTGAATTCAAATAAAATAATTAATTTTATTTAAAATGAATTAGAGATGTTTTTTTTTGAAAATTGGTACGCTTTATTATCTACTAAAAGCAATACAGAATTCAGGTTAGCATACTAACCGTTACAAACAAGAAAAGAAAAACAAAGGAAATAGAAGTAAATTTAAAACCTAAGTAACATATCTTCAGCCCGTGATGAGGCCTACAACCCACTATAGCGTGCAACTGCACCTCTCCTCCACACACACTACTGAATCAGACTGCGAAACCCATCTCCAATCTTGTATTCATAATTGATTTCCAGTCTTTATATATCCTTCTAGAATTTAATTGTCATGAAAACTAAAATTCGTAGATATATATACTTCTAACTTCTTCCATTTATGTCATTCCAAGGTCATTGCCTAATATTGCAGCTCAAAGTAAATGGCACTAAACTATCCAAAACTCCTACATACAGAGCCCTTCACATCCTCAGCATAATTAGGAGGAACTAGAATATCTCCAGTACCACTACATAACAATCAAAGCAGGTCATTGAACATCCCTTAGCAATTTACCAAAACCGGAAACTTCTTGCAACTCTGCCATCATTGTTAGTGAAATCCCATCAAAATATACAATTCCAATCAATAGGTCTGGTTGATGAATCATAGACGCCTATGAATCAATCCTATTGTTGGAATCGACTTAGTGATATATGAATTTCATAGCTAAAAGATATTGCTTCAGTTATAACTACTAAATACTAGGCATCATTCAATATCAACTGCTCATAAATTCCAAGAGCTGTAGAATTTTACTCAACACATTCTTCCAATAACCATCTATTAAACAAATCAATATACAATTACAGATTTTCAATCCCATAACTGGTTCACATGAGATTGATCAACTAGTAATATATTGATGTGAATGTTGAAGCAAAAGACCACCTTAACATAGAAAGCAAACATCACTCCAATATCCCCTTTTTGCTGATCTTGAATATTTACTGGGAAAACCGTGATGCATATACTATGGTTTATTGCTCAACATATAGAAAGTTAATGGACCACTATCAACCAACTGGAAACAATATATTGGAGAAGAAACAAATTGCTGCTTTAAAACCAAATACCTAATCTCAGTTGAAACTAAAATAAAACTTACAACCAAGCATGGAGATGAACAAACATAAAAAACTCCACTGATTCAGATCTCATAAACAGACAACAAATCATAGACAGATAAATCCATATTTATCTTAGAACACTTCCGACCAAAACCAAACTATACCCCATCATCAACCCCAACTAAAACACAAGTGTTCTAAATACTCTGATCTACACAAACCTGACATCAAAGATAGTGAAAATGGGAGAAACGGTTATGAAGAATCGGAAGTGCCTCAACGCTTGCGCCGGCAATGCCAGATCCCAATTCCCCCAAAGTCTTTTTCTCCAACATTCAAACAAATCTGAATCAATTGTGGATCTACAATTTAAGCATAGTTGCATCTTGATTTAGGGCAGATCTGGGATTTATTCCATTCGCGAGTAAAGATCTAATTTCAAAGTGAGATTACAGAAAGAAATCGGATGAAAAACAGAAGTAAATCAAAAGTATTTTCAACGAAAGTTATCGTTGAAGGTTGATGTAGTAAAATGACTGGTAAGAAGTCAGATTGGGAAGGTAAAGAGATGAGGACACTCACGCATGACAAAAGCTGGAGAGATTTTCTCCAGTCGCCATTAACGAGGCCTCATATATATCCACTGATTCACGAATTAGAGATGTTGTTAATAAATTAAACTTAACTGGCCTAACAAAGATCCAATAGGGATTTTTTTTAAATTCACCCACAGGCTAGCCCATTTTAATGCAAAGCACTACATGGAAGCATTATATCATATGTTGCCTGTTTATGCCATAGATTTGCACCATTTGTATCAACATCGAATAAATCTATTGTAAATAAAATATATCCCTTCATGATTGTATAATAATAAATGTGAACATATACTTCCCTTCTTCTCACATTTTATCTGAGCATATTTCAGTTTCTTAGTCAATCTTTTAGTGTTTATAGTTTATTTAATTTAGAGATACATCCTTCAATTTCCTTCGTATGTATATTCCTAGTCAACGTTAAAGTGTTATGAAATATTATATAGTGACCATATGCAAAAGATTTTACATAAATTATTGTTATGAAATATTATATAGTGACCATATGCAAAAGATTTTACATAAATTATTTTATATTTTAATTATATTTATATATTTTGATTTTACTTAATTAATATATTACTTTTTCTCAAACTCATGATTTAATCTTTTAATTCCAATATTAATTTCTGTCTACTTAGATTATAGACCACAGTGTTAAATTTTGGAAATACAAAATCACGAATAATTGGAAACAAATATGCAAAAGAAAAGGTAATCACATATATTTTGCATAAATTTGCATGAGATGGCAAAGAAATAATATAGGGATTATTTTCATCCATCTTTGCTAATGAAGGAAATGTGTGATTTACTTGCTATGTTTGTGCCATTAACTACCTCTGTAATTTGCCTCCATTATTTCTTATCATATCTTGGTAATTTGATTAATGACTTACATAGATTTCACTAGCTATATATTAAGAGCAGATTTCATTGTAAACCTATCTTGGCATTCATCGAGTGATCCACAATTAGAGTGTCTCTTCTTATTAACCCCAATATTGGATATTGGTTATGTAAACTCTTATCTTGTAATCTCTTGTAACTTTCTTTTGTCAAATGAAATCTCTATATTTAGACCGGACGTATACTATATTCTTGACGATAGTGGAACTAATTTAAATATTATGTGTCACTTTTCTTCTTCATATTTGTTTACTATTTATTTAGGGTAATAGAATAATTGATGTTCAATTGGAAAATCTAGATTCTGTTTATTATTTTTTCGCATTTGTATAACCTTTTTGCATAATAAATTGGTATCAGAGCAAGGCGATTTATTCAAATTATGCATCAATGATTTCTAGAAAGAAATTCAAATCTGACTAAAATTATGCCACTACTGTCTTAGGGGAAAAGGATACTTTGGTGGAAAAGATTATGTTGAGAGAAAAGAGCGTTCCTATCGTGGAACTTTGATGTGATAATGAGTTTAGTGTGTTTAAGGGAGCATTGGATTTGGGAACTATATCTACTCCATAATTCAAGGCTGATGTGTTAGTCTTATGTTAATTTCCGAGGGAAATTTGGAAGACTGCAAAAGGAGATTCTTTTTTCTTTTTGTACACCATATTTATATAGCACTTGGTTCTTCGAGTATTGACAATGGAATAATAATGAAGAGTTCAGCTGACGTAGCTGATTTTAGTGACGAATTTGGACGTTGTTGAGGCTTGTCGACTTGTGTTGCCATCTAATAGAGTTCAGTTCATAAAGCTGATTTTAGCGGTGTAATACCACGTAAAATATATTTAAATTTGACATAAGGTAATTTAATTTAAAGTAGATAATAATAACTTAATGGGCTGAAAATGAAATTTGGACAATTAGGAATTAGGCAATGAAAGTATTGTAGTTGCGTTAGTGGCAAGATTCTGATCCAGTTTTATATTTTATTTACTGAAAATGGAGTCCATATGCAAAAAATATTAATAAATCAAGTTGTGCAAATATATTAACGTACAAAGTTTGGATTTCTAACAAATAAATATACAAGCCTGAAATGTATCAGTTTGGATACGCACGAAAAGAATATTCCTTTCGAATTCATACTTATATGCATACATTTATGCACAATAGGGACAGAATAATTAAATTAAGGCAACAAATCAGTCAAAATCAATTAACTAACTAATCAAAATCAACCCTCACTCAAAACCCTACAATCATTCTTTTCCACATCGCCATGATGCCTTTCTACCATCTCTATTTCCAGAAAAGAAAACAGGTTTAGGTTTTCTTCTATCTCCTTAACCTATTTTATCTCCTCTATTATATTATAACATAGATTTAGTGTAACAACCCGTATTTTCAATAACCTGTTATAACGTAAATCAAGGCAGAATTTAATTTATAAATCTGAATCAAGGGAAACGGGCTATTCCATTGCGTTCGTCTCGGAAAAATACGCGAAATAGAGTCCGAGTTTTCGAAAATCGGAGTCCGTATGAAGAAGATATGGACGAACGAAGTTAGGCAGAAAATTGAAAATCAAGCCAGAATGCACTGGCGCACTTGTGAAGTGCGCCAGTACAAAAATACACTGGCGCACTTGGGAAGTGCGCCCGTGTCGAGCCAGAAGCCTGCACAGCTTTCTGGCTTGACCCTGGCTGGCTTGGTGCACCTGTTTTGGTTCTCTGGTCTGTTCTGCTGGCCTATGACGATTTTTGATGGTTTAGATCTAAACTAGGGTTAATCCTATGGCCTAAACTAACCTAAACTTCTATAAAAGGACCCCTAAACCTAGCCTAAATCATCATTATTCATTCTAGTAACTAAACTATGGCAAAATCAATCCTCTCATGGCCTCCACTCTCTTCATACAATTCCTAAATAAATTTCTATGAGATTTTCCATGCATACAAGTGTTTTCAAACTTGTATGATCATCATTAGCTTGCATTCAAGTCAAGTTTCTATATTTGCATCATAAAGAAAGAGTTTTGATCATTTTGGCTCAAGGGTTTTTATGTTAGAGCTTGCATTTTGGGTCTATTTGATTGCATAAGGGCTTTCTTATATTTGCTATACTCATTTGAGTCTTCATAAGTGTTGTAAGCCCTATTCTACTTTCATACTTAAACTCTAAAGTTAAATGTATGATATGCAAGTTTGCCATAATATGCAAGTTTACTATGATGTGTTATGCAAGTTTACTATGATGTGATATGCAAGTTCATCAAGTTATGTTATGCAAGTTTGATATGCAAGTTGTCATATGATATGTAAGTTATGTTATGCAAGTTTGATATGCAAGTTGTCATATGATATGCAAGTTATGTTATGCAAGTTTGGGTTGATCATTTGACTCATGTTATCATGTTATGCAAGCTTATCTTGGGCTTATGAACATAAAGCTTCAAGCTTTATGCTAAAGGTTGCATTTTGGCAAAATGTAAGTTATCATATCCCTTATGATAACTTGCATGTGAGGCCAAATGCGAACTTATGGCCATTTTTACATGTCATTTATCACCATGTATCACCAATATGCTAAGTTTGGTTTTATGCATGCTTTTGAGGCCTAAAAATGTAATATGCAAGTATATGAACACATGTACATTTCATATGCCACCATGTTGAACTTGTGGCTTCAACACCTTTATGTCATGATTATGCCAAGTTCCCTCTTTCTATCCTTTATGCGCTATTGCGATATGTAAGCGATGGGATTGCGTTTGGGGTTGGGTAAACTTAAAAGACATAAAAACATAAGCTTGGGAATTTACCTATTAAGTTAGGTCTACCCATTGGGAATTTACCTATTAAGTTAGGTCTACCCAATTGCTTGAAAACTTGTAATATGTTTTGGAAACATGGTGGACATGACACTTAGAAAATATAAGTGTGACCAACTCGAGGTTGGGTTGAGTTTGTAGCGTAAACCTACCCGGAACCGACCGGCTTAACTAGTTGCTACAAACGATAGGACCCAATGTGAGAAGTTGGTCATGTTGTACCTTGAACCCGAGGTTAGACCAAGTTGTGGTGTAAAGCTACCCGGAACCGACCGGCTTAACTAGTAACCGCAACAAAGTCTAATGTGAGAGGTTAAGGCGCATTAAATTAATTAATGCCTCATGATTAGGGTTAAGTCATGGACCGCTTGAATACTTAACCAATTAAACACGATGGGTTGGTAGGGTTAAGTCATGAACCTTGGGTACACTTAACCAACTTGGTACTTGAATGGGTTGGGTTAACCACGTTTTACCCATTAAGGAAACCCTAGTTACGTGGTCCTTTGCACCAGTAACCCTCTTAGTTGTATCATGATACCCTAGGGACTAGGCTAGGGAGGGACACGATTACTGGATGCCATGTAAGCGACCAAAACGACGGCTGAGTAGGTGCGCCGGTGTAGGTTCAGGCGGGCCATGGTCGTGCACATGGTCCGAAGTTGAAAAAGCAGGCACGGGCACCAGTAGGTTTAGACTGTGCGTGCATTGATTTGTGTCAGTGGTTGACACCCTAGGACTTGATACACCCTAGGGTGGACCTAGCACAGTTTAGCTACACTTCGTAGTTGGGCCGTATGACACCGACACTTGACGAGTTAGGCTTATAGGGAGCCGATCGACTAGACCGTGCTAGTTGGACCTTGGTTTGAGTCATTCATGATGTTGGGCCAAACTTGGGCCTGGGGATCACTTCTTGTTTACACTTTGGACCTCGTATTGGGGTCACTACATGTTATTGGGCCAAAGCTTGGGCCAAGGGATCAATACTTGTTTATTCAAGTCATGTTAGTTTGCTAGTACACCTGTGGTGCAAAAACCTTAAACCTGATTATGCGATGACACCTTTATCTAACTTGTTAGTTAATCACCATGCTAGTATGTTGTTATCCTCATGATCATACCTGCTTCTCATGCCAGTTAACTTTATCAGTTTACATTGATTGTAGTAGGGCTTACTCAGTCTTTTTGACTGACCTATTTTCTTTCGCCTCTTTTCTTCCGTTCCCCCCCCCCAGGTTCTCAGGGAGGGAATATTGGAGCTTAGCTTGGATTTCTGACCGCTTGCTTGTGGGATTTTAGCTCATGTACGGTCTTGACATGAAGCTAGCTATGGTTATCACTTATTTTGGGGATAGTACTTATGTATTTCTGTTTTTCAGTAACGTTGTTTTTATCTAGACTTGTGTATTTGGAAAATTGACATTATGTTGTACCAGACTTGTTTTGAAATGGTTTGAAATCTTCCGCTGTTTTTATCTATCTCATTTACTCTGTTTACATATATACATATGTTCTTGTTCTGCCTTGATATATCATTATGCATGTTTACCTGATTCAAACGCCCCTCCAAAGTCAGAGTGCTTGCAAGAGTCACCCTGGTGGAGGCGGGGTGTTACATTTGGTATCAGAGCATATGGTTTACGAGACGGGAACAAAAAGGTTTTTAGAAAACTTTTGGAAAACTATTTTCAAAACCAAGTATAAAGTATTTTCCAAAGAAAAGTCTAGTTTATTTTAAAGGCTATTCCCCAAAAAGCCATTAGCAAAATTCCTTCGTTTTCTCCATTCTGAATCTGTCTTCTTCTTCGTTTTCAGTATGGCCGATAACTTTGCCATTCCGGAGGGAGTACACGTACCTGTTTGGTATAGGAGACTTTTGGAGGCTAGGGCGACCGAAGCCGGCCCCGCAAATGTTACTCCTCCTCCGGTAGTTAATGTTCCTCCTCCTCATGTCGCTGAGGTTCCTCTTCCTTCTCCCCCTCAGCATCCTCAAGCTGACTTCGCAAAGATTTGCCAAGACTTTAAGGCGATGGGTTGCAAGAATTTCATTGGAACCGAGACTTATGTTGAGGCAACGAATTGGTTGAAAGAAACCGAAGATCTTTTTTCCTTCTTTGATATAGATGATCGTAGGAAGGTTTTATTGGCAGTGTGGTTGCTAAAGGAAGAAGCTGCACGTTGGTGGGTGGTCACCACCGCTACTAGGCCAATTGAGACTTGGGATGACTTTCGGGGAAAGTTTGGACTAAGGTTCCTATCACTAAAACAAGGGGATATGACCATTAGGGAATACATAGATAAGTTTAATCAACTGGCTCGGGTCGGTTTAGACTTGGTTAACACAGCTCAGAAGAAGGCCCTATACTTTGCTCTAGGATTAAACGAGCCATTACATGGTTTAGCCATGACTCATATACCCTTGGGGGCAACTTTCGAGAGTTTGGTGAATATGGCCCTACTCAATGATAAGAATAGGAGTGACAAGAAGGAAATCAAGGTGAATGAGTCTCAAAACAAGAAAACGGAGCCCAAAGAGGAGATGAAAAAGAAGGAGGAGAAGTCTAAAGATAAGAAGGAAAATAAGTGCTTTACTTGTGGAAGCTCGACTCATCTAAACAAGGATTGCAGGAAAAGGAAGGGCACTTGCTTTAACTGTGGAGAAATGGGACACTTCACTAGGGATTGCCCAAAGAAGCGAGGGCAAGGCCAGGGTCAGACTCAGCGTGCTGGACCTTCAGGAGGGCAAGTTCATACCGCTCCAGTTCCCGATCGAGGTAGTATTTCTGTTGAAAGTCTTGTATATATATTTCTGATTTTCCCAGTTCGTACCTTGTTTGATTGTGGTGCATCGCATAGTTTATCTCGTCTAATCTAGTTGAAAGTTTGCACCTAAGTACTAGTCTAGTTAATGATCCCGTGTGTGTTTCAAATCCAATTGGGGGTTCCGCCCATTTGTCTATTATCTAGGTGGATTTGAATTCTCGCGTGATGCTTATATTCTCGGTTTCATGGGGTATGGGTTGATTTTTGGGCATGGATGGGTTGTCCAGTTTTGGAGCCATCCTTGATTTTTGAGCATAGGGTTGTGAGGCTCATGACTCGCCTCGGTAATACCCTAAAAATTTCTTGTAACCCTATGAGTCCCGTCATGTTGTGTTATCTTGAATCCCTCAACTCGTCTATCGATAGTTTGCAATCGGTGAGGGTGGTCCGAGAATATCCTGATATCTTGGGTGAAGTGAAGGGGGTTACCCCTAAACGAGAGATTGATTTCTGCATTTATCTGGTTGATAATGCAAAGATAGTTTTGTGGCCGGTTAGGCACATTGCCCCGCAAGATGAGAGTTAAGAAAGCAAGTCAAGGAGTTGCTTGAGAAGAACTTCATTAGATGAAGTATATCTGAATGGGGAGCGCCTGTAGTATTTACTACCAAGGCAGATGGTTCTCTTCGACTTTGTGTTGATTATCGTGAGTTAAACGAAGAGAATAGACAACCATTGCCAAGGATCGATGATTTGTTTGATCAGCTTGTAGGAACATCTGTTTTCTCTTGATCTTGCTACTGGATTCCATCAGCTCAGAGTAGCTGAGGATAGTATAGACAAGACTGCGTTCAGAACTCCGGATGGATTCTTAGAATGGCTGGTCATGCCATTCGGTTTGACTAATGCACCCGCCTACTTCGTGGACTTGATGAGTAGGGTGTTCAGGGAGTTCTTGAACAAGTTTGTCGTGGTCTTCGTAGATGATATTCTGATCTTCTCTAAGGATGAGGAAGAGCATGCAAGGCATCTCGTGGAGGTGATGGATACGCTTAGGGCGCATCAGTTGAAAGCCAAGTCCTCCAAATGTCATTTTGGAGAAAAGAAGTTAGATTTCTTGGGCACATAGTTTCTAAGCAAGGCTTAGCGGTGGATACCGCTAAGGTAGTTGCAGTTCAGGATTGGAAGACTCCAAGGAATGCAACCGAAGTAAGAAGTTCTCTCAGTTTAGTTAGTTAGTTAGTAAGCGTCCCTTGAGTTTAGACCTACCCTTCTGGATCAAGTAGGGACTTCACAGAAAGAAGACCCGCAGTTAGTCGAGATCATGGACAAGTTGACTCGAGGCGAGATGGTAAGTCACCTCGCTATAGATGACAAGGGATGGCTAAGACGCGATGAGAGAAAGAAGGTTCTTGAAGATGCACATCACCGAGGAGGTGGCCGAGTTTGTCCTAAGGTGCATGTTGTGCCAACAGGTTAAAGGCCGAGTCATAGAAGCCCGGTGGGCTATTACATCCATTGGAGGTCCCCGCAATGGAAGTAGTAAAGCGTCACGAAGGATTTCGTGGATGGACTGCCTAGATCAAGAAAGGGAGTACGAGCATGTGGGTCATAGTAGGTAGACTCACGAAGAGTGCTCATTTCACTCCGGTAAAGAGCGAAAGGACTGCATCATGGCTAGCGACAGTTTACTTTCAAGAAATAAAGCGGTTGCACAAGGTTCCCTAAAGTATAGTTAGTAACCATGACTCAATTTTCACTAGCCAGTTTTGAGATAGTCTACGAGAAGTCATGAGCAAGCGACTGAATCTAAGTACGGCCTATCATTCGCAGGCGGATGGTTCATTTCATTCAAGCATGAGTTATAGAAAATCACGTTAGTAAGAGAAATTGGCAACATGGATTGGTATTTTCAAGAAAAGTTCTGCTGCGTGGAATACTTTATGGTAAGTAAACGAGATCCAGGATTCACTAGTGAATTTTGGAGAGCTTGCATGAAATCATGAGGTCATGGTTATGTTTAAGCCAAGAATGATAGTAGAGTAAGTGAAAGAGGAAGACGAGAGGCGACAATGAAATGGGTTCCAACTCATATTTGGAAATAAGAGTTAAGAAGCTAAGAAATCATGAGGTAAAAGACAGTCAAAGCACAGTGGAGTTAAGCTCAAGGAAACGTGACTTAGAAGACGGAAGGCTAGATACGCGCATCATATCTCTTTCTAAGAGTATATCCTTGATCCTTGTTTTCCTGTGGAACTTACTCGCATGTTATCTTTTTATGTATATCCTCTCGGTCCTATTTCTGTCGGGAGGTATGACTTATTGGCTAGTAATACACGTTAGGGTTTGAAGGAGTCCGTTAGGTTGACTAAACCTTTTGGGATTTTATAGAATATGGGTTGGGTTAGGAAGGGATTTCTTGTAATCCAAAAGGAGTATATCCTGCTTATCTTCCCGATCTCTTTGTAGCATATCTTTTGCTATCCATGTTTGTCTTGATTATCTAGTTTATCGTTTTAATCTTGTCATGAGAACCTTAGGTAGAAACCCTTTGGATGAAACATGTGTTTGAGACATGTTATGCTTGATGGTTGCAAGTGGTTGCAAGTGTTTGCAAGTGGTTACTCGTGGATGCATTATACACATTAGGCACTAGATCGGCTCACACACTCCTCATATTGCATATGCATGAGTGTTTATGCTTATTCATGGATGAAAATTTTTGTGTTATCACATGGATGTTGCATATGGATGTATGTTATGTGCACACATATAGATGTTATACATTATGTTAGGAATTGCATACATATGGATTCATTTCACTAACATAATTTGCATTGATGATATTTGCATTAGATAAGTACATATACACACACCTTTGCATATGTTCATACAACATTTAGAATCTTGTAAGGACAATGATTGCTCGTGGATGATGTTTTGAGTAGATGGATGATTGGGTGGTAGGATACGTTCTTCCCAACTTGAAGATTTCGGGGACGAAATCCTTTAAGGAGGGGAGAATGTAACAACCCGTATTTTCAATAACCTGTTATAACGTAAATCAAGGCAGAATTTAATTTATAAATCTGAATCAAGGGAAACGGGCTATTCCATTGCGTTCGTCTCGGAAAAATACGCGAAATAGAGTCCGAGTTTTCGAAAATCGGAGTCCGTATGAAGAAGATATGGACGAACGAAGTTAGGCAGAAAAAACTGAAAAAAAAGCCAGAATGCACTGGCGCACTTGTGAAGTGCGCCAGTACAAAAATACACTGGCGCACTTGGGAAGTGCGCCCGTGTCGAGCCAGAAGCCTGCACAGCTTTCTGGCTTGACCCTGGCTGGCTTGGTGCACCTGTTTTGGTTCTCTGGTCTGTTCTGCTGGCCTATGACGATTTTTGATGGTTTAGATCTAAACTAGGGTTAATCCTATGGCCTAAACTAACCTAAACTTCTATAAAAGGACCCCTAAACCTAGCCTAAATCATCATTATTCGTTCTAGTAACTAAACTATGGCAAAATCAATCCTCTCATGGCCTCCACTCTCTTCATACAATTCCTAAATAAATTTCTATGAGATTTTCCATGCATACAAGTGTTTTCAAACTTGTATGATCATCATTAGCTTGCATTCAAGTCAAGTTTCTATATTTGCATCATAAAGAAAGAGTTTTGATCATTTTGGCTCAAGGGTTTTTATGTTAGAGCTTGCATTTTGGGTCTATTTGATTGCATAAGGGCTTTCTTATATTTGCTATACTCAATTGAGTCTTCATAAGTGTTGTAAGCACAACCTATTCTACTTTCATACTTAAACTCTAAAGTTAAATGTATGATATGCAAGTTTGCCATAATATGCAAGTTTACTATGATGTGTTATGCAAGTTTACTATGATGTGATATGCAAGTTCATCAAGTTATGTTATGCAAGTTTGATATGCAAGTTGTCATATGATATGTAAGTTATGTTATGCAAGTTTGATATGCAAGTTGTCATATGATATGCAAGTTATGTTATGCAAGTTTGGGTTGATCATTTGGCTCATGTTATCATGTTATGCAAGCTTATCTTGGGCTTATGAACATAAAGCTTCAAGCTTTATGCTAAAGGTTGCATTTTGGCAACATGTAAGTTATCATATCCCTTATGATAACTTGCATGTGAGGCCAAATGCGAACTTATGGCCATTTTTACATGTCATTTATCACCATGTATCACCAATATGCTAAGTTTGGTTTTATGCATGCTTTTGAGGCCTAAAAATGTAATATGCAAGTATATGAACACATGTACATTTCATATGCCACCATGTTGAACTTGTGGCTTCAACACCTTTATGTCATGATTATGCCAAGTTCCCTCTTTCTATCCTTTATGCGCTATTGCGATATGTAAGCGATGGGATTGCGTTTGGGGTTGGGTAAACTTAAAAGACATAAAAACATAAGCTTGGGAATTTACCTATTAAGTGAAGTCTACCCATTGGGAATTTACCTATTAAGTTAGGTCTACCCAATTGCTTGAAAACTTGTAATATGTTTTGGAAACATGGTGGACATGACACTTAGAAAATATAAGTGTGACCAACTTGAGGTTGGGTTGAGTTTGTAGCGTAAACCTACCCGGAACCGACCGGCTTAACTAGTTTCTACAAACGATAGGACCCAATGTGAGAAGTTGGTCATGTTGTACCTTGAACCCGAGGTTAGACCAAGTTGTGGTGTAAAGCTACCCGGAACCGACCGGCTTAACTAGTAACCGCAACAAAGTCTAATGTGAGAGGTTAAGGCGCATTAAATTAATTAATGCCTCATGGTTAGGGTTAAGTCATGGACTGCTTGAATACTTAACCAATTAAACGCGATGGGTTGGTAGGGTTAAGTCATGAACCTTGGGTACACTTAACCAACTTGGTACTTGAATGGGTTGGGTTAACCACGTTTAACCCATTAAGGAAACCCTAGTTACGTGGTCCTTTGCACCAGTAACCCTCTTAGTTGTATCATGATACCCTAGGGACTAGGCTAGGGAGGGGCACGATTACTGGATGCCATGTAAGCGACCAAAACGACGGCTGAGTAGGTGCGCCGGTGTAGGTTCAGGCGGGCCATGGTCGTGCACATGGTCCGAAGTTGAAAAAGCAGGCACGGGCACCAGTAGGTTTAGACTGTGCGTGCATTGATTTGTGTCAGTGGTTGACACCCTAGGACTTGATACACCCTAGGGTGGACCTAGCACAGTTTAGCTACACTTCGTAGTTGGGCCGTATGACACCGACACTTGACGAGTTAGGCTTATAGGGAGCCGATCGACTAGACCGTGCTAGTTGGACCTTGGTTTGGGTCATTCATGATGTTGGGCCAAACTTGGGCCTGGGGATCACTTCTTGTTTACACTTTGGACCTCGTATTGGGGTCACTACATGTTATTGGGCCAAAGCTTGGGCCAAGGGATCAATACTTGTTTATTCTAGTCATGTTAGTTTGCTAGTACACCTGTGGTGCAAAAACCTTAAACCTGATTATGCGATGACACCTTTATCTACCTTGTTAGTTAATCACCATGCTAGTATGTTGTTATCCTTATGATCATACCTGCTTCTCATGCCAGTTAACTTTATCAGTTTACATTGATTGTAGTAGGGCTTACTCAGTCTTTTTGACTGACCTGTTTTCTTTCGCCTCTTTTCTTCCGTTCCCCCCCCCCCCAGGTTCTCAGGGAGGGAATATTGGAGCTTAGCTTGGATTTCTGACCGCTTGCTTGTGGGATTTTAGCTCATGTACGGTCTTGACATGAAGCTAGCTATGGTTATCACTTATTTTGGGGATAGTACTTATGTATTTCAGTTTTTCAGTAATGTTGTTTTTATCTAGACTTGTGTATTTGGAAAATTGACATTATGTTGTACCAGACTTGTTTTGAAATGGTTTGAAATCTTCCGCTGTTTTTATCTATCTTATTTACTCTGTTTACATATATACATATGTTCTTGTTCTGCCTTGATATATCATTATGCATGTTTACCTGATTCAAACGCCCCTCCAAAGTCAGAGTGCTTGCAAGGGTCACCCTGGTGGAGGCGGGGTGTTACATTTAGATTTAATCTGGGATTTAGATTTATATATATAAGATTCTAATATGCAATTCTTATATATATATATATATATATATATATATATATATATATATTTGAAAGGTTGGAGCATGATTGCTCATGAAGGCCAAATCCAAATCTTATTCTACTCAATATTGTTGTTACTCTCTCTTATAACACTGTAAGTGGAAGCCATCTAAGTTTGTTATTTTCCTACAATTTGTTAGTTTAAGACTTGGATTATTGTGCCTTGGAAGGTTTGAGTTCATATGAAGAGAACATAATATTAGAACCCATAAAATCTTCCATTTTGTTCATGTTTTGACAATGGAATGTTCAATCTGCTTGTATAGTGGGTTGGAATTATTGTGAATAATAAAATATGAATATGTGGTGTTGTATAATTATCTCTATTGGACAAATTTATCTTATTTCATTTTTATATAAATTCATATATATGGTTTTGTTGCAAAAGGTTAAGATTTGGAGAAATTTTAATTTTGAATAGGTTAAATCTCTATTTTCTAAATGGAGCATTAGAACGTAATGTTTGTGAGAATTCCAAATATTAAGGTTTTTCTCATTAACTTACATAAAAAGTGAATCTGTTCCAGAATAGAAATTATGTATTTATATGTTGCCATATGGCACTCTGTTCATTTTTTGTTGTTGAAATATTCAAGTCAAACCTAGATTACAAGTTTTGTGTTGATATTGTTGTTTTTTCCATTATGATTGTTACATGCTAATATGTACATTAATGCCATGATTGAAGGGAATATGAAAAATAACTTGTACACCTTTAAATTTGATTTGGGATCAACATTTCTAACATAGTAAGAACGTTAATCTCGTTCTCTTAATTTATGTCTCTATTTATATAAAAATGAATGGTCACCGAAGATTACGGAAAGCCGCTCATCTTGGAAGGTATAAGGCTACCTAGTCTGCAACCGCACGCTTATACAGCTTATCGCAGTTCCCCTTGGACCTCCACTATACCAAGTATAATTTACTTAGGGGATAGTTGCTCAGGGCAGGCCTCGAACTCTTGACCTATTACCAGGTAGGAGCACGCCTTTTTTAACAAACCGGAATTTTGGAAGCAATTTAAACTTTTTACTTTAGCTATTTTGATAGATTTTGATTATTTAAAATGATTTATTTTAAATAATAACGACTAAAAATTAATTAAATCAAAGTTGGAACGTATAAATTTAAAATTTATTTTTGTAACAACCCTTATTTTCGACCATTTAAGTTTTTGAATTTAATAAGATTTTGCTACGATTATGGTTAGAATTTTAAATTTTAACGATGTAACTATAAAAATGTATAATGTGAATTTAATCTAATTGATTAAGAATGAATTTGAATAAATTGTTATAACTATAACTTGAAATGATTGTAGTGAAACTATAATTAGTTTCTGTTGATAAATACTGAAATTTTAAATTCTTAAGACATTGAATAAAATTGAGTTAAAAGCATTTATAATGAATTCTATTGGATTGGGTTGATAATCAAAGTTGGAAATTAAATTTTATTTTGATTTGAGAAAAACCTAAAAGTTTTGAAATTTAATTAAAATATAATTATTTAATTGGAGGAGAATAGTTTAAATAGTCTGGTAATGTAATTGGAAATTTATATTGAACGAATTGATTGCTTTAGAATTTAATGCTCAATTGAGATTGTTGTAATTGAATTTGAGATTTATAAGACACAAAATTTATTCCTATAACTAATACTATCCCTGTTCAAATTTGGATAAATTAAAACGCTGGGTATTGAATTAAGGATGAAAACGAAAAATGGAATGCTTTACTGGATAATTAAACCATTGAAATTTCTTGCCTATAAATTACCATTAATTCTAACATAACTCTCCTCTGAAGTATAAATTTAGGTTGTGTTAGGAATCAAATCAAAATATAACGAAGTATGGAATAATAAATTAAGTAACGAAATAAATGAGACTTAATTGAATTTAATTTATGACAAAAAAATTGATTGAAATTAAATTTTTCGTTATTGTGCATTAAAGGATAAATAGAAATTACTAACGTAATAGGATGTGAACAAAAATGTAAACTATATTTATTAATTGAAGATTGGTTGAATAAAAAGAGAACAAATTAAATAAAATCGATTTAACAGAATTAAATATATATTTAATGAGATTTAATTACAGTTGAAATCAAACATTGAAATTAGTGTAATAATTATCTTTGAATTTGATATGTGAATTTGTTATAAACTATGGTAAATTTTTAGGTAATCAAAACGAGAAAATTGGCTACTAATGAAGGTTAAAAAAAAGTTAATTAATTAGATTAATATATGAATCGATTTAATGAACTTTAATCAAATATAATTTAATTTTAAAATTGAATTAAAGACGTACAAATGTAAATTTGAATACTATGTTCATTTAACTGTTGAAACTCTTTGATTAGAAATGCATCTTGTACAAATCTATTTTAATCTAATTTCCTACCTATAAATAATCTCTAATTCTAACCTAACCCTACCCGCATTTTCAATTCTCTGATCAAGCCATCACTCCCAGAAAAAATAAAGAAACAATAATGACTTTTACCTCATTCAAAAATCAATATCTTGTGAACCTCCCATCGAAAATTCTAAATCAAATTTCTTTCGACTCGGATAAAGATTTTCATCGATCTTATGCTTTTGTTAAGGGTGCGGCATCATTTTTGTTTGGGTTCGAAATATACAGTGGATGGAAAAAGTTAGGGTTGAGATTTGTGAGGTGTGTGGTTGGAAAGAAGGAAATATATGCTTGATTTCGGTTTTTTGAGATCAAAAGGCTGTTTTTGGCAAATTTTGGAGGGATTTCGGAACAAAAAGTGTCGCAACACTGTAGCATGTTGTACTACAGATGATGAGTTCACGATTTAGTTGGGTGGTGTGAGTTGTAGGTGTTGGTGATGAGTAGAGCTTAAGCGAAGAGAAGCTCGTTAGTTTTGTTGGTTTGAAGAATAGCCGTGTATGTTGTGAGATAAGGAAGAGAGAAGGAAGGTTGGAGGTGGGTTCTTGCAACGTTGATTTACTAGAGCTTTTCATGTGCAAGGGAGAAGAAGAGCAAAGGTTGACGACGTGGCATTAGTTAAGTGGGTGAGGTATGTTTTTTTTATACATTGAAATTCGTACCGTAAAACACGTATAATTTTTTCATACGAGCTCCAATTGACACACGGGTTTTTGCGTTAGAATCGTATCAACGAGCTCTTCGCGATGGCGTGGTTTGGACTGATTCTGAGATAGTTAAATTTTTGAGCTAAAATTTGGATCTTAATCTCGTTTGAAATCAAGGTGAGTGAATTTCTCGCTCACAATTAACTGAATTGTTCCCATATTTATTAAATTAAATTATGAAATCATTTTGATTGTCTGGTTGTGATTGATTGTTGATGTTTGCTTAAATTTGACATACAAGTTAATTACAGTGTTAATTTAGAATTGACATTTAATTATTTATCTGAAATTTAATTGCTAGTCATAAACACCGACATTTGTTAACTAGTGAAACGATATAATATTGGTTATTTAGATGAAATGGTTGTGATGTATGTCTGACTTGAAATTGGTAACTGCATTGATATCGACACCGAAATGTTCATTGAATTTGTTAAAACAATTATTCCAAAATATATTGTGAATTTGGAAATGGGACAAAGAAACAATTGTGTTTTAAAATTATTTAACTATATGTATACCTATATTTTTGAAATAAATTATGTTTTATTATTTATTAATTTTTTTTGCTTTTCTGTAAAACATTTAATATATGTATATATAGTAATTTAAATTATTTTATCATACTTTAATTGTAACGACCCGTATTTTTCTGGATAATAAATAATTTATTTAATTATTTTAATAATGGTTTACAGAATTATATGGTCGTTTAATTAAATAATATTGAATATTTAATTAAAATAAATAATATATTGATATATTTAATTTCTGAAATAGTCAGAAATAGTGGAATTCACAAAATAGTGTGAGTTGGATCATCTGTGATATTTAATTCAGTTTAGAATTGAATTAGAATAACGAATATATTATTTGAACGGCACTTTGAACGTATAATTATAATATAATTATAATCGAGCTCGAAATGGCGCTGTAGTTCGTAATTTGGCGATTTGAAATTCAACTGAATGTACATGATTCGTTTTAAATCGGATTTCTGTGAAACAAGAAACGTTCGGAACTAGTGAAGTATATTTTTCTGATGGAAGAGAAAAATCGGGATTTCATTATGTAGATTTTTATTTATGTCCAAATCAAGTTTTAGAAAAGTCACTATGGAATTCCTTTATAATTTATATCGATTTATTTATATTTTAAAATGGATTTCAAAATATAAATCGAATATCAATGTAACACTGGATTTGAAATATAGGGTTATAAATCCCATTAGAGCTGTATGATATTCTATTGTGAATATATACGATAATATTTATTTTTAAATATTAAATTTAATTGTTTTTAAATATATTTATATATTTAAAAGGGTTATTTAGAGCTTTAAAAATAGCCAGTTTTGCAAACGACCTCAGAATTCAACGAAACTGATTTTGTTGGATCCGCAATATTAAATTATTGCTAGATTTCAATTTTCGTGATTTTTGAAGTCAGTATGTGGCCTTACGGGATTTTAATGTGAAAGCCAGACGAGAGTTTGACTTTAAAAAATACCCTGTGTGAGCATACGAAGTCGAAATTCGACGAAACCAGTTTCGTTGGGACCGTAATGACGAACTGTAGTTGCATGTCCATTTTCGTGATTTTTGTGTATTGTATGTGACCATAGGAATTTTTAAAGACGAATATAAACATCGTAGGATTAAAAATTAATATTTTAATCGAATATAAAAATATTATAACTATACTATATAATACCCTTAACTTCTCTAAACCATATTCTTATTTTTCCTTAGTCAAAACTAGGCGCCACAACCCCAAATGAAAATATACAGTAAAACATCATTTTCAATAATTCCATACAATTCAAACAAAGTTCATAAAATCCCAAAGTTAATATATCTGAGTTCCTGAGATCCATAGCTTCCACCTCGTACCAAATTTGTGTTACTCAACGCAAGTAATTTTTGCTGGTTTCATAACCGTGAACCTAGGGTTTGCGAAACCGTGGATTTGTAGCATTGATACTCGAATTCAAGGTCATTTCTGAGTTAAGCAAGAGGATTAGAACCTGCGAGATGGTTTTGGGTCTGATCGGTTGAATTGGGTGTCGCAATCCCTGTACGATGAACGAGCTAGGTCTGGAAATCACGTTTGAGAATAGCGATTCGAGTTTGGTCTTTTTGGGTTGAGGTGGGAGAGGGTTTGATGAGGATTATCATGGTAATATTTGTTTGATTTAAAGGTGGAAGAAGGAGGAGATAAGTGGAGGGAATAGTCGGCTAATGGTGTGTTCGGGTGAAGGAATCCGCGTTAAATTCTTCCTGGAAGAAGAAGAGGATTAGTTGGGTGCGGGTAGGCCTTGTTGGGATGGGCTTGGGCTGATAGGGTTGAGGGTGAGGCCCGTTTAAAGTTAATTTTTAGTTTAAATTCAAATTTAATGTGTATAAACTTCGGGAGTGAATAACTTTCTCATACGGTATTGGAATTAGGCAAAACAAGATCCGATAGGATCGTATGGACGAGAGCTACACACTGGAACTGACTGGGAGTGGATTCGAGCTCGTTACAATTTATGGTGAAATAAATTGTCTGATCAGAATCAACTAACGCAAATCGTTATTTAACAGTTAACGCGAAATGTGAGTAAATCTCACTAACTCTATTCAATTTATCTTTTTACAAAATATTTTTAGAATCTATAAATGATGGTTGTTTGATGTGTGTGGGCTGTTTGGTTGAACTGCTAGTCAGTTGGTTGAAAATATAGATAACAATATAAATATGAATCGTTAATCAAATATTGATTTTGTTTAGCAGAATATTTCATAGTAAAATGAAATTGATGTTAATTTTATTGTTTTACATCTGTGGATGCAGGGAAACAGGTCAGAGGGACCGAACTGGGTTCCTCAACATTTATTTTACTATTTTCATATAATGTGTTATACGATGTGATATGAACTCTGTTGTTGGTTTTATATGGTTGAATGATACCGATCATTGTTATATGGTACGTTAAATACCTTAAGTAATACTGGAATGGTAAAAAGGAAATTTTCAATGTTATATTGAAAAAGAAATATTTATAAAATCAAAGATTTTATAAAAGAAAACCATTTATTTAGGATATAAATAGATTAAAAAGGAATATTTATTTGTAAATCAAATAGATTGGATTGAAACAGAAATATTTGTAAACTATTTACAAATAGAATTGAAAAGGGATATTTATTTGAAATAAATAGAATAGAAAGAGGAAATATGTGTAAAATGAATAGAAAGGGAATAGTTAGATTATCAAAGGAATTACCTATAAAATCAATAGATTTTATAAAAAGAAAATATTTTATAGAATAAATAGAATTATTAAAAAGGGATTTAATTTGTAAATAAATAGATTATAAAATAAAATACTTGAAAAGTGACTAGAATTGTATAAAAGGAGAATTTTACATTTGAAAGGTTTAGACCCGTGCTTCGCACACGGGTATACATGATATGGATTTAAAGCAAAGATTTTAAATAGAATCTATTCTAACAGATAGATTGAGAAGATAAATTTATAAATAATATTTTACATATCAAATAAAATGTTGATTATTGGATAAATAGAATATATAAGTCAGGAGTTATATAGAGAAGTAAGAATCGATTTCAACATCGATATTTGAAACTGAATAATCAATTAGAGTTAATCAGTTAGAGTTAATCAGCTAGAGTAAATCGATTAGAGTTAGAATTAATCGAATTCGAGTTAACTGAACATAGTTAATCGAATTAGGATTAATTAAATATTAGTTGTTCAATTAGAGTTGGTCGAATATAGTTACTTGAGATAGGGTTAGTCAAACCTAGTTATTTAGGATGAGTTTCCATTTCGTACGACTGCTAGCGTAATTCGCAGGGCTGTAGATAGCCTATGGCGGTCGGATGTTTCCTAAGGGAATCAGGTGTAACCATTGTGATCGCTGCGATCTAGAGTCAAGCGAATGGAGTTAAATTGAATATTAGCCATTCGAAATAAAGTTAAAATAGACATAGTTATTCGAATATAAGTTAATCGAATATTAGTTATTCGATAGGAATTAAATAAGTTTAGTTAATCAAGTAAGTTAATCAAGTTGAGTTAATCGAGTTGAGTTAGTCAAGATAAGTTAATCAAACCGAGTTAATACAAATGAATTAATCCAAAGGAGTTATTCGAAATAGTTTATTCAAATAAAATAAAAGGAGTTAATCGAATTTAGTTTATTCGAAAGGAGATTAATCGAATGTAAATCATTCGTAGAAAGTCAATCGAATGTAATTCATTCGAAGAGAGATTATCAAATATAGTTATTCGAAGAAAGAGTTATCGAATATAGTTTATTCGAAAAGGAGCTATCTAATAGAGATTATTCGGAAAAGAGAATTATACACTGAATTCGATTATATCGAATTCGGGAAAGTAATATTTGCTTTCCGGTTTAATCAAGATTTACTTATTTATTAATAAATTAGTGGTTTAGTTATTTAATTAAATTAAGGAATAAAAGGTTACATTTTGAAGTGGGATATTTAAGAAGAAAGGAATTATAACGCTATAGTTAAAATCATTGTTTTAAAATAAAGAAGGGGATTCATAAATAGAATCCGAGTTACGTAAGGATGTTGTTAAAGATTTAAAAGGTTGAACATTGTGTATTTCGAGGTTAGAAATGTTGTTCAGTTAAGGTCTGAGAGGTAATTATACCCCAACTTGATTGGCTTCGTTTTAACTAAGGGATGGTTAAGGTTCGATAGTGAAGATTGATTAAGTAAATTTAGTTAATGAGTGTAATGGTTTAAATTGGATTAGAGATGTTTCTTTAAACATCTGTTTGAAATCAAATGTATAAATTTTGGAAACATTTTCCAAATATAATCAAAGATATTTTCTAATCATAGAAAATGAAATGTTGATGAGAAAGAATATTGCAATGACAGTGATACATGAAACAGAGATGGAAATGTTTTCCAATGATTGATGACGTATATTTCCTGAATTTAGAAAATAAGAAGTGTTGAGTATATAGAAATGGGAAATGAATAAATTAATGATAAATTAAATTAAAGGAGATTAATGTTGATTGATGATTGATTGATCGAATTTCTATCTAGAAATAAGATCGTTGGTTGTACACCTATTTTTCTTTGATAGTTAAATCACCGACTATCGAAGTTTTTGACCATTTTTCCGTCGTCAATACGGAGAGACCGGGATCAGATTTTTATCTAAAAACCACTCTGTATGGACGTTAGCGTTGCGATCAAATATGATGAAAATAATTGAAGATGGAATTATGCAAGGGCTATCCTGTATACAGAATAGTGCTTTCGGTTTGTCCAGTCCCAGGACAAACGTGAATGGACGGATGTCTGACAGAGTATATCCAACGGATCGCGTAAGTTGATCTCTTCAAACATACTTACGTTTGGTGGCAGAGGAATTCGTTTCTCTTAGCTTTATAGCCGTGGTATTTTTGAGGAAATCAAATTGGTGATTTGGTGGGTATGACGATGTGGCATTAAAAGTAAATGAATGTATAATCTGTCAAAGATACGTTATGACTTAAAGCCTCATCAACTGGGAAATGACAGAAATCGGGCAGGCAACATGGCTAAGTGGGTCGCTCCCATTAGTGTGTATATCACCTATCTAGAGAAAATCCATTTCATTCTTTTATCTATTATCGATGCTGTCCCTTTTCGGGAAACGGTGGGTAGCTCCCAACCGTTGGTGGTATACATTCGATACACTCAAGCGAAATGAGTGGTCAGTCATGTGTGGGCCGGGTTGCAAGACGTTCTTGTTGAAACCCAGTGTATTTTCCTCTAGAGATACACTATCGACAGGTGGTCCCATACCTCGTCATAGTTGGAATCCAATCTCCAATAAGCGCCCGCGGTTTTGTTTGTATACCATATATGTGGAACGTGAGATGCAAGCGTTCTGCTAGATTGTGATTACTTGTGATTAGACACCATTATAATATCAGAGAAATATTGTTTTCCAAAAACTGTTTTGGGTTATCGTAAGGTAAAAACCATCCGTGTTTATGTGTGGATCGGTCTTACGATTATCTTTTCTTTTGAAAAGGATTTTTGGAAAGTTAAACCAAATGATTTGAGTTTAGCAACACCAGTCCCATGACTGACCCAGAGTTTATTTTGTTTTGTTTCCCTAAACTCTTGGGTGCCCAAATTTGTACGGGCAGTCAAGTAGTTCTGATCTTTACAGATATACTTAGAGGAGCTTGAAGCAGGAGGCTTCAGGATTATATAGCTATTGTTATTTCCACTGTGTGTAAGAGTTGTACTCTGATAATGTTATTATACTGTTTTATTGCAAAGTTATGTTATATATTATATTTTATTCGTTCCGTTGTGAGATTCGTGTTTACTCTGATTGTGTTCTTCTTCTTCTTCTATTCTAATTTTCTATCTTATCTATTCGCACCCTTTAACTTCTTTCTATTAATGATCAGGTATTTCCGATGTCTGAATAGTCAACATGGTAGTTTTGTGTTGATTTTCAGAGTCGAAAATCCCCGGTTCGTTACAGTGGTATCAAAGCTGAAGGTCAAGTGATTACCTTGGCTCTGTGGCATGACTCAGTAGAGATGGGGTTAGTAATGCCCTAGATTGAGTTTGAGTGTATGTATACGAGTGAACGTATTTGTAGATTTTATAAAATTGTTTATATTGTGGAGAATTATTGGTTGAGTTGTTTGTGAATTCTGGTCGATCAGTTTGATCCACTGTATCGATAGGGATTACCAAACACTTGAATATGATAAACCGACACAGTATGTTTTAAAAGAGGGTAAATGAGATAATTTTACCCAAAGTATATTTCGATATAAAGAAAATATTTATATTCGAATGATTATAGTATGTTGGATGTGTTGGTTGATTATAATGAAAATGGTTATATAAATAACCAATTTGAGTTCGTATAATTTAAAAGTAGATTAATTAAATCTGAAATAAATTAGAATTGGAATCAAAATTCTGAAAACTGAGAGGAGTGTTTGTAAGTGGATTTGTGTTAAGTATAAGAAAATTTTAAGATCCTGGGAAATTTTAAAATTTGTTTACAAACTTTGGAAGGTTATTTGAAAATATTTCAAAATGTAGGTGTTTAGATATGGTTTTGAAAGTTACATAGTATTGAACTCACTTCGTTAGCTGGAAAATAACTCTGATGATGTTGGACACATCATCAGTGTTCTTTTTCGAGTTGTAAGTGACGGACTACTACCAAAGATTTTGTTTTCGAATTATTTTGGGAAAAGGAAGTTTTTTGGAATCCCGAAAGGGAATGATTTATTTTAGAAAAACTAAACTGTTTAAAATCCCCAGGAAGATAGTATGAATTAAAATCAAATTAAAGAAATTTGTGAAAGCAAATATGCATTGAATTGAAACCAATTAACTGGAAATTTAATTGGAATATAATATATGAAGTAAAATTAGATTTTGAATTATGAGATAGAATCTGAAACGGTATTGGATTGGTGAGCTAGGAATTTGGAATCGAGAATGAAACTCGAATTTGAAATGGTAATTGGCTTGTTTAAGCAAATAGCTGTGTTGAGGATAAATTGATCAGAGATTGATTGGGATGACTTTGGTATATGCTGAATTGGCAGCAGAATAAAAGGATTTAATGATATGCCCGACAAAAAGGTACACGTTTATTTTTATGGATTTGGTGATTTATGGGCCGATTTGGCAAGCCGCTTGGCTATTTGATTTTCTTTTAGATTTGGAGAAGGCCTAGAGAGGTGAGTTGGGGTTTGAATTATTGACCGGTACAAAGGAGGTACTAGCGAAATTTTTCGAAAATTTCGGGTGTTAGAAAATTTTCAGGATTTTAGAAAATTTTCATTAATAAAAATTAATTATAATTTTAATTGAAATTAATTAATTCAGTTGAAACTGAAATTAAAAAAGTAAACAAATAAATTTGTACTAGTCAATCAGGTTTGTTCTCTACCTTAGCAATTTCGAGGACGAAATTATTTTAAGAGGGGAATAATGTAACGACCCGTATTTTTTCGGATAATAAATAATTTATTTAATTATTTTAATAATGGTTTAGAGAATTATATGGTCGTTTAATTAAATAATATTGAATATTTAATTAAAATAAATAATATAATGATATATTTAATTTCTGAAATAGTCAGAAATAGTGGAATTCACAAAATAGTGTGAGTTGGATCGTTTGTGATATTTAATTCAGTTTAGAATTGAATTAGAATAACAAATATATTATTTAAATGGCAGTTTGAACGTATAATTATAATATAATTGTAATCGAGCTCGAAATATCGCTGCAGTTCGTAATTTGGTGATTTGAACTTCAACTGAATGTAGAGGATTCGTTTTAAATTGGATTTCTGTGAAACAAGAAACGTTCGGAGCTAGTGAAGTATATTTTTCTGATGGAGGATAAAAATCGGGATTTCATTGTGTAGATTTTTATTTATGTCCAAAGCAAATTTTATAAAAGTAGCTATGGAATTCCTTTATAATTTATATCGATTTATTTATATTTTAAAACGGATTTTTAAATATAAATAGAGTATCGATGTAACACTGGATTTGAAATATCGAGTTATAAATCCCATTGGAGCTGTGTGATATTATATTGTGAATATATATGATAATATTTATATTTAAATATTAAATTTAATTGTTTTTAAATATATTTATATATTTAAAAGGGTTATTTAGAGCTTTAAAAATAGCCAGTTTTGCTAACGACCTCAGAATTCAACGAAACTAATTTTGTTGGATCCGCAATATTAAATTATTTCTAGATTTCAATTTTCGTGATTTTTGAAGTCAGTATGTGGCCGTACGGGATTTTAATGTGAAAAACAGATGATAGTTTGACTTTAAAAAATACCCTGTGTGAGCATACGAAGTCGAAATTCGACGAAACCAGTTTCGTTGGGACTGTAATGACGAACTATAGCTGCATGTCCATTTTCGTGATTTTTGGGTATTGTATGTGACCATAGGATTTTTTAAAGACGAATACAAACAGCGTAGGATTAAAAAAAAAATATTTTAGTCAAATATAAAAATATTATAACTATCCTATATAATACCCATAACTTCTCTAAACCCTATTCTTATTTTTCCTTAGTCAAAACTAGGCGCCACAACCCTAAATGAAAATATACAGTAAAACATCATCTTCAATAATTCCATACAATTCAAACAAAAATCATAAAATCCCAAAGTTAATATATTTGAGTTCCTGAGATCCATAGCTTCCACCTCATACCAAATTTATGGTACTCGACGCAAGAAATTTTTGCTGGTTTCATAACCGTGAACCTAGGGTTTGCAAAACTGTGGATTTGTAGCATTGATACTCGAATTCAAGTTCATTTCTGAGTTTAGCAAGAGGATTAGAACCAGTGATATGGTTTTGGGTCTGATCGGTTGAATTGGGTGTCGCAATCCCTGTACGATGCACGGGCTAGGTCTGGAAATCGCGTTTGAGAATAGCGATTCGAGTTTGGTCTTTTTGGGTTGAGGTGGGAGAGGGTTTGATGAGGATTATCATGGTAATATTTGTTTGATTTAAAGGTGGAAGAAGGAGGAGATAAGTGGAGGGAATAGTCGGCAAATGGTGTGTTCGGTTGAAGGAATCCGCGTCAAATTCTTCCTGGAAGAAGAAGAGGATTAGTTGGGTGCGGGTAGGCCTTGTTGGGATGGGCTTGGGCCGATAGGGTTGAGGGTGAGGCCCGTTTAAAGTTAATTTTTAGTTTAAATTCAAATTTAATGTGTATAAATTCGGGAGTGAATAACTTTCTCATACGGTATTGGAATTAGGCAAATCAAGATCCAACAGGATCGTATGGACGAGAGCTACACACTGGAACTGACTGGGAGTGGATTCGAGCTCGTTACAATTTACAGCGAAATAAATTGTCTGATCAGAATAAACTAACGCAAATCGTTATTTAACGGTTAACGCGAAATTTGAGTAAATCTCACTAACTCTATTTAATTTATCTTTTTACAAAATATTTTTAGAATCTATAAATGATGGTGGTTTCTTGTGTGTGGGCTGTTTGGTTGAACTACTAGTCAGTTGGTTGAAAATATAGATAACAATATAAATATGAATCGTTAATCAAATATTGATTTTGTTTAGCAGAATATTTCATAGTAAAATGAAATTGATGTTAATTTTATTGTTTAACATCTGTGGATGCAGGGAAACAGTTCGGAGGGACCCAACCGGGTTCCTCGATATTTATTTTACTATTTTTCATATAATGTGTTATATGATGTGATATGAACTCTGTTGTTGATTTTATATGGTTGAATGATACCGATCATTGTTATATGGTATGTTAAATACCATAAGGAATACTGGAATGTTAAAAAGGAAATTTTCAATGTTATATTGAAAAAGAAATATTTATAAAATCAAAGATTTTATAAAAAGAAAACCATTTGTTTAGGAAAAATAGATTAAAAAGGAATATTTATTTGTAAATCAAATAGATAGGATTGAAAAAGAAATATTTGTAAACTATTTACAAATAGAATTGAAAAGGGATATTTATTTGAAATAAATAGAATAGAAAGAGGAAATATGTGTAAAATGAATAGAAAGGGAATATTTAGATTATCAAAGGAATTACCTATAAAATCAATAGATTTTACAAAAAGAAAATATTTTATAGAATAAATAGAATTATTAAAAAGGGATTTATTTTGTAAATAAATAGATTATAGAAGAAAATACTTGAAAAGTGACTAGAATTGTATAAAAGGAGAATTTTACATTTGAAAGGTTTAGACCCGTGCTTCACACACGGGTATACATGATATGGATTTAAAGCAAAGATTTTAAATAGAATCTATTCTAACGGATAGATTGAGAAGATAAATTTATAAATAATATTTTATAAATCAAATAAAATGTTTATCATTGGATAAATAGAATATATAAGTCGGGAGTTATATAGAGAAGTAAGAATCGATTTCAACATCGATATTTGAAACTGAATAATCAGTTAGAGTTAATCAGCTAGAGTAAATCGATTAGAGTTAGAATTAATCGAATTAGAGTGAATTGAACATAGTTAATCGAATTAGGATTAATTAAATATTAGTTATTCAATTAGAGTTGATCGAATATAGTTATTTGAGATAGGGTTAGTCAAACGTAGTTATTTAGGATGAGTTGCCATTTCGTACGACTGCTAGCGTAATTCGCAGGGCTGCAGATAGCCTACGGCGGTCGGATGTTTCCTAAGGGAATCAGGCGTAACCATTGTGATCGCTGCGATCTAGAGTCAAGCGAATGGAGTTAAATTGAATATTAGCCATTCGAAATAAAGTTAAAACAGACATAGTTATTCGAATATAAGTTAATCGAATATTAGCTATTCGATATGAATTAAATAAGTTGAGTTAATCAAGTTGAGTTAATCGAGTTGAGTTAGTCAAGATAAGTTAATCAAACCGAGTTAATCCAAATGAATTAATCCAAAGGAGTTATTCGAAATTGTTTATTCGAATAAAATTAAAGGAGTTAATCGAATTTAGTTTATTTGAAAGGAGAGTAATCGAATGTAAATCATTCGTAGAAAGTCAATCGAATGTAAATCATTCGAAGAGAGATTATCGAATATAGTTATTCGAAGAAAGAGTTATCGAATATAGTTTATTCGAAAAGGAGCTATCTAATAGAGATTATTCGAAAAAGAGAATTATACACTGAATTCGATTATATCGAATTCGGGAAAGTAATATTTGCTTTCCGGTTTAATCAAGATTTACTTATTTATTAATAAATTAGTGGTTTAGTTATTTAATTAAATTAAGGAATAAAAGGTTACATTTTGAAGTGGGATATTTAAGAAGAAAGGAATTATAACGCTATAGTTAAAATCATTGTTTTAAAATAAAAAAGGGGATTCATAAATAGAATCCGAGTTACGTAAGGAAGTTGTTAAAGATTTAAAAGGTTGAACTTTGTCTATTTCGAGGTTAGAAATGTTGTTCAGTTAAGGTATGAGAGGTAATTATACCCCAACTTGATTGGCTTCGTTTTAACTAAGGGTTGGTTAAGGTTCGATAGTGAAGATTGAATAAGTAAACATAGTTAATGAGTGTAATGGTTTAAATTGGCTTAGAGATGTTTCTTTACACTTCTGTTCGAAATCAAATGTATAAATTTTGGAAACATTTTCCAAATATAATCAGAGATATTTTCTAATCATAGAAAATGAAATGTTGATGAGAAAGAATACTGGAATGATAGTGATACGTGAAACAGAGATGGAAATGTTTTCCAGTGATTGATGACGTATATTTCCTGAATTTAGAAAATAAGAAATGATGTGTATATATAAATGGGAAATGAATAAATTAACGATAAATTAAATTAAAGGAGATTAATGTTGATTGATGATTAATCGATCAAATTTCTATCTAGAAATAAGATCGTTGGTTGTACACCTATTTTTCTTTGATAGTTAAATCACCGACTATCGAAGTTTTTGAACATTTTTCCGTCGTCAATACGGAGAGACCCGGATCAGATTTTTGTCTGAAAACCACTCTGTATGGACGTTAGCGTTGCGATCAAATATGATGAAAATAATTGAAGATGGAGTTATGCAAGGGCTATCCTGTATACAGAATAGTGCTTTCGGTTTGTCCAGTCCCAGGACAAACGTGAATGGACGAATGTCTGACAGAGTATATCCAACGGATCGCGTAAGTTGATCTCTTCAAACATACTTGCGTTTGGTGGCAGAGGAATTCGTTTCTCTTAACTTTATACCCGTGGTATTTTTGAGGAAATCAAATTGGTGATTTGGCGGGTATGACGATGTAGCATTAAAAGTAAATGAATGTATGATCTGTCAAAGATACGTTATGACCTCAAGCCTCATCAACCGGGAAATGACAGAAATCGGGCAGGCAGCATGACTAAGTAGGTCGCTCCCATTAGGGTGTATGTCACCTATCTAGAGAAAATCCATTTCATTCTTTTATCTATTATCGATGCTGTCCCTTTTCGGAAAATGGTGGGTAGCTCCCAACCGTTGGTGGTATACATTCTATACACTCAAGCGAAATGAGTGGTCGGTCATGTGTGGGCCGGGTTGCAAGACATTCTTGTTGAACCTAGTGTATTTGGCTCTAGAGATACACTGTCGGCAGGTGGTCCCATACCTTGTCATAGTTGGAATCCAATCTCCAATAAGCGCCCGCGGTTTTGTTTGTATGCTATATATATGGAATGTGAGATGCAAGCGTTCTGCTAGATTGTGATTACTTGTGATTAGACACTATCATAACATCAGATAAATATTGTTTTCCAAAAACTATTTTGGGTTATTGTAAGGTAAAAACCATCCGTGTTTATGTATGGATCGGTCTTACGATTATCTTTTCTTTTGAAAAGGATTTTTGAAAAGTTAAACCAAATGATTTGAGTTTACTCACACCAGTCCCATGACTGACCCATGGTATATTTTGTTTTGTTTCCCTAAACTCTTATAGATATACTTGGAGGAGCTTGAAGCAGCAGGCTTCAGGATCATATAGCTATTGTTATTTCCGCTGTGTGTAAGTGTTGTTCTCTGATAATGTTATTTTACTGTTTTATTGCAAAGTTATGTTATATATTATATTTTATTCATTCCGCTGTGAGATTCGTGTTTACTCTGATTGTGTTCTTCTTCTTCTTATATTCTAATTTTCTATCTTATCTATTCGCACCCTCTAACTTCTTTCTATTAATGATCAGGTATTTCCGATGTCTGAATAGTCAACATGGTAGTTTTGTGTTGATTTTCAGAGTCGATAATCCCCGGTTCGTTACATTAATTATTTTAATATATATTTTTTCATAAAAGGTTTTATTCATAGTTATCTAATTTTCAAGTTATTGAAATATTTGTAAATTCTTTCCAAATTGGAATTATCCTCGATTTAAACCGTTGATTCAAGTTGAAATTTGAAATAAAATATATTCCACTTTGAATAAAAAAATCGATGTTTAAATAATCTCGATATTGTTATGAAAATTTGGAGGTATGAATATTGTTTTAAAAATGCGCTTATTATTTGGAAAGACTGGGATCGAATATATGTTCGAAAACCATTCCAAGTAATAATACGACGTTATAAAGAAAATAGGAGACGTCAAAATAACGAATGAAGACTAGGAATCTTTGGATTTATTTGGATTGACTACTGATGTCTCGATTGGGCTGATCACTCAATACGAGGTTATAAGTGGCATGAGGTATGAATATATTTGAGGATTTTTAGATTTTGTTCCATTCAGACCCAGGATGGACTTGTATGGATTGGGAGTCTGACATTGTAATTGACGGCGCAGCACTTATGAAACAACCCAAACTTCCCCGTAAAGGAAAGCCCGGATTGAATTGAGAACATGACAAATCAGAACACAAACAGAAGAAAATTTCATTGCTTATTACAACAATTGACATCAGAGTACAAGAATATACAAAGTATGAACAAATAAAATACATTTGACAAATATCAGAGATTTACAAATTTACAATGCAGCGGAAAATAATACATAACACAACTGAAAGAGATACACGGATACAGAGCTTTCCTAATATCATTACAGTTGTAAACCAGGATGCTGTGAATATAAATCTGCAGGACCAAAACTACTAGCTGCTCGTGTCGAAAATAGGGGAACCCAGAGTTTAGGTTAAAACAATAAACTCCAGGTCAGTCATGTGACTGGTGTGAGAACTAAAACAGTTATTAAATCTTTGCTTTAAAAATAAAGTAAATCAAGGGACCACGCCGTATAACATGGAACGGGTTTCCTCCCAAGAATACAAGTGCATATAACAAATAGCGCAATGCTTTTTGGAAAAATGAAGCTATTATAAGACTCAGGTCCCATCACACAACGCAACGCAAGCCGGAGGATAGAGTTTTACCTTATAATAACCAAACATGCTTGGTACTTTTAAAACAAATCATTTTGATACTATTATAGTGTAAAGTGCATGAAAACAACTTTAAATATAAATGTATCAATCATAGATAGCATAGTATCCCATGCTACTATGTCGCCAATACTAGGCTCTACAATCAAAACCGAAATGTCACGTATTGGAAATTGGATTTTCGTCATGAGTCGAGGCAAGGGATCATCTTCGCCGGCTTCGAGACACTCTAGAAAATGCCTTAGGGTTCAGACGTTGGCAAACCCTCGGATCTTCCGGGCCGGTCCACACACAATGGATTAATTGTACCTAAACACACGTTTCCCGGTCCTATCGGACCTATATCCATCGGCTCCGTAGAAACCGATATATCCGAGGTGCCTCGCAATCCAACAACCACACAGGTAAAAATATATAAATGTTAGGGCTTGCAAAACCCTGGCACCACCCATAGCTAGAAAGAAACGTCATGCACTCCCTGCAGTCACGATCCCGTTTTTGACTCATACTGAGGTGTGAGTCTCGCGAATTAACGCTATACACAAAGCTATGCCACACAGGTCGTGCTTTGATCATCAACCACAAGACTCTGCTTTTCAATAGAAGCCTTGATCATTTGCATCTCAGCATGCCACACAGGCAATTCACGCCATACGATTGATGTCTATCGATATATAACCTCTGAGCTCGTACATCTCAAAGAAGGGCGTTAAGCAAGAGAATAAATTCTCCACCGCTAAACAGATATATATTTAATAGAGATCAATCAACACAGAATAAAATCCAATGTCAGACACACAGTCCATTTACAAGTTCGTTCTGGGTATGAACGAAACCGGAGGCACCTTATTCCTCGTCCCATATGTCCAATACAGGAGAGAGGTCCTCGCATATCCGATCGATCTCCAAGTACATCTGGACGATCACCACTTATTACCTCGTCTTGGCTGTACATCCCACAAGACATCAGTCATCATCCAAACGATGTGAAGGCCTCCGTCTTCAACCACCGTCTTCATCGTTGACTTATCGTCAAATCAGTTATTCCGAATGGGTATAAATCCGTCCTTTCCGAATAACTCGCATATATAATAAACAAGTGTTATAAAAACACAACATACGCCTTATTCCAATTCTGAATATTCTTTTATTTAAATATTCATATCCTTTGGGAAAGGTTCCCATTAATTTTATCAAAGATAAATTCTTTAAATTTATTCTTTAATATTCCTTTGGATATCATTCAAACCATATTAAGGTTTTTCCAAACTAGTCGGGATTAAGGCACCTTACCAAAGTAATCATTTATTTAATATCCCAATCCCAACTTATTCATCCCAAGGAGAAAAACTGGTATTACTCAATAACTAACTACACAATGTTATTGGTAAATTTAATTACCATTTCACGTTCAAATCTAATTAAAGATTTAACTATCGCTAGGAGCAAAACTGGTGATACTCCATTCTCGATCATTCCCCAAATTTGATAATTTAAATTATTAATTCCCATTTCAATCTAATTAAAAATTCATTAAAACTCCACCTAGTTTTAATCTTCCCAAAAATCAATATTAATGATTATTTAACTTTGGAAACACAAACATGTCACATCGACAATCTACACCGTACTTTTGATTTCTGCCTATATATAACCTCTAACCTCGTACGTCTTAGGAAAGGGTGTTAAGCAAGTGAATAAATTCTCCACCACCAAACAAATAATTATTTAGTAGAGATCAACCATACAGTTCGAAATACAATGTTAGACATGTAATTCTGTCTTTAACTGGGTTAAAGAACAAATGTCATTTAAAATGCAGTTCACGATAAACCCAAAATCACATCCCATCAATCATGGAATCTTCACGAAAAACAGATCAATACATATAATCGATATCAATTTCTGTATCCGACTAATAATATAAATGGAATAACGACAAAGCCTTTTAAATTCCATATATATTAACAGTCTTCCTCCACAGACGCTCATTTCGATTATTATCAAATCGAATTCCATTCAATTCCAATTTAATATATTAAATTGGAAAACTTTACTTTGGAAAATTCCCATTAAATCTTAATAAAAAGATTTATGAATTCCAAATCACGTTTCACTGTAAATCGGGTTAAAGAACGAATGTCGTTAAAACACAGTTCACAATAAACCTAATTCACATTCCATTTCCAATTCCAATTAAAGGTTAATTAATTGGAAACACTAATAATCTTAATTAAAAGATTTATTCTTTTCACACTGGGTTTAAGAACGGTGTTAATAAAGACACCATTTACGAAAAACACAAAATCCAATTCAATATTAAATACCAGGCTCTGAATAGAAATTATATCGGCTTGCATTCAATATCAAATCCTGAGATAAACAAATATCGTATCGGGAATAATGATATATATATCTTCCAAATTCCTCCACAATATCCGTATAATCACGGAATCCAATATCGAAATATTCCGAAGATAATTTCGATTCAAATCCATTCCAATCTATATGTTGGAAATTCTGGTTATTTTTAAAACCATTTCAAATCCAATTTATTTATTTAAAAATATTGGATTTATAATTCTAGTTCATTTTGATAAATATATATTTTTATCTTTTCAAATATGGAATTTTTCATCCCAATTCTTTCCAAATCATTTATTATGATTTTACATAAATTATTGATATTTTTACTAATTTTATCAAGGTCCGTACAGTTGATTTCCATAAACGGATATTGAACTACACTTACAACGACCTTTTCCAAATTTGATTTGGACATAATTACAAATCCAACCATTAGATTTCAAATCTCTTGAATTCTTTGGAAAGCTCTTTTCGATATGAACCCAATGGTTCCAGTTTCAGGAGAATCCGACAGTCGGATCTCCCGTAACGTCAATTCGAAGTCAATGATCGAAATTCACGAACTACCGCGGCGCAGCGCATTCTATTCAGCCCATTAAATATATATTATATATATTTCGTTGATTTCCATTTAGAAAGTATTTTATAAATCGTTTTAAACTCGTTTTCAAAACGATTTCTACTTCATATTCAATTTTTAAATCAAAATTGAATATTCCATATCATTAATATATAAATGATAATATTTTCAAAACATTAGATTTTGAAATCACTTCCATTTCGGCATTCATTATAAAAATGAATAAAATCGATATAAATATCGTTCACGTCAAAATGGCGTTAATCTAATCAACACGGCTTTATGTATTTAAATATTTTCGTGTCCATCCCAAATCGGACATCAAAATAAAATTCTGATCTTTTACTGAATATTATTTTAAAATATTCATTATTTTAAAATATTCATTCTTTCTGAACTGGAATCAGACACAGTCAATTACCATATAATGCTATTTATATGGATTTCATACAACACATGTATAAAACAACAATGATAAATAATCAACCATCATCCAGAGTGCATTACACAACTGCATAAGCGTTAAATATAAATAATCAATGCTTACAACAGTCTGTCAACCCATCGATTGACATACAACTAAATATTGGGATTAGTGTATGTCCAATATCATCCCAATACCCGTGTGGGGTTTTCAAACAACAAACACCGATTATTATTTGTGCATTGGGCGATGTGTAAAATATATCGTCCCAATCAATATCAGTAAAATGTGTGTACATAAACAAATCGTCCGATTTGCAAATGAATATTTATTTTATTCATATACACGTTAAAAATTATATTTTTAACGATAAACTATTTATTTCAACATATGAATATTTTATCTATTCCATTCCACATCAAAATCAATTTCTACAACACTTTATAAAATCAAACAAGTCGTCCATGGTCTGTAGACGACGGGTGTCGGGTGCTACTAAGCACCATCTGCATCCTAGTATATATTTAACTAGAAAATAAAACTAAAGTGAGGAACTCACCTTTGGTTTCCACTCCGCCATTCTTTGACTGCCAATTTATTATTTTGCCAGTAATCCAGCCCGTCTATTTTATAAATAAAATATATAAGTTAAAAATGATATTTTTAACTATTGGATAATTTTGTTATTGCTTGACTATTTTATAAATAGTACCCATACGATACTTATCATATATTTTTTTATCTTCATAAAAATATCTCAAACATACGATAAAAATCATATTTTTATCTTCATAAAAATAACGATTTTACCTACTAAAAATCATATCATTTCACAAATAAAAATCGTATCTTTACATGTCTATTTTCTATATAAAAATTGAATCTTTATTGTTAGAAATCTCACCTTTACTAAAATAAAGATATAATCTTTTCTATAATAAAAATCTAATTTTTATGTGATTAAAAATCCTATCTTTATATGATTAAAAATCAAACCTTTATCATATTAAAAATCATTTCTTTTTCTATATTAAAAATCATTTCTTTTCTATATTAAAAATCATTTCTTTTCTATATTAAAAATCATTTCTTTTTCTTGTTAATAATATATTCTTTCCATGATTAAAAATATAATCTTTATATATATATAAAAATATAGTCTTTTTACATATAAAAATATAATCTTTTTATAATTAAAAATCATATTTTTATCATGCAATTTCTATAATAAAAATCATAACTTTCATTAACTATAAATCATACATCTGTATAAATAAAAACTAATTTATAAACAAATAAAAAATGATTTTATAAATAAATAAAAAATGATTTTATAAATAAATAAAAAACTGATTTTATAAATAAATAAAAACAGATTTTGTAAATAAATCACCTTTTTATTTCTATCTTGCTGGAGGAGCTGAGTGGGTGTTGCCAGCGGTGGCGCAGGGGATCGGAGGTGGCACAGGAGGTGATGGCGGCGCGGAGGGTGGCGGCATGGGGCTGGAGGCAATCGATTTCGTATAGGGTTTCGGATTCGCGACTGTAGGGGCGGGTTGACGTTGCGAGGAGGGGAGGAAGGGGGTTGCCGTCGATCGCCGGAGGGGGTGGGGTCACGGCACTAGCGGCGATGGGTTTCAGCGATCCTCGATCGCGTTTCCTCCTTTTTGTTTTTTTAATTTCTGAAGTCAACGAGAAGAGGGAGTAGTGAGGGAGGGTTTTATAAAAATAAATATTTAATTAATTCCCAGAAGGTTACTTTATCATTTGAACTCCAAACGAAACCCAACGACTATTGCCTCTAGCTAATTACCCCCATTCCGAACACAATGGGATATGTTTCGTAAGCCAATTTGATCGTACCGATCAATTTTCATCAAAATCAAAATATAAGTCTATATACTAAATTTGAACGTACATTTTAATTTACCAGGACCACATAAAGACTCCAAAATTAGCCATGTTTTGATGATACGGTCCTAACAAAACTAACTTCATCGAATTTGGAGACCGTTTGAAAAAGGGTCAATTTTTAGTCGATTAAATTCAAATTGAATGGATCAAACACGTTTAAATCCGCCATGCTCACATAATGACCAAAAATTATTAAAATTGGAATCTAGCAATAATTTGACATTCCGGATCCAACAAAAGTGGTCTCATCGAAAACGGAGGTCGTTTGCAAAATCTTCATTTTTAAGGGCTATATTCCATAGCGATTATTCTGAATTTTCAATTGGACATAACTTTTTATTCCCACTATGAAATTTGGAATTTTCAGATTCATTGGAAATATATTTTCGAACATATTCAGATATTTCCGGTTTCACTAAAATCCGGTTTATTTTGAATTCTGTACATTCATTTGAAATTTGAAATCGAAATTTCAAACTACTGCGCCATTTCCAATTCCTTTTATAATTAAAATAAATATTATATTCTAACTCCGATTTAAATAAATTTATATGTTCTAATTCTATTAAAAATAAATTTCTAATCGTTATTATTTAAAATAAATCATTTTAAATATTCAAAATTCATTAAAATTGGCAAATTAAATTTTTTAAATTGGTTCGGATTTTCCGGGTTGTTACAATCTCCCCCACTTAAAATCTTTTCGTCCTCGAAAAGGAACGGGGTTGAAAGTTGTTTAACTAATTAACTCAACTTTCAGTTTGGCTTTCATTCTTCAACTTTTCAGTTTCTAAGAATTTTCCAATTCTTCGAAAATTTGGCTAACACCCAAATTTTTTTTTTAAGAAAATGCCATAACCTCCTTTGTACGGGGAGCCGTTTAAAACCGCAAATAGCCACGCAGGGCCCTCACCAATCCAAAAGAAAAAAAGAGAATGCCAAGCGGCCAACCTTTGGCTCATAAACTCTTTAAAAGCAAAAGAAAATGCCAAGCGGCTAGCCTTAGGTTCATAAACTCTTTAAAAGCAAAAGAAAATACCAAGCGGCCAGCCTTAGGCTCATAAACTCTTTAAAAGCAAAATAAAATGCCAAGCGGCCAGCCTTAGGCTCATAAACTCTTTAAAAAAAACGAAATTGAGTAAACACGTACCTATTTGTCGGGCATACAATTTTATACCTCTTCTTAGTTTCCTTGTTATGACCTGTTCGTTATATACATGTATAGATGTATGCAGTTCCTAAACAATTTCCAACTCAGTTCATATTTGATTCAATTTGACTAAACCCACCTTACAGGATCATATTGGTTTAACTTATTATCCTTCCAATATTTTTATTAGTTACACTAATATTTGAACAACACAACCAGCAATCAATTTGTGTATTAGCTTTTCAAACATATATTTTTAATATATATAGTCAAAAATCTTATTTTTGATGCCAAATCACAACAATATATTCTAACTTTATTTTGGTTCTCACACCAGTCAATTGGAAATATATAGATATCCCACCGTCGAAACTCGAACATAAATACTGATGATGACAAGTCAATCATCAGTATCATCTCCGGGCGACTAGAGTGTGATTCTATATCTATCCAGTATATTTGAGGCTTCGAATACCCGCTATCTAGGCGTATATTCAAATTCTTCATATACTCGATTGTCCAAATCAATTTAAAATAAAATATTCAAATACGTATAATATGATTTAAATTTTAAAAACAATTTTTTTTCATTTTTATTTTGAAAATAGTACTCTTCACACTCGTTCTAGGATACTACTGATCCCATCTCTAACGTGTCATTCTCATTGGATATTTCTAATCCAATCTCTGATGAATTATTTCGTTTGGTTCTAATGTGTCTTGTTCTCAGGCTCTGTAAACCAAAGCTCTGATACCAACTGAAACGACCCAAACTTCCCTGTAAAGGAAAGCCCGGATTGAATTGAGAACACGACAAATCAGAACACAAACGGAAGAACATTTCATTGCTTATTACAACAATTTACATCAGAGTACAAGAATATACATAGTATGAACAAATAAAATACATTTGATAAATATCATAGATTTACAAATTTACAATGCAACGGAAAATAATACAAAACACAACTGAAAGAGATACACGGATACAGTGCTTTCCGAATATCATTCCATCTGTAAACCATGATCCTGTGAATATAAATATGCAAAACCAAAACTACTAGCTGCTCGTGTCGAAAATAGGGCACCCAGAGTTTTGGTTAAAACAATAAACTCTAGGTCAGTCATGTGACTGGTATGAGAACTAAAACAGTTATTAAATCTTTACTTTAAAAAATAAAGTAAATCAAGGGACCAAGCCGTATAACACAGAACGGGTTTCCTCCCAAGAATACCAGTGCATATAACAAACAGCGCAATGCTTTTTAGAAAAATGAAGCTATTATAAGACTCAGGTCCCATCACACAGCGCAACGCAAGCCGGAGAATAGAGTTTTACCTTATAATAGCCAAACATGCTTGGTACGTTTAAAACAAATAATTTTGATACTATTATAGTGTAAAGTGTATGAAAACAACTTCAAATATAAATGTATCGATCATAGATGGCATAGTATCCCATGCTACTATGTCGCCAATACTAGGCTCTACAATCAAAACCGAAATGTCACGTATTGGAAATTGGATTTGTGTCATGAGTCGAGGCAAGGGATCATCCTCGCCGGCTTTGAGACACTCTAACAAACGCCTCAAGGTTTGGATGTTGGCGAACCCTTGTATCTTCAAGGCGGGTCCACACACAGTGGATTAATTATACCTGAACACACGTTTCCGGGTCCTATCGGACCTATATCCATCGGCTCCGTAGAAACCGATATATCCGAGGCGCCTCGCAATCCAACAATCACACAGGTAAAAATATAAAAATGTCAGGGCTTGCAAAACCCTGCCACCACCCATAGCTAGAAAGAAACGTCATGCACTCCCTGCAGTCACGATCCTGTATTTGACTCATACCGAGGTGTGAGGCTCGCGAATTAACGCTATACACAAAGCTATGCCACACAAGCCGTGCTTTGATCATCAACCACAAGACTACGCTTTTCAACAGAAGCCTTGATCATTTGCAACTCAGCATGCCACAGAGGCAATTCACGCCATGCAACTGATGTCTATCGATATATAATCTCTGAGCTCGTACGTCTCAGAGAAATGCGTTAAGCAAGAGAATAGATTCTCCGCCGCTAAATAGATATATATTTAATAGAGATCAATCAACCCAGAATAAAATCCAATGTCAGACACACAGTCCATTTACAAGTTCGTTCTGGGTCTGAATGAAACCGGAGGCACCTTATTCCTTGTCCCATATGTCCAATACAGGAGAGAGGTCCTCGCATATCCGGTCGATCTCCAAGTACGTCTGGACGATCACCACTTATTACCTCGTCTTGGGCGTACACCCCAATTAAGACATCAATAATCATCCAAACGATGTGAAGACCTCTGGTCTTCAACCACCTTCTTCATCGTCGACCTATCATCGAATCAGTTATTCCGAATGGGTATAAACCCGGGATTTCCGAATAACTCGCATATATAATAAACAAGTGTTATAAAAACACAACATACGCCTTATTCCAATTCTGAATATTCTTTTATTTAAATATTCATATCCTTTGGGAAAGGTTCCCATTAATTTTATCAAAGATAAATCCTTTAAATTTATTCTTTAATCTTCCTTTGGATATCATTCAAACCATATTAAGGTTTTTCCAAACTAGTCGAGATTAACGCACCTTACCGAAGTAATCATTTATTTAATTTCCCAATCCCAACCTATTCATCCCATGGAGAAAAATGGGTAGTACTCCATAACTAACACCACGATATTATTGGTAAATTTAATTACCATTTCACGTTCAAATCTAATTAAAGATTTAACTATCGCTAGGAGCAAAACTGGTGATACTCCATTCTCGATCATTTCCCAAATTTGCTAATTTAAATTATCAATTCCCATTTCAATCTAATTAAAGGTTCATTAAAACTCAACTTAGTTTTAATCTTCCCAAAAATCAATATTAATGATTATTTAACTTTGGAAACACAAACATGTCGCATCGACAATCTACAACGTACTATTGATTTCTACCGATATATAACCTCTAAGCTCGTACGTCTTAGAGAAGGGTGTTAAACAAGAGAATAAATTCTCCGCCACAAAACAAATATATATTTAACAGAGATCAACCATACAGTTCGAAATACAATGTTAGACATGTAATCCTGTCTTTAAATGGGTTAATGAAGTAATGTCATTTAAAACGCAGTTTATGATAAACCCAAAATCACGTCCCATTAATCATGGGATCTTCACGGAAAATAGATCAATATATATAATTGATATCAATTTCCGTATCTGACTAATAATATAAATGGAATAACGACAAAGCCTTTTAAATTCCATATATATTAACAGTCTTCCTCTACAGAAGCTCATTTCGATTATTATCAAATCGAATTCCATTCAATTCCAATTTAATATATTAAATTGGAAAACTTTACTTTGGAAAATTTCCATTAAATCTTAATAAAAAGATTTATAAATTCCAAATCACATTTCACTGTAAATCGGGTTAAAGAACGAATGTCGTTAAAACACAGTTCACAATAAACCCATTTCACATTCCATTTCCAATTCCAATTAAAGGTTAATTAATTGGAAACACTTACAATCTTAATTAAAAGATTTATTCTTTTCACACTGTGTTTAAGAACGGAGTTAATAAAGACACCATTCACGACAAACACAAAATCCAATTCAATATTAAATACAAGGCTCTGAATAGAAATTATATCAGCTTATATTCAACATCAAATCCTGAGATAAACAAATATCGTATTGGGAATAACGATATATGTATCTTCCAAATTCCTCCACAATATCCGTATAATCACGGAAACCAATATCGAAATTTTCCAAAGATAATTTTTATTCAAATCCATTCCAATCCATATATTGGAAATTCTGGTTATTTTTAAAACCATTTCAAATCCAATTTATTTATTTAAAAATATTGGATTTATAATTCTAGTTTATTTCGATAAAAATATATTTTTATCTTTTCAAATATGGAATTTTTCATCCTAATTCTTTTCAAATCATTTATTATGATTTTACACAAATTAATGATATTTTTACTAATTTTATCAAGGCCCGTACAGTCGATTTCCATAAACGGCCATCGAACTGCACTTACAATGACCTTTTCCAAATTTGATTTGGACATAATTTCAAATCCAACCGTTAGATTTCAAATCTCTTGAATTCGTTGGAAAGCTCTTTTCGATATGAACCCAATGGTTCCAGTTTCAAGAGAATCCAACTGTTGGATCTCTCGTAACGTCAATTCGAAGTCAATGGTCGAAATTCGCGAACTGCCGTGGCGCGGCGCGTTCTATTCAGGCCATTAAATATGTATAATATATATTATAATATTTCATCGATTTCCATTTAAAACGTATTTTATAAATCATTTTAAATTTGTTTTCAAAACGATTTCCAGAGTGCATTACACAACTGCATAAGCGTTAAATATAAATAATTAACGCTTACAACATTCTATCAACCCATCGATTGACATACAATTAAATATTGGGATTAGTGTATGTCCAATATCATCCCAATACCCGTGTGGGGTTTTCAAACAACAAACACTGATTATTATTTGTGCAGTTGGGCAATGCGTAAAATATATCGTCCTAATCAATATCAGTAAAATGTGTGTACATAAACAAATTGTCCGATTTGTAAATGAATATTTATTTTATTCATATACACGTTAAAAATTATGTTTTTAACGATAAACTATTTATTTCAACACATGAATATTTTATTCATTCCATTCTACATCAAAATCAATTTTCACAAAACATTATAAAATCAGACAAGTCGTCCATGGTCTGTGGACGACGGGTGTCGGGTGCTACTAAGCACCATCTGCATTCTAGTATATATTTTAACTAGAAAATAAAATTAAAGTGAGGAGTTCTCACCTTTGGTTTCCACTCCGCCATTCTTTGATTGCCAATTTATTATTTTTCCAATAATCCAGGCCGTCTATTTTATAAATAAAATACATAAGTTAAAAATGATATTTTTAACTATCGGATAATTTTGTTATAGCTTGACTATTTTATAAATAGTACCCATACAATATGTATCATATATTTTTGTATCTTCATAAAAATATCTCAAACATACGATAAACATCATATTTTTATCTTCATAAAAATAATGATTCTACCTAGTAAAAATCATATCATTTCACAAATAAAAATTAAAAATTGAATCTTTATTGTTAAAAATCTCACCTTTACTATAATAAAGATATAATCTTTTCTATAATAAAAATCTAATTTTTATGTGATTAAAAATCCTATCTTTATATGATTAAAAATCAAACCTTTATCATATTAAAAATTATTTCTTTTTTGATATTAAAAATCATTTCTTTTCTATATTAAAAATCATTTCTTTCTATATTAAAAATCATTTCTTTTTATTGTTAATAATATATTCTTTCCATGATTAAAAATATAATCTTTATACAAATAAAAAATAGTCTTTTTACATATAAAAATATAATCTTTCTATAATTAAAAATCATATTTTTGTCATGCAATTTCTTTAATAATAATCATAAATTTCATTAACTATAAATCATACCTCTGTATAAATAAAAACTGATTTTATAAATAAATAAAAACTGATTTTATAAATAAATAAACAACTGATTTTATAAATAAATAAAAACTGATTTTATAAATAAATAAAAATTGACTTTATAAATAAATCACCTTTTTATTTCTATCTCGCTAGAGGAGCTGAGTGGGTGTTGCCAGCGGTCGCGCAGGGGATCGGAGGTGGCACAGGAGGTGATGGCGGCGTGGAGGGTGGCAGCATGGGGCTGGAGGCGATCGATTTCCTATAGGGTTTCGGGTTCATGACTATAGGGGTGGGTTGACGTCGCGAGGAGGAGAGGAGGGGGAATCGCTGTCGATCGCCGGAGGGGGTGGGGTCACGGCACTGGCGGCGACAGGTTTCAGCGATCCTCGATCGCATTTCCTCCTTTTTGTTTTTTTATTTCTGAAGTCAATGGGAAGAGGGAGTGGTGAGGGAGGGTTTATAAAAATAAATATTTAATTTAATTATTTAATTAATTCCCAAAAGGTTACTTTATCATTTAAACTCCAAACAAAACCCAACGACTGTCACCGTTAGCTAATTACCCCCATTCCGAACACAATGGGATATGTTTCGTAAGCAAATTTGACCATTACGATTAGTTTTCATCCAAATCAAAGTATAAATCTATATATTGAATTTGAACGTACATTTTAATTTACCGGGGCCACATACGGACTCCAAAAATTCCCGAAAAATAAGTTTAGCTATGTTTTGATGATACGGTCCTAACAAAACTAATTTCGTCAAATTTGGAGACCGTTTGAAAAACGGTCAATTTCCAGTCGATTAATTTCAAACTGAATGGACCAAACATGTTTAAATCCGCCATGCTCACATATTGATTCCAAAAATTATGAAAATTGGAATCTAGCAATAATTTGACATTCCGGATCCAACAAAAGTGATCTCGTCGAAAACGGAGGTCGTTTGCAAAATCTCCATTTTTATGGGCTACATTCCATATCGACTATTCTGCATTTTCAATTGGGCATAACTTTTTATTCCCGCTATGAAATTTGGATTTTTCAGATTCGTTGGAAGGATATTTTCGAACAGATTCAGATATTTCTCGTTTTACTAAAATCCAGTTTATTTTGAATCATGTACATTCGTTTGAAATTTGAAATCGAAATTTCAAAATACTGCGCCATTTCCAATTCCTTTTATAATTAAAATAAATATTTATATTCTAACTTCGATTTAAATAAATTTAAACGTTCTTATTCTATTCAAAATAAATTTCTAATCATTATTATTTAAAATAAATCATTTTAAATATTCAAAATTCATTAAAATTGCCAAAATAAAAAATTTAAGTTGGTTCTGATTTTCCGGGTTATTACAACTGATTTCTGGTAGTATATAACGGATTGTGGCAAATAAAATTATTCCCTTCTCTAAGTTTACATGCTTAGAGGTTATGTATTAATGGAAATCAGTGACATGTTGTAAATTGACAATGTGGCGTACTCAAGTTATGAAATGAGCTAGTGATGATAGAATTGTGTATATCGTGACTTCAACGAACCTCACACCCCGAATTGATGGTAAATTGGTCGTTAAGTTGTATACATTTTAATGAAACTTGAAAGTTTCAACGGTAGATCTACTTTGAAACTTGCGGGAAAAAAAGGTACGTTAGGTGTCCGTGTCTGGATGTTAACCAGTGATTTACCTAGTGTTTGGTGTCCGAGCCTGGATGAAAACCATGAACCGTGAGGTTGCACCTAGTTCCAGATTGATCTTTCGTGTCAGGAACCATCATATTGGAACCCAAAAACCAATATGAGCGTTTCGTTTTGTTTGTAAACTATGTATGCGGGCATAATCACTTTGCTTGCTAAGATTAATATATTTATTTGTGAAATGGTTTTCAACACTATGCACGAATAATAGTATTAAAAGAAGATTTTTCACGTATGAAAGCATGTTTGGTTTATCATAAGACAAAACTCGCCCATTTGGTGTGCGCTTGCAGTGTATGATTTGGGACGAGCTTATGATAGCTTCATTTTTCCAAAATCAATCGCGAATATTCCATAATACTTCTTTTGATTACTTCACCCATTACACTCATGTTATTACGCATTTTAATTTGACCAATATGAGAATGATTTAGTTCCGATTCGAGTGTTTGTTGTGTTTCTTTTTATGCAATACGCTCGGGTCAACTGAAGTTGCAGTTAGCAAAGATTACCTTGCCCTAAAGATACCATTATGAAGATGAAGATGGAGCTCAACAGAAGTATTATTACTTATTTTTGCTGCAAATATTGGTATGATTATTATAGTTAACTCTGATAATTGTTGTAAAGTATAACCAAACATATGTTTTAACAGCTTCATGAACTATTATTTATTTATTATATTATGTCCTTCCGCTCTGAGATTCTATGATTATTTTTATTCTTTTTCTTTTTTTAATCCCAATAACTATCTGTATTTTTGATTTGTTTAAGTCGATATTGAGGATCATTGTTGATTTGAACGGTCAAAAATCTCGGATGTTACATTTGGTATCAGAGTTTTGGTTTAGCGAAAACCTTGGCTCTATTTGGGATTAACTCATTAGAGATAGGGTTGAGGCACTCTAGAATGAGTTGAGTGTATATGAGGGAACATACTTGTAATTTTGATATAAAATGATTTGGTATTGTGTCAGTTTGTTCCGTTGAGTATTTATGAATTCTGGTCGGTACTTGGGACGCCAAAGCATTGATAGGGATTCCTAAACACTTGCATAGGACTCATTGACATAATATTGTTTTGAATTATATTTTATTTATATATAGAATTATTTGAAAATGTATGAATTATGATTTTGTTGATGATAATATTAAATTTTCGTCATTTATTACTTGATTAATCAATAATTTAGAACTATTGATTATTGAATGATTTAAGATATAAATATTGAAAATAAATTAATAATGAAATATCGAAAATTAATTGGTAATGAATTAAGAAATTAAATATGAATTTGAGAATTTAATTTCGAGTGATTTTGTAATATTGTTTTGTAAATGGCTTGAAATAACATATTTATGTTTTAAAAGTTGTTTCACATAGAAATTGTTTTCAAATGAATTTAGAGATAAGTGTATACCATCTTGTCTTAGGAAATGATTTCGGTGATGAGTGCATGCATCATCGATGTTTATTTTCAAGAGTCGAAGGAGGGAGACATTTAATATTTTGTACTTTGTTTTATGAAATTGAACTTTATTTAAATCCTTTTATAGTATGGTTTTATGTAAATGATATATTATATGAAAATTTTCGAAAAAAATTTGATTAGAAAAGAAACCCGAAGTTTAATTCTTGAAATCTTGAATAATTAACGAAATGAAATAAACTTAAATTTTTGAAACTTCTGAATATTATGAATATAAGAGAGTTATAATTAAAATAAGTTATAATAAAACGGTTAAGAATTTGATAATAAATTGAAACGATTGGTAACCATTGAAACTTGTGTAATAATAAATTCTTTTCCATAGCATGAAAACTTACCAATTAATTAGGAAGTTAAATGTTATAAGAATAAGCAATTAAATAATGCACAAGTATTTGAATGGATAATAAACGTGAAAAATTGATTGGTTATATATTTAAATAAAATTTAAGTTATGTAATAAACGATATATACTTAGTTATGTTATGCTAAGTAACATGAATTAACCGAATCAATGAAAAATTGATTAAGCGAATTATTTGGTAATAAACTGAATGTATTGAGATTAATGTTTGGTTTAGTGAAAATATAAGAGAATAGGCTTATAATTTATAAACTTAACGAAGGTTAAACGAATTAATTAAATTTAATTAAAAACAGCTCGTCGCGTAGCGGTAGTTCGTAATTTTCTGAATTAAAGTTTAAATAAATGTATAAGATCCAAAATAAGTCGAAGTTATATGAAACAAGAATCTTTTGGATCTATTAGAATATAATTTTCTAATGAAAGAGAAAATTTTAGATTTCGACTTGTAGATTTTAAGATATGTGTAATTCAAATTTTCAGAAAAATCGTGGTTTGGTAATTCAGGATTCAGAACTAAATTATTAACGAAATTAGTTATGTAAACTAACAAATGAGACAAGTTTAATAAGAAATTATATGGTTAAACATATTAACTAACAACTTCCTTACAACGGCTTTTCAAGGACGAAAAGTTTTGAGTGGGGGAGAGTGTAACAACCCGTATTTTCGACCATTTAATTTTTTGAATTTAATAAGATTTTGCTACGATTATGGTTAGAAATTTAAATTTTAATGATGTAGCTATAAAAATGTATAATGTGAATTTAATTGATTAAGAATGAATTTGAACAAATTATAATATTGATAACTTGAAATTATTGTAGTGAAACTACAATTAGTTTTTGTTGATAAATATTGAAATTTTAAATTCTTAAGACGTTGAATAAAATTGAGTTAAAATTATTTATAATGAATTCTATTGGATTGGATTGATAATCAAAGTTGGAAACTAAATTTTACTGTGATTTGAGAAAAACCTACAAGTTTTGAAATTTAATTAAAATTTAATTATTTAATTGGAGGAAAATAGTTTAAATGGTTTGGTAATGTAATTGGAAATTTATATTGAACGGATTGATTGCTTTAGAATTTAATGCTCAATTGAGATTGTTGTAATTGAATTTGAGATTTATGAGATACATAATTTATTCCTATAACTAATACTATCCCTGTTTCAAATTTGGGATAAATTAGAACGTTGGGTATTAAATTAAGGATGAAAATGAAAAATGGAATGCTTTACTGGATAATTAAACCATTGAAATTTCTTTCCTATAAATTACCATTAATTCTACCATAACTCTTGTGATGACCCCAAACTCTCGTAGTACGAAAGCCAGGATAATCATTAAAATATTACACATAAACAAAAAAAGCAGAACAGAAATAAAGAATTACAGCAGATAATGTACATCAAATTACACTGGAAATAATATATCATCAGAGTAATATAGCGTAATAGGATCATACTTAGTACATAATACAGTTTCAGCTTAGTATAAAATGTCTGCAGCGGAATCAAACATAATATCCTAAATGTAGTCTGAACAACAAAACAGAAATGGTAGGATCCATCTTCAGCCCCATAGCTATCCATAATGAGTCAGCTAAAACCTGAATACAAGGCTGCCCTTGTGGAAAAGAGGGCACCAGAGTTTGCAAAGTGAAACAAACTACGAGTCAATCATGGGATTGGTATGAGAAATCTACTTAACCTATTTAATAATAAGTCTAATCACAGGACCACACCGCTAACGTGGAACGGGTTTACTCCATTGGATCGCCAGTGCATAAATAAAGTAAATCGTTAAACAACAATGCTTTTTAGAAAAATGAAACCATTATAAGACTCAAGTCCCATCACACAATGCAACGCAAACCGGAGGATAGAATTTTACCTTTTAATGGTAAAAAATGCTTGATACGATAAAACGAATTTGATATTATTATTAGTGTATATATGTTTCAAAAACATTTCAATCATAATGTATCAATCATAGATGACATAGCTACAATATGCTATGTCTCCAAGTATAGGTTTACAATCAAAACCGCATGGGGTCGTATTGGAAATTGAATTTCCATCATGAGCCAAGGCAAGGGATCGTCCTCGCCGAATTCGAGACTCTCTAGCCCGAGTCTCAGGACTCAGTCGCAACTGCACCTGGAGCCACAGGGCCGGTCCACAACTAACGTTAGTGGATTATATATAATTCCTGAACAATACGTCTCCCCACCCTATGGGGCGTAAATAAAGAGCCACTAGGGACTCCAATCTGAGGTACCTTGCTTTCCATCATCCACATAAGTAAAAATGTCTAGGCTTCATACCATGACACCACTCCTAGCTAGAAAGAGACGCATGTTCTCCCTGGATCCTTCTCCCGTTTCTGGTTCATATCAGGGTGTGAGGCGCGCGAAGTAACGCTATACACAAAGCTATGCTAAATAAAGTTGTGCTTTGATCATCAACCACAAGTCTCTGCTTTTCAATAATAAGCCTTGATCATTTGCATCTTGGCATGCCACACTGACAATTTACGCCATGCGACTGACGTCTATCAATATATAACCTTTGAGCTCGTACGTCTCAGAGAAGGGTGTTAAGCAAGAGAATAAATTCTCCACCACCAAACAGATATATATTAAATAGAAATCGATCAGTGCAGAATAAAATCCAATGTCAGACATACATCCATTTACAAGTCCGTTCTAGGTCTGAACAAAACCGGAGACACCTTATTCCGCGTTCCATATGTCCAATAGGGAAGAGAGGCTCTCGCATATCCGGACAATCAACAAGTACGTCCGGACAACTACCACTGTAACCCTTTCAAGGCAGCAACTCCAATTAAAGGAAACAGTAGTCATCCATTTGACGCTAGTCTTCAATCACCGTCTTCAAATCTTCGACTTCCAATCGTCGTATAATTATTTGAAATAAGTCGGCCTTTTCAAATAATTCGCGAATATATATAATTTAAATCATTTCTTTTCATTTCATATCGTTTATAATATTTTATAACGATTTATCGCTATTTTTATTTATCATAAAATAGCCATTTTTAATTTAACGACGCTTTAGGTCATTACATGGCCCTAGCCTGTTTTCATCAAAATTTGATTTACACATTTCTCAAAATCTAACCGTTGGATCTTAGCAAATTTTATATCGTTGGAAAGATCTATCTAAAGCGAACCCAACGGTTCCAGTTTTGGGAAAATCCGACGGTCGGATCTTTTGGTATAATCGTTTAAAGTTACGATTTCAAATCGCGTACTACAGCAGCGCGATTCATTTAATTTTAATTTAAATATATATATATATATATATCATTCAACGATTTCAACACCATTTCCTTTCTACCATATAGTTAACATCATTTTAATGAACCATAATTTCATTAAAATGTAATTTTTAATGTTTTCAACATTTTTATCAAACTATGATTATTTTAAATGAATCATACTTTCATTAAAAATGTAATTTTTAATGTTTTCAACATTTTTTATCAAACTATGAATATTTTAAATGAATCATACTTTCATTAAAAATGTAATTTTTTAATGTTAAACACATTTTCATTTCAACATTGATTCTTTTATATGAAATCATATACTGCATTAAAAATGTAATTTTCCTTATCTTTCTTTTATTACATTAAAAATGTAATCTTTCTTATGTAATCTTTTATTACATTAAAAATGTAATCTTCCTTATGTAATCTTTTATTACATTAAAAATGTAAATCCTCATATGTAATCTTTTATTACATTAAAAATGTAAATTTCCTTATGTAATCCTTTATTACATTAAAATGTAAATTCCCTTATGTAATCCTATTGTAATAACCTGGAAATTCGAGCCAATTTAAATTTTTTATTTTGGCAATTTTAGCGAACTTTGAATATTTAAAATGATTTATTTTAAATAATAACGACGAAAAATTTAGTTTGAATGGAATTAGAACATATATATTTATATAGTTCGACGTTAGAGTATAAATAATTATTTATAATTATAAAAGGAATTGAAAATGGCGCGATATTTCGATAATTCGATTTCAAAATTCAAATGAATGTACCGGTTGCAAAATAAACCGGATTTTGGCGAAACCAAAAATATTAGAATCTATTTGAGAATATCTTTCCAACGAATCCGAAAAATCAAAATTTCATAGCGGGAATCAAAAGATACGCCCAGTTGAAAATTCAAAATAGTCGCTATGGAATTCTGGCCCTTAAAAATGGGAATTTTGCAAACGACCTCGGTTTTCGACGAAACCACTTTTGTTGGGTCCGGGATGTCTAATTATTGCTAGGTTTCAAAATTCATAATTTTTCGAATCAATATGTGAGCGTGGCAAAGGAAAACGCGTTTGACCAGTTTTAGTTGATTTTAATCGACTGGAAAATGGCCATTTTCAAACGGTCTCAGAATTCGACGAAACTAGTTTTGTTAGGACCGTATCGTCAATACGAAGTTAGGAAATATCTTTCGGGAATTTTTCGAGTTAGTATGTGGCCCGATAAATTGAAATGCGTGTTCAAATTCAATATATAGAGTTATGTGTTGATTTTGACAAAAACTGATTGTAACGATCGAATTGGCCTACGTAACTTATCTCATTGTGTTCGGAATGGGGGTAATTAGCTATGGGCGACAGTCGTTGGGTTTGATTTCGTGTTCGAATGGAAAAGTCAACCTTTTTGAAAATAAAAAAGAAAAAAATATATAAAATATAAAACTTTCTCACTTAAACCCCCCTGTTATTTCATTTCTTCGATCAAATATTTTCCCCCTTCAGAAAGAAAAACCGATACCCTTCCTCCGCTTCGATCATCGCCAACGCCGCGTCGTTCCTCCCTCCACCTCCGCGCCAACCTCCGCCCTCCCTTCAGACCTCGTCACCCCCCTCCGTTCTCTCCTCTCTCCTCCGATGGGAACCAGTCCCGAGCCCTAGCCCCTCCTTGAAACCCTACCACCGCCAGACCCTAGTTCGCCACCACCAGCTCCTGGATCCGCCACCCCCTGCAGACCGACGCTGCTCTCCCACCGTCGATCCCCCAGGCCTGCTGCCGCCGGCTGGAGCGCAAGCCCCCCCTGTGGCGCCAGACAATGAAGCCTTCCCCCTTTAAAAAAAACGATGTAAGTCTTCCTTTTTCCCATTCATTTTATTTTATTTTCTTTTGTCTAGTTAATGTAGGGATAAAACCTTGTTTAATTTCAGTTTTAAACAATAAAAGATTGGATTTTGTTAACTAAAAAGAGTTGATTTTATACATGAAAAGATTATATTTTTCTATGTGATAAGATTGGGTTTTTAAAAATAAAAAGACGAGTTCTTTAAAAATAAAAAGGTTGATTCTTTAAATATAAAATGGCAAGATTTTTTTAAAGAATAAAAATATGATTTTTATATTATAGAAAGAATAAAAATATGATTTTTATATTATAGAAAGAATAAAAATATGATTTTTATATAATGTAAAGAATAAAAATATGATTTTTATATTATAGAAAGAATAAAAATATGATTTTTATATTATAGAAAGAATAAAAATATGATTTTTATATAATGTAAAGAATAAAAATTTGATTTTTATATATATGAGGTGAAGATAAAAATTCGATTTTTATATATGTAGTGGCTACGGACGGCGAAATTGACAAAAGGCGAGCACGACGAAGATTTCTACATATGAAGAGTCGTGGCGTTGGTTTAGCTAGTCGGTGAGAATTTCTCACCTTTTAATGTTGTTTTCCAGTTAAAAATATATACTATGATGCAGACAGTGTTTAGTAGCACCCGACACCCGTCGTCCACAGACCATGGACGGCTTGTATGCTTGTTTGTTTGATTTTGATGTGTAGTTGATTGTGTGGTGTGATGTGAAATGAAATAAAATATTTATATAGCTAAAAATATTTTATAGTTGAAAATAGAATTTTTAACGTGTATTTAGAATGAAATAAATATAAACAAATCGAAGTATTTGTTTATATACACACATTTGACTGATATTGAGTGGGACGATAAATTTTACACATCGCCCAACTGCACAAATAAAATATGTGTTTGATTGTTTGAAAACCCCACACGGGTATTGGGATGATATATGACATACACTAGTCCCAATGATTAGCTGTATGTCGATCGATTGATTGACATGCTGTTATAAGCGTTAAATATTTATATTTGACGCTTATACAGTGTAGATTGCACTCTGAATGATGGTTGATTATTTATCGTTGTTATTTTATACATGTGTTGTAGAAAATCCATATAATTAACATTATATGGTAATTGATTGGGCCTCATTCCAGTTTTGAAATAGAATATTTGAAATAGAATATTTGAAATAGAATATTTGAATAGAAATATTTGAAATAGAAATATTTGAAAATAGAAATATATGAAGACGTGTTGATTATATTTACGCCATTTTGACGTGAACGATATTTATATCGATTCTATTCATTTTATAATGAATATCGAAAGTGATTTCAAAATCTGATATATTGAATAGAATTGAATTCGAATTGAAATTGAATAGAATTGAATTCGAATTGAATTCGAATTGAATAGAAATGAATTCGAATTGAAATTGAACAGAAATTAATTTGAATTGAAATTGAATTAATTTGAAATTCAAATTGAATTGAAAACGAACTGAAATTGAATTAAAAATCAATTTGAATAAAAATCAATTTGAAATGAATTTAAAACGAAATTATGAGGAAAAATTCAATTTTGATTTGAATTGAAATGAAGTTGAAATCATTTCGAAAACGAATTTATAACGATTTATAAAATACGTTTTAAAAGGAAATCGATGAAGTATATATTTTATATATAATATAATGGCCTGAATAGAACGCGCCGCGCCGCGGTAGTTCGCGAATTTCGACCATTGACTTCGAGCGGATATTACGGGAGATCCGACCGTCGGATTCTCCTAAAACCGGAACCGTTGGGTTCGTATCGAAAAGAACTCTCTAACGAATATTAGAAATTAGAAATCGAACGGTTGGATTTGGAATTATGTCCAAATCAAATTTGGAAAAGGTCGCTGTAAGTGCATTTCGATGGCCGTTGGTGGAAATCGACTGTACGGGCCTTGATAAAATTATTAAAAATATCAATAATTTGTGTAAAATCATAAGAAATGATTTGGGAAGAATCGGGATAAAAAAAACTCCATATTTGAAAAGAAAAAATAGATTTTTATCGAAATGAACTAGTTTTGAACTAGAATTATAATTCTATTTATTTTCAAATAAATAAATTGGATTTGAAAAGCATTTTAAAAGTAACCAGAATTTCCAATAATTGAATTGGAATGGATTTGAATCGAAATTGTCTTTGGAATATTTCGATGTTGGATTTCATGATTATACAGATGTTGTTATGGAAATTTGAAAGATATATATATATATAGTTATTTCCAATACGATATTTGTTGGTCATAGAATTTGATATTGAATATAAGCCGATATATTTTCTATTCAGAGCCTTGTATTTAATATCAAATGTGATTTGGGTTTGTCGTGAATGGTGTCTTCATTAGCACTGTTCTTAAGCCCAGTTGAGAAGAAGATTAAATCTTTTTATTTTAGATTTAATGAAGTGTACCAATTAAATAATATTTAATTGGAATTGAATTGGTATTGATTTTTGGGTTTATCGTGAACAGTGTTTTAAATAACACTTGTTCTTTAACCCGATAATTAATGGGATGTGATTTTGGGTTGTCGTGAACGGTATCTTCAATAATACTGTTCTTAGACCCAAAGAAGTTAAGAAAATCAGAAACTAACTGGAGATTAGTTAAGTTGAATGGTTTCTGGGGTATTGATATGATGTTGGTTTCGGCCTTCGGGGTTAATACTTAGGGAATTGCTCACTTGCTAATTCACGGTTAGGGATTGATTGAAATGTGATGTGATTTTGGGGGTTTTCGTGAACCATGTTTTAAATGACACTGATTCTTTAACCCAGTCAAAGATTAAAACTAAGTGGAGTTTTAATGAATCTTTAATTAGATTGAAATGATCGAGAATGGAGTATCACCAGTTTTGCTCCAGGCGATAGTTAAATCTTTAATTAGATTTGAACGTGAAATGGTAATTGAATTTACCGATAACACCGTGGTGTTAGATATGAAGTATGACCAGTTTTACTTCATGGGATGAATAGGTTGGGATTGGGAAATAAAATAAATGATTACTTCGGTATGGTTCGCTAATCCCGACTAGTTTGAAGTGATATTAAAAGAAGGATTAAAGAATAAATTTAAAAGAATTTATCTTTGATAAAATTAATGGGAACCTTTCCCTAAGAATGTGAAATTTAAAAACTAACTGTAGGTTAGCTAAGCAGAACGGTTTCTTGGTTGTTGATCTGATGTTGGTTTCGGCCTTCGGGGTTAATATTTGGGGGATTATTCTCTTGTTAATTTACGGTTAGTGACTGATGAATTGCAATGAGGCGTATGTTATGTTTGTGTAACACTTGTTTATTATATACGCGAGTTATTCAGAAAGACCGGGTTTATCCAATTCTGAATAACTGATTCGACGATGAGCCGAAGATGAAGACGGTGGTTGAAGACCGGAGGTCTTCACGTCGTTTGGATAATTACTGATGATCTTGATTGGGACGTACACCCAAGAGGAGGGAATCAGTTGGTGATCGTCCAGACGTACTTGGAGATTGATGGATATGCGGGGTACTAGGTGCCTCCGATTTCGTTCAGACCTGGAACGAACTTGTAAATGGACTGTGTGTCTGACATTGGATTTTAGTCTGTATGATTGATTTCTATTAAATATATATCTGTTTGGTGGCGGAGAATTTATTCTCTTGCTTAACGCCCTTCTCTGAGACGTACGAGCTCAGGGGTTATATATCGATGGATATCAAACGCATGGAGTGAATTGCCTGTGTGGCATGCCTAAGTGGCAATTGATCAGGGCTTCTGTTGAAAAGCAGAGTCTTGTGGTTGATGATCAAAGCACGGCCTATGTGACATAGCTTTGTGTAACGTTGATTCGCGAGCCTCACACCCCGGTTGTGAACCAGAAACGGGAGAGGACCTCAGGGAGGACATGTGTTTCTTTCTAGTTAGAAGTGGCGTCAGTGGTTTTACACGCCCTGACGAGTTTGACTTATATGGTTGTTGCTGTTGCGAGGCGCCTCGGATATATCGGTGACTATGTGAAGCCGATGGAGTCATTCGTTGGCTCATTTATGCCCCAAAGGGCGGGGAAACGTAGTGTTCAGGCATTTTAATCCACACCGGTGGACCGGCCCTGACGATCCAAGGGGCAGTTGCGGCTGTTCCTGAGGCTCGGGCTAGACAGTCTCGAATTGGTAGAGGACGATCCCTGGCCTCGGTTCATAGATGGAAATCCAATTTTCAAATACGTGACTTTGCGGTTTTATTTGTAGAGCCTAGTATGGCGACATAGTGGGATGGGGCGCTCATGCCGTCTATGATTGATACTTATGATTTGAAGTTGTTTTATACACTATGCACTTATAATAGTATCAAATGATTTGTTTTAAACGTATCAAGCATTCTTGGCTATTATAAGGTAAAAACCCTATCCTCCGGCTTGCGTTGCATTGTGTGATGGGACCTGCGTCTTATAATAGCTTCATTTTTCTCTATTTAGCATTGCGCTGTTTGTTTTATGCACTGGTGTTCTTGGGAGGAAACTCGTTCCGTGTTATACGGCGTGGTCCCTTGATTTACCGAACTTTAAAATAAAGATAAATAACTGTTTTAGTTCTCACACCAGTCGCATGACTAACCTGGGGTTTATTGTTTTAACCTAAACTCTGGGTGCCCTTATTTTGACACGGGCAGCTAGTAGTTTGGGTTTTGCAGATTTATATTCACAGGATCCTGATGTACAGCTGGAACGATATCCGAAAAGCTTTGTATCCATATATCTCCTTCTAGTTGTATTTTGTATTATTTTCCGCTGCTATGTAATTTATTGTATTCTCTGATATTTTGTAATGTATGATATTCATTTATACTCTGTATATTCTTGTATTCTGATGGAATTGTTGTAATTAACAATGAAATGTTCTTTTGTCTGCGTTCTGATTTGTCGTGTTCTCAAAGCGATCAGGCATTTCGAACGGTCTTGGTCGGTTTAGCGACTGATTCAGATCGAGCGAAATTCCCGGTCGTTACATTTTGGTATCAGAGCTTTGGTTTACAAAGCTCAGAGAACAAGACACATTAGAACCATGCGAAAGAATTCTTCAGAAATTGGATTAGTAATATCCAATAAGAATGACTCGTTAGAGATGGGATCAGTAGTGTCCTAGAACGAGTGTGAAGAGTATATTTTTAAAATGAAAACAATTTTTATTTTGAAAATTTAAATCGTTTTATACGTATATGAATATTTATTTGTATTGATTTGGACAGTCCAGTATATATAGACTTTGCGTATACGTCTGATCCACGTGTATTTGAAGTTTTAATATACTAGGTAGATATAGAATTACACTCTAGTCGCCCGGAGATGGTACTGATGATTGTCATAACATCATCAGTATTTATGTTCGAGTTTCGAAGGTGGAATTTCTATATATTTCCTATTGACTGGTGTGAGAACCAAAATTAGATAGGGCCTATTGTTGTGATTTGGCATCAAAAATGTGATTTTTGACTATATATCAAAGTTATGAATTTGAAATGATAATCAACAAATTGATTGCTGGTTGTGTTGTTTGATTATTGTTTGAATTAATTAAATGTTGAACCGTTTAGCCAAATTGAACCAAATAGTGAATTGTATTGAAAATTAGTCGCATTTGCATGCGTATACATGTACTTATATTGAACAGGTCATAGCAAGGAGGCTAGAGCAGAAGAATAAAATTTGTTTGCCCGACAAATAGGTACATGTTTACCATAATTTACTGTTTTGTTTGGGTGATGATGATTTTGTGAGCCGATTGGCTAGCCGCTTGACTTTTTCTTTTTCTTTTGGATTGAAGAAGGCCATGGGAGGCTATATGAAATATCCCGAAGTCCCCGGTGCAGGGGAGGTTATGGCAAAAAAATTTGAAAATTCAGGGTGTTAGCCAAATTTTTGAAAAATTTGAAAAGTTCTTAGAAACTGAAAAGTTGAAGAACTTAAGCCGTAGTGAAAATGCTGGAAGTTGAGCTGATTTGTAAAACAACTTTCGGCTTTGTTCCTTTTCGGGCACGAAAAGTTATAAGTGGGGTAGATTGTAATAACCCGGAAATCCGAACCAATTTAAAATTTTTATTTTGGCAATTTTAGCGAATTTTGAATATTTAAAATGATTTATTTTAAATAATAACGAAGAAAAATTTAGTTTGAATGGAATTAGAACGTATATATTTATATAGTTCGACGTTAGAATATAAATAATTATTTATAATTATAAAAGTAATTGAAAATGGCGCGGTAGTTCGATAATTCGATTTCAAAATTCAAATGAATGTACCAGTTGCAAAATAAACCGGATTTTGGCGAAACCAAAAATATTAGAATCTATTTGAGAATATCTTTCCAACGAATCCGAAAAATCAAAATTTCATAGCGGGAATCAAAAGATACGCCCAGTTGAAAATTCAAAATAGTCGCTATGGAATTCTAGCCCTTAAATACGGGTATTTTGCAAACGACCTCGGTTTTTGACGAAACCACTTTTGTTGGGTCCGGGTTGTCTAATTATTGCTAGGTTTCAAAATTCGTAATTTTTCAAATCAATATGTGAGCGTGGTAAAGGAAAACGCGTTTGACCAGTTTTAGTTGATTTTAATCGACTGGAAAATGGCCATTTTTCAAACGGTCTCAGAATTCGACGAAACTAGTTTTATTAGGACCGTATCGTCAATACGAAGTTAGGAAATATCTTTTGGGAATTTTTCGAGTTAGTATGTGGCCCCGGTAAATTGAAATGCGTGTTCAAATTCAATATATAGAGTTATATGTTGATTTTGAAGAAAACTGCTCGTAACGATCGAATTGGCCTACGTAAGTTATCCCATTGTGTTCGGAATGAGGGTAATTAGCTAGGGGCGATAGTCGTTGGGTTTGATTTCATGTTCGAATGGAAAAGTCAACCTTTTTGAAAATAAAAAAGAAAAAATATATAAGATATAAAACTTTCTCACTTAAACCCCCCTGTTATTTCATTTCATCGATCAAATATTTTCCCCCTTCAGAAAGAAAAACCGATGCCCTTCCTCCGCTTCGATCATCGCCACCGCCGCGTCGTTCCTCCCTCCACCTCCGCGCCAACCTCCGCCCTCCCTTCAGACCTCGTCACCCCCCCTCCGTTCTCTCCTCTCTCCTCCGATGGGAACCAGTCCCGAGCCCTAGCCCCCCTTGAAACCCTACCGCCGCCAGATCCTAGTTCGCCACCAGCAGCTCCTGGATCCACCACCCCCCTGCAGTCCGACGCTGCTCTCCCACCGTCGATCCCCCAGGCCTGCTGCCGCCGGCTAGAGCGCAAGCCCCCCCTGTGGCGCTAGACAATAAAGCTTTCCCCCTTAAAAAAAAACGATGTAAGTCTTTCTTTTTCCCATTCATTTTATTTTATTTTCTTTTGTCTAGTTAATGTAGGGATAAAACCTTGTTTAATTTCAGTTTTAAACAATAAAAGATTGGATTTTGTTAACTAAAAAGAGTTGATTTTATACATGAAAAGATTATATTTTTCTATGTGATAAGATTGGGTTTTAAAAAATAAAAAGACGAGTTCTTAAAAAATAAAAAGGTTGATTCTTTAAATATAAAAAGGCGATATTTTTTTTAAAGAATAAAAATATGATTTTTATATTATAGAAAGAATAAAAATATGATTTTTATATAATGTAAAGAATAAAAATATGATTTTTATATTATAGAAAGAATAAAAATATGATTTTTATATTATAGAAAGAATAAAAATATGATTTTTATATAATGTAAAGAATAAAAATTTGATTTATATATATATGAGGTGAAGATAAAAATTCGATTTTTATATATGTAGTGGATACGGACGGCGAAATTGACAAAAGCCGAGCACGACGAAGATTCCTACATATGAAGAGTCGTGGCGTTGGTTTAGCTAGTCGGTGAGAATTTCTCACCTTTTAATGTTGTTTTCCAGTTAAAAATATATACTAGGATGCATACGGTGTTTAGTAGCACCCGACACCCGTCGTCCACAGACCATGGACGGCTTGTATGCTTGTTTGTTTGATTTTGATGTGTAGTTGATTGTGTGGTGTGATGTGAAATGAAATAAAATATTTATATAGCTAAAAATATTTTATAGTTGAAAATAGAATTTTTAACGTGTATTTAAAATGAAATAATATAAACCAATCGAAGGATTTGTTTATATACACACATTTGACTGATATTGAGTGGGACGATAAATTTTACACATCGCCCAACTGCACAAATAAAATCTGTGTTTGATTGTTTGAAAACCCCAAACGGGTATTGGGATGATATATGACATACACTAGTCCCAATGATTAGCTGTATGTCGATCGATTGATTGACAGGCTGTTATAAGCGTTAAATATTTATATTTGATGCTTATACAGTGTAGATCGCACTCTGAATGATGGTTGATTATTTATCATTGTTTTTTTATACATGTGTTGTAGAAAATCCATATAATTAATATTATATGGTAATTGGTTGGGCCTCATTCCAGTTTTAAAATAGAATATTTGAAATAGAATATTTGAATAGAAATATTTGAAATAGAAATATTTGAAAATAGAAATATATGAAGCCGTGTTGATTAGATTTACGCCATTTTGACGTTAACGATATTTATATCGATTCTATTCATTTTATAATGAATACCGAAAGTGATTTCAAAATCTGATATATTGAATAGAAATGAATTCGAATTGAAATTGAATAGAAATGAATTCGAATTGAAATTGAATTAATTTGAAATTCTAATTGATTAGAAAACGAACTGAAATTGAATTAAAAATCGATTTGAATAAAAATCAATTTGAAATGAATTTAAAACGAAATTATGAGGAAAAATTCAATTTTGATTTGAATTTGAAATGAAGTGGAAATCGTTTCGAAAACGAATTTAAAACGATTTAAAAAATACGTTTTAAAAGGAAATCGACGAAGTATATATTATATATATAATATAATGGCCTGAATAGAATGCGCCGTGCCGCGGCAGTTCACGAATTTCGACCATTGACTTCGAACGTATATTACGGGAGATCCGACCGTCGGATTCTCCTAAAACCGGAACCGTTGGGTTCGTATCGAAAAGAGCTCTCTAACGAATATTAGAAATTAGAAATCTAACGGTTGGATTTGGAATTATGTCCAAATCAAATTTGGAAAAGGTCGCTGTAAGTGCAGTTCGATGGCCGTTGGTGGAAATCGACTATACGGGCCTTGATAAAATTATTAAAAATATCAATAATTTGTGTAAAATCATAAGAAATGATTTGGGAAGAATCGAGATGAAAAACTCCATATTTGAAAAGATAAAAATAGATTTTTATCGAAATGAACAAGTTTTGAACTAGAATTATAATTCTATTTATTTTTAAATAAATTAATTGGATTTGAAAAGGGTTTTAAAAGTAACCAGAATTTCCAATAATTGAATTGGAATGGATTTGAATCGAAATTGTCTTTAGAATATTTCGATGTTGGATTTCGTGATTATACAGATGTTGTTAAGGAAATTTGAAAGATATATATATATATATATATCGTTATTTCCAATACGATATTTGTTGGTCGTAGAATTTGATATTGAATATAAGCCGATATATTTTCTATTCAGAGCCTTGTATTTAATATCAAATGTGATTTGGGTTTGTCGTGAATGGTGTCTTCATTAACACTGTTCTTAAGCCCAGTTGAGAAGAAGATTAAATCTTTTTATTTTAGACTTAATGAAGTGTACCAATTAAATAATATTTAATTGGAATTGAATTGGTATTGATTTTTGGGTTTATCGTGAACAGTGTTTTAAATAACACTTGTTCTTTAACCCGATAATTAATGGGATGTGATTTTGGGTTGTCTTGAACGGTATCTTCAATAATACTGTTCTTAGACCCAAAGGAGTTAAGAAAATCAGAAACTAACTGGAGATTAGTTAAGTTGAATGGTTTCTGGGGTATTGATTTGATGTTGGTTTCGGCCTTCGGGGTTAATACTTAGGGAATTACTCACTTGCTAATTCACGGTTAGGGACTGATTGAAATGTGATGTGATTTTGGGGTTTTTCGTGAACCATGTTTTAAATGACACTGATTCTTTAACCCAGTCAAAGATTAAAACTAAGTGGAGTTTTAATGAATCTTTAATTAGATTGAAATGATCGAGAATGGAGTATCACCAGTTTTGCTCCAGGCGATAGTTAAATCTTTAATTAGATTTGAACGTGAAATGGTAATTGAATTTACCGATAACACCGTGGTGTTAGATATGAAGTATGACCAGTTTTACTTCATGGGATGAATAGGTTGGGATTGGGAAATAAAATAAATGATTACTTCGGTGTGGTTCGCTAATCCCGACTAGTTTGAAGTGATATTCAAAGAAGGATTAAAGAATAAATTTAAAAGAATTTATCTTTGATAAAATTAATGGGAACCTTTCCCTAAGAATGTGAAATTTAGAAACTAACTGTAGGTTAGCTAAGCAGAACGGTTTCCTGGGTATTGATCCGATGTTGGTTTCGGCCTTCGGGGTTAATATTTGGGGGATTATTCTCTTGTTAATTTACGATTAGTGACTGATGAATTGGAATGAGGCGTATGTTGTGTTTGTGTAACACTTGTTTATTATATACGCGAGTTATTCAGAAAGACCGGGTTTATCCCATTCTGAATAACTGATTCGACGATGAGCCGAAGATGAAGACGGTGGTTGAAGACCGGAGGTCTTCACGTCGTTTGGATAATTACTGATGATCTTGATTGGGCCGTACACCCAAGAGGAGGGAATCAGTTGGTGACCGTCCAGACGTACTTGGAGATCGATGGATATGCGGGGTACTAGGTGCCTCCGGTTTCGTTCAGACCCAGAACGAACTTGTAAATGGACTGTGTGTCTGACATTGGATTTTAGTCTGTGTGATTGATTTGTATTAAATTTATATCTGTTTGGCAGCGGAGAATTTACTCTCTTGCTTAACGCCTTTCTCTGAGACGTACGAGCTCAGGGGTTATATATCGATGGATATCAAATGCATGGAGTGAATTGCCTGTGCGGCATGCCTAAGTGGCAATTGATCATGGCTTCTATTGAAAAGCAGAGTCCTGTGGTTGATGATCAAAGCACGACCTGTGTGACATAGCTTTGTGTAACGTTGATTCGCGAGCCTCACACCCCGGTTGTGAACCAGAAACGGGAGAGGACCTCAAGGAGGACATGCGTTTCTTTCTAGTTAGAAGTGGCGTCAGTGGTTTTACACGGCCTGACGAGTTTGACTTATGTGGTTTTTGCTGTTGCGAGGCGCCTCGGATATATCAGTGACTATGTGAAGCCGATGGAGTCATTCGTTGTCTCATTTACGCCCCAAAGGGCGGGGAAACGTAGTGTTCAGGCATTTTAATCCACATCTGTAATAACCCGTAAATTCTGGGCCAGTTAAAAATTTTTATTTTGGCAATTTTAGCGAATTTGAACATTTAAAATAGTTTATTTTAAATAATATCGACGAGAAATTTATTTTGAATATAATTAGAACGTATATATTTATACGCGTCGTCGTTAGAATATAAATAATTATATATAATTATAAAAGGAATTGAAAATGGCGCGGTAGTTCGATCATGATTTCAAACTTCAATTGAATGTACCGGGTGCCAAATAAACCGGATTTAGCGAAACCAAAAATAATAGGATCTATTTGGGAATATATTTCCAACGAATCCGAAAAATCGAAATTTCATAACGGGAATCAAAAAATATGTCCAGTTGAAATTTCTGAATAGTCGCTATGTAATTCAGGCCCTTAAAAATAGCCATTTTGCAAACGACCTCGGATTTCGACGAAACCACTTTTGTTGGGTCCGTGATGTCATGTTATTGCGAGATTCCAAATTTCATAATTTTTGGAATCAATATGTGAGCGTGGCGAAGGAAAACGCGTTTGACCAGTTTCAGTTGATTTTAATCGACTGGAAATTGGCCATTTTTCAAACGGTCTCAGAATTCGACGAAACTAGTTTTGTTAGGACCGTATCGTCAATACGAAGCTAGAAAATATTTTTCTGGAATTTTTCGAGTTAGTGTGTGACCCCAGTAAATTGAAATGCGCGTTCAGACTCAATATATAGAGTTATATGTTGATTTTGACGGAAACTGGTCGAAACAGTCGAATCAGCTTATGATACATATCCCATTGTGTTCGGAATGGGGGTAATTAGCTATGGACGACAGGCGGTGGGTTTCGTTTCGAGTTCGTCAATAAAAGTTGCTTTTTGGATTTAAAATATAATAATAAAATATAATATATATATTCATAACCCCCCCCCCCCCCGTTCATTTCTATTTTCCCCCAAATAAAAAACCGATCCCTCCCAAACCCATACACCCCGTCGTCACCCGTCGTCACCCGTCCTCCAAGCCGTGCCGCCATCCCTGTCGCCGGCCGCCCACCTCCTCAACCCTCCGATGATCCCCCTCCGCCTCTCCTGTATCTCCTCTGTCCAACAAGCCGTAGACCCGAACCCTAACGCCTCTAGCCTTCCCACAAGCCCTGGCCGACGTCACGCACCCCCTGCCGCAACCCCCTGCCGCCCTCCTCGACCACCCGCGACCCCATCGCCGCCCCTCAGGCTACCCAGCTCCGACCCCGAGCTCTCCGGCAAATAAAAATCCAATTTTTAATGATTTAGGTTTTGCAAATAACACCCCGCCGATCCCCTTCAACCTCTGGCCACCTTCTGACATTGATGAATGCCTCCTCCCTCTCCGTTGAACGAAAGTAAGTTGTTATTTAATTTATTTATTTTATTTTCTATAGGATTAGTTTAAAAAAAAAATCAGTTTTAAAAATATAATGTTGGAAATAAAGATATATATTTTTATAAGTGAAAGGCGAGATTTTTGTTATAGAAAAGAACTGATTTTTATAAAGTAGAAAGATTTGATTTTTAATTTGAAAAGCTTTGATTTTTAATTTGAAAAGATATGATTTTCATTTATAAAAGGAATGATTTTTACCAATATAAAAATATGATTTTTAGTTGAATTAAAAATACAATTTTTCTATATTGAATAGCGAAGTAAAAATACGATTTTTTCTATATTGAATAGCGAAGTAAAAATTCGATTTTTATATATTGAATAGCGATGTAAAAATAGAATTTTGATCTATCTAGCAACGAAGTAAAAATAGAATTTTTATCTATATAGTAGCAAAGTAAAAATAGAATTTTTATCCATATAGCAACAATATAAAAATATGATTTTTATATACATAGCAACAATATAAAAATGTGATTTTTATATATGTAGTGGCTATGGGCAACGAAAGTGACAAAAGGCGAGAACGACGAAGATTTCTATAAATGAAGTGTCTTGAAGTTGGGATAGCTATTGGTGAGAACTTCTCACCTTTTAAATTTTCTCTTTTCTAGTTATATTATAATATATACTAGGATGCAGACGGTGTTTAGTAGCACCCGACACCGCTGTCCACAGACCATGGACTTGTTTGTTTGGTTGCATAGATTGGTTAGATTGTTTGATTTGGAGTTGGTTGTTTGGTGAATTGAAATTGATTTGATTGATATGTGTACGGCATGGGCCATCACTAGACCGGGGATAAGGCTAGGCCTTGTCCCGTTTCTAGTATCATGCTGTTATGCCGCCGAAATTTTCTAAAATATGTTAGAAAAATAAAGATATCATTTTATTTAATAAATAAACCGAATAGAATATTCATAGGTTGAATAAAATAATTCGATCGTTAAAAAAATAATTTTTAACGTGAACGTAAATAAATAAATATTCATTTACAAACCGGACGGTTTGTTTATGTACACCTATTTGAAGGACATTGATTCGGACGATAAATTTTACACATCGCCCAACTGCACAAATAAAATCTGTGTTTGATTGTTTGAAACCCCACACGGGTATTGGGATAAAATACGACATACACCAATCCCAATAATTAGTTGTATGTCGATCGATTGATTGACAGGCTGTGATAAGCGTTAGATATCTATATTTGATGCTTATACAGTGTAGTGCACTTTGGATGATGGTTGATTATGTGTCGTTGCTATTATATACATGCGTTGAATGGAATCCATATAATTAACTTTATATGGTAATTGATTGGGCCTCATTCCAATTTAGAAGATAAAGAATATTATAAAATAAAGGTTCATGTGTTGACCGTACTCATCCGTTGAGATTAGTCATGTGTTGAACGAAATAATTTAACAATAAAATTTACATCTTTATCATTATAAAATAAAGGTTCATGTGTTGACCGTACTCATCCGTTGAGATTAGTCATGTGTTGAACGAAATATTTTAACAATAAAATTTACATCTTTATATTATAAAATAAAGGTTCATGTGTTGACAGTACTCACCCGTTGAGATTAGTCATGTGTTGAACGAAATATTTTAACAATAAAATTTACATCTTTATCATATAGAAAATTTGAAACTAACTGGAAAATAGATAAGATGAGTGGTCTCCTGGATGTTGATCTGATGTTGGTTTCGGCCTTCGGGGTTAATATTCAGGGAATCGTTCTCTTACAAATTTACGGTTGGAGTATGATTTTAAATCAAACGATAGATACCATTATTTTTATAAAATATATTGAATGACAAAAATAGTCACATGTGGACAGTACTCATTCGTTGAGATTAGTCATGTGTTGACAAAAATATAGATTCACGTATTGAATAGGATAAATATTCATTTGTCGAATAGAATAACGGGACTATTGAAATATATAAAGCCGTGTTGATTTGAGATACGCTATTTTGACGCGAACGATATTTATATCGATTATATTCGTTTTTATTGAATTGAATTGAATATATAACGAATTCGAATTGAATTGAAAATAAAACGAATTTAATTTGAATTGAATGGAAAACGAATTGAAATAGAATAAAAATCGATTTGAAATGAATTCAAATTGAATCGAAATTTGAATTGAATTGAAATGAATTTTAAAACGAATTTATAAGGAAAAATTTAATTTTGATTTAAATTGGAAATGGAAGTTGAAATGTTTTCGAAACGAGTTTAAAACTATTTATAAAATTCATTTTTAATAGAAATCGACGAAATATATATTATATATATAATATATATATATAATATAATGGCCTGAATAGAACGCGCCGCGCCGCGGCAGTTCGCGAATTTCGACCATTGACTTCGAACGGACATTACGGGAGATCCGTCCGTCGGATTCTCCTAAAACCGGAACCGTTGGGTTCGTATCGAAAAGAGCTTTCTAATGAATATTGGAAATTTGAAATCTAACGGTTGGATTTGGAGATACGTCCAAATCAAATTTGGAAAAGGTCGCTGTAAGTGCAGTTCGATGGCCATTGTTGGAAATCGACTATACGGGCCTTGATAAAATTATTAAAAATAGTAATAATTTGCGTAAAATCATAAGAAATGATTTGGGAAAAATTAGGATGAAAAACTCCATATTTGAAAAGATAAAAATAGATTTTTATCGAAATGAACTAGTTTTGAACTAAAATTAAAACCCATTTATTTTTAAATAAATAAATTGGATTTGAAATGGGTTGTAAATGGAATTGATTTGTGGGTTTATCGTGAAGGGTGTTTTACATGACACTTGTTCTTTAACCCGATAAATAAATAGAATGTGATTTGGGTTTGTCGTGAACTGTGTTTTAAAGGACATTAGTTCTTTAACCCAGTAAAAGGAGTTTTAATGAATCTGTAATTAGATTGAAATGTGAATTGATAATCTAAATTATCAAATTTAGAAAATGAGAGAGAATGGAGTATCACCAGTTTTGCTCCAAAGCGATAGTTAAATCTTTAATTAGATTTGAACATGGAATGGTAATTAATTTTACCGACAACACTGTGGTGTTAGATATGGAGTATTACCAGTTTTGCTTCATGGGATGAATAGGTTGGGATTGGGAAATAAAATAAATAATTACTTCGGTGTGGTTCGCTAATCTCGACTAGTTTGGAAAACCATAATTGGGTTTGAAATGACATCCAAAGGAAGATTAAAGAATAAATTTAAAGAATTTATCTTGGATAAAATTAATGGGAACCTTTCCCTAAGAATATGAAATTTAGAAACTAGCTGTAGGTTAGTTAAGAAGAATGGTTTCCTGGATATTGATCTGATGTTGGTTTCGGCCTTCGGGGTTAATATTTGGGAAATTGTTCTCTTGCTAATTTGCGGTTAGTGGCTGCTGAATTGGAATGAGGCGTATGTTGTGTTTGTGTAACATTTGTTTTTAATATACGCGGGTTGTTCGGAAAGTCCGGGTTTATACCCATTCCGAATAACCGATTCAACGATATGTCGAAGATGAAGACGGTGGTTGAAGACCGGAAGTCTTCACATCGTTTGGGTGATTACTGATGATCTTGATTGGGCTGTACACCCAAGATGAGGGAATCAGTTGGTGATCGTCCAGACGTAATTGGAGATCGATGGATATGCGAGGAAAGTGCCTCCGGTTTCGTTCAGACCCAGAACGAACTTGTAAATGGATTGTGTGTCTGACATTGGATTTTATTCTGTGTTGATTGATTTCTGTTAAATATATATCTCTTTGGCGGCAGATAATTTATTCTCCTGCTTAACGCCCTTCTCTGAGACGTACGAGCTTAGAGGTTATATATCGATAGATATCAATCGCATGGCATGAATTGCCTATGTGGCATGCTGAGTTGCATGGATCAAGGCTTCTGTTGAAAAGCAAAGTCTTGTGGTTGATGATCAAAGCACGACCTACGTGGCAGCTTTGTGTATAGCATGGATTCGCGAGCCTCACACCTCGGTATGAGTTCAAAACAGGATAAGGACTGCAGGGAGAGCACGACGTTTCTTTCTAGCTTTGGTGGTGTCAGGGACTTACCAGCCCTGACATTTATATACTTTTCACCTATGTGGTTGTTGGATGAGGCGCCTCGATTTTAGGTCTGTTAGGACCGGGAAACGTGTGTTCAGGAATAATTAATCCTCAAACGTAAGAGAGGACCGGCCCTGAAACATCCAGGGGTTACCCAGAGTGTGTAGTCCCGAGGCATTTGCTAGAGTGTCTCAAAGCGGAGAGGAGCTTGCCCCTTGCCTCGACTCATGACGGAAATCCAATTTCCAATACGTGTATTTCAGTTTTATTTGTAGAGCCTAGTATGGCGACATAGTAGCATGGGATGCTATACCGTCTATGATTTATATTTATGATTGAAATTGTTTTGACACTATACACTTATTATAGTATCAAATGATTTGTTTTAAACGTACAAACTGGTTGGCTATTATAAGGGAAAACCCTATCGTCCGGCTTGCGTTGCATTGTGTGATGGGACCTGGGTCTTATAATAGCTTCATTTTTCGAAAAAGCATTGGGTTGTTTATTCTATGCACTGGTATTCTTGGGAGGAAACCCGTTCCGTGTTATACGGCGTGGTCCCTTGAATTACTCTCTTTTAAAGTAAAGTTTTAAATAACTGTTTTAGTTCTCACACCAGTCACATGACTGACCTGGAGTTTATTTTTTTAACCTAAACTCTGGGTGCCCTTATTTTGACACGGGCAGCTAGTAGTTTTGGTTTTGCAGATTTATATTCACAGGATCCTGGTTTACAGCTGGAATGATATCCGGAAAGCTCTGTATCTGTATATCACCTTCAGTTGTGCTTTGTATTGTTTTTCCGCTGCTATGTAATTTATTATAATCTCTGATATTTATCGAATGTAATTTATTCAATTATACTTTGTATATTCTAGTATTTGATGGAATTGTTGTAATTAACAATGAAATGTTCTTCCGTCTGCGTTCTATTTTGTCTTGTACTCAACGCTATCCGCGCTTTCCTTCACGGGGAAGTTTGGGTCATGTCAACATCGGTGGATCGACCCTGACGATCCAAGGGGCAGTTGCGGCTGTTCCTGAGGCTCGGGCTAGACAGTCTCGAATCGGTAGAGGACGATCCCTGGCCTCGGTTCATAGATGGAAATCTTATTTCCAAATACGTGACTTTGCGGTTTTATTTGTAAAGCCTAGTATGGCGAAATAGTGGGATGGGGCGCTCATGCCGTCTATGATTGATACTTATGATTTGAAGTTGTTTTATACACTATGCACTTATAATAGTATCAAATGATTTGTTTTAAACGTATCAAGCATTCTTGGCTATTATAAGGTAAAAACCCTATCCTCCGGCTTGTGTTGCATTGTGTGATGGGACCTGGGTCTTATAATAGCTTCATTTTTCTCTATTTAGCATTGCGCTATTTGTTTTATGCACTGGTGTTCTTGGGAGGAAACCCGTTCCGTGTTATACGGCGTGGTCCCTTGATTTACCGAACTTTAAAATAAAGATAAATAACTGTTTTAGTTCTCACACCAGTCCCATGACTGACCTGGGGTTTATTGTTTTAACCTAAACTCTGGGTGCCCTTATTTTGACACGGGCAGCTACTAGTTTTGGTTTTGCAGATTTATATTCACAGGATCCTGATGTACAGCTGGAACGATATCTGAAAAACTTTGTATCCGTATATCTCCTTCTAGTTGTATTTTGTATTATTTTCCGCTGCTATGTAATTTATTGTAATCTCTGATATTTTGTAATGTATAATATTCATTTATACTTTGTATATTCTTGTATTCTGATGGAATTGTTGTAATTAACAATGAAATGTTCTTCTGTCTGCGTTCTGATTTGTCGTGTTCTCAAAGCGATCAGGCGTTTCGAACGGTCTTGGTCGGTTTAGTGACTGATTCGGATCGAGCGAAATTCCCGGTCGTTACACTTATATTACATTAAAATGTAAATTATTATGTAATCTTTTATTACATTAAAATGTAAATTCTCTTATGTAATCTTTTATTACGTTAAAATGTAAATTCTTATGTAATCTTTTATTACATTAAAATGTAAATTCTCTTATGTAATCTTTTATTACATTAAAATGTAAATTCTTATGTAATCTTTTATTACATTAAAATGTATATTCTCTTATTTAGTCATTTATTACATTAAAATGTAAATTCTTATGTAATCTTTTATTACATTAAAATGTAAATTATCTTATGTAATCTTTTATTACATTAAAATGTAGTTTTTTATGTTAACACATTTTTCATTTCATATAATGATCATTTTTCATTTTTATAGACAATAAAAGTGAAATTTTTATTGTTAATATATTTCCATTTCAAATCACTGAATATTTTTAATGTTTTCTCATATACAATTAAATGTGAATTTTTATTGTTTTCTCATATACAATAAAGTGTGAATTTTTATTGTTTTCTCATATACAATAAGATGTGAATTTTTATTATTACTATATTTTCACTTCAAATCAATGAATATTTTTAATGATTATTTACATTAGAAAATGTAAATTTCAATGTAAAACATTTTTATTTAACAATGATCATTTACTAAGAATTCATTCATATTAAAAAATGTAAATTTCAATGTTAACACATTTTATTTCAACTAATGGTCATTTTTAATTCATAATAAAAAAATATGAATTTATTGTTAAACAATTTTTATTCTAGATGATGATCATTTTTAATTTTATATATACAATAAAAATATAATTTTAATTTTTCAAACAATTTCATATCATAATCTGAATATTTTATGAAACACCCCACCTCCGTTAGGGTCACTCTCAAAGGGAATGCCCTAATTTTGGTGGAAGTTTATAAGTTCAAGTCACAGATATACAAGACAGATATAAGAACACATATTTGTAAACAGCGGAAGAACAACAAACTTTATTTCATAAAGTCAAATACGTGTTACAACAACATCCTTTTCAAAAGCATAACATAACACTTTCATAATCTGTCTTGAGTACATCATTTTTAAAGAAGCATAAATAAAACATAGATAAAATGCAAAAGCCCCATAGTGGATTGTCCAAAGCCATAGTTCAAAACAGGAAAGTCCAAGCAATACATTTCTCTTCTTCAAGCTGGATGTTGAGGTTGGTCAAGCTGCTGTGTTCCCTCCCTGAGGACCTGGGGGGGAACGGAAGAAAGAAGACGAAAGAAAAGTAGAGTCAGACATAAAGCCTGAGTAAGTCTAGTACTATTTTGTCTATGAATAAAGAACTGGGTATGATAAGTAATAACAAGAAGTGGGCAAGCACAATAAACTTGGTTAAGTTGTCTAGGGTCGAATATACTATCGTACCCCATGCTAATCTCTGAACCCATATAAACTAGTTTCCAATTTGCACCCCATAATCAGGGTGATGTGATCCATTCTACGATGATCGGCTCCTACTCGCATAGTTACATGTGTCTTACGGCCCCCGATGTCTGTAGTTACCTATGCTGGTCCCACCATGGGGTGTATCAAGTCCCATAGTGGCAACCCGACACAACCTTAGAGTGCACAGGTATGCTACTGGTGTCCAGTGCCTTATTTTTCTGCGCCGGAGTGTGTGCACGCCCGCACTCCGTTAGAACCTACACTGCTACACCACCGCCGTCGATTTGACCTCTTACAATCAGCCCAGTAATCATGCCCCACCCTGCCTAGTTTCAGGGTATCCTGATACACCTTTTAGGGTTACTGCTGAAAAGGGTCCCCCGTTACTAGGTTTTCTATCTCTAGCCAACATGCTAAGTTGGTTAAGTGTTTCCTAACCTAACCCCACCAGTCCGTTTAGTTTAGCATGTTCCATTTTGATTAAGTCTTTAGTTCACTTAATCCTAACAATCCTGACTCAGCCTTAATTGTCTTATTAAGGCCCTGACCTCTCACATTAGACAGGTATTGTTGTGGCTGCCTGTTGCCGGTTGGTTCCGGGCAGTCTTACGCCACAACTCAGTCTAACCTCGGGTCCTTATTGGGCTCCATGTTTAACCTCCCACATTGGATAGGTATTGTTGTGACTACTGGACAGCCGGGCGGTTCCGGGCAGGTTTACATCACAACTCAATCCAACCTCGGGTTAAACACATCGTATGTTCTACATTTACATATTTTGTCATTCCTCTTTATTTCTTATATGTAAATATTTGCGGCCCATTATTAAGTTAATGGTGTAAAGGTTACACCAACCATGGGCCCAACCCATACTTGAACTTGGGCCCTTCTATTTTATATTTTCATTCATTAATTAATTTTAACCCAACGTTATTTTCCCCCGTTTTACACGTCCGTTTATATATATTGGGCTTAGCCTTTTAAAGCCCAATTTAGCCATGCGAAAAGGGGAGGCTTAAAGCGTGATTACATACACAAAGAGGGGAAGGTGAGCGCATGAACTTGCATATGACGTTGGAAATACATAATAGAAACTGGTGTACTTGCATATATATACTTTGGTCATAAAGCATAGGTGACATGAACCAAACCACGTAAACTTAAGATAAGAATCTAACTTAGGTGTCACATAGTCTTAACTACAACATAGACCTATATTCTCATTTAGGCATAAACATAAACAAGTCATGTTCATAAGGTTTCTACATGTTTACAAAGGGGATACTTTGTTACTAACACAAAAGCATCGTTCAACATAATCATGATTTAAGTCTAATCACATAACGATGGTATAAACATGCTTATGCATAAATATTCCTAAACATGGTGTTTGCTTTAAACTTGCAAAAAAGGGATTTTTGAGTCTAACATAGCCATGTCTCACATATGTCATCATATAATTCTTTTAAACAAGATAGACTTAATCATGGATTTCAATTATGCCAAATATCATTCATAGCCTAGCCATATTCATAAGTTTGCAAAAGCATGACTTAATACATGGATTATGGTGTCAAAATTTCAACATAGTTTCATATGAACTATAATAACCAAACTTGTTTCAATTACTTGCAAAATGATTTATGCACAAAAATTATACATCATGATGACATAATAACAAAGCCCCAAACTTGCATGGATTTCAATCAACTACATGCATGTAGCTTCAACATAGATTACATAATTTGCGCAATATCCCAAACGTATACTTGCATAGAACTACCGCATGTAGTTCTTTATAATGAATAACATAATTTTGCACAAATATGAACTACTTTATTATCCCAATTCAAGCATACAAATCAATACAGTTGTTTATTCATACCAAAGTAATACTCTACTTACAATGGTTGCGGCGAATTCTCTAATTAAGAGATATGATTCCTATGTTGAATTGATTGGCTTTAGGTTGCTTGAATTGCTTTAGGCTTTAGAACTTTCTTCCTAATTCTCTCTCTAGTTGGCGGCTACTCTTAGTCGTTCCTCAGCAACATGGCGGCTATGTTCTTAATTTTGAATGAATAGATTAGGGTTTAGTCTAGGGTTGTTTATATAGAGGTTAGGAACTGATTAGGACCCTTGATGTTGCTTGGATTGATCATAGCCATTCATTAGGAAGAGAGACCAATTAAAACTTGCCACCTAGCCCTAATGACAAAGCAAACCACAGAAAATCGGCCAAACACAGACCTGGCCAGCCAGGTTGACTGGGCTCGACCAGGTCGACACCCCTGTCGACAGGGCTGTCGACAGCCCTGTCGACATGGGTAGCCCAAGTCGACAGCCCAGTCGACCTGGGTGGCCTAGGCGGGTGTTTATCCGCCCTGGCCCATTGGGCCCGATTTTTAATTATTTTATTCTGTTTGAATTTTAAATTTGATTCAAAACTTCCGAAGGCCATATCTTCTTCATACGGACTCCGTTTTTCGAAAACTCGGACTCTATTTCGCGTATTTTTCCGAGACGAACGCAATGGCGTATCCCGTTTCCCTTAGTTCTTTGATTTGAAATTAATTATACTTTAATTTGTTACCTTCATAGTTATAGAATTTTCGGGGTGTTACATTCTCCCCCACTTAAGAGGATTTCGTCCCCGAAATCTTCAAGCTAGGAGGAATGTATATCCTAACATCCAATCATCCATCTACTCATCCATCAAACACGAGCATCCATTGTCCTTAAAAGACTTCTAATGCTTCATGATCATATGCGAAGTGTGTGTGTATATGAACTTATCTAATGCAAAATCAGGCGGTCTACTGATTCAGTTGACCTCCTTAATGCGAATTATGTAAGTGCCATGAATCCATTATGTATGCAAATTTTCCTATTCTTGATTCTACATGAGTGCACAATCATTCAATACAGATGCAACATCCACATGACAACACATAAAAATTCAACCACATATGAATGCAAACATATATGCATATGCAATATGAAGTGACTGAGCCGATCTAAAACGTAGATTGTGTGTGTATATGCAACCACGAGCAACCACTAGCAATCACTTGCAACCACTTGCAACCATCATCCATAACATGTTTCAATTACATGTTTCCATCCAAAGGGTTTCTACCTAAGAGATAAGGTCGAGGAAATATACCTAAAAAGATAGATAAAAGCGCAACTTAAGGAAAAACAAAGATCAAGGATGTACCCTCGAACAGAAAAGGGTAGGCAGTACGTATTCTAGCTTCAGTTTCCCAAGTCGCGTCTCCCTCGGCGTTGCTCCACTGAACTTTGACGAGCTTGACTTCGCGGTTGCGTAGCTTCTTCACTTCCGTTCCTAATATGCGGGTTGGAACTCTCCTTATGGTTGCTTCGCGTTCCACTTCGGCCTTTTCGAGGATGTTTGGCTCTACCACTTCAGCTGACTCATGCAGACATTTTCGGAGATGTGAAACGTGAAAAACGTTGTGGACTCCAGCCAACTTCTCGGGTAGCTCTAATCTATAGGCCATTTTCCCAATTTTCTCGATAATAGGGAATGGCCCTACGAACCTTGGCGCTAGCTTTCCTGTGGTTCCAAAACGAACAACGTTCCTTAGCGGTGATACCTTGAGAAAAACTCTGTCTCCAACCTCAAATTCAAGGTCGGTTCTCCTTTTGTCGGCGTAGGACTTTTGTCTGTCTTGGGCCGTCTTCATCCTTCTTCGTATTAAGTCTACCTTCTCTGAAGTCTCTCGGATCATATCTGGTCCAAGTACGAGCTTATCCGTGGACTCCCACCAACAAGTGGGCGATCGGCACGGTCTTCCATATAAAGCTTCGAAGGGCGCCATTCCGATGGTTGCTTGATAGCTGTTGTTGTAGGCAAATTCCACCAAAGGAAGGTGGTCTTCCCATGTCCCTCTGAAGTCAAGGACGCATAGTCTTAAAAGGTCTTCCAAAACTCTGTTCACTCTCTCCGTTTGGCCGTCGGTTTGGGGATGATAGGCTGTGCTCAAGCATAACTGCGTTCCTACTGCTTCTTGCAGACTCCGCCAAAACTCGCTGGTGATGATGGGGTCTCGGTCACTAACGATGCTTGATGGTATTCCATGGAGTCGAACGATTTCCTTGAGGTAAAGTGATGCTAGGGATGAGGCAGTTCTTTTACTTTTGACAGGTAAAAAGTGGGCGCTTTTAGTAAGCCTATCCACTATTACCCAAATGCTAGTGTTGCCTCTCCTAGACCTAGGCAGCCCATCGATGAAGTCCATTGAGACGCTATCCCACTTCCACTGCGGGACCTCCAGAGGATGTAGCAGTCCGCCAGGCTTTTTCTGTTCCGCCTTAACCTGTTGGCACACCATACACTTAGAAACGAACTCTGCCACGTCCTTTTTCATGCCGTTCCAGAAGAAAGTTCCTTTTAAGTCTTTGTACATTTTATCTCCGCCTGGGTGTATCGTCATCTTGGAGTGATGTGCTTCCTCGAGAACCTTCTTTATTATATCTTTCGTCTGTGGGACGCATAGTCTTCCATCTCGCCTTAGTACACCCTTATCGTCAATGGAGTATCTGTTGAGGTGACTTGAAGTCTCACCCCTAATTAGCCTATCAATTATTTCCACTAGCTGAGGGTCTTCGCGTTGTGCTGCCCCTACTGAATCCACTAAAGTTGGGCGCACTTCGAGAGATGCAAGCAAGCCCGGTACGAAATCGGAGGAAGGCCTAAAGTCGAAGCTGGCTATAAACTCTAGGCTTTGTCTTTCAACAAACAACGGGCTTAGGGTCAATTTCTTTCGGCTCAACGCGTCTGCTACTACGTTGCCTTTGCCCGGAGTGTAGGAGATTTCGAAATCGTACGAGGCAAGAAACTCCATCCACCTTTGTTGCCTCAAGTTAAGATCCTTCTGCGAGAAAAGATATTTCAACGATTTATGGTCAGTGTAAAGTTCGAACTTCTCACCTAGGAGATAGTGTCGCCAAGACTTGAGTGCAAAGACGATGGCGGCTAACTCAAGATCGTGGGTTGGGTAGTTATTTTCGTGCACTTTCAACTGCCTCCCGCCATAAGCTACTACCCTTCCTTCTTGCATTAAGACGGCGCCTAGCCCTGTCCCACATGCATCCGTATAAACAGTGAACATCTTGCTCCCATCTGGCAGCGTCAAAACTGGGGCTGTTGTGAGAGCCCTTTTCAGTCGTTGGAAAGCAAGCTCGCAATCCAAGTCCCAATTAAACACTAGATTCTTCTTAGTCAATTTCGTGAGCGGAGCTGAGATTTTCGCAAAATCCCTTATGAATTTTCGATAGAAACCCGCTAGTCCTAGAAAGCTTCGGACCTCAGTTGCATTCCTTGGTGTCTTCCAATCTTGTACCGCCACTACCTTAGCAGGGTCCACCGCTAACCCTTGTTTGGATACTATGTGACCAAGGAACCTCACCTCTTCTCTCCAAAAGTGGCATTTGGAGAATTTGGCTTTTAGTTGATGGACTCGCAAAGTTTCCATGATTGCCCTTAAGTGCTGCGCATGTTCCTCTTCACTTTTTGAGAAGATAAGGATATCATCTACGAAGACCACTACGAATTTGTTGAGGAAATCTCTAAATACCCTACTCATCAGGTCCACGAAGTACGCAGGTGCATTTGTCAAGCCGAAAGGCATGACAAGCCATTCAAAGAAGCCGTCTGGGGTTCTGAATGCCGTTTTATCGATGCTATCTTCAGCCACCCTTAGCTGATGAAAACCGGTTGCTAAATCGAGTTGGGAGAAAACAGACGCTCCTACAAGCTGGTCAAATAAATCGTCAATTCTAGGGAGAGGGTGTCTATTCTTTTTCGTTAGCTTGTTGAGCTCCCTATAGTCAACACATAGACGGAGTGAACCATCCGCCTTTGTAGCGAACACCACTGGAGCGCCCCATTCTGAAATGCTCCTCCTAATGAACCCCTTTTCTAGAAGCTCTTTAATCTGTTTACTGAGCTCTTTCCTTTCTCGTGGAGCCATATGTCTAACGGGCAATGCAACGGGCTTTGCATTATCTACAAGATATATGCGGAAGTCTATTTCCCGCTTCGGAGGCAAGCCCTTCACCTCTTCAAAGACATCCGGATATTCCCGGACCACTCTAACTGAATGCAAATTTTCAACAGAGGCATCTAGCGATTCAAGATAACTAAGCATAACCGCATACGAGGGATTACAAGAAATTTCCAAAGTATTACCGAGCTGGGTTAGGAGCCTAACAACCCTTTTCTCACAATCAAGGATGGCCCCATTACTGGACAGCCAATCCATACCCAAAATCAAACCATAACCCGAAAAGCCCAAAACAAAGGCACTACATTGAAATTCTACACTTAGGATAGAAATTTTCAAATCCAGACAGATCATAGACAAATGAGCTGGGCCCCCAATTGGGTTTGAAACAATTAAGGGTCCTCTACCATACTAGTTTTTAGGTGCAGAGATTCTACTAAAGCAGACGAGATAAAGGAGTGTGATGCGCCAGAATCAAATAAAGTGCGAACGGGGTGATCATAAAGATAAACTACACTTTCTACAGAAGTATTTATACCTCGCTGTTGCAATGGTGGCGCTTCTAGCACATGCACCTGTGCCCCTGGGGTGGATCCAGCGCCCTGCCCCTGTCCTCGTTTCTTTGGGCAGTCCTTAGCCCTATGGCCTGTCTGACCGCACGAAAAGCACCCACCATTCTCCTTAGCCTTCTTTTTCCGACAGTCCTTTACTAAGTGCCCCACTTTGCCACAGAAATTACACTTCCTCTTCTCTTTGTTGCCCTTTCCGCCCTTCTTGAAGTCTGTCTTCTTAGGCTGCAAACCCTCTTTCTTCCCTTGAGAGCTTTCTGCCTTTGTCTCCTTCTTGCCCTTGTCCTCTTCATTCAGCAATGCCATTTGCACCAATCTTTCATACGTGGCCCCCATGGGTATATGGGTCATGGCCAAACTATGTAATGGCTCATTTAACCCTTTGACGAAACGGAGAGCCTTCTTGTGCGGGGTGTTGACTAGGTCAAGTCCAAACCTAGCCAGCTCATCGAACTGATTCACATACTCTCTAACAGTCTTGTCTCCTTGCTTAAGGAATAAGAATTTTTCCAACTGCAAACTTCTTTCCGCATCTGAGAGAAATTTAGTCTCAAACCTTGCCCTAAAGTCCTCCCATGTCTCCACCGGTCTTTCAGCATTAGTGACTTCCCACCAGTAGGAAGCCTCGCCCTTCAATAGCCACACTGCCAACTGTACTTTTTGTCTATTCTCTACCTCAAAGATGATGAATAGGTCCTCCGTTTCTTTCAGCCAATTCCTAGCTGCTACGAAGGACTCAGTTCCATGGAAATCCCTTCCTCCCATAGCTTTAAAATCTTTACATATCTTAGCGAACGCGTTTCCCCGAGGAGGAGGTGGAGGAAAAGGTGCCGCTGCAGCTGGATGATTTCCTTCAGCTGGAGGAGGAGGAATGGTAGGACCTGGCTGAGTGGCCCTTGCTTCTAAGAACCGTCTAAACCAACCAGGTATTGGCACCCCTTCCGGCAAGTTAAGTTCTTGGGACATGCTGAAACAAAAAGGATAGATTCAAAACGAAGGATAAGAGATAATACCTATGGCTTTGGAGAGTGGACTTTGCCTTTTTAAAATAAAATAACATTTTCCTTTTAAAAATGCTTCTTTAAATTTCCTTTTTGAAAATAAATTTTCAAAACTTTTTTATCTTATCTAGTAAACCTAGGCTCTGATACCAAGTGAAACACCCCACCTCCGTTAGGGTCACTCTCAAAGGGAATGCCCTAATTTTGGTGGAGGTTTATAAGTTCAAGTCACAGATATACAAGACAGATATAAGAACACATATTTGTAAACAGCGGAAGAACAACAAACTTTATTTCATAAAGTCAAATACGTGTTACAACAACATCCTTTTCAAAAGCATAACATAACACTTTCATAATCTGTCTTGAGTACATCATTTTTAAAGAAGCATAAATAAAACATAGATAAAATGCAAAAGCCCCATAGTGGATTGTCCAAAGCCATAGTTCAAAACAGGAAAGTCCAAGCAATACATTTCTCTTCTTCAAGCTGGATGTTGAGGTTGGTCAAGCTGCTGTGTTCCCTCCCTGAGGACCTTGGGGGGGGGGGGAAGGAAGAAAGAAGACGAAAGAAAAGTAGAGTCAGACATAAAGCTTGAGTAAGTCTAGTACTATTTTGTCTATGAATAAAGAACTGGGTATGATAAGTAATAACAAGAAGTGGGCAAGCACAATAAACTTGGTTAAGTTGTCTAGGGTCGAATATACTATCGTACCCCATGCTAATCTCTGAACCCATATAAACTAGTTTCCAATTTGCACCCCATAATCAGGGTGATGTGATCCATTCTACGATGATCGGCTCCTACTCGCATAGTTACATGTGTCTTACGGCCCCCGATGTCTGTAGTTACCTATGCTGGTCCCACCATGGGGTGTATCAAGTCCCATAGTGGCAACCCGACACAACCTTAGAGTGCACAGGTATGCTACTGGTGTCCAGTGCCTTATTTTTCTGCGCCGGAGTGTGTGCACGCTCGCACTCCGTTAGAACCTACACTGCTACACCACCGCCGTCGATTTGTCCTCTTACAATCAGCCCAGTAATCGTGCCCCACCCTGCCTAGTTTCAGGGTATCCTGATACACCTTTTAGGGTTACTGCTGAAAAGGGTCCCCCGTTACTAGGTTTTCTATCTCTAGCCAACATGCTAAGTTGGTTAAGTGTTTCCTAACCTAACCCCACCAGTCCGTTTAGTTTAGCATGTTCCATTTTGATTAAGTCTTTAGTTCACTTAATCCTAACAATCCTGACTCAGCCTTAATTGTCTTATTAAGGCCCTGACCTCTCACATTAGACAGGTATTGTTGTGGCTGCCTGTTGCCGGTTGGTTCCGGGCAGTCTTACGCCACAACTCAGTCTAACCTCGGGTCCTTATTGGGCTCCATGTTTAACCTCCCACATTGGATAGGTATTGTTGTGACTACTGGACAGCCGGGCGGTTCCGGGCAGGTTTACATCACAACTCAATCCAACCTCGGGTTAAACACATCGTATGTTCTACATTTACATATTTTGTCATTCCTCTTTATTTCTTATATGTAAATATTTGCGGCCCATTATTAAGTTAATGGTGTAAAGGTTACACCAACCATGGGCCCAACCCATACTTGAACTTGGGCCCTTCTATTTTATATTTTCATTCATTAATTAATTTTAACCCAACGTTATTTTCCCCCGTTTTACACGTCCGTTTATATATATTGGGCTTAGCCTTTTAAAGCCCAATTTAGCCATGCGAAAAGGGGAGGCTTAAAGCGTGATTACATACACAAAGAGGGGAAGGTGAGCGCATGAACTTGCATATGACGTTGGAAATACATAATAGAAACTGGTGTACTTGCATATATATACTTTGGTCATAAAGCATAGGTGACATGAACCAAACCACGTAAACTTAAGATAAGAATCTAACTTAGGTGTCACATAGTCTTAACTACAACATAGACCTATATTCTCATTTAGGCATAAACATAAACAAGTCATGTTCATAAGGTTTCTACATGTTTACAAAGGGGATACTTTGTTACTAACACAAAAGCATCGTTCAACATAATCATGATTTAAGTCTAATCACATAACGATGGTATAAACATGCTTATGCATAAATATTCCTAAACATGGTGTTTGCTTTAAACTTGCAAAAAAGGGATTTTTGAGTCTAACCTAGCCATGTCTCACATATGTCATCATATAATTCTTTTAAACAAGATAGACTTAATCATGGATTTCAATTATGCCAAATATCATTCATAGCCTAGCCATATTCATAAGTTTGCAAAAGCATGACTTAATACATGGATTATGGTGTCAAAATTTCAACATAGTTTCATATGAACTATAATAACCAATTGTAACAATCCGAAAATCTGGGCCAGTTTAAAATTTTTATTTTGGCAATTTTAGCGAATTTTGAATATTTAAAATGAATTATTTTAAATAATATCGACGAAAAATTTATTTTGAATATAATTCGAACGTATATATTATACGCGTCGTCGTTAGAATATAAATAATTATAAATAGAATTGAAAATGGCGCGGTAGTTCGATAATTCGATTTCAAACTTCAATTGAATGTACCGAGTGCAAAACAATCCGGATTTTAGTGAAACCAAAAATATTATGATCTAATTGACGATATCTTTCCAACGAAGTTAACAAACTGAGATTTCACTTTATAAATGATAAGATATGTCCAGTTGAAAATTCTGAATAGTCGCTATGGAATTCAGACCCTTAAAAATGGACATTTTGCAAATGACCTCGGATTTCGACGAAACCAATTTTAATGGATCCGTGATGTTAAATTATTGCTAGGTTTTAAATTTCATAATTTTTCGAATCAATATGTGAGCGTGGCAAAGGAAAACGCGTTTGACCAGTTTTAGTTGATTTTAATCGACTGGAAATTGGCCATTTTTCATACGGTCTCAGAATTCGACGAAACTAGTTTTGTTAGGACCGTATCGTCAATACGAAGCTAGAAAATATTTTTCTGGAATTTTTCTAGTTAGTATGTGACCCCGGTAATTTGAAATGTGCGTTTAAAATTCAATATAATGATTTAAATGAAAATTCAAAAGGAAACTGATTGTAACGATCAAATCAGCTTGCGATACATATCCCATTGTGTTCGGAATGGGGGTAAAACGCTATGGGCGACAGTCGGTGGGCCTCGTTTCGAGGTCATATGTAAAAGTCAACTTTTTAATAATTAAATAAAAAAAAAATAAAAAAAAAATTTTCTTCCCCCCCCTTTTTAACCGCTCTGGCCCCCCCTCCCCAAATTATTTCAGATCAGAAAAAAAAAAAGAAAAAAAAAACGAACGACCGCCTCCATCGCAGGCGATTGCCATCGCTCCATCCACCCCCCAGTCGCTACCCCTCACCCTTCTTCTTCTCCGCGCCATCTCCAACACCTTCCCCCTCCGACCACGACCCCTCCAGCACCGCGAGGACCAATTCGCACCCCAATCGAAGACCGACGCCACCCGCAAGCGCCACCCCCTTCTCCTTGTCGAACCCTGGCCCCAGATCCACCGCGAGACCCCCCCCCTTCAGCAGTCGATGTAAGGTTATTTTATTTTTTTTCTTTATTGTATTTATTTAGTTTAAAACCTGATTTCTTATTTAGTTTAAAACCTGATTTTATTTATTTAGTTTAAAACCTGATTTCTTATTTAGTTTAAAACCTGATTTTATTTATTTAGTTTAAAACCTGATTTCTTATTAAGTTTAAAACCTGATTTTATAAGAATTTAAAAACTGATTTTGAGAAAAAGGTTTGAACTTTAAAATTGAAAAGATCGCGTTTTTAGAATAGGAAAGATCATATTTTTAAAATAGAAAAGGCGAAATTTTTAATAGAGTAGAAAGATAAAAATATGATTTATATATTTTTAAAGTATTAAAAATATAGTCTTTACTATATAGATGATGTCAAAATATGATTTTTGTTTATGTAGAGGATTAAAAATATAATTTTTACATGATAGGAAAATTTAAAAATATCATCTTTAAATGTGTAGAAAAATAAAAATGTGATTTTTATAAATCTATATTTTTGAAAAGGCGAAATCTATATTTTTGAAAAGGCGAAATCTTTATATGGAAAATAGCGTGATAAAAATATAATTTTTATCTATATAACATAGAAAGAAAAATAGAATTTTTATATATTGAACTTCGATAGAAAAATAGAATTTTTATATATTGAACATCGAAGTAAAAATTCGATTTTTATATATTGAATAGCGAAGTAAAAATGTGATTTTTACGTATGTAGTGAAAGCAGCAACGAAGGTGACAAAAAGGCGAAACGACGAAGACTTCTGCAAAAGAAGAGCCGTGGAGCTAGGATAGCTATACGTGAGAACATCTCACCTTTCAAATTTATTTTCTAGTTATATATATATACTAGGATGCAGACGGTGTTTAGTAGCACCCGACACAATCGTCCACAGACCATGGACTTGTTTGTTTGGCTGTTTGGTTATTGATTGTGATATTGGTTTGAATGTGGTTTGTGGTGTGAAAAAGCGAATCGATAAATTGGTTAGGATTAGACGTGCGCCGTTATAAGGCGAAGGAGTAAGGCTAGGTTAGACTCTTACTCCAAATTTTGTGGTTTGCATAATAAAATTGATATGATTGATGTGTGAATGGCGTGGGCCTTCACTAGACCGGGGATAAGGCTAGGCCTTGTCCCGTTTCTAGTATCGTGCCGTTATGCCGCCGAAATTTTCTAAAATGTGTTAGAAAAATAAAAATATCATTTTATTTAAAGAATGAACTTAATAGAAATTCATATATTGGAATAAAATGTTTTGTCGTTAAAAATATAATTTTTAACGTGAATGTGAATAAATAAATATTCATTTACAAACTAGACGGTTTGTTTATGTACACCTATTTGAAGGACATTGATTGGGACGATAAATTTTACACATCGCCCAACTGCACGGATAAAATATTTGTTTGATTGTTTGAAACCCCACACGGGTGTTGGGATGAAACTTGAAGTTCACTCATCCTGATTGATTAAATATGTCGATCGATTGATTGACAAGCTGCTATAAGCGTTGAATATCTATATTTGATGCTTATACAGTGTAGTGCACTTTGGTTGATGGTTGATTATTTTCAATGCTATTATATACATGTGTTGTATGAAAATCCATATAATTAATTTTATATGGTAATTGATTGGGCCTCATTCCAGATCTGAAAAAGAAATATTTGAAAAAGAAATATTTGAAAAAGAAATAATTGAAATAAAATATTTGAAAATAAAGGAATATATGAAGCCGTGTTGATTAGATTGACGCCATTTTGACGTAAACGATTCATATCGATTCTATCGATTTCGAAATGAATTGAATTGAAAACGATTTCGAAATGAATTGAATTGAAAACGATTTCGAAATGAATTGAATTGAAAACGATTTCGAAATGAATTGAATTGAAAACGATTTCGAAATGAATTGAATTGAAAACGATTTCGAAATGAATTGAATTGAAAACGATTTCGAAATGAATTGAATTGAAAACGATTTCGAAATGAATTGAATTGAAAACGATTTCGAAATTAATTGAATTGAAAACGATTTCGAAATGAATTGAAAACGAATTCAAATTGAATTGAAAGCGAATTGAAATGAATTCAAATTGAATTGAAATTTGAATTGAATAGAAATGAATTTTAAACGAATTTATAAAGATGAATTCAATTTTGATTTGAATTGAAATGGAAGTTGAAATTGCTTTTGAAACGAATTTAAAACTGTTTATATAATTCGTTTTAAATAGAAATCGACGAAATATATATTATATATATTATATATAATATAATGGCCTGAATAGAACGCGCCGCGCCGCGGCAGTTCGCGAATTTCGACCATTTATTTCAAACGGACATTACGGGAGATCCGACCGTCGGATCCTCCTAAAACCGGAACCGTTGGGTTCGTATCGAAAAGAGCTTTCTAATGAATGTTAGAAATTTGAAATCTAACGGTTGGATTTGGAGATACGTCCAAATCAAATTCGAAAAAGGTCGCTGTAAGTGCAGTTCGATGGCCGTTAATGGAAATCGACTGTACGGGCCTTGATAAAATTATTAAAAATAGTAATAATTTGTGTAAAATCATAAGAAATGATTTGTGAAAGTTTGGGATGAAAAACTCCATATTTGAAAAGATAAAAATAGATTTTTATCGAAATGAACTAGTTTTGAACTAGAATTATAATTCTATTTATTTTTAAATAAATAAATTGAATTTGAAATGGTTTTGAAAATAACCAAAATTTCCAATGATTGCATTGGAGTGGATTTGAATCGAAATTGTCTTCGGAATATTTTGATGTTGGAATTCGTGATATTACAGGTGTTGTTATGGGAATTTGAAAGATATATATTTGTATCGTTATTTCCAATACGACATTTGTTAGTCGTAGAATTCGATATTGAATATAAGCCGATATATTTTCTATTCAGAGCCTTGTATTGAATATCGAATGTGATTTGGGTTTGTCGTGAATGGTGTCTTCACTAACACTGTTCTTGAACCCAGTTGAGAAAAGATTAAATCTTTTTATTTAGATTTAATGAAGTGTACCAATTAAATAATGTTTAATTGGAATTGAATTGATATTGATTTTTGGGTTTATCGTGAGCAGTGTTTTAAATAACACTCGTTCTTTAACCCGATAATTAATGAATGTGATTTTGGGTTTATCGTGAACCGTGTTTTAAATGACACTGATTCTTTAACCCAGTCGAAGATTAAAACTAAGTGGAGTTTTAATGAATCTTTAATTAGATTGAAATGATCGAAAGTGGAGTATCACCAGTTTTGCTCCAGGCGATAGTTAAATCTTTAATTAGATTTGAACGTGAAATGGTAATTGAATTTACCGATAACACTGTGGTGTTAGATATGAAGTATTACCAATTTTACTTCATGGGATGAATAGGTTGGGATTGGGAAATTAAAACAAATGATTACTTCGGTAAGGTTCGCTAATCCCGACTAGTTTGAATTGATATTCAAAAAAATGGATTAAAGAATAAATTCAAGGAATTTATCTTTGATAAAATTAATGGGAATCTTTCCCTATGAATGTGAAATTTAGAAACTAACTGTCGGTTAGCCAAGCAGAATGGTTTTCTGGATATTGATCTGATGTTGGTTTCGGCCTTCGGGGTTAATATTTGGGGAATTATTCCCTTGATTAATTTACGGTTAGTGACTAATGAATTGGAATGAGGCGTATGTTGTGTTTGTGTAACACTTTTATAAAATATACGCGAGTTATTCGGGAAGACCGGGTTTATCCCATTCTGAATAACTGATACGACGATAAGTCGAAGATGAAGACGATGGTCGAAGACCGGAAGTCTTCACGTCGTTTGGGTGATAACTGATGATCTTGATTGGGCTGTACACCCAAGAAGATGGAAACAGTTAGTGATCGTCCAGACGTACTTGGAGATCGATGGATATGCGGGGTACTAGGTGCCTCCGGTTTCGTTCAGACCCAGAACGGACTTGTAAATGGACTGTGTGTCTGACATCGGATTTCATTCTGTGTGACTGATATCGGTTGCATAGGATGGTTTGCCTGTGTGGCATGCTAAGATGCAAATGATCAAGGCTTCTGTTGAAAAGCAAAGTCTTGTGGTGATGATCAAAGCACGGCCTTTGTGGCGTAGCTTTGTGTAACGTTTACGCGTGTTTCACACCCGGTATGAACCAAAAACGGGAGACGGACCTCAGGGAGGACTTGCGTTTCTTTCTAGCTAGAAGTGGCGTCAGTGGTTTTACACGCCCTGACGAGTTTGACTTATGTGGTTGTTGCGGTTGCGAGGCGCCTCGGTTATATCGGTTTCGGCCGAATGCATTCTGGTCGGCTGACGGACCAGACTTACACCCCATAGGGTGGGGAGACGTATTGTTCAGGCATAATAATCCACTCCGTGTGGACCGGCCCTGACGATCCAAGGCTTGCCTGCGCGCTTGCCTGAGACATGGGCTAGATTGTCTCGAATCGGTTGAGGACTATCTTTTGCCTCGGTTCATAGACGGAAATCCAATTTCCAAATACGTGACTTTGCGGTTTTATTTGTAGAGCCTAGTATGGCGACATAGTGGGATGGGGCGCTCATGCCGCCTATGATTGATACTTATGATTTGAAGTTGTTTTATACACTATACACTTATAATAGTATCAAATGATTTGTTTTAAACGTATCAAGCATTCTTTGGCTGTTATAAGGGAAAACCCTATCCCCCGGCTTGCGTTGCATTGTGTGATAGGACCTGGGTCTTATAACAGCTTCATTTTTCTTTATTTAGCATTGCGCTGTTTGTTTTATGCACTGGTATTCTTGGGAGGAAACCCGTTCCATGTTATACGGCGTGGTCCCTTGATTTACCTAATTTTAAAAATAAAGATTAACTGTTTTAGTTCTCACACCAGTCACATGACTGACCTGGAGTTTATTGTTTTAACCTAAACTCTGGTGCCCTTATTTTGACACGGGCAGCTAGTAGTTTTGGTTTTGCAGATTTATATTCACAGGATCCTGGTTTACAGCTGGAACGATATCCGGAAAGCTTTGTATCCGTATGTCTCATTCTAGTTGTGTATTGTATTATTTTCCGCTGCGATGTATTTAAATGTAATTTAAATCTCTGATATTTCTGTGTCATATTCATTTATACTCTGTATATTCTTGTAATCTGATGCATTGTTGTAATATACAATGAAATGTTCTTCTGTATGCGTTCTGTTTTGTCATGTTCTCAAACGATAGGGCGTTTCGAACGGTCTAGATCGGTTTTAGCGACTGGTTCGGACCGAGCGAAATTCCTTCTCGTCACATTTGGTATCAGAGCTTTGGTTTACAAAGCTCAGAGAACAAGGCACATTAGAACCATACGAAAGAATTCATCAGATATTGGATTAGCTATATCCAATGAGAATGACTCGTTAGAGATAGGATCAGTAGTATCCTAGAACGAGTGTGAAGAGTATATTTTTAAAGTGAAAACAAATTTTGTTTTGAGAATCTAAATCAATCATTCGTATTTGATTATTGATTAGTATTGATTTGGACAGTTCAGTATATAAAGAATTTGCATATACACCTTGCAAACGTATATTCAAAGTTTTAATATACTGGATAGATATAGAGTCACACTCTAGTCGCCCGGAGACGATTCTGATGATAGTCTAGACATCATCAGAATTGGTATTCGAGTTTCGAAGGTGTGATTTTCTATATATTTCCATTAGACTGGTGTGAGAACCAAAACTAATATAGCTAGAATACATTGTTGTGATTTGGCATCAAAAATCTGATTTTTGACTATGTATCAAAGTTATGAATTTGAAAAGATAATCCACTAATTGATTGATGTTTGCATTGTTTGCCTATTTGTTTGCTAATGTTGAACCGTTTTGCCTAATAGCAACCAAATATTGAATTATATTGAAAATTGGTTGCATTTGCTTGCATATACATATATATCTTTGAACAGGTCATAGCAAGGAGGCTAGAGCAGAGAATAAAATTTGTTTGCCCGACAAATAGGTACATGTTTACTACATAATTTCCTGTTTTGTTTGGGTGATGATGATTTTGTGAGCCTATTGGCTAGCCGCTTGGCCTTTTCTTTTTCTTTTTGAGATCTGAAGGACCGGGGAAGCTATTTGAAATTCCCCGATGCTCCCGGTGCAGGGGAGGTTATGGCGAAATTTTTCAAAAATTTAGGGAGTTAGCCAAATTTTTGAAATTTTTGAAAATTCTCAGAAACTAAAAAGTTGGAGAATAGAAGCTGGATCGAGCGTAGAGTTGAATAATCAAACCGCTTTCGACTTTGTTCCTTTTCGGGGACGAAAAGTTTTAAGTGGGGGAGATTGTAACAACCCGAAAATCTGGGCCAGTTTAAAATTTTTATTTTGGCAATTTTAGCGAATTTTGAATATTTAAAATGAATTATTTTAAATAATATCGACGAAAAATTTATTTTGAATATAATTCGAACGTATATATTATACGCGTCGTCGTTAGAATATAAATAATTATATATAATTATAAATAGAATTGAAAATGGCGCGGTAGTTCGATAATTCGATTTCAAACTTCAATTGAATGTACCGAGTGCAAAACAATCCGGATTTTAGTGAAACCAAAAATATTATGATCTAATTGACGATATCTTTCCAACGAAGTTAACAAACTGAGATTTCACTTTATAAATGATAAGATATGTCCAGTTGAAAATTCTGAATAGTCGCTATGGAATTCAGACCCTTAAAAATGGACATTTTGCAAATGACCTCGGATTTCGACGAAACCAGTTTTAATGGATCCGTGATGTTAAATTATTGCTAGGTTTTAAATTTCATAATTTTTCGAATCAATATGTGAGCGTGGCAAAGGAAAACGCGTTTGACCAGTTTTAGTTGATTTTAATCGACTGGAAATTGGCCATTTTTCATACGGTCTCAGAATTCGACGAAACTAGTTTTGTTAGGACCGTATCGTCAATACGAAGCTAGAAAATATATTTCTGGAATTTTTCTAGTTAGTATGTGACCCCGGTAATTTGAAATGTGCGTTTAAAATTCAATATAATGATTTAAATGAAAATTCAAAAGGAAACTGATTGTAACGATCAAATCAGCTTGCGATACATATCCCATTGTGTTCGGAATGGGGGTAAAACGCTATGGGCGACAGTCGGTGGGCCTCGTTTCGAGGTCATATGTAAAAGTCAACTTTTTAATAATTAAATAATAAAAAAATAAAAAAAAATTCTTCCCCCCCTTTTTAACCGCTCTGGCCCCCCCTCCCCAAATTATTTCAGATCAGAAAAAAAAAGAAAAAAAAACGAACGACCGCCTCCATCGCAGGCGATTGCCATCGCTCCATCCACCCCTCAGTCGCTACCCCTCACCCTTCTTCTTCTCCGCGCCATCTCCAACACCTTCCCCCTCCGACCACGACCCCTCCAGCACCGCGAGGACCAATTCGCACCCCAATCGAAGACCGACGCCACCCGCAAGCGCCACCCCCTTCTCCTTGTCGAACCCTGGCCCCAGATCCACCGCGAGACCCCCCCTTCAGCAGTCGATGTAAGGTTATTTTATTTTTTTTCTTTATTGTATTTATTTAGTTTAAAACCTGATTTCTTATTTAGTTTAAAACCTGATTTTATTTATTTAGTTTAAAACCTGATTTCTTATTTAGTTTAAAACCTGATTTTATTTATTTAGTTTAAAACCTGATTTCTTATTAAGTTTAAAACCTGATTTTATAAGAATTTAAAAACTGATTTTGAGAAAAAGGTTTGAACTTTAAAATTGAAAAGATCGCGTTTTTAGAATAGGAAAGATCATATTTTTAAAATAGAAAAGGCGAAATTTTTAATAGAGTAGAAAGATAAAAATATGATTTTTATATTTTTAAAGTATTAAAAATATAGTCTTTACTATATAGATGATGTCAAAATATGATTTTTGTTTATGTAGAGGATTAAAAATATAATTTTTACATGATAGGAAAATTTAAAAATATCATCTTTAAATGTGTAGAAAAATAAAAATGTGATTTTTATAAATCTATATTTTTGAAAAGGCGAAATCTATATTTTTGAAAAGGCGAAATCTTTATATGGAAAATAGCGTGATAAAAATATAATTTTTATCTATATAACATAGAAAGAAAAATAGAATTTTTATATATTGAACTTCGATAGAAAAATAGAATTTTTATATATTGAACATCGAAGTAAAAATTCGATTTTTATATATTGAATAGCGAAGTAAAAATGTGATTTTTACGTATGTAGTGAAAGCAGCAACGAAGGTGACAAAAAGGCGAAACGACGAAGACTTCTGCAAAAGAAGAGCCGTGGAGCTAGGATAGCTATACGTGAGAACTTCTCACCTTTCAAATTTATTTTCTAGTTATATATATATACTAGGATGCAGACGGTGTTTAGTAGCACCCGACACAATCGTCCACAGACCATGGACTTGTTTGTTTGGCTGTTTGGTTATTGATTGTGATATTGGTTTGAATGTGGTTTGTGGTGTGAAAAAGCGAATCGATAAATTGGTTAGGATTAGACGTGCGCCGTTATAAGGCGAAGGAGTAAGGCTAGGTTAGACTCTTACTCCAAATTTTGTGGTTTGCATAATAAAATTGATATGATTGATGTGTGAATGGCGTGGGCCTTCACTAGACCGGGGATAAGGCTAGGCCTTGTCCCGTTTCTAGTATCGTGCCGTTATGCCGCCGAAATTTTCTAAAATGTGTTAGAAAAATAAAAATATCATTTTATTTAAAGAATGAACTTAATAGAAATTCATATATTGGAATAAAATGTTTTGTCGTTAAAAATATAATTTTTAACGTGAATGTGAATAAATAAATATTCATTTACAAACCAGACGGTTTGTTTATGTACACCTATTTGAAGGACATTGATTGGGACGATAAATTTTACACATCGCCCAACTGCACGGATAAAATATTTGTTTGATTGTTTGAAACCCCACACGGGTGTTGGGATGAAACTTGAAGTTCACTCATCCTGATTGATTAAATATGTCGATCGATTGATTGACAAGCTGCTATAAGCGTTGAATATCTATATTTGATGCTTATACAGTGTAGTGCACTTTGGTTGATGGTTGATTATTTTCAATGCTATTATATACATGTGTTGTATGAAAATCCATATAATTAATTTTATATGGTAATTGATTGGGCCTCATTCCAGATCTGAAAAAGAAATATTTGAAAAAGAAATATTTGAAAAAGAAATATTTGAAATAAAATATTTGAAAATAAAGGAATATATGAAGCCGTGTTGATTAGATTGACGCCATTTTGACGTAAACGATTCATATCGATTCTATCGATTTCGAAATGAATTGAATTGAAAACGATTTCGAAATGAATTGAATTGAAAACGATTTCGAAATGAATTGAATTGAAAACGATTTCGAAATGAATTGAATTGAAAACGATTTCGAAATGAATTGAATTGAAAACGATTTCGAAATGAATTGAATTGAAAACGATTTCGAAATGAATTGAATTGAAAACGATTTCGAAATGAATTGAATTGAAAACGATTTCGAAATTAATTGAATTGAAAACGATTTCGAAATGAATTGAAAACGAATTCAAATTGAATTGAAAGCGAATTGAAATGAATTCAAATTGAATTGAAATTTGAATTGAATAGAAATGAATTTTAAACGAATTTATAAAGATGAATTCAATTTTGATTTGAATTGAAATGGAAGTTGAAATTGCTTTTGAAACGAATTTAAAACTGTTTATATAATTCGTTTTAAATAGAAATCGACGAAATATATATTATATATATTATATATAATATAATGGCCTGAATAGAACGCGCCGCGCCGCGGCAGTTCGCGAATTTCGACCATTTATTTCAAACGGACATTACGGGAGATCCGACCGTCGGATCCTCCTAAAACCGGAACCGTTGGGTTCGTATCGAAAAGAGCTTTCTAATGAATGTTAGAAATTTGAAATCTAACGGTTGGATTTGGAGATACGTCCAAATCAAATTCGAAAAAGGTCGCTGTAAGTGCAGTTCGATGGCCGTTAATGGAAATCGACTGTACGGGCCTTGATAAAATTATTAAAAATAGTAATAATTTGTGTAAAATCATAAGAAATGATTTGTGAAAGTTTGGGATGAAAAACTCCATATTTGAAAAGATAAAAATAGTTATTTATCGAAATGAACTAGTTTTGAACTAGAATTATAATTCTATTTATTTTTAAATAAATAAATTGAATTTGAAATGGTTTTGAAAATAACCAAAATTTCCAATGATTGCATTGGAGTGGATTTGAATCGAAATTGTCTTTGGAATATTTCGATGTTGGAATTCGTGATATTACAGGTGTTGTTATGGGAATTTGAAAGATATATATTTGTTTCGTTATTTCCAATACGACATTTGTTAGTCGTAGAATTTGATATTGAATATAAGCCGATATATTTTCTATTCAGAGCCTTGTATTGAATATCGAATGTGATTTGGGTTTGTCGTGAATGGTGTCTTCACTAACACTGTTCTTGAACCCAGTTGAGAAAAGATTAAATTTTTTTATTTAGATTTAATGAAGTGTACCAATTAAATAATGTTTAATTGGAATTGAATTGATATTGATTTTTGGGTTTATCGTGAGCAGTGTTTTAAATAACACTCGTTCTTTAACCCGATAATTAATGAATGTGATTTTGGGTTTATCGTGAACCGTGTTTTAAATGACACTGATTCTTTAACCCAGTCGAAGATTAAAACTAAGTGGAGTTTTAATGAATCTTTAATTAGATTGAAATGATCGAAAGTGGAGTATCACCAGTTTTGCTCCAGGCGATAGTTAAATCTTTAATTAGATTTGAACGTGAAATGGTAATTGAATTTACCGATAACACTGTGGTGTTAGATATGAAGTATTACCAATTTTACTTCATGGGATGAATAGGTTGGGATTGGGAAATTAAAACAAATGATTACTTCGGTAAGGTTAGCTAATCCCGACTAGTTTGAATTGATATTCAAAAAAATGGATTAAAGAATAAATTCAAGGAATTTATCTTTGATAAAATTAATGGGAATCTTTCCCTATGAATGTGAAATTTAGAAACTAACTGTCGGTTAGCCAAGCAGAATGGTTTTCTGGATATTGATCTGATGTTGGTTTCGGCCTTCGGGGTTAATATTTGGGGAATTATTCCCTTGATTAATTTACGGTTAGTGACTAATGAATTGGAATGAGGCGTATGTTGTGTTTGTGTAACACTTTTATAAAATATACGCGAGTTATTCGGGAAGACCGGGTTTATCCCATTCTGAATAACTGATACGACGATAAGTCGAAGATGAAGACGATGGTCGAAGACCGGAAGTCTTCACGTCGTTTGGGTGATAACTGATGATCTTGATTGGGCTGTACACCCAAGAAGATGGAAACAGTTAGTGATCGTCCAGACGTACTTGGAGATCGATGGATATGCGGGGTACTAGGTGCCTCCGGTTTCGTTCAGACCCAGAACGGACTTGTAAATGGACTGTGTGTCTGACATCGGATTTCATTCTGTGTGACTGATACCGGTTGCATAGGATGGTTTGCCTGTGTGGCATGCTAAGATGCAAATGATCAAGGCTTCTGTTGAAAAGCAAAGTCTTGTGGTGATGATCAAAGCACGGCCTTTGTGGCGTAGCTTTGTGTAACGTTTACCTCGCGTGTTTCACACCCGGTATGAACCAAAAACGGGAGACGGACCTCAGGGAGGACTTGCGTTTCTTTCTAGCTAGAAGTGGCGTCAGTGGTTTTACACGCCCTGACGAGTTTGACTTATGTGGTTGTTGCGGTTGCGAGGCGCCTCGGTTATATCGGTTTCGGCCGAATGCATTCTGGTCGGCTGACGGACCAGACTTACACCCCATAGGGTGGGGAGACGTATTGTTCAGGCATAATAATCCACTCCGTGTGGACCGGCCCTGACGATCCAAGGCTTGCCTGCGCGCTTGCCTGAGACATGGGCTAGATTGTCTCGAATCGGTTGAGGACTATCTTTTGCCTCGGTTCATAGACGGAAATCCAATTTCCAAATACGTGACTTTGCGGTTTTATTTGTAGAGCCTAGTATGGCGACATAGTGGGATGGGGCGCTCATGCCGCCTATGATTGATACTTATGATTTGAAGTTGTTTTATACACTATACACTTATAATAGTATCAAATGATTTGTTTTAAACGTATCAAGCATTCTTTGGCTGTTATAAGGGAAAACCCTATCCCCCGGCTTGCGTTGCATTGTGTGATAGGACCTGGGTCTTATAACAGCTTCATTTTTCTTTATTTAGCATTGCGCTGTTTGTTTTATGCACTGGTATTCTTGGGAGGAAACCCGTTCCGTGTTATACGGCGTGGTCCCTTGATTTACCTAATTTTAAAAATAAAGATTAACTGTTTTAGTTCTCACACCAGTCACATGACTGACCTGGAGTTTATTGTTTTAACCTAAACTCTGGGTGCCCTTATTTTGACATGGGCAGCTAGTAGTTTTGGTTTTGCAGATTTATATTCACAGGATCCTGGTTTACAGCTGGAACGATATCCGGAAAGCTTTGTATCCGTATGTCTCATTCTAGTTGTGTATTGTATTATTTTCCGCTGCGATGTATTTAAATGTAATTTAAATCTCTGATATTTCTGTGTCATATTCATTTATACTCTGTATATTCTTGTAATCTGATGCATTGTTGTAATATACAATGAAATGTTCTTCTGTATGCGTTCTGTTTTGTCATGTTCTCAAACGATAGGGCGTTTCGAACGGTCTAGATCGGTTTTAGCGACTGGTTCGGACCGAGCGAAATTCCTTCTCGTCACACCAAACTTGTTTCAATTACTTGCAAAATGATTTATGCACAAAAATTATACATCATGATGACATAATAACAAAGCCCCAAACTTGCATGGATTTCAATCAACTACATACATGTAGCTTCAACATAGATTACATAATTTGCGCAATATCCCAAACGTATACTTGCATAGAACTACCGCATGTAGTTCTTTATAATGAATAACATAATTTTGCACAAATATGAACTACTTTATTATCCCAATTCAAGCATACAAATAAATACAGTTGTTTATTCATACCAAAGTAATACTCTACTTACAATGGTTGCGGCGAATTCTCTAATTAAGAGATATGATTCCTATGTTGAATTGATTGGCTTTAGGTTGCTTGAATTGCTTTAGGCTTTAGAACTTTCTTCCTAATTCTCTCTCTAGTTGGCGGCTACTCTTAGTCGTTCCTCAGCAACATGGCGGCTATGTTCTTAATTTTGAATGAATAGATTAGGGTTTAGTCTAGGGTTGTTTATATAGAGGTTAGGAACTGATTAGGACCCTTGATGTTGCTTGGATTGATCATAGCCATTCATTAGGAAGAGAGACCAATTAAAACTTGCCACCTAGCCCTAATGACAAAGCAAACCACAGAAAATCGGCCAAACACAGACCTGGCCAGCCAGGTTGACTGGGCTCGACCAGGTCGACACCCCTGTCGACAGGGCTGTCGACAGCCCTATCGACATGGGTAGCCCAGGTCGACAGCCCAGTCGACCTGGGTGGCCTAGGCGGGTGTTTATCCGCCCTGGCCCATTGGGCCCGATTTTTAATTATTTTATTCTGTTTGAATTTTAAATTTGATTCAAAACTTCCGAAGGCCATATCTTCTTCATACGAACTCCGTTTTTCGAAAACTCGGACTCTATTTCGCGTATTTTTCCGAGACGAACGCAATGGCGTATCCCGTTTCCCTTAGTTCTTTGATTTGAAATTAATTATACTTTAATTTGTTACCTTCATAGTTATAGAATTTTCGGGGTGTTACATTTTACAACACATGAATATTTCAGAAAATTTCAGCAGCATAACGGCAGGGTAATTAAAAACCGGCACCGTCAGTATGGCTCCTCACGCTAACCTAGGGCTCGCGGCGATACAAGGATTTTATTTTCCTAATACAAATTTCTTTTCACTATACAATAAATTTTCCACAAACACGATCAATTTTGTCTCAACCACAATCAAACAACCACAATCAAACAACCACAATCACAATCAAATTCACACCACAATACAATCAAGTCATCCATGGTCTGTGGACTACGGTGTCGGAAGTTTCTAAACTCCGTTTGCAACCTAATATGATTTTATTTATTTGTTTTGGATTCAGAAATCTCACATTGCTTTTTATTTCTTCTATAATTGTAGAAAGCTCCAAAAATCCTCCAGTCTCTTCTAGAATGTAGAAGACGTTGTCACGATCACATTATCTCTTGTTTCACTGGATTTCGTTTTTGTTTGAAAAACAAATGATATATCAAACATTAACTCACAGAAATTAATTTATAAAAGTCATTAATCATTAATTACTAATTAATTTTCATTAATTACATGGTTTAGAAATTAACAGATCATGGTCGCGTCTTCTTCTTCATGGAGATACACAGAACACGTTAAACAAACCTTCCTCCCCTTACACGATCGTCGCAATGCCTATGAGTCGTCGGACTCTGATCCAAAACCACCTGTCCATGTGCCTATCCCTGCTCCGCCAATGGCCAGCGCCACTCCAGACTCGGCCTCCCCAATCCGTGGCAAATCCCGTTCAAACTCGACCACTTCCAACCGCGAATTCGAGCTCCACACAACTCTAGAACCGATCACTCCCTTATAGATGTGAAGCTCATGAAAATCTCAATGATTTGTATATTGGAAATTTCAAATTTAAGTGCGAGATTTTGGAACGATTAAGGATTTTATTTCAGACGTTCTCAGCCATAGGTTTAGAGTTGCGGCGGCCATGTATTAGTGGTTAGTGTTTTGTGAAATTTTTTAATATATATATATTATTTAATACTATTTTAATTTACAAATCATTTGTTTATCGATCCGGACTCCAAATGAGGCCCAATGACTGTCGCCCCCAGCCAAATACCCCTATTCCAGACACAATGTGCTAGGCCTCATCAGGCATTTGATCGTTTTAGCCCATTTATCTTTTAAATTAAAATGTAAAACATTTAATTACTTAATTTGATCGTACATTTTAATTTACCGCGGCCACATACTAACTCTAAAAATTTCCGAAAAATAAATCTAGTTATGTTTTGACGATACGGTCCTAACAAAATTAATTTCGTCGAATTTGGAGAACGTTTGAAAAATGGCCATTTCTGGTCGATCCAATTTGACTGAAATTGACAAAACACGTTTCCTTTTGCCACGCTCACATATTGGTTCCAAAAATTATAAAAATTAGAATCTTGCAATAATTTGACATTCCGGATCCAACAAAAATGATTTTGTCGAAAACGGAGGTCGTTTGCAAAATGGCTATTTATACGGGCTATATATTATATTAAATTCCATAGCGACTATTCTGAATATTCGAATGGCCATAACTTTTTATTCCCGCTATGAAATTTCAATTTTTCGGATCCGTTGGAAAGATATTTTTAAATAGATTTAAATATTTTTGGTTATACTGAAATCTGATTTATTTTGAATCCTGTACATTTAGTCGAAGTTCAAATTCAAATTTTCAAACTACCTCGCTATTTCTAACTCATTTTAATATTAAAATAAATATATTTTTTCTAACTTCGATTTAAATAAATTTTTTGTTGTTATTATTTAAAATAAAATATTTTAACTATTCAAAATTCATTATAATATCCAAAATAAAAAATTTAAATTGGTTCTGATTTTCCGGGGTGTTACAATCTCCCCCACTTAAAAATTTTCGTCCCCAAAAAGGAAACAACAGTAAAGTAGGAAACAAAACAATATTAAAAATTTAAATTGGTTCTGATATCCACTCTACACTGGGGATAAGCCTATTTAATGCTATCTTCAGTCTCCCATGTACAGTCTCTAGAATCCCCGCTCGGATAAGCCTATTTAATGCTATCTTCAGTCTCTCATGTACAGTCTATAGGATCCCCGCTCTACTGCAGTTTGACAAGATGAATTCTCTTATTTCTCAGAACTCAGTTTTCTTTGCCAATGATCTTTACTGGCTCTCTTCTTACTGATAAGCTTGGGGTAATCTCCAAATCTTGTTGCGCTACTTCCTCCACAATCAAGTCTGGATCATGTACATTTTTTCGAAGTTGAGACACATGGAATACATCATGTACTCCTGGCAACTAGTCAGGCAACTGAACCTTATAAGCGAGAGTTCCAATTCTTTCTAGAATAGGAAATGGACCAATGAACCTTGGTGCCAACTTCCCCGTCTTCTCGAAGAGAACTACTCCCCTCAATGGGGAAACCCTCAAGTATACATAATCATCAACAGAAAATTCTAAATCCCTTCTTTTTGAATCTGCATAGCTCTTCTGTCGGCTCTGAGCTGTTAGCAATCGCTTCTTAATAAAATCGACTTTATCCGAAGCTTCGCGAATCATGTCGGGACCCAATACTAGCCTATTACCTGGTTCTACCCAACATGCGGGAGATCAATACGGTCTGCCATACAATGCTTCGAATGGTGACATTTGTAAGCTTGCTTGGTAACTGTTATTATAAGAAAACTCAACCAAATGCATGTGATCTTCCCATGACCCGACAAAATCAAGAATGCATGCCCGCAACAAATCTTCTATTATACGGTTCATCCTCTCAGTCTGGCCATCTGTTTGAGGATGATAAGCGGTGCTCAGATTTAACTTTGTCCCCAGCTCCACTTGGAATGCTTCCTTGAATTTACTAGCGATTATCGGATCATGATCACTAATAATACTACTGGGAACTCCATGTAGTCTAACAATTTCTCTGAAATAAATCTGCGCCAGACTTCGAGTTGTTCTATTAGATCAGATAGGAATAAAATGGGCAGACTTCATGAAACGATCTACGATCACCCAAATACTGTAATTACCTTTCCTGGTTCGGGGCAAGCCATCAATGAAATCCGTGGAGATTTGATCCCACCTCCAACTTGTAACCTCTAGTGGTTGTAACAATCCGGCAGGTTTTTGCTGATCACTCTTGACTTGCTGGCAAGTAGAACACATGCTAACATATATGGAAATGTCTCTTTTCATAGATTTCCACCAGAATGTGCGCTTGAGATCAGGATACATCTTACTCACCCTGGATGAATACAAAGCTTGGATTTATGACATTCATCCATCACTTGCCTTCTGAGCTCAGGAATATTCGGGACATTAATTCGGCCTAATAACCTCAGAACTCCTTTGTTATCAATCCGGAAACTCTAGGGTTCACCTTCCCGAACTCTTTTACTAATTCTCTGAATAAATTCATCTTCTTTCTGAAGAGAAGAGATTTTGTCAATCAATGAAGGCGTAATAATGAGATTAGCGATAATGGCATTCTTTTTGCTAAGCGCATCTTCTACAACATTGGCTTTCCGTGGAGTATATAAAATATCTAGATCGTACACCGCAAGAAATTCTAACCAACGCTGCTGCCTCAAATTCAATTCTCTCTGGGTGAACAAATACTTCAATGACTTATGATCTATATATAATTCGAACTTCTCACCCAAAAGATAGTGCCTCCATATTTTCAAAGCAAACACGATAGCTAACAACTCAAGATCATGAGTAGGATATCTCTTCTCATGCAGCTTCAACTGACGCTAGCATAAGCAACTACTTGGCCTCTTTGCATTAATATCGCACCAAGACCTTCAATAGAAGTGTCTATATAGACTTTCAAATCTTGATTGCCATCAATAATGGTCAACACTGGAGCCATAGTCAACCTTAATTTCAGCTCTTGGAAAGCTTCCTCACATTCAGGTGTCCAATTAAACTTTGTATGCTTCTTAGTAAGCTTCGTTAATGGACAAGATAGCTTCGAGAAATCTTTAACGAATTACTGATAATAGCCAGCCAATCCTAGGAAACTTCTGACTTCTGTAGGAGTTCTAGGCTGCTTCCAATCTTGAATGGCTATGATTTTGCTTGGATCTACTGAAATTCCTTCCTTCGATACTACATGACCGAGGAACTTTACTTCTTCTTGCCAGAATATGCATTTAAAATATTTGGCCTTTAATACATTCTTTCTCAAAATTTCCAAAACTTCTTCCAAATGCTTCTCATGCTCGACAGTTGACTTAGAGAAGATTAAGATATCGTCAATGAAAACGAGCACGAATTTATTTAAGACATCACGAAATACTCTGTTCATCAGATCGAAAAAATAAGCAAGAGCATTACATAAGCCGAACGACATTACTAACTATTTATAAAATATGTCTGGACCTGTGAAAGCTATCAAAGGAACACATTCTTCGGCAATTCGAAGTTGATGGAAACCTGTAGCAAGATCCATTCTCGAAAACACTTTCGCTCCATTCAAACGATCCAATAAATCATCTATATGGGGCAATGGATATTTATTCTGGAGCGTCTACTTGTTGAGGTCTCGGTAATCAACACATAATCTGATAATACCGTCTGACTTTGGGACAAACACTACTGCTGCACCCCAATTTGAAAAGCTAGGCCTGATCAGACCTTTCCATAAAAGCTGTTTAGTTTGATTACCCAATTCTTCTTTCTCTTTCCACTCCATTCTTCGAATCGGATGCACGACTGGCCTTGCATTCGGAGCTAGATCAATCCTGAAGTCAATTTCTCTTCGCGGAGGTAAGCTATCAACTTCTTCGAACACATCCGCATAATTCTTAAAGATAGAAATATTTTCAATAGCAGTGGGGGAAACCTCAAGAGCATCCCAAAATTCTTTTCTGTCTGAATCTGAGCCTACACTGGGTATAACAATATTGGCAAGCTTTGTTTTAACTTTAACAACCCTTTCTGCACATTTAACCTCGGCTTTATGTTTAGTTAGCCAATCCAGCCCAAAAAAGAGATCAAATTCAGAAAAATCCATAACGATCAAGGTATAAGGAAACCGATAATGGGAAAAAGAGACGGGCACTTTACAACACATACTAAGGACCAGAGAACCTCCTATCGGATTATGAGCTCTAATCGAATCTTTAAGATTCCTTAATTTTAGATTTAGCTTCTTGACTAGAAATGAAGCTTTGTGATGCGCCTGTATCAAACAATACTGTAACAGGAATATTGTTGACTGCAAGGGTACCTTCCAAAACATCTGGCCTTTCTTGACTAGCTGAGGGTATTGGAGTTTCTGCCACTTCATTTACATGAGCTACTTTGGTCCCTTTTAAAAACTGGCAATCTTTGGCAAGATGACCAGTCCGATGGCAATTATTGCATCCCCTTCTCTCTTGAAACTTCTTATTGGATTTAGATCCATCCTTTCTTTGTTTCTTTAGAGATCTGCAATTTATCGCCAAATGTCCTTGTCTATTGCAGTTAGAGCATGTGGCAGTTATTAATGGTTCTTTCTTAGATCTGACCATTTTCTTATCAGTTTTAGGCTTCTTGCTGATCTCATGCTTTTTACTTGCCTCAAGGCTATCAGTTTCAAACTTCCTTTTGCTGCTAAAGCTGCTTTCCTCTTCATCTTCCAAACCATGTTACTTATCAATATACTCATAGCGATAAGCCATTTGTATCATCTCAAAAAAGGGAAGATTCACATGAGCAAGTACTCTACCTTCGTGTTTATTTTGAAGTCCTTTGATAAATCTCAGATTCTTCCTTATAGGATCTCGAATTAGTTTCGGGGCGAAGCGAGAAAGTTCATTAAATTTATTCTGATACTCCTGGATGGTCATATCTCCCTGTTTCAGATTGTAAAACACATCATATAGCCGCTCAGTTGCTTTTGGAGGAATAAATATTTCTGTGAAAAATTCTTTAAATCTATACCAGGTAATTACCTTTTGGATTTTCCTCAGTAACAGTTTCCCACCAGATTAGAGCTTCGTCTTTGAGTGCCCAAGATGCCAATAATCTTTTCTAATCATCTCTCAGCTTTAAGCCTTTAAAAATTCTCTCAGAAGAACACATCCATGCTTGTGTTTCAATAACGGATTCTTTGCCCAAGAATTTACTCCATTCAGATTTCGATACTTCATTACTAGAGCTACTAGATCTGGTTCTGGTTGTGGGAGCACGATTGGCTCATTAGATTGCTGAACCATAGAATTTCTTCTTCTGTTTCTGCCACTCATTTTCTACTATGTCCGCAAATAGCAGACAAAGAGTCAGGCCAACAGAAAAGATATTGTAAAGCATAGAGACATGTATTTAAATGTAAATGAATCTATGAGGGTGTATTTTATTCTGCTATACTCATTCAAGGACATTAGTGATCCTATCTATAATGAGTTATTCACCTTAGTGTAGTGTTGATTCTAATTCTGTCAAGTTTATTTATATGTTATATTCCGGAGCTAAGATTAACCAAAGCTCTGATACCAACTGTGATGACCCCAAACTCCCGTAGTACGAAAGCCAGGATAATCATTGGAATATAACACATAAACAATAACAACAGAACAGAAATATAGAACTACAACAGATAATGTACATCAAAATTACACTGGAAATAATATATCATCAGAACTACACAGCATAATAGGATCATACTTAGTACATCATACAGTTTCATCTAAATATAAAATGTCTGTAGCGGAATCAAACATAATATACTAAATAAAGTCTGAACAGCATAATAGATATGGTAGGATCCATCTTCAGCCCCATAGCTATCCATAACGAGTCTACGAAAACCTGAATACAAGGCTACCCGTGTGGAAAAGAGGGCACCCGAGTTTGCAAAGTGAAACAAACTACGAGTCAGTCATGGGACGGGTATGATAAATCTACTTAACCTATTTAATAATAAGGCTAATCATAGGACCACGTCGCTAACGCGGAACGGGTTTACTCCATTGGATTGCCAGTGCATAAATAAAGTAAATCGTTAAACAATGCAATGTTTTTTAGAAAAATGAAACCATTATAAGACTGAAGTTCCATCACACAATGCAACGCAAACCGGAGGATAGAGTTTTACCTTATAATGGTCAAAAATGCTTGATACGATAAAACAAATTTGATATTATTATTAGTGTATATATGTTTCAAAAACATTTCAATCATAATGTATCAATCATAGACGACATAGCTACCATATACTATGTCGCCAAATATAGGTTTACAATCAAAACCGCATGGGGTCGTATTGGAAATTGAATTTCCATCATGAACCAAGGCAAGGGATCGTCCTCACCGAATTTGAGACTCTCAAGCCTGAGCCTCAGGACTCAGTCGTAACTTCTCCTGGAGCCACAGGGTCGGTCCACAACTAACATTAGTGGATTATATATAGTTCCTGGACAATACGTCTTCCCGCCCTATGGGGCGTAAATAAAGAGCCACTAGGGACTCTAATCCGAGGTACCTCACTTTCCATCATCCACATAAGTAAAAATGTCTGGGCTCCATACCATGAAACCACTCCTAGCTAGAAAGAGATGCATGTTCTCCCTGGATCCTTCTCCCGTTTCTGGTTCATACCGGGATGTGAGGCATGCGAAGTAACGCTATACACAAAGCTATGCTAAATAAAGTTGTACTTTGATCATCAACCACAAGGCTCTGCTTTTCAACAATAATCCTTGATCGTTTGCATCTTGGCATGCCACACTGACAATTCATGCCATGCGAGTGATGTTTTTCAATACATAACCTCAGAGATCATACGTCTCAGATAAGGGTGTTAAGCAAGAGAATAAATTCTCCTCCACCAAACATATATATATTAAATAGAAATCAATTAGCATAGAATAAAATCCAATTTCAGACATATATCCATTTACAAGTCCGTTTTGGGTCTGAACAAAACCGGAGACATCTTATTCCTCATTCCATATGTCCAATACGAAAGAGAGGCTCTTGCATATCCGGACAATCAACAAGTACGTCCGGACAACTACTACTGTAATCCTTTCAAGGCAGCAACTCCAATCAAAGGCATCAGTAGTCATCCATTTGATGTGAAGATCGTCGGCCTTCAAATCTTCGACTCCCAATCGTCGTATAATTATTTGAAATGAGATTTAACTCAGCCTTTTCAAATAACTCACGAATATATATAATTTAAATCATTTCTTTTCATTCCATATCGTTTATAATATTATATAACGATTTATCGCTATTTTTATTTATATAAAAATAGCCATTTTTAATTTAACGACGCTTCAGGTCATTACTTGGCTCTGTCACTGTTTTCATCAAAATTTGATTTACACATTTCTCAAAATCTAACCGTTGGATCTTATCAAATTTTATATTGTTAGAAAGATCTCTCCAAAGCGAACCCAACTGTTCCAGTTTTGGGATAATCCGACGGTTGGATCTTTTAATATAATCGTTTAAAGTTACGATTTCAACACTGTTTCCTTTCTACCATATAGTTAACATCGTTTTAATGAATCATAATTTCATTAAAATGTAATTTTTAATGTTTTCAACATTTTTATCAAACTATGAATATTTTAAATGAATCATACTTTCATTAAAAATGTAATTTTTAATGTTTTCAACATTTTTATCAAATTATGAATATTTTAAATGAATCAGACTTTCATTAAAAATGTAATTTTTTAATGTTAAACACATTCTCGTTTCAACATTAATTCTTTAATATGAAACCATATACTGCATTAAAAATGTAATTTTCCTTATCTTTCTTTTATTACATTAAAATTTTAATCTTTCTTATGTAATCTTTTATTACATTAAAAATGTAATCTTCCTTATGTAATCTTTTATTACATTAAAAACGTAAATCCTCTTATGTAATCTTTTATTGCATTAAAAATGTAAATTTCCTTATGTAATCTTTTATTACATTAAAATGTAAATTCCCTTATGTAATCTTTTATTACATTAAAATGTAAATTCTTATGTAATCCTTTATTACATTAAAATGTAAATTCTCTTATGTAATATTTTATTACATTAAAATGTAAATTCTTATGTAATCTTTTATTACATTAAAATGTAAAATCCCTTATGTAATCTTTTATTACATTAAAATGTAAATTCTTATGTAATATTTTATTACATTAAAATGTAAATTCTCTTTTGTAATCTTTTATTACATTAAAATGTATTTTTTATGTTAACACATTTTTCATCCCATTTAATGATCATTTTTCATATTTATATAAAATAAAAGTGAAAATTTTGTTGTTAATATATTTTCATTTCAAATCAATGAATATTTTTAATGCTTTATCATATACAATAAAATGTGAATTTTTATTGTTTTCTCGTATACAATAAAATGTGAATTTTTATTGTTTTCTCATATACAATAAGATGTGAATTTTTATTGTCTTCTCAGATACAATAAAATGTGAATTTTTATTGTTACTATATTTTCACTTCAAATCAATGAATATTTTTAATGATTCATTTACATTAGAAAATGTAAATTTCAACGTAAAACCTTTTTATTTAACAATGATCATTTTCTAAGAATTCATTCATATTAAAAAAATGTAAATTTCAATGTTAACACATTTTATTTCAACTAATGGTCATTTTTAATTCATAATAAAAAATGTGAATTTATTGTTAAAAAAAATTATTCTAGATAATGATCATTTTTAATTTTATATATACAATTAAAATATAATTTTTATTGTTCAAACAATTTCATATCATAACATGAATATTTTACAACACATATCATAACATGAATATTTTACAACACATGAATATTTCAAAAAAATTTGGTGGCATAACGGCAGGGTAATTAAAAACCGGCACTGTCCCTAGTATGGCTCCTCGCGCTAACCTAGGCCTTGCGGCGATACAAGGGTTTTATTTTCCTAATACAAATTTCTTTTCACTATACAATAAATTTTCCACAAACACGATCGATTTCGTCTCGACCACGATCACAATCAAATTCACGCCACAATACAATCAAATCATCCATAGTCTGCGGATGACGGTGTCGGGAGTTTCTAAACTCCGTCTACAACCTAATATAAATTTATTTATTTTGGATTCAAAATTCTCACATTGCTTTTTATTACTTCTAAAATTGTAGAAAGCTCCAAAAATCCTCCGGTCTCTTTTTAGAATGTAGAAGATGTTTTCACGATCACAATGTCTCTTGTTTCACTGGATTTCGTTACTGTTTGAAAAAGAATGATATTTCAAACATTAACTCTCATAAATTAATCTATAAAAGTAATTAATCATTAATTACTAATTAATTTCCGTTAATTACATGGTTTAGAAATTAACAGATAACGGTCGCTTCTTCTTCTTCCTAGAGATACACAGAACACGTTGAACAAATCTTCCTCCCCTTACACGATCATTACAGTGCCTAGGAGTCATCAGACTCCGATCCAAAACCACCAGTCCACGCGCCTATCCCTGCTCCTCCACTGGCCAGAGCCACTCTAGACTCGGCTTCCCCAATCCATGTCAAATCCCGTTCAAACTCGACCACTTCCAGCCGCGAATTCGAGCTCTACACAACTCTAGAACCGATCACTCCCTTATAGGTTTGAAGCTCGTGAAAATCCCAATGATTTGTATATTGGAAATTTCAGATTTAAGTGCAAGATTTTGGAACAAATAAGGATTTGATTTCAGACGTCCTCAGCCATAGGTTTAGGGGTTGCGGCTGCCATGCATTAGTGATTAGGGTTTAGTGAAATTTTTTAATATATATATATTATTAAATATTATTTTAATTTACAAATCATTTGTTTATCGGTCCAGACTCCAAACGAGGCCCAATGATTGTCGCCCCCAGCCAAATACCCCTATTCCGGACACAATGGTTTAGGTCTCATCAGCCCATTTGATCGTTTCAGCCCATTTTTCTTTTAAATTAAAATATAAAACATTTAATTATAAAATTTGATCGTACATTTTAATTTACCGGGGCCACATACTGACTCTAAAAATTTCTGAAAAATAAATCTAGCTTTGTATTAACGATACGGTCCTAAAAAAATTAATTTCGTCCAATTTGGTGACCGTTTGAAAAATAGTCATTTTCTGGTCGATCCAAATTGACTGAAATTGACAAAACACGTTTCCTTTTGCCACACTCACATATTGCTTCCAAAAATTATGAAAATTGGAATCTTGCAATAATTTGACATTCAAGATCCAACCAAAGTGGTTTCTTCGAAAACGGAGGTCGTTTGCAAAATGGCTATTTATACGGGCTATATATTACATTAAATTCCATAGCGACTATTCTGAATATTCAAATGGCCATAACTTTTTATTCGTGCAATGAAATTTCAAATTTTCAGATCCGTTGGAAAGATATTTTTAAACAGATTTCAATATTTCCGGTTTTACTGAAATCCGATTTATTTTGAATCTTGTACATTAAGTCAAAGTTCAAATTCCAATTTTGAAACTACCGCGCTATTTCTAACTCCTTTTAAAATTAAAATAAATATATTCGTTCTAACTTCGATTTAAATAAATATTTAGTCGTTATTATTTAAAAAAAATATTTTAACTATTCCAAATTCATTAAAATAGCCAAAATAAAAAAATTAAATTGGTTATGATTTTCCGGGTTGGTATAACTCTTCTTTGAAGTATAAACCTAGGTTGTGTTAAGAATCAAATCAAAATGTAATGAAGTATGGAATAATAAAGTAAATAACGAAATAAATGAGACTTATTCGAATTTAAGTTATGGCAAAAAAATTGATTACAATTAAATATTTCGTTATTGTGCATTAAACGATAAATGGAAATTACTGTGAACAAAAATGTCAACTATATCTATAAATTCAAGATTGGTTGAATAAAAAGAGAACAAAATAAATCAAATCGATTTAGTGGAATCAAATATATATATTTAATGATATTTAATTATAGCCGAAACCGAACATTGCAAATTAGTGTAATAATTATCTTTGAATTTGATATGTGAATTTGTTACAAACTATGGTAAATTTTTGGGTAATTAAAACGAGAAAATTTGTTACTAATGAAGGTTAAAAAAAAGTTAACTAATTTGATTAATATATGAATCGATTTAATGAACTTTAATCAAATATAATTCAATCTTTAAAATTGAATTAAAGAAGTACAAATGTAAATTTAAATACTTTGCTTATTTAACTATTGAAACTCTTTGACTAGAAATGCATCTTATACAAATCTATTTTAATCTAATTTCCTACCTATAAATAATCTCTAATTCTAACCTAACCCTACCCTCATTTTCAATTCTCAGATCAACCCGTCATTCTCAGAAAAAAATAAAGAAACAACGATGGCTTTTACTTCGTTCAAAAATCAATATTTTGTGAACCTCTCATCGAAAATTCTAAATCAAATTTCTTTCGACTCAGATAAAGATTTTCATCGATCTTATGCTTTTGTTAATGGTGCAGTATCATTTTTGTTTGGGTTCGAAATATACAGTGAATGGAAAATGTTGGGGTTGAGATTTGTGAGGTGTGTGGTTGGAAAGAAGGAAATATATGCTTGATTTTGGCTTTGTGAGATCGAAAGGTATTTTTTGGCAAAATTTAGAGGGATTTCGGAACAAAAAGTGTCATGACACTGTGGCATGCTGTGCTACAGGTGATGAGATCATGACTTAGTTGGGTGGTGCGAGTTGTAGGTGTTGGTGATGAGTAGGAAGCTTAAGCGAAGAGAAGCTCGTTAGTTTTGTCGGTTTGAAGAATAGCCATGTATGTTGTGAGATAAGGAAGAGAGAAGAAAGGTTGGAGGCGAGTTCTTGCAACATTGATTTACTGGAGCTTTTCATGCGCAAGCGAGAAGAAGAGCAAAGGTTGACGACGTGGCATTAGTTAAGTGGGTGAGCTATGTTTTTTTTTATACACTGAAATTCACACCGTAAAACGCGTATAACTTTTTCATACGAGCTCCAATTGACACACGTTTGTTGCATTAGAATTGTATCGATGAGCTCTTCGCGATGGCTTTGGTTTGGACTGATTCTGAGAAAGTTAAGTTTTTGAGCTAAAATTTGGATCTCAATCTCGTTTGAAATCAAGGTGAGTGAATTTCTCGCTCACAATTAACTGAATAGTTCCCATATTTATTAAATTAAATTATGAAATGAATTTGATTGTCTGGTTGTGATTGATTGTTGATGTTTGCTTAAATTTGACATACAAGTTAATTACCGTGTTAATTTAGAATTGACATTTAATTATTTATCTGAAATTTAATTGCTAGTCTGAAACACTGACATTTGTTATCTAGTGAAACGATATAATATTGGTTGTTTAGATGAAATGGTTGTGATGAATGTTTGAATTGAAATTGGTTACGGCATAGATATCGACATCGAAATGTTCACTGAATTTGTTAAAACAATTATTCGAAAATATATTGTGAATTTGGAAATGGGACAGAGAAACAATTATGTTTTAAAATTAGTTAACTATATGTATACCTATATTTTTGAAATAAATTATGTTTTATTATTTATCAAAAAAAATTGCTTTTTTGTAAAACATTTAATATGTGTATATGTAGTAATTTAAATTATGTTATCATACTCTAGTTATTTTAATATTTTTTTTTCATAAAAGGTTTTATTCATAGTTATCTATTTTTCAAGTTATTCAAGTATTTGTAAATTCTTCCCAAATTGGAATTGTGCTCGATTTAAACCGTTGATTCAAGTTGAAATTTGAAATAATATATATTCCCCTTTGAATAAAAAAATCGATGTTTAAATAATCTCGATATTGTTATGAAAATTTGGAGGAATGACTATTGTTTTAAAAATGCGCTTATTATTTGGAAAGAACGGGGTCGAATATATATTTGAAAACCATTCCAAGTAATAATATGACGTTATAAAGAAAATTGGAGACGTCGAAATGATGAATAAAGGCCTGGAATCTTTGGATTTGTTTGGATTGACTGCTGATGTCTCAATTGGGCTGATCACTCAATACGAGGTAATAAGTGGCATGAGGTCTGAATAAATTTGAGGATTTTCAGATTCTGTTCCGTTCAGACCCAAGATGGACTTGTATGGATTGTGTGTCTGACGTTGTAATTGACTGCGTAGCACTGATTTCTGTTAATATATAACAGATTGTGGCAAATAAAATTATTCTCGTCTCTAAGTTTACATGCTTAGAGGTTATGTATTGATGGAAATCAATGACGTTGTAAATTGACAATGTGGCATACTCAAGTTATGAAATGAGCTAGTGGCGATAGAATCGTGTATATCATGACTTCGACGAACCTCACACCCTTGATTGATGGTAAACTGGCAGTTAGGTAGTATACGTTTTATTGAAACTTGAAAGCTTCGGCGGTAGATTTACTTTGAAACTTGCGGAGAAAAAAGGGTATGTTTGGTGTCCGTGTCTGGATGTTAACCGATGATTTACCTGGTGTTTGGTGTCCGAGCCTGGATGAAAACCATGAACTGTGAGGTTGCACCAAGTTCCGGATTGATCTTTCATGTTAGAAACCATCATATTGGAACCCAACAACCAATACAAGCCTTTCGTTTTGTTTGTAAACTATGTATGTGGAATAATCACTATGCTTGCTAAGATTAATATATTTATTTGCGAAATAGTTTTCAACATTATGCACTAATAATAGTATTCAAAGAATATTTTCACGTACGAAAGCATGTTTGGTTATCATAAGATAAAACTCGCCCATTTGGTGTGCGCTTGCATTGTGTGATGCGGGACGAGCTTATGATAGCTTCATTTTTCCAAAATCATTCGCGAATTTTCCATAATACTTCTTTTGATTACTTAACCCATTACACTCATGTTATTATGCATTTTAATTTGACCAATATGAGAATGATTTAGTTCTGATCCGAGTGTTTATTGTGTTTCTTTTTATGCAATACGCTCGGGTCAGCTGAAGTTGCAGTTAGCAAAGATTACCTTGCCTTGAAGATACCATTATGAAGATGAAGATGGAGCTCAACAGACATATTATTATTTATTTCTGCTACAAATATTGGTATGATTATTATAATTAACTCTGATAATTGTTGTAAAGTATAATCAAACATATGTTTTAATAGCCTCATGAACTGTTTTTTGTTTATTATATTTGGTCTTTCCGTTGTGAGATTCTGTTATTGTTTTTCTTCTTTTTCTTTTTTTAATCCCAATAACTATCTGTATTTTTGATTTGTTTAAGTCGGCATTGAGGATCACTGTCGATTTGAACAGTCAAAAATCTCGAATGTTACAATTTTAATTTTAAAACGAGCTTGAAATGACATGGTAGTTTGAAAATTCGATTTTAATTTTCAAATGAATATACATTATTCAATATAAGACGGATTTTGATGAGATAAGAAAATTTGAATTTGTTTAATTATATCCTTCTAACGAATGTAAAAAAACTGATATTCCACTTTATAAATTGAAAGTTATGTCCAGTTTGAAATTGGAAATAGTCGCTATGGAATTTATATATATTTTAATATAATATATAGCCCTTAAAAATAGCCATTTTGTAAACGACCTCCATTTTCGACAAAACCACTTTTGTTGGATCCGGAATGTCAAATTATTGTTAGATTTCAAATTTCATAATTTTTGGAACTAATATGTGAGCGTGGTAAATTTAAACGTGTTTTGTCAATTCAGTTTGAATTTAATCGACTGGAAAATGGTCATTTTTCAAACTGTCTCCAAATTCGACAAAATTAGTTTTGTTAGGATCGTATCGTCAAAACATAGCTAGATTTATTTTTCTGTAATTTTTGGAGTCAGTATGTGGCCCTGGTAAAATAAAATGTAGGTTCAAATTCAATATATATTGATTTATATTTTAATTTTGACGAAAACTAATCGAAATAGTAGAGTTGGCTTACAAAACATATTCCATTGTGTCCGAAATGTGGGTATTTAGCTAGGGGCGATAGTCACTGGGTTTGATTTGGAGTTCATGGCATTAAACATGTTTTATATGAATTAATAATAATTAAATTCTGTTATATAAACCCTCATTGGTTGGAAAACCCTAAAATCCTTTTCTTCCATTCAGCTGCCACCCTCTAGTTAAGGGTCGATATTGGTTCTAATTTAAAATGGAAAAATCTCCCAATTTAGATCGAATCAATCCATGAAATAAAAACAAAAATTAAAGAGGAAAGTTTGCTCTTTAAATCCATCCTGGATTGAACGCTTTTCATTGTGTATTATGGGAGAATTTCTGCTTCGAACTGTCGCCGTTTGAAAGTAGATTCTGGCCGATGGGGGGTTGCGAGCGCGACGGTACGGCAGGCGCTAGTAGTTGACGCGACGGCGGAGGTCAGGGCGACGGCCGATCTGGTTCTGGTCTGATGAAAAGGCTTCGACGATTGATTTTTAATATCGACGGTTTTCCAGAACGTGAAGAACAATTTAGGGGAAATGACAACGCTTTGGTAAACGTAATTATACGTGTTAATTATTTAATTAATTATGATTTAATCATCCAATGTTTAAAATACCGTATTTTCTTCATACGAGGTCCAAATCCGACGATTCAAAATGCGTTGGACTCATCTCGACGAACTTTACGCAATGGAACTGACTAGAAGTAATTTGGAGCAAATTAGAATTTGAGGCGATTTTAAATCAAAACAGAACTGAAATCGGAAATAAAGGCTGACGGAGTGGAAACCAATGTGAGAAGTCTTTCTCACTCAACTATTTTTGTTACATCATTATATCATAGGTTGCAAATGGGGCTTAGTAGCTCCTGACGCTATTTTTTGCAAACCATGGTCGATTGTTTGTTTGGATTGTGATTGGATTGTCATTGATTGATATTTTTGTATGCTGAATTTTTCTAAAAAATGAAATGTATAAATTATTTATAAAATCATCATGAAAAGAAATTGGAATAAATATTCATTTACAAGTCGGACAGCTTGTTTATATACATCTATTTATCTGATATTGATTGGGACGATAAATTTTACACATAGCCCAACTTCACAAATAATAATCAGTATTTGTTGTTTGAAAACCCCACATATGTATTGGGATGATATTTGACATACACTAATCCCAATAATTAGTGGTATGTCAATCAATGGGTAGATAGGCTATGATGAGCGTTATTTATTTATTTTAACGCTTATACAGTGTAAATTGCACTCTGGATGATGTTTGAATGTTGAATGATTATTTATCATTATGGTTGAGTACATGTGATGTATGAAATCCATATAATTGAAATTATATGGTAATTGATTGAGTCGCATTACGATTCAAAAATAATTAATATTATAAAATAATATTCAATGAATAATTAAAATATGATTTTGATGTCCGATTTTGGATGGGAACAGAAATATTGGAATATATAAAGCAAAGTAAGTAGATATTCATCATTTTAAACTAAATGGGTTTATCGATCGATTTTATTCATTTTATAATGAATATCGAAAAGAATTAATTTCAAAATCTGATATATTGAAAATATTATCATTTTAATATTATAATGATATAGAATATTCAATTTTGGTTTAAAAATTGAAAAGGAAGTTAAAATCGATTTAAAAAGAATTTATAAAATATGATCTAAATGGAAATCGACGATATATATATATTATATATATATATATATATATATTTAAATGGCCTGAATAGAACGCGCCGCGCAGCGACCGTACGTGAATTTCGACCATTAACTTCAAATTGATGTAACGTGAGATCCGACCGTCGGATTCTCCTAAAACCGGAACCGTTGGGTTCGTATCAAAAAGAGCTTTCCGACGAATATAAGAGATTTGAAATATAATGGTTAGATTTGGAAATATGTGCAAATCAATTTCAGAAAATGTTATTGTAAATGCATTTCGGTGGCCGTTATTGGAAACCGACTGTAAGGGCCTTAATAAAATTATTAAAAATATAAAAAAATTATGTAAAATTATAAGAACTGATTTGGAAAGATTTTGGATGAAAAATTCCAGTTTGGAAAGATAAAAATATATTTTTATCGAAATGAACTAGTTATTAACTAGAATAATAATCCAATGATTTTTTTTAAATAAATAAATTGGATTTGAAATGGTTTTGATATAACCAGAATTTTCCAACATATGGATTGGAATGGAAATAATCTACGTAATATTTCAGTATTAGATTCCATGTTTACACAAAAATTGTTGCGGAATTTGGAAGATATAAATATCATTATTCCCAATACGATATTTGTTGGTTTCAGAATTTGATATTGAATATAGGCCGATAAAATTCCTATTTAGAGCCTTGTATTTAATATCGAATTGGATGTTGGGTTTGTCATGAATGGTGTCTTAAATAACACTATTCTTAAACCCAGTTGAGAAAAGAATAAATCTTTTAATTAAGATTTAGAGAAGTTTATTAATTAATTAACATCTAATTGGAATTGAAATGAAAGTTGATTATGCGTTTATCGTGAACTGCGTTTTAAACGATATTTTTTCTTTAACCCAATTAACTGGGAATATATGATTTGGAATTTATAAATCTTTTTATTAAGATTTAATGAAAATTTTCCAACATAAAGTTTTCCAATTTAATTTATTGAATGGAATTCAATTTGGTAATAATCGAGATGAGATTCTATGAAGGAAGACTGTTACTATATATGGAATTTAAAAGGCTTCGCCGTTATTTCATTTATATTATTAGTCTGACACGGAAATTTATATTGATTATACACTGTTATGATTTCCGTCTAGGTTCCATTTTGATGGAAGTTGATTTTAGGTTTACCGTGGATAATGTTTTAAATGACATTGATTCTTTAACCCAGTTAGAATCAGCAATTAATTTCCAAAAAGTTGAATAATCATAAAGTAATGATTTTTGGATATTAAAACCAAATTGGAATTTTAATAAATCTTTAGTTAGATGGAATGTGAATGGAATAATTAAATTTATCGAATTCATGAAATGATCGAGAAGGGAGTACCACCAGTTTTACTCCAGGCGATAGTTAAATCTTTAATTAGATCTGAACGTGAAATGGTAATTAAATTTACCAATAGGACAGTGGGTGTTAGATATGGAGTACTACCAGTTTTGCTCCATAGGATGAATAGGTTGGGACTGGAAAGATAAAATAAATGATTACTTCGGTAAGGCTCGATAATCCCGACGAGTTAATAAAATCTTTTGGAATTGATATCCAAAGGAAGATTAAGAATAAATTTTAAAGAATTTATCTTTGATAAGATTAATGGGAACCTTTCCTCAAAGATATGAATATTTGAATGAAAGAATATTTTGAATTGGAATGAGGCGTATGATGTGTTTTGGTAGCACTTGATTAGTGATTATAAAATACGTGAGTTATGTGGAAAGACCTGGTTTATCCAATTCTGAATAACTGTTACGATGACTAAAAGTTGACGATGACGACGGTGGTCGAAGATCGAAGATCTTCACATCGTTTGGGATGTCTTGATTGGGTTGCACACCCAAGACAAGGTAATAAGTGGTGATCGTCCAGACGTACTTGGAGATCGACCGGATATGCGAGGACCTCTCTCTTGTATTGGACATATGGGACGAGGAATAAGGTGCCCCTGGTTTCGTTCAGACCCAGAATGGACTTGTAAATGGACGTGTGTCTGATATTGGATTTCATTCTATGTTGATTGATTTCTATTAATATATATCTATTTGGTGGCGGATAATTTATTCTCTTGCTTAACACCCTTCTTTGAGACGTACGTGCTTAGAGGTTATATATTGATAGACATCAATCGCATGGCGTGAATTGTCAGTGTGGCATGCTGAGATGCAAATGATCAAGGCTTTTTTTGAAAAGCAGAGTCTTGTGGTTGATGATCAAAGCACGGCTTTAAATTGCATAGCTTTGTGTATAGCGTTAATTCGCGAGCCTCAACCTTGGTATGAGTCAAAAACGGAATAAGCGACGCAGTGAGTGCATACGTTTCTTTCTAGCTAAAAGTGGTGTCATGGTATGGAGCCCAGACATTTTTACTTATGTGGATAATGGATTGCGAGGCGCCTCGGATTTGAGTCCCTAGTGGGTCTTGATATGGTCTACGTACTAACCATTTTAGAGGTCTGATATGACCGAGAAACGTGTGTTCAGGAATAACTAAGCCACTAAAGTAAGTGTGAATCGGCACTGCAGGATCCAAGGGTTAACTACGGGGGATTCTGGGTCATTGCACTAGAGATCGCCCAAATCGGTTAGGAGATCATCCCTTACCTTGACTCATGATGGAAATCCAATTTCCAATACGACATTCTTCGGTTTTAGTTGTAGAACTAGTATGTCGACATGATATATGGTACCCGTGCCGTCTATGATTGATACATTTATATTTGAAATTGTTCCTACACTATGCACTTATAGTAATATCAAAATGATTTGTTTTAAACATATCAAGCATGTTTGGCTATTATAGGGGAAAACTCTATCCACCGGCTTGCGTTGCATTATGTGATGGGACCTGAGTCTTATAATAGCTTCATTTTTCAAAAAGCATTGCGTTGTTTCATGTTTTAAAATTGTATTCATGTGGAGTAAACTCGTTCCGTGTTATACGGCGTGGTCCCATGATTTCCCAATTTTTCAAGTAAAAGTTAATTGTTGTTTTAGTTCTCACACCAGTCCCATGACTGACTTCGAGTTTATTTTTTCTACCTAAACTCTGAGTGCCCATATTTTCCACATGGGCAGCTAGTAGTTTTGGTTTTCGCAGATATTTCTTTTCATAGGATCCTGGATACAGCTGGAGCTATATTCGGAAAGCTTTATATCCGTGTATTTCTTTCAGTTGTGCTAGTTGATGTATATTCCGCTACACATTGTATTTAAACATTTAAATTTCCGTTGCTTTGTATTTTAATCTCTGATATTACTTTAATTCCGCTAATATTTATTCATACTCTGCTATATTCTTGTACACTGATGTAATTGTTGTAACAACAATGAAATGTTCTATTGTTTGTGTCTGATGCGTCATGTTTTCAACTCAATCCGCTGTTTACCATCTCTTTGGAGATCGGGGAATTTCTGGTCGTTTCACCGTGGTATCAGAGCTTGTTTGCAAAGCTAGAGAACAAGACACATTAGAACCAAACAAAAGAATTCATCAGAGATAGGATTAGTAACATCCTATAAGAATAACTCGTTAGAGATAGAATCAGTAGCATTCTAGAACGAGTTTGAAGAGTATTATTTATAAAAAAATAGTTTCGAAAATTATATCTTATTATACATATTTGAGTATTTTATATTGAATTTGGACAATTGAGTATATGAAGATGTTGCATATACGCGTCATGAACGTATATTCAAAGTCTTAAATATACTGGATAGATATAGAATCACACTCTAGTTGCCAAGAGATGATTCTAATGATTGATGCATCATCATCAGAATTTATGTTCGAGTTTAGAAAGTAGGATATCTATATATTTCCAATTGACTAGTGTGAGAAACAAAGCATAGTTAGAGTTTATTATTTGTGATTTGGCACTAAAAATATGATTTTGACTATATATAAAAGCTAAATATGTCTGAAAATTTCATCAACAAATTGATTGCTGGTTGTGATGTTTGATTATTAGTTTAACTAATAAAAATATTGGAATGATAATTAATTTAACCAATATGTGAATGGAAGGCAAATCTAGCCAAATAGAATTAATATTGAATTAGATTGAAATTTTGGTTCGAACTGAATTTATACAATGGATAGATTTGCATATATTTATACATGTTGAATAGGTTATTGCGTAGAAGAGGAATAAAATTGTATGCCCGACAAATAGGTACATATTTACTGTATTTATTGGGGTTTTGATGATTTTATGAGCCGCTTGGCTTTTTCTTTTTCTTTTTCTTTTGGATTGATGAAGGCCCTGTGAGGCAAGTTGTGGTTTTACCGATAGGGCTGTACAAAGGGGGTTATGGCAAAAAAATTCAAAAATTTAGGGTGTTAACCAATTTTTTGAAAATTAGAAAGTTCTTAGAAACTGAAAAGTTGAAGAATGAAAGCCAGAGTGAAAGTTGAGTTGGTTAGTTAAACAACTTTCAGCTCTGTTCCTTTTCGAGGACGAAAAGATTTTAAGTGGGGGAGATTGCAACAACCCGGAATTTTGGAATCAATTTAAAAAATTTATTTTAGCTATTTTAGTAGATTTTGATTATTTAAAATGATTTATTTTAAATAATAACGACTAAAAATTTATTTAAGTCGAAGTTGGAACATATAAATTTAAAATTTATTTTAATTATAGAACGAGCCTGAAATGGCGCGGTAGTTTGAAAATTTGATTTTAATTTTCAAATAAACATACAGAATTCAATATAAGTCGGATTTTGATGAAACAAGAAACATTTGAATCTAATTAATTATATCTTTCTAACGAATGTAAGAAACTGAGATTTCACTTTATAAATTGAAAGTTATGTCCAGTTTAAAATTGAAAATAGCCGCTATGGAATTTATATATTTTTTAATATAATATATAGCCCCTTAAAAATAGCCATTTTGCAAACGACCTCCGTTTTCGACGAGACCACTTTTGTTGGATCTGGAATGTCAAATTATTGTTAGATTTCAAATTTCATTATTTTTTGAATTTATATGTGTAACGTATCGAAAAAATTTCGACTTAGAAAATTCGACATACAACACCATGTCGAGTATTAAAACATCGAAAACGCCGGATAGTCCATGAAAGAAATTAGAGGGTGAGAATAGATAAGATAGAAACTTAGAATAGAAGAAGAAGAAGAACACAACATCAGAGTAACACGAACCTCACGGCGGAACGAATAACATATAATATATATCATAACTTTGAATATAAATCTGTACTTTAATATACATATCATTTCCAAAGTACAGCACTTACAACACAGCGGAAATAAACAATAGCTATATGATCCTGAAGCCTCCTGCTCCATCTCTTCAAGTATCTGTAAATCCCGACTACTTGACTGCCCGTATAAAATTGGGCACCCTAGAGTTAAGGGAAACAAAACAAAATAAACTCTGGGTCAGTCATGGGACTGGTATGAGTAAAACAGTTTGAGCCATTAAATGATATCTCATAAGACCACGCCGTATAACGTAACGGGTTTTTCCTTTATGAGAATCCAAAATAAACTTTATATCAAAACTCATTGATATTATAATAGTGTCTATCAACCACAATATAATAATCTTCTAGCAGAAACGCTTTCATCTCACGATCTACATATATAGTATACAATCAAAACTGCAAGCACGTATTGGGTAATGGATTTCCAACTATGACAAGGTATGGAACCACCTTTCGCTAGTGTACCTCTAGAGAGGAATACACTGAGTTCAACAAGAACATCTTGCAACCCGGCCACACATGACTGACCACTCATTTCGCTTGAGTGTATCGAATGTATATCACCAACGGTTGGGATCAGCAACCGTTTCCCGAATGGGACAGCATCGACAATAGATTTTTAGAAGTAAATGAAACTCTAGATCATGTGATTATACACCCTAATAGGTGCGACCCACATAGCCATTCTGCATGCACGACTTTTGTCATTTCCCGGTTGTGAGGCTAGAGGCCACGCTTATCTCTGATAGATCACACATTCATTCACTTTGAATGTCACATAGTCATACCCGCCAAATCACAAATTGATTTCCCTAAAAATACCACGGGTATACAGCTAAGAGAAACGAATTCCTCCTCCACCAAACGTAAATATGTTTGAATAGATCAACTTACGCGATCTATTAAATATACTCTGTTAGACATTCTTCCATACAGGTTGTTCTGGGACTAGACAAACCGAAGGCACTATTCAGTGCATCCATATTAGGCAATCTTTACCTAAGATTTATACAACAGCCCTTGCACTTTACTCCGTCTTCAATTATCTTTGGCATATATAATTCGCAACGCTTATGCCAATACGGAGTGGTTCTTTGGATAATAATCCAACTTGTCTCTCCATATTAACAACGTTAAAATGGACAAAACTTTGATAGTCTGTGATTTAACTATCAAAGAAAAACACGTGTGCAAACAACGATATTATTTCCAGATGGAAATTATATCGATCAATCATCACTTAACATTTAACCCCTTTGAATTAATTTAACATTAATTTATTCCTTTCCTTATTTCCCACTTCCATATATTCGTAAATTCTTATTTTCTAAGTTTAGAAAATATACGTTATTAATCACTGGAAAACATTTCCATATCTCTCCCATTTCTTGTTTTCTATTATTAGAAAACATTTTTGTTTCTTATTTGGAAAACATTCCCAAAACTCCTTTATTGGATTTAAACAGATGTTTAAATAAAACATCGCTATGCCAACTCAAACCATTTACTAAATTCACTTAACCATCATTCACTATCAAACCTTACCATTCCTTAGTTAAGAAGGAAGTCAATCAAGTTGGGTTATAATTACCTCTCAGACCTTAACTGGACAAAGTTTTAACTTCGAAATAGTCAAAGTTTATCTTTTAAACCTTTAACAAACTTCCTTATGTAACTCTCGGGTTCTATTTACGTATCCATTTCTTTATTGAAAATATTTATTATAACGATAATGTTATAATCCCTACTTTCGAGATATCTAACTTCAATTTTAACTTTTATTCTTTAATGTGAATAAATAAATAAACACCTAATTTATAAATAAATAAATCTTGATTTAAACACCGGAAAGTATAAGTACTTTCCCGAATTCGATATAATTGAATTCGACGTATAACTCTCTTTCAAGTAATCTCTATTTGATTAACTCTTCTTCGAATAACCTATATTCGATTTTCTCTCTTCGAATAACTTATATTCGATTATCTCTCTACGAATAACTTATATTCGATTAACTCACTCTTTCGAATAAACTATATTCGATTTCTTTCTTTCGAATACATTATATTCGATAATCTCCTTTCTTTCGAATACACTATATTCGATAACCTCCTTTCGAATAACTTATATTCGATAATCTCACTTTCGAATAACTAAATTCGATTATCTCCTTTCTATTAACCTAACATCGATAACTCCTTTCGATTAAACTAACATCGATTAACTCCTTTCGATTAAACAAACATCGATAACTCCTTTCGATTAAACTAACATTGATTAACTCCTTTCGATTAAACTATAATCGATAACTCCTTTCGATTAAACTAACATCGATTAACTCCTTTCAATTAACATCGATTAACTCCTTTCGATTAAACTATAATCGATTAACTCCTTTCGATTTAACTATAATCGATTAACTCCTTTCGATTTAACTATAATCGATTAACTCTTTCCTTCAACTCTATTCAAATAAACTATATTCGATTACTCCTTTAACTCTATTCGAATAAACTATATTCGATTAACTCCTTTGGATTAACTCGGTTTGATTAACTCCTCTTAACTAACTTAACTTAATTAACTCGACTTGATTAACTCCTATCGAATAACTAATATTGGAATAACTATGTTTGTTTTAACTTTATCTCGAATAACTATATTCGATTTAACCTCATTTCGAATGACTAGATTCGATTTTCTCCTTTAACTCTTTTCGAATAAATTATATTTGATTAACTCCTTCAACTCTATTGGTTAACTCAAATCGACTAACTCTATTCAATTAACTCTAATCAACTAACTCTAATCAACTAACTCTGTTTGATTAACTCTATTGATTAAATCCTTTTGATTTACTCCTTTTCGAATAAGGAATATTCGATTCACTCTTCGTCCATACTCAATTTCAAATATCGATGTTGAAACCGATTCTTACTTCTTTATATAAGTCTTGACTTATATATTCCATTTATCCAGTGATAACTATTTTACTTAATTTAAAAAATATTATTTATAAATTAATCATCTCAATTTATCTGTTAAACAGATTCTATTTATTATCTACTTTAAATAATTTTTTTCCCATTTACTTGTTAAACAAATTTCCATTTAATCTTTATTCCCTTTTATAATTCTATTTGCCTTACAAACAATCCCTTTATAAAAATCTATTTGTTTTATAAATAATCCTTTATAAAACTCTATTTGTTTTATAAATAATCCCTTTATATTATCCTATTTATTTTCCAAATAAATATCCTTATGATATCTTATTTATTTTCTAAATAAATATCCCTTACACTTCTATTTATTTTCCCAATGAATGTTTCTTATATGATCTTATTTATTATCCCAATAAATATTCCTTTTTATAAAATCCTATGATTTTATAAATGATTCCTTTTTATAAAATCCCTTGACTTTATAAATATTTTCTCTTTAATAAATTCTCATTCATTTTATAAGCAAATAGCCCTTTTTATAAAATCCTTTGATTTTATAAATAAATTTCCTTTTTAATTCTTCTTTGATTTTATAAATATTTTCTTTTATAAAATCCTTTCTTTATATATAAAATCCATTGATTTTATGTAAATAATTTATTTTCAAAATACACTTTGAAAATCCCCTTTTTACATCTTAATATTTCTTACGGTATTTGAAATACCAAATAACCATGATCGATATCATTCAAACACACATAATCAACAACAAATTATATATCATATCATATATTACCATATATGAAAAACAATAAAATAAATGTTGAGGAATCCAGTTGGATTCCTCCAACCTGTTTCCCTGCATCATAGATGTTATACAACATAATTAACATCGATTTCATTTCAATATGAAATATTCTGTTAAACAGAATCAATATTTGATTAACGATTTATATATATATCGTTATCTATAATTTCAACCAATACACAAGCAATTCAACCAAACAGTTAACACACAACAATCAACAGATAATTATCAGTTCTAAGAATACGTTATAAAAATATAACTGTTCAGAGTTAGTGAGTTTTACTCACATTGGACGATCATCGTTAATAACGATAACCATCGCTCGATTCAGACGGACAATTTATTTTGTTATAAATTGTAACGAGCTTCGATTCACTTCCCGTCAATTCCAGTGTGTAGTCATCGTCCCTACGATCCCAACGGATTTGACCGTTTAGAATTCTGATAACGTATGACAATGTTATGGCTTGCACAAGTTTGTACATTGTTAACTAAAATAAAATAAATTCCTTTTTAAATTAATTGGGCTTTACCAACCATTTGGCCTATACTCCCCTTCAAAAACCCGGATCCGCAAGTCAGCCTTCTTCCTCAAATGGTTTTCGCGACTCCAGTGAATTTCTGAATGCTATTCACCACCTTTTGGAAAATCAAAACTCCTCCTTTGTTTCATTAAAAATTCATCGAACACAACCATTGAATCCCTCTTCTCGAGCTCCACTTTTCCATCTTAAAAACATAGAACTCGCACCTCTCCTTTAGGTGCATTTTTCCAGCTCCCAACGTGAGAGTTCAGTACAGTATCGACATAATTTTTACCCAAATTCGCCCGATCTTTGGTCGTTGATGCTAAAAGATGTTACAAGTTCTACCGTAAACCTCGTTTAGCTAACAAATGCTTCAAATTTCAGAATCAACTAACCCTAGTTTGGCTCGCATCAACGCTGTAAATCATACAGCGGAAAAATACAGTCGAGCTTCAATAACAGCACATAGCTGTGACAAGCAACTCAAGATGAACTCAGAAATATACTTTTGCTGATTTTAGGAAATTCTCTTTAATTTATCATGATTTTACAAAATCACGAATTGGGTTTCTTTCTCTGCGTTTTAACGTTGAAGGAGCGGCTGAAATGAGATAAACGTGGCCCTTGTTTTGACTTAGTAATATAGTTAGGATATTTTGGCAGATATTTGTATTGAGATGTTTTTTTAGTTTTATATTCCTTTATATTCGTTCTTGCCTTCTAAAAATCCGTGTGATCACACACGATACCTAAAAATCACGAAATTGGACATGCAGCTACAGTTCGACATTACAGTCCCAACGAAACTGGTTTCGTTGAATTCCGACTTCGTTTGCTCACACAACGTATTTTTAACCATCAAAATACTGACTTTTTTTCACATTAAAAATCGTTACGGCCACATACTGAATCTAAAAATCACGAAAACTGAAATCTAACGATAATTTAATATTGCGGATCCAACAAAATTAGTTTCGTCGAATTCTGAGGTTGTTTGCAAAACTGGCCATTTTACAAGCTCTAAATTACCCATTTAAATATATAAATATGTTTAAAAACAATTAAATTTAATATTTAAAAATAAATATTATCGTATATATTCACAATAGAATATCATACAACTCTAGAATATTTCTATATGAATTTCTAACTCGATATTTCAAATCCCGATTAAATTGATATTCGATTTATAATGAAATTTCTTTTATAAATATAAATAAATCATTATAAATTATAAAGGAATTCCATAGTGACTTTTCTAAATTTTAATTTGGACATAAATCAAAATCTACACGACGAAATCTCGATTTTTCTCTTCTATTAGAAAAATGTACTTCACCAGCTCCTAACGTTTCTTGTTTCATAGAAATCCGATTTAAAATGGCTTCTGTATATTCGTTTAAAGTTCGAATCGCTAAATCACGAACTGTTGCGCCATTTCGAGCTTGATTATATTTATAATATAATTAATACGTTCAACTATCGTTTATATAATATATTCATTAATATAATTCAACTCCAAACTGAATTATATATTTTAAATAATCCGATTAACACAATATTGTGAATTCCACTATTTTTTATTATTTCTGAATTAAATATATTATTTAATTGTTATATTAATTAAATATTCAAAGCTATTTAATTAAATGACCATTTAATTCTCTAAATCACTATTTAAATAATTAAATAAATTAATCATTATATCGCTGGAAATACGGGACATTACATTCTTCCCCCCTTAAAATAATTTCGTCCTCGAAATTGTTAAGGTAGAAAACAAACCCTATTGACTGGTTAGAACTTATTCGTTCACTTTTTAACTTCAGTTTCAACTGAACAAATAAACTTCAATTAAAATATTAATTAACTCTTATCAACGAGAAATTTCAAAAATCCTGAAAATTTTCTAACACCTTAACTTTTCGAATTTTTTTGCCAGCACCTCCTTTGTACTGGTCAATAGCTCAAACTCCAACTCGCCACTCTAGGCCTTCTCCAACCCAAAAGAAAATCAAACAACCAAGTGGCTTGCCAATTTGGTTCATCAAAATCTCATTCCATATGAAATAAAAACTTGTACCTTTTTGTCGTGCATATCATTATATCCCTTCCATATGTTACCCATTTTTGCATACACCAATGTCATTCCAATCACTTATCCTCAAACTCAATCATTTGGTTCTGTTCAAGCCAAATTTCATTCAAACTCCAATATCAATTCCATATTATTCTCTAATCAATCTAGTTTTAGTTAACTTAGTTCAAGTTAAATTCTAATTTATTTATTCACCTTTACTATCTCGATCTATTTAACTTCATAAGTTAAATTTATATTCCAGAATGTAAATTCCTGGGTTTATTTCAAATCAATCTGAAATCATAATACCGATTCAAAACCTTTGAATTTCTATACAACTTGTTTTCTCAAAACAATTCAAAAACAAAATCTTTGCTAGTAATCCGTCACTTACAACTCGAAAATGAACACCGATGATGTCCAGATCATCATCAGAACCTATTTTCCAGCTATCGAAGTGAGTTCAATACTATATCACTTTCAAAACTGTTTCTAAACGCTTTCATTTTGAAATGCCTTTCAAAATATCCTTTACAATGATTGTAGACCAATTTAAAATCTCCCAGGATTTTAAAATTCTCATATATAATGCTTGTATGAAATTCTGATCGGTTATTTATATAACCATTTCACTTTTTATAATCTTATTCGATTATAATAACAACCAACACAACCAATATACTATATTATTTCCAATATAGATACCTTATTTATATCAAAATATAATTTGGGTAAAATTATTTCATTTACCATCTTTCAAAACATACCATGACGGTTCATCGTATTCAAGTGTTTATAAAACTCCTACCGATACAGTGGATCAAACTGACCGACCAGAATCCATAAACAACTCTACCAATAAATCTCCACAATGTAAAACCATTTTATATTAATCAACATATACGCGCTCATATATACACTCAACTCAATCTAGGGTATCACTAACCCCATCTCTACTGAGTTACGCCACAAAGCCAAGGTAATAACTTAACCTTAAGCTCTGATACCACTATAACGTACCGAAAATTTTTCGACTTAGAAAATTCGACATACAACACCATGTCGAGTATCCAAACATCGAAAACGCCGAATAGTCCATGAAAGAAATTGGAGGGTGAGAATAGATAAGATAGAAACTTAGAATAGAAGAAGAAGAAGAAGAACACAACATCAGAGTAACACGAACCTCACAACGGAACGAATAATATATAATATATATCATAACTTTGAAATATATATCTGTACTTGAATATACATATCATTTCCAAAGTATAGCACTTGCAACACAGCGGAAATAAACAATAACTATATGATCCTGAAGCCTCCTGCTCCAGTTTTTCAAGTATCTGTAAATCCGGACTACTTGACTGCCCGTATAAAATTGGACACTCAAGAGTTTAGGGAAACAAAACAAAATAAACTCCTGGTCAGTCATGGGACTGGTATGAGTAAAACATTTTAAAACAGTTTGAGCCATCAAACGATATCTCATAAGACCACGTTGTATAACAGAACGGGTTTTTCCCTTATGAGAATTCAAAATAAACTTTATATCAAAACTCATTGATATTATAATAGTGTCTATCAACCACAATATAATAATCATCTAGCAGAAACACTTTCATCTCACGTTCTACATATATAGTATACAATCAAAATCGCAAGCATATATTGGGTAATGGATTTCCAAATATGACAAGGTATGGAACCACCTTTCGCTAATGTACCTCTAGAGAGGAGTACACTGGATTCAACAAGAACATCTTGCAACCCGGCCACACATGACCGACCGCTCATTTTACTTGAGTGTATCGAATGTATATCACCAACGGTTGGGATCAGCAACCGTTTCCCAATTGGGACAGCATCGACAATAGATTTTTAGAAGTAAATGAAACTCTAGATCAGGTGATTATACACCCTAATAGGTGCGACCTGCATAGCCATGTTGCTTGCCCAATTTTTGTCATTTCCCGGTTTTGAGGGTAGAGGCCACGCTTATCTCTGACAGATCACACATTTATTCACTTTGAATGTCACATCGTCATACCCGCCAAATCACAAATAGATTTCCCCAAGAATACTACGGGTATACAACTAAGAGAAACAAATTCCTCCGCCACCAAACGCAAATACGTTTGAAGAGATCAACTTACGCGATCTATTAAATATACTCTGTCAGACATTCTTCCATGCAGGTCGTCCTGAGACTAGACAAACCAAAGGCACTATTCAGTACAGCCATCTTAGGCAATCTTTACCTAAGATTTATACAACAGCCCTTGCACTTTACTCCGTCTTCAATTATCTTTGGCATATATGATTCGCAATGCTTATGCCAATACGGAGTGGTTCTTCGGATAATAATCCAACCGGTCTCTCCATATTAACAACGTTAAAATGTTCAAAACTTTCATAGTCTACGATTTAACTATCAAAGAAAAACACGTGTGCAAACAACGATATTATTTCCAGATGGAAATTATATTGATCAATCATCATTTAACATTTAACCCCTTTAAATTAATTTAACATTAATTTATTCCTTTCCTTATTTCCCACTTCCATATATTCGTAAATTCTTATTTTCTAAGTTTAGAAAATATACGTTATTAATCACTGGAAAACATTTCCATATCTCTCCCATTTCTTGTTTTCTATTATTAGAAAACATTTTTGATTCTGATTTGGAAAACATTCCCAAAACTCCTTTATTGGATTTAAACAGATGTTTAAATAAAACATCGCTATGCCAACTCAAACCATTTACTAAATTCACTTAACCATCATTCACTATCGAACCTTACCATTCCTTAGTTAAGAAGGAATTAGTCAATCAAGTTGCGGTATAATTACCTCTCAGACCTTAACAGAACAACGTTTTAACTTCGAAATAGTCAAAGTTTATCTTTTAAACCTTTAATAAACTTCCTTACTTAACTCTCGGGTTCTATTTACGTTTCCATTTCTTTATTGAAAATATTTATTATAATGATAATGATATAATCCCTACTTTCGAGATATTTAACTTCAATTTTAACTTTTATTCTTTAATGTGAATAAATAAATAAACACCTAATTTATAAATAAATAAATCTTGATTTAAACACCGGAAAGTATAAGTACTTTCCCGAATTCGATATAATTGAATTCGACATACCACTCTCTTTCGAGTAATCTCTATTTGATTAACTCTTCTTCGAATAACCTATATTTGATTTTCTCGGTTCAAATAACTTATATTCGATTATCTCTCTTCGAATAACATATAATTAACTCACTCTTTCGAATAAACTATATTCGATCTCTTTCTTTCGAATACGCTATATTCGATAATCTCCTTTCTTTCGAATACACTATATTCGATAACCTCCTTTCGAATAACTTATATTCGATAATCTCACTTTCGAATAACTAAATTCGATTAACTCCTTTCGATTAAACTAACATTGATACCTCCTTTCGATTAAACTAACATCGATTAACTCCTGTCGATTAAACTAACATCGATAACTCCTTTCGATTACACTAACATCGATTAACTCCTTTCGATTAAACTATAATCGATAACTCCTTTCGATTAAACTAACATCGATTAACTCCTTTCGATTAACATCGATTAACTCGTTTCGATTAAACTATAATCGATTAAATCCTTTCGATTTAACTATAATCGAATAAATCCATTCGATTTAACTCAAATCGATTAACTCTTTCCTTTAACTCTATTCGAATAAACTATATTCAATTACTCCTTTAACTCTATTCGAATAAACTATATTCGATTAACTCCTTTGGATTAACTCATTTGGATTAACTCTGTTAGATTAACTCCTCTTGACTAACTTAACTTAATTAACTCGACTTATTTAACTCGAGTTGATTAACTCCTATCGAATAACTAATATTCGAATAGCTATGTTTGTTTTAACTCTATCTCGAATAATTATATTCGATTTAACCTCATTTCGAATGACTAGATTCGATTTTCTCCTTTAACTCTTTTCGAATAAATTATATTTGATTAACTCCTTCAACTCTATTGGTTAACTCAAATTGACTAACTTTATTAAATTAACTCTAATCAACTAACTCTATTTGATTAACTCTATTGATTAAATCCTTTTGATTTACTCCTTTTCGAATAAGGAATATTCGATTCACTCTTCGTCCATATTCAGTTTCAAATATCGATGTTGAAACCGATTCTTACTTCTCTATATAAGTCTTGACTTATATATTCCATTTATCCAGTGATAACTATTTTACTTAGTTTAAAAAATATTATATATAAATTAATTGTCTCAATTTATCTGTTAAACAGATTCTATTTATTATCTACTTTAAATAAATCTTTTCCCACTTACTTGTTAAACAGATTTCCATTTAATCTTTATTCCCTTTTATAATTCTATTTGCCTTACAAACAATCCCTTTATAAAACTATACTTGTTTTATAAATAATCCCTTTATAAAAGTCTATTTGTTTTATAAATAATCCCTTTATATTATCCTATTTATTTTCCAAATAAATATCCTTATGATATCTTATTTATTTTCTAAATAAATATCCCTTATACTTCTAGTTATTTTCCCAATAAATGTTTCTTATATGATCTTATTTATTATCCCAATAAATATTCCTCTTTATAAAATCCTTTGATTTTATAAATAATTCCCTTTTATAAAATCTCTTGATTTTATAAATATTTTCTCTTTAATAATTTCTCATTCATTTTATAAACAAATAGCCCTTTTTATAAAATCCTTTGATTTTATAAATAAATTTCCTTTTTAATTCTTCTTTGATTTTATAAATATTTTGTTTTATAAAATCCTTTCTTTATATATAAAATCCATTGATTTTATATAAATAATTTATTTTCAAAATACACTTTGAAAATCCCCTTTTTACATCCCAGTATTTCTTACGGTATTTAAAATACCAAATAACCATGATCGATATCATTCAAACACACATAATCAACAACATATTATATATCCCATCATATATTACCATATATGAAAAACAGTAAAATAAATGTTGAGGAATCTAGTTGGATTCCTCCAACCTGTTTCCCTGCATCACAGATATTAAACAACATAATTAACATCGATTTCATTTCAATATGAAATATTTTGTTAAACGGAATCAATATTTGATTAACGATTTATATATATATCGTTATCTATAATTTCAACCAATACACAAGAAATTTAACAAAACGGTTAACACACAACAATCAACAGATAATTATCAGTTCTAAGAATACGTTATGAAAATATAACTGTTCAGAGTTAGTGAGTTTTACTCATATTGGACGATCATCGTTAATAACGATAACCACCGCTCGATTCAGACAGGCAATTTATTTCGCTATAAATTGTAACGAGCTTCGATTCACTTCCTGTCAGTTCTAGTGTGTAGTCGTCGTCCCTACAACCCCAATGGATCTGACCGTTCAGAATTCTGATAACGTATGACAACGGTATGGCTTGCACAAGTTTGTACATCGTTAATTAAAATAAAATAAATTCCTTTTTAAATTAATTGGGCTTTACCAACCATTTGGCCCATACTCCCCATCAAAAACCCGGATCCGCAAGTCAGCCTTCTTCCTCAAATGATTTCCGCAACTCCAGTATATTTCTGAATGCCATTCACCACTTTTTAGAAAATCAAAACTCCTCCTTTGTTTCATTAAAATTTCATCGAACACAACCATTGAATCCCTCTTCTCGAGCTCCACTTTTCCATCTCAAAAACATAGAACTCGCACCTCTCCTCTAGGTGCAGTTTTCCATCTCCCAACGTGAGAGTTCAGCACAATATCGACATAATTTTTACCCAAGTTCGCCTGATCTTTGCTCATTGATGCTAAAAGTTCAACCGTAAACCTCGTTTATCTAACAAACGCTTCAAATTTCAGAATCAACAAACCCTAGTTTGGCTCGCACCCACGATGTAAATCATACAGCGGAAAAATACAGCCGAGCTTGGATAACAGCACGTAGCTGTGACAAGCAACTCAGGATGAACTCAGAAATATACTTTTGCTGATTTTAGGAATTTCTCTTGGATTTATCATGATTTTACAAAATCATGAACTGGGTTTCTTTCTCTGCGTCTTAAGGTTGAAGGAGCGGCTGAAATGAGATAAACGTGGCCCTTGTTTTGACTTAGTAAAAGAGTTAGGATATTTTGGTAGATATTTCTATTCAGATGTTTTTTAGTTTTATAATCCTTTATATTCGTTCTTGCCTTCTAAAAATCCGTGTGATCACACATGATACCTAAAAATCACGAAACTAGACATGCAGCTACAGTTCGACATTACAGTCCCAACGAAACTGGTTTCGTCAAATTCCGACTTCGTTTGCTCACACAGCGAATTTTTTAACCGTCAAAATACTGACTGTTTTTCACATTAAAATTCGGTACGGCCACATACTGATTCTAGAAATCACGAAAACTGAAATTTAGCGATAATTTAATATTACAGATCCAACAAAATTAGTTTCATCGAATTCTGAGATCGTTTGCAAAACCGGCTATTTTAAAAGCACTAAATAACCCATTTAAATATATAAATATATTTAAAAACAATTAAATTTAATATTTAAAAATAAATATTATCGTATATATTCACAATAGAATATCGTACAGCTCTAGAGTATTCCTATATGAATTTCTAGCTCGATATTTCAAATCCCGATTAAATCGATATTCGATTTATAATGAAATTCCTTTTATAAATATAAATAAATCGTTATAAATTATAAAGGAATTCCATAGCGACTTTTCTAAAATTTGATTTGGACATAAATCAAAATCTACACGACGAAATCCCTATTTTTCTCTTCCATTAGAAAAAAAATACTTCACCAGCTCCTAACGTTTCTTGTTTGACAGAAATGCGATTTAAAACGGCTTCTGTATATTCGTTTAAAGTTCGAATCGCCAAATCGCGAACTATCGCGCCATTTCGAGCTCGATCATATTTATAATATAATTAATACGTTCAACTGTCGTTTATATAATATATTCGTTAATATAATTCATCTCTAAACTGAATTATATATTTTAAATAATCCAATTAACACATTATTGTGAATTCCACTATTTTTGATTATTTCTGAATTAAATGTATTATTTAATTATTATATTAATTAAATATTCAAAGTTATTTAATTAAACGACCATTTAATTCTCTAACTCACTATATAAATAATTAAATAAATTAATTATTATATCGTTGGAAATACAGGACATTACAATATGTGAGCGTAGTAAATTTAAATGTGTTTTGTCAATTCAGTTTAAATTTAATCGACTGGAAAATGGCCACTTTTCCAACGGTCTCCAAATTCGACGAAATTAGTTTTGTTAGGACCGTATTGTCGAAACATAGCTGGATTTATTTGTCTATAATTTTTGGAGTCAGTATGTGGCCCCGGTAAATTAAAGTGTACATTCAAATTTAATATATATTGATTTATATTTTAATTTTAATGAAGACTAATTGAAACAGTGGAATTAGCTTACAAAACATGTTCCATTTTTTCTGGAATGGGGGTATTTAGCTAGGAGCGACAGTCGTTGGGTTTGATTTGGAGTTCGTTGCACTAAACATGTATTATTTGAATTAAATAATAATTAAATTCTATTATATAAAACCTCATTGATTGGAAAATCCTAAACCCTTTTCTTCCATTCAGCCTCCACTCTCCAGTAAAGGGACGATATTGCTTCGAATTTAAAATGAAAAAATCTCCCAATTTAGATCGAATCAATCCATGACATAAAAACAAAAATTAAAGAGGAAAGTTTGCCCTTCAAATCCATCCTGGATTGATCATTTTTCATTGTGTATTGTGGGAGAATTTCTACTTTTAACTGTCGCCGTTCAAGACCAGATTCTGGCCGATAGGGGGTTGCGAGCACGACGGCACGGCGGGCGCTAGCAGCTGATGCGATGGCGGAGGTCAGGGCGACGACCGACCTAGTTCCGATCAGATAAAGAGGCGCCGATGATCGATTTTTAATATCGATGGTTTTCTAGAACGTGAAGAATGATTTAAGGGAAATGACAACGCTTTGGTAAACGTAACTATATGTGTTAATTATTTAATTAATTACGATTTAATCATCCAATGTTTAAAATACCGTATCTTCTTCATATGAGGTCCAAATCCAACGATTCAAAATGCTTTTGACTCGTCTCGACGAACTCTACGCAATGGAACTGCGTAGAAGCGATTTGAATCTAATTAGAATTTGAGGTGATTTTAAATCAAAACAGAACTAAAATCTGAAATAAAGGCTGACGGAGTGGAAACTAATGTGAGAATTCTTTCTCACTCAACTATTTTTGTTACATCATCATATCATAGGTTGCAGACGTGTCTTAGTAGCTCCTGGTACTATTTTTTTTTGCAAACCATGGTTGATTGTATGTTTGGATTGTGATTGGATTGTCATTGATCGATATTATTGTATGCCGATTTTTTCTGAAAACTGAAATGTATAAATTATTAATATAAATTATATATAAAATTATCATGAAAAGAAATTGGAATAAATATTCATTTACAAGTCGGACAGCTTGTTTATGTACACTTATTTATCTGATATTGATTGGGATGATAAATTTTACACATCGCCCAACTGCACAAATAATAATCAGTATTTGTTGTTTGAAAACGCCACATGGGTATAAGGGTGATATTTGACATACACTAATCCCAATAATTAGTGGTATGTTAATCGATGGGTTGACAGGCTATGATGAGCGTTATTTATTTATTTTAACGCTTATACTGTGTAAATTGCACACTGGATAATGTTTGAATGTTGAATGATTATTTATCATTATTGTTGAGTACATGTGATGTATGAAATCCATATAATTGAAATTATATGGTAATTGATTGAGTCGTTTTCTGATTTAGAAATAACGAATATTTTAAAATAAAGAATATTATAAAATAATATTCAATGAATAATTAAAATATGATTTTGATGTCCGATTTTGGATGGACATGGAAATATTGGAATATATGAAGCCGAGTAAGTAGATATGTGCCATTTTAACCTGAATGGGTTTATCAATCGACGTTATTTATTTTATAATGAATATCGGAAAGAATTGATTTCAAAACCTGATATTTTGAAAATATTATCATTTTAATATTCTAATGACATAGAATATTCAATTTTGGTTTAAAAATTGAAAAGGAAGTTAAAACCAATTTAAAACGAATTTATAAATATTTTATAAAATATGTTTTAAATGGAAATCGATGATATTATATATATATATATATATGGCCTGAATAGAATGCGCCGCGCAGCGACTGTTCGCGAATTTCGACCATTAACTTCAAACTGATGTAACGGGAGATCCGACTGTCGGATTCTAAAACCGAAATAGTTGGATTCGTATCGAAAAGAGCTTTCCAATGAATATAAGAGATTTTAAATCTAACATTTAGATTTGGAACTATGTCCCAATCAATTTCAGAAAAGGTCGATGTAGATGTTGTTCGGTGGCCGTTATTGGAAACCGATTGTAAGGGCCGTAATAAAATTATTAAAAATATGGAAAAAAAATTGTAAAAACATTAATAACTGATTTGGAAAGATTTTGGATGAAAAATTACAGTTTGGAAAGATAAAAACGTAATTTTTATCGAAATGAACTAGTTATTAACTAGAATAATAATCCAATGATTTTTTTTAAATAAATAAATTGGATTTGAAATGGTTTTGATATAACCAGAAGTTTTCAACATATAAATTGGAATGGATTGGAATGGAAATAATCTTCAGAATATTTCTATATTGGATTCCGTGATGACACAAATATTGTTGAGGAATTTGGAAGATATAAATATCGTTATTCCCAATATAATATTTGTCGGTTTCAGAATTTGATATTGAATATAAGCCGATAAAATTTCTATTCAGAGACTTGTATTTAATATCGAATTGGATTTTGGGTTTGTCGTGAATGGTGTCTTAAATAACACCATTCTTAAACCCAGTTGAGAAAAGAATAAATCTTTTAATTATGATTCAGAGAAGGTTACCAATTAATTAATATTTAATTGGAATTGAAATGAAAGTTGATTGTTGGTTTATCGTGAACTGTGTTTTAAATGACATTTGTTCTTTAACCTAATTAACAAGGAATATATGATTTAGAATTTATAAATCTTTTTATTAAGATTTAATGGAAATTTTCCAACGTAAAGTTTTCCAATTTAATATATTGAATGGAATTCAGTTTGGTAATATCGAGATGAGATTATGTGAAGGAAGACCGTTACTATATATGGAATTTAAAACGCTTCGCCGTTATTCCATTTATTTTATTAGTCTGACTCAGAAATTTATATCGATTATACACTATTATGATTTCCCTGTAGGTTCCATTTTGATGGAAGTTGATTTTTGGTTTACTGTTGTAACGACCCGTATTTTCAGTAATATAATAATTAATCTATTTAATTATTTAAATAGTAATTTATAGCTTTAAATGGTTTAAATTAAATAATGGAGAATATTTAATTTATATAATAATTAAATAATATATTTAATTCTGCAATAATCAGAATTTGCTTAATTGACAATATAATGTGAACTGGACAATTTAAACTATTTAATTCAGCTTAGAATTTAATTAGAATAATGAATATATTTAAATAATGACAGTATGAACGTATAATTATATTATAATTAAAATCGAGCTCGAAATGGCGCGGTAGTTCGCTATTTGGCGAGTTGAACTTCAACTGAATGTACAAGGTCCATTTTAAATCGGACTTCTGTGAAACAAGAAACGTTCGGAGCTGGGGAAGTATATTTTTCTAATGGAAGAGAAAAATTGGGATTTCATTATGTAGATTTTGATATATGTTCAAATCAAATTTTAGAAAAGTCGCTATGGAATTCCTTTGAAATTTATAAATATATATTTATATTATAAAAAGGAATTTCAATATAAATTTGAATATCGATATAATTGGGAATTTTGAAGTATCGAGTTATAAATCCAATGGGAGCTGTATGATATTCTAGTGTGAATATATATATATGTTAATATTTATTTTTAAATATTTAATTTAATTGTTTTCAAATATATTTATATATTTACATATTTAAAAGGGTTAATTAAAGCTTTAAAAATAGCCATTTTTGCAAACGAAGTCGAAATTCGATGAAACTAATTTTGTTGGATCCGCAATATTAAATTATTGCTAGATTTCAATTTCTGTGATTTTTGAAGTCAGTATGTGGCCGTACGGGATTTTAATGTGAAAAACAGTTGGTATTTTAACGGTTAAAAATACGCTTTGCGAGCAACCAAAGTCGGAATTCGACGAAACTAGTTTCGTTGGGTCCGCAATGTCGAACAGTAGCAGCATGTCCAGTTTCGTGATTTTTGGGTATCGTATGTGATAACAGGAATTTTAGAAGACAAATGTAAACAACGATTGCTTAAAATAAAATAGAATAATCGAATAAAAAAATATTATTTCTATCCTATATAATACCTTTAACTTCTCTAAACCTAATTTTGTTTTCTCCTTTGGTCAAAATTTTGTCGTCGGTCTTTTATTCTTCCAGTATTTTTCTTTTGATCTTTTTAAATTCAAATAAAATAGGAATATAATCCTATAAATCATTTTATCTACATCGATGGGTTCTTTGAGTGATTCGCTTTCATCCCGTACCCGTTTTGTGTTATGCGAGTCATGTTTGAGGGGCTCCAAATTGTACAACGTCGGTTCATTTGTTCTAGGGCTTCGAACTGCTAGCGACTTGTGGGGAGTTTGGTCGGTCGGAGGGTTGTGAGGCGTCCAGGGCATCAAGGCGTACTCAACGGTGCCGGTTCGATCAACTTCGGTGGTACTGGGAGTCATGGAATATTGGGAAGTCGTAGTCCAGTAGAAGACATCGAGTTGGATATTTGGGGGCATAGGTTGATGGAGAATCACATGAGAAGTTCAACGGTGGTATTTATGCGTCAAACCGTGATTTGTTGAGAGAGAAAAGGGAGTCCGAAGTTGGATAATGGTGTTCGGTTGATTTGTGGAGCTCGCATCTGTGTATTTGGGGAAGAAAGCAAAGGGATCGGGTCTGGTGTTTAAGGGTATTCGGCTTTAGGTAAAAGGATAGGCCCAAAAGGGAAATTAGAATTTAAAGTTTTATTTAAATTATTTGTTTAACTAATAATTTAAATATCTACTTCATACGTAATCAGAATTTCACAAACCAGGATCCGTTGGGACCGTATGGACGAGCACTATGCCATGGAAATGATTGGGAGTGAATCGAAGCTCATTACAACTTATGGCGAAATAAATTGTCCGTCTGAATCAACAGATGCAAATCGTTATTTAACGGTTAACGCGAAATGTGAGTAATCTCACTAACTCTGCTCAGTTTATATTTTTATAAAATATTTTTAGAATTCATAAATAATGGTTGTTTGCTGTGTGTTGGCTGTTTGGTTGAACTGCTAGTCAGTTGATTGAAAATATAGATAACGATATAGATATAAATCGTTAATCAAATATTGATTTTGTTTAGCAGAATGCTTCATAATGAAATGAAATTGATGTTAATTTTATTGATTAACATCTGTGGATGCAGGGAAACAGGTTGGAGGGACCCAACTGGGTTCCTCAACGTTTATTTTACTGATTTTGTTATATATTGTGTTATATGATGTGATATGAAATCTGTTGTTGATTTTGTATGGTTGAATGATACCGATCATTGTTATATGGTACGTTAAATACCATAGGGAATACTGGAATGTTAAAAAGGAAATTTTCAATGTTATATTGAAAAAGAAATATTTATAAAATTAACAGATTTTATAAAAAAGAAATTATTTATTTAGAAAATAAATAGATTAAAAAGGAATATTTATTTGTTAATCAAATAGGTAAAAATTGAAAAGAAATATTTGTAAACCATTTACAGATAGAATTGAAAAGGGATATTTATCTGAAAATAAATAGAATAGAAAGAGGGAAATATGTGTAAAGTAAATAGAATAGGGAATAGTTAGATTATAAAAGGAATTACTTATAAAATCAATAGATTTTATAAATAGAAAATATTTTATAGAATAAATAGAATTATCAAAAAGGGATTTATTTTGTAAATAAATAGATTATAAAAGAAAATACTTGAAAAGTGAATAGAATAGTATAAAGGAGAATTTTACATTTGAAAGATTTAAACCTGTGCTTCGCACACGGGTATAACATGATATGGGTTATAAGCAAAGATTTTGAATAGAATCTATTTTGACCGATAGATTAAGAAGATAAATTTATAAATAATATTTTATAAATTAAATGAAATATATATCATTGTATAAATAAAATATATAAGTCAGGACTTATATAGAGAAGTAAGAATCGATTTCAACATCGATATTTGAAACTGAACAAACGTAGAGTTAATCAAAGGAGTTAATCAGTTAGAGTTAATCAGTTAGAGTTAATCAGTTAAAGTAATCGATTAGAGTTAGAATTAATCGAATTAGAGTTAATTGAACATAGTTAATCGAATTAGGATTTATCGAATATTAGTTATTCAATTAGAGTTGATCGAATATAGTTATTTGAGATAGAGTTAGTCAAATATAGTTATTTAGGATGTGTTGCCATTTCGTATGACTATTAGCGTAATTCGCAGGGTTGCAGATAGCCAACGGCGGTCGGATGTTTCCTGAGGGAATCAGGCGTAACCATTGTGATCGCTGCGATCTAGAGTCAAGCGAATGGAGTTAAATCGAATATTAGCCATTCGAAATAAAGTTAAAACAGACATAGTTATTCGAATATAAGTTAATCGAATATTAGTTATAAGATAGGAATTAAATAAGTTGAGTTAATCAGGTAAGTTAATCAAGTTGAGTTAATCGGGTTGAGTTAGTCAGGATGAGTTAATCAAATCGAGTTAATCCAAATGAGTTAATCCAAAGGAGTTATTCGAAATAGTTTATTCAAATAGAATTAAGGGAGTTAATCGAATATAGTTTATTCAGAAGGAGATTAATTGAACGTAAATCATTCGTAGAAAGTTAATCGAATGTAAATCATTTGAAGAGAGTTAATCGAATATAGTTTATTCGAAAAGTAGCTATCGAATAGAGATTATTCGAAAAAGAGAATTATACACTGAATTCGATTATATCGAATTCGGGAAAGTAATATTTACTTTCCGGTTTAATCAAGATTTACTTATTTATTAATAGATTAGTGGTTTAGTTATTGAGTTAAACTAAGGATAAAAGTTACATTTTGAAGTTGGATATTCAAGAAGAAAGGAATTATAATGTTATAGTTAAAATCAATGTTTTAAATTAAAGAAGGGGATTCATATAAAGAATCAGAGAGTTTCGTAAGGAAGTTGTTAAAGGTTTAAAAGGTGAACTTTGTCTCTTTCGAGGTTAGAAAATAAGAAATGTTGAGTATATAGAAATGGGAAATGAATAAATTAATGATAAATTAAATTAAAGGAGATTAATGTTGATTAATGATTGATCGATCGAATTTCTATCTAGAAATAAGATCGTTGGTTTTATACTTATTTTTCTTTTCTTTGATAGTTAAATCACCGACTATCGAAGTTTTGACCATTTTTACGTCGTCAATACGGAGAGACCGGGATCAGATTCATTATCTGAAAACCACTCTGTATGGATGTTAGCGTTGCGATCAAATATGATGGAGATAATGAAGACGGAGTTATTCAAGGGCTATCCTGTTTACAGAATAGTGCCTTCGGTTTGTCTTATCCCAGGACAACTTGAATGGACGAATGTCTGACAAAATATATCTAATGGATCGCGTAAGTTGATCTCTTCAAACGTACTTACGTTTGGTGGCGGAAGAATTCGTTTCTCTTAGCTTATACCCGTGGTATTTTTGGGGAAATCAATTTGTGATTTGACGGATATGATGATGTGGCATTCAAAGTGAATGGTGGTCGGGTGTTTTAAATGATACGTTATGACCTCAAGCCTCATCAACCGGGAAATGATAGAAATCGGGCAGGCAGCTTGGCTAGGTGGGTCGCTCCCATTAGGTTGTATATCACCTATCTAGAGAAAATCCATTTCATTCTTTTATCCATTATCGATGTTGTCCCTTTTCGGGAAATGGTGGGTAGCTCCCAATCGTTGGTGGTATACATTCGATACACTCAAGCGAAATGAGTGGTCGGTCAAGTGTGGGCCGGGTTGCAAGACGTTCTTGTTGAACCCAGTGTATTCGCCTCTAGAGATACACTATCGGCAGGTGGTCCCATACCTTGTCATAGTCGGAATCAAATCTCCAATAAGCGCCTGTGATGTTGATTTGTATACTATATATGTGGAACGTGAGATGCAAGCGTTCTGCTAGATTGTTAATTACTTCTGATTAGACATTATTATGATATCAGAGAAGTATTGATTTCCAAAACTATTTTGGGTTATCGTAAGATAAAAACCGTCCGTGTTTATGTGTGGATCGGTCTTACGATTACCTTTTCTTTCGGAAAGGATTTTGAAAAGTTAAGCCAAATGATTTGAGTTTACTCACACCAGTCCCATGACTAACCCAGTGTTTATTTTGTATTTTTCCCTAAACTCTTGGGTGCCCAAATTTGTACGGGCAGTCAAGTAGTTCAGGTCTTTACAGATATACTTGTAGGAGCTTGAAGCAGGAGGCTTCAGGATTATATAGCTATTGTTATTTCCGCTGTGTGTAAGTGTTGTACTATGATAATGTTATTATACTGTTATATTGCAAAGTTATGTTATATATTATATTTTATTCGTTCCGTTGTGAGATTCGTGTTTACTCTGATTGTGTTCTTCTTCTTCTATTCTAATTTTCTATCTTATTTATTCTCACCCTCTAACTTCTTTCTATTAATGATCAGGAATTTCGATGTTTGAATATTCAACATGGTAGTTTTGTGTTGATTTTCGGAGTCGAAAACCCCAGTTCATTACAGTGGTATCAGAGCTGAAGGTTAAGTGATTACCTTGGCTCTATGGCGTAACTCAGTAAAGTTGGGGTTAGTAATACCCTAGATTGAGTTTGAGTGTATATATACGAGTGAACGTATTTGTTATTTGATATAAAAATTGTTTTATATTGTGAAGATTTATTGATTGAGTGGCTTATGAATTTCTGGTCGATCAGTATGATCCACTGTATTGATAGGAGTTACGAAACACTTGAATACGATGAACCGACATGATATGTTTTGAAAAGAGGGTAAATGAAATAATTTTACCCAAATTATATTTTGATATAAAAAAAAATGATATTGAAATGGATATAATATATTGGATATATTGGTTGTTATTATAATCAAGTAAGATTATTAAAAGTGAAATGGTTATGTAAATAACTGATCAGAATTCAGATAAGCATAATGAATTGAATTAAATCTGAAATTAAAATCAGAGTTGAAATTTAAACCCTGGAATTGGAAAGGTGTTTGTAAATGGATTTGGATTAAATATATGTGAATTTTAAAATCCTGGGAGATTTTAAATTGTTTTACAAACATTGGAAGGATATTTTGAAATAAATTTCAAAGTGGAAATGTTTAGAGATGGTTTTGAAAGTGATATAGTATTGAACTCACTTCGAAAGCTGGAAATAGATTCCGATGATGATCATGACATCATCGGTGTTCAATTCCGAGTTGTAAGTGATGGATTACTACCGAAAAGATTTTGTTTTTGAATTGTTTTGTGAGAAACAAGTTGTTTGAAATCCAAAAGGGAATATTTGGTTTTAGAAAAGCAATGTTGTTTAAAACTCCCAGGAAGAGACTGTTTGAATTAAAAACAAATTTAAATAGAAATTTATGTAAGAAAATTGAAATTGAAATAGAATTGAATTATAATGATATCGAGTAGGTTGGATTGATGTCGTAAGAATTTGGAATTGAATTGAAACCAATTAGCTGGAAATTTAATTGGAATATAATATATCTAGCAGAATCAGATTTTGAATTGAGAGATAGGAATCTAAAATAGTATTGGATTGGTGAGTTAGGAGTTGGAAGCAAGAATAGAACTTTGGTTTGAAATGGAATTTGGCTGGGATACGTGAACGATTTGGTGTTGAGGATAAAATTGGAAGTTTGTTGGGAATACATTTGTATATGCTAGCAGGATAGCAAAATGCAAGGATATAATGATATGCCCGATACAAACGTACATGTTTGAATTTCCATATGAGGTTTTATGTGCCGAATCAGCAAGCCGCTTGGCTATTTGATTTTCTTTTGAATTGGAGCAGGCCTAGAGAGGCGAGTTGGGGTTTGAACTATTGACCGGTACAAAGGATGTGCTGGCAAAAAATTTTGAAAATTTCGGGTGTTGGAAAAATTTCAGAATTTTTGAAAATTTTCGTTAATCAAAATAATTAAATAATTTAGTTGAAATTAATATTTTAATTGGATTTAAACGGATTCAGTTAAAACTGAAGTTAAAAGAGTAAAATGAATAATTTTAACCCAGTAATAGGGTTTGTTTTCTAGCTTAGCAATTTCGAGGACGAAATTATTTTAAGAGGGGAAGAATGTAACGACCCGTATTTTCAGTAATATAATAATTAATCAATTTAATTATTTAAATAGTAATTTATAGATTTAAATGGTTTAAATTAAATAATGGTGAATATTTAATTTATATAATAATTAAATAATATATTTAATTCTGGAATAATCAGAATTTGCTGAGTTGACAATATAATGTGAACTGAACAATTTAAACTATTAAATTCAACTTAGAATTTAATTAGAATAATGAATATATTTAAATAACGACAGTTTGAACATATAATTATATTATAATTAAAATCGAGCTCGAAATGGCGCGGCAGTTCGCTATTTGGCGAGTTGAACTTCAACTGAATGTACAGGGTCCATTTTAAATCGGATTTCTGTGAAACAAGAAACGTTCGGAGGTGGGGAAGTATATCTTTCTAATAGAGGAGAAAAATTGGGATTTCATTGTGTAGATTTTGATATATGTTCAAATCAAATTTTAGAAAAGTCGCTATGGAATTCCTTTGAAATTTATAAATATATATTTATATTATAAAAAGGAATATCAATATAAATTTGAATATCAATATAACTGGGAATTTTGAAGTATCGAGTTATAAATCCAATGGGAGCTGTATGATATTCTAGTGTGAATATATACGACAATATTTATTTTTAAATATTTAATTTGATTGTTTTCAAATATATTTATATATTTAAAAGGGTTAATTATAGCTTTAAAAATAGCCAGTTTTGCAAATGAAGTCGAAATCCGACGAAACTAATTTTTTTGGATCCGCAATATTAAATTATTGCTAGATTTCAATTTTGAAGTCAGTATGTGGCTGTACGGGATTTTAATGTGAAAAACAGTCGGTATTTTGACGGTTAAAAATACGCTGTGTGAGCAAACAAAGTCGGAATTCGATGAAACTAGTTTCGTTGGGTCCGCAATGTCGAACTGTAGCTGCATGTCCAGTTTCGTGATTTTTGGGTATCGTATGTGCACAGGAATTTTAGAAGACAAATGTAAACAGTGATTGCTTAAAATAAAATAGAATAATCGAATAAAAAAATATTATTTCTATCCTATATAATACCTTTAACTTCTCTAAACCTAATTTTGTTTTCTCCTTTGGTCAAAATTTTGCCGTCGATCTTTTATTCTTCCAGTAATTTTCTTTTGATCTTTTTAAATTCAAATAAAATAGGAATATAATCCTATAAATCATTTTATCTACATCGATGGGTTCTTTGAGTGATTCGCTTCCATCCCGTACCAGTTTTGTGTTATGCGAGTCATGTTTGAGGGGCTCCAAATTGTATAGCGTTGGTTCATTTGTTCTAGGGCTTCGAACTGCTAGCGACTTGTGGGGAGTTTGGTCGGTCGGGGGGTTGTGTGGCGTCCAGGGCGTCAAGGCGCACTCAATGGTGCCGGTTCGATCAACTTCGATGGTACTGGGAGTCATGGAAAATTGGGAAGTCGCTGTCCAGAAGAAGACATCGAGTTGGATATTTGGGGCATAGGTTGATGGAGAATCACATGAGAAGTTCAACGGTAGTATTTATGCGTCGAACCGTAATTTGTTGCGAGAGAAAAGGGAGTTCGAAGTTGGATAATGGTGTTCGGTTGATTTGTGGAGCTCGCGTCTGTGTATTTGGGGAAGAAAGCAAAGGGATCGGGTCTGGTGTTTAAGGGTATTGGGCTTTAGGCAAAAGGATAGGCCCAAAAGGGAAATTAGAATTTAAAGTTTTATTTAAATTATTTGTTTAACTAATAATTTAAATATCTCCTTCATACGTAATCAAAATTTCACAAACCAGGATCCGTTGGGACCGTATAGATGAGCACTACGCCATGGAACTGATTGGGAGTGAATCGAAGCTCGTTACGACTTATGGCGAAATAAATTGTCCGTCTGAATCAACAGACGCAAATCGTTATTTAACGGTTAACGCGAAATGTGAGTAATATCACTAACTCTGCTCAGTTTATATTTTTATAAAATATTTTTAGAATTTATAAATAATGGTTGTTTGCTGTGTGTTGGCTGTTTGGTTGAACTGCTAGTCAGTTGATTGAAAATATAGATAACGATATAGATATAAATCGTTAATCAAATATTGATTCTGTTTAGCAGAATGCTTCATAGTGAAATGAAATTGATGTTAATTTTATTGTTTAACATCTGTGGATGCAGGGAAATAGGTTGGAGGGACCCAACTGGGTTCCTCAACATTTATTTTACTGATTTTGTCATATATTGTTTTATATGATGTGATATGAATTCTGTTGTTGATTTTGTATGGTTGAATGATACCGATCATTGTTATATGGCACGTTAAATACCATAGGGAATACTGGAATGTTAAAAAGGAAATTTTCAATGTTATATTGAAAAAGAAATATTTATAAAATTAAAAGATTTTATAAAAAGAAAATATTTATTTAGAAAATAAATAGATTGAAAAGGAATATTTATTTGTTAATCAAATAGGTAAAAATTGAAAAGAAATATTTGTAAACCATTTACAAATAGAATTGAAAAGGGATATTTATCTGAAAATAAATAGAATAGAAAGAGGGAAATATGTGTAAAGTAAATAGAATAGGGAATAGTTAGATTATAAAAGGAATTACTTATAAAATCAATAGATTTTATAAATAGAAAATATTTTATAGAATATATAGAATTATCAAAAAGGGATTTATTTTGTAAATAAATATATTATAAAAGAAAATACTTGAAAGGTGAATAGAATAGTATAAAGGAGAATTTTACATTTGAAAGATTTAAGCCCGTGCTTCGCACACGGGTATAACATGATATGGGTTTTAAAGCAAGAATTTTGAACAGAATCTATTTTGACCGATAGATTGAGAAGATAAATTTATAAATAATATTTTATAAATTAAATGAAATATTTATCATTGTATAAATAAAATATATAAGTCAGGACTTATATAGAGAAGTAAGAATCGATTTCAACATCGATATTTGAAACTGAATAAACGTAGAGTTAATCAAAGGAGTTAATCAATTAGAGTTAATCAGTTAGAGTTAATCAGCTAGAGTACTCGATTAGAGTTAGAATTAATCGAATTAGAGTTAATTGAACATAGTTAATCGAATTACAATTTATTGAATATCAGTTATTCAATTAGAGTTGATCGAATATAGTTATTTGAGATAGAGTTAGTCAAACATAGTTATTTAGGATGTGTTTCCATTTCGTACGACTGCTAGCGTAATTCGCAGGGCTGCAGATAGCCTACGGCGGTCGGATGTTTCCTGAGGGAATCAGGCGTAACCATTGTGATCGCTGCAATCTAGAGTCAAGCGAATTGAGTTAAATCAAATATTAGCCATTCGAAATAAAGTTAAAACAGACATAGTTATTCGAATATAAGTTAATCGAATATTAGTTATTTGATAGGAATTAAATAAGTTGAGTTAATCGGGTTAGTTAGTCAGGACGAGTTAATCAAACCGAGTTAATCCAAATGAGTTAATCCAAAGGAGTTATTTATTCGAAAAGAATTAAGGTAGTTAATCGAATATAGTTTATTCGGAAGGAGATTAATCGAATGTAAATCATTCGTAGAAAGTTAATCTAATGTAAATCATTCGAAGAGAGTTAATCGAATGTAGTTTATTCGAAAATGAGCTATCGAATAGAGATTATTCGAAAAAGAGAATTATACACTGAATTTGATTATATCGAATTCGGGAAAGTAATATTTACTTTCCGGTTTAATCAAGATTTACTTATTTATTAATAGATGAGTTGTTTAGTTATTGAGTTAAATTAAGGATAAAAGTTACATTTTGAAGTTGGATATTCAAGAAGAAAGGAATTATAATGCTATAGTTAAAATCAATGTTTTAAATTAAAGAAGGGGATTCATAAAAAGAATCCGAGAGTTTCGTAAGGAAGTTGTTAAAGGTTTAAAAGGTGAACTTTGTCTCTTTCGAGGTTATAAATGTTGTTCAGTTAAGGTCTGAGAGGTAATTATACCCCCAACTTGATTGACTTCGTTTTTAACTAAGGGATGGTTAAGGTTCGATAGTGAAGATTGATTAAGTAAATATAGTTAATGAGTGTAATGGTTTAAATTGGCTTAGAGATGTTTCTTTAAACATCTGTTTGAAATCAAATGTATAAATTTTGGAAACTTTTTCCAAACATAATCAGAGATATATATTTTCTAATCATAGAAAATGAAATGTTGATGAGAAAGAATACCGGAATGACAGTGATACGTGAAAAAGAGATGGAAATGTTTTCCAATGATTGATGACGTATATTTCATAAATTTAGAAAATAAGAAATGTTGAGTATATAGAAATGGGAAATGAATAAATTAATGATAAATTAAATTAAAGGAGATTAATGTTGATTGATGATTGATCGATCGAATTTCTATCTAGAAATAAGATCGTTGGTTGTACACCTATTTTTCTTTTCTTTGATAGTTAAATCACCGACTATCGAAGTTTTTGACCATTTTTACGTCGTCAATACGGAGAGACCGGGATCAGATTCATTATATGAAAATTACTCTGTGTGGATGTTAGCGTTGCGATCAAATATGATGGAGATAATGAAGACGGAGTTATTCAAGGGCTATCCTATTTACAGAATAGTGCCTTCGGTTTGTCCAATCCCAGGACAACGTGAATGGACGAATATCTGACAAAGTATATCTAACGGATCGCGTAAGTTGATCTCTTCAAACGTACTTACGTTTGGTCGCGGAGGAATGCGTTTCTCTTAGCTTATACCCGTGGTATTTTTGGGGAAATCAATTTGTGATTTGATAGATATGATGATGTGGCATTCAAAGTGAATGGTGGTCGGGTGTTTTAAATGATACGTTATGACCTCAAGCCTCATCAACCAGGAAATGACAGAAATCGGGCAGACAGCATGGAAAGGTGGGTCGCTCCCATTAGGGTGTATATCACCTATCTAGAGAAAATCCATTTCATTCTTTTATCCATTATCGATGCTGTCCCTTTTCGGGAAACGGTGGGTAGCTCCCAACCGTTGGTGGTATACATTCGATATACTCAAGCGAAATGAGTGGTCGATCATGTGTGGGCCGGGTTGCAAAACGTTCTTGTTGAACCCAGTGTATTCGCCTCTAGAGATACACTATCGGCAGGTGGTCCCATACCTTGTCATAGTCGAAATCCAATCTCCAATAAGCGCCCGCGATTTTGATTTGTATACTATATATGTGGAACGTGAGATGCAAGCGTTCTTCTAGATTGTTAATTACTTGTGATTAGACATTATTATAATATCAGAGAAGTATTTATTTCCAAAACTGTTTTGGGTTATCGTAAGATAAAAATCATCCGTGTTTATGTGTGGATCGATCTTACGATTACCTTTTCTTTTGAAAAGGATTTTGAAAAGTTAAGCCAAATGATTTGAGTTTACTCACACCAGTCCCATGACTGACCCAGAGTTTATTTTGTTTTGTTTTCCCTAAACTCTTGGGTGCCCAAATTTGTACGGGCAGTCAAGTAGTTCAAGTCTTTACAGATATACTTGGAGGATCTTGAAGCAGGAGGCTTCAGGATTATATAGCTATTGTTATTTCCGTTGTGTGTAAGTGTTGTACTCTGATAATGTTATTATACTGTTATATTACAAAGTTATGTTATATATTATATTTTATTCGTTCCGTTGTGAGATTCGTGTTTACTCTGATTGTGTTCTTCTTCTTCTTCTATTCTAATTTTCTATCTTATCTATTCACACCCTCTAACTTCTTTCTATTAGTGATCAGGAATTTTCGATGTCTGAATAGTCAACATGGTAGTTTTGTGTTGATTTTCGAAGTCGAAAACCCGAGTTCGTTACAACTGTGGATAATGTTTTAAACGACGTTGATTCTTTAACCCAGTTAAATGTAGGATTGATTTCCAAAAAGTTGAAAAATCATAAAGTGTAACGTCCCGTATTTTTGGAAGTCAAATATTTTATTTAATTTATTATTTTAAATATTATATTTAGAATATTAATGAATTTATTATTGAATTCATTTATTTAAAACGAAGTTTGAACGTTATATATCTATATAATTATAAACCGAGCATGAAAATGGCCTGTAGTTCATGAATTCGAGTTTTGAATTTCAACTGAGAATACATGATTCGATTTAAGTCGGATTTCTATGAAATAAGAAACGTTGGGATCATGTTGACTATAGTTTTCATATGAAAGAGAAAAATCCAGATTCCGTGTTATACTTTGTTATTTATGGCCAAATCAAATTTTAAAATTGTAACACCCCGTGTATTCTATAACCGTGAAATTCATAAATTAAAGTATAATTAATTTCAAATCAAGGAATTAAGGGAAACGGGATACGCCCTTGCGTTCGTCTCGGAAAAATACGCGAAATAGAGTCCGAGTTTTCGAAAATCGGAGTCCGTATGACCAAGATATGGCCTCCGGAAGTTTCCGAATTAGGTTTAAAATTCGAACAGATGAAAAACAGCTCAGAAAAACAATTCAAATTTCAAAATCGGGCCCAGTTGGCCAGGGCGGGAAAATTCCCGCCTAAGGCACCCAGGTCGACTTGGCAGTCAACCTGGGCTAGCAGGTCGACAGGGCTGTCGACCTGGCCCCAGAGCCAGGTCGAACCCAGCCCATCCTGGCTGGCCTGGTCTGTGTTTAGTCGATTTTCTGAGCCTTGCCTTGTCACTAGGGCTAGGTGTCAGCTCCTGGTTGGTCTCTCCTTTGAACGAACGGCTATTATTAAACCAAGCTTCATCGACGGTCTAAATCAACTCACAAACTCTATAAAAAGGACCTAAGTCTAACCCTAATTGACATAAACTAAAATGGAGATGAGACCGTCATGTTGCTGAGGAGAGACTAAAGATAGCCGTCAGAAATAGAGAGACAATTAGGAATAAATCAAAAAGCTTAAAGCAATGTAAATCAAATCAAAGCAACGCCTACAACAAAGGATAGCAACTCCAAATTCAGAATTCAGATTTCTGAATTGAAGATTCGCCATACGTTGTAAGTAGAGTGCTATTCCGATATGAATTAAATAATTGTGTTGATTTGTGTAATGTAAGAAATGGAATTGTGGCGATAAAAATCTATATTTGTATGTTGCTTTGATGCAAAACGATTTGGGAATATTATGGTATACGATTGGATATTTGCAAGTACGCGATTTGCATTGGAAACGAAATGGAATTGTGGCGATAATGGCTTATATTTGTATGTTATTTTGATTCTAACGATTTGGCAATGCTATGGTTTGATTCATACAAGTATGTGGCTTATGTTGACAACCACATGTTGTGGAATTTTGATTGGGACTTATGCAAACATATGATTCATATTGAAAACTACATGTTTGTGGTAGTTATTTATAACACCCATTTGATAACTGCAAGCATATGATTCATGTTGAAAGTAACAACTATATGTTGTAATAATTTATTTAAGATTCATGCAAGTATATGATTCATGTTAACAACCATATGTTGTAATAATTTATTTAAGATTCATGCAAGTATATGATTCATGTTAACAACTATATGTTATGATATTTTAATTGGAATTCATGCAAGTCCATGATCTATTGTTATGACAACATGATGTAAAATTCTATGGTCATCTTTAGTGTAATTTGATTCACCTAAGTATTATGATTCATATGAAGTTATGTTGGAATAGGCATCCTAGTTCAAGTATAAAAATCATATTTTTGTGATAGTGACAAAAGCACGCATCTTTGTAAATTTGTATTAATTTTATGAACATGACTAAACTATGTTCGTTATTATGCCCAATTGAAAAACATGTTTTTAGGCTCATGTTGTTATCATAAGTTACATTAGAATTACATTCCTCTTGCAAGTTTACATAGATAAAATAAAAACCATGATGTAAGTTTAGATATGTTTATGCTATAATTTTATAAATGGATTAAAAACCATAATTCATATAAGAATTAAGTTGGAATAATTCTAGTTGAACTATACTTTTGTATTAGTAACAAAAGTAAGCACCTTTGTAAACATATAGTAACTTTATAAACATGATTTGCTTATGCTTGACATTATGCCTAAGTAAAAATATAGGTTTATGTTGTAGTTAAGACTATGTGTCAATAATGATATTTAATTTAGTTAGATTCTTAACTTAACTACAAGTTTACATGGTTTGATTCATGTCACTTATGCTTTATGACCAAAGTATATGTTACCACAATGCAAGTACACCAGTTTCTATTTTGTAGTTCCAACGTTATGTTGCAAGTTCATGCGTTCACATTCCCCTCTTTGTGTATATAATCACGTTTTAAGCCTCCCCTTTTCCACGTGGCTAAGTTGGGTTTAAAAGGCTAAGCCCAACATATATTATAATAAAAGAACGTATTAAACGGGGAAAATAGCGTTGGGCCAAATTAATTAATAAATGAAAATATAAAAGTAGAGGGGCCCAAATTCAAGAATGGGTTGGGCTCATGATTGGTGTAAACCTTTACACCATTAGCTTAAATTGATTTTGAGTAATGGGCCGCAAATATTTACATATAAGAAAATAAAGAAGAAAGACAAAATATGTAAATGTAGAAAATACGATGTGTTTAACCCGAGGTTGGATTGAGTTGTGATGTAAACCTGCCCGGAACCGCCCGGCTGTCCAGTAGTCACAACAATACCTATCCAATGTGGGTGGTTAAACATGGAGCCCAATAAGGACCCGAGGTTAGACTGAGTTGTGGTGTAAGACTGCCCGGACCCAACCGGCAACAGGCAGCCACAACAATACCTGTCTAATGTGAGAGGTCAAGGCTTTAATAAGACAATTAAGGCTGAGTCAGGATTGATAGGATTAAGTAAACTATATTAATACTTAATCAAAATGGAACATGCTAAACTAAACAAACTGATTGGGGGTTAGGTTTATAAAACACTTAACCAACTTAGCATGTTGGCTAGAAATAGAAAACCTAGTGGCGAGGGACCCTTTTCGCAGTAACCCTACAAGGTATCATGATACCCTGAAACTAGGCAGGGTGGGGCACGATTACTGGGCTGATTGTAAGAGGTCAAATCGACGGCGGTGGTGCAGCAGTGTAGGTTCTAACGGGGTGCGGGCGTGCACACACTCCGGCGCAGAAAAATAAGGCACTGGGCACCAGTAGCATACCTGTGCATTCTAGGATTGTGTCGGGCCGCCACCATGGGACTTGATACACCCCATGGTGGGACCAGCATAGGTAACTACAACATCGGGGGCCGTAAGACACATGTAACTATGTGAGTAGGAGCCGATCATCATAAAATGGATCACTTCACCCTGATTATGGGGTGCCTGTTGGGAACTAGTTTATATGGGTACAGAGATTAATATGGGGTACGATAGTATATTCGACCCTAGACAACTTAACTAAGTTTATGGTGCTTTCCCATTTCTAGTTTATACTTATCATACCCACTTCTTTATTCATAGACTGAATAGTCCTAGACTTACTCAGGCTTTATGTCTGACTCTACTTTTCTTTCGTCTTCTTTCCTTCCGTTTCCGCCCCCCCCCCTAGGTCCACAGGGAGGGAATACCGCAGCTTGACCAGCCTTCATATCCAGCTTGAAGAGAAAGAATGTATTGCTTGGATCTTTTCATTTTGGACTATGGCTTTGGACAGCAATTATGGGACTTTTGCAGTTTATTTATGTTTTCTTTATGCTTCTTTAAATAATGTAATCAAGACAGATATGAAGATGTTATGTTTTTCTTTTGAAGTATTGTAAAACAAATTATGGCATGGATTGTGTAACACATATGTTAATGAAATAAAAGTTGTTGTTTTCCGCTGTTCAAAAATATGTGTTCTTATATCTGTCTTGTATATCTGTGACTTATACTTATAAACCTCCACCAAAATTAGGGCATTCCCTTTGAGAGTGACCCTAACGGAGGTGGGGTGTTTCACTTGGTATCAGAGCTTAGGTTTACCAGATAAGATAAAAAGTTTTGAAAATTATTTTCAAAAAGGAAATTTAAAGAAGCATTTTTAAAGAGATAAAATATTATTTTATTTTAAAAGGCAAAGTCCCCCCAAAGCCATAGGTACTATCTCTTATCCTTCGTTTTGAATCTATCCTTTTTGTTTCAGCATGTCCGAAGAATTTAACTTGCCAGAGGGTGTACCAATACCTGGTTGGTTTAGACGGTTCTTAGAAGCAAGGGCCACTCAGCCAGGTCCTACCGTTCCTCCTCCCCCAGCTGCAGGAAATCAACCAGCTGCAGCAGCACCTCTTCCTCCACCTCCTCCACGGGGAAACACGTTTGCTAAGATATGTAAAGATTTTAAAGCTATGGGAGGAAAGGATTTTCATGGAACCGAGTCCTTCGTGGCAGCTAGAAATTGGCTGAAAGAAACCGAGGACTTATTCATCATCTTTGAGGTAGAAGATAGACAGAAAGTACAACTGGCAGTATGGCTACTAAAGGGTGAGGCTTCCTACTGGTGGGAAGTCACTAATGCAGAAAGACCGGTGGAAACATGGGAGGACTTTAGGGCAAGGTTTGAGGCTAAATTTCTCTCAGAAGCTGAAAGGAGTCTTCAATTGGAAAAATTCTTATTTCTTAAGCAAGGGAATATGACAGTCAAAGAGTATGTTAATCAATTCGATGAGCTGGCTAGGTTTGGGCTGGACCTAGTCAACACCCCGCACAAGAAGGCTCTCCGCTTTGTCAAAGGGTTGAATGAGCCATTACACAGTTTGGCCATGACCCATATACCCATGGGAGCTACGTACGAAAGGTTGGTGCAGATGGCATTGCTGAACGAGGAAGATAAGGACAAGAAGGAGACAGAGGCAGAAAACTCTCAAGGGAAGAAAGAGGTCAAGCCCAACGATTCTAAGAATAAGAAGGTAGACCCCGAGAAAGGAGGCAAGAACAACAACTCACGTGATAAAAGGAAATGCAATTACTGTGGTACGGAAGGGCACATAGCCAAGGATTGTAGAAAGAGGAAGAGAAAGCAAGGTGAATGTTTCCATTGTGGGAAGACTGGACACATCAGCAAAGACTGCCCTGAGAAGCAGACCGGACCTTCTGGCGGTACATCGTTAACTTATTCTAGATGCTTTGTTTTATCCTATTTCTCTCCTCGATCCTATCTTGAGAACCATAGGTAGAATCTTTTTGGATGTAAACATGTAATTGAAACATGTTATGGATGATGGTTGCAAGTGGTTGCAAGTGATTGCTCGTGGTTGCATATACACACACAATCTAGGTTTTAGATCGGCTTAGTCACTTCATATTGCATATGCATATATGTTTGCATTCGTATATGGTTGAACTTTAATGTATTGTCATATGGATGTTGCATTTGTATGAATGATTGTGCACTCATGTAGAATCATGAATAGGAAAGTTTGCATACATAATGGATTCATGGCACTTACATAATTCGCATTAAGGAGGTCAACTGAATCAGTAGACCGCCTGATTTTGCATTAGATAAGTACATGTATATACACACACTTCGCATATGATCATGAAGCATTAGAAGTCTTTTAAGGACAATGGATGCTCGTGTTTGATGGATGAGTAGATGGATGTTAGGATATACATTCTTCCTAACTTGAAGATTTCGGGGACGAAATCCTTTTAAGTGGGGGAGAATGTAACACCCCGTGTATTCTATAACCGTGAAATTCATAAATTAAAGTATAATTAATTTCAAATCAAGGAATTAAGGGAAACGGGATACGCCATTGCGTTCGCCTCGGAAAAATACGCGAAATAGAGTCCGAGTTTTCGAAAATCGGAGTCCGTATGACCAAGATATGGCCTCCGAAAGTTTATGAACAAGGTTTAAAATCCGAACAGATGAAAAACAGCTCAGAAAAACAATTCAAAATTCAAAATCGGGCCCAGTTGGCCAGGGCGGGAAAATTCCCGCCTAAGGCACCCAGGTCGACTTGGCAGTCGACCTGGGCTAGCAGGTCGACAGGGATGTCGACCTGGGTGTCGACAGGGCTGTCGACCTGGCCCCAGAGCCAGGTCGAACCCAGCCCATCCTAGCTGGCCTGGTCTGTGTTTAGTCGATTTTCTGAGCCTTGCCTTGTCACTAGGGCTAGGTGTCAGCTCCTGGTTGGTCCCTCCTTTGAACGAACGGCTATTATTAAACCAAGCTTCATCGACGGTCTAAATCAACTCACAAACTCTATAAAAAGGACCTAAGTCTAACCCTAATTCACATAAACTAAAATGGAGATGAGACCGTCATGTTGCTGAGGAGAGACTAAAGATAGCTGTCAGAAATAGAGAGACAATTAGGAATAAATCAAAAAGCTTAAAGCAACGTAAATCAAATCAAAGCAACGCCTACAACAAAGGATAGCAACTCCAAATTCAGAATTCAGATTTCTGAATTGAAGATTCGCCATACGTTGTAAGTAGAGTGCTATTCCGATATGAATTAAATAATTGTGTTGATTTGTGTAATGTAAGAAATGGAATTGTGGCGATAAAAATCTATATTTGTATGTTGCTTTGATGCAAAACGATTTGGGAATATTATGGTATACGATTGGATATTTGCAAGTACGCGATTTGCGTTGGAAACGAAATGGAATTGTGGCGATAATGGCTTATATTTGTATGTTATTTTGATTCTAACGATTTGGCAATGCTATGGTTTGATTCATACAAGTATGTGTCTTATGTTGACAACCACATGTTGTGGAATTTTGATTGGGACTTATGCAAACATATGATTCATATTGAAAACTACATGTTTGTGGTAGTTATTTATAACACCCATTTGATAACTGCAAGCATATGATTCATGTTGAAAGTAACAACTATATGTTGTAATAATTTATTTAAGATTCATGCAAGTATATGATTCATGTTAACAACCATATGTTGTAATAATTTATTTAAGATTCATGCAAGTATATGATTCATGTTAACAACTATATGTTATGATATTTTAATTGGAATTCATGCAAGTCCATGATCTATTGTTATGACAACATGATGTAAAATTCTATGGACATCTTTAGTGTAATTTGATTCACCTAAGTATTATGATTCATATGAAGTTATGTTGGAATTGGCATCCTAGTTCAAGTATAAAAATCATATTTTTGTGATAGTGACAAAAGCACGCATCTTTGTAAATTTGTATTAATTTTATGAACATGACTAAACTATGTTCGTTATTATGCCCAATTGAAAAACATGTTTTTAGGCTCATGTTGTTATCATAAGTTACATTAGAATTACATTCCTCTTGCAAGTTTACATAGATAAAATAAAAACCATGATGTAAGTTTAGATATGTTTATGCTATAATTTTATAAATGGATTAAAAACCATAATTCATATAAGAATTAAGTTGGACTAATTCTAGTTGAACTATACTTTTGTATTAGTAACAAAAGTAAGCACCTTTGTAAACATATAGTAACTTTATAAACATGATTTGCTTATGCTTGACATTATGCCTAAGTAAAAATATAGGTTTATGTTGTAGTTAAGACTATGTGTCAATAATGATATTTAATTTAGTTAGATTCTTAACTTAACTACAAGTTTACATGGTTTGATTCATGTCACTTATGCTTTATAACCAAAGTATATGTTACCACAATGCAAGTACACCAGTTTCTATTTTGTAGTTCCAACGTTATGTTGCAAGTTCATGCGTTCACATTCCCCTCTTTGTGTATATAATCACGTTTTAAGCCTCCCCTTTTCCACGTGGCTAAGTTGGGTTTAAAAGGCTAAGCCCAACATATATTATAATAAACGAACGTATTAAACGGGGAAAATAGCGTTGGGCCAAATTAATTAATAAATGAAAATATAAAAGTAGAGGGGCCCAAATTCAAGAATGGGTTGGGCCCATGATTGGTGTAAACCTTTACACCATTAGCTTAAATTGATTTTGAGTAATGGGCCGCAAATATTTACATATAAGAAAATAAAGAAGAAAGACAAAATATGTAAATGTAGAAAATACAATGTGTTTAACCCGAGGTTGGATTGAGTTGTGATGTAAACCTGCCCGGAACGGCCCGGCTGTCCAGTAGTCACAACAATACCTATCCAATGTTGGTGGTTAAACATGGAGCCCAATAAGGACCCGAGGTTAGACTGAGTTGTGGCGTAAGACTGCCCGGACCCAACCGGCAACAGGCAGCCACAACAATACCTGTCTAATGTGAGAGGTCAAGGCTTTAATAAGACAATTAAGGCTGAGTCAGGATTGATAGGATTAAGTAAACTATATTAATACTTAATCAAAATGGAACATGCTAAACTAAACAAACTGATTGGGGGTTAGGTTTATAAAACACTTAACCAACTTAGCATGTTGGCTAGAAATAGAAAACCTAGTGGCGAGGGACCCTTTTCGCAGTAACCCTACAAGGTATCATGATACCCTGAAACTAGGCAGGGTGGGGCACGATTACTGGGCTGATTGTAAGAGGTCAAATCGACGGCGGTGGTGCAGCAGTGTAGGTTCTAACGGGGTGCGGGCGTGCACACACTCCGGCGCAGAAAAATAAGGCACTGGGCACCAGTAGCATACCTGTGCATTCTAGGATTGTGTCGGGCCGCCACCATGGGACTTGATACACCCCATGGTGGGACCAGCATAGGTAACTACAACATCGGGGGTCGTAAGACACATGTAACTATGCGAGTAGGAGCCGATCATCATAAAATGGATCACTTCACTCTGATTATGGGGTGCCTGTTGGGAACTAGTTTATATGGGTACAGAGATTAATATGGGGTACGATAGTATATTCGACCCTAGACAACTTAACTAAGTTTATGGTGCTTTCCCATTTCTAGTTTATACTTATCATACCCACTTCTTTATTCATAGACTGAATAGTCCTAGACTTACTCAGGCTTTATGTCTGACTCTACTTTTCTTTCGTCTTCTTTCCTTCCGTCCCCCCCCCCCCCAAGCTCCACAGGGAGGGAATACCGCAGCTTGACCAGCCTTCATATCCAGCTTGAAGAGAAAGAATGTATTGCTTGGATCTTTTCATTTTGGACTATGGCTTTGGACAGCAATTATGGGACTTTTGCAGTTTATTTATGTTTTCTTTATGCTTCTTTAAATAATGTAATCAAGACAGATATGAAGATGTTATGTTTTTCTTTTGAAGTATTGTAAAACAAATTATGGCATGGATTGTGTAACACATATGTTAATGAAATAAAAGTTGTTGTTTTCCGCTGTTCAAAAATATGTGTTCTTATATCTGTCTTGTATATCTGTGACTTATACTTATAAACCTCCACCAAAATTAGGGCATTCCCTTTGAGAGTGACCCTAACGGAGGTGGGGTGTTTCACTTGGTATCAAAGCATAGGTTTACCAGATAAGATAAAAAGTTTTGAAAATTATTTTCAAAAAGGAAATTTAAAGAAGCATTTTTAAAGAGATAAAATATTATTTTATTTTAAAAGGCAAAGTCCCCCCAAAGCCATAGGTACTATCTCTTATCCTTCGTTTTGAATCTATCCTTTTTGTTTTAGCATGTCCGAAGAATTTAACTTGCCAGAGGGTGTACCAATACCTGGTTGGTTTAGACGGTTTTAGAAGCAAGGGCCACTCAGCCAGGTCCTACCGTTCCTCCTCCCCCAGCTGCAGGAAATCAACCAGCTGCAGCAGCACCTCTTCCTCCACCTCCTCCACGGGGAAACACGTTTGCTAAGATATGTAAAGATTTTAAAGCTATGGGAGGAAAGGATTTTCATGGAACCGAGTCCTTCGTGGCAGCTAGAAATTGGCTGAAAGAAACTGAGGACTTATTCATCATCTTTGAGGTAGAAGATAGACAGAAAGTACAACTGGCAGTATGGCTACTAAAGGGTGAGGCTTCCTACTGGTGGGAAGTCACTAATGCAGAAAGACCGGTGGAAACATGGGAGGACTTTAGGGCAAGGTTTGAGGCTAAATTTCTCTCAGAAGCTGAAAGGAGTCTTCAATTGGAAAAATTCTTATTTCTTAAGCAAGGGAATATGACAGTCAAAGAGTATGTTAATCAATTCGATGAGCTGGCTAGGTTTGGGCTGGACCTAGTCAACACCCCGCACAAGAAGGCTCTCCGCTTTGTCAAAGGGTTGAATGAGCCATTACACAGTTTGGCCATGACCCATATACCCATGGGAGCTACGTACGAAAGGTTGGTGCAGATGGCATTGCTGAACGAGGAAGATAAGGACAAGAAGGAGACAGAGGCAGAAAACTCTCAAGGGAAGAAAGAGGTCAAGCCCAACGATTCTAAGAATAATAAGGTAGACCCCGAGAAAGGAGGCAAGAACAACAACTCACGTGATAAAAGGAAATGCAATTACTGTGGTACGGAAGGGCACATAGCCAAGGATTGTAGAAAGAGGAAGAGAAAGCAAGGTGAATGTTTCCATTGTGGGAAGACTGGACACATCAGCAAAGACTGCCCTGAGAAGCAGACCGGACCTTCTGGCGGTACATCGTTAACTTATTCTAGATGCTTTGTTTTATCCTATTTCTCTCCTCGATCCTATCTTGAGAACCATAGGTAGAATCTTTTTGGATGTAAACATGTAATTGAAACATGTTATGGATGATGGTTGCAAGTGGTTGCAAGTGATTGCTAGTGGTTGCTCGTGGTTGCATATACACACACAATCTAGGTTTTAGATCGGCTTAGTCACTTCATATTGCATATGCATATATGTTTGCATTCGTATATGGTTGAACTTTAATGTATTGTCATATGGATGTTGCATTTGTATGAATGATTGTGCACTCATGTAGAATCATGAATAGGAAAGTTTGCATACATAATGGATTCATGGCACTTACATAATTCGCATTAAGGAGGTCAACTGAATCAGTAGACCGCCTGATTTTGCATTAGATAAGTACATGTATATACACACACTTCGCATATGATCATGAAGCATTAGAAGTCTTTTAAGGACAATGGATGCTCGTGTTTGATGGATGAGTAGATGGATGTTTGGATTTTAGGATATACATTCTTCCTAACTTGAAGATTTCGGGGACGAAATCCTTTTAAGTGGGGGAGAATGTAACACCCCGTGTATTCTATAACCGTGAAATTCATAAATTAAAGTATAATTAATTTCAAATTAAGGAATTAAGGGAAACGGGATACGCCATTGCGTTCGTCTCGGAAAAATACGCGAAATAGAGTCCGAGTTTTCGAAAATCGGAGTCCGTATGACCAAGATATGGCCTCCGGAAGTTTATGAATTAGGTTTAAAATCCGAACAGACGAAAAACAGCTCAGAAAAACAATTCAAAATTCAAAATCGGGCCCAGTTGGCCAGGGCGGGAAAATTCCCGCCTAAGGCACCCAGGTCGACTTGGCAGTCGACCTGGGCTAGCAGGTCGACAGGGCTGTCGACCTGGGTGTCGACAGGGCTGTCGACCTGGCCCCAGAGCCAGGTCGAACCCAGCCCATCCTAGCTGGCCTGGTCTGTGTTTAGTCGATTTTCTGAGCCTTGCCTTGTCACTAGGGCTAGGTGTCAGCTCCTGGTTGGTCCCTCCTTTGAACGAACGGCTATTATTAAACCGAGCTTCATCGACGGTCTAAATCAACTCACAAACTCTATAAAAAGGACCTAAGTCTAACCCTAATTCACATAAACTAAAATGGAGATGAGACCGTCATGTTGCTGAGGAGAGACTAAAGATAGCCGTCAGAAATAGAGAGACAATTAGGAATAAATCAAAAAGCTTAAAGCAACGTAAATCAAATCAAAGCAACGCCTACAACAAAGGATAGCAACTCCAAATTCAGAATTCAGATTTCTGAATTGAAGATTCGCCATACGTTGTAAGTAGAGTGCTATTCCGATATGAATTAAATAATTGTGTTGATTTGTGTAATGTAAGAAATGGAATTGTGGCGATAAAAATCTATATTTGTATGTTGCTTTGATGCAAAACGATTTGGGAATATTATGGTATACGATTGGATATTTGCAAGTACGCGATTTGCGTTGGAAACGAAATGGAATTGTGGCGATAATGGCTTATATTTGTATGTTATTTTGATTCTAACGATTTGGCAATGCTATGGTTTGATTCATACAAGTATGTGGCTTATGTTGACAACCACATATTGTGGAATTTTGATTGGGACTTATGCAAACATATGATTCATATTGAAAACTACATGTTTGTGGTAGTTATTTATAACACCCATTTGATAACTGCAAGCATATGATTCATGTTGAAAGTAACAACTATATGTTGTAATAATTTATTTAAGATTCATGCAAGTATATGATTCATGTTAACAACCATATGTTGTAATAATTTATTTAAGATTCATGCAAGTATATGATTCATGTTAACAACTATATGTTATGATATTTTAATTGGAATTCATGCAAGTCCATGATCTATTGTTATGACAACATGATGTAAAATTCTATGGTCATCTTTAGTGTAATTTGATTCACCTAAGTATTATGATTCATATGAAGTTATGTTGGAATTGGCATCCTAGTTCAAGTATAAAAATCATATTTTTGTGATAGTGACAAAAGCACGCATCTTTGTAATTTTGTATTAATTTTATGAACATGACTAAACTATGTTCGTTATTATGCCCAATTGAAAAACATGTTTTTAGGCTCATGTTGTTATCATAAGTTACATTAGAATTACATTAGAATTACATTCCTCTTGCAAGTTTACATAGATAAAATAAAAACCATGATGTAAGTTTAGATATGTTTATGCTATAATTTTATAAATGGATTAAAAACCATAATTCATATAAGAATTAAGTTGGAATAATTCTAGTTGAACTATACTTTTGTATTAGTAACAAAAGTAAGCACCTTTGTAAACATATAGTAACTTTATAAACATGATTTGCTTATGCTTGACATTATGCCTAAGTAAAAATATAGGTTTATGTTGTAGTTAAGACTATGTGTCAATAATGATATTTAATTTAGTTAGATTCTTAACTTAACTACAAGTTTACATGGTTTGATTCATGTCACTTATGCTTTATGACCAAAGTATATGTTACCACAATGCAAGTACACCAGTTTCTATTTTGTAGTTCCAACGTTATGTTGCAAGTTCATGCGTTCACATTCCCCTCTTTGTGTATATAATCACGTTTTAAGCCTCCCCTTTTCCACGTGGCTAAGTTGGGTTTAAAAGGCTAAGCCCAACATATATTATAATAAACGAACGTATTAAACGGGGAAAATAGCGTTGGGCCAAATTAATTAATAAATGAAAATATAAAAGTAGAGGGGCCCAAATTCAAGAATGGGTTGGGCCCATGATTGGTGTAAACCTTTACACCATTAGCTTAAATTGATTTTGAGTAATGGGCCGCAAATATTTACATATAAGAAAATAAAGAAGAAAGACAAAATATGTAAATGTAGAAAATACGATGTGTTTAACCCGAGGTTGGATTGAGTTGTGATGTAAACCTGCCCGGAACCGCCCGGCTGTCCAGTAGTCACAACAATACCTATCCAATGTGGGTGGTTAAACATGGAGCCCAATAAGGACCCGAGGTTAGACTGAGTTGTGGCGTAAGACTGCCCGGACCCAACCGGCAACAGGCAGCCACAACAATACCTGTCTAATGTGAGAGGTCAAGGCTTTAATAAGACAATTAAGGCTGAGTCAGGATTGATAGGATTAAGTAAACTATATTAATACTTAATCAAAATGGAACATGCTAAACTAAACAAACTGATTGGGGGTTAGGTTTATAAAACACTTAACCAACTTAGCATGTTGGCTAGAAATAGAAAACCTAGTGGCGAGGGACCCTTTTCGCAGTAACCCTACAAGGTATCATGATACCCTGAAACTAGGCAGGGTGGGGCACGATTACTGGGCTGATTGTAAGAGGTCAAATCGACGGCGGTGGTGCAGCAGTGTAGGTTCTAACGGGGTGCGGGCGTGCACAAACTCCGGCGCAGAAAAATAAGGCACTGGGCACCAGTAGCATACCTGTGCATTCTAGGATTGTGTCGGGCCGCCACCATGGGACTTGATACACCCCATGGTGGGACCAGCATAGGTAACTACAACATCGGGGGCCGTAAGACACATGTAACTATGCGAGTAGGAGCCGATCATCATAAAATGGATCACTTCACCCTGATTATGGGGTGCCTATTGGGAACTAGTTTATATGGGTACAGAGGTTAATATGGGGTACGATAGTATATTCGACCCTAGACAACTTAACTAAGTTTATGGTGCTTTCCCATTTCTAGTTTATACTTATCATACCCACTTCTTTATTCATAGACTGAATAGTCCTAGACTTACTCTGGCTTTATGTCTGACTCTACTTTTCTTTCGTCTTCTTTCCTTCCGTTTCTCCCCCCCCCCCCAGGTCCACAAGGAGGGAATACCGCAGCTTGACTAGCCTTCATATCCAGCTTGAAGAGAAAGAATGTATTGCTTGGATCTTTTCGTTTTGGACTATGGCTTTGGACAACAATTATGGGACTTTTGCAGTTTATTTATGTTTTCTTTATGCTTCTTTAAATAATGTAATCAAGACAGATATGAAGATGTTATGTTTTTCTTTTGAAGTATTGTAAAACAAATTATGGCATGGATTGTGTAACACATATGTTAATGAAATAAAAGTTGTTGTTTTCCGCTGTTCAAAAATATGTGTTCTTATATCTGTCTTGTATATCTGTGACTTATACTTATAAACCTCCACCAAAATTAGGGCATTCCCTTTGAGAGTGACCCTAACGGAGGTGGGGTGTTTCAAAAATAGTCGCTGTGAAATTCGTTATTTAATTATAGGCCTTTAAAATGACCATTTTGCAAATGGTCTCTGTTTTCGATAAAACCAGTTTCATTGGGACCGTAACATTAAATTATTGTATGCGTTGAATTGCATGGCAAACCGATATCGTATGTGGCCACAGTAGTCGTAAACGCCCGTTCATTTTCTATAGCGTGTAGTTAATTTAATAAAGGGGTTTTTTGAGTGTAACTTGAGCAGACGATCGAATTAGGCCGTGAAACCAGTTCTGTTGAGTTTGTATCGTCGATTAGAGTCAGAATAGATATATAGTTTGTTATTTTTGGGGATCGTGAAATTGGGTGTCCGAAATGGCATCGCGGTGCGCGTAAAAATAGCCTACTGGGGAAACAGTCTCAGAATGTGACGAAACTAGTGCCGTTGGGTTCGTATCAACAAATTATTGTAGGATTTCAAGGTTTCAAATTGATTTGATTTATCCAGTGATCGTGAAAATTTTAAATGCGTGTTGATTCCGATTTTATAAAGGAATTTTTTTCAAACGATGTCGGATTTCGACGAAACTTGTCTCATTGGATCCGGAATATCATTTTACACCAAGAATAGCATTTTTATCAGAAAACAAAAATCGTCTATAGTGGTTTTTAATGTGATTTCTCACAACGAAAGTTTCAACGTGTCTTTGGATATTAACATGGCCTGACAGTAATATATATATAATAATTATATATAATCAACGCCTTGCGCCATACATTGTGAACAACTTGCGTACCAAAATTTCTTTTCACTGTACAACACTTGCACTCCAATGTAGGATCCTTTGTTGCCAATCCATATGAGCTCCGTGCCACCCAAGTAATTTTTATTTTAAAGTTTTTGCAACAACTACCCTAGTGAAGTGAGAATACACTGAATATCCTAGTTTCCATAGACCTATATGTGCACGTACGATGCATTGGAAAAGAATACATTTCTTTCATTTTATCCCATCAAACTACGGAAGCCATTACCTACCATTACTGACGTACACCTGCTATCTTCACCCAGTGGACATGTCCTTGATCGATCCTTCTCCGTCAATCACAGACCAAGCCTACAACTGAAATGAAAACCCAAAGCTTTTTGACCTGCAAATATACTAAACTGAAGAACACCCACCCTATATTCTTCCTTCCTCAGGTGTTACTTCTGCGAGATTTCACTTCAGCCGATAGGTTTTTCCAGCTATCTATTTGTAGGAAGAACGCACATCAAAACCTACCCACATGGCTCCCATCAACGGAAATGAAAACACAGCACTGTCAATGTCCTAACCCTGTAAGGCTACTGATCTAAGAACCTTCAGCGCCAAGGAACTTTGACTATAAATAAGGACGAACGCTTCTTCATTATTGCCGCAGCTCAGTTTTCAAGCCTTCAATGGCAATAAAAAAAAAGAATGCCAGAACGTAATGGTGAGGAAGAGTATTATACTGTAACATGTTTTACAAGGAAGAATGGATGGAAGGAAGGGGCCATGAGGTTTTGGCTAAGTCTTATTTTCGAATGCACTGTGGGGCCTACGAGGCACAATTTGAGGGAAGGACGGACGGAGGGTGCAGCTGGAGGGAGTGCGGTCACCGGAGTGTCAGAGTTGTGGGGTCTGGCGCTCTAATGACATGGCGGTGGCGGTTTAAACTTGGAGCTGTTCATATGGGTATATTTAACAAAGAGAATCGAAGCCTTTTAATTATCTGGGTGAAAGATATACTAAGAAAGGGGTACGGAGGGGTGAGAGGACGGGTTGGTGCAAGGAAATGAACGAGCATGGGGTTAGCAGTTGCGGTGAACTGTATGGGAAAGAGAAGCAACAGTATGTCATGTTTTGAAACAAAGGAGGCTACTGCAAATATAAAAGTGGGCTCTTCAAATAGATTGTTATTGGGCCGATTTGAATTAGAAATATAAGTCCGCTGTTCAATCATTGGCAAGGTAATAAAGGTCGGGCGTCCCCATCAATTGAATTGTAAGTGTTAGATTCAATTAATAGAGCAATTAATCCTGTTAGATTATGATTTAGGGAGCTAACTATGTTAATCTAATCAAAGTAATTAGGTTATTATAATATAATAGAGAAGTTTAGTAATTGTTAATTAAATAAATCGTATAATTAAAATTGCTTATAACTTATGCTTAGGACGACCGAATTGGATGAGAACAAGTGCGACGAAATCATGGCGACACACTCTACAATATGGAACAAGTGTGGTCAGCACCGGAGACATCAGCAATTTTTAATTAAATTAAACGTTAGTTTAATTTAATTAAAACAAGCTATTTTGAGGACAAAATAAAAGCAAGGTGAGTTAAACTCACTCAGTTCTCCCTCTTATATTTTATATAAGTCAGGTTTTAAAATCGTGTGATATGGTTGTTTGTTTATTTGTTCGTTGTTGATGCATGAACTGAACAGTTAAATTGAACGTTCGTTAATTTAACTGAAACAAATCGTTATTTATAACGATTGAATCCAATTGAGGTAATTCACCTCAGTGGTTACGTTTATAACAATATAAATGTTATAAATAAATGATTGTATGCTTGAATTGCTATTGTTAGCCCATTATTGACTGTTACAGTTATTATTGACAATTGTTATTAAACTGTTCATGTCATCTGTTTAGATGAAAAACCCATATTTATTGGCCAGCATGAATTGATTGAATGGAACTGTGTTAACCCATTGTTTTGCAAGGAATAACTGTCCTCACTGATATTGATAATGTTTATCAATATGATTATACTGTTTGTTACTGAACGTGAAATTAGTTTATATTTCACGGTTTGGTACTATAGTAGCCATTTGCCTCTTTAGTACCGTTGATGAAAAGAAATTATTTTTCGAAATCAATATCAAATGGAATTCGAGTGGTTCCAATGATAGAATCATATTTTTATATGGTTTTGGAATACGATTTTGTAAAGATAATAATCGAAGTAAAATATACAATTTGTATATATGCATAAATATAACTAATAGAAATGTAGATATTATTAAAACAAATGTTTAAACGCAAAATCTATCGTATTGACTATTTAAACGTTGGAATGGTTTTATAAAGACCTTAACGGTCGTAAAAGAAGTTTAAATAGATTTCAAAATATCAAAATGGAATGATCAAATCATGGTTATACGAGAATTTATAAAAGAGTTTTAAGATTGATATTTTTGAAATAAAGGATCGTTTTTGACAAATGTTGTTTAAATATATATACGAAATGTTATTACATGACATTTCGTGAGTAAGATTTACAAATCGACGGATTTGAAAATGAGTGTGATTTTGAAATGGGATTTCATATTTTAAATGAAATTGAAGTTGACATTATGAATATAAAATTATAAATGAGATTTAGTTAAATAAATGGAAGTGAGTTTATTTCAAGGTACGGAATGTGGTATTCCGAACTTTGGAAGGATTAATCAAAGCGAGTTTTATTCCGTGATTCGGAATGTGACATTCCGAAGTTCGGAATGATAAATCAAAGTGAGTTCTATTCCGAGGTTCGGAATGTGATATTCCGAAGTTCGCAATGTTAACTGAAGGCAGGATTTTAAATGAGTTAAAGTTTTGGATAACGACAACAAATATTAGTTGTCGGTAATGACTTACAAATGAGATTTGTAAACAAAGTTAAAAATGTGAAAATGAAAACGAATGGTGAGTTGTCGTACTTAATTTACAAAAGACTTTGTTAATGGAAATTTAAAGTTTTGAAAATGGAATCGAAGTAAGGGTTTATGAATGTGATTTGTAACATTTGTTACAAATGAGACGAACCATTTTTGGACATGGGATTTTACAAAGGATTATTATATGTTTTCTAAACAAAGAATAAGTGGTTGAGTACGATTTAAAGGGAGTGCGATAAATATAAGTTGAATTATTTTGAAAGGATAACAATATAAGATATTAAATAAGATTTATAAGAGCATTGTGTATATGGTTTTAAAAACAAATGAATTGAGTAGTTTGAAATGATTTGTAATATAATAATATAAAGTAATCAAGGGATTTTCATAAGGATTCTAATTATAATAGAATCGAAGATTGTATAGGATATTGTAAATGATTATTAACACAGATCGAAAGAGTTTTATAAGAGTTTACTTAACAATTTGTGGAGTAAAAGTGGTCGAGATTTGAATAAGTTTTAAAAGGGGAACGTGTGGATAATGAACTTCTATTTATTCTGAAGATATGATTGTTGTTGGTCAAGGTCTGAGAGGTAAATAAAATACCCCAACTCGTTGCTTGCTGTGTGCTTGGTCGCATGATAGGGGGTTCTCGCTTCGCGTTAGGTGGCGGACGGGAGACTCTTACCCCTACATGTCCCGAAAATGTGGGTTGGTTGTGAAGTCGAAAGGCTGGCCGTAAAATGAGTTGGTGGGGTACCATTGTAAGCCACGGGGGGACATTATCCCTCTACCTTGGGGTTGGAGGGATGGTTGAAAAGCCTACCGAAAATTCCTCTGGTCGTTACAGTGGTATCAGAGCTATTGATTTAGTAATAACCTTGGCTCTGTGGTGTAACTCGATAGAGATGGGGTTAGTAATACTCTAGATCGAGATTGAGTGTATATATATGAGAGCGTATTTGTAAATTTTATATACTAATGTTTTATGTTTTGTAAAGAGGGTAAATGAAATAATTTTACCCAAATATATTTTTGTATAGAAAAGAAACAATTTTATTATATTATTGAGGTATCGGGATGGTTGATTGATTTGAATGATATTCAAATGTGGATTAAGAATCTGAATTGAAATTTAACTTGGTTAAGTGAAATTAAATTGAGAAATGATGTTGAACTCAAATAAAATTAATTTGAATTTGAAATTTTGATGAATTGTTATTGAAATATGTTAAGCCTAAGTAAATATAAATATTGAATACAAATTCAATTGTTTTGATTGAGTTGATGGTGCATTGGTTGTTGATTGATTACCGATTGGTTGATTCGTTGAATTCATCGATGGTTTATATAAGAGCTGGATGAATTAAAATAAAATTCCAGTAATATAAATTGGAATGAAAGCATAGATGAATTGGAATTAATGATTTAAACCTATATTTACAAACAAGTTGATACCCATGTCTGATTTTGGGAATTTATGTGATTATGCATGTTGGTTAATGAATCATGAATTGTTACTCATATGACAAATGAGTTAAGTACAGGTGCCAAAAGGTTAGAGGATTTGATTTTGATCGAGTAGATCGCGATAAATAGAGCAAGTAAGCTCGGTAGTGCTCGTAAAAAGGTACGCCAACGCGAAATTATAAATTTTGGTTTTGGTTCTGGTTTTTGCTTTCCGACCGTTGGACGATGAATATATATTATTTGTTACTGCGATATCGCAGATGTCACTTCGTGCAGGGGAGACTCTGCCGAATTTATCCGGGAATTTAAGGTGTTAGAAATTTTTCGATATTTTTGAAAATATTTATTTACGATATTGAATTAGTTTTCGATTTTAAATGGATTTGGAAATTAATGGATTGTGACGTTCTTCCTTACCTTAGCAATTTCGAGGACGAAATTGTTTTAAGGGGGGAAGAATGTAACGTCCCGTATTTTTGGAAGTCAAATATTTTATTTAATTTATTATTTTAAATATTATATTTAGAATATTAATGAATTTTAATATTGAATTCATTTATTTAAAACGAAGTTTGAACGTTATATATCTATATAATTATAAACCGAGCATGAAAATGGCCTGTAGTTCGTGAATTCGAGTTTTGAATTTCAACTGAGAATACAGGATTCGATTTAAGTCGGATTTCTGTGAAACAAGAAACGTTGGGATCATGTTGACGATAGTTTTCATATGAAAGAGAAAAATCCTTAAAATAGTCGCTGTGAAATTCGTTATTTAATTATAGGCCTTTAAAATGACCATTTTGCAAATGGTCTCTGTTTTCGATAAAACCAGTTTCATTGGGACCGTAACGTTAAATTATTGTATGGCGTTGAATTGTATGGCAAACCGATATCGTATGTGGCCACGGTAGTCGTAAACGCCCGTTCATTTTCTATAGCGTGTAGTTAATTTAATAAAGGGGTTTTTGAGTGTAACTTGAGCAGACGATCGAATTAGGCCGTGAAACCAGTTCTGTTGAGTTTATATCGTCGATTAGAGTCAGAATAGATATATAGTTTGTTATTTTTGGGGATCGTGAAATTGGGTGTCCGAAATGGCATCGCGGTGCGCGTAAAAATAGCCTACTGGGGAAACAGTCTCAGAGTGTGACGAAACTAGTGCCGTTGGGTTCGTATCAACAAATTATTGTGGGATTTCAAGGTTTCAAATTGATTTGATTTATCCAGTGATCGTGAAAATTTTAAATGCGTGTTGATTCCGATTTTATAAAGGAATTTTTTTCAAACGATGTCGGATTTCGACGAAACTTGTCTCATTGGATCCGGAATATCATTTTACACCAAGAATAGCATTTTTATCAGAAAACAGAAATCGTCTATAGTGGTTTTTAACGTGATTTCTCACAACGAAAGTTTCAACGTGTCTTTGGATATTAACATGGCCTGACAGTAATATATATATAATAATTATATATAATCAACGCCTTGCGCCATACATTATTAACAACTTGTGTACCAAAATTCTTTTCACTGTACAACACTTGCACTCCAATGTAGGATCCTTTGTTGCTAATCCATATGAGCTCCGTGCCACCCAAGTAATTTTTATTTTAAAGTTTTTGCAACAACTACCCTAGTGAAGTGAGAATACACTGAATATCCTAGTTTCCATAGGCCTATATGTGCACGTACGATGCATTGGAAAAGAATACATTTCTTTCGTTTTATCCCATCAAACTATGGAAGCCATTACCTACCATTACTGACGTACACCTGCTATCTTCACCCAGTGGACATGTCCTTGATCGATCCTTCTCCGTCAATCACAGACCAAGCCTACAACTGAAATGAAAACCCAAAGCTTTTTGACCTGCAAATATACTAAACTGAAGAACACCCACCCTATATTCTTCCTTCCTCAGGTGTTACTTCTGCGAGATTTCACTTCAGCCGATAGGTTTTTCCAGCTATCTATTTGTAGGAAGAACGCACATCAAAACCTACCCACATGGCTCCCATCAACGGAAATGAAAACACAGCACTGTCAATGTCCTAACCCTGTAAGGCTACTGATCTAAGAACCTTCAGTGCCAAGGAACTGTGACTATAAATAAGGACGAACGCTTCTTCATTATTGTCGCAGCTCAGTTTTCAAGCCTTCAATGGCAATAAAAAAAAAAAGAATGCCAGAACGTAATGGTGAGGAAGAGTATTATACTGTAACATGTTTTACAAGGAAGAATGGATGGAAGGAAGGGGCCATGAGGTTTTGGCTAAGTCTTATTTTCGCATGCACTGTAGGGCCTACGAGGCACAGTTTGAGGGAAGGACGGACGGAGGGTGCAGCTGGAGGGAGTGCGGTCACCGGAGTGTCAGAATTGTGGGGTCTGGCGCTCTAATGACATGGCGGTGGCGGTTTAAACTTGGAGCTGTTCATATGGGTATATTTAACAAAGAGAATCGAAGCCTTTTAATTATCTGGGTGAAAGATATACTAAGAAAGGGGTACGGAGGGGTGAGAGGACGGGTTGGTGCAAGGAAATGAACGGGCATGGGGTTAGCAGTTGCGGTGAACTGTATGGGAAAGAGAAGCAACAGTATGTCATGTTTTGAAACAAAGGAGGCTACTGCAAATATAAAAGTGGGCTCTTCAAATAGATTGTTATTGGGCCGATTTGAATTAGAAATATAAGTCCGCTGTTCAATCATTGGCAAGGTAATAAAGGTCGGGCGTCCCCATCAATTGAATTGTAAGTGTTAGATTCAATTAATAGAGCAATTAATCCTATTAGATTATGATTTAGGGAGCTAACTATGTTAATCTAATCAAAGTAATTAGGTTATTATAATATAATAGAGAAGTTTAGTAATTGTTAATTAAATAAATCGTATAATTAAAATTGCTTATTACTTATGCTTAGGACGACCGAATTGGATGAGAACAAGTGCGACGAAATCATGGCGACACACTCTACAATATGGAACAAGTGTGGTCAGCACCGGAGACATCAGCAATTTTTAATTAAATTAAACGTTAGTTTAATTTAATTAAAACAAGCTATTTTGAGGACAAAATAAAAGCAAGGTGAGTTAAACTCACTCAGTTCTCCCTCTTATATTTTATATAAGTCAGGTTTTAAAATCGTGTGATATGGTTGTTTGTTTATTTGTTCGTTGTTGATGCATGAACTGAACAGTTAAATTGAACGTTCGTTAATTTAACTGAAACAAATCGTTATTTATAACGATTGAATCCAATTGAGGTAATTCACCTCAGTGGTTACGTTTATAACAATATAAATGTTATAAATAAATGATTGTATGCTTGAATTGCTATTGTTAGCCCATTATTGACTGTTACAGTTATTATTGACAATTGTTATTAAACTGTTCATGTCATCTGTTTAGATGAAAAACCCATATTTATTGGCCAGCATGAATTGATTGAATGGAACTGTGTTAACCCATTGTTTTGCAAGGAATAACTGTCCTCACTGATATTGATAACGTTTATCAATATGATTATACTGTTTGTTACTGAACGTGAAATTAGTTTATATTTCACGGTTTGGTACTATAGTAGCCATTTGCCTCTTTAGTACCGTTGATGAAAAGAAATTATTTTTCGAAATCAATATCAAATGGAATTCGAGTGGTTCAAATGATAGAATCATATTTTTATATGGTTTTGGAATACGATTTTGTAAAGATAATAATCGAAGTAAAATATACAATTTGTATATATGCATAAATATAACTAATAGAAATGTAGATATTATTAAAACAAATGTTTAAACGCAAAATCTATCGTATTGACTATTTAAACGTTGGAATGGTTTTATAAAGACCTTAACGGTCGTAAAAGAAGTTTAAATAGATTTCAAAATATCAAAATGGAATGATCAAATCATGGTTATACGAGAATTTATAAAAGAGTTTTAAGATTGATATTTTTGAAATAAAGGATCGTTTTTGACAAATGTTGTTTAAATATATATACGAAATGTTATTACATGACATTTCGTGAGTAAGATTTACAAATCGACGGATTTGAAAATGAGTGTGATTTTGAAATGGGATTTCATATTTTAAATGAAATTGAAGTTGACATTATGAATATAAAATTATAAATGAAATTTATAAATGAGATTTAGTTAAATAAATGGGAGTGAGTTTATTTCAAGGTACGGAATGTGGTATTCCGAACTTTGGAAGGATTAATCAAAGCGAGTTTTATTCCGCGATTCGGAATGTGACATTCCGAAGTTCGGAATGATAAATCAAAGTGAGTTCTATTCCGAGGTTCGGAATGTGATATTCCGAAGTTCGCAATGTTAACTGAAGGCAGGATTTTAAATGAGTTAAAGTTTTGGATAACGACAACAAATATTAGTTGTCGGTAATGACTTACAAATGAGATTTGTAAACAAAGTTAAAAATATGAAAATGAAAACGAATGGTGAGTTGTCGTACTTAATTTACAAAAGACTTTGTTAATGGAAATTTAAAGTTTTGAAAATGGAATCGAAGTAAGGGTTTATGAATGTGATTTGTAACATTTGTTACAAATGAGACGAACCATTTTTGGACATGGGATTTTACAAAGGATTATTATATGTTTTCTAAACAAAGAATAAGTGGTTGAGTACGATTTAAAGGGAGTGCGATAAATATAAGTTGAATTATTTTGAAAGGATAACAATATAAGATATTAAATAAGATTTATAAGAGCATTGTGTATATGGTTTTAAAAACAAATGAATTGAGTAGTTTGAAATGATTTGTAATATAATAATATAAAGTAATCAAGGGATTTTCATAAGGATTCTAATTATAATAGAATCGAAGATTGTATAGGATATTGTAAATGATTATTAACACAGATCGAAAGAGTTTTATAAGAGTTTACTTAACAATTTGTGGAGTAAAAGTGGTCGAGATTTGAATAAGTTTTAAAAGGGGAACATGTGGATAATGAACTTCTATTTATTCTGAAGATATGATTGTTGTTGGTCAAGGTCTGAGAGGTAAATAAAATACCCCAACTCGTTGCTTGCTGTGTGCTTGGTCGCATGATAGGGGGTTCTCGCTTCGCGTTAGGTGGCGGACGGGAGACTCTTACCCCTACATGTCCCGAAAATGTGGGTTGGTTGTGAAGTCGAAAGGCTGGCCGTAAAATGAGTTGGTGGGGTACCATTGTAAGCCACCGGGGGACATTATCCCTCTACCTTGGGGTTGGAGGGATGGTTGAAAAGCCTACCGAAAATTCCTCTGGTCGTTACAGTGGTATCAGAGCTATTGGTTTAGTAATAACCTTGGCTCTGTTGTGTAACTCGATAGAGATGGGGTTAGTAATACTCTAGATCGAGATTGAGTGTATATATATGAGAGCGTATTTGTAAATTTTATATACTAATGTTTTATGTTTTGTAAAGAGGGTAAATGAAATAATTTTACCCAAATATATTTTTGTATAGAAAAGAAACAATTTTATTATATTATTGAGGTATCGGGATGGTTGATTGATTTGAATGATATTCAAATGTGGATTAAGAATCTGAATTGAAATTTAACTTGGTTAAGTGAAATTAAATTGAGAAATGATGTTGAACTCAAATAAAATTAATTTGAATTTGAAATTTTGATGAATTGTTATTGAAATATGTTAAGCCTAAGTAAATATAAATATTGAATACAAATTCAATTGTTTTGATTGAGTTGATGGTGCATTGGTTGTTGATTGATTACCGATTGGTTGATTCGTTGAATTCATCGATGGTTTATATAAGAGCTGGATGAATTAAAATAAAATTCCAGTAATATAAATTGGAATGAAAGCATAGATGAATTGGAATTAATGATTTAAACCTATATTTACAAACAAGTTGATACCCATGTCTGATTTTGGGAATTTATGTGATTATGCATGTTGGTTAATGAATCATGAATTGTTACTCATATGAAAAATGAGTTAAGTACAGGTGCCAAAAGGTTAGAGGATTTGATTTTGATCGAGTAGATCGCGATAAATAGAGCAAGTAAGCTCGGTAGTGCTCGTAAAAAGGTACGCCAACGCGAAATTATAAATTTTGGTTTTGGTTCTGGTTTTTGCTTTCCGACCGTTTGTCGATGAATATATATTATTTGTTACTGCGATATCGCAGATGTCACTTCGTGCAGGGGAGACTCTGCCGAATTTATCCGGGAATTTAAGGTGTTAGAAATTTTTCGATATTTTTGAAAATATTTATTTACGATATTGAATTAGTTTTCGATTTTAAATGGATTTGGAAATTAATGGATTGTAACGTTCTTCCTTACCTTAGCAATTTCGAGGACGAAATTGTTTTAAGGGGGGAAGAATGTAACGTCCCGTATTTTTGGAAGTCAAATATTTAATTTAATTTATTATTTTAAATATTATATTTAGAATATTAATGAATTTTAATATTGAATTCATTTATTTAAAACGAAGTTTGAACGTTATATATCTATATAATTATAAACCGAGCATGAAAATGGCCTGTAGTTCGTGAATTCGAGTTTTGAATTTCAACTGAGAATACAGGATTCGATTTAAGTCGGATTTCTGTGAAACAAGAAACGTTGGGATCATGTTGACGATAGTTTTCATATGAAAGAGAAAAATCCAGATTCCGTGTTATAGTTTGCTATTTATGGCCAAATCAAATTTAAAATAGTCGCTGTGAAATTCGTTATTTAATTATAGGCCTTTAAAATGACCATTTTGCAAATGGTCTCTATTTTCGATAAAACCAGTTTCATTGGGACCGTAACGTTAAATTATTGTATGGCGTTGAATTGTATGGCAAACCGATATCGCATGTGGCCACGGTAGTCGTAAACGCCCGTTCATTTTCTATAGCGTGTAGTTAATTTAATAAAGGGGTTTTTTGAGTGTAACTTGAGCAGACGATCGAATTAGGCCGTGAAACCAGTTCCGTTGAGTTCGTATCGTCGATTATAGTCAGAATAGATATATAGTTTGTTATTTTTGGGGATCGTGAAATTGGGTGTCCGAAATGGCATCGTGGTGCGCGTAGAAATAGCCAACTGGGGAAACAGTCTCAGAGTGTGACGAAACTAGTGCCGTTGGCTTCGTATCAACAAATTATTATAGGATTTCAAGGTTTCAAATTGATTTGATTTATCCAGTGATCGTGAAAATTTTAAATGCGTGTTGATTCCGATTTTATAAAGGAATTTTTTTCAAACGATGTCGGATTTCGACGAAACTTGTCTCATTGGATCCGGAATATCATTTTACACCAAGAATAGCATTTTTATCAGAAAACAAAAATTGTCTATAGTGGTTTTTAACGTGATTTCTCACAACGAAAGTTTCAACGTGTCTTTGGATATTAACATGGCCTGACTGTAATATATATATAATAATTATATATAATCAACGCCTTGCGCCATACATTGTGAACAACTTGCGTACCAAAATTTCTTTTCACTGTACAACACTTGCACTCCAATGTAGGATCCTTTGTTGCCAATCCATATGAGCTCCGTGCCACCCAAGTAATTTTTATTTTAAAGTTTTTGCAACAGCTACCCTAGTGAAGTGAGAATACACTGAATATCCTAGTTTCCACAGGCCTATATGTGCACGTACGATGCATTGGAAAAGAATACATTTCTTTCGTTTTATCCCATCAAACTACGGAAGCCATTACCTACCATTACTGACGTACACCTGCTATCTTCACCCAGTGGACATGTCCTTGATCGATCCTTCTCCGTCAATCACAGACCAAGCCTAGAACTGAAATGAAAACCCAAAGCTTTCTGACCAGCAAATATACTAAACTGAAGAACACCCACCCTATATTCTTCCTTCCTCAGGTGTTACTTCTGCGAGATTTCACTTCAGCCGATAGGTTTTTCCAGCTATCTATTTGTAGGAAGAACGCACATCAAAACCTACCCACATGGCTCCCATCAACGGAAATGAAAACACAGCACTGTCAATGTCCTAACCTAGTAAGGCTACTGCTCTAAGAACCTTCAGCGCCAAGGAACTGTGACTATAAATAAGGACGAACGCTTCTTCATTTTTGCCGCAGCTCAGTTTTCAAGCCTTCAATGGCAATAAAAAAAAAAAAAGAATGCCAGAACGTAATGGTGAGGAAGAGTATTATACTGTAACATGTTTTACAAGGAAAAATGGATGGAAGGAAGGGGCCATGAGGTTTTGGCTAAGTCTTATTTTCGCATGCACTGTGGGGCCTACGAGGCACAGTCTGAGGGAAGGACGGACGGAGGGTGCAGCTGGAGGGAGTGCGGTCACCGGAGTGTCAGAGTTGTGGGGTTCGTCGCTCTAATGACTTGGCGGTGGCGGTTTAAACTTGGAGCTGTTCATATGGGTATATTTAACAAAGAGAATTGAAGCCTTTTAATTATCTGGGTGAAAGATATACGAAGAAAGGGGTACGGAAGGGTGAGAGGACGGGTTGGTGCAAGGAAATGAACGAGCATGGGGTTAGCAGTTGCGGTGAACTGTATGGGAAAGAGAAGCAACAGTATGTCAAGTTTTGAAACAAAGGAGGCTACTGCAAATATAAAAGTGGGCTCTTCAAATGGATTGTTATTGGGCCGATTTGAATTCAAAATATAAGTCCGTTGTTCAATCATTGGCAAGGTAATAAAGGTCGGGCGTCTCCATCAATTGAATTGTAAGTGTTAGATTCAATTAATAGAGCAATTAATCCTGTTAGATTATGATTTAGGGAGCTAACTATGTTAATCTAATCAAAGTAATTAGGTTATTATAATATAATAGAGAAGTTTAGTAATTGTTAATTAAATAAATCGTATATTTAAAATTGCTTATAACTTATGCTTAGGACGACCGAATTGGATGAGAACAAGTGCGACGAAATCATGGCGACACACTCTACAATATGGAACAAGTGTGGTCAGCACCGGAGACATCAGCAATTTTTAATTAAATTAAATTAAACGTTAGTTTAATTTAATTAAAACAAGCTATTTTGAGGACAGAATAAAAGCAAGGTGAGTTAAACTCACTCAGTTCTCCCTCTTATATTTTATATAAGTCAGGTTTTAAAATCGTGTGCTATGGTTGTTTGTTTATTTGTTCGTTGTTGATGCATGAACTGAACAGTTAAATTGAACGTTCGTTAATTTAACTGAAACAAATCGTTATTTATAACGATTGAATCCAATTGAGGTAATTCACCTCAGTGGTTACGTTTATAACAATATAAATGTTATAAATAAATGATTATATGCTTGAATTGCTGTTGTTAGCCCATTATTGACTGTTACAGTTATTATTGAAAATTGTTATTAAACTGTTCATGTCATCTGTTTAGATGAAAAACCCATATTTATTGGCCAGCATGAATTGATTGAATGGAACTGTGTTAACCCATTGTTTTGCAAGGAATAACTGTCCTCACTGATATTGATAACGTTTATCAATATGATTATACTGTTTGTTACTGAACGTGAAATTAGTTTATATTTCACGGTTTGGTACTATAGTAGCCATTTGCCTCTTTAGTACCGTTGATGAAAAGAAATTATTTTTCGAAATCAATATCAATTGGAATTCGAGTGGTTCCAATGATAGAATCATATTTTTATATGGTTTTGGAATACGATTTTGTAAAGATAATAATCGAAGTAAAATATACAATTTGTATATATGCATAAATATAACTAATAGAAATGTAGATATTATTAAAACAAATGTTTAAACGCGAAATCTATCGTATTGACTATTTAAACGTTGGAATGGTTTTATAAAGACCTTAACGGTCGTAAAAGAAGTTTAAATAGATTTCAAAATATCAAAATGGAATGATCAAATCATGGTTATACGAGAATTTATAAAAGAGTTTTAAGATTGATATTTTTGAAATAAAGGATCGTTTTTGACAAATGTTGTTTAAATATATATACGAAATGTTATTACATGACATTTCGTGAGTAAGATTTACAAATCGACGGATTTGAAAATGAGTGTGATTTTGAAATGGGATTTCATATTTTAAATGAAATTGAAGTTGACATTATGAATATAAATTTATAAATGAAATTTATAAATGAGATTTAGTTAAATAAATGGAAGTGAGTTTATTTCAAGGTACGGAATGTGGTATTCCGAACTTTGGAAGGATTAATCAAAGCGAGTTTTATTCCGCGATTCGGAATGTGACATTCCGAAGTTCGGAATGATAAATCAAAGTGAGTTCTATTCCGAGGTTCGGAATGTGATATTCCGAAGTTCGCAATGTTAACTGAAGGAAGGATTTAAAATGAGTTAAAGTTTTGGATAACGAAAACAAATATTAGTTGTTGGTAACAAAGTTAAAAATGTGAAAATGAAAACGAATGGTGAGTTGTCGTACTTAATTTACAAAAGACTTTGTTAATGGAAATTTAAAGTTTTGAAAATGGAATCGAAGTAAGGGTTTATGAATGTGATTTGTAACATTTGTTACAAATGAGACGAACCATTTTTGGACATGGGATTTTACAAAGGATTATTATATGTTTTCTAAACAAAGAATAAGTGGTCGAGTACGATTTAAAGGGAGTGCGATAAATATAAGTTGAATTGTTTTGAAAGGATAACAATATAAGATATTAAATAAGATTTATAAGAGTATTGTGTATATAGTTTTAAAAACAAATGAATTGAGTAGTTTGAAATGATTTGTAATATAATAATATAAAGTAATCAAGGGATTTTCATAAGGATTCTAATTATAATAGAATCGAAGATTGTATAGGATATTGTAAATGATTATTAACACAGATCGAAAGAGTTTTATAAGAGTTTACTTAACAATTTGTGGAGTAAAAGTGGTCGAGATTTGAATAAGTTTTAAAAGGGGAACGTGTGGATAATGAACTTCTATTTATTCTGAAGATATGATTGTTGTTGGTCAAGGTCTGAGAGGTAAATAAAATACCCCAACTTGAACGACTCCAGGATTATTCAAGAATGATATTAGTTTATAAACGAGAGAGTTGAGGGAAACATAAGTTATGATTTCCGTAAATGATATTATGGACTATTTTGAACAGTTTATAAGTTAAATAAAAAGGAATTTGGAGAATATTCTTATTTCATAAGAAAGCCGATGTTCAAATATGGGAAATTTAAGGGATATAATTAATGGACGATTCGTTAAAAGAGGCTAAATGATACTGAGTATTGGATCAGTGAATCCATTTTCTTTATGGATGAATGGTCGTTTTGTTTGATAGTTAAATAACCGACTATCAAACTGGGCCTATACGATTGTTGGTACGGAAAGACCGGGATCGAATATATATTCGAAAACCATTCCGTCCAGCAAATACGAATACGTTGAAGATACTGATTCAAGATGGAGTTATTGAAGACCGTAGATCCTCATAAGCGGAAGGATTACTTAAAATCTCTGACTTGCAAGCAGAGATATACTGTGATTCTGTCCTGGTTGGAATCTACGGATTCGCAAGGACTTCTCGCTACTGATTCTCAGGGTGATTCCTAGAATGCAGTAGGAGGGTGCCTTCGGTTCACCCTGTTCCTGGGTGACGTGTATGGACGGATGTCTGACAGAGTATTTCCAGAAAGGCCACGTACATTGATTTCTTCAGCCGTACCAAGAGTGAAGGCAGAGAAGGAAACTTCTTAGCTGACACATAAAGTATTGTTGTAGACGTCAATTAGTGACTGTTGATGGATCTGACGATGTGACATTCGAAGTAAATGTGATGTGCTGATAAAGCGTAGCCTCAAACCTCATCAACCAGGAAATGACAAAAATCGGGCAGGCAGCATGGCCATGTGGGTCGCTCCCATTAGGGTGTATATCCACCTATCTAGAGAAAATCCATTTCATTTTTGAATCTTTTTCGATGTTGTCCCTTATCGGGAAACGGTGGTTTGAGCCCAACCGTTGGTGATATACATTCGATACACTCAAGCGAAATGAGTGGTCGGTCATGTGAGGGCCGGGTTGCAAGACGTTCTTGTTGAACCCAGTGTATTTGCCTCTAGAGATACACTATCGGCAGGTAGTCCCATACCTTGTCAATGTCAGAATTCAATCTCCAATAAGCGCCCGCGGTTTTGATGGTATACTATATATGTGGAGCGTGAGATGCAAGTGTTCCACTAGATTGTTATTTACTTGTATTTAGACACTACTATAATATCAGAAAAGATATTGATTTCAAATAATGTTTTGGGTTATCGTATGGTAAAAACCGTCTGTATTTATGTGTGGATTTGGTCTTACGATTATCATTTTCCTTCGAAAAGATTTTTGACTTTAAAATCAAGTGTGTGATACCCTTAATACTGTGCGATTTTTTCTCACTCTGGTTCACCAGACTGACCCGGTGTTTTGTAAATGCTCGGGTTAGACCGGGTTGTGCAGATTCAGGATATCAGTGTTGTGAAGTCCAAAGACGAGCCGAAGAAGTTCAGACGTATGATGTTAGACCATTATTATTCCGCTGTGGGTTATATGAGGACAGACCATTATAACTATCCAGATGTACTGATATACTCTGATGTTGTAAGTATTATTTCACGCTCTCAAAAAAGATTTAATTCTATATTATATTTTGTTCCGCTGCGATGTGAGACTCTGATTCTAGGTTGTGATGTTTCTTCTTCTATTCTAATATTTCTTTCTTTCTTATCTCACCCTCTAAATTCTTTCTAATAACATCCAGTGTTTTCGGTGTTGGAAGGTCGGCATGAGTTACGGTAAAGGTATTTATGTCGATTTTCGGGGCCGAAAATCCTCTGGTCGTTACATAAAGTATTGATTTTTGGATATTAAAACCAAATTGGAGTTTCAATAAATCTTTAATTAGATGGAATGTAAATGGAATAATTAAATTTATCGAATTCATGAAATGATCGAGAATGGAGTACCACCGGTTTTACTCCAGGCGATAGTTAAATCTTTAATTAGATTTGAACGTGAAATGGTAATTAAATTTACCGATAGGACAGTGGGTGTTAGATATGGTACTACTAGTTTTGCTCCATGGGATGAATAGGTTGGGATTGGAAAGATAAAATAAATGATTACTTCGGTAAGGCTTGATAATCCCGACGAGTTAATAAAATCTTTTGGAATTGATATCCAAAGGAATATTAAAGAATAAATTTTAAAGAATTTATCTTTCATAAAATTAATGGGAACCTTTCCCTAAAGATATGAATATTTGAATGAAAGAATATTCTGAATTGGAATGAGGCGTATGATGTGTTTATATAGAACTTGATTATTGATTATAAAATACGTGAGTTATTTGGAAAGACCTGGTATCCAATTATGAATAACTGTTACGACGACTAAAAGTCGACGATGAAGATGGTGGTCGAAGACCGTAGATCTTCACATCATTTGGATGATTACTGATGTCTTGATTGGGCTATACACCCAAGACAAGGTAATAAGTGGTGATCGTCCAGACGTACTTGGAGATCGACCGGGTATGCGAGGACATCTCTCTTGTATTGGACATATGGGACGAGGAATAAGGTGCCTCCAGTTTCGTTCAGACCCAGAACGGACTTGTAAATGGATGTGTGTTTGACATTGGATTTCATTTTGTGTTGATTGATTTTTGTTAAATATATATCTGTTTGTTGGCAGAGAATTTATTCTCTTGCTTAACACCCTTCTCTGAGACGTACGAGCTTAGTAGTTATATATTGATAGACATCAGTCACATGGCGTGAATTGTCAATGTGGCATGCTGAGATGCAAATGATCAAGGCTTTTGTCGAAAAGCAGAGTCTTGTGGTTGATGATCAAAGCACGACTTTAAATAGCATAGCTTTGTATATAGCGTTAATTCGTGAGCCTCACACCTCGGTTTGAGTCAAAAACGGGATAAGGGAAGCAGTGAGTGCATGTGTTTCTTTCTGACAAGAAGTGGTGCCGTGGTATGGAGCCCAGACATTTTTACTTACGTGGATGATGGATTGCGAAGCGCCTCGGATTTGGGTCCCTAGTGGCTCTTGATATGGTCGGCGTACTGACCATTTTTGAGGTCTGATAGAACCGGGAAACGTGTGTTCAGGAATAACTAATCCACTAAGTAAGTGTGGATCGGCACTGCAGGATCCAACGGTTGACTGCGGGGGATCCTAGGTCATTCTGCTAGAGATGGTCCGAATCGATAAGGAGATCATCCCTTCCCTTGACTCATGATGGAAATCCAATTTCCGATACGACATTCTTCGATTTTAGTTGTAGAACTAGTATGGTGACATGATATATGGTACCCATGCCGTCTATGATTGATACATTTATATTTGAAATTGTTCTGACACTATGCACTTATAGTAATATCAAAATGATTTATTTTAAACGTACCAAGCATGTTTGGTTATTATAAGGGAAAATTCTATCCTCCGGCTTGTGTTGCATTTTGTGATGGGACCTGAGTCTTATAATAACTTCATTTTTCAAAAAGCATTGCGTTGTTTCATGTTTTACACTAGTATTCATATGGAGTAAACCCGTTCCGTGTTATACGGCGTGGTCCCATGATTTCTTAACTTTTAAAGTAAAAGTTAATAACTGTTTTAGTTCTCACACCAGTCCCATGACTGATTCGGAGTTTATTGTTTCTACCTAAACTCTGGGTGCCCATATTTTCTACACGCGCAACTAGTAGTTTTGGTTTTCATAAATACTTCTTTTCATAGGATCCTAAATAGTTGGAGCTATATTCGGAAAGCTTTGTATCCGTATATTTCTTTTAGTTGTGCTAGTTGATGTATTTTCCACTATGCATTGTATTTATACATTTAAATTTTTGTTGCTTTGTATTTTAATCTCTGTTATTATTTTATTCCCGCTGTGTAATATTATTCATACTCTGCGCTATATTCTTTTACTCTGATGTAATTGTTGTAACAACAATGAAATGTTCTATTGTTTGTGTCTGATGGGTCGCGTTCTCAATTCAATCCGTTGTTTTCCGTCTCTTCGGAGATCGGGGAATTTCGGGTCGTTTCACCTTTCCACCGAGCTACTGCTGCGGACATGTCTCTATTTATATATATATATATATATATCTAGCGTAAAAAACGTAATATTAATACATATTAAGTGTAATAAATATGGTTAAATTAGGAATTTGAATGTCCTCATAGGATTATGTATGTTAATGGCCTTAGATATATTAATGACACATAAATACGAGGTTAACCTTTACTTATAGTAGAAGTCTGCCCAAAACCCAATGGCATATCCAACATCTACAAATAAGCCCGGTTAATATGTGGGATTTAAGTGCCATGGGCCATTATAGTTAATACACTATGATACGAGGTTGGCCCAACTTGTAGTAATTGCTTGCCTGGGAGCGTCCGACAAATCCAGTATCTACAAGTTGTCGGTCTATTACGAGTTGTCTAGTATGTGTATATATATTGTGTGTAAATTAGGCCTGCCTTGGGAAAAGGTATTAAGTGGTTGACCTTCCTCTTGTTGGGTATTAAGTGGTTAGGTGTAACACCCCACCTCCACTAGGAGAAACCTTTACGAAAACCTTGTCCCCAACCTCAAACTCCAATTCGGACCTTCGCCTGTCAGCATAAGATTTCTGTCTGTCTTGGGCTGCCTTCATTTGTCTTCTGATCAACTCGACCTTCTCGGATGTATCTCTAATCATGTCAGGTCCAAGTATAAGCTTGTCTGTAGTCTCCCACCAACATGTAGGTGACTTGCATGGTCTCCCATATAAAGCCTCAAACGGTGCCATACCAATGCTCGCCTGATAACTGTTATTATAAGCAAATTCTACAAGAGGAAGGTGGTCTTCCCAAGTACCACCAAAATCCAAGATGCAAAGTCTCAACAAGTCCTCAAGCACTCGATTCACCCTTTCGGTCTGGCCATCCGTCTGTGGGTGATAAGCTGTACTCAGATTCAACCTTGTGCCCATAGCCTCCTGCAAACTGTTCCAGAATTGACTAGTAAAGATGGGGTCTCGGTCACTGACTATGCTGGAAGGGACTCCATGTAGTCGTACTATATCACGAAGATATACTGATGCTAGTCCAGATGCGGTCCTTTTGCTCTTTACTGGGATAAAATGAGCACTCTTCGTAAGCCTATCTACGATGACCCATATGCTCGTATTCCCTCTCCTTGACCTTGGAAGCCCATCAATAAAGTCCATAGAAATGCTCTCCCACTTCCATAGCGGGACCTCTAGTGGATGTAATAGCCCACCGGGCTTCTTCGACTCAGCTTTTACTCTCTGACAAATAACACATCTCGAGACAAACTCCGCCACATCCTTCTTCATTCCAGGCCAGAAGAAAACGCGCTTCATGTCCTTATACATCTTATCACCACCTGGATGTATAGTCATCTTGGAGCGATGTGCTTCCTCAAGAACTTTCCTCACCAAGTCTTCTACCATCGGAACACAAAGCCTTCCGTCTCTCCTCAGCCAACCCTTATCGTCTATAGAATATCGAGCAAGGTGACTAGATGTCTCCCCTCGAACCAGCTTGTCCATGATCTCAATTATCTGGGGGTCTTCCTTCTGTGAAGCCCCGACTTGATCCAGAAGGGTAGGCCTGAGCTCTAGAGATGCCAAAGAACCGGTCATCGTCTCAACTGTCAAAGAAAAATCAAAGGTTGCCAAGAACTCTAAATTCTTCATCTCAACCAATAGAGGACTTAGTGTCAACCTTTTCCTACTCAACGCATCCGCTACAACATTCCCCTTGCCAGGGGTATAGGATATCTCAAAATCATAGGAAGCCAAGAATTCCATCCATCTCTGCTGCCTTAAGTTCAGATCCTTCTGCGAAAAGAGATACTTCAAAGACTTATGATCAGTATATAGCTCAAATCTCTCCCCCAGAAGATAATGACGCCAAGCCTTGAGTGCATATACAATCGCCGCCAGCTCTAGATCATGAGTGGGATAATTCCTCTCATGCACCTTAAGTTGCCTCCCACCAAAACATATAACTCTGCCCTCTTGCATCAGAACGGCGCCCAATCCCGTGCCACAAGCATCAGTGTACACGGTAAATATCTTACCACCATCGGGTAAAGCTAGAACTGGTGCTGAGGTGAGGGCTCTCTTGAGCCTTTGAAAAGCAAGCTCACAATCCATATCCCAAGCAAAAACTAAGTTCTTCTTCGTCAACTTAGTAAGAGGAGCGGATATCTTCGCGAAGTCCTTGATGAACCTCCGGTAAAAACCCGCAAGACCCAGAAAGCTTCTCACCTCGGTTGCATTCCTTGGAGTCTTCCAATCCTGAACTGCAACCACCTTAGCGGGATCCACCGCCAAGCCTTGCTTGGATACGATATGCCCAAGAAATCTGACTTCCCTTCTCCAAAAGTGGCACTTGGAGAACTTGGCTTTTAACTGGTGTGCTCTGAGCGTATCCATCACCTCTACTAGGTGCCTCGCATGCTCTTCCTCATCCTTGGAGAAGACCAGAATATCATCCACAAAGACCACGACAAACTTATTCAAGAACTCCCGAAACACCCTACTCATCAAGTCCACAAAATACGCGGGTGCATTCGTCAAACCGAATGGCATAACAAGCCATTCAAAGAATCCGTCTGGAGTTCTGAATGCAGTCTTGTCTATACTATCTTCAGCCACTCTGAGCTGATGAAAACCCGTAGCAAGATCAAGCTGAGAGAAAACAGAAGCACCAACAAGCTGATCAAAGAGATCATCGATCCTTGGTAACGGGTGTCTGTTCTTCTTAGTCAGCTTATTCAATTCTCTATAATCCACACAGAGCCGAAGAGAACCATCTGCCTTAGTTGCAAACACCACAGGCGCTCCCCATTCGGATATACTCCTTCTGATGAAGTTCTTCTCAAGTAATTCTTTCACTTGCTTGCTCAGCTCCCGTCTTTCACGCGGAGCCATATGCCGAACGGGTAAAGAAACAGGCTTAGCATTATCTACAAGATAGATGCGAAAATCAATCTCTCGTTTAGGGGGCAACCCCTTAACTTCTTCAAAAACGTCTGGATAATCTCGGACCACCCTTACAGACTGAAGGGCCTCCTCTGATGAGTCGAGAGATTCTAGATAACACAACATGACGGGATTCTTCGGATTGCATGAAATCTCTAAGGTGTTGCCCAGGCGAGTCACAAGCCTTACAACCCTATGCTCACAATCCAGAATGGCTCCATATCTAGACAACCAATCCATGCCCAAGATCAATCCGTATCCCCTGAAACCAAGAACATACGCACTACACAAGAACTCTACGCTGAGTATAGAGATCCTCAGATCCTCACATATCATAGATAGATGAGCAGAACCCCCAATGGGATTCGAGACACAAACGGGATCATCCACTAAGCTAGTACTAAGGTGCAAGCTATCAACAAGATCAGACGAAATAAAGCTATGTGATGCACCAGAATCAAACAAGGTACGCACTGGAAGATCAGAGATATAAACAAGGTTCTCAACAGAAACACTACCTCGCTCGGGAACTGAAGCGGTATTGAGAGCATGAACTTGCCCTCCTGAAGGTCCAGCCTGTCCTTTCTTCTTTGGGCATTCTTTGCTAAAGTGCCCAGTCTCTCCACAAGAAAAGCATCCACCACTAAGCTTCCTTTTCTTCTTCCTGCAATCCTTAGCAAAATGCCCAGCTATGCCACAGTAATTGCACTTTCCCTTGCCTTTGTTGTTGTTGTTGTTCCCCTTCTTGTTCTTGCCCTGATTCCCCTGGCTGCTTTGACCACCTTGATTGCCTTTGCCTTGAGAATCAATCTTCTTTGCTTGGGTATCACCCGACTTGACTTCTTTCTTTCCATCTCCCTGAAGCAGAGCCATATTAACCAAACTCTCAAAAGTAGCTCCATGCGGAATATGTGACATCGCCAAGCCCTGTAGCGGCTCATTCAACCCTCTAGCAAATCGAAGATCCTTTTTCTCCGGAGTGTTCACCATATCCAGACCAAAACGGGCCAGCTGATTAAACTTGTTCACATACTCCTTGACAGACATATCACCTTGCTTCAATGCAATGAACTTCTCCATCTGTAAATTCGCCTCAGCTGAAGATAGAAACTTGGTCACAAATCTAGCCCTCAAATCGGCCCAAGTCTCAACGGGCCTCGTCCCATTGGTGACCTCCCACCAGTAGGCCGCCTCATCCTTCAAAAGCCATACTGTCAATAAGATTTTCCTCTCGTCATCAATCCCAAAGATAGCAAACAGGTCCTCCGTGTCTTTTAGCCAATTCCTAGCTTCAAAGAAAGATTCCGTGCCTAGGAAATTCTTGCCTCCCATTGCCTTGAAGTCTTTACAAACCTTCGTAAACTCAATCTGAGGATGCTGAGGGGGAGGAGGAGGAAGAGGAGCCTCAGCAACAGGAGGGGGTGGGACATTAGCAACGGGAGGAGGAATATTGACTGCTGGAGGAGGGGGAACAGGAATCACCGGAGGAGGGATATTAGGGATAGGATTCTCAACTACAGGAGGAGGAGTGGGAGTAGGGTTGGCGGGACCAGCTGCCGCCCTAGCTTCTAGGAGTCTCCTATACCAGAGCGGTACGTTCACTCCATCTGGGATGTCAAGATTCTCAGCCATACTGAAACGAAAGATAAGATAAGATCAGGTCAAGGGAACGAAGGATAACGCTAATGGCTTTTGGGGATTAGCCTTAAAATAATCTAGACTTTATTTTGGAAAATACTTAGTAGGTTTTTGAAAATAGTTTTTCAAAAAGGGTTTTTTTTTTCAAAAGTTTTGTTCAATCTTGTTAACCTTGTGCTCTGATACCAAATGTAACACCCCACCTCCACTAGGATCACTCCTTAGAATGTACTAGCTTTGGAGGGGCGTTATTGTGAAGGTAAACATGCACAGAGATATCGCAAGACAGAATATATAAAAATAAATATAAGTAAAGCAGCGGTAGCAGATAAAAACCCATCATCATCATCTCAGAAAACCAACATAGTCAAGTACATAATATCAAAATGTCATGATCCAAAATACAACTTAAGTCTAGATACGTGATAACAAAATACATGGTAAACATCAGTACTAATCCCCAGAAATAAAAGATAAGCCACAGCTAGCTCAGATCCATACATGAGCTCTCCAACAAGCAAGCCAAAGATCCACTAAGCAGATGTAGCCCCTCCCTGAGAACCTATGGGGGGGAAACGGAAGAAAAAAAGCGAAAGAAAACATGTCAGTCAAAAAGACTGGTAAGCCCTACTACGATCAATCTATAAACTAATAAAGTTAACAGCATGACGGAAACTGAGATGAACATACTGGCAATAGATAAAGGTGACATCACATAGATGAGATTAAACTTTGCACCACAGTGTACTAGCAAACCCACAAAACAGATCTTGATCCCTTAGCCCAAACTTTGGCCCAATAACATGAAGTGACCTTAGTATAAGGTCCAGCCCAACGTTCTAGTCGATCGGCTCCCTATAATCCTAACACGTCAAGTGTTGGTGTCCATACGGCCCACATGGATGTAGTCAGACTGTGCTGGGTCCACCTTTGGGTGTATCAAGCCCTCGGGTGTCAACCCCAGACACCTAAGCAATAATGCACAGTCTAAGCCTACTGGTACCCGTGCCTCGAGTTTGTCCAACATCGGACTATGTGCACGTCCGTAGCCCGCCGGACCCGCACCGCTGTACCACTCAGCCGTCGCTTTGGTCACTTACATCAGTCCAGTAATCGTGCCCCGCCCTAACCTAGCTGTAGGGTTGTAGTGATACCAAACTGGGATTACTGCTGGAACAAACCACGTTGCTAGGGTTTCTAAGAGGGTTAAGTGTGGTTTTAACCCCTCACTAATCACGGATTAAATTAGTTAAGTGTAAGCACTTAACCCCATCTAATCCTCGCATCCCCATTATTGGTTAAGTATTAGTGGGCCATGACTTAACCCTAATCATGAGGCATTAATTACTTAACGCACCCAACCTCTCACATTAGACATCCATGGTTACCTGGGAAGATTTACACCACGTCTAGGTCTAACCTCGGGTCTTATGGTGCAACATGACCAACTACCCACATTAGACCCCACGTTGTGGTTACCTGGGAAGATTTACACCACAACTAGGTCTAACCTCGAGTTGGCCATACCATGTTATCTAATGTCATGTCCACTTTCAAACATATTTACAAGTTAACATATACTTGGGTAGACCTAGCTTAATAGGTAAATTCCCAAGGGGTAGACCTAACTTAATAGGTAAATTCCCAATCTTTTAGTTTCATGTATTTTTAAGTTTACCCAAACCCTCCCAACGTCATTATCTCGCTTATATATTCGTCATAACGCATAAGGGTATAAAAGGTAACTTGGCATAGCATACATGATGAACTTCACATATCATAATAATGATGCATAACATGTTAAACTTGCAAATCATGTCATAGTGAACTCGCATAAACATGCATAGCTTATTAAATATGCATAACATGGTAAGGTGAACTTGCATAGTCATGCATAACCCATTAAACTTGCATAACATGGTAAGGTGAACTTGCATAAACATGCATAATCCATTAAACATGCATAACATGGTAAGGTGAACTTGCATAAACATGCATAATCCATTAAACATGTAGAACATGGCTTAGTAAACTCGCATATGCATGCATAACTTATGAAACATATAAAACATGGCATAGTGAGTTCGCATAAGCATGCATAATCAACTAAACTCACATAAATCTCAACTTCCACCACATATTAACTTTAGAGTTTGTAAAGTGAAGGTGAGAGGGCTTACAAATATAAACAAGCCACAAATCCACCAAATAAGATGAAGAACCCTTTAAAAACCCAAAACAAAGCTTCAAATAAGAAAACCCTTTTGCAAAATCCCAAAAACACAAACTTAGCAAATCAAACTTGCAACTTAATGAAGTATGCAAGTTATTAAGCATTCATACAACATAGAAAAGGTTGTATGATCATCATATCTTCATAGGATTAAACTTTGAGGAAGGTGGAGGCTAGGGATTTTAGGTGGAGGCCATTTGAGGATTCAATTTGGCATAGTTTAGTTGCTAGATTGATTAATGAGGCTTTAGGGTAGGATTAGGGGTATATTTATAGAGAATTAGAGTGTTTTAAGCCCTAGGATTAACCCTAGGTTAGTTTTGGCCCGTCAGATCTAGGAACTCTCTAGAACCAAGCCACAAGACCCAACCCAAATCAGAAATGGTGCACCAGGCCAACTGCCCGGGCACCCCCTGTCGACAGGGCTGTCGACACCCTGGGGGCCCTATCGACATGCCTGTCGACATGGGGCCCCTGGCGGGAATTTTCCCGCCTAATCCCGATTAGCCCTAATCCTGGTTTTTAATTTGAAATTTAAATCTGTTTTTAGCATAGAAATTTCTGAAAACTTCAATGGGCCTTAACTGGGTCATACGGACTCCGATTTTCGAAAACTCGGACTCTATTTCGCGTATTTTTCCGAGACGAACGCAATGGCATAGCCCGTTTCCCTTGATTCAGATTTTAGAATTAAATTCTGCCTCGATTAATGTTATAACAGTTTATTGAAAATACGGGTTGTTACATTCTCCCCTCCTTAAAGGATTTCGTCCCCGAAATCTTCAAGTTAGGAAGAACATATCCTACCATCCAACATCCATCTACTCAAAACATCATCCACGAGCAACCATTGTCCTTAAAAGATTTTAAATGCTGTATGAACATATGCAAAAGTGTGTGTATATGTACTTATCTAATGCAAAGATCAATGCAAAATATGTTAGTGAAATGTATCCATATGTATGCAAATCCCTAACATAATGTATAATATCTACATGCGTGCTCAATCATACATCCATATGCAACATCCATGTGATTGCATACAAATTTCATCCAAGAATAAGCATAAACACTCATGCACATGCAACATGAGGAGTGTGTGAGCCGATCTAGTGCCTAATGTGTATCATGCATCCACGAGTAACCACTTGCAAACACTTGCAACCACTTGCAACCATCAAACATAACATGTTTCAAACACATGTTTCATCCAAAGGGTTTCTACCTAAGGTTCTTATGACAAGATTTGCACGATAACTAGATAAACATGGATAGCAAAGAGAAAGATATACTAACAAAGGAAAGAGATTGAGAGTGTACCCTCAAAAAGGAATGGATAAAGCCCACGCATCTTCTCCTCGGTTTCCCAAGTTGCGTCTTCTTCGGCTTCACCCCATTGAACTTTCACTAACCTGACCTCACGATTCCTTAGCTTCTTGGTCTCTGTCACCAAGATACGAATCGGAGTTCTCCTTAAAATTGTTCTTTCTCTACTTCCACGTCTTCAAGAATGCTAGGTTTAACCACCTCAGCGGACTCATGTAGGCACTTTCGGAGATGCGAGACATGAAAGACATTATGCAATCCGGATAACTTTTCGGGCAATTGCACTTTATAAGCCATCTTCCCAATTCTCTCTATGATGGGGAAGGGTCCAACGAATCTCGGTGCTAACTTCCCAAAAGCTCCAAACCGGACCACATTCCGTAAAGGAGAAACCTTTACGAAAACCTTGTCCCCAACCTCAAACTCCAATTCGGACCTTCGCCTATCAGCATAAGATTTCTGTCTGTCTTGGGCTGCCTTCATTCGTCTTCTGATCAAATCGACCTTCTCGGATGTATCTCTAATCATGTCAGGTCCAAGTATAAGCTTGTCTGTAGTCTCCCACCAACATGTAGGTGACTTGCATGGTCTCCCATATAAAGCCTCAAACGGTGCCATACCAATGCTCGCCTGATAACTGTTATTATAAGCAAATTCTACAAGAGGAAGGTGGTCTTCCCAAGTACCACCAAAATCCAAGATGCAAAGTCTCAACAAGTCCTCAAGCACTCGATTCACCCTTTCGGTCTGGCCATCCGTCTGTGGGTGATAAGCTGTACTCAGATTCAACCTTGTGCCCATAGCCTCCTGCAAACTGTTCCAGAATTGACTAGTAAAGATGGGGTCTCGGTCACTGACTATGCTGGAAGGGACTCCATGTAGTCGTACTATCTCACGAAGATATACTGATGCTAGTCCAGATGCGGTCCTTTTGCTCTTTACTGGGATAAAATGAGCACTCTTCGTAAGCCTATCTACGATGACCCATATGCTCGTATTCCCTCTCCTTGACCTTGGAAGCCCATCAATAAAGTCCATAGAAATGCTCTCCCACTTCCATAGCGGGACCTCTAGCGGATGTAATAGCCCACCGGGCTTCTTCGACTCAGCTTTTACTCTCTGACAAATAACACATCTCGAGACAAACTCCGCCACATCCTTCTTCATTCCAGGCCAGAAGAAAACGCGCTTCATGTCCTTATACATCTTATCACCACCTGGATGTATAGTCATCTTGGAGCGATGTGCTTCCTCAAGAACTTTCCTCACCAAGTCTTCTACCATCGGAACACAAAGCCTTCCGTCTCTCCTCAGCCAACCCTTATCGTCTATAGAATATCGAGCAAGGTGACTAGATGTCTCCCCTCGAACCAGCTTGTCCATGATCTCAATTATCTGGGGGTCTTCCTTCTGTGAAGCCCCGACTTGATCCAGAAGGGTAGGCCTGAGCTCTAGAGATGCCAAAGAACCGGTCATCGTCTCAACTGTCAAAGAAAAATCAAAGGTTGCCAAGAACTCTAAATTCTTCATCTCAACCAATAGAGGACTTAGTGTCAACCTTTTCCTACTCAACGCATCCGCTACAACATTCCCCTTGCCAGGGGTATAGGATATCTCAAAATCATAGGAAGCCAAGAATTCCATCCATCTCTGCTGCCTTAAGTTCAGATCCTTCTGCGAAAAGAGATACTTCAAAGACTTATGATCAGTATATAGCTCAAATCTCTCCCCCAGAAGATAATGACGCCAAGCCTTGAGTGCATATACAATCGCCGCCAGCTCTAGATCATGAGTGGGATAATTCCTCTCATGCACCTTAAGTTGCCTCCCACCAAAACATATAACTCTGCCCTCTTGCATCAGAACGGCGCCCAATCCCGTGCCACAAGCATCAGTGTACACAGTAAATATCTTACCACCATCGGGTAAAGCTAGAACTGGTGCTGAGGTGAGGGCTCTCTTGAGCCTTTGAAAAGCAAGCTCACAATCCATATCCCAAGCAAAAACTAAGTTCTTCTTCGTCAACTTAGTAAGAGGAGCGGATATCTTCGCGAAGTCCTTGATGAACCTCCGGTAAAAACCCGCAAGACCCAGAAAGCTTCTCACCTCGGTTGCATTCCTTGGAGTCTTCCAATCCTGAACTGCAACCACCTTAGCGGGATCCATCGCCAAGCCTTGCTTGGATACGATATGCCCAAGAAATCTGACTTCCCTTCTCCAAAAGTGGCACTTGGAGAACTTGGCTTTTAACTGGTGTGCTCTGAGCGTATCCATCACCTCTACTAGGTGCCTCGCATGCTCTTCCTCATCCTTGGAGAAGACCAGAATATCATCCACAAAGACCACGACAAACTTATTCAAGAACTCCCGAAACACCCTACTCATCAAGTCCACAAAATACGCGGGTGCATTCGTCAAACCGAATGGCATAACAAGCCATTCAAAGAATCCGTCTGGAGTTCTGAATGCAGTCTTGTCTATACTATCTTCAGCCACTCTGAGCTGATGAAAACCCGTAGCAAGATCAAGCTGAGAGAAAACAGAAGCACCAACAAGCTGATCAAAGAGATCATCGATCCTTGGTAACGGGTGTCTGTTCTTCTTAGTCAGCTTATTCAATTCTCTATAATCCACACAGAGCCGAAGAGAACCATCTGCCTTAGTTGCAAACACCACAGGCGCTCCCCATTCGGATATACTCCTTCTGATGAAGTTCTTCTCAAGTAATTCTTTCACTTGCTTGCTTAGCTCCCGTCTTTCACGCGGAGCCATATGCCGAACGGGTAAAGAAACAGGCTTAGCATTATCTACAAGATAGATGCGAAAATCAATCTCTCGTTTAGGGGGCAACCCCTTAACTTCTTCAAAAACGTCTGGATAATCTCGGACCACCCTTACAGACTGAAGGGCCTCCTCTGATGAGTCGAGAGATTCTAGATAACACAACATGATGGGATTCTTCGGATTGCATGAAATCTCTAAGGTGTTGCCCAGGCGAGTCACAAGCCTTACAACCTTATGCTCACAATCCAGAATGGCTCCATATCTAGACAGCCAATCCATGCCCAAGATCAATCCGTATCCCCTGAAACCAAGAACATACGCACTACACAAGAACTCTACGCTGAGTATAGAGATCCTCAGATCCTCACATATCATAGATAGATGAGCAGAACCCCCAATGGGATTCGAGACACAAACGGGATCATCCACTAAGCTAGTACTAAGGTGCAAGCTGTCAACAAGATCAGACGAAATAAAGCTATGTGATGCACCAGAATCAAACAAGGTACGCACTGGAAGATCAGAGATATAAACAAGGTTCTCAACAGAAACACTACCTCGCTCGGGAACTGAAGCGGTATTGAGAGCATGAACTTGCCCTCCTGAAGGTCCAGCCTGTCCTTTCTTCTTTGGGCATTCTTTGCTAAAGTGCCCAGTCTCTCCACAAGAAAAGCATCCACCACTAAGCTTCCTTTTCTTCTTCCTGCAATCCTTAGCAAAATGCCCAGCTATGCCACAGTAATTGCACTTTCCCTTGCCTTTGTTGTTGTTGTTGTTCCCCTTCTTGTTCTTGCCCTGATTCCCCTGGCTGCTTTGACCACCTTGATTGCCTTTGCCTTGAGAATCAATCTTCTTTGCTTGGGTATCACCCGACTTGACTTCTTTCTTTCCATCTCCCTGAAGCAGAGCCATATTAATCAAACTCTCAAAAGTAGCTCCATGCGGAATATGTGACATCGCCAAGCCCTGTAGCGGCTCATTCAACCCTCTAGCAAATCGAAGAGCCTTTTTCTCCGGAGTGTTCACCATATCCAGACTAAAACGGGCCAGCTGATTAAACTTGTTCACATACTCCTTGACAGACATATCACCTTGCTTCAATCCAATGAACTTCTCCATCTGTAAATTCGCCTCAGCTGAAGATAGAAACTTGGTCACAAATCTAGCCCTCAAATCGGCCCAAGTCTCAACGGGCCTCGTCCCATTGGTGACCTCCCACCAGTAGGCCGCCTCATCCTTCAAAAGCCATACTGTCAATAAGATTTTCCTCTCGTCATCAATCCCAAAGATAGCAAACAGGTCCTCCGTGTCTTTTAGCCAATTCCTAGCTTCAACGAAAGATTCCGTGCCTAGGAAATTCTTGCCTCCCATTGCCTTGAAGTCTTTACAAACCTTCGTAAACTCAATCTGAGGATGCTGAGGGGGAGGAGGAGGAAGAGGAGCCTCAGCAACAGGAGGGGGTGGAACATTAGCAACGGGAGGAGGAATATTGACTGCTGGAGGAGGGGGAACAGGAATCACCGGAGGAGGGATATTAGGGATAGGATTCTCAACTACAGGAGGAGGAGTGGGAGTAGGGTTGGCGGGACCAGCTGACGCCCTAGCTTCTAGGAGTCTCCTATACCAGAGCGGTACGTTCACTCCATCTGGGATGTCAAGATTCTCAGCCATACTGAAACGAAAGATAAGATAAGATCAGGTCAAGGGAACGAAGGATAACGCTAATGGCTTTTGGGGATTAGCCTTAAAATAATCTAGACTTTATTTTGGAAAATACTTAGTAGGTTTTTGAAAATAGTTTTTCAAAAAGGGTTTTTTTTTTCAAAAGTTTTGTTCAATCTTGTTAACCTTGTGCTCTGATACCAAATGTAACACCCCACCTCCACTAGGATCACTCCTTAGAATGTACTAGCTTTGGAGGGGCGTTATTGTGAAGGTAAACATGCACAGAGATATCGCAAGACAGAATATATAAAAATAAATATAAGTAAAGCAGCGGTAGCAGATAAAAACCCATCATCATCATCTCAGAAAACCAACATAGTCAAGTACATAATATCAAAATGTCATGATCCAAAATACAACTTAAGTCTAGATACGTGATAACAAAATACATGGTAAACATCAGTACTAATCCCCAGAAATAAAAGATAAGCCACAGCTAGCTCAGATCCATACATGAGCTCTCCAACAAGCAAGCCAAAGATCCACTAAGCAGATGTAGCCCCTCCCTGAGAACCTATGGGGGGGAAACGGAAGAAAAAAAGCGAAAGAAAACAGGTCAGTCAAAAAGACTGGTAAGCCCTACTACGATCAATCTATAAACTAATAAAGTTAACAGCATGACGGAAACTGAGATGAACATACTGGCAATAGATAAAGGTGACATCACATAGATGAGATTAAACTTTGCACCACAGTGTACTAGCAAACCCACAAAACAGATCTTGATCCCTTAGCCCAAACTTTGGCCCAATAACATGAAGTGACCTTAGTATAAGGTCCAGCCCAACGTTCTAGTCGATCGGCTCCCTATAATCCTAACACGTCAAGTGTTGGTGTCCATACGGCCCACATGGATGTAGTCAGACTGTGCTGGGTCCACCTTTGGGTGTATCAAGCCCTCGGGTGTCAACCCCAGACACCTAAGCAATAATGCACAGTCTAAGCCTACTGGTACCCGTGCCTCGAGTTTGTCCAACATCGGACTACGTGCACGTCCGTAGCCCGCCGGACCCGCACCGCTGTACCACTCAGCCGTCGCTTTGGTCGCTTACATCAGTCCAGTAATCGTGCCCCGCCCTAACCTAGCTGTAGGGTTGTAGTGATACCAAACTGGGATTACTGCTGGAACAAACCACGTTGCTAGGGTTTCTAAGAGGGTTAAGTGTGGTTTTAACCCCTCACTAATCACGGATTAAATTAGTTAAGTGTAAGCACTTAACCCCATCTAATCCTCACATCCCCATTATTGGTTAAGTATTAGTGGGCCATGACTTAACCCTAATCATGAGGCATTAATTACTTAACGCACCCAACCTCTCACATTAGACATCCATGGTTACCTGGGAAGATTTACACCACGTCTAGGTCTAACCTCGGGTCTTATGGTGCAACATGACCAACTACCCACATTAGACCCCACGTTGTGGTTACCTGGGAAGATTTACACCACAACTAGGTCTAACCTCGAGTTGGCCATACCATGTTATCTAATGTCATGTCCACTTTCAAACATATTTACAAGTTAACATATACTTGGGTAGACCTAGCTTAATAGGTAAATTCCCAAGGGGTAGACCTAACTTAATAGGTAAATTCCCAATCTTTTAGTTTCATGTATTTTTAAGTTTACCCAAACCCTCCCAACGTCATTATCTCGCTTATATATTCGTCATAACGCATAAGGGTATAAAAGGTAACTTGGCATAGCATACATGATGAACTTCACATATCATAATAATGATGCATAACATGTTAAACTTGCAAATCATGTCATAGTGAACTCGCATAAACATGCATAGCTTATTAAATATGCATAACATGGTAAGGTGAACTTGCATAGTCATGCATAACCCATTAAACTTGCATAACATGGTAAGGTGAACTTGCATAAACATGCATAATCCATTAAACATGCATAACATGGTAAGGTGAACTTGCATAAACATGCATAATCCATTAAACATGTAGAACATGGCTTAGTAAACTCGCATATGCATGCATAACTTATGAAACATATAAAACATGGCATAGTGAGTTCGCATAAGCATGCATAATCAACTAAACTCACATAAATCTCAACTTCCACCACATATTAACTTTAGAGTTTGTAAAGTGAAGGTAAGAGGGCTTACAAATATAAACAAGCCACAAATCCACCAAATAAGATGAAGAAGCCCTTTAAAAACCCAAAACAAAGCTTCAAATAAGAAAACCCTTTTGCAAAATCCCAAAAACACAAACTTAGCAAATCAAACTTGCAACTTAATGAAGTATGCAAGTTATTAAGCATTCATACAACATAGAAAAGGTTGTATGATCATCATATCTTCATAGGATTAAACTTTGAGGAAGGTGGAGGCTAGGGATTTTAGGTGGAGGCCATTTGAGGATTCAATTTGGCATAGTTTAGTTGCTAGATTGATTAATGAGGCTTTAGGGTAGGATTAGGGGTATATTTATAGAGAATTAGAGTGTTTTAAGCCCTAGGATTAACCCTAGGTTAGTTTTGGCCCGTCAGATCTAGGAACTCTCTAGAACCAAGCCACAAGACCCAACCCAAATCAGAAATGGTGCACCAGGCCAACTGCCCGGGCACCCCCTGTCGACAGGGCTGTCGACACCCTGGGGGCCCTATCGACATGCCTGTCGACATGGGGCCCCTGGCGGGAATTTTCCCGCCTAACCCCGATTAGCCCTAATCCTTGTTTTTAATTTGAAATTTAAATCTGTTTTTAGCATAGAAATTTCTGAAAACTTCAATGGGCCTTAACTGGGTCATACGGACTCCGATTTTCGAAAACTCGGACTCTATTTCGCGTATTTTTCCGAGACGAACGCAATGGCATAGCCCGTTTCCCTTGATTCAGATTTTAGAATTAAATTCTGCCTCGATTTATGTTATAACAGTTTATTGAAAATACGGGTTGTTACATTAGGACTAGGTCCGTTCCTAATGTCCACTCCTTGTTTCCGGACCCAAGACATGGAACCCGCCCTTCGAGGATTTAAATGGTTTTTAGGTCCGCCTTTCTGCTATAAGGTATTAAATGGTATTGTTAAACGATAATATGAGTAGGGTAGTTATCCAAATAACATCTGCTTCTTATCTAGGGATTAGTGAGGGCCGACCTAGGGGCATAATAACAAGAGAGTCTGCCAAAGGAACCACTGTCTAAGGGAAGTGTTATGTGGCTAGGAGTTCACCCGTAGGGACAACTAGATAGTAACATCAGAGTCTGCTGGGAGCTCTTAAAATAAAGACGAGTTCCTTACCTAAACCTAGTAGTAAGTGGTTGTCACTATTTCTCCACCTACAAAGAGAGTATATACATTATAACATTGACGTTAGAGATGAGGTCTTAAGTGGTAAGGGTCCGCCATAGGGTACTAAGTGAATGTAGGGATGTCCACCCTTGATAAATTAGTAAATGGCCTTAAGTGGCTAGGAATAGCCTGCCTCATGGGGTATTAAGTGACTATAAAGAATGTCTTCCCTTAAATTATTTTGTGGGTATTAAGTGACCGTTAGTACGTTCGCCCTTAGATTTACATATAGGCCTTAAGTGACTATTAGGGTGTCCACCTTATATGTTTGATTGTGCGTTTGTTTGTTTACGTAGACATAACATGAAGAGTTTATATTGCCAAATTTAGGGAATAGTCATTCCTAAACTCCTATGCAATTCATTCACCAGAACTTTATGTTCTAACCTCCTCCTCTTTAACATTAACGGGTTTGTATGTAAGACTATCGATTGAGGATGAGGAATGGTTGCTTGGAGGAGGAGCCTCTCGAAGATTTAGTTATTATGGCAGTAGTTTATTTATTATTGTTATGTAATTAGGATAATAAATGGTGTACCATTTGTGATCTGTGAGACTTCTTATATCTGAATTTGTGATTTCTAAATAACGGGACATCTATTTTATGCTATTATATTTTATCCCTTCCACTGTGTGAGTTTCTGATTTTTTTTCATTCAGACTACATTGTATATCTATTTACTTATTCCTTACAGGAACCAACAATCCGTTTAGAGTGGCTCTAAGTTTCATGGGCCTTTTCTGGGTTGGAATTTAGGCCCACTCCGGGCGGGTTGTTACATTTTAGTAGAGTATAAACAACCTTATCTTCCCTTCTTTTGGGCCTTGATATTATCATAGAAAGTCCACTGAAGGTTTTTTCTCTTCAGATAGTAGAAATAGCCTACAACTAACCCGAGCAGAGGAACCCGGCAATACCTCATTACTTGCTAGAATGGTTCCAGTAGTACCTTAGGATTGTGGAATAGGTCCCTATTGCCAATCCTACCCTAGCGGAACCAACAACTCAGCCCGTTGAAGGGGCCCTCAACATTCCTCGTCTTTGCAAAGATTTTGTAAGTTTAGGAGGCAAGTCATTTTCGAGAACTGAGAACTTTGTTGAAGTCAAAGTGTGGATATCCGAATGTAAAAGGGTCTTAGAGGCTACCTGATGGGATGGTCAACTTAAGCGTATGGTAGCGGCTTAATATTTGAAGGGAGAGGCCCTAGACTAGTGGAACCTGATTTCACAGGAGAATGTAGGCAGAGTTTAAGATTCATTTTGAGGCTAAGTTCTTGACAAATGCTGAGAAGAGTTTTCAACTAGAGAAGTTTATTTAGTTGAAGCAAGGGGAATTGGATCTGAAAAAGTATGTGACGAAGTTTGCAGAATTGTCTAAGTTTGGAAACGGGTTAGTGTATACCCCAATGGATAACGCCTTTAGGTTTGTTAAAGAATTGAATTCTCTGTTAAGAGAGATGTTTTTGGCCTAATTAACGTTTGGATCTACATATGAATCCCTGATTAAGGCAGCTATCTTATATTCAGCTGAGAATGTTAAGGAAGTTAAGACTGATATGGGAGATGGTAACCCTAACTTTGGGAAGAATAAGAAGAAAAATTTTGTGATCAAGAAGAAGAAGAAGGGAGGCAAGTTCAAGAAGGAAGCCAAGACATGTTCTAGATGCCACAAGAAAGGGCATGAAGCAAAGGATTGTAGAGTGAACTTTAGAAAAGTCATAGTTCAAAGGAAAATGCTTTAACTGTCATGAAGATGGGCACTTGGCAAGGAACCGCCCTAAGCTAAAGGTTGTGCAGACTTGTAAAACTATGCTGGAGGTAGCACTGATCCATAGTCAGATCGCTAGAGACCAAGGACAGCCTACGCCGAAAGGTAAAATGTCTATGTTATGGTTTTCTTTGTGTACCCTATTTGATTCGGGAGCCACCCACTCCGTCATTGCTAGGAAGATTATTGATTCTTTTAAACTTCCCTTATCCTTTTCTAGCCATCCGATAGACGTTTCTAACCCTATTGAAGGGACTATGAAACTTTCTGTTGTTTATAAAGACATAGTATTGGACATTAGTGATGTCGATTTCTTTTGTGATGCGTATGTACTTGAATTCGAGGGGTACAGTCTTATTTTGGGATGGACTAGCTATCATTTTGTGGGGCCATTCTTAACTACTATAGGGGGAAAGTTTGCTTGAGGATCCGTGGAGGCCACAACTTAGAAATTCCTTGTAGGATAGGGAATAAGGATTCGACCTTGTTTTCCTTATCTTCTAATCTGGAAGGACCATCTTCGGTATGGATAATATGTGAGTTTTCCGATGTTTTTGAGGAGATCATAGGACTCCCACCCCACCGAGAAATATCGTTTAGAATATACCTCGAAAATGATGCGAGGCTTGTAGTATTTCCTTTAAGGCACATGGCTCCTAAGTAAAGGAGAGAACTTGAAAAAAAATCTTGGAATTGTTCCAGAAAAGGTTTATTTGTAGGATTACCTCGAGCGGGGTGCACCAGTAGTGTTTTCCACAAAGTCTGGTGGATCTTTAATATTATGTGGACTATAGGGAACTTAACAAGTTGACTAAGAAGAAAAAATATCCCTTATCAAGGATTGACGACTTGTTTGACCATTTGGGAGGAGCCTAAATATTTTCCTGGTTATACTTGGCGCACCAACTAAAGATTTCAGAAGAGAGCAATCCTAAGAGCTCGTTTAGGACAACAGATGGATTATTCACATGGGAGGTTATGCCTTTTGGCTTAACAAATGACCCCACTTTCTTTATAGACCTTATGAGTAGAGTATTTAGGAGCATACTCAATAAAATTATGGTAGTATCTGTAGATAGTATTCTTATCTTTTCCAAGTATCATGAGAATCACTTGAGAAGAGTCCTCGAAATTCTAAGGGACAACCAACTTAGAGCCAAATCTCAAATTTCCATTTTTGGAATAAAGAAGTCAAGTTTCTAATGCATGTTGTTTTGGGAAAAGGGTTAGCAGTAGAACCCGCTAAGGTAGGAGCTATCCAAGAATGGAAGATACCCCGCAATGCGATAAAGGTCAGGAGTTTCCTTTAGTTAGCAGGCTACTATTGAAAATTATTAAGGACTTCGCAATGATTGCAAGCGCTCTAACCCAACTGACGAAAAAAGATCATAGTTTGTGTGGATTGAGAAATATGGAATTTCTTTTGCGAGTTTAAAGAAACCTCTCACAAGTGAGCCTATTCTTATTATCTCGAATGGAACCAAGATGTGTACAGTTTTTACCGATGCATGTAGGACCGTTTTAGGAGCGGTAATCATGCAGGAGGGTAGAGTAGTTGCCTACACAAGTAGACAACTCAAGGATCATGAGAAAAGGTACTTCATATATGATTTGGAGTTAGCAATAGTGGTTTTCGCTCTTAAGATGTGAAGACATTATCTTATTGGAGAGAGTTCGAATTGTTTACTAATCACAAGTCTCGTAGATATTTGCTTTCTCATTGAGATCTGGACCTTCGACAACATAGATGGATGAAATATCTTGCATCTTTTGATTTTGCCATCCAGTATAACTATGGTAAGTGTAACGTTGTGGATGACGGTTTAATTCACAAGCATGTTTTCCTTATTGCAATCACCAAATAAATACAATTATAGTTTCAATCTAGTTTCAATTTGCAACTACCGTATGAGGAAGCTCAAGAATTTCTTAGAGCTATCAAGAGTGAGCAAGACCATGATGATGAGTTAAAGGTGTTAAAGGGAAAAGTTTCCAGGGGAGAATCTTTCCCTCATTCTAATAGATATTCTATTGACGATAGAGGTAGCTTGAGGAGAGATGGCCGAATTTGTTTCCCTAGAGGTGTGGATGTTAGGAAGGAGATTCTTGAAGAATGCTATAGGTCAAGATGACCATACACTCTGGAGGTGACAAAATGTTCGGGGACATGAAGAAAATCTTTTATTGGGAAGGAATGAAAAGAGTGTGGAAGAGTTTGTTTCGAGGTATTTGACTTGTTAAAGAGTGAAGGCAGAACAAGGGAAGCCCGAAGGACTTTTGTTACCCTTAGAAATCCCACTTGGAAATGAGAACACATTTCTATGAACTTTATTGATGGGATTCCTAGGATTAAGAATGGGAATGAAGCCATTTGGGTGATGGTGGACTGGTTAACGAAGAGTGCCAACTTTATTCCCATCAAGAAGAATAGAACTGCCACCTTGTTAGCCTAGTTGCATGTTAAGGAGATTGTTAAGCTGCATGGGATTCCAACTACTATAGTCTGTGACAAAGACCCGTTATTTACTAGCAAATATATGGCTAGATAAAGAGAGGCAACATAGTCTTGGAAGATCTGCTCAGAGCTTACGTAGTTGACTTCGTGGGAGCATGGGAGCAGCACTTTCCTCTGGTAGAGTTCTCGTACAATAACAGTTACCAAGCGACGATTGGTATGGCCCCTTATGAAGATTTGTATGGGCAAGCATGCAAATCACTAACTTTTTGGTGGGAAACTATCGGTAAGGTTTTACTCGGACTAGACCTCATCCGTGAGTCTATAGAAATTATCACTTTGATCTTGTAGAGAATGAAGGCTTCCTAAAACCGATAAAAGTCATACACACATAGGAGAAGGAAAGAAGTAGAATGTGATGTTGAAGATTTGGTATTTGTTAAGGTTTCCCCTCTGAAGAAGACAATTTGTTTTGGGAAAATTGGAAAATTGGCTCCCAGGTTTATTGGGACTTTTTGGATTTTAGATAGGATTGGGAAGATGGTTTACCATGTGGAGCTTCCCGAGCGTTTATCAAGGGTCCACAACATTTTCCATGTTTCTCATCTTCGCAAATGCCTTCATAATCCAACCGACAGACTTGAGCTTAATGATATTGGGGACATAGGAAGCTTCAAATTGGAGTCTAGGGTGCCTCGTGCGGCCACAAAGATCATGGAGCACGAAATCAAACGATTCCGTAACAAATCTATTTGCCTAGTCCAAATTCAGTTAGGAGATAACCCTGTGAAAAGCACTTAGGAAACTAAGGAGAAGATTTGACTAACTCATCCAAAGCTTTTCTCCAGTAATTAATTTCTCCCAAATTCTCATTTTTGATTGCATGGTAGTTTCTAGATTAGATGGTAGGAGATGGATGCAACACAGGTGCAGCATGCACTCATATAGAATTATATGCATATTAGGATGTTTACATACATATTGCATCACTTATTACACATGCACGCTAGGACTAAGCTCATTATTAGCAATTCTGCAATTCATAATTACTATGAGTTATGGATATATATATATATATATATGTATATATATATATATATATATGGATGTTTATAAAATAACATGGGTGTACAACATGGTTGCTTAGAGCGAGTGGTGTTCTTCACCCCTTTAAAAGATTTCAGGACGAAATCTCTAATAAGGGGGGAGAATGTAACACCCCATAAAATATACTTAAGTTAGACACAAGTTAATTTAATTTAAAATAAGTTATTATTATTATTAATAATCTGATGGGCTAAAAATGAAATTTCAGACAATTAGGAATTGGGCCACGAAAGTATTATAGTGGCGTTCGTGGTGAGATTCTGATCCATTTTCATATTTTATTTACTGAAAACGGAGTCCGTATGCAAAAGATATTAATAAATCAAGTTTTGTGTATATATTAACATACAAAGTTTGAATTTCCAACAAATAAATATACAAACCTAGAATATATTAATTTGGATAAGCATGAAAAAATATTCCTTTTGAATTCAAACTTGTGTATATATTTATACATAATAGGGACAAGAATAATTAAATTAAGGTACCAAATCAATCAAAATCAATTAATGAACTAATAAACAGAAGCGTACAAGAGAATACCTCTCCTGGGCTCGACGCTAGAAGGGGTCGAGCTCCCTCCTAGAGGGGTGCGCAATGAGGGTTGTTTTAAAGAGGGACTTATTTATAGTTCACATCAAATAAGCCTCTTAGAATAAACCTACTGAATCTAATGGCCTATATACACGATGTCAACTATAAATATAAACCTCATCCTCACTCAAAGCCTACAACCATTCTTCTCCACGCCTCCGTGATGCCTTCTACCACCTGTAATTCCATAAAAGAAAAAAGGTTTAGGATTTCTTCTATCTCTCTAACCTATTCTATCTCCTTCATTTTATTCTAACACATATTTTGTTTATTCTGGAATTATATTCATATATATAAGATTCTAATATGCAATTCTTATATATATATATATATATATATATATATTTGAAAGGTTGAAGCACGTTTGTTCATGAAGACCAAATCCAAATCTTATTCTACTCAATTCTGTTGTTACTCTCTCTTATAGCACCGTGAGTGGAATCCATATGAGTTTTCTATTTTACTATAATTCGTTAGTTTACGACTTGGATTATTGTTCCTAAGAAGGTTTGAGTTCATACGAAAAGAACACAATATTAAAACCCCTCAAGTCTTCCATTTTGTTTATGTTTTATGATGGAATGTTCAATATGTTTGTATGTGCGGGTTTGAATTATTGTAATAATAAAAGAGGAAAATGGGGTGTTGTGTAATTATCTATATTGGATAGATTTATCTTATTTCATTTTTGTGTAAATTCGTATGTATGGTTTTGTTGCAAAAGGTTAAATTTGGAGAAATTGTAAATTTGAATAGGTATAAATCTCTATTTTCTAAATGGAGAATTTGAACGTATTATTTACAAGATCTAGACGTTAAGATGTTTCTTATAAACTTACATAAAAAGTGAATATGTTCTAGAATAGAAATTATATATGTATATGTTGACATATGGCACTTTGTTGATATATTTTTGTTGAAATAATCAAGTCAAACTTAGGTTACACGTTTTGTGATGATATTGTTGTTTTTTCCAATTTTATTGTTACATGTTAATATGTACATTTATGTCATGATTGAAGGGAATATGGTAAATAACTTGTACACCTTTAAATTTGATTAGGGATATATATAGATATCTAGCGTAAACAACATAATATTAATACGTATTAAGTTCCTAAAAAATATGGTTAAATTAGGAATTTGAATTTGAGTGTCCCCCTAGGAATTTGTATTATTGTGTGTGCTAATGGCCTTAGATATATTCATGACACATACACACGAGGTTAAACGTTACTTATGGTAAAAGTTTGCCCAGAACCGACCGACATACCCAGCATCCACAAGTAAGCCCTGTTAATATGAGGGGTCTAAGTGCCATAGGCCATTATAGTTAATACATTATGATATGAAGTTAGCCCCAACTTATAGTATGAGACTGACTGGAACCCCTGGCAAATCCAACATCTACAAGTAGTCGGTCTAATGTGAGATGCCTAGCGTGTGTGTGTGAATATATTATGTGTAAAGTAGGTCTTCCTTGGGAAAAAGGTATTAAGTAGCTGACCTTCCTCTTGTTGGGGATTAAGTAGTTAGGACTAGGTCTGTTCCTAAGGTTCACTCCTTGGTTCAGTACCAAAGTCATGGGACCCACCCTTTGAGGAATTAAATGGTTATTAGGTCCCCTTTTCTCTAATAAGGTATTAAATGGTCTTATTAGACGATAACATGAGTAGGGTAGTTATCTAAGTAATATCTACTTCTTATCTTGGGGCTAGTTAGGGCTGACCTAGGGACATAATATATATGGTCTAAAGAAACCACTGTCTAAGGGAAGTATTAAGTGGCCAGGAGTTTACCCGTAGGACAGCTAGATAGTTACAAGAGAGACCGCCTGGAGGGTTCTCTTAAAATAAAGATGAGTTTCTACCCTAACATAGTAGTAAGTAGTCGTTACTATTTCTCGACCTACAAAGAGAGTATATACATTACGATGTCGACGTTAGAGACGAGGTCTTAAGTTGCTAGGGGTCCGCCATAGAGTATTAAATGACTGTAGGGATGTGCACCCTTAATAAATTAGTAAATGGCGTTAAGTGACTAGGAATAGCACACCTCATAGGGTATTAAGTGACTATAAAGAATGTCCGCCCTTAAATTACTTTATGTGTATTAAATGACCGCAAGTATGTCCGCCTTTATATTTACATATAGGCCTTAAGTGACTATTAGGATGTCTGTGTTATACATTTGATTGTGCGTACGTTTGTTTACGTAGGCATAACATGAAGATGTTACACTGCCAAATTTAGGGAATATTAATACCTAAACTCATATGCATTTCACTCACCAGAACTTTGTATTCTGACCTCCCTCCTCTTAACAATAATAGGTTAGAAGGTGAGACTATTGATTAAGGATAAGGAACGATTACTTGGAGGAGGAGCCACTCGAAGATTTAGTTATTATTGCAGTAGCTTTATTGTTATTATTATTATTGTTATGCATTTGGGACAATGAGTGATGTACCTGTTGTGATCTGTGTGACTTCTTATATCTGAATTTGTGATTTCTAAATAATGGTACATTTATTTCATGCTATTATATTTTATCCCTACCGCTGTGTGAGTTTATGACTTTTTATTTAGACTTCTCTTTATATCTGCTTACTAATTCCTCATAAGAACGAACGATCCGTTTAGATTGGCTCTCAGTTCCGATAAGCCTTTTCTGGGTCGGAATTCAGGCCCTCTCCAGGCGGGTTGTTTCAGGCAGATATGGTGCCATTGTGGTATGTTGTCAATTTTGTGATGTCATCTTAAAGGAATTATGCAAATCAAGTGTGGATTTTGGGAACATTGTGAAATTGCCAGCTAGCTTTGAATTTTTTGGTTTACATATTGGTGCATTCGAGGGTGTCTTGGATCTAGTTCGTTTTTTTCTTTTGCAGCAACTTGTGGTGCCACATAATGGTATATTGCAGGAGAGAGATTTGTCTTGTATATAGAGATTTGGATTAGCCTTTTTTATTGTCAATTGTTTTTAGGTCTGGCTCTATATTTAGATTGGTAATTGAGATGATTTTTTTGCCTTAGGAGTGTTGAGATTACTTTGAAATCTACCTTGTTTGGATTTTGGATATTTACAACATTTTATTGACGGACAATGACATTGTCTGAGCTCGTTAACGAGGTGTGATGGGGGGTAGTTTTGTTGGAACCCATTAGGTAAATATTCACTTTGGTTTCTATCTCACAAGTGAATTTGTCTTAAGGTGGTGTTGTTCTGAAGAGTTTTATGTATAAAAGAGAATTTAACTCGAGATGGGGTGTTGGACATATGTGATTTTGCATCAAGGTGGAGTGTTAAATTTTGGTGATACAAAATCACAAATAGATGGGAACAAATATGAAAAAGGAAAAGTAATCACATATATTTTGCAAAAATTATTGGATTGAATTTGCATGATATGGCAATAAAATAAATGCAGGGATTATTTTCTTCCATCTTTGCTAATAAATGAAATGTGTGATTTACTTGCTATGTCTGCACCCTTTGTTGCCTCTGCAATTTGCCTCCATTATTTCTTACCATATCTTGATAATTTGATTGATGACTCACATAGATTTCATTGGCTATATATTGAGGGTAGTTGAGAGTAGACTTTATTGTATACATATCCTGGCATTCAACCAGCGATCCACAAATATAGTGTTTCTTCTTATTAACCCTAATTTTGGGTTTTGGTTATGTAAACACTTATCTTGTAATCTCTTGTAACTCTCTTATATTGAACGAAATCTCTCTCCTTTAGACTGGACGTACACTGTCTTCTTTATTATAGTATAACGAATATAAATATTGTGTCTCTTTTCTTCTTTATAGTCATATACCATTTATTTGGAGTAATAGAATAATTTATGTTAGTTTGATTGATTTTCAATTGGAAAATCTAGATCATGTTTATTGTTTTCTGCATTTGTGCAACCTTTTTGCATAACAAATAAGTGTAGCTCGCATTGTATGAGAGAGGGTGCGTAGATCGTATTTGAAATTAGGCCCCCATAACTGAATATCTAAAAGAAAGATGGGTATGCATATGAGATTGGTGGCATGTAAAAATAAGGGATTCCTTTTGCTACAATTAAATGTTACCATGATATTATGTGTGCCCTAAGAGGATGCAGGGATACCCAATCATGATTGCTGGCACCTAGAGGGCTTCATCCAGTGATTTGTAGTGCCTTTATGCCGAACAAAGTACGCGCACATTAAAATGCTCTTGGGGTGTTGAAAATTTTCAACATGGCATCAGAGTCGATGGTTCAAGGGGAACAATATGATGCAGCATTGGCCTAAGTTTGCTCCAATATGTAGCTTGAGCTCCGGATTCTCACTAAGATGGAGTTATATGTTAGATTGCGGTCTAGCCCAACCATTGAAAAAGGGCTCTTTGTAGAAACAACTTGGTGAAACTGCTTACAGGTCGTAGCGACCTAAGCTGAACCGCTGGAGGTGTTAGCGACCTTTTCAAGTGCATTAGACTCCGTATAAGTTCAAATTTAGTTAAGAAATGCTCGCCAAGGTGGAGATCTGTTACGTGTGGCTCGCATTGTAGTATGAGAGTATGTGTGTAGATTAAATTTGCAATTGTTCCCACATCGCTGAATATCTAAAAGAAAGATTGGTATACATATGGGATTGGTGGAAAGTAACAACAAGAGATTTTTATTGCTACAATTAAATGTTACCATGATCATATGTGTGCCCTAAGGGGATGTAGGGATATCCAATCATGATGCTGGCACCTAGAGGTCTTCGTCCAGCGGTTTGTAGTGCCTTTACACTGAATAAAGTGTGTGCACATGATGACGCTTCTAGGTGTCGAAAATTTTCAATACACGGATCATTATCATAATACTCTCTACGAATTGTATCTCAATTACAGACTGAACAACTCATGTAGTCTCTTAAAATGCACTAAATCGGCCTTTATGTTTCTGTTCTTTCAACATACATAAACCTCCCTAACTCTCGTTGGTTCTTTCACCGGATTGTAGTACTCGTCTCTATGATAACTTTGTTGGGTTGATTGTCAAATCCATTGAAAATTGAGAGAATAAGTCATGTCAAAACTGTCAAATGGAAGAGAAAGAAAGGTAATGAAAAGAGAGAAGATAAATAAAAGTTTAACGTCTAAAAATGTAGTTTGAATCCACTTAAAATAATTATTCACACTTGGAACTCAAAATAACTAATCTTGTTATCATCTGAAAATTCAAAGGCTAAAACCGCCATTGACACTCTCTAGATATATATTGACGTATGTGTAATGATTGGATGTATGTCTATAAATAATTTCATATATATCAACATACATGCCATATTTTTCACTCAGTCATTAATTTGTCTTTATCTCCTTCGTATGACATCCAAATTAAACAAACTTGAATGTCATTTTTGATTGAAATAATGTGTTGATCGCAATGGTCCAAGTCTTATTATCAAATTCGTATTTTGAATAATGACTATTTTGGAATGGCGGCAAGGGTCTTCCTTTTCCACTTCAATACTTTGCCTTCCTCCTTTGAATCGACTTTCTTCACTTTGTTTCCTTCTCAAATCTTCCCTTACTTTGGCCATGCTTGAAATTTATCAGCCGTCCACCTCTCAACCCCTAGGACTTATGCTCAATTTCGCAACACCTTATCCCTCCTTTGCCCTGATCCACTTTTGATGAGAAGTATGATAAGGATCTTGCGCGGTGACCCTATCCTCTGTGTTACCTTCTAGACCTATTGATTTCTCTTGCGACCCACAAATGTGAATGAATTTCAGCTAAGGTGGGTCTAGGGAGCTTCTGGTATTTTGTTCCGTTTATGTTTTGGGGTTTATTTTGAGTTGATATTTTGTACTTGTTTGCGTTTTAGCTTTGGTTTGGGTTCTTGAGTACGTTCTGCGCGTTGTTACCGTTTGTTTCTGGTTGAGAGGTGAAGACTTGGTGATGGTTTGTATGTTGTTCATTTCCGCTCTTCTACTTTAAGGAAGGATTCATGTGAAACTTGCACTAACCTTGCTGCCTTTATTGGTGGAGATTCCCTATTTTGCAACCATCCCATTCCAAGTGATTTAGTTACATGTCAGATGTTTTTTTATAGTTGGGATGCTATGTTCGCTTTTTCTCAATTCTGCTGCTTTGAGAATATGAGATGTAATGTTGTTCTTAGATGGTCATGCTTTTCTCTATGGTTTCGTGCTCCTTTGTTATGTTACTATGGTATCTCAGCTCTTTCGTGGTGATGTAATTTCAATTCTTGCTTGGCTCTACATTGCTTCTTTGGTTGCTGGTTGTGCCTCATGTTAAAAGATCTTGGTATGTTCTGCCTCATCTTGGTTGTTGTTGGCTTCCTGCTGCTCTTAAGTACATTCAGCTCTCATGTCAATCAATCCTGCAATTGGATGGTTTAGTTGCAGTTCCCTACGTCGTTCTTAGTTATGTCATATGTTGATGGTGATACCGCACTGTGGTACATAAAGTGTTTGCTACGGAATGTGTATCATACTTTTTTGTATTGTATTGTACCCTATTCCTATATGTAAAGTTACTTAAGTTTGAAGTTTGTTATGTTTTAGCTTAGCTATGACTATTCACTCCCTACCTAGAGTTTGAGATATTCTTGTAGTCTAGAAATAGTGTCTAGCTCCAGTTCTGTAACCTTGTTAGGATGTAGTGGACGATCCACTTTAAAAACCGAATTCAGTCGATGGTCCACTTTAAAAACCACTATGGTGGTTGGTCCACCTTAAAAACCAATCGTAGTAGGTTGGTAATCTGCCAATCTTTTGTATTATTTGTAATTATTATTTATTATAATAATAAGTGTTATGGATCGCCATAAAAACTAGTCGGCCTTGCCAAAAAAAGAAAAATGACTATTTTCCCTTCTTGATTTAAATGGATTTATGTACCGAATTTAATCTAATTAATTATCACTACTATATCATTAAATTTTAGTTACAATATACCTTAAATTTTCAATGTATTACTATAACAACCGGCAAATTTCATCACTTTTTTAGGAATATTTAATTGCTTTTAGATATTTAATTTGCGAATTTTATTTAAAATATAATAAAATCAGTGTCTCAAATAATTATCCAATTTTTGTTGACATTTTAAAATTTAATTTATGGAATTTTTCCATAATTTTTTATTTAAAAAATGATTGAATTTCCATTTGACATATTTTACTTCAGAAGTTGGTACTTTCACACTTTAGTAGCATAAGTTCACTTGATTATTTTATTGTTGCTTTGCGATTACATCATTGTTCTATATGTGATAGTATTTGTTTGATGTCATTCGTGGCTCATATGTGGGTACAATATGGTGTTTGCGGTACCTGAAACAAACAAATGACACACATAATACACATTACACCACATATCTTTCACCTACCCTTTTGTTTATTTGCTCCTGCCTCTTTCCCTACCTTCATGCCTCTCTCCTTGTTCCCCTCCACACTATTAACCGTTGTCCCTTTTGATGATGCCTTTAATATTAATCTGGTCATCCTATGGCCATGTACATATGTGTACAAAGCTATATTTATCTTTTTTTCTTTCTATCAAGCTTTAGAGAGTGTAAATAACTTCATTTCCACCCCTTCAAAAATCATTGCACCCCAAACCGTCAAATTTTATATAACACCCTTATTTTGAGGCCTGAAATTAAGCATTATAGGTGCGACGGTCATGTATAATATTAATCTCTAGTGACATAATAAATGTATGCTAATGGTATTGATACCAAAGTCACATAAATATGAAATAAAATACATCGATTTAAAATAATTTCGATTCTCAATTCTAAAGACAATCTTCCATATTCATTACTTAATCCCGAAGCGATTCCCAAGTTCTGATAAAATATAATACAAAATATTCCTAGAACAACATATAGATCCCTCTTGGTTGATAGTATTATCGCTTATTATAACAATTCAAACATCAAATAGCAAATAATAAATAGTTAACTGCTATTTAGCTCGCTCTGCCTCCTGAACATCTCTGAAATCTTAATTCTCCAAAATCAAGCTAAACTCGAAAGCCCTACTCCAGATTACACAATCAAGTAGCCGAGGATTAAAAGGAAAAAACTTCAGGTTGGACTGTAATCCTGTTGTGAATAATAATCATTTGCCATCTCGATAAATGGCCATCTAGTGAGATCTCGCCACTGAGCATAATGTGTTTCCCTCCCTGCTAGTACACTTCAACAGTATGCAATTTAAACTATACTTGCTTTTGCAATCATAATGGTTATTAATCATAATCAGTCAAATGCATGCACGCTCAATGGGTAATCCCGACTATCTCTCTCTGCTTCATAGTTTTACCACGACGACTACAAACCTATATGGCTGGCACGAGCCTACTAGATATAATTATCTTAGTATCCATTAGAAGAAAACTTGACTATCCATTCAAGTATAAACTCTTTATCTTACTATTTGTCTGCTCATAGTTTCATTAGGCTGACTAAGAATTTAATGGACGTTCAGGCTCACCAATAACCTATCTCATTGTTTCCATTTCAATGCATACCTCTTTAGTTTTATCCTTGCTCTACCCTACATATTGGAATATTGAACAATATCAACTAGGTTGATAACTGAATTATAGGGCACGACCTACACCAGTCTCATCTGGTTATCCAATATTTGAGTTAAATCTACCATTATCCCATCTATCCAATTATAGGGAGAAAACTTTAGTAAAATATAGGGTTAAATATCCACATAATTTCTTTGATAACACAGGCCTTTACAAATATTTCAATCCTTTGGAATCCATTACTCAAAATAAGGAAATTCAATATCCATTTACTATTCAAACCTTTATAACAAAATACATGCGGTAAATTTTGGTTGATGATAACCAGTAACATATAGAAGTACACTTCAATGCTTTAGGCTAGCCAAATTTCATTTTAAAATAAATGCTTGTAAACAATGGGGTGGCAGGTATATAGACCTCATACATTTCCCTTGAAAATTTATAAACAAATCTTGCAACATGTAAAGGCAACAGGGGTGTTGACCTCATTCTTACTTCTTAAAACTTATAAATAAGGTTTATATAACAACATAGGTGACATAGGTGTCAACCTCCTTTTTTTTACTTTTTTAAATTTTAGTGAATTAAGGATTAAAACTATAGAGGCACATGAGATAAGGGTGGTACCTAGGCTGGGGGTTGGTCTAGTTGGTTTCAGAATTAAAATATGGTCATAGGCTTCATCACAATAGAGGAGACAACATCTACATGCTTCAAAACAACATAAGTGATAGCCACATTGCAGTTTAAAAAAACATAGGTAACAACCTCATTGCACTTCAAAAAAAAGGAAGTGGAAAATTCATATCTTTTAGAAAAGCAGAGGTATCGCCTTGGTATGAAGGCGGCAAGCCTTGTGGAACGGTTGTATGAAAGCATCCACGTTAATAAAAAATCAAGACGATATGACAAAACCTTTAGGAGAAGATGGCGACAAGCATGATGATGAATCTTATATCATGTAAAATGATATTACATGCATTAGGGGAGTGTCGACTTCATTGAGAGAGGTAGGGTGTGTTGCTCCCCTTCATACACAAGAGATGGCATGTAAACCTATTTCTTGTTTTATAAAGTAATTTCTTTTTACCTAGTCCATATATTTGTCAAAATCGGTCAAAACATTCTTTATGAAAATACTAATGATCATAGATATGGAATTTAAATTATTAAAATTTTCTTTAACTTTTAGTTAAACATTAATTACTTAATTAAACCATTAAGCTTTTTTAGCTCATATCAATTCATAAAATTATGGGAAAATCCCATAAATTCATAGCAAACCATTTTTATATATTTTACCTTATATAAAAATTCTAGGACTAAAAACTCCATTTAATTATTTCTAATAATTAAAACTTGAATTTATTACATTTTCCAATTTAAGAAATTTACTAATAATTTCATATAATCTTAGAAAATTATAAAACTTGAAACCCACTTCCTAAATAATATTTCCAACATCATATCAAAATCTCAAGTCATCTGGGTTTATATGATATGTTTTTCAACTTAAATATATTTTTTTATATAAATAGACATATATGTCATAAATAAGCATATGTATCATCAATCAACATCCAAATTTAGCATAATCAAACATAACATCTATGACTAAGGTTTACCCTAAATCTGAACCAAGAAAAACAAATATAGAGATATTATTATTATTCACTTTGATTAGATAAGAAAGTATGAGATCTGGTGTTGATCTGATTATCTTTAGCTTAGATTCCTATTTTCATGCTTTCCTTATAGAATTTTCTATTTGTGGTTGACCTTAGCTTTTAGTTTTTAAATCTATGAATTGAATGCAAAGTGAGGTATGAGTGTGATGAAGGCTTAGGTATAAGAAATAAGCCTATTTCTCCCCTCTTATATTCCTCCTTCCGATTAACCATTCGAAGCTATCAGTTCCTTTTTTTGTTAAATCCTGGCCTAATCACCTATCAATCAATTCTCCCCACTTACACATAAAACTTTATTTAATTTATCTATTTAATTATCTAAACAAATAAATATAATATTAGGGATGTTACATTTGAGCTAAATCTAGTATTTTCAAAAATTGTCAACACTCGGTTTCATCGAAAATGATTGAGATATCATCAATTTACAGTAAAAGGATTAAATGTTCATATAACTTCAAAGGTTAATTTCTCTCGTTCCATCGAGAATTGATCAGCGCTGTAAGTGTCGTTAGTACCGTATTGAAGTGTAGCATTTTCCGTGAAGTTTCAATGAGATTCCGCAACTACGAATGATGATGGTAAGAAACTAGGATTATAGTTAGGTGGACCTAGAGGCGACGATGTGCGATATATTATGGCATTGTGCTTGGAATGAAGATGAGCTTCGATTCACAAAGCTTGGGTGATTGGATATATAAGATGCCATGAGTTTTCATCACCTGAACATGTTTGGATTTGGGTATAGTAGATCGGATTTCTGTTACCAACACTAGGGTCAAGGAGAGGCGCGCAACTCGAAGAGCTCGAGGAGTTACGCGTACTGGTAGTCTTGCATTTGGTGAATGGTAAAGCGAAGGAGTGTGCTCGTACTCCACATGCACTTTTTTTTTTTGGTTAGAAGGTCTAAGGTGTTTGAACGCAAGGAAGAAGGAGAAGAACACTGTAGCGGGTAGGATCTCCAAATGTTTGGGTCGGGCTTTATTACGATGGTTAGAAATAGATTGTTTTATTTATTTAATTATAAATATGGGTGTTGAATTATAGAATTTAATATCTCACTCATAATAGATTTGATTGACATGCGAATTTTAGCGTTGAACTCGTGTTGGCGAGTACTACATTTTGGTATAAATTGTTGTTAGTTATAACGAAGTATAAAATTATGATATTGGATAGATGTTTAATAGCGTTATTTTGATTAATACCATTGTTAAATTATTTATAACTTCCTGATGTTATTTATTGGCTAAATATATACCATGTTGTCGAAATAAACTGAACTGTATATTCTAGACACTCGTTTAGCAGAATAAAACACCATTCTTCTAATGAAATAATGTGGACATTTAATTAGCACAATACATCCCCTTTCTATTATTTTATTGGTTGGATTTCTAATCGCATGTCATTAATTGATATTCTAATTAGGTTAGTGGTGTGCAAATCGGTAATGATTATTTTTTTTTATTTATTTAGGTAAATGCAGATTATGTAAATGAAAATTATTAACTTTAGTAGATAAATTGAATTATATGGTAGCTTGTTAAGTACCATTGCAACCACCAAGCCTTATTTGAATAAAGTCTATCATGGATTCATTGGGATAGCGACATATCCATTATGTAGACTGTTTCACAGTGTAAATCGAGGAGTAGAGATTGTCAACAATTTATTACGGATCCTCTGGGATAGATGCATAACCATTGCGTAAACCACGATGCATTAACCAGATAATAAGCAATATATTCCATATCTATTCTAAAGTTAATGAAATGTTACTAATGATGTTATAGAGATAAATTATTATTTATTTTATTAATAATAATTTAAAATTAAAGTTAATTATCTTATATCAATGATAATTTGAAATTAATAATTATTTATTTAAAAACGAATAAATTATTCTGGCAAAGCCGACCAGTTTTTAAGGTGATCGCAAACACCTTTTTATTATAACTAATAATAAATACAGTATAGTACGGGTGATTATAGTTGACAATCAGCTAATTCGGTTTTTAAGGTGGACCGTCCACCACCTACAAAAATTATAGTGTTTCGTTCACTCTATCTTACGGGCTTACAACATTGGAGCTAGCCTAAATTAACTAGACTACAATTATGGTTTTTAAGGTGGATTGTGTACCACATTCACATAGCATATGACGTAGGGAGGCATTATTACAACTTACATGTTATAAATTACATAGCTCATACTATCCTAAAACTAGGAACAACGTAGAATTACATGATAATAGCATTACCTACCAATACATAAGGTACAAAGAAGAAAACACCATCACATTCCAGCAAAACTAGAAAATTGGCATGTTCTTATGACCTAATCATATGACAAATCCAAGCTAGTAAAACCAGCTGTATAAATTACAACAGCTCCCCAGCTACATGCTTCTTGAGCCCAACAAGACATTAGCTAACTACAACATAAAGGCAAGGAAGGAACAGTGAACAACATAACCAACATAGAACAATGTACGAAAGTACATCACATCCAGCAATGACAAGCCAACTGACCCATCTTGAGGCCATTACCAGCCTAGCCATGGCTGCATGACCAGAAATCTCTTGCCTTCCACATTTGACAATATTACCACCAGCATATATAAGAGATGTTCAAACAAACATACAAATGAAGCATAGTAGTGGCATCATGACATAACAACATAACGTACGGAGAAGTGAGTCCTGAGAGGAACTTTCACATCAAAATAAAACAAGCGTGTCATGTAGCATGTGCTGACTAAGTTGAAGGAAAACAACATGAAAAAGTAAAGCCAAACTTCTCCAAATCTTCACACAACCAAAAGGAAGCGATCAAAAAATCACCGAAATTTGAACGCATACTTCAGGAGAGCAGAGCCTATAGTGATTTATGCGGGATTTTGATGAGGATCTAGTATTGTTTATTTAGATACTATTGGAGTATAACAAAACAATTATGAAATCTCACAAAAAAACAAAGAACAAAAAAAGGACACAGAAGATTTAATGTGGTTCGGATATGAATATCCTACGTCCACGGAGACCCAACAACTTTTATTTCTCAATGAAGAAATGAGTACATAAGAGAGGAGGAAGATTACAATAGAGAGAAGATTAACGGTGGATTGCTTTCTTCATACAATAACATGACCTCTATTTATATAGAGGGATTTCTTGATCTCCAAGTAAACTTGGCACCCAATTTTTCTTGACCTCCAAGTAAACTTGGCACCCAAGTTTTCTTTACCTCCAAGTAAACTTGGCACCCAAGTTATTCCATATAGGATCCAATTACATGATTGACAATCAATCTTTCCTTCTCTACAAATATTTGAATCATCAATTTCAACATTCCACCTTGATTCAAATATGACAGTCTTTCTTCATCATCTCATCTTCAACAATCAACATAGAAGTTGTTGGGCCTAGCGCCCCATGGCGCTCAAGTAACAGGAAGAAAACTGATCAAGTTCGAGAAATGCTCAAACTTGTCCTTTGGAAGTGACTTAGTCATCATATCTGAAGGATTATCCAAAGTACCCACCTTCAATAATTTGATCTTGCTCAGTTCTTCCTCAAACATAAGAAAGAAACCTCTAACATCAATGTGCTTTGTCCGTGAACTATAAGCTTGATTCTCAACAAGATGAATCACACTCTGACTGCCTGAAAATAGCTCCACTGTTCACTGCGCCATTGAAAGATCATCTAACAACTGAAGTAAGTACAATCATTCCTTTGTTGCTTCCACAATCGATATCAACTCTGCTTCGGTAGTCGACAAAGCTACGATAGATTGTAGCTTTGATCTCCATTAAATCGAGCCTATGCCAAGTGTAAAAACATAGCCCGACACCGACTTCTTAGCATCTCTATCCCCAATATAATCAGAATCACAGTATCCTCTAAGAAAGATCTCACCATCTACTCCACCATATAGCAAACCCACCAAAGAAGTGCCTCGAAGATATCTAAGAATCCACTTCACTGCTTGCCAATGTTCTTTGCCTGGGTTAGACATATATCGACTGATAACACCAACTGCATGGCCCAAATCTGGTCTCGTGCACACCATCACATACATGAGACTACCAACAACACTAGAATAAGGTATATTAGCCATATACCTTTTATCTTCTTCCGATGTAGGAGAATGGTCTTTCGACAACTTAAAATGAGAGCCTAAAGGAGTGCCTACCGGTTTGGCTTTCTCCATCCCAAATCGAGCGAGGACTTTCTCAATGTACTACGCCTGAGTGAGCCTTAATTCTCTCCGCTTCCTACCCATGCTTATCTCCATACCCAATATTCTTTGTGTCTTTCCCAAATCCTTCATATCAAACTCTCTACCGAGTTCCGCTTTCAACTCCTTAATTTTTACCATACTCTGAGATGCAATCAACATATCATCAACATATAACAACAAATAAATCATGTCATCATCACATATCCTAAAATAAACACACTAATATTTGAAGCTTCTGGAGTATCCCTATGAAAGCATAAACTTATCAAATCTCTTGTACCATAGTCTAGGAGACTGCTTCAGTCCATAAAGAGATTTGTTAAGTTTACAAACATAGTCTGGCATGCTACTATCAATGAACCCTTCCAGCTGCCGCAAATAAATCTCTTCATCCAGATCACCTTGCAAGAAAGCAGTTTTGACATCTAGTTGCTCTAACTCCATGTCATAATGAGCAACTAATGCCAAGAGAATACGAATGGAGGTATGCCTAACAACTGGAGCAAAGATGTCATGATACTCTACCCCTTTCTTCTGAACATACCCCTTTGCTACTAGTCTTGCTTTATATCTGAACTCTCTATTGCCGCCGTCTTTCACTCTATAGATCCACTTACATCCAATAGCTCTCTTGTCGGCAGGAAGTGACACCAAATCCCAAGTGTGATTTTTTTCGTAAAGATTCGATCTCCTCTTCCATAGCAACTAACCAACTGGAACTGTCAACTGATGCTATAGCGTTGCTATAATCTCTGGGCTCATCATGGACAACGTTTAATGCATATGTTGCCATATCGTCAAAGTCAATGTCTTTGATGCTCAAACCAACAAACTCATCAAGCCATCTGGGCTTTCTTCTTTCTCTAACAGGCCTGGTCTCTGTATGAGCTCCACCTTGAGTTTGATCTTCTATGCCAGTATCCATACTATCCTCATCAACCACGGCGTCATCGGAAACGCCATTTCAACAAAAGAATCAACAGATGATTTGCTTTGTGTTTAGTATTCTTTACATGTCCTCTCATCATCATCCAATGAGGAAGGCTCCACCTTCAATATAGCCTTCTCATCAAAAGTTACATGCTTGCTTATAATAAGTTTCTTGCTAATAGGACACCACAACCTATATCCTTTTACTCCTCTTCTATAACCTAGAAAGATACACTTGCGAGCTCTAGGTTCCAGCTTTCCTCGACTCTCTTGCACATAAGCTGGACAACCAAACACCTTGAGGAATGAATAGCTAACAGACTCTCCTTTCCATACTTCTTCAGGGATCTTCATATATGTGGTAGTAAAAGGTGTGCGGTTGATGAGGAAAGCCGCCATAGACAAAGCTTCAGCCCAAAATCCCTTCAATAACTTAGCAATCAATCTGAGGCACCTAATTCTCTCCAACAATGTCCGATTCATCCTTTCTGCAACTCCATTGGACTGGGGGTCGTCTGGTGTGGTGTAATGCCTCTTAATGCCTTCGGACTCACAATAATCGATGAATTCCTATGATACGAATTCACCGCCATTATCTGAACGGAGAACTTCCAACTTCTTCCCGGACTGCTTCTCCACCATGGATTTCCATTTACGAAATCTAGTAAAGGATTCACTTTTGGACTTTAAAAAGTATACCCAAACTTTATGAGAGAAATCGTCTATAAATGAAACAAAATACCTGGCTCCACCCAAGGATGGGCAAGGGGAAGGCCCCCAAACATCCGTTTGAACATAATCCAAAATAGTTGTTTCCTTATGCTCACCAACACCAAAAGAAATCGTCGTTTGCTTACCAAGAACACACTCTTCACAAAAACCAAGCTTTGAATGTCGAACTCCGTCAATCAAACCTCGCTTTCTTAGCTCATCCATGCTACGCTCGCCAATGTGGCCCATCCGCAAGTGCCATAATCTGGAAGAAACTGAATCAGCTGAAGTAACTGAAGCTGATTCACCAACTACAGTAGTGCCCTTTAGTAAACAGAGATTTTCTGCCCTCACTCCTTTCATAACGATCATGGAATCCTTAGATATTTTCATCTTCTCTTCTTCAACTACAATCTTTAGTCCAAGTATACTCAATGCCCCAACAGAAATCAAGCTCCTCCTTAAATCAGGCACATGCTTAACATCAGTAATGGTTCGAATAACACCGTCAAACATCCTGATCTTTACACTACCAACACCAACCATACGACAAGAAGCATCATTGCCCATCAGAACTTCTCCTCCACCAATCTCACGGTAAGTGGAAAAAGAGTTCCTATCAGGTGTCATATGATAGGATGCGCCAGAATCAATCAACCATAGGGTGCTCTTCCCAGAAGAGCTAGAAGTTGTAAACACATCAGTGTCACTCTCTGTATCTGATTTCTCCGCTGTAGAGGCTGAAGCTTGCTTTTGGTCTTTTCTTTTTCCTTCAAGCTTGGTACATTGTACAACAAAGTGCCCGGGATTCTTACAATAATGGAAAGTCAATTTCTTAGGCCCCCTAGACTGGAAACTCGAAGAATTCCGTTCTTCACCTTTCTTTGACTTACTTTGACTTCTACCTCTCTGAACAGATAAGCCTTCGGTATCACTATTAATGCTAGTGCCCGCCAATCTATCTCTTAACACTTCATTATGAAGGCCAGCCTTTACATCAGAAAGACTAATTTTACTACGGCCATAAATCATGGAATTGACAAAAGCAGTATATTCTTTAGGCAAGGAACATAGGAGGATCACAGCTTGAGCCTCATCAGTAATATCAACATCTGCTGCCTTCAGGTTCATAACTAAAGTGGCCAAGGCATCTACATGCTCCATAAGATCGGCTTCAGGCTTCATCTTGAACAAATAAAGTTGTTGTTGTAGAATAATCCGATTTATGAGAATTTTGTCTTGATATGCATCTGATAATGCATCCCATAGTTCCTTCGCCGTCTTCTTCTGAGAAAATTCTCTAAGGACTTCATCTGAAAGACTCAACTGAATTGTTGTGAGAGCTTCGTCTTCCATTTCCTCCAATTCAGCTACATCAACATCTTTCAATTTCTCAGGCACAGAAACAACTTTAAAAGTCTTCTCCTTTTTCAATACGGCCTCCATCTTTACCTTCGAAGTACCAAAATCTCCTTTTCCGTCAAAACGTGTTACTCCATAATTGATGCCAGATCTTCCAACATACTTACTAGAAGTAGCCATTAATATCCAAATAGAAATAATAACACCAACTCTGATACCAAACTGTAGTGATTTATGCGGAATTTTGATGAGGATCTAGTATTGTTTATTTAGATACTAATGGAGTATAACAAAACAATTATGAAATCTCACAAAAAAACAAAGAACAAAAAAAGGACATAGAAGATTTAACATGGTTCAGATATGAATATCCTACATCCACGGAGACCCAACAACTTTTATTTCTCAATGAAGAAATGAGTACATAAGAGAGGAGGAAGATTACAATAGATAGAAGATTAATGGTGGATTGCTTTCTTCATACAATAACATGACCTCTATTTATATAGAGGGATTTCTTGACCTCTAAGTAAACTTGGCACCCAAGTTTTCTTGACTTCCAAGTAAACTTGGCACCCAACTTTTCTTGACCTCCAAGTAAACTTAGCACCCAAGTTATTGAACTATTAGAGCCAATTACATGATTGATAATCAATCTTTCCTTCTCTACAAATATTTGAATCATCAATTTCAACAGAGCCGACCCTAGGGAAAGATGAGCCAAACGGCTGCCTGGGGAAACCACTGGAAAAGGGAAACCATCATCAGAAAAGTTCCTGATGGTGAATACTGACTTGTTATGAGTATAAATGTTTTGATGCATTTAATGTGTAATAGGTGCGCAGTTCGATTCATGATGTCACAATTTTATTTCATGCTTCTAGATGGTTTATTTTCTTGCTCTTAAATTTTTGCGGCTACAGGTTTGCAGTTTGACTCATACTGCAGCAATTTTATTTCAAGCTTCTAGATGGTTTATTTTTTTGCTTTTGAATTTTTACGGCTAATGTATTGTGTTTCCCATGGAAACCAGGGTTTTTTTTCTTTATAATTTCTGCCTTTAACTAATTGTGTTGCCTAGGGAAACCCTACAGCTGTAACCGGACCTGCAGGAGATGCAAGCCACTAGAACACAAAAATCACAGACAACAACGAAAATAAACCAGCAAAAGAACTAACACCGTCTTCCAAAAGAAGTACCTCGATCAGCGGAAAATCAATCTCGTTTTGAGGGACAGCAGGAAAACGTACAGTGGGGTTAATTTTAATAATATTTTAAAATAGTAAATTATTATTTTAATTAGCAAATGTCTAAAGGTTAATTTTGAATTATTTATATATGATATCTAGAATTTAATATAAAAAATTAAAAAATTGATATGTTTATTGAATTGCCAAATATCCATGCATGCTTATGCATAATGCACTTCACTTATCTAAAAGCACACCATTCGACTGTTAAAAATAAAGTTGGTTTTAAAAGGAAACAAATAGATTTGGTTTTATAAGTAAATGCCAATTATGTAATAAATTCTATCCTTGTTTTAGGAAAGTCCAAAATCAAAATAAATGATAATAAATTTTGGTCTATCAAAATATGTAATAGAGTTATCTAGAGAGAGAAGAGTCTAGAACACTTGTCATGTCATATATAGAGACTCTCTCATCTATTGTACTAAACAAGGTTGTATCAAGCAAGAAACAAGGATCATATTTTCAAATATAATTTTTTTTCTTTTCCATATTCTCTCCCTCTTTCTCCTTAAAAAATATTGAACAAAGTGGCATCAGAGCTAGAAGATCCTTTAAAAAAAAGGAAGGTTGAAGATCCTAAAAGATGACGAATAACAGCGTTCCCGTACCAATTCCAATGCTTACCAATACCAACTATAATAATTGGAGCTTAAAAATGATGGCCCTCCTTGGAGCACATGGTGTATGGAAGATAGTTGAGAAAGACTATAGTGAACAAGAAGACGAAGGTAGTCTATCTCAAACCCAAAGGAATGAATTGGAAAACTTGAGAACGAGAGACAAGAAGGCTCTTAGTCTAATTTATCAAGCATTGGGATGATGACACTTTTGAAAAGATTTCGGAAGCAAAGTCAGCAAAGAAAGCATGGGAAAAGCTTCAAATATCTTACAAGGGAGCTGATCAAGTCAAAAAGATGCATCTTCAAACATTAAGAGGAGAATTTGAATCTCTACATATGAAAGAAGGTGAACTTGTTTCTGATTATTTTTCAAGAGTTTTAGTTGTTACTAATAATTTGAAAAGAAATGGTGAGAAATTAGATTATAACAGAATCATGGAGAAGATTCTTAGATCATTAGATCCAAAGTTTAAACATATTGTCGCCATCATTGAAGAAACAAAAAACATGGAGACCATGGCTATAGAGGAACTTTTAGGCTCATTACAAGCTTATAAAGAAAAGAAAAAGAAGAAGGAAGAGACCATGGAGCATGTTCTTAAGACGAGTTGATTCAAAAAAGGAAGAAAATAATCAAAGCCAACAAAGATGGGGTCGTGGTCAATAACGAGGAAGAGGTCGGATATGGATATGGACAAGGTTGGAGGCCCAACAATGAAAACAACCAAAGCAACAATAATCAAAGAGGAGAAAGCACAATTAGAGGTCATGGGAGAGGCAATTCAATTCAAGGAGTGACAAGTCACGAATCAAATGCTATAATTGCGATAAATTTGGACACTATACTTCTGAGCGTAGAGCTTCAAGAAACAATAACGTTGAAGAGAAGACCAATTATGCTGAAGAAAGAATTACAGAAGATGACACATTATTATTAGCCCATAAAGAAAATGAAAAAGGAGAGGACAATCAATGGTACCAAGATAGCGGCGCAAACAACCATATGTGTGGAAGAAAAGATATATTTGTAGAACTTGATGAAATAATAAAGGGCAATGTGGCGTTTGGAGATGAATCAAAAGCAGTAGTAAAAGGCAAAGGTAATGTTCTTATTAAATTGAAGAATGGAGAGCATCAATTCATTTCTAATGTTTACTATGTTCCAAACATGAAAAGTAACATCTTGAGCTTAGGACAACTCTTGGAGAAAGGTTATGATATTCAATTAAAAGTAAAAGTCTTTCCATAAGAGACAGTGCAAGTAATCTCATTACTAAGGTACCAATGTCAAAAAATAGAATGTTTGTGCTCAACATTCAACATGATGTCGCCCAATGTCTTAAGAGGTGCTACCAAGATGTTTCATGGCTTTGGAATCTTCGTTTTGGACATCTTAACTTCAAAGGACTAGAATTGCTCTACAAGAAAGAAATGGTGAGAGGATTTCCTTGCATAAGTCATCCCAATCAACTGTGCGAAGGATGTCTAGTTGGGAAGCAAGTCAAAATGGGCTTTCCAAAGGAGTCATATTCAAGGGCCAAGAAACCATTAAAGCTTATACATACGGATGTGCGTGGCCAATCAAGCCAAGATCACTAGGTAAAAGTAATTATTTCCTTCTTTAAATTGATGATTTTTCAAGAAAAACGTGTATGTATTTTTTAAAGGAGAAATAAGAGGTATTTGAGAACTTCAAGAAGTTTAAAGCTCATGTTGAGAAGGAAAGTGGCCTTATGATAAAAGCCATGAGATCTGACCGTGGAGGAGAGTTCACATCAAGGGAATTTCAGAAGTATTGTGAAGATAATGGAATTCGATGCCAACTAACGGTGCCTTGATCTCCTTAGCAAAATGGAGTAGCAGAAAGGAAGAATAAAACAATTCTTGAAATGGCAAGGAGCAAAAGTAAGAAGCTACCAAAAGAATTTCGGGCGGAAGCTGTGGCATGCGCTGTTTATGTATCAAACCGATCTCCAACAAGAAGTGTGTGGGGGGAAGACACCACAAGAAGCATGGAGCGGAAAGAAGCCTGGCATTTCTCATCTAAGAGTTTTCAGAAGCAAAGCTCATGTACATGTACCAAGTGAAAGGCGAAGCAAATTGGATGATAAAAGCGAGAAGTATATTTTTATTGGTTATGACACAAATTCTAAAGGCTATAAATTTTACAATCTTGATACAAAGAAGATAATAATTAGCCGAGATGTTGTATTCGATGAAGAAGGAAAATGGGATTGGAAATCGTATGATGAAAGTTACAACTTCTTTCTATATTTTGAAGAAGATGAAATACAACAATCAAGGATCCAACAATCAAGTGAAGAGCCTACTTCCCCACTAGCCTCACCAACAACAAATTGTCAAGAAGATGGAAGCTCAAGTGAAAGGGTTCCTCATTTTAGAAGCCTTCAAGAAATTTATGATGTAACAAAAAACCAAGACAATATAAATCTTTTTTATCTTTTTGCAAATTATGAGCCTATAAATTTTCAAAAAGCATTGCAAAAGAAGAGTTGGAGAAATGCTATGACGAAGAAATTAAGGCGATCAAAAAAAATGGCACATGCGAGTTAGCTTCAATTCCAAAAGGAAACAAGACGATTGGTGTCAAGTGGATGTACAAAGTAAAGAAAAATGCCAAAGGAGAAGTTGAAAGAGACGAGGCAAGATTGGTAGCAAAAGGCTATATTCAAAGAGCTGGCTTTGACTGTGAAGAGGTATTTGCTCCAGTTTCTCAACTAGAAACTGTAAGATTGATAATTTCTTTAGCAGCTCAAAACAATTGGAAGATACATCAAATGGATGTGAAATTTGCCTTCCTAAATGGAGTTCTTGAAGAAGTTTATATCGAGTAGCCACAAGGATACGAATTCAAGGGAGAAGAAGACAAAGTTTCAAAGCTAAAGAAGGCACTTTATGGGTTGAAACAAGCTCCAAGAGCTTGGAATGCTCGAATTGATAAGTATTTGAAAGAGAGAAACTTCATTAAATGTCCATATGAGCATGCACTCTATATTAAAATACTTAAAATACAACATGGTGATGCATTGATTGTATGTTTGTATGTAGATGTCTCGATTTTCATAGGTAGCAATCCAAACATGTTTAAAAGAGATGACGAAGGAGTTTGAGATGATTATTATTGGGCTCATGTTTTATTACCTTGGCATTGAAGTAAAACAAGAATATGAAGGCATTCTAATCACTCAAGAAGGCTATGCTAAGGAAATATTGAGTAAGTTCAAGATGGATGACTCTAATCCAGTTTGCATGCCAATTGAACGTGGAATCAAATTGTCAAGGCATGAAGAAGGAGAAAAAGTAGACTCTACCCTTTTCAAGAGCTTGTTTGGTAGCTTGAAATATTTAACGTGCACAAGTCCTGATATTCTATATGCGATTGGAGTTATGAGCAGATACATGGAGAATCCAATAACAACACATTTGAAGGTGGCAAAGAGGATTCTTTGCTATGTTAAAGGGAAAACAAACTTTGGTTTGTACTACTCTGTTTCTGGTAATTATGATCTTGTTGGATATAGCGATAGTGATTGGAGTGGAGATATAGATGATCGGAAAAGCACCAGTGGTTTCGTGTTCTACATGGGAGACACAACTTTCACATGGATATCGAAAAAACAACCAATTGTCACGCTTTCCACTTGTGAAGCAGAGTATGTAGCGGCTACTTCATGTGTTTGCCATGCTATTTGGTTAAGGAATTTGCTAAAAGAATTAAATTTGCCACAAAAGGAGCCAACCAAGATTTTCGTGGACAACAAGTCAGCAATTGCTTTGGCCAAAAATCCAGTCTTTCATGATCGAAGCAAGCATATTGATACACGCTATCACTATATTAGAGAGTGCGTCAGCAGAAAGGAAGTGCATCTAGAGTACGTGAAGTCCAATGATCAAATAGCTGATATCTTCACCAAGCCGCTTAAGTATGAATATTTTATCAGGTTGAGAAATTTGCTTGGAGTAATAAAACCAAGTTTACGGGGATGTTAGAAAATAAACTTGATTTTAAAAGGAAACAAATAAATTTGATTTTATATGTAAATGCCAATTATGTAATAAATTTTATCCTTGTTTTAGGAAAGACCAAAATCAAAATAAATGATAATAAATTTTAGTCTATCAAAATATGCAATAGAGTTATCTAGAGAGAGAAGAGTCTAGAATACTTGTCATGTTATATATAGAGACTCTCTCATCTGTTGTACTAATCAAGGTGGTATCAAGCAAGAAATAAGGATCATATTTTCAAATATAATTTTTTTTTCTTTCCATATTCTCTCCTCCTTTCTCCTTAAAAAATATTCAACACCGACTCAGAGGCAAGGTAGTCGAGACATTCGTTTAGGGCAACACCACTGAAGGTGACGGCAAATGGCAGCTGTAACACCCCATGAATTCTATAACGTTAAGCTTCACGAATTAAAGTATAATTAATTATAAATGATGAAATCAAGGGAAATAGGTTACGCCATTGCGTTCTTCTCGAAATTCTGCTTGAGATAGAGTCCATGTTTGCGTAAAACGGATATCGTATGAAGAAGATATGGACGAACAAAGTTGGGCGAAAAACCAGAAAACGGGTCAGAATGCACTGGCGCACTTGGGAAGTGCGCCAGAACAGAAATGAACTGGCGCACTTGGAAAGTGCGCCAATACATTTTTTGGCCTGGCGCAGCCGCCAAGTGCGCCCAGGTCAGAATGACCTGCTGGTCAGGCCCTGGCTGGCCTTGTCAGGGTCTGGTTGAATTCTGATGCTTGGCTGAGTCACTAGGGCTTACATGTCTCTTTCTTATTGGCCTCTCTTGAGATGGATGGTATGGATTCACCCTAGCTTCATCGACGGCTCAAAACAAGTTAAAATTCTATAAATACAACTCAAGTCTAACCCTAAATTCACACAAATAATAGAATACAAAAGCCGTCATGCTGCTGGAGAGGAACTAGGAATGGCCGTCAATTAGAAAGCCTAGAGACAAGCCAACAAGCCTAAGAGACGAATCAAATTAAAAGAAGATCAAAGCTTAATCAAATCATTCAACGCAACTTTGCTACCCAAAGGAGAGCATCTCCAAATCAGAATAACAGAAATCAGAAAACAAGAATTCATCACACGTTGTAAGTATAGTGACCTTTCAAAATATGAATAAAAACTGTGATGTGATTCGATGTAAATGAAAATAGAATCGTGTTGTTATAATCTTCCTGTATTGTGATGGTTCTATCATGACTTGTGTATTGATGTTTGTGGCATAAATTAATTGATGCAAGCCTATTGAACAATTGTATATGAAAAACAATGGCACTTGCAAGCTTGTGGCAAAAACTAGAAATTTATCCCTTTTTGTATATGTCGATAGCATAGACTATGTACATTCCCTTAGTCTAAATCAGAATTTATGTAAACATGTTATAGACCTTTTATGCCTACATGACTCAAAACCTATGATATCATTCTTATGTTTATTGGCAAGTATAATTAGATCTATGTTTGCAAGCATAATTGGATCTATGTTTCATAAACTATGCAATTTCATGTTTATTTGCAAATTATAATTGGTTCTATGTCAAACATCGTTTGGGTTTCATAAACTATGCAAGTTCATGTTGAAATAGGCTATATGATTAGATGTAAAAATTGTACATTTTTGATGAATATATAATATGCTAGTTTTGTGGTCGATATTATGCCAAGTTAAACATGTTTAAACACAAGTTTGTATTTGCCTAAACTATGTCGTTTCATATGTCACCTACTTAGTCATACTTTGATTTGAATGCAAGTTCACATGACCCATGTTATATGTTAGTTGAATCGCCAAATTGCAAGTTCATACCTATGATGTTCATATTGATTATGCCAAAAATGCCAAGTTTACACTTATGTCACGTTTACGTTTATGAATTCCCTTATGCCTATTTGTGTGCGCTAAATTAGGCTAAGTTTTTTTTTAGCCTAATATTATATGTTAAAAACTATGCGAACGAAGATTAGGCTAAGATTGTTGGCCTAATGTTTAAACGGGGTAACGTTGGGAATATTTGAAAACTTGACATAAAAATATATGAAGTTGGCATGTTTGTCACATGCCAAAATTAGTGGCATTTAAACGATATAAATTCTTATACCAAAAATGTTAAACTTGGAATGTGGGCCATAATATTTAATTGTTGACAAATTTACATATATTCAGTAATAAAGACAAATATGTAAATTAGAAAACACGATATGCTTAACCCGAGGTTGGATTGAGTTGTGATGTAAACCTGCCCGGACCCGCCCGGCTGTCCAGTAGTCACAACAATACCTATCCAATGTGGGTGGTTAAGCATTGAGCCCAATAAGGACCCGAGGTTAGACTGAGCTACGGTGTAAACCTGCCCAGAACCGACCGGCATATCCAGTAACCGTAGCAATACCTGTCTAATGTGAGTGGTCTGTTGCTCCTAAGAGGCTAAGGACAGATGGTAGGGTTAAGTCAACTATAACACTTAACCAAATTCAACATGTTAACAAGAATTGATGGGTGGGGTTAGGTAAATACAGACACTTAACCACTTAACATGTTTGACTAGAAAATCCTGGTAACGAGGGACCCGTTTCAGCAGTAACCCAAAGTTAGGTATCAACGGTAGAGTGAAACTAGGCAGGGTGGGGCACGATTACTGGGCTGATTGTAAGTGGTCAAACGACGGCGGTGGGTGCACAGTGCAGGTCTAACGGGGTGCGGGCGTGCACACACTCCGGAGCAGACAACCAGGGCACTGGGGACACCCGTAGTATAACCTATGTCTTCTAGTTTTGTGTCGAGGCCGCCACCATGGGTCTTGATACACCCCATGGTGGGACCAGCATAGGTATCTACAATTCTTGGGGGTCGTATGACACATGTTAACGCGAGTAGGAGCCGATCTTTAATAAGAATGGGGATCACTCCACCCTCACCATGGGGTGCCAGTTAGAATGAATTCAAATAGGTGCAGAGATATAGTATGGGTGTGATAGTACATTCGACACTTCCTTAGCTTGTGACACTTTCCTATTTTTGGTTTACATCCATCATACCCTTTTCTTATTCACATATTGAAGAGTTACTAGATTTACTCAGGCTTTATCTCTGACCCTATTTTCTTCTCGTCTTCTTTTCTTTCGTCCCCCCCCCCCCCCCGCCCCCCCAGGTCCACAGGGGGGAAACAGCTCAACTCAATCAGGCTCTTTACAAGCACCAAGAACGTAGATGTATGATTTGGATCTTTCTTGCTCGGATAATGGCTTTGGATATCACTATGGGGATTTTTGTCACTTTATTTATGTTTTCATGCTTCTTTAATAATTAAGGCAGTTATGAGGTTGTAATGTGAAAGTATTTTGAGACAATTATGGAAATCTTTGTTTGATACACGTATTGATGAAATAAAAGTTTGTTTGGTTTCCGCTGTTTAAAATATGTGTATTTATATCTGTCTTGAGTTCATCTGTGGCTTTTACTTATAAACCTCCACCAAAGTTAAGGCATTCCCTTTGTGAGTGACCTTAATGGAGGTGGGGTGTTTCACTTGGTATCAGAGCATAGGTTTACCAGACAAGATAAAAGTTTTTGAAAATTGTTTTCAAAAAGAAAGTTTAAAGAAGCATTTTTTTTAGAAAAATTGTTATATTTATAAAAAGACAAAATCCCCCAAATCCATGTGCCCTATCTATCCCTCTTTATCCTTCGTTTTGAATCTTTCCTTTCTGTTTCAGCATGTCTGGGGACCTTACTCCCAGCTACAGATGCTTTTACTCCTCCTCCTCCTCTACGTGAACCAACAAACGGAAGAATCATCAAACAAGAAGACGGATAGTAGTCAAGGAGGAAAGGACCACAACAATAATAACAAGACACGTGAGAAAAGGAAATGTTATTTCTGCGGCATTGTTGGACATGTGGTGAACGACTGTAGAAAGAAGAAGAGGAAGATGAGTGCTACTTGCTTCTATTGCGGTGAGGCTGGACATATGGCTAGGGACTGCCCTAAGAAGCAAGTGCAAGGCCCGCAAGCAGGACCTTATGGGGGTACCTCTTTAACTTCTTCTCCTAGATGCTTTGTTTTATCCTGCTTATCTTCTCAATCCTATCTTGAGAACTTTAGGTAGTAATATTTCTGTAGAAAGTGTAGTTTATCTTTATGATCATCCAGTTCGCACACTTTTTAACTCTGGTGCGTCACACTCCTTTATTTCATCTGCCTTAGTAGAATCTATGCATCTAGACACTAGTATGGTAGATGATCCCTTAGTAGTTTCAAATCCAATTGGGGGCTCCGCTTACTTGTCAATGGTTTGTTTGGGTTTGAAAATCTCTATTCTCAGCGTTGAGTTTAGTTGTAATGCCTTTGTTTTGGGCTTCTCGGGATATGGTTTGATCTTAGGCATGGACTGGTTACCCAGTAATAGTGCCATTCTTGATTGTGAGAAAAGAGTAGTTAGACTCTTGAATCGGCTTGGTAACACTCTAGAAATTTCTTGTAATCCCTTGAATGCTGTTATGCTTAGTTATCTAGAGTCTCTTGATGCCTCTGATGAGAATTTGCAATCAGTTAGAGTAGTCCGGGAATATCCGGATGTCTTTGGGGAAGTGAAAGGCTTACCTCTGAGGCGGGAAATAGACTTCCGCATATATCTTGTGGATAACGCAAAGCCTGTAGCTTTACCTGTCAGACACATGGCTCCAAGGGAGAGAAAGGAGCTCAGTAAGCAGGTTAAAGAACTTCTCGAAAAGGGGTTCATTAGACGGAGCATTTCGGAATGGGGTGCTCCAGTGGTGTTCGCAACCAAAGCGGATGGTTCGCTTCGCCTTTGCATCGACTATAGGGAGTTAAACAAATTGACCAAGAAAAATAGGCACCCTCTTCCCCGAATCAACGATTTGTTTGATCAGCTTGTAGGTGCGACGGTCTTCTCCCAACTTGATCTGGCAACTGGGTTCCATCAGCTAAAAGTAGCTGAAGACAGCATTGATAAGACAGCGTTCAGAACCCCAGATGGTTTCTTCGAGTGGCTTGTCATGCCATTCGGCTTGACAAACGCACCCGCTTATTTCGTAGACCTAATGAGCAGGGTGTTCAGAGAATTCCTCAACAAATTTGTGGTTGTCTTCGTAGATGATATCTTAATCTTCTCAAAGAATGAGGAAGAACATGCTTTGCATCTGAAAGAAATCATGGATACTCTCCGTGCACATCAACTAAAAGCCAAATTCTCCAAGTGTCACTTCTAGAGAAAAGAAGTAAGGTTTCTTGGGCATATAGTGTCCAAAGAAGGGTTGGCTATGGACCCCGCGAAAATGGTGGCAGTGCAAGATTGGAAGACACCAAGAAATGCAACTGATGTTCGAAGCTTTCTTGGGCTAGCCGGTTTTTATCGAAAGTTTATTAGGGATTTCGCGAAAATCTCAGCCCCACTCACAAGGCTAACAAAGAAGAATCTGGCGTTCACTTGGGATTTGGACTGTGAGTTTGCTTTCCAACGATTAAAAAGGGCTCCCACAACAGCCCCGGTTCTAACTCTGCCTGACAGAAGCAAAATGTTCACAGTATACACGGATGCATGTGGAACAGGACTAGGCGCTGTTCTAATGCAAGAAGGAAGGGTAGTAGCTTATGGCGGAAGACAATTGAAGGTTCATGAAAAGAACTACCCAACCCACGATCTTGAGTTAGTCGCCATCGTCCTTGCACTTAAGTCTTGGCGCCATTATCTCCTAGGTGAGAAGTTTGAATTATACACTGACCATAAATCGTTGAAATATCTCTTCTCCCAGAAGGATCTTAACTTGAAGCAGCAAAGATGGATGGAGTTTCTTGCCTCGTATGATTTTGAAATTTCCTATACTCCCGGAAAAGGCAACGTGGTAGCGGACGCGTTGAGCCGAAAGAAACTAACACTATGCCCTCTCTTTGTGGAAAGGCAAAACTTGGAGTATATAGCCAGTTTCAACTTTAGGCCCTCCTCGGATTTTGTACCGGGATTGTTAGCATCTCTCGAAGTACGCCCTACTCTCTTAGACTCAATAGTGGCAGCACAACGTGAAGACCCTCAGCTTGTTGATGTGATTGATAAACTTATTAGGGGAGAGACTTCTAGTCACCTCAGTAGGTACGCCATCGATGATAAGGGTTGGCTGAGACGAGATGGAAGATTATGCGTCCCACAAGCAAGGGAGTTGACAAAGAAGGTTCTCGAGGAAGCGCATCATTCCAAGATGAATATACACCCTGGCGGTGATAAGATGTACAAGGATATAAAAAGGACTTTTCTTTGGAGCGGCATGAAGCAAGATGTGGCAGATTTCATTTCTAAGTGCTTGACCTGCCAACGGGTCAAGGCGGAACAAAAGAAGCATGGAGGACTACTTCACCCTCTAGAGGTCCCACAGTGGAAGTGGGATAGCATTTCAATGGACTTCATTGATGGACTGCCTAGGTCGAGGAGAGGCAACACTAGCATTTGGGTAATAGTGGATAGGCTTACTAAAAGCACCCACTTTATACCTATCAAGAGTAGAAGGACTGCCTCATCTCTAGCATCTCTTTATCTCAAGGAAATAGTTCGACTCCATGGGATACCCTCCAGCATTGTTAGTGACCGAGACCCTATTTTCACAAGTGAGTTTTGGCGGAGTCTGCAAGAAGCTGTAGGCACACAGCTATGTTTGAGCACGACCTATCACCCCAAACAGATGGCCAAACGAAAAGGGTGAATAGAGTTTTAGAGGATCTTTTAAGACTTTGCGTTCTTGACTTTGGAGGGACGTGGGAGGATCACCTTCCTTTAGTGGAATTTGCCTACAACAATAGCTACCAAGCTACCATCGGCATAGCACCCTTCGAAGCCTTGTATGGAAGACCGTGCAAATCACCAACTTGTTGTTGGGAGTCTACAGATAAGCTTATACTTGGGCCAGACATGATTTGAGAAACTTCAGAGAAAGTGGACTTGATACGTAGGAGAATGAAGACAGCCCAAGACAGACAGAAATCCTACGCCGACAAAAGAAGGACCGACCTTGAGTTTGAGGTTGGGGACAAGGTTTTCCTTAAGGTATCCCCTTTAAGGAACGTCGTTTGTTTTGGATCCGCAGGAAAGCTAGCACCAAGATTTGTAGGACCGTTCCCTATCATCGAGAAGATTGGGAAATTGGCTTATAGAGTAGATCTACCTGAAAGATTGGCTGGAATTCACAACGTCTTTCACGTTTCTCATCTCCGGAAATGTCTACATGAATCAGCGGAAGTGGTGGAGCCAAGCATTCTAGAAGAAGCTGAAGTGGAACGTGAAGCAACTGTGAGGAGATTTCCAACTCGAATCGTAGGAACTGAAATCAAAAAGATACACAACCGCGAAGTCAAACTCGTTAAAGTTCAGTGGAGCGACGCCGAGGAAGACGCGACTTGGGAAACTGAGGTCAGAATACGCGCTGCCTACCCTCTTCTTTTTAAGGGTACATCTTTGACCTCTCTTTTTCTTAAGTTATGCTTGTATATATATTTCTAGGTATATCTCCTCGATATTATCCTTTATCCTTAGGTAGAAACAGCTTTGGATGTAAACATGTATTTGAAACATATTATGGTTGATGGCTGCAAGTGGTTGCTAGTGGTTGCTCGTGGATGCATAAACACACACAACCTAGGTCTTTGATTGGCTCAATCAATTCATACTGCATATGCATATATGTATTCTTATTTGTATATGGTTGTAAACTTGATATGCTATCAGATGGTCGTCGCATTTGTATGAATAGTTGTGCACTCATGTAGAATTATGAGTAGGAAAAAAATTTGCATACATAATGGATTCATGACACTTACATGATTCGCATTAAGGAGGTCAACTGAATCAGTAGACCGCCTGATTTCTGCATTAGATAAGGACATGTACACACACTATGCATATGATCATGAAGCATTAGAAGTCTTTTAAGGACAATGGATGCCTGTTTTTGTTGGTTGAGTAGATGGACTGTTGGATGGTAGGATATACATTCTTCCTAACTTGAAGATTTCGGGGACGAAATCCTTTTAAGTGGGGGAGAATGTAACACCCCGTGAATTCTATAACGTTAAGCTTCACGAATTAAAGTATAATTAATTATAAATGATGAAATCAAGGGAAATGGGTTACGCCATTGCGTTCGTCTCGAAATTCTGCTTGAGGTAAAGTCCAAGTTTGCGTAAAACGGATATCGTATGAAGAAGATATGGACGAATGAAGTTGGGCGAAAAACCAGAAAACGGGTCAGAATGCACTGGCGCACTTGGGAAGTCCGCCAGAACAGAAATGAACTGGCGCACTTGGGAAGTGCGCCAGTACATTTTTTGGCCTGGCGCACCTGCCAAGTGCGCCCAGGTCAGAATGACCTGCTGGTCAGGCCCTGGCTGGCCTGGTCAGGGTCTGGTCGAATTCTGATGCTTGGCTGAGTCACTAGGGATTACATGTCTCTTTCTTATTGGCCTCTCTTGGGATGGATGGTCTGGATTCACCCTTGCTTCATCGACGGCTCAAAACAATTTAAAATTCTATAAATACAACTTAAGTCTAACACTAAATTCACACAAATAATAGAATACAAAAGCCGTCATGCTGCTGGAGAGGAACTAGGAATGGCCGTCAATTAGAAAGCCTAGAGACAAGCCAACAAGCCTAAGAGACGAATCAAATTAAAAGAAGATCAAAGCTTAATCAAATCATTCAACGCAACTTTGCTACCCAAAGGAGAGCGTCTCCAAATCAGAATAACAGAAATCAGAAAACAAGAATTCATCACACGTTGTAAGTATAGTGACCTTTCAAAATATGAATAAAAACTGTGATGTGATTCGATGTAAATGAAAATAGAATCATGTTGTTATAATCTTTCTGTATTGTGATGGTTCTATCATGACTTGTGTATTGATGTTTGTGGCATAAATTAATTGATGCAAGCCTATTGAACAATTGTATATGAAAAACAATGGCACTTGCAAGCTTGTGGCAAAAACTAGAAATATATCCCTTTTTGTATATGTCGATGGCATAGACTATGTGTATTCCCTTAGTCTAAATCAGAATTTATGTAAACATGTTATAGACCTTTTATGCCTACATGACCCAAAACCTATGATATCATTCTTATGTTTATTGGCAAGTATAATTAGATCTATGTTTGCAAGCATAATTGGATCTATGTTTCATAAACTATGCAATTTCATGTTTATTTGCAAATTATAATTGGTTCTATGTCAAACATCGTTTGGGTTTCATAAACTATGCATGTTCATGTTGAAATAGGCTATATGATTAGATGTAAAAATTGTACATTTTTGATTAATATATAACATGCTAGTTTTGTGGTCGATATTATGCCAAGTTAAACATGTTTAAACACAAGTTTGTATTTGCCTAAACTATGTCGTTTCGTATGTCACCTACTTAGTCATACTTTGATTTGAATGCATGTTCACATGACCCATGTTATATGTTAGTTGAATCGCCAAATTGCAAGTTCATACCTATGATGTTCATATTGATTATGCCAAAAATGCCAAGTTTACACTTATGTCACGTTTACGTTTATGAATTCCCTTATGCCTATTTGTGTGCGCTAAATTAGGCTAAGTTTTTTTTAGCCTAATATTATATGTTAAAAACTATGCGAACGAAGATTAGGCTAAGATTGTTAGCCTAATGTTTAAACGGGGTAACGTTGGGAATATTTGAAAACTTGACATAAAAATATATGAAGTTGGCATGTTTGTCACATGCCAAAATTGGTGGCATTTAAACGATATAAATTCTTATACCAAAAATGTTAAACTTGGAATGTGGGCCATAATATTTAATTGTTGACAAATTTACATATATTCAGTAATAAAGACAAATATGTAAATTAGAAAACACGATATGCTTAACCCGAGGTTGGATTGAGTTGTGATGTAAACCTGCCCGGACCCGCCCGGCTGTCCAGTAGTCACAACAATACCTATCCAATGTGGGTGGTTAAGCATTGAGCCCAATAAGGACCCGAGGTTAAACTGAGCTACGGTGTAAACCTGCCCGGAACCGACCGGCATATCCAGTAACCATAGCAATACCTGTCTAATGTGAGTGGTCTGTTGCTCCTAAGAGGCTAAGGACAGATGGTAGGGTTAAGTCAACTATAACACTTAACCAAATTCAACATGTTAACAAGAATTGATGGGTAGGGTTAGGTAAATACAGACACTTAACCACTTAACATGTTTGACTAGAAAATCCTGGTAACGAGGGACCCGTTTCAGCAGTAACCCAAAGTTAGGTATCAACGGTACAGTGAAACTAGGCAGGGTGGGGCACGATTACTGGGCTGATTGTAAGTGGTCAAACGACGGCGGTGGGTGCACAGTGCTGGTCTAACGTGGTACGGGCGTGCACACACTCCGGAGCAGACAACCAGGGCACTGGGGACACCAGTAGTGTAACCTATGTCTTCTAGTTTTGTGTCGGGGCCGCCACCATGGGTCTTGATACACCCCATGGTGGGACCAGCATAGGTATCTACAATTCTTGGGGGTCGTATGACACATGTTAACGCGAGTAGGAGCTGATCTTTAATAAGAATGGGGATCACTCCACCCTCACCATGGGTTGCCAGTTAGAATGAATTCAAATAGGTGCATGGATATAGTATGGGTGTGATAGTACATTCGACACTTCCTTAGCTTGTGACACTTTCCTATTTTTGGTTTACATCCATCATACCCTTTTCTTATTCACATATTGAAGAGTTACTAGATTTACTCAGGCTTTATGTCTGACTCTATTTTCTTTTCGTCTTCTTTTCTTTCGTCCCCCCCCCCCCAGGTCCACAGGGAGGAAACAACTCAACTCAGTCAGGCTCTTTACAAGCACCGAGAAAGTAGATGTAGGATTTGGATCTTTCTTGCTCGGATAATGGCTTTGGATATCACTATGGGGATTTTTGTCACTTTATTTATGTTTTCATGCTTCTTTAATAATCAAGGCAGTTATGAGGTTGTAATGTGAAAGTATTTTGAGACAATTATGAAAATCTTTGTTTGACACACGTATTGATGAAATAAAAGTTTGTTTGGTTTCCGATGTTTAAAATATGTGTATTTATATCTGTCTTGAGTTCATCTGTGGCTTTTACTTATAAACCTCCACCAAAGTTAAGGCATTCCCTTTGTGAGTGACCTTAATGGAGGTGGGGAGTTTCAGCAGCTAGCTGGTGCATTAAAAACATTTATTTGTTAAAGTTGCAGGCAACAAGTTTTGCTAAATATGCATGGTTCAACGGTTTGTAGTGTGTTTTTTTAGCATGTTGACTTAGGTTCAAGTCCCATAGCTGATACTTCTCCATTTGTATTTTTCCCGTACGTCTTCTCATGATCCTTAACTGGGGCAACAACTATACTTGGGCCGGCACTGTATAGAACCAAAATGTATCAACCATAAGACAGAACCGAAAATGACACAACAGTATAACCAAACTGAACTGTAAACTGAACCGTCGGTCAAGAGACATGCAAGTAATTGGAAGGCAAGCAAGATACTGGAATCAAAGTTAAATTGCGCCTTCCTTATCCCTCTCTGATTTCATGTATAATATACATTAAAGCTTATTAGTAGTTTTGCTTTAATTGATATTGAATACCATGACATTTATTTCCATCCAACCTATTATACTGGATCTCTTCAACGCAAAAATATTAACATGAGATTTACTGCCATTTAACCTAGTGGCTTTGTGAAGTTTCTTCCATTCAATTAAACTACTCGAGTCAGCATCATTTCTACCACTCAATGTATGATGCTGCTACATAATCCAAATATGATCGAGCATCAAAAAAACAAGTGAGATATGCTTTCAGACTAAGCTTGATAGAAAACACAAGTTACACTAGCACTCATACCTTTATGGATAATCTTCTCTTTGGTGAAGAGTGCATTTCTAACAACTTTCCATAAAATGAAGTTCCCATTTGCATTGTTACGCCTATGTTGCAGAATTTCATTCATATTGTAACATTATAAGCAACATATTGTCCCAAAATAGTAATAATAATAATAATAAAGAAGGGGTGTTGGTGAATTTTAACGATTTAGACCACTTTTTCAATAGTTAACGCACACTTAGACCCTTCTGGACTGAAACTTAATTACAAAAATGGTATTATACCGTTTTCTTCCTATGTTGCAGAATATGTAATGATGCATTTTGAAACCACGTCAGTGCAATGAATGTTCAAATGTTGCTTGAAATTACCCAAGTACGTCCTTTATCCACACACAAAAATAGTAAATAGATAATAATATCTACCAATTTAGCACCAAAATGCACCAACCTTTTTTTTTCCTTTGGAAAAATAAGCGCTAGTCTACTTTCAAAGTGCATAAGCATAAAAATTCCAGTTTTTGTGCTGAAATGAAATAACCGGAGAGTGATATATTTTTGTAATTGGTTTAATGTGTAATAAGTTTTAAATAGTGGTCTTAATAAGATTTCTTAGCATTGCAATGACTAGATAGCTATGCACGATACTGTAAAGAATATTCACAATGAAATGTTTTATCTTCGTGAAAGGTGCTTCTTTTTGCGAACAACTTATAGATAGTTCTATGTTGATTTTAGCATCAGTTACCAAGCATCAATGCATGGTTGTGCTCTATGTTAACAATACAAGTTTATAATATATACTTCATTTTCTGCCTAATCATCAATAGCAATAAAATAATATGCATAAGTAAATTGTGAAAGGATGCAGAACTTTTCTCCTTTTGAAAAACTTTTTCCAGTGGCCCCCTTTAGAAATCTTGACATTTTATATATATATTTGTGAATGCAGAGTTCTGAATATACAAGACATGAACATATCAACAACGACAAAGATGATATGGTTAAGTTTACTGTCCCTAGTTGTCTGTTTATCGGTTGCTGGATTACAATTGTATCATTTGAAGACTTACTTCTGTTAGGATTGCCTCGCATGTTGTTAAGAGAAATGACGGATTGGAATTAATAGTCCCACATCACGGAATATATTGAAGGAATTGTGTACAAATATAAGCTGGTAGGCACGTAACATCTGGGATTTCTTTTGTTATATGGGAGTTGTGTGTCAGCTCATATGCGTGCGAAGAAGGGGGGCTTTGTTCTGACCGTTGTTACATAACAACTTCATCAGGAAAAAGGTACTTTAAAAAAACCACAGCCTTTGATCATTTTGTTTAATTAAACCAAAGAAGTACCTATATGGCCTGGAGATACTTATGAATAATATAGCCTTCAATTTTGACTTAGCTGTTACCTAGTGTAAACTATATTGATTATTTATTTATTTCATTTGTGAAATTGGGTAGTTTTGTCATGTCAAACTGTAATTTGCATTTACAGGTTCATTTACCTGCCAGCTGGGAATGAAAATGGCACTCCAAGCTTGGCATTGATGTCCTTTGCAACTAAAATATGACCATTTTCATGAATTCCTAAAACTGAGATAGTTGCTAGAGCTCCAAGCATGCCATCTTTTAGCAATTCAAGGTTATCTAGTATTGATCTACAAAGATGAACATGCATTGATGACTATGTTATAGAGGAATAAAATTGTAACTAAGAAATAAATAAATGAAATGAGACTATATACAGCAAATTAGACTGCAGTGCTGGAACATTTCGAAGCAGTAAGGTGAAAATGGTAGCCATTCAGGTACAGCTGCACATACATAGATTATTACATACAACTTTCAGTCAAACTAAATGGTAAAGTAATTTATGTATATCAGTAATTATTTTGAAGTCAAAATGTAGTGTTCAAGCTATATCTAGTAGTAATTACATACAAGTTGCTCTAGTGGTAAGGTTTGTTTAGGGACAATGACTGCTACAGGTTCTTCGTCTTCAAGATTAACAAGAAGGAAAAGCCCAAATTGGTCTCCAGGTACGTCCCGTCCGTGAATCGAATGTGCTGGAAATTACAAAGAATAAATATCCAGATATATAGGATTATTTTTCATTCATTTGCATAGGTAATAGTCAAATAACTTGCAATCTCCTTGTTATCTTTTCATAGCTGGTTGTAGCCTTCCCTCTTAGATTCCCCTTAAAAAGAACTCCTTACTGTTGCAATGAAATTTAATTGCTTTTAGTATCATTTCCTATAATTCATACTGATTTTCTATCACATCATACAATTATATTTAAACCATATTTTGCAGTACATGACTAAGTTCCTTGTTGAACTAGATGAGCTCAATCTATAAAACTTTGTTGTAAACATGTGTTGCTTGGAAGCACATACTCTTTCCAAATGAAAAAGAAAGTGTGGAAAGTAATAAAACTAAAAAGTGAAAGGGAATTAACTAACCTCATAAGGCTCGTGGCTTGTCACATAAAATGTATCAAAACAAAAAACTTGGGCTTTGAGTTTGTCAATGGTCTCTTTAGGAATCATCATTGGTTCACCAAATTGTTGCAATATACAATTTGATTGAAAAATCTATTCATGGGTAAGTCTTCTAAATTTTAATACATTTATTTTGTAATAAATTGGTATACACCTTCATTCCAGGCAAAGGGGAGCCACTGCAAACTTCAACATCAGCATCCTTTTCCTGTGTATTGAAGCTCAAATTAACAGTTTTCATGTACCATGCCATCATGCAATTTAAGAGGAAAGCCCTTGTAAAATATGTAACTAAGAAGATATTCCTTGTAGATTTACTTGAATGCTCTCCCCATTTTTGAACGTACTGTCGGTTCCATCAATTGGATTTACAACATCCAAAGATTCAACTGTGGAAGTTTTCACAGGGTCCTGAAAGATTCAACAAAAAAAATGTAAAAGCCAGTACTACTTTCTTACTATAACGCAAAAGTACTTGAATACTACTGTCTGAAGCTCCAAGTGTGACGACCGCCCATAACTCCTGCACTTAACAAGGGAAATAATGCGCTGAAAGGTGTGCCAGGCAGCCATTGACGATCATCAAGATAAGATAACACAAGCGGAACATGTCGTATAACTCACAGCGCAAGGATAAATTATAATATAACAAATACAACATGCAATAATAGTAAAGTTTAATCGCACAGAATTTTAAACTTCCATATCATCAAGGAATATCAATGACATCGTTGGACAACATCATCAAACTCTGTACAAAAAGCGTCACTACAACACTTAGAGAATACATCAAACAGCGGGAAACATCATAATATGTATAGTAGAAAACCGGTATGCAAGCCTCCATCTCGTCATTGATCTGCAACATCGTTCATTAAGATCTACTACCTGTTACCTGCTACTCAGTCTGCCCATCCACACAATGGATGGACAGTCCAAGGTAATAAGAGGGAAACATAAAACCTTGAGTTGGACAACAGTCTTAGTGAGCGATAAAATAGCTACCTAACATCATCAATAAAGTATATGAGAATAGGCAGATTAATCAACTAATATACCAACATCAACCGAGAAGAACCCAACACATCTTCCCAACATCCAACAGTGACAGCCTTTACAGTAATCAAGTACAAACAAACAGTATGTCCATGACAATCAGTTATCAAGCATAGACCATCCTAATCGATGTCGAAATCTCCCAAGCACAATCCCCGAAGGCCTAAACCAACATCAGACAAGCATCCAAGTGATATCTCTTTCGACGTCAAATAATCTACACAAGACGATATAAGCAAACAATCATTCATCTATGACTCTGGCTATCATCGTCAATCCTGCTTCAAAACCATTGTTAATCGTATGACCGACTAAACACCTTGCCATCGACTGTCAAGGGCTAATGGTAAACCCTGGTTCTATAAAAACTCCATACGCTATACGATGAAACGTATCTAGGCCCGTCGAGCTACCCGGGGTAATTGACCAGTCACTTCTAGTCTTTTAGGTGTCCCTATTATACCTCTGCTTTGAGTCTGTTAGAACCTATGACAATAGTAATCCCTCGGTCTCCATAACTCTAGTCGTCATCACCGGCGACTATCCATAAGCTCAAAACACACTTGAGCATTCATTATCTACAACTTAACACCCTTGAGTCGTCTTCATATTCGTTGCATTATGACGATCAACGAACACATCACAACACTTCGAACATTACCCCTTGAATTTATTTCAAAGCCACAATCATCATCGTTCCAAAAACATCATTTGGTCAACATTCGATTCATGGTGTTTTGATCCGACTCATCAGGTCGCAAACGACCCGACTCTATGGGTCACCAACGACTCGACTCATCAGGTCACAAACGACCCGACTCTATGGGTCACCAACGACTCGACTCTATGGTCAACAATGACCCAACTCCCTGGATCACCATCGACCCAACTCTATGGATCACCAACGACCCAACTTCCTAGGTCACCAACGACCCGACTCTATGGATCACCAATGACCCAACTCCCTCGATCACCAATGACCCGACTCTATGGATCACCAACAACCCAACTCCCTGGATCACCAACGACCCGACTCTATGGATCATCAATGACCCGACTTCCTGGATCACTAATGACCCGGCTCTATGGATCACCAACGACCCGACTTCTTGGATCACCAACGACCCGACTCTATGGATTACCAACGACCCAACTTCCTGGATCACCATCGACCCGACTCTATAGATCACCAACGACCTAACTCCCTGGATCACCAACGACTTGACACTATGGATCACCAACAATCAGACTTCCTGAATCACCATCGACCCGACTCTATGGATCACCAATGACCCAACTCCCTGGATCACCAACAACCTGACTCTACGGATCACCAACGACCTGACTCTATGCATCACCAACGACCCAACTTTCATTTCTTAGAGCATAAGCCAGCGACCCATCCAAAAACGACCCGACTCCAGATCTGACCAATTTAACTCCAATCTCGACCAAATCATCACCAGACGACCACATCGATGCAACCAACTCATCTAAATCATCCAATTCAACCATCAACACTTTATGAATTCATCAACAACATTAAAATGACAATTATTCATCAACAATCAAATAGATTCACCAAATCATGATAAATCAATGAATAAACAAAACAATGGATCTAACTTACATAAACATATGAATTATCATAAGAATTACCGATTTAAGTAGCTAGATTAGATCCTATGGTTATTCAAATGAAAATATTGTTACATGGCGTAGATCTTGGTGAAAACAACTTAAAATGATGAAAATAAGATCAAACAGCCCATATACTTGATCGAATCTGTGTGAGAGATGCTTATCACTCACCACTTCTTCGAATTAACCTGAAATCGCTGAATTCTCAATCCAAACAGCAAAGAATATGCTTCAAACCTCTTGATTTGATGCGATCTCTCTTCACATAGCATAGATCTAGCTTCAAACGATGTAGATCTTTTATTCTCTTATGTAGATCTAGAATTTTAATGGTGGAAAGGTGTATTTGATTGAGCAAGGAGAATCACGAGCCCAACCAAATGAGAGAATGAAGAAAGTAAACTATTCTCCATGCCTTTAACCCTCTATTTATAGCCTCCCACCAGCCCACTAATGGGCCTCCTCAGATCAGCCCATCAACGTCTCTAAAAACCTAAGCAGAAATTGTAAAACACAAAAACAGCGATTCTTTCCAAATCGCTGAACCAAATCTTTAATGTGACCACTCTACGGAATTATCAACACCATTTCCTTTCCATTGAAACCGACCTCAACACCAGATTCGATCCCAGTCAAAGTTTATGTCATGTACAAGACTGATAGGGGGAAAATGGTCACAATTAAAATTCGTAAAAATTATGGACATGTCTCACATCCCCACAACCAACATATCAAAATATGAGAATGACCTAACCCTTAGGAAATTAGAGAAAAATATTTTACGATCCTCCGTTACGTAAAATGCGAGCTGTTACACCAAGAGTGTTGTTTATTTTCTTTAGTGAATCCATGATTTTTGATGATTCTACTAAAAAAAAATCTTAGGACAAAGTGCAAAAGGAGATTCCTGGATAGGACCAGTTGTATTTAATGATCCAAAGGAACATAAGTATTTCAGTTGATGAAAACCTAGAGCCGAGACAAATCTTGGGAGACACTAACAGTATACATATATATATATAGAGAGAGAGAGACTTTTACACACAATCCACAGTCACACATGCACACACATATAATAAGTTATATGGAATCATGCAAACTAACTCTCTCTCTCTCTTATATTTTTCAAACTAACTATCTCTCTCTATCTTTTATTTTTTGGACTGAATTATTGGTATTCTTTTTTTTTTCTAGACTGAACTACTGCTACTAACAGCAGCAGCTCCCTTAGACTAGCATGCAAACATAGACTCAGCACACACACATAGAATTGCATTTACACTACAGATATTAGCATGAAAGTGGGTTATGTTGTGTCTTAAGGGGTGCACAATGTTTCTGAGCTACATATATGCCACTTAGAGTTCAGTTCTTAAAACGTTGAATATTAAACTAAGGTTAATGATGATATCTGTATACGCGACTGAAAACTAATTCATGTGAAGACATATTCATGTGAACACAATTCCAACCCACTCCCTATAATTCACGTGAACACATACTTAGATCTATCCCTCATGACGCCCCACTTGGATCTGTTGATTTTACAATCTCAAAGACATATCATACACTAACCGCCCTGTTGACTTGTACATATTCTCCACAGGTTTTAACCAAACAGACTTACAGTTCAGTAAGCTAAAAAAATTGGTGTACAAATTACAATTATATAACACTGTACATAGAAAGATATGTTGGAATTAAAGAGGAGGAGGATACTTAATTTTTTTACTTTCTTTCTTACTTCTTACTTACAACAAATATGACCACCTTATATATAGTAGACTAGACACCCTTACATATACCAATAAACACCATTTCACTAATGGACACACACTAAACGAAAAGACATAGACAATTAAACAAGACACTACAAATTACGAATAGACATTAATTGGGTTTACTTTCCAACATCGCCCCTTAAACCCAATTCTTTAATCATTTTGAACTTTTCTTCAAACTTCAAAGCTTCTGAGAGCATATCGGTTTTGATTGATTTATATCTCGTGAGTTTTGGTAGAAATAAGAAATTGTCCAAACTTTCTTTTTTTCTTTTCTTCTTTCCCATCAGAAAGATCTTCGATGTAGTTCGTGTTACAGTCATAAACCTCTTTTTTTCTAACCCTTGGCTGCTACTCCGCAGTCCATAAATTGATGCAACAAGTTGTACCTGAGAACAATCACAAAAATGCATTGAATGGAATGAGAACATGGAAATGTCATTAATGACTATCTACTTGAGTCTCAGATTCATTTGCTCTAAGTCAACACCTCGATTGATCATACGCTGTTGGTGCTTTTCAGCTATTAACTCTTTGTGACACTTTTTTTTCTCATTACGCCCATGTCATCCTTACAAACTGCACAGAGTAAAGCACCATTTTTCATATCCTCTTTAGATAAGAAAAATGTTGGCAAATTATCCACCACTTGTTTTGGTGCAGGTGGTGTGCCTCTTATTTAACTATCATATTCGCCAAATTGCCCGTATAGAATCTCGTATTCATTTGCGTTAACGAAATCAGCTTCTTCTTTTTCTCCGTCATTCTCAGCTAGGGTCGCGCCAACATCATCTAGAATTATCATTTGTTCGGTTGACTCTTCCAGTTTTGTTTCCTCGTTGATAGCTTCCTCTTCTTTTTCGTTCTTTGCTGAATTCACCTAATCAACAAGATCTGCAATGATCATTTGTTCAGATTTGAAATCAGTTGTTTCTTGAGTGTCATTCTCATTTGCTAAAATTCCTGATTGACTAGAACCAGAATCGGATTTTGTTTCGGCTTCAATTTCTGTTATTTTCTGCTCCTCGGGGACTACAATATTGTCTTGTTGTGATTCAGATTCTATCACTTCTTCATCTACAATAGGAAGATAACTTTCAATCACTTCATTTTCAACTCCTTTGTTTTCGTCTTCTTCATCTACTCCGGTTGCGTACGCCTCATTCAATAACTTCCACGAATCCTTTGCGGATTTTTCTCCAACAATATGGTCGAAAGCTTCTTCATCAACGTTCTCACTCATTGCAGCACGTGCACAACGATCTTTCCATCTCAACTTTTTGAATGCCTCACTCTCTTTCTCCGTCATATTTTTGACATCTTTTGGCCACTCATAGCCATTCTCAATGATCTCCCAAAGCCTTTTGGAGATTAATTCTTCTTTCTTTTTATTACTCCACTCTTCGAAATTTTCTTTTGTGAGAACGAACGACGAGAAAAATAGCATTGCCATAGTTTCAACCTGGCGCTCCGATACCAATTTGTTGGAATTAAAGAGGAGGAGGATACTTAATTTTTTACTTTCTTTCTTACTTCTTACTTACAACAAATATGACCACCTTATATATAGTAGACTAGACACCCTTACACATACCAATAAACACCATTTCACTAATGGACACACACTAAACGAAAAGACAGACAATTAAACAAAAGACACTACAAATTACGAACCGACATTAATTGGGTTTACTTTCCAACAAGATATACCTGCGAAGAAGAAAGCTCACATCAATAATACATTTTCCTGCCATTTACTGATGGGAAATTCATCTCTACAATTAGCAATGGTTGCCACTGGTTGAGTGAGAACTAATATGATGATTTTGTAAATAAATAAATAACCTATGCTAATAGCTTTAGATTTATCAAATAACAACCAACCAATTCCAAGATCAACCACTTCACAATGCAAGTAATTTAAATGAAAATTCTGTCTTTATGTTAAAATAATACTTGAGAGGATGGCATCTAGAAGAATTAATATGAAAGTGATGGCCATTGAATACTTGTCTTCTTGATAATACTAAAAATGAAAACGTGACTGTAGAATTAAAAAATATAAGGGAATGAAATATTGTTTATTACATGTATTCAGCCATTAAGTATGAACCAGTGCACGCCATCTATTAACTTAGAAAAGGGATGACTACCAAAACCTACTTATATGTGTGCTTGAAATTCTTGATACCAATACAGGAAACTCCCAAACATTCTATCCTAAAAAACATTATTAACTGGAAGTGGCAATTCAACGAGCATTATGCCTTCAGTTTTAAAGGATCACATTGAGTTGAATGCTCTGTATTGTTTAAAATTTATAGACTAATAACTATTCAACATCCTTTTCAAAAATCCTAAACTAAATTATTTATAAACTAAGAATATAACAAGCATATTGCCTTCACTTTTCAATAGATTCAGGTGACCCCACCCCTTTACTTGATCATCAACAGCCACGCCGGTGCCATGCACAGCAAAAACCAAGCTCCAACATAACAGCGGTGTGCAATGGTTGCATAAACAAGGTCAAAGATCATGATATATAAATAACATGAACAAAATTGAAACCATAAAGGTAGCTGATTCAAATGCTTGAAGTTCAAGTGCTTATAATTAAAAAGAAAATTATCTAGCAAAACTTGATATCCTCTGAACTAACTCAAGGTGTAAGCTTACTGATAAGTTTTCAAGATTTACGAGCTAAACTTAGTTTGACAGTTTATTTTCATAAAAAGAACTAAAATGCTATAGTTGTGCTTGTGTTTCTTAACTTTCTAGTTTTCTAGACATACGATATAACATATGACATCACACACACACTTTCAGGGTACATGTATGTACAAACAGTACTGCTACTCCCTAATACCATAAAACGAAACACAAAATTCAATTAAAACTATAGCTAAAACAAGTAACATTACCTCAAATTCAACATCTTATTCTCAAAGCCATCCAAGCTAGAGTTCAAGAAACAAAGTTCTAAAAAAATCAACATCCATAGATTAACCTTGGCTATGGTATGTTCTAACAGAATCCTCCAACATCAACATAATACACAGCGCCACACATAGTCACACACTCATATGTATTATATTAAATCCAGTCAAAACCAGTCCAACTCTTATACAATTGTAATGGCCCACAAATTCGTACCATCTAAGTTGACTAAATACACCACACGTCCAATCCAATTTGCATAGAAATACGAATCATTATGAATTAAGAAGAAAACGAACAGAAATAATAACACAGAATCTCACATCGCAGCGGAATAAAATATAATATATATATAATAACTTTTGGAATACAAAATTCTAACTATACTACATACCATTATCAGAGTGCAACAATAAAAAAACAGCGGAAATAACAATAAATATATATCGCTGAAGCCTCCTGCTCCAAGCTCCTCCAAGTGTATCTGTAAACAACCTGAACTACTTGACTTCCGATACAAGTTTGAGCACCCAATAGTTTAGAATAAAACAAAACAAAATAAACTCTGGGTCAGTCATGGGACTTGTGTGAGTAAACTCTAACCATTGGTTTAACTTTTAAAAATTTCCTTTAAAAGAATGAATAATCGCCAGACCGATCCACACATAAATATAGATGGTTTTTACCTTAAGATAACCCAAAACATTCTATAAAATCAATACTTTTCTGATATTATAATAGTGTCTAAAACAAGTGAATAACAATCTAACAGAACGCTTACATCTCACGCTCTACATACATTGTACACAATCAAATCTGCGGGCTCTTATTGGAAAATGGATTCCAACTAGCAAGGTATGGGACCACCTTCCGACAGTGTATCTCTAGAGAGGAATACACCGGGTTTAACAAGAACATCTTGCAACCCCGACTAAACATGACTGACCCCTCACTTCGCTTGACAGTACCGAATGTATTGTCACCAACGGTTGGGATCAACAACCTTTCCTGAAAGGGACAACATCGAAAGATTAAAAAAGCAAATGGAATTTCTCTAGATCAAGTGACAAGACGCCCTACTTGGGTGCGACCCACTTAGCCATGCGACCTAACAGATTTTATACCATAACCACCAATATATATAATAGCCACAACCACCAAGCCTAAATAACTAATATATATATATATATATGTATGTATGTATGTATGTATGTATAATAGCCACAATAATATTTCAATGCATCCAAACAACCAACAAACAACATATAAAAATTATTTAAAATAAAATTCGTTTATAATAAAATTATAAATGAACCAGAGAATGAGTTTACTCACCAGGGTTTTTATTTGCTGAATATCTGATTTAAATTCCATATTGTTTAGGCTACTAATCGCCTCGAATGAAATTGATATTGTACCTATGATTATTTACTTTTTTTAATGATTAAATGATTATTAAATTAAATTAACTACTAAATAAATGAATTATTATATATATATATATATTAATTTCATAAATTTTGTACCTTATTATCAAAGACATATCGGCTCTGCCTTCCCTAATTCGAATCATGAAACCAGCCTACAACTTCTCGTCTTGGCTTCCTAATATTGCTCAACCTAATTTCGTGCCTTCCAAATGCCATTTCTTCCTTCAGCACGCCACTAAACTCATGAACCATCACTACCATAACCACCAATCAACTCTGGCCTTCATCCCTTTTTGCAAACTGATTTCCATCCTGCATTACCTAATTTTAACTCCCTGTCCTCCATAATATCGCGACCTGTAGTTTAGGGTTACAGTGCAACGTCACTCCTCCCAACAAGATTCGGACCCTCTGATAGTGATACAACTCGACACTCCTTACCATAAGTCCATCTAATCTCCTCCATACCCAGTTGGCAACAATCCTGACAGTCGCGACCTCGACCTGCTTCAAATATCACACGACGTTGACTTGATTTGTTCTACGCAAAATTTCACTCCGAGTTTCTACTAGATGCCACGAACCAAAATCCAAGCTCCTCCTTTTCTTCAAATTGAAGTTGGGAATCCAAAAATCGATGCCCTGCACGTCACTAGTTCGATTTCGAACACGTTCGATTGCACCCAACAAACATACAGCGAGGTGGCGGCTCTCGATTCATTTGCAAATGAAATAGGATCAGAGGGAAAGTCGCATTTGATTTTGACACGAGGAAACAACGGCCAATTTTTTGGTGATCGACATTAGATTTTGCAAAAGAAAATAAATAAAAGGAGGGGAATGTGGTTTTATTTCGATTTGTGCTAGAGATGAACAAAACAATCGAGGAGAAGGGGTATCGCGACATAAGTATATACAGAGGAAAAAGGAGATAAGCAGGAAGTCGTTTTCATGTAGGCATAGGTAGGGAGAGCGAAGGTCTGTGCTTTCATTAATTTCTTTAGGCCTGCGTGATTTGAAGGCATAGTGTATGTTGTGTACTTTAGTTAATATACTTAGGAAGGAAGAAAAAGGGTACACACATTTGATTTGATTTTGTTGAACTAACCTATTTAAATTTACAATCAAAATATCTTGTTGTTTCAAATCTTCCATTTAAATGTGACAACTGACTTTTCTAGGGTTATACCTTTATTCTGAACATGCTGGAACAGTTTTCAAAGCCTAATTCGATCATGTGGAGAAGATATCAATTTAAATCGATATAATATAATTTAAATTCAAACCAAACAACTCCTTGATAATAGATAATTATTATTATTGTTTATAATAAAATATAAATTTATATTGATCATCTGAATCGTTTCGATTCAGTTTTATCTTCAAATTCAATTATTCTCGTTTTCGAATTATGATAATTCGATATATTCAAAATTACATCATAATCGATTATTAAATCGAAAACTCAAAATAAAAATCCATTTATATTTTCAACTCAACATTTGAAATAATATTAATTATTTAAAATTAAATGACCAAAAATCTGGGTCATTACATTCTTCCCCCTTTAAAAGAAGTTCGTCCCCGAAATTACTAAGGTAGGAAAAAGCTACAAACCTGTTACTTTTCAGAATCCATTTATGTTGAAATTCAACATTTCACATTCCTACAAATTTAGTTCCAACAAAACTTTTGGTTTTCATTCATATTGCATAACATATATATATATACATTCATTTTATCTGAATGATTTACAACCAATATATTCACATCCAACTCATATTCCATTTATATTGGTTCAACAACAATTTATTCAAATTGATTCTCGTCAATTAATTTACTTCTATCTATTTAACTTGTTTAAGTTAAATTTAGTTCCAACAAAACTTTTGGTTTTCATTCATATTGCATAACATATATATACATTCATTTTATCTGAATGATTTACAACCAATATATTCACATCCAACTCATATTCCATTTATATTGGTTCAACAACAATTTATTCAAATTGATTCTCGTCAATTAATTTACTTCTATCTATTTAACTTGTTTAAGTTAAATTTAAATTTTAGAATTCAAATTCCTGGGTTTTCATTTTGAATCCTTTAGAAATCCTATATATATACATATATTTATTTCCATCTCAAATTTAAAACATTTGAAAATTTTCAAAACCAACTTGGTTTCTTTCAAACAAATTCCCATCAAAACCTTTTCTAAAGTAGCAACCCATCACTTAGAAACTCGAAAATGAACACTGATGATGTTGCTGTCATCATCAGAATTATTTTCCAGCAACTGGAGTTCAGTGCTTTATCACTCTAAAAGTCCATCTAGAAATGATTTTTATTCAAAAATCCTTCCAATACAAAGCTATATTATTTTAATATACTTCGAAAAAATTCTAACTTCCCAGTATAAATTTCCAAATTCTGATTTGAATCCAGTTCCAGTTCATCTTATTTGTATATTTTATTCTTATACAAACTATATTTGGTTATATATAATCATTGCACTTTTATAATCTCATTTGATTATAATAATATCAACCAACACATCCATATATTACAATAATTTCAGAAAATTATTCCTAGTATATCAAAATATAGATTTTGGGTAAAATTATTTCATTTACCCACTTTAAAACAATATTATGTCCAACCATCTATTCAAGTGCTTATAAACACTAATCGACATCGTGGCGTCCCATGATTCGACCAGAATTCATAAGCCACTCAACAGATAAGCCAACACAATATAAAACAACTTTTATATCAACTAACAAATACGCGATTTCGTATATATACACTCAACTCATTCTAGGGTTCTACTAACCCTATGTCTAATGAGTAAACCCTCACCAAAGCCTAGGTAATGGCCCGCAAATCCATACTATCTAAGTTGACTAAATACACCACATGTCCAACCCAAATTGCATAGAAATATGAATCATTATAAATTAAGAAGAAAAAAGATAGAAGAAGAACAGAAATAATAACACAGAATCTCACATCGCAGCAGAATAAATTTTAATATATATAATAACTTTTGGAATATAAAATTCTAACTATACGTACATACCATTACCAGAGTGCAACAATAAAAACACAGTGGAAATAACAATAAATATATATCGTTGAAGCCTCCTGCTCCAAGCTCCTCCAATTGTATCTGTAAACAACCTGAACTACTTGACTTCTTATACAAGTTTGGGCACCTAATAGTTTAGAGTAAAACAAAACAAAATAAACTCTGGATCAGTCATGGGACTTATGTGAGTAAACTCCAACCATTTGTTTAACTTTTAAAAATTTCTTTTAAAAGAAAGGATAATCGCCAGACCGATCCACACATAAACACGGATGGTTTTTACCTTACGATAACCCAAAACATTCTTTAAAATCAATATTTTTCTGATATTATAATAGTGTCTAAAACAAGTAAATAACGATCTAGCATAATGCTTTCATCTTACGCTCTACATACATACCATACAATCAAAATCGCAGGCTCTAATTGGAGAATGGATTCCAACTAGCAAGGTATGGGACCACCTTCCGACAGTGTATCTCTAGAAAGGAATACACTGGGTTCAACAAGAACATCTTGCAACCCAGGCTAAACATGACCGACCCTCACTTCGCTTGAGAGTATCAAAAGTATTGTCACCAATGGTTGGGATCAGCAACCATTTCCCAAAAGGGACAACATCGAAAGATTAAAGAAGCAAATGGAATTTCTATAGATTGGGGGACAATACACCCTACTTGGGTGCGACCCACTTAGCTATGCGACCTACCCGATTTTATACCATTTCCCGGTTGCGAGGCTTGAGGTTACGATTACTTACCTTTCATTGATAGCACAATCACTTTGAATGCCATATTGTTAGATCCGTTAATTACTAATTGATTTGCACAAAGATATTCTAGATATTATGCTTAGAGAATAAATTTTCTGCCACCAGATGTATATTTTTACAGACCAACATATGTGATTGCTGAAAATACTCTGTCAGACATTCGTCCATACACGTTCGTTCTAGGACCGAACAAAACCGAAGGCACAATTTCCATTAATCCATCCTAGGCTATTTCTACCTAGGATTAACAAAAAAAGCCCTTGCACTTAACTCCGTCTTCGATTGTCTTCATATAATCTAGTTCGCAATGCTATTGCCGATACAGAGTGGTTCTTGGATAATAATCCAATCGGTCTCTCCATGTTGACAACGATATTGCCAATACTTCGATAGTCAGTTATTTAACTATCGAAGAAAAACAAGCAATCATCCAAAGCATCAAATAATCTCTAGGCCCCTTAATTAATATTTCATTAATTAAATCACTTCTCCATTTCATTATCAATATTTGTTAACCCAATATTTTCAGCATCATCTTGGCCTCTTACGCTATAGGGAAAAACATCTCCATATATCACCTTCTTTTATTTTGTATACTTAGAAAATATTTATTATTTATGATTGGAATCCATTCCAATTACTTATCTCTTTCCCAAACTCATTTATTTCTATAGTTAGGAAATATTCATTATTATATTTCCAAAACTCCACTTACTTGGGTTAAAACGATTGTCGTGTAAAACATCGTTAAAAACAACCCAAAATATTACATTCAACTAAATCTCTTTAAATATTGATTTTCGAGACTGAATCTTCCTATTTATCGGTTAATAATGAAATCAATCAAGTTGGGGTATAACTACCCTCAGACATTGACTGAAAACATCCTTAACTTCAAAACAGACAAGACCACTTACCTCGAATAATCAACTCCATAAAAGCAAATTATTCATTTTTAAAACGTGTATATGTTTCTCTTTCTATTTCTACTAGATTAAATTATTGATTTTCTTTTTGTTTATAATTGTAACAAACTGGAATTTTTGACTCTGAAAATCAGCACAAAACTACTATGTTGACAATTCAGACATCGGAAATACCGGATCATTAATAGAAAGAAGATAGAGGGTGAGAATAGATAAGATGGAAAATTAGAATAGAAGAAGAAGAGGATCACCACAGAACAGAATCAGAGTAATACGAATTTCACAGCGGAACGAATAAAATATAATATATAACATAGCTTTGCAATAAAACAGTATATAACATTATCGGAGTACAACACTTACACACAGCGGAAATAACACTAGCTATATAATCCTGAAGCCTCCTGCTTCAAGCTCCTCCAAGTATCTCTGTAAAGACCTAAACTACTTGATTGCCCGTACAAATTTGGGCACCCAAGAGTTTAGGGAAAACAAAACAAAATAAACTCTGGGTCAGTCATGGGACTGGTGTGAGTAAACTCAAATCATTTGGTTTAACTTCTCAAAATCCTTTTCAAAAGAAAAGGTAATCATAAGACCGATCCACACATAAACACGGACGGTTTTTACCTTACGATAACCTAAAACAGTTTTGGAAATCAATACTTTTCTGATATTATAATAGTGTCTAATCACAAGTAATTAACAATCTAGCAGAACGCTTGCATCTCATGTTCCACATATATAGTATACAAACAAAACCGCGGGCGCTTATTGGAGATTGGATTCCGACTACGACAAGGTATAGGACCACCTGCCGATAGTGTATCTCTAGAGGCGAATACACTGGGTTCAACAAGAACGTCTTGCAACCCGGCCCACACATGACCGACCACTCATTTCGCTTGAGTGTATCAAATGTATATCACCAACGGTTGGGAGCTACCCATCGTTTAGATAAAAGAATGAAATGGATTTTCTCTAGATAGGTGATATACACCCTAATGGGAGCGACCCACCTAGCCATGCTGTCTGCTCGATTTCTGTCATTTCCCGGTTGATGAGGCTTAAGGTCATAACGTATCTTTTGGAACACCTGACCACCATTCACTTTGAATGCCACATCGTCATACCCGCCAAATCACAAATTGATTTTCCTAAAAATACCACATGTATAAAGCTAAGAGAAATGAATTCCTCCGCTACCAAACGTAAGTACGTTTGAAGAGACCAACTTACGTGTAACAACCCGAATTTTAATAACGTGTTAAGACAAGAATCGAGGCAGAATTAAATTTTAAAATAAGAATCAAGAGAAACGGGTTGCGCTGTTGCGTTCGTCTCGTAATTCTGGTTGGAAACGAGTCCGAAATTTCGTAAATCGGAGTCCGTATGACCGAGATATGGCCTCTAGAAGTTTCACGAAAAATCAGAAAACGAAAACAGATTTTCAAATTTCGAATTTAGCCCCAAACAGACTGGGCGGGAAAGTTTCCCGCCCAGCCCCAGGTCGACTGGGGAGTCGACCCCCCAGGACCAGGTCGACTGGGGAGTCGACCCCCCAGGACCAGGTCGACTGGGGAGTCGACCTGGGAGTCGACCAGGGGGTCGACCTCCTGGGTCGGGCCAGGTTGGCCTGGTGCACCTACTTGCTCCTTTGGGTCTGTTCTGTTGGCCTGTGACGAGATTGGACGGTTCAGATCTAAACTAGGGTTAATCTAAGGGCCTAATCTAGTCCTAACTTCTATAAAAAGACCCTAAGACCTAGCCTAATTCACTACAAACCATCCTAACAACAAAGTGCTGCCCAAATGTCTCTTGATCATGGCCTCCATCTTCAACTTCAAAGGATTAAGCATGAAAACTAGATTCAGGTCAAAGGAGCAAGCTTTCTACATCAAATCAAGGAAGTAGAGCATCATCTCAACACCGTTCTACGACAAATGCTTGCTCATAAATCTCTAGCCACGCTTTGTAAGTTCTAGCTACTTTTAGATCTAAACGGTAGTTCTAATGTTGACATGGAATAAAATGAGATGAAACCTAAGTATGTTAGTCTATGTGAATCTAGTCTTGCCCCTCTCTTGAACCTATGACTTTGGGCTATTTCTTAGTGATTAAATCATGCCACTCATGTTGTGTTTGACCTAGTTTATCATGCAAGATTGAATCTTGACTTGTGGAATGTTGGCATGAACCCTTAGAACAATTTGACTTGTGGAACATTCATATGAACTTGACTTGGGGCTTATGCATGTAAAAGAACCTAAACCCCTCATGACCATTTACATGCCTAGGATGATGAACCTAGTGTTATGCTATCATACATGTTTGAGGCCAATCCCTTTATGCTATCATACATGTTTGAGGCCAATTCCTTTATGCTATCATACATGTTTGAGGCCAATATGTTGTCATATTATTCCTACTATGTTGACTCGCTTTCACTTGCGTTGGGAATACGCCTTGGGTAGTTTAGGCAAACTTGAGATGGGCTATGAAACTTAACATGAATTAAGTAATGGGACAATGGGCATAAGTGGAAAACGTGGACTTTGTCGTGGCCTAAATTTGACATGAACATGACAAGTAGGAAAACATGAAATTGGCCAACTCGAGGTTGGGTTGAGTTTGTAGCATAAATCTGTCCGGAACCGCCTGGTAAATCCAGTAGTTACAGACAATAAGACCCAATGTGAGTAGTTGGTCATATCGCGCTTAAAACCCGAGGTTAGACTAGGTTGTGGTGTAAAGCTGCCCGGACCCGCCCGGCGTAACCAGTAACCAAAACAAAGTCTAATGTGAGAGGTTAGGGTGCATTAATTTACTTAATGCCACATGATAAGATTAAGTTAGTTTGACTAATGGCACTTAACCGATATGACATGAATGGGTAGGTTAAGTAAGACCGGACTTGATTACTTAAAGACACTTAACCATATAACACGATTAGCGGATGGGTTAGTTTAACCTAAATGGGTTGATAACACCCGATTGGGATAACGCGATGTGTGGTAGGGTTAAGTAAACCCACAACAATGATACTTAACCATTATAAATACGACTAGTGGATGGGGTTAAGTTAACCTACACTTAACCAATCCGACTCGGTAATTTGATGGGGTTAAGTTAACTTACACTTAACCAATCTGACTTGATGATTTGATAGGGTTAAGTCACGAACCACTTAAATATGCTTAACCAATCCGACTCGATAATTTAATGTGGTTAAGTTAACCTATACTTAACCAATCCAACTCGATAATTTAATGGGGTTAAGTTAACCTACACTTAACCAATTTTACTCGATGATTTGATGAGGTTAAGACAACCTATACTTGACCAATCGGACGCGGTAGCTTGATGAGGTTAAGATAACCTATACTTAACCAATCTGACACAGTAATTTGATAGGGTTAAGTTAACCTACACTTAACCAATCTGACACGATAATCTAGGGTTAAGTCATGAACATCTTGATATACTTAACCAACTTGATACATGGTTTGTAGGGCTAAGTCTTGAACTTGAATACTTAGCCAATTTTGACATGATTCGTAGGCGAGGTAAGTCATGAACTCGAATGACAACACTTAACCCATTAGACAAAACCCTAGTTCAGGGGACTAAGTGGAAAATCGTAGTTAATAAGGATAACAGGAAGGGAAACTAAGTGATAAACCTTAGTTAAGGATAACTAAGTAATAATTCTTAGTCAAGAGAATTGGACCAGTTCACAAATAGATGTGTAACCTGATGCGGTAGGTCATCGCTTAAACAAACGCACGAGGAGGAGTGAATGTTTATCTAACTTAGATAAAGGCTCCAGCGAACTGGGTGATGAAAAGGTAGCTTCGGGGGACGTGAGGGTACTCTTGGTATCCCTCTGTGAGGTTGCAGATGATCCGCCTGGGCTCACAGAGGTTAAGGTCTGCGGTAGAAGAACCAAGGGTATGCCTTGGTTGCTGTGCGGGTAACCTAAAGACTGGGGTGGATTAGCGTGGAGCCGGCGATACTTAGTTTATCCCTGCGATAGCACATCGTCGACTACCTACCATCTTTAGTCAATCGTGTACGTATGCGGAAAGGCAGAGAACTCCCAATAGACCATATACTTGCTATCTAGTTATGGGTGAGGTTGGCCAATAGGAAAGTGGGGCATGGATGGCCGAAGTATAGTTCTCGTGCATGATTTTCTTGGATTGCCTTTCAGTAGTTGAGGGAGGGGTCACGTGGGACCATAACCACCGGTAGAAAAACAGACCTTGATATCTGCATCGGCAGATAACCTAAAGCTCCCGACCGAGTCCTGTATTTCTTGATTAGCCCTGTCACGGGACTTGGATGGCACATTGAGATACATGTGCATCTAGACATGGAAAAACGATTCATGATACATACGTGGGAAAAAGGGCGTGGTTGACGGGTAGCGTAATCCCTAGCGATCCTAGGTGGCTTAAACCCAAACCGAGTTACGAAAACGTTTAGTCGGTAGCGTAATCCCTAGTGGTCCTAGGTGGCATAAATCCTAGCCGAACATTCGAGAATTCATGGTAAGAAAATACAGCTAGATCAAGGGTGACAGTCCAAACGATTTCAAGGATAATGGAACTAAGTTGAAGTAGTATAGAACTACGTGAGGAAGCCCGTAGGATTTACGGCAAATGACTAAACATATACATGGAAAGAAACATACGAGTTGGGAAAACCTACATTAGGTTGACATGGACCATTTCATGACATTGGGCAAGGGACATTTTGTAGCTAACACATGACACGGGTTGGGTACTAGTACGGAAGGTGCAGGGCAAATATACTTGATAGAACCTTGGGGTGTTATACTCGATAGAACCTTGGGATGTTATACTCGATAGAACCTTGGGATGTTACACTCGATAGAACCTTGGGATGTTATACTTGATTCATAGTGACCGTAGTTTATCTTGATACAGTAGTTCATCCTGTTACCTTGGTTTAGCTTGTCTATCTTGTCATCATCTTTATGTTTACTTTCAGTTTATGCATGTCATGTTACCTTTACCTGTTTTTATGCTGGAAGTAGATAGGACTTACCAGTCTTTATGACTGACCCTGTTTTCTTTCGCCTCTTTGTATTCCGTTCCCCCCCCCAGGTTTTCAGGGAGGAAATACTGTTATTTAGCTCGGACTTCTTCTGCTTCAAGGTCATCATGTATGGCTTGGATTTTTCTTGGCTATGGCTGCTTTACCGTTTTACTTAGGGAATATTTTATGACTGTGACTATTGCAAGACAGGTTTTCAATGTAATGGCTTTTAAAGGCATTTTGATGTAAAAGGCTTTAGACCTTATAATTTTATGAGGTAATGAAATTTTGTTTTTCTTCCGCTGTTTTATATGTTCTGTCTTGTAATATTTCTGTGCATGTTTACCTAGACAACGCCCCTCCAAAGCTAGTGCATTCTCTTGTGAGTGACCCTGGCGGAGGTGGGGTGTTACATTTGGTATCAGAGCAGAAGGTTACCAAACTGGGCAAAAGTTTTAAAACCTTCTGAAAACTATTTGAAAACCGTTTACAAAGAAGCATTTTTCAAGGAAAGTTTTATTTTTAAAGGATATTCCTCAAAGGCCATTAGCATTATCCTTTGTTTCTTTGATTGAATCTCTTTTCCTTTCTTTCCTCCACCTGTAGTCACAGTGGTTTGAACTGCGACTAATCCTTTTCTAACTACGTCAGTGTTTTCGGTACGATGGAGGCAGTTCTCGAGAGACCTGTTACCGCGTTATAAGAAAGGATAATAAGAACAAGGATAAATGATACAAGCTTAAGGACAAGCAACTTGTTGGTATGGCTTAATCCACAAAGGAGGAAAAGGGTGAATGATAAAACCCATGACAAGAGAGAGTATCTCTAGTAGGGTAAAAAGGAAAAGATAGTCAAGTATTATGAGACGAGGACAAGATCATCGAGAGGGCAATTGTATGCTCTCACTGTTAGCATACCTAAGAAGGTTGGTAACGTTTCTGTGAAAGGTTTAGCTTTTCTTCTCTATCATCCCGTCAGGACTTTGCTTTGATCACCGCATCATTTAAGTTTGCTTCGATAGTTGAGTCTCTGCACCTTCATACTAGCATAGTAGAGGATCCCATTTTTGTCTAAATCTTGTTGAGGAATCGGTCCATTTATTCATGACTAGTTTGGATTTGAGGACGCCTATGACTTTTGGGAATAATGCTTATGCTTTTAAGCTATGGGTTGAATTCTAGGAATGGAGTGGTTATCCAGTAAGGGTGCCATTCTCGGTTCTGAAAGGAGGGTACTTAGGCTCTTGACTTGCCTCGGTAATACCCTCGAAGTCTCGTGTAACCTTTAGGGTTCTGTCATGATTGGTTACCTAGAATCTCTTGATGCATTTGTCGGTAATCCGTTCGAGTAGAGTTCACCACTAAGGCGGATGGTTCATTTCGCTTGTGCATGTGTTATGGAAATCACTCTAGTAAGTACACTCGGTAACATGGTTGGCATCTGTTTGTTTTCAAGAGATAAGTCCTTCTGCGTGGAATGCTGTAGAGCGAGTAAACGAGATCCATGATTCACTAGTGAATTTTGGAGAGCTTACATGAAACCATGAGTGCACGGATATGGTTGAGCCAAGTATACTAGAGGGAGAATAAGTAAAAGTGGAACGAGAGGCGACAATGAAGTGAGTTCCAGCTCATATTTGGAAATAGGAGTTAAGAGGCCACGAAATCATGAAGTTAAAGATGGTCAAAGCACAATGGAATTAAGCTCAAGGAAATGCGACTTAGAAGATTGAAGACAAGATACGCGCATCATATCTCTTTTTAAGAGTATATTCTTGATCCCTTTTTCTTGTAGAGCTTACGCGCATGCTATCTTTTATGCATATCCTCTCGGTCCTATTCTCGATCTTATTTCTGTTGCAAACTCCATAGGGGGTATGACTCATCGGTTAATAATACATGTCAGGGTTTGAAGGTGTCTGTTAGGTTGACTAAACCTTTTGGGCTTTATAGGATATGGGTTGGGTTTAGAAAGGGATTTCTTGTAATCCAAAAGGAGTTTATCTTGCTTATCTTCTCGGTCCTATCTTGAGGACCTTAGGTAGAACCCTGTGGATGTAAACATGTATTTGAAAACATGTTATGATTGATATGGTTGCAAGTGGTTGCTCGTGGATGCGCGAATACACACTAGGCACTAGATCGGCTCAGTCACATTTCATATTTCATATGTATACGTGTTTAAACTTGTTTATGGATGAACTTGAATGTGTTATCATGTGAATATTGCATATGGATGAATGGTTGTGCACACATATAGTGTTTATGTGACTAGGACTATTTGCATACATGTGGATTCATGGCACTAAACATATTTTGCATTTAGAAGATCAATCAGGCCTGATCATTTGCATTAGATAAGGAACATATACACACACTTTCTACATATGTTCATATGGTATTAGAAATCTTTTAAGGACAATGGTTGCTTGTGGATGATGTCTTGAGTAGATGGACGATGGAGGGTAGGATACGTTCTTCCTAACTTAGAGATTTCGGGGACGAAATTCTTAAAGGAGGGGAGAATGTAACAACCCGAATTTTAATAACGTGTTAAGACAAGAATCGAGGCAGAATTAAATTTTAAAATAAGAATCAAGAGAAACGGGTTGCGCCGTTGCGTTCGTCTCGGAATTATGGTTGGAAACGAGTCCGAAATTTCGTAAATCGGAGTCCGTATGACCGAGATATGGCCTCTAGAAGTTTCACGAAAAATCAGAAAACGAAAACAGATTTTCAAATTTCGAATTTAGCCCCAAACAGACTGGGCGGGAAAATTTCCCGCCCAGCCCCAGGTCGACTGGGGAGTCGACCCCCCAGGACCAGGTCGACTGGGGAGTCGACCTGGGTGTCGACCTGGGGGTCGACCTCCTTGGTCGGGCCAGGTTGGCCTGGTGCACCTACTGGCTCCTTTGGGTCTGTTCTGTTGGCCTGTGACGAGATTGGATGGTTCAGATCTAAACTAGGGTTAATCTAAGGGCCTAAACTAGTCCTAACTTCTATAAAAACACCCTAAGACCTAGCCTAATTCACTAAAAACCATCCTAACAACAAAGTGCTGCCCAAATGTCTCTTGATCAGGGCCTCCATCTTCAACTTCAAAGGCTTAAGCATGCAAACTAGATTCAAGTCAAAGGAGCAAGCTTTCTACATCAAATCAAGGAAGTAGAGCATCATCTCAACACCGTTCTACGATAAATGCTTGCTCATAAATCTCTAGCCATGCTTTGTAAGTTCTAGCTACTTTTATATCTAAACAGTAGTTCTAATGTTGACATGGAATAAAATGAGATGAAACCTAAGTATGTTAGTCTATGAGAATCTAGTCTTGCCCCTCTCTTGAACCTATAACTTTGGGCTATTTCTTAGTGATTAAATCATGCCACTCATGTTGTGTTTGACCTAGTTTATCATGCAAGATTGAATCTTGACTTGTGGAATGTTGGCATGAACCCTTAGAACAATTTGACTTGTGGAACATTCATATGAACTTGACTTGGGGCTTATGCATGTAAAAGAACCTAAACCCCTCATGACCATTTACATGCCTAGGATGATGAACCTAGTGTTATGCTATCATACATGTTTGAGGCTAATCCCTTTATGCTATCATACATGTTTGAGGCCAATAAGTTGTGATATTATTCTTACTATGTTGACTCGCTTTCACTTGCGTTGGGAATACGCCTTGGGTAGTTTAGGCAAACTTGAGATGGGCTATGAAACTTAACATGAATTAAGTAATGGGACAATGGGCATAAGTGGAAAACGTGGACTTTGTCGTGGCCTAAATTTGACATGAACATGACAAGTAGGAAAACATGAAATTGGCCAACTCGAGGTTGGGTTGAGTTTGTAGCATAAATTTGCCCGGAACCGCCCGGAAAATCCAGTAGCTACAGACAATAAGACCCAATGTGAGTAGTTGGTCATATCGCGCTTAAAACCCGAGGTTAGACTAGGTTGTGGTGTAAAGCTGCCCATACCCACCCGGCGTAACCAGTAACCACAACAGAGTCTAATGGGAGAGGTTGGGGTGCATTAATTTACTTAATGCCACATGATAAGGTTAAGTTAGTTTGACTAATGGCACTTAACCGATATGACATGAATGGGTAGGTTAAGTAAGACCGGACTTGATTACTTAAAGACACTTAACCATATAACACGATTAGCGGATGGGTTAGTTTAACCTAAATGGGTTGATAATACCCGACTGGGATAACGCGATGCGTGGTAGGGTTAAGTAAACCCACAACAATGATACTTAACCATTATAAATACGACTAGTGGATGGGGTTAAGTTAACCTACACTTAACCAATCCGACTCGGTAATTTGATGGGGTTAAGTTAACTTACACTTAACCAATCTGACTTGATGATTTGATAGGGTTAAGTCACGAACCACTTAAATATGCTTAACCAATCCGACTCGATAATTTAATGGGGTTAAGTTAACCTATACTTAACCAATCCGACTCGATAATTTAATGGGGTTAAGTTAACCTACACTTAACCAATTTTACTCGATGATTTGATGTGGTTAAAACAACCTATACTTAACCAATCTGACGCGGTAGCTTGATGAGGTTAAGATAACCTATACTTAACCAATCTGACACGGTAATTTGATAGGGTTAAGTTAACCTACACTTAACCAATCTGACACGATAATCTAGGGTTAAGTCATGAACTTCTTGATATACTTAACCAACTTGATACATGGTTTGTAGGGCTAAGTCTTGAACTTGAATACTTAGCCAATTTTCACATGATTCGTAGGCGGGGTAAGTCATGAACTCGAATGACAACACTTAACCCATTAGACAAAACCCTAGTTCAGGGGACTAAGTGGAAAATCGTAATTAATAAGGATAACGGGAAGGGAAACTAAGTGATAAACCTTAGTTAAGGATAACTAAGTAATAATTCTTAGTCAAAAGAATTGGACCAGTTCACAAATAGATGAGTAACCTGATACGGTAGGTCATCGTTTAAACAAACGCACGAGGAGGAGCGAATGTTTATCTGACTTAGATAAAGGCTCCAGCGAACTGGGTGACGAAGCGGTAGCTTCGGGGGACGTGAGGGTACTCTTGGTATCCCTCTGTGAGGTTGCAGATGATCCGCCTGGGCTCACAGAGGTTAAGGTCTGCGGTAGAAGAACCAAGGGTATGCCTTGGTTGCTATGTGAGCAACCTAAAGACTGGGGTGGATTTGCGTGGAGTCGGCGATACTTAGTTTAGCCCTGTGATAGCACGTCGTCGACTACCTACCATCTTTAGTCAATCGTGTACGTATGCGGAAAGGCAGAGAACTCCCAACAGACCATATACTTGCTATCTATTTATGGGTGAGGTTGGCCAATAGGAAAGTGGGGCATGGATGGCCGGAGTATAGTTCTCGTGCATGATTTTCTTGGATTGCCTTTCAGTAGTTGAGGGAGGGGTCACGTGGGACCATAACCACCGGTAGAAAAACAGACCTTGATATCTGCATCGGCAGATAACCTAAAGCTCCCGACCGAGTCCTGTGTTTCTTGATTAGCCCTGTCACGGGACTCGGATGGCACATTGAGATACAAGTGCATCTACACATGGAAAAACGATTCACGATACATACGTGGGAAAAAGGGCGTGGTTGACGGGTAGCGTAATCCCTAGCGATCCTAGGTGGATTAAACCCAAATCGAGTTACGAAAACGTTTAGTAGGTAGCGTAATCCCTAGTGGACCTAGGTGGCATAAATCCTAGCCGAACATTCGAGAATTCATGGTAAGAAAATACAGCTAGATCAAGGGTGCCAGTCCAAACGATTTCAAGGATAATGGAACTACGTTGAAGTAGTATAGAACTACGTGAGGAAGCCCGTAGGATTTACGGCAAAGGACTAAACATATACATGGAAAGAAACATACGAGTTGGGAAAACCTACATTAGGTTGACATGGACCATTTCATGACATTGGGCAAGGGACATTTTGTAGCTAACACATGACACGGGTTGGGATACTAGTACGGAAGGTGCAAGGCAAAAATACTTGATAGAACCTTGGGGTGTTATACTCGATAGAACCTTGGGATGTTATACTCGATAGAACCTTGGGATGTTACACTCGATAGAACCTTGGGATGTTATACTTGATTCATAGTGACCGTAGTTTATCTTGATACAGTAGTACATCCTGTTACCTTGGTTTAGCTTGTCTATCTTGTCATCATCCTTATGTTTACTTTCAGTTTATGCATGTCATGTTATCTTTACCTGTTTTTATGCTGGAAGTAGATAGGACTTACCAGTCTTTATGACTGACCCCGTTTTCTTTCGCCTCTTTGTCTTCCGTTCCCCCCCCCCCAGGTTTTCAGGGAGGAAATACTGTTATTTAGCTCGGACTTCTTCTGCTTCAAGGTCATCATGTATGGCTTGGATTTTTCTTGGTTATGGCTGCTTTACCGTTTTACTTGGGGAATATTTTATGACTGTGGTTTTATGCTTCTTTAACTATTGCAAGATAGGTTTTCAATGTAATGGCTTTTAAAGGCATTTTGATGTAAAAGGCTTTAGACCTTATAATTTTATGAGGTAATGAAATTTTGTTTTTCTTCCGCTGTTTATATGTTCTGTCTTGTAATATTTCTGTGCATGTTTACCTAGACAACGCCCCTCCAAAGCTAGTTCATTCACTTGTGAGTGACCCTGGCGGAGGTGGGGTGTTACATTACGCGATCCGTTAGATATACTTTGTCAGACATTCGTCCATTCACATTTGTCCTGGGACTGGACAAACCGAAGGCACTATTCTATAAACAGGATAGCCCTTGCATAACTCCGTCTTCATTATCTCCATCATATTTGATCGCAACACTAACGTCTATACAGAGTGGTTTTCAGATAATGAATCTGATCCCGGTCTCTCCATATTGACGATGGAAAATGGTCAAAAACTTCGATAGTCGGTGATTTAACTATCAAAGAAAAACACGTGTGCAAACAACGATATTATTTCTAGATGGAAAATTATCGATCAATCATCATTTAACGTTTATTTCTTTAGTTCATCAGTTTATTTATTTCCTGTTTCCATATATTCAACATTTTTATTTTCTAAATTTAGGAAATATAGGTTATTAATCATTGAAAAACATTTCCATCTCTGTTTCACGTATCACTGTCATTCCAGTATTCTTTCTCATCAACATTTCATTTTCTACGATTAGAAAATATCTCTGATTATATTTGGAAAATGTTTCCAAAACTTATTCATTTGATTTAAACAGATGTTTAAATAAAACATCCCTATAACAACTCAACCCATTACCTTTATCAACTGAATTCACTTATCCAAACTTTACTATCGAACCTTAACAATTCCTTAGTTAAAAACGAAGTCAATCAAGTTGGGGTATAACTACCTCTCAGACCTTAACTGAACAACGTTTCTAACTTCGAAATAGACAAGGTTCACCTTCTAAATATTTAACAAACTTCCTTACATAACTCTTGGATTCAATTTATGAATCAAATTCTTTTATGAAAAACATTGGTTATAACGATAACGTTATAATTCCTACTTCTAAAATACCTAACTTCAAATATAACTTTTATTTATTAATTTGGATAAATAAACGAATAACAAATTTATAAATAAATCTTGATTAAAACAGAAAGTGAATAGTACTTTCCCCAATTCGATATAATCGAATTCAACGTATAATTCTCTTTGGAAAAATCTCTATTCGATAACTCCATTCGAATAAACTGTATTCGATAATCTCCCTTCGAATAACTAATATTCGATAATCTCTCTTTCAAATAAACTATATTCGATAATCTCACTTTCGAATAAACTATATTCGATAATCTTTTTTCGAATAAACTATATTCGATTACTCCTTTTGAATAACTAATATTCGATAACTCACTTCGAATAACTAATATTCGATAACTCCTTTCGAATAACTAATATTCAAAAATCTTTCTTTGAATACTATAATTGATAACTCTTTTCTTCGAATTAACTATATTCGATAATTCCTTTCAATTAACTCTACTCGAATAACAAATATTTGATTAACTCTGTTACGATTAACTCTAATTCAATTACTCTGATTCGATTAACTCTAATCAATTAACTCTAATACGATTAACTCCCTCGATTAACTCCTATCAATTTACTCTAACTTGATTAACTCTGATCGATTAATTCTAATTCGATTAACTCTAATCGATTAACTCTAATACGATTAACTCAAATCAATTACTCTATTTAAATAACTAATATTCGATTAACTCTCTTACAATTTGATTAACACATATTGATTAACTCCTTTTGATTAACTCTACGTCCATAGTCAGTTTCAATTATCGATGTTGAAATCAATTCTTACTTCTCTATACAAGTCCCGACTTATAAATTCTATTTATCCAATGATAAACATTTTATTTAATTTATAAAATATTATTTATAGATTTATCTTCTCAATCTATCGGTTAGAATAGATTCAATTTAAAATCCTTGCTTTAAATCCATATCATGTTATACCTGTGTGCGAAGCACGGATCTAAACCTTTCAAATATAAAATTCTCTTTTATACTATTCTATTCACTTTTCAAGTATTTCCTTTTATGATATCTTATTTATTTTCTAAATAAATATTCCTGTTATCTTTCTATTTATTTAACAAATAAATATTCCTTTTTAATCTATTTGTAAATGTTTTACAAATATTTCCCTTCAATTCTATTTGTAAATGTTTAACAAATATTTCCCTTCAATCCTATTTGTCAATGTTTTACAAATATTTCCTTTCAATACTATTTGTAAATGTTTTACAAATATTTCCTTTCAATCCTATTTGTAAATGTTTTACAAATATTTCCTTTCAATTCTATTTGTAAATGTTTTACAAATATTTCCGTTCAATTCTATCTATTTGTTTAACAAATAAATATTCCTTTTTAATCTATTTATTTTCTAAATAAATATTTTCTTTTTATAAAATCTTTTGATTTTATAAATATTTTTTTTTCAATATAACATTGAAAATTTCCATTTTAACATTCCAATATTCCTTATGGTATTTAACGTACCATATAACAATGATCTGTATCATTCCAACATATAAAATCAACAACAGATTTCATATCACATCATATAACACAATATATGAAAAACATTAAAATAAATGTTGAGGAATCCAGTCGGATTCCTCCGACCTGTTTCCCTGCATCCACAGATGTTAAACAATAAAACTAACATCAATTTCGTTTCACTATGAAATATTCTGCTAAACAGAATCAATATTTGATTAACGATTTATATCTATATCGTTATCTATATTTTCAACCAATTAACTAGCAGTTCAACCAAACAGCCAACATACAGCAAACAACCATCAATTTATAAATTCTAAAAATATTTTATAAAAATATAAATTGAGCAGAGTTAGTGAGATTTACTCACATTGGTCGGAAATCGTTAGATAGCGATAGTCGTTCAATAGATTCAGTTAGACGTTTTATTTTGCCATAAATTGTAACTGACTCCAATTCACTCCCAGTCAGTTCCATTGTGTAGCCGTCGTCCATACGGTCCTAACGGATCCAACCATTCGAAATTCTGATATCGTATGACCAAGATATTTCAAATACAAGTTATACGAGTATTTATTTTAAAACAGAACATAATTTCCTTTATAATCGAATTGGGCTTAACCTTACATTCGTTGGCCCATTCATCCTTTAAAAGCCTAGCCCCAACGCATCTTCTTCCTCCATCTTCAGGTCGTGACTTCCAGGAATCCACTTACATCCATTAACGCGACTTTGCTCCACCATACCTCCTTCATCTCCCCATTACAATCCAAACCGACTCCACCATTGAACTCCACCACTACTCCTCTTCAATCCTATACCCTCAAACCCACACTCGACAACCCCAATGAAATCGCGTCTCCACTGAGTTCTCCATGCTCCCAGTATTTCGACTGACACCAATTCGAACGGAATTCCAAAAGAAAAACTAGATAGATGTTAAATCCTTTCCTGAACCCAAATCTCAACCTCGTTTTACATATCTCCAACTGAAATCCCCAAAAATCCGAACCCTAACTCAACGCTGTACAAATATAGCGAATAGAATTGACGTCGAGTTCGACGAAACTCATACCAAGTTGAAGAGAAAAGCTCGTTGAATCCGAATATACACATTTCCTGATTTATAGGATTTTATTCTATTTCTTTTTAGTTTTCTAACTAGCGAATTTTCTTGAGAAAGAAACGATGGTGGCGGCTAGATGTTTTGACAAGAGGAAGTTTTTGTTTAGGGTTTTGGGTTTAGGATGGGTAAGGGTATTTATAGAGAAGAGAAATGATTTTTTATTAATTAATTAATTTTATTTTAAGCAAACACTATATTTATTTATTGTTAAAAATTCCTATAATTACATACGATACCCAAAAATCATGGAACTGGATATACAGCTACAGTTCGACATTACGGACCCAACGAAACTGGTTTCGTCGAATTCCGACTCCGTTTGCTCACACAACGTATTTTTAACCGTTACAATATCGACTATTTTTCACATTAAAAATGGGTACGGCCACATACTGACTCCAAAAATCACGAAACTTGAAATAGAACAATAATTTAATGTTACGGATCCAACAAAATTAGTTTCGTCGAAAACGGAGGTCATTTGCAAAACTGGCTATTTTTAAAGCTCTAAATAACCCATTTAAATATATAAATATATTTAAAAATAATTAAATTAAATATAAATAAATATATATTATCGTATATATATTCACATAGAATATCATATAGTTCCAATTGGATTTATAACTCGATATTCAAATCCCGGTTGAATCGATTTTCAATTTATGTTGAAAAAATCCTTTTATAATATAAATAAATCGCTATAATTTAATGAGGAATTCCATAGTGACTTTTCGAAAATTTGATTTGGACATAAATCAAAATCTACACAATGAAATCCCGATTTTTCTCTTCCACTAGAAAAATATACTTCACCAGCTCCAAACGTTTCTTGTTTCACAGAAATCCGATTTAAAACGGACCTTGTATATTCAGTTGAAGATCAAATCGCCAAATAGCGAACTGCCGCGCCATTTCGAGCTCGATTATAATTATAATATAATTTATACGCTCTAACTTCGTTAATTAAATATGTTCGTTATCGTAATTCAAATTTAAACTGAATTATATATTTTGAATTGCCCACTTCACTCTATATTGCCATTTCTACTATTTTCGACTATTTCAGAAATAAATTATATAATTCTATTATTTAATTTAATTAAATATTTAATATTATTTAATTAAACGACCATTTAAACCTCTAATCACTATTTAAATAATTAAATAAAATAACTATTATATCACTAAAATTATGGGACATTATAATAATGTTCTAATTTAAGTTTGTTTCCTTATCGAATTATATATATATATCGATATATTGATTTCTAATTATCAAATTATCTTAAAAATATTCTAAATCCTTAAATTTTCGGAAAATTTCGTCGGCACCTTCTTTGTACGGCTCAATAGCTCAAACCCCAACTCGCCTCTCTAGGCCTTTTCTATTTAAAAAGAAAATCAGAAAGCCAAGCGGCAAGCCCAATAGGCTCATAAAATCTCATATGGAAAAAAACGTGTACCTTTTTGTCAGGCACTCGAATTATAATCTTCATTCCATACATATTTAACATATATACGTCGATTCCCAATTTATGCCAATTTAATCCATTCATTTTTAACTCAATTCGCTAATTAATTTTCTAATTAGATCTTTTGCCTATTCTATTTTTTAATTGAACATATCATGTTCAAATACAAATACAAATTCTAATTGACTTACAAACCAATTGAATTCCATTTCCAACCCATGTTTCATATTTGATTTCGAATATGAATACACAACTCTCATTCACTTATCCAAATTTGAACTCGATCTAAAAGCTTGATTAACTAATTATTCTTTTACTTAGTTAATTATATTCAATAGTTAAAAATCTGATTTTTGTTTCAAAAATCATTCCATTTACTTCGCTTGAGTTCATATTTGTTTTATAACTCAAATCTGGGGTTTTATAATAAAATTCCAAATTTTATTAACCTAAAATCCTTCGATTTTATTTATTTTATCGTTATAATTTATAAACAATTATAGCGTTGTTTTTCTGAAATTTTGATTTTGACATAACTCAAAATCTATAAGGAGAAATCTAGATTTTTCTCTTTCATTAGAAAAATATTATTCAATCGGTCTCGACGATTCTTATTTCAAAGAATTCCGACTTAAATTGATTTCTATATACTTAAATTGAAGTTCGTTACGTCACATTACGACCTACCACGCTGCGACGAGTTCGTTTTAATCATATTTAAATATAAACATTTAAACTTCGTTTATAAATAAATTTCAACTCCATTATAATATATTTTAATATATATCAAACCAATTTTCCCAATTCAACTTAATATTTCTGATTTTTCGTAATCGCCGATCATTTCATAATTCAGTTATAAATTTATTTATAATTCAATCTTCTATACAGAATCCCAATTCCCTTTTAAATAAATTATTTTATAAAATTCGATATAATCGAATTTTAGTTATAAATTCGTTGGATTCATTTCGCTTCAGTTTATATTCCGAATTCCGGAATAAAATCTATTGTTTCTTTTTCAAACCGTTCTCCAGTTCACTTTTAAATCCATACTCGAATTTAAACTTCTAAATTTTCAAATGATAATTTATTTCACTAGATTCATAAACATCGTTTATAAATTCAACTTCCTTTTTTTATATATTAAAACAAGTTTTATTTCAAAATCTATTTAAAACTCAATTCATTTTATATTCCGAATTTCGGAATAAAAACCATCATTCCCTTTTCGAAATGATTTCAAATTCTATTTTTAAATTTATACTTGAATTTAAAATTACAAATTATCTCTTGATAGTTAATTCACTACATTTATAGACATAGTTTATAAATTTACTTGTTTTGTATATTCAAACAAGTTCCATTTCGAAATCTACTTAAAAAGCAAAATCTTATTTTGGAATATTCTATTTATTATAACTTATCTATATATAAAATAGAATCTATTTTAATATTAAATTTTAAATCTTAGTTTCTAATTATTACAATTCCAATATCCTTTCTGGATATAATTTATTTTATAATTTCAGCATAATCTAATTTAGTTACCCAATTAAATTTACATTCTGAACTCAGAATAGATTTCAACATTTTCTATCTATAACGATTCCCAATTCTCATTTTAAATTCACATTTAAATTTAAACTATCCAATTACCTATTGATAATTATCCATTTTATTAATAAACACCGTTTATAAATTCATTTCAATTCCTTGCATTATCCAATGAATTTTTTTTCCATTTTATTTATAAACATCGTTTATAAATTCACTACTTGTTTTTATTATTCAAAACAATTTAATATTTCTTAGCCCATTCGAAATTTGAATTCTATTTTTAGAAACATATATTTTCCCTTTTTAAATCTCAGAACCCCTTTTCATGATAACTTTATATATCAATATTAGGGCCAGTGATATTCAAACATCCAAAACACCTAATTATCAATCATAGATTTTCTAACACATCATATATGATAATATATATGAGAACAAAAATTAATAAATATTGAGGAATCCAGTTGGATCCCTCCAACCTGTTTTTCCTTCATCCACAGACGTTAGCCAACATAAATAATACCCATCCTGCTTCTAGGCAGGATATCGCGGTATAGAAGCTCATCCACTATAATATATTGTGGGGCGCATAGGTTCATCCGCTAATGATACTGCGGGCATCCGCTAATGGTTCTACGAAAAATGTCCAACCACTAATATATATATATATAATAGCCACAACCACCAAGCCTAAATAACCAATATATATATATATATATATATATATATATATATATATATATATATATGTGTGTGTGTATATATGTATATGTATGTATGTAATAGCCACAATAATTTTTCAATGCAACCAAACAACCAACAAACAACATATAAAAATTCATTTATAATAAAATTAGAAACAAGCCAGAGAGTGTGTTTACTCACCAGGTTTTTATTTGATGTATATTTTATTTAAATTCCATATTGTTTTGGCTACTAATCGTCTCGAACGAAATTGATATCGTACCTATGATTATTTACTTTTTTTAACGATTAAACGATTATTAAATTAAATTAACTACTAACTAAATAAATGAATTGTTAAATATATTTTAATTTCGTAAATTATGTACCTTATTACCAAAAACATATTAGCTCTGCCTTACCAAATTCGAATCATGAAACCAACCTTCAACTTCTCATCTTGTCTTCCCAATATTGCTCAACCCAATTTTGGGCCTTCCAAATGCCATTTCTTCCTTCAACTCACCACTGAACTCATGAAACCATCATTGCCATAACCACCAATCAACTCTGGCCTTCCTCCCTTTTTGCAAACTGATTTCCATCCACTTTACCTAATCTCAACTCCCTATTCTTCATAGTATCACGACCTGTAGTTTAGGGTTATAGTACAATGTCGCTCCTCCCAACAAGGTTCGGACCCTATGATAGTGATACGACTCGACACTCCTTACCATAAGTCCATCTCATCTACTCCACACGCAGCTGGAAACACTCCTGGAAGTCGCGACCTCGACCTGCTTCAGATATCACAGGACGTTGACCTGATTTGTTCTGCACAAAATTTCACCTCGAGTTGCTAGTAGATGCCACAAACCAAAATACAAGCTCCACCTTTTCTTTAAATTGAAGTTGGGAATCCAAAAAACAATGCCCTGCTCATCACTGGTTCGATTTCGAACACTGTCTATCGCACCCAACAAATATACAGCGAGGTGGAGGCTCTCGATTCGTTTGCAAATGAAATAGGATCAGAAGGAAAGTCGTGTTTGATTTTTAAATGAGGAAACAATGACCATTTTTTTTGGAGGATCGATATTCAATTTTGTAAAAGAAGATAAAATAAAAAGAGGGGAACGTGGTTTTATTTCGATTTGTGCTAGAGATGAACAAAACAATTAAGGAGAAGGGGTATCGCGATATAAGTATATACAGAGGAAAAAGGAGATAAGCACGAAGTCGTTTTCATGTAGGCATAGGTAGGGAGAACGAAGGTCTGTGCTTTCATTAATTTCTTTAGGCCTGCGTGATTTGAAGGCATAGGGTGTACTATGTACTTTAGTTAATATTCTTGGGAAGGAAGAAAAAGGGTATACGCATTTGATTTGATTTTGTTGAACTGACCTATTTAAATTTACAATCAAACTATCTTGTGGTTTCGAATCTTCCATTTAAACATGACAAACGACTTTTGTAGGGTTATACCATTATTCTGAACACGCTGGAACAATTTTCAAAGTCTAATTCGATCGTGTGGAGAAGATATTAATTTAAATTTATATAATATAATTTAAATTCAAACCAAACAGCTCCTTGATAATAAATTATTATTATTATTGTTTATACTCAAATAAAATTTATATTGATCATCTGAATCGTTTCGATTCAGTTTTATCTTCAAATTTAATTATTCTCGTTTTCGAAATACGATAATTTGATATATTCAAAATTAAATCGTAATCGATAACTCAATCTAAAATCCATTTATACAATCAACTCAACATTTAAAATAATATCAATTTTTTAAATTAATTGACTAAAATTTTGGTTCGTTACAACAACACCTCAACAAGACTCCAACATCTCTGACCAAAATTATGCACAAGATATGGATTTGGAATGCATGGAAACATTACCAAACTTCTATGTAGACTTTTCCATAAAAGTAAACACAAATTAATTGTGATATAATGGTTATAATATCAATGAATGCTAATATAACATAGCAGGTGCCGAAAATAAATGCAAGAAAAAGCAATCGGTTTATTATTCCACCGAATAGACTGAGAAAACTTGAAAATAACTAGTAAAATAAAAGGACTACAATGATCGGAGAACAAACTTAAGTATAAGTGAATTAAAAAATGTTCAAAATAATAATTGGAATGGAATTTTGATTCAACATTTCTAGAATAAGACTAATATTTAAATAGATTAATACCTTTACCGCAGATTGAATTCTGGAACAGAATATTTGTACCCTAGATTTGTTCCCCATTTCGCTTCGAAGCATGGAAATGGTGAGCGGTTCTATGACTATCAACAACGAGCGAAGTTCTTTCTTTCCAAAGAGTTTTGGAGTGAAGTTTTCTGATTTTTGGAGAGAGACAAATGGTTTTGGAGATAGAGAAAAGAATAATAATTATGCTTTAGGAGGGAGACGAATTGTTTTAGAGGGAGGTAGAGCAACAATTCATGGTTTTGGAGGGAGAAGAATTTATATGTAGGGTTTAGGATTACACGTGATTAAAAAACAATTTGACTTAAGAGGTAAGCAATTAAGTGTAAATAATAACACTTCTGAATAAAGCGTTATTAAACGGTGTTATTAATGACACATTTTGTTGCAGTGAACATTGATTGTAATTTTTGAAAATCATCTATAACTTGCTAAACACGGTTTTTATTTTAATATTTTTCGTGAAGTTTATAAATTTCAAAAAGAAAACCCATGGAACTAAAGATTTGATAGGTTGAACCGTACAAAAACCGATGTTTTTGAACGAGGTGTGGATTAGTAAATCGAAGTGTGCACATGTAACATAAGCCATTTATATGCTTATGTAATGCAAGTTCAATAGTACTATTATCAAATAGAACGATTTTCCTAGTGGTCTATCAATAACGTCAGCAAATAAAATAACAGTTTAATATTTATTCATTGCCAAGTGTAAACCGCAGTTGTGTTAGAATTAAATTTCTATCGACTATGTATAAAATACAGTTGTGTTAGTACAGTTATACACTGGTGCACAACATCAATTGTAAGCTTTGAAAATCATCAAGGACTCGTTATATAAAAACTTATTTAAATATTTTTGCATTTAAAAATTGGTAAATTTTGTAAAGGAAATTCATAAATTTAACCATTTACCGTTGAAACCTTAAACATTTAAAGTATCACATTTTTAAATGAAGAGTGTATTAGAGGTGTGTTTGAGGGTAACGGTAGCGGGGTATTTTAGCAGGGAATTGTAGTTAGCGGGGAACACGTTTGAGCTTTAAGCGGAGCATTTTATTTTATATTTTGTAATTTAATTAATTAATAATTAAAATATAACAGTATCATTAATGTTGAATAATACAGTTAACCAAACAGAACGGTCCATTAAATAATTACAATAAAGAAAGTGATAAAATGCAGAAATACAAAGAAGTACAAATCTACCAGTCCAACCTTGCTGAAACAAGCTCATCTCTTATTCTTGTTATATCAGCGCTGCCTTGATAGCGTTGAGCTGGTGCATGTTCACTATTTCCTATGTTTCTCAAGTCAGCATATTCTTCAACATACTCATCTGGAATAAGATCTGGATCATCGTCATACGCCATAAAATCTGGATCACCCATGATGTATTTGTGTATATAATTGTGTATAGCCATTGTAGCAACAACAATTTTTACTTGAGTTTCGAATGAGCACGTTGGTATATTTCTAAGTACGGCGATTTTTTTCCATCTTCCAAAAGTTCTCTCAATTGCCATACGTAAACTCGAATGGTAGAAATTAAAATTTTCATTATTCGACTTTGGTTGATCTGTGGAATGAGAACATTATGGTATGGTGGTATATACCCAGTAGTTAGTGGGAAACCAGAATCCACTACATAATACCGTACAATAGGAGGATGAGGAAAATTGCAATTTCTGTCATTCACTGTAGAACTAAAAATTCGTTTGTCAAGCGCAGTACCTTCCCAACCAGCTACAACATATATAAACAATAAATCGAAATAGCATGGAGTTAAAATATTACATTTAGTGAACACTTTTCATTCTATATACGGAGTAATTCGATCTTGAGGTAAGTGTGCCGTTACATGTGCACCGTCGATGCCACCAACACAGTTTTTAAAGTAAGGGTAGTAACAGTTATCATTTCTAATTTCAGCTGGAATTGTGTTAGATTAATGATCAACAGGCTTTACAATATCTATAGATAATAATTGAATAGCATTCAAAACAACATGAAAACAAAGAGAGATTGTGTTATCTGACCGTTGAATTTTTCCAACCAATTGTATATTCGAAATAGTTGTAGCTATAATGTACAAAAAATGCTAACGGCTTCTCAGACACTAACGTTATACGATGCAGTTAAACCATAACTTTTCAGCCTATCGCATAAAGAAAGAAAGCGCGCAAATCTGTTTCATACGAAAATTCCTTTGATACCGATGCTGATGACTGCTTAATATGTCGTTTACCCATATTAAACCAGTGTATTCCGGCGTGTACATCCGACGTCCTCTTTCATTGCGTCTTTCACGTAAAATGCTCTAATTAGAGCGATATATTTCATATCTTCAGAATCTGAAACATCTGCGTCTGGATTGAACTGGTCATTGAAAACAAATGTTTAATTGAAAAATAGAGAAGAGAGAAGAGCAAAGTAGAAGAAAATGGTGTAGAAGAGAAATGAAGTAGGTGGGTTAATATAGAAGAGTGGAGAGTTGAGACAGTTTTCCCGACGGCTCCCTTTTGAACTGTTGGTCTAGCAAATGATGCATCCATTTGCCAAATGATATGTTTTGGACCGCCGAACGCAGTGTAACAATGTAACGACCCATCTTTTTTCCCGGTTTTCGCCGGTAATTAAACCAACATAAACCGTTCATAAAGGCGGATTATTATGGGCACCGACAAATATTGAACAAAATAGCATAACTTTCCATATCATAATACAATATTACATCAGAGTTACATGGAATATCAGAGTTACAACATAATGTAGAACGGAAGGGAAATATAATCTCAACGGAAGAAGCAACATGGTGTAGCGGAAGCTCCAACTCTAGCTCTAACTCAGAAGCACTCTGAATCTTGCTTTGAGGATCTATAACTGTAAATCTAAACTACTAGCTGCCCGTGTGGAAAAATTAGTGGGCACCCAAAGTTTAGGAAGAACAATAAACTCCAGGTCAGTCATGGGACTGGTGTGAGAACATAAAACAGTTACTTTTAGGGTTTATTTTAAAGTTGGAAAATTCACCGGACCACCCCGCAAATGCGGAACGGGTTTACTCCATGTGAATACCATGCATATAAAATCACAATGACTTTTGGAAAATGAAGCTATCATAAGCTCGTCCCACATCACACAATGCAAGCACACACTAGATGGCTTTTTCATCCAGACTCGTGCACCAACTACAAATCGCGAGGTAGATCAACGGTTCTAGACTCGGACCCCCGAATATGCCCTATTCCCCCAAGTTCACAAGTGGTACCACTGCCTCAGCTTCCAATCAAAGATTATGTATATGTCAACAACCTAACCACCAGTTTCTCATCATTCTAGGTGTGAGGCTTGTCGATGTGGCGGTATACACAAGCTACGCTTCAATAAGCCATGCTTTGATCATCATTAGAGACATGAAAATTTATTGCCAAAAATACGATATATATTAACAGAAATCAGTGCAAGTAGTCAATTACAATGCCAGACACACAATCCATACAAATCCATTTTGGGTCTGAACGGAATAAAATCCGCAAATCCTCAAATATATTCAGACCTCGTGCCACTTACAACCTCGAATCAGGTGTACGGCCCGATTCGAGACATCAGCATTCAATCCAAATAGATCCGAAGATTCCCGGTCTTCATTTGTCATTTCCGAGTCTTCAATTTGCTTCGTAGCATCATATTATTACTTGGAATGGTTTTCAGACTTAAACCCGATCCCGGTCTTTCCAAGTAATAAGCGTATTTTGAAACAAAGCTATGGACTATACCGGTTTCAACCCAATCTCCTTCCATTCTCTAGCAAGTCATTTATAATAAGGTTGGATTCATTTTAAATTCTATAAATCTCATTACCATCTCATTTTTCTTATTTGAAATCCAGTGTTCGTTTACCAATCCTTTAATTTTGAACGCAGTTCTTTTATTCGTTTTTTACATAAGTCTCCAAATCCAAATTCGGATTCAAAATTTCATACACAAATATTTATCACTTTAAAACTTCCAACATTATTTAGAAACTCTTTTTAAAGTGTAAATAATAATTCTTGATTTAGAAATCTCAAAACCAACTCATTTCAAGGAAATGTTAATGTATTACTTAAAATGCTATAAAATAGCTACTTAAACCAAATGGGTTCAAAATCATTCAAGGGTTCAAATCCTTTTAATTAAAGAATAACGCTAGTTAAAATTCAAAAATTGTTCTAATTTCAAAGGGTTTTAATTAAATTCCCAATTAGATTTTGAAATAACCATCCTGTTTCGGATCAGTTAGGGATAGCCAGGGAGAGCAGGAATCTATATTTTCCAAACCCAAGCCTTAGAAATTATCTTCTCTATCGCCCTAGAACATCCTGGTATGTATATACATATGTATTATTGAAATGTTAATATATATATATATATAGATATAGATATATGCATTCGATAATAGATCAAAACATAAATTGTCCAATCCTTTTAGATTCATAATTAAAGTTTCGTTCTTTAACTAAAATCGTAATTTCAAATTTGTTGGAAACTTAATATAAAATTTCCAAATTTGTTTTATTGTTTACATCATTACAAATGGTCTTTCTTTTTAAATAATAGTACTAAGTGTATTAATCAAATCAATGTTTAGTTATGTGACTCAAATACTTTTCCCAATTTAATTTCAAAGCTTATGAATAAACGTTTATGTAGACCAATTGGTACTCAAAATCACATTTTCTTTTTAAATAAATTTCAAAACTTGTTTAATTGATTCCAAGCTTACCAATGGTCATAAAAGTAATGAAACCAAGTGTTATTTTTCTTAATAACCGATGTTTGGTAATATAACTCAAATCATTTTTCTAATTGTATTTCAAAGCGTTTAATAAAACCAATGTTTAGTTGCATACTCAAATCAACTTCCTATAGTTAAATTTTAAAGCTTATGGATGGCTATGAAACTAATCATTTACATAAAACCATTTTAACTCAAAATAATTTTTTTAGTTAGATTTCAAAACTCGTTTCCATCTTAAGAGTCCAAAACAAATTTCTAAGATATTTCCAAAATCATTCCGTTGTTATGAAAATCGTCAATTATTCATGACTTATATTTCAAATTATTTAGAAGTTTGAATTCAAAATTTAACTTTCACTTTATTTCTAGTTATGATTCACATAAGAAGGAGATTTAAATCGACTACCCATATAACTTGTAATGCCCCACCTCTATACTCGCGTAAGCCAAGGCCATTGCAAGCAACGTTATCAACTAACCCGAAGAATAAGGCTATTAAGGAGCGACCATCTGTATATTTGCTTTAAACGAGTGTTAAATATGTCGGATAATAAGGTCAAAAAAATTCAATCTCATGAGGGATTCTGACACATCTAAATCAAGTCCAAATCTACTACACAGTGGCTATATGTAATTCGGAAAGCAATATAAAATACATAACAATAAATCATAGCCAGACACAGATATTCATATCCTTAAGGTGGAAATAGATATGAATAATAACACATGAGTATAAATACAATGCTAGTGGTCATAATCGATCCACTATACAACATAGGAATAGGTACAAGCGCAAGCCCAAAAGAATCTGTATACATGAAATCTAATATACATGTATAATCAAGAACCACAACTCTAATGTAGATAACAAAAATCCAAAAGGCGGTCCCTGCTAGAAATCTAATATAAGCACCTGCATACTCGGTCTGACCCGAGTATTATTTATAAGAATAAATAATAAATGGATCAGTCTAGTTGTACTCATCATAATAAATTGAGATAGAGGTAGAGATATAAACAGATAATGACATAGGAGCAATAACAACAAATGATCACAACAAGTGTGAAGTCTCGGAAATGTCCATAAAATATGTCAAAGAAAACTCAACACTATATAAGGAATATCTCAATAACAAAGAAATTAAGATTGATAGGTTAATATCAATACGAGAATTGATAGCATATATGTCAATTAAAATTAAGATTGATAAATTAATATCGATATGAGAATTGACAGCACATATGTCAATTAAAACTAAGATTCAAGAAATAAATATATTAGAAATCTAGAATATCCCAAGGAGGGGGAACAAAAAATAAATATTCATGAGAAATGATGTCACCCGTCAAGTCTACATGAAATAGAAAATATTATATCGCGTATCTCGCCGATACAAAATGATCCGAAGATCAACGATATAAACGAATGAACTGAAGTTCCTCATAACTCCACAACTATGGTGTGTGTGACACAACAAAATCAATCTATATGAACACCAGTCCATCCATCAATATTGCAAAACTTAAACAACCATCAAATTTGTGCGCAAGCGTCACGTTAAATAACGCTTAGTGTTTTAGTGTTTTTGACTTACACAACATTCATTCAAATCATCACAACAATAGCAACCATCAATTTGAACTTGATAGTCATTAACTAATCAACAACTAGCAATTTTAACATTTCTACTTATTAAAATAAATTTAAATAAATGTTCTTACCGAAGTTTGCTTCCAATCTTCAACGTCCAAACCCGTATTTACCGCGAACAAACCCACGGACGATGCGCGCTATCTCCTTTCTTTAAGTTTGTAAACAATTACCATTTCTCCATCTTCCTTCACTACTTCCTTCTAATACACGCATGCAAGTTTCATGCTGCTAACACCATGTCGCCTGCGTATTCATGCATTTCTCAAACCTCCATGCCTACTTCTGTGCAACCCGAGACCAGAGTTACCCATCCTCTCTCTTTACCACCACTTCCCATGCATGTCAAACATCAATCCTCCTCATCTCCTTCAACTGGCCATCCCACCTTCAAATCCAGCAACCCTGACGACTACAAATACAACTCAGTTGCCCTGTAACTTCACTTCACCATGCATGCAATAAAGAACTTCAAATTGATACAATTTATGTGAACCCAGGGAGAACTAAACTTTCCGCCAAAAGGGTAGAGGACTTGGGTTCTGGAAACGTTGAGGCTCGACTAGAGGTTGGTCCATTGTAGGGAATAGGAGGTGCTAGGGTCGGTGGTCCTCGGGTGATGGGGTACCGCTAGATGGCGACTGTGGAAGGAGGGAGTTTAGGTTCATGCGGGGTTAGGTTATGGGCTAGGGACTACTGACATAGTTTATGATGGAGAGAGGAAAAGTGGTGGTGTTTGGTGAACTGGGGAATGGCCAGCGGTGGGGTTCGAAGGTGGAGTTGCGGGGTGTCGGCATGGCTTCAGGCCGAGATGACGTGTGTAGCGCCCCGCCTCTATACCCACTATCGTCCAGTTCATTTCAGAGAAATGTCGTAGACCATAACGGAGAATGAGGTTTTTGAAGAGCGACCGATTGTATAATTACTCCACATGAGGAATGCACATCGAATTCTGATACCGATTAAAATTTCAACATGACCATTCGGCACATAGGGCAACTACACAACAGCTATATGCAATCCGGAAAGCAGTATAAAATAGACAACAACAATAATATAAATATGGTATATCTTAAAGCCAGACACAGAATAATCATATCACAAAGGCAGAATAGATATGCTTAAACCAAGAGTGTGTAAAACAAGTTAGTGGTCAATAAAGATCCACTAATACATGTACCATGATCTACATAAAAGAATATGTACACAACGAAAGATAATGTCATAGGTACATAAGTACATAAAGCTGCGGAGACAAAGTAGCAAGCTTAAAGCGGAAGATCAATCTTGCGATGAGTCCCAGAGGAGTACCTAAAATGACTCGGCCTGACCCGAGTATTATTTATAAGGAAATAAACAATAAACGGATTAGTCTAGCTGTACTTATCTAATAAACTGAGATAAGAAGAGATATAACATAGGATGACATGAACATGGCATGTCGACACAATCAGGAAATGACAATGGAATGTCAGCACACAAATATCTCTAAATATTCTCCTAGCTAATATATAATGCAACATTCAAATAATAGCACACAACAGGAAATGATAGCGGAATGCCAAATAAACTAAACACATGAATGACAGCGGAATGCCAAATATAAATTAAATTGACGCGCATCGCATCGAAGTAATCATAAATCAAATTGACGCACACCGCATCAAAGTAATCAAGAATCCAGAAATCACTAGAAATCCAGAAAACATCATAAAAAGTGGAAACTCCCCAGATATGGAACGATCCAGTGGTAACTCCCCAAATAAGGAACGATCCAGAAAACATCATAAAAAGTGGAAACTCCCCAGATGAGATACGATCTATAGGTAGCGAACCTATTTGTTTGAGTCGAAGCTCCGCCACGGAGCCGGGTCGTGACCCCGGAAGAGAGAAAACACATAAATCATAAAAAGTTGGACCGAAGTCCCATAGGTGAAATCCAAGAATCGTAGATCCCACTCGGGCGATCGAGGACCACAAAACATAAGTCATAAAATGAACATGAGGTATTGACAGATAATGCGGAAACTATCTGACTGGGGTTCCCCTGATAGCGCGGAAACTAACGCGGTGAACCACAGTCCCCCGGAGACATAGCCAGGAAGCTAAGTCCAAATTATAAAATGGATCACATCGATCCGAGTGAATAGAAATTACTCCGAGCTAGTTAATATAAGGAAATAGCAACATGTCCCATAACCACATGTTATTCTTGAATATTTACGAACCCGTTATTGGTTTCTACTCAAAACAGAGCACCACACATGTTCAAACGCACGAGTCCAAGAGTTATTCGCCGAAGTAAACATATAAGGGGTCATAGTCCTCAGTTTTACTAAGGTAAATAAACTAAATTTCTCGTTCGATCGATAGGATAAGGAATCGTATATAAATCAATAGAATCAGAACCAGGTTTAGAAATCGAATTTATTTTAAAAGGATTTGAATTTAAAAACTGATTAAACGTTGGTTCGATGCCCATTGACAATATAAAACCCCATTATCCATTGTGGTTCAATTATTCATGAAAACCGTCGCCGTAGCGAATAGAACACAAACATCATGAAACATATACTCACATTACAACAACATGCAGGAAATCAAGGTATAACGGTTATACTTTCGATCAACGAACGAATTGAAATCCCAAAATAGCACCCGAAGGTTTCAAACTACATCAGAATAGACTCGAAGGATATCGAGTCGATAATTCACGTTTTAATGGCGTAAAGCATCTTAACAAGAGTACAGAATAAATTCGATATACAAAAATAGAGTGCACAGGCTTCAGAATGATCACTTATTCAATTCACATCATAAACAAATGTGAATCGGCCAAGAAGGATCAACATTGGAAGAATCAAATGAGAATCAATGTCGATGAATCGAGCTGCTAGAATCTGTGAATTCGTAAAGCTGATGTTCACAAACGAAGTCCGAACGGCCCGAGCTCCGGCCGGGAAAGAGCCTGGATGGACCTAAACTGTTGACCGTGGTTTCCACCGGTCAACAGCAGATTTTAAGTGATAGACGTCTGTCACCCCAAGGACAGACGATTATTGTCAGGAAAACTGTTTCCCGAGAGTTTGGATAGACGTCTTTCCATTTTTGGACAGACGTCTGAGCTGAAGCAATTATTTATTTTGCTTCCTAAACATTGACAGACGTCTGTCCCCCTCCCGGACAGACGTCTGAGCTGAAGTGTTGCCATTTTTGCTTAGGAAATGAGGTGCAAACGACTCTCGGACGAGGCCGGATCAATGGTGATGGCTTATACATTTTCCTAATGAGAATGAAGCCCACTTAGCTCACCAAAAACACTCATAAACACATACACACACATGCACACATTCATACAAGAGATTCGTGTCGGTTTTGATCATAAGTTCAAAGGTGAACTAAATTTTAAACCAAAGCTATCATATACGATTCAAGCTAGAACAGGATGGTTTGGCAATGCTAAAGGGAAGTTATAAGGACTTGTGTGCATATAAAAACTTCCCCTATAGCATGCACAAACATTCACATAAGATATTTGCAATGATTCTTGATTATAAACTCCAAAACGACCAAATTATCTAACCAAAACAATCAAAGGCGATATAAGTGAATTGTGAAATCTTAGAACTTACTGGTGCGACAACGGAGCTTCACAATATCACCAAATTGACTAGTAGCTTATGAATTAGATTGTATGGACAATTCTAATCAAAATTTTCAACTCAACGTAACATAAACATAAGAAATCGGCTAAGTTACATTAACCTAACCAATTAACAAGCACAAGCAAACTCGTATGAACACAAAATTACACTTGTATAAGCCAATGGCTTATGGCATAGATGTGAGTTCAAAAAGAACTCACCTTTGCTTTCTAGAAGCAAGAAATCAACCCAAAGCTTTGCTAAATCAACCTCTCTTCAATCAATACTCATGAATCTCCAATCTAAGAGCATATCAACAAGATTCCTAAGAGTTAGGTTTAGGAAATCATACAAATTCAAGAGGAATAGGGTTGGAGAAGATAGAGATGAAGATGGAGAAGCTTACCCAAGTCTTTACACTTGATTTCCTCATGAATTGGAGCTACAAGATCAAGCTAGGACTTAGGGAGTTTTAATTTCCCACTCTCCATTTTTTCATTTTCTTCTAAGTGTTGAATGAATGAAGAGGAGAGAGCAATTGGGGGGTTTATAAGGTAGGCTAGGTTAGCCAAACCAAGACCTAACTAAAGTCCCAAATTTCCGAAGCTCGAAATATATCGAAATTTATACTTTTCGAACACCTAAACGACATTTTGAACTCAATGGAGGTAGTTTCGAGTCCAAACCCGTCCATATGTAGAAAGTGATATTTTGGTCTTATATCCAAACGAAAAAGACCAAAATCGCCCAACTCAAAAGGTATCGATGTTTATAGTCAAAAAGGTCGTAAACGATGATTCAGACTCAGTGTAAGTGGTCCCGAGTCCTAATTCAACCGTATGCAAAATATGACTTTTTGGATACACGTTCGATTAACTATTAACAACGATATATTTAAATAAAATATTTAAATACATTATCGTTAAATGAGCGGGTTGTTACAGACTTTCCCCCTTAAAAGAATTGCATCCCCGCAATTCCTTAAGATTGAAGTAATAAGTAACAAACAAAAATAACACCACGGAGTGGTATCACAAGAACCGACACGAAATGAAAAGATCGCACCAATGGCTAGGTGAGATCCCAATTTCGTCTCGCAAGATCATAAAAACTAGAGTTCAATCTCGAATTCCATTACCCATGAAGGTAGTCATCCCAAACGGGTAAAGTAATTCCAGAAAAATTCATAAGCGCTATGAATCCAAATAGACTCTCCTTTCCCAGTATGATTCTCAAGGGAATGAGAATCAATAGAATGCACAAAAACCATGCGAATCTAATTTGGAATTTTAAGAAGCAATGGGACTGCGTCCTACAGACATGAGATATCAATAGTAGATATTTCTCTTAGGATATGAAATGGGAATTTACGATGGTTGACTAATCCATTCCCAAAACACAATCATAACGATGTAGCGAACACCGAACTTCAGCATTTTAGTCTTGCGACAAGGTGGCTGAGACCCACCAAAGAACAACTCAGAGATTCCAATGAAGTTAGATAAAGAGAGCAACTCTCGAAGGAATAATAAATTTTAACATCAATGATTCAAGGTTGGTAAGGGAATACCAATGATCTAGAAACCGATAAACAAATATTGGTAATGGAATACCAATGAACTACAAGTCAATAATCAAATATTGGTAACGGAATACCAATGAACTAGAAAGCGATAACAAATATTGGTAATGGAATACCAATGAACTACTTGTTGAAATCGATTTCTAATTAGGTACTAAATCTCATTTAGTAACCATAAAGACGAATCATTAGGAATTATACGAAATTCCCAATATTCAGAAACTCGAGAATCGATTTTAGAAAATCGAAAACATCGAGTAGATGATGGATAAGTAGTGCACAACTTACCACTTCGGAACAACAAGATTTAAGATAATTTTCTGCCAGAAATCTCAAATCGCAAAAACATCAGCGATTAATCAAAGAAGCAATAGACAATTTCTCTAACAAGATGAGATTAAACCAAAGAGGTCATAATCCCCAAAGATTTGATTGACAAGTGTTAACAAACGTGCGGTGACAATTGTCAATCCAAATGATTCAAACAAAGGAGGAATATCAAAAGAGCTCATCCTTTCGATATTCATTTCTAAGAACAACGCAAGGCTAAGTCCATAAGTGAATTGACTATAGCACTTCCGGATGATCGACTAGATCATAGATTCGAAGAAAGGAATTATTGAGTTCACCGCGGATCGCAATACCCAAATCTTCCCTCCCCAATGGGAACTCCCATTCTCTCGAGTGATCGTTCATTAAAGAAAATAAGAAGACCCATAGAATCACAAGAATACTAAATTCTCTTTAGCAAATCCAAACAAGGATTAAGAATTAGGCAAGATTCTCAATCACTAAGAATTCCCAAAAATCAAAGATCTGAAATCCAGAAACAAGAGACATAAATAAATAACTTTTTGGGTTGTTCCTGAAGTTATTTAATTTACTCAAAGAAAAGATTCAAGATAATTTCTAACTGAAAATTTTGAACCACTCAAATTCTTGGAATTGCTTCAAGGAAATCTAGAAATAAATTATCTAGAAAGATAACAAACGATTACGAAAATCACAAAAATCCAAAATATTATTATTTTGATTAACTTATTAACGGTTAATTTAATTTTAGGGATCATTTCAAATGTCGGATTGTCACATAATGGTGTTTAGGAATTCCGAACTACAACATGGCGTCCCATATCTCGTTTGATATCCTTAACGCACCCGATGGACAAGTTAACACAAGAAAGTCCTCACATTTTCTAATGTTCACGCAGATCTCGCAAAAATATAAAAATTCAATAAATCGTTCAGGATGGCATAAAGGAAATAAATTTTCTTTATCAACTTACGAATAAAAAACAATTGATATCTTTTGATAACTAAGAACACGGTCGACGTATATCAAAAGAACATAAATAAAATAATCTCTGAACAAGGTAAATGACATTAAGGAATTAATGACATGTACCTTGACTCAAGAAGAGGAATCACAAGAAGCAGGATGCTTTCCCTCGTTCTTGATCTTGAGTTTGGAACGTAACGATACATTTGTTGAGTTAATTTAGCACAAATGCTTGGTGACTCACACCGGCACAACGAGGTAACAAATGAGTTGTTTTAGCCCGAAGGCTTGGTGATCTAACACCGAACTAGAACTATATAACTGGCAATAAGGGAGTAGGTTTAGTTACAAAGACACGGTATCTCCATACCGACCGACAAGTGATCAATAGAGCATGCTTGGTGCGTAACGATGCACGAAACAATCTTAACTAGAAATCAAGAAATATCAGGATCAAAGGCGCTTACAACGTGCGTAACGACGCACGGGCAAGATATCCAATGATCAATCAACTACAAGGATCATAATTGAACAATAAGATAAGTGTGATACAAAAACAGACATCAATTAACAACTCGAGTCAAAAGAATGAAACAGAAGCACCACTAGAGCACACGGGCCCTAGACAGACTATAGAAATCAACCCGAAAGGGACAAGTCGATAACTATTCTAAAGGAGTAAAAATAGGCTACTTGAGACATAATTATCCCTCCCGTAGGAGGTACACTGGGTGAACCGACACTTGCATGGCTACGACCAACTACTTCGCTTCTTTAAGGAAAAAGAAGGAGGAAAAACTTAGTCTCAAGTTGACTTCAAATGACGCGAATTCAATCAAAATGGAATCATATAGGGAGATAAGCTATGACGGATCTTAAGACTCTAACTAATACCCTAAAGCATGATTCCCAAGAGAGGCTTAAGACAATACCATCGTTATACTATCTTACACGGTTTCGGAAAGAGGGCTCTGATACCAACTGTAGCGCCCCGCCTCTATACCCACTATCATCCAGTTCATTTCAGAGAAATGTCATAGACCATAACGGGGAATGAGGTTTTTGAAGAGCGACCGATTGTATAATTACTCTATATGAGGAATGCACATCGAATTCTGATACCAATTAAAATTTCGACATGACCATTCGGCACATAGGGAAACTACACAACGGCTATATGCAATCCTGAAAGCAGTATAAAATAGACAACAACAATAATATAAATATGGTATATCTCAAAGCCAGACACAGAATAATCATATCATAAAGGCGGAATAGATATGCATAAACCAAGAGTGTGTACAATAAGTTAGTGGTCAACAAAGACCCACTAATACATGTGCTATGATCTACATAAAAGAATATGTACATGATGAAAGATAATGTCATAGGTACAAAAGTACATAAAGCTGCGGAGACAGAGTAGCAAGCTGAAAGCGGAAGATCAATCCTGTGATGAGTCCCAGAGGAGTACCTAAAATGACTCGGCCTGACTTGAGTATTATTTATAAGGAAATAAACAATAAACGGATCAGTCTAGCTGTACTTATCAAATAAACTGAGATAACAAGAGATATAACATAGGATGACATGAACATGGCATGTCGACACAATCAGGAAATGACAATGGAATGTCCTCACACAAATATCTCTAAATAATCTCCTAGCTAATATAGAATGCAACATTCAAATAATAGCACACAACAGGAAATGATAGCGGAATGCCAAATAAACTAAACACATGAATGATAGCGGAATGCCAAATATAAATCAAATTGACGCGCATCGCATCAAAGTAATCATAAATCAAATTGACGCACACCTCATCAAAGTAATCAAGAATCCAGAAATCACTAGAAATCCAGAAAACATCATAAAAAGTGGAAACTCCCCAAATAAAGAACGATCCAGTGGTGACTCCCTAAATAAGGAACGATCCAGAAAACATCATAAAAAGTGGAAACTCCCCAGATGAGATACGATCTCTAGGTAGCGAACCTATTTGTTTGAGCCGAAGCTCCGCCACGGAGCCGGGTCGTGACCCCGGAAGAGAGAAAACACATAAATAATAAAAAGTTGGACCGAAGTCCTATAGGTGAAATCCAAGAATCGTAAATCCCACTCGGGCGATCGAGGACCACAAAACATAAGTCATAAAATGAAAAGGAGGCATCGACAGATAGTGCAGAAACTATCTGACTGGGGTTCCCCTAATAGCGCGGAAACTATCACGCTGAACCACAGTTCCCCGGAGACATAGCCAGGAAGCTAAGTCCAAATCATAAAACGGATCACATCGATCCGGGTGAATAGAAATTACTCCGAGCTAGTTAATATAAGGAAATAGCAACATGTCCCATAACTCTCGAATATTTACGAACCCGTATTTGGTTTCTATTCAAAACAGAAAGAATCACCACACATGTTCGAACGCATGAGTCCAAGAGTTATTCGCCGAAGTAAACATATAAGGGGCCATAGTCCTCAGTTTTACTAAGGTAAATAAATTAAATTTCTCGTCCGATCGATAGGATAAGGAATCATATATAAATCAATAGAATAGGAACCTGGTTTAGAAACCGAATTTATTTTAAAAGGATTTGAATTTAAAAACTGATTAAACGTTGGTTCGATGTCCATTGACAATATAAAACCCCATTATCCATTGTGGTTCAATTATTCATGAAAACCGTCGCCGTAGCGAATAGAACACAAACATCATGAAACATATACTCACATTACAACAACATACAGGAAATCAAGGGATAACGGTTGTATTTTCGATCAACGAACGAATCGAAATCCCAAACTAGCACCCGAAGGTTTCAAACTACATCGGAATAGACTCGAAGGATATCGAGTCTATAATTCACGTTTTAATGGCGTAAAGCATCTTAACAAGAATATCGAATAAATTCGATATACAAAAATAGAGCGCACGGGCTTTAGAATGATCACTTATTCAATTCACATCATAAACAAATGTGAATCGGCCAAGAATGATTAACATTGGAAGAATCAAATGAGAATCAAAGTCGATGAATCTAGCTGCTAGAATCTGTGAATTCGTAAAGCTGAAGTTCATAAACGAAGTCCGAACGGCCCGAGCTCCGGCCAGGAAAGAGCCTGGATGGGCATAAACTGTTGACCGTGGTCTCCACAGGTCAACAACAGATTTTCAGTGATAGACGTCTGTCACCCCAAGGACAGACGTCTGTTGTCAGGAAAACTGTTTCCTGAGAGTTTGGAAAGACGTCTTTCCATTTTTGGACAGACGTCTGAGCTGAAGCAATTATTTATTTTGCTTCCTAAACAATGACAGTCGTCTGTCCCCGTCCCGGACAGACGTCTGAGCTGAAGTGTGGCCATTTTTGCTTAGGAAATGAGGTGCAAACGGCTCTCGGACGAGGCTGGATCAATGGTGATGGCTTATAACATTTTCCTAATGAGAATGAAGCCCACTTAGCTTACCGAAAACACTCAAAAACACATACACACACATGCACACATTCATACAAGAGATTCATGTCGGTTTTGATCATAAGTTCAAAGGTGAACTAAATTTTAAACCAAAGCTATCATAAATGATTCAAGCTAGAACAAGATGGTTTGGCAATGCTAAAGGGAAGTTATAAGGACTTGTGTGCATATAAGAACTTCCCCTATAGCATGCACATATATTCACATAAGATATTTGCAATGATTCTTGATTATAAACTCCAAAACGACCAAATTATCTAACCAAAACAATCAAATGCGATATAAGTGAATTGTGAAGTCTTAGAACTTGCTGGTGCGACAACGGAGCTTCACAATATCACCAAATCGACTAGTATCAAATGAATTAGATTATATGGACAATTATAATCAAAATTTTCAACTCAACGTAACATAAACATAAGAAATTGGCTAAGTTACACTAACCTAACCAATTCACAAGCACAAGCAAACTCGTATGAACACTAAATTACACTTGTGTAAGCCAATAGCTTATGGCATAGATGTGAGTTCAAAAAGAACTCACCTTTGTTTGCTAGAAGCAAGAAATCAACCCAAAGTTTTGCTAAATCAACCTCTCTTCAATCAATACTCATGAATCTCCAATCTAAGAGCATATCAACAAGATTCCTAAGAGTTAGGTTAGGAAATCATACAAATTCAAGAGGAATAGGGTTGGAGAAGATAGAGATGAAGATGGAGAAGCTTACCCAAGTCTCTACACTTGATTTCCTCAAGAATTGGAGCTACAAGATCAAGCTAGGGCTTATGGAGTTTTAATTTCCCATTCCACTCTCCATTTTTTTATTTTCTTCTAAGTGTTGAATGAATGAAGAGGAGAGAGCTATTGGGGGGTTTATAAGGTAGGCTAGGTTAGCCAAACCAAAACCTAGCCAAAGTCCCAAATTTCCGAAGCTCGGAATATATCGAAGTTTATACTTTTCGAATACCTAAACGACATTTTGAACTCAGTGGAAGTAGTTTCGAGTCCAAACTCGTCCATATGTAGAAAGTGATATTTTGGTCTTGACGAGGTGATGGTGGCACGAGTACTGTTAGGGGAGGTGAAGTGGTTGAATCGTTTGTGTGAAGGCGAGAAGGCAAGGGAGTTGCGAGGTGGGTGCTTGACGAGGTGATGGTGGCGGAGACTGGGTTACGGCAAGGTGGAGCTACTAAAAGGAGGAGGTGGTGACTATCAACGGAAGAGAAGAGGGGTGCGCAAACGTGAGCAGTGGAGGAAGGTATATGGAAGCGGTGGAGTGAAACAGGGAAGATAGGACGCAATAGAGTGAGGAAGGAGAATAGACGCGGTGGAAGGGAGGCGTTGGAAGTGATGTCGGTGGGAGGCGGAGCAAGTAAGGGAAAGGTTCTTTGGACAGTAGGGGAAAGAAGCCGAATTGCTTTTAGAAGGGAGAAAGAAGTTTTATTGGATCAACAGAAAGAAGGAGCTACGCATCTTGTTTCATAATGCAGAAAGGGGGACAAAGAATAACACGTTTATTTGGGTATAACATTGGATCCTCTGTACACGGAAATTTCAAAATCTTGGTGTACTGTTCCACAATCTTTGCATTGGTATGGCCAGATTTTAAACTAGATTTTATCATATATTGTTGTCTGTCATATCTCTTTAAAAAGAGGAAAAACTAGATTTGTTCTTTGTGAACGGTGTGCGAACGCTAGACTAAAACATGGACCAGCGCTGCTTGTTTTAAATTTCAACACTTCTGAGTAAATTAAATTAGCGCGGATGCAATAACGCACGTATTTTATTTCACGATTTTTTTTTTCTTTTTTGGTTGGTTACGTTAACCGCATCACAAATAATTGAATTACGAAATAGATTTAACGTTTGTTATGCCATTTAATACTTAACGGTTTGATTTTGAATAAATTACTCTTAACGTTTTATTCGAAAATTTAATTAACACATAAAAATTCAAACTTTATATTTCGAAATCAAGTTCAAATCTTAAATTTCATATATAGGCATACGTCTTCTTCTTAACCGAATTACAAGATTAATGTTAAGTTCGTTACAAAATGGAAATAATTGCATCTCAAACAAAGGGATCCTAACGTTAAAGACTCAAATCGCTTAGGAATGTAAATTTTGTTTAAATGTTTATAAATCCACGGAAATGATTCACTTAAATATTGTTTAGAATAGACAAAAATTCCAAATATAAATATTTACTTTTCGTTAAATCTTAATTTAATTTGTATTTTAAACGCCAAAATTTCCAGTTCGTTGTAAACAATCTAAAGGATCTAACGTAAGTGATTTATGTGCTTACGTAGTGCTAGTGCTAGTGCAATAGTAACATTGTCATACAGAACGATTTTTCCTCAGTGGTCCACGAGCAATAAATAAAATAAAATAACAATCTAAGTTTTATTCATACCAAATAGCACCATGGCCGCCATAAACAACCATCAATGACATAGCCCTGAAATCATCCAAAGAAAACGATGCATCCAGCGAACGAAAAAGACGGTAAAATATAATAAGACTTCAAAATTGACACAAATCGTAAATCAAGAAACAAGTGGGTCCGACGCTCAAATCAACAGCCAATCAAAACCCCCGCCTGTTATAGTAAAAGCCACCAGCTCATATAACAATGCCAAGTCAACCACGGAAGTGACGTGTACACTGCACCCTCAGGCCCACGTCACCCACATGCACCTATCACCAACCCATATCCCACCGCCTACGTCATCCCACGCCACTTCAAACGTTTTACCGGATGAGAGCGAAGACGACCCCTAACTGCTGCTGACGTCGCACCTACGCGCTCATGCCCTCCCCCACCCTCCTATAAATTGGAACCCCCCTCCCACTCGACCCAAACCCCCAAACGAACCCGTTAATTAAGCTTGGTTGATTAATTGCAAAAAGATGCAGAATACAGCGACGAGAAGGGCGGCCAGCTCCGCGTCGGCGTCGGCGTCGACGTCGGGGAGCGGCGGGGAGAGGGAGGAGGGGGTGAGGAGGATGATAACGGAGAATGCGGTGCTGGTGGTGGGAAAGCAGGGGTGTTGCATGTCCGACGTGGCGAAGCGGTTGCTGCTGGGCCTGGGGGTGAACCCGCCCGTCTGCGAGGTCGGCGACGACGCGGATGATGACGTGGACGGTTTGATGGAGGGGCTTTGTTCGTCGGAGGAAGGCGGGGACGAGGACGGGCGGCGGTTTCCGGCTGTGTTTATTGGAGGGAGGCTGGTGGGCGGTATCGATAGGTTGATGGCTCTTCATATTTCCGGTCAACTCGTTCCTATTTTGAAACAAGCCGGTGCTCTGTGGCTTTAGACTTTCACTTACTTTTTTTCTTTAAATTATAGGTAGATTTTGGATATGTTAAGGGATTGTTAAAGGTTTGCTTAAGTTTTTATATATGGAAATAACACCACCATGGAATATCAGAATCATGTTTGCGAAGATATTTAGTATGTCTTAGATGAATAATTGTGCAGTACAGCACAGAAAAACTTTGAAAGGGTATGGAAAAAATGAAAACGGGGAAGATGCAACGTATATGCATGAAATACTACAGACAAGATGACTGTTATGTCGTTTTCGAGAAGATATCAACCACTACATGAACAAGGGCAACAGCTAGGGATGCTATTGAGATGTCTGCAATAATGTTTTGATAACGAGGTGGAGAAGAACACCTCTCTGGCCACGAATCAGTCAAAGGAATGCTTATCATATATTTTTGGATACAATATTAGATATAATATAACTGCAAGTCAAACATAAGTGAATCGTTGAATTGGTTTTCCCCTCAAAAAACCAACCATCTAAAGGTTACATATTACAAAACAATAGATATTGTCAGGCATGCAGAGTATAAGTAAGAAATAGTTGTGATTTGTGTATATCCATCACAACATTAACTGGGTATATAAATCAAAACAATAAGACATACATCTTTAGCTGGGTATAATAATCTGTTAATGTTGTGAATCTGTTGCATAAGGATGAAAATATCATTTCGAGCAACATGCATCTTTAGCAAATGTACCATATGAAAAATGTAGTAGATCCACGCTTTAAAACATGGTTTTTCAAATGCACCACTCCACATGCATATCTGTAAGTAACACCAGATAGAGTCGCTTGCACCATATGGTTTTGCTAAGTTATGTTCGACATCTCAAAACACAGGCCGCCATCACTCGAACAGAGCACGAATCTTCGAATCTATTCCAACGTCTTGAAATTGATCACCAATCTCTTTCAAAGTGTATAGATCACATATGTGGTGAAATAATTACTGTTTCGATTTATTTCATGTAATCACACTCCCCTGCTTACTAGGTGCTCCAAAACCAATCAATAGATTTCTGGCTTATTCAACCATGGTTTTTTTCAGAATTAATAAGTAGTTGTACATAAGGGCGGAGTTATCTCCTATCTATACAGATTTCTTTATCATTTGTTTTAGAAGAGCAAGACAAGTTTACAATAAGTTATCTCATCACCAAGTGAATATTCGTACAGTACAATTCTTTTGTTTCTTCTATATAAGTTATTTTTGATTATTTTACATAACGAGAACAATCGCATCTGAAAGCTAAGTCTCATATTATTATCACAATCAACTTCTGCTATCCCTCCGTCAAGACTAAAACCCGATAGCTTAGATAGAGCACAATTGCGTCTGTACCTTAATCGGGTCATTATTTTTAACTCTCCTAGATAAAACAAGTATCTTGTCCAAACAGATTAGGACACTTGAACATGATGCGAAATATCATGGGTTCGATTTTCATTTTACGAAGTCACATCCACTTGTCATACACTATGTTATATTGCTGAGACAAGTCATACACCTAAAAATTTATAGAATAAATCCAATATAAATATTAAAAGTTCGACATTCACATTGCCAATTGGTTTTTTCTGATAACTTGGAATTCTTTAACATGGTATCAGAGAAAGGAATAATCCCTGTGCACAAGCCACACTTGCCCACGTCACTCCTAAGATCCACATGTAAAGAATTTGTAAACATTAAAAGTTCACCCTTCACATTGCCAATTAATTTTGTGATAACTCGGGGTTCTCTATCATATATAGTACTTAATTTTGTATATAAAGTACCAATTAAAAAAAAGAAACTCACATATAAAAACAAGTCTACTTTGTTAGATTTAGTATTAAGTACATAACTAAATATTTTCCATAAACACTCAAAAGAAGATTAACACGCATAACGCACAATAAAGTCACATAAACGACATGTAATCCTGTTTTTATTTAATTAATCATTCATTAATTAAATCTCTTCTACTAGCAAAACTCTTTTCTATCTAATAAATCTTCTTCAATTAACTAAAACTTCTATTTTAATTTATACTCTTAACTAATCAAACTCCTAGCTAATTTGAAACACTTTTATTAATTAATAATCATTATTAATTAATACCCTTTAACAATTAAAACCTCCATTGTTAATTAAAATTTATTTATTATTTAAAATTCACATTAATCTTGTACACAGATTCAATTTCCCTTTATCAAAGATACATATTTGTTTTCTACTATTCACAAAATTTACGATTCACATATTAATTATTCATTTAATCTCTTTCTATACTCTAAAAGTATTCATACACTCATCTCAAATGGAACGAATATATATCACAAATCATTAACAAGACTTACTTGCTTTAAAATATAATCAAAGAGGTTTAAAAAAATGCTACAAAACATTGTTTACAATAAAACACCTCTTTCTTATAAGGTAGATGTTACTTTACCTTTGTTATAAAAGATTACTTTCTTATTATTATCTTTATAATATTCATTATTAAATATCAAGTATATTCATAATCATTCAACAATATTTTGTTCTACTTTGGAATATATTCACAAGGGTCTAAAAATAAATATTACTAAATCATCATTTACTACAGCCACACAACATTACGTACGCTAAAATTTATTTTGTGGATTGTTAATGGAACTCCAACTTTGGTTAACGAGGTTACAATTTTAATTTTTTTTAAAATCGCTATGGGGAGATAAGATAAATTAACATCCCCTTAGAATAATAAATAAAAATTCCAATAATAATCTTATAATCCCAATGTTTTATCACCAGTGCATACTAGAACCCTCCACTGTTTTCCTCTTCTTCACTAAAACAGTCGATTTCAAAAAAGAAAAAAAAATGATTGAACTAACCTGTCCAAAATTTGCGTCATTACATTGAGATCTGATTATTTTCTCCCCGTTATTTTCGTTCGAACCATAGTGGAGGAACTAGAGTTAGGTATGTGTTAACCCTCTTTTTGGCAAGAGTCTCAACGAGCCAGACCAAAGCCCAAACGCACAACCAGATATAAGTCACGCTTCAGGAAGCCCGACAGGAAGACAGTCCAAAGCAATCACATGTCAGCCCAAGCCCAAACTAGCCAGAGTGACTACACACCCCGGAAGAATAGGTCTCATGGTCGATCGAGTTTCTCGCCTCTGGATAGAAGTGCGTCGGCCGATTATCTCGGGCCAGCGTGGAAGATTTCTACAGATTTAGTCCACATAATATCCCGATTTTCAAGACAGTAAAGGCGGTCAAACCATGTGCGGAAAAATCTCTACTTTTGATATGCCTCTCCGTGGATGTCACGCCAGCCACAACTTTCGAGGATACTATTTATGAACAATGGAATCAGTCTTCCAGCCGCAATTCAAGCCAATAGATGGATTCCACATGTCCAGGCTTTCCCGAAATGGCCGGACCATACCGCAACAACCCAAGCTGCATTCTCCACCTATAAATACCTCTAAGCTTAAATAAGAAAAGGACATCTGGAGAGACCTGGAGATTCTTGGTTTTCTCTTCAACTCCATTACATCCTAGAAGAGTTCGCATCTCTCAGTCTCTTACAAAAAGGAAAGAAACTAATCATCTTCTTTCTCTTCTTCAGAAAAAGCATTGTAATTGTAATCAAAAAAGAGAAATAATACATAAAGTGGACGTGGGCATCGTCTTTGACGAAACACTATAAATACTCTGTGTGTGCTCCCCGTTCATTTACTTTTTATTGTATTTTTAATCTTTATTCGTGTGTTGATCACGCGATTGGGGGTTGATCGTCACTAGTAACCAACTTTTGACGTCAACACTTTGGGGGTTGATCGCCATCGAACTCCTGTTCATCTCAGGTCATGGCAAACAAACGAAAGAAAGATGCAACATCCTCTCGTCCCGAAAACGCCGATGCAGCCGACATCGATGCTGCAGAAGTAGGCTGCAGCAGGCCACGAAGTTTCTTCTCATGACGACATGTCTTGTTTCCTTACCCGGGACGACATGGACAAAATCATGGTCGAACTCAGAGACCATATGACATCTCAGGGTAAAGTCCTCGAACGACAGCAGCAGTTGATGGATCACCTTCTCGGTCGATTGGAAACAGGGTTGAACGCTTCAACATCAATTCCTCTACAGGCCGAGATTGGGACAACAGCTGACCCTCAGTTTACTTGAAATCAGGCCACTGATCAGGCTACACCTTTATTTCATCCTGGTTTGGTCCCACCAACCAATCCTTCAAAGCCAGGAGTATCACTTCCAGCGACCAGCGCGGTTGTAGCCATAGAATCTCAGGAGGCGGGCGATCAAAATCTAGATCGGTTGAACACCTTGCCTCCATTCTTGGAAATGTCTCAACCTATCGAACCGGTCGAGCAACCAGGCCCGTTAGTATCAACACCATTCCCATTACAACCCGGGATCTTGCCACAGGCCAATCTAACCACTCTTCCTTTTCAACGAAGAGTTGGAGTAGCCTTCCCTTCGAACGAGGGAAGCCAACCTACCATACCGGCCCTCACCGAAGCAGAAGAAAACGCTACCGTAAACCCTTTTAACCATGTTACAAGCGGGGGCAACCCTGGCCTCCGAACATCACATGTTATGATGGATCAGCCCAGACCTTTTGTTACAGGCATGGCTCGACCCACGACTCATCAGGTTCTAGAGGGGCCATTCTTCCCCCCGCCAGATCTCACCTTCCCTCACACCTTCACTCAAATCTCGGAGGTTGAGCCTAGCCAACGGCCACCCTTTCGAGCATGCTTTTGCCGGATTCTTGTGCAGAACCCTCTCAGGATGCAGAACTAAGTTCATGGCAACAACTCCTCGGAGATAGGAGCCAGCTTGCAAGCATCGTCCGACGCTTCACTCAGGGCAACTCTTCGCAACAAGACATAGACAATGTCAATCGCAGCCCCTTCACTAGAGAAATCGGAAATTCTCGAAATCCTCCAGACTTCAGGTTCCCAGCCAATGAGCCATACAACGGTCGCACTGACCCAACCATTCACCTCATGCGATACATGCGACATATGGAAGTACTTGGTGCATTAACCAGCTTCATGGCTAAGTGTTTTCCTCTCTTTCTCACAGATATAGCTGGTATGTGGTTTCGGCAGCTAACAACGGAGTCGATCAGTAGCTGGAATACTCTGGTCACCCGCTTCATCGAACAGTTTCGAGTGCATATCTCTCGACCGAAAAGTGTCATGTTTTTATATACCATCAAGCAGCGACCCGGAGAGACGCTAAGATCCTTTCTCGAAAGATTCAACGTAGCTGTAGCATCTGTCGATTGGCTCGAGCCATCGATGGTGCTGATGGCAGTCATCGCGGGAGTTCAAAAGAGATCAGAATTCTCAAACTCCTTAACCAGAGATCCCCCCAATGATATAGATGATTTTTACTCCGAGGCCGAGAGATTCCTCCGACAAGAGGATGCCAGCCTTGAAATGGAGAGCCTTGAAGTTTTAGTAGCCAAACAACAAGGTCCACTCAACGACAATGACCAGAATAAAAGAGGAGTAAAGGCCCCGGAAAAGGATGAACACAATGTGCAACCTCGAAATGAAAACAAATATGATCGATACGCCGAGCTCAATTCTTCTTTGCTCAATATCTACCTCGATATACGCGAGTCCTTGCCTACTCCAAGACCACCTCGACGAGAACCGACCCGGATGGAACTCGATTCCGGCAAGCATTGCATATTTCACAACGTAGTTGGACATAATACAAATGATTGCCGACATCTGCGCGATCTCATCGAAGGACGAGTCAGGAAAGGGGAACTCGCTGAATATGTCAAAGATCGCGCCCCGGCCATGCCGCCGCGACCCTCTACCCAAGCTCCTCAGAGTGGTCCGCGAGCTCCTAGAAACGGAAAGGACCCTGAGACTAGCACTCGTGGCATTATCATTAATTAGATTTTTTATTTTTTCTTTCAATGTATTTCTTTCAATAATAAGGACACCTCGATGTACTCATGTATGGGGTTAGGATTTAGCTCCTAGGCATGCTCTGGAATCAATTGCTGTCCTCGTAGAGTTTCTTTTCTTTGTAATAGTTGCTTAGCAGTTATAAATTTTATTTTTTACACACATAGATCATGTTGTAAAATCTCTAAGCCAAGCATGGATAATGCTCGCCCCCTCTGTTTTGTGTGGTCAGCGCGAAAGCCCACCACCATTTCAAACAACTACTCCTTTGAGCGAGTAAGGTTGCATTTTCTAAACATGAGCATGGACAACTCTCTCTTCTTTGCACCACGAGTATGCATAGCTCGCTAAAGCTAACCAACCTAGCATGAGTCGAGCATAAGAAGCACTTGGTTTATGCTCGCCCCCAAGCCGAGTATGGATAATACTCGCCCTCTCTAAGTCGAGCATGGTTTATGCTTTCCCCTAAGCCGAGTATGGTTAATACTCGCCCTCTCTAAGCCGAGCACGGTTTATGCCCGCCCCTAAGTCGAGCATGGTTGATGCTCGCCACCCTCTAAAGCCAAGTAGGATAAAATGCTCGACCCATCGCCCTCCTCTAAAACGAGGATAGTTTGTTTTGTATTCGCAGGAACCAACTCTCGTACAAATGGCAATCAACATCTCGACCTTAATACGGTTCCCGATGGTTGTAGGTTTTCTGGCCTTAATACAACCTGGCATGGTCATCGGGATTTCGGCCTTAATACAACATCGGACTGTCGGTTTTCTGGCCTCAATATGGTCCGGCGCGACCATAGCAGTTCGAGCGTTTGTGTTTCGGTTCGGATTTCAGAACACATCTTCCTCTGTCGATAAAAATGCATTCTTAGGGGCAGAGTGTTAGCCCTCTTTTCGGAAAGAGTCTCAACGAGCCAGACCAAAGCCCAAACGCGCAACCAGATATAACTCGCGCTTCAGGAAGCCCGACAGGAACACAGTCCAAAGCAATCACATGCCGGCCCAAGTCCAAACTAGCCAGAGTGACTACACACCCCGAAAGAATAGGTCTCATGGTCGACCGAGTTTCTCGCCTCTGGATAGAATGCTTCGACTGATTATCTCGGGCCAGCGTGGAAGGTTTCTACAGAGTTAGTCCACCTAACATCCCGATTTTCAAGACAGTAAAGGCGGTCAAACCATGTGTGGACAAAACTCTACTTTTGATATGCCTCTCCGTGGATGTCACGTCAGCCACAACTTTCGAGGATACTATTTATGAACAGTGGAATCAGTCTTCCAATCGCAATTCAAGCCAATAGATGGATTCCACGTGTTCAGGCTTTCCTGAAATGACCGGACAATACCGCAACAACCCAAGCTGCATTCTCCACCTATAAATACCTCTAAGCTTAAAGAAGAAAAGGATATCTGGAGAGACGCTGGAGATTCTTGGTTTTCTTTTCAACTCCATTACATCCTAGAAGAGTTCGCATCTCTCAATCTCTTACAAAAAGGAAAGAAACCAATCATCTTCTTTCTCTTCTTCAGAAAAAGCATTGTAATTGTAATCAAAAAAGAGAAATAATACATAAAGTGGACGTAGGCATCGTCTTTGCCGAACCACTATAAAAACTCTGTGTGTGCTCCCCGTTCATTTACTTTTTATTGCATTTTTAATCTTTATTCATGTATTGATCACACGATTGGGGGTTGATCGTCACTAGTAACCAACTTTTGACGTCAACAGTATGTGACTTAATTTGGTTTTTAAAGCAACATGCTTTTCTATTGATCGATTTTTGGAGAATTAAAAATTAGGGTTACTAGCACATGAAACGTACAGAAGAGTAGTTTATCTTTATTTTATCCAATCTCCTACTTAACAAATAATAAATAAGAAGTAATTCTCTTAAAATTATCTCTCTCTTAACCAAAATTGGAGTCCCGTTAACAATCTCCTTTATCTTTAAAACTTGTCTTATAAAGATTAACTATACTTATAAGGGTTCAAGAGAATGATACTTAAATGTTGTAACTGCGACCTGAAAACCATTCACTTATAGTTACTTCAAAATATTCCTTAATAAAGTCTTGATTATAGTGCTAACTATGATCCTAATTATAATCCTGATTAGAACACAAATTATGTTTAAATATACCTACTCAAATCTATCAAGTTAATATACTTCTATTTAACTCTACAAATCCATTTATTTTAACTTAAGTAGTTGATCTGAATCCTCCTTTATCACTTTTATAAAAAGGACACAATCTTTTTCTATCTTATACGCTTACCAAAGCCGCTTTTAAACAATATATACATACATGCATGTATGTATGTATGAATACAAATATATTTAATGAATAAAATATTTAAAGTAAAAAGAATTTAAAATGATATTATATTACATAATCTTTTTTGTTTAAATAAAATATATAGTTGATTTTCTTAAAACCATCTGTACTTAAAGATACTTATATATAGTTTGAAACATTTGTTTTAAATATCTTTTAGAAGTACTTATTTTATAGTTTATATAGAATCCATAAGTGCACATTTAATAACCATGATTATAATCACACCCACTTGTCATATAGTATGTAATATATTACCTAATTTGTATATAAAATACCAATTTAAAAAAAATCACAGATAAAAACAAGTCTACATTGTTATATTTAGTGTTAAGTACCCGACTAAATCCTTTCCATAAACACTCAAAAGAAGATCAACACACATAACGCATGATAAAGTCACATAAACGACTTCTATCCCATTTTTATTTCATTAATCATTTATTAGTTAAATCTCGTATACTAGTAAAACTCTTCTTTATTAAATATAAATATTCTTTCATTAACTAAAACATCAATTTATGCTCTTTGTTAATTAAAATCCTATTAAAACACTTTTGTTAATTAATGATCATTATTGATTAATTAAAACTCCCTAATAATTAAAACCTCTTTTGTTAATTAATACTTATTTATTATTTAATATTCACATAAATCTTGTACATAGATTAAATTTCCCTTTATAAAAGATACGTATTTGTATTTTACCATTCACATATTTTACTTTTTACATACTTTACTATTCACATATTTATTATTCATTTAATCTCTTTCTATACTTTAAAAATATTCATATATTCATCTCAAATGGTATAAGTATATTCATAAATCATGAAAAAGATTACTTGCTTTAAAATATAATCAAAGCGGTTAAAAACAAATGTTACTAATACGTCATTGTTTAAAATAAAACGCTTCTTTCTTATAAGATAGATATTACTTTGTTCTACCTTCTTTACAAAAGATTACTGTCTTGTTTTTTTTTTTTTTTTTGGAAATGGGTAAACCGCCTTGTTAAAACCCGAACTATAACTCAGCGTGAGGACTAGTCAGGAAAAAAGAGTGTAGTGCTTTATTAATAACGCATCAATAAACTGAACAAGAAAAGTACAAACAGCTAGTAATTCAACCAATATTCTGCCGCCTACCCAAAAAATGGAAAATATCAAACAAAGCAAAAACAACGGCAATGAAATTGACATGTGCCAGTCTCTGAACTCATCAGACCAAGAGTCGCATTTGTATCCCAAATAAAACTAGGACTTCTCCAATCGTACCAGGTTAAACTTCCCCAAATTATTCCAAGTCTTGAAAGCCATCAGTACTTTCCCAAACCCTCATTCATGCAATCCGCCATCAACCTGCATCCAGAAGACAAATTCCCCACCGATCTCCAATGACAACGTCCGATTGATAGTTTCTTTTCATTCTTCTAAACTTCTTAAGCAGGTATTTTATTTCGATTTCCAAGAAATCCCATCTCTGAAATTTGTCCCATCTTTGATTACTGCGAATCCTGACATTTCTTTCCATCTATATGTGGTATACAGTTGTAACCAAGCAACAAAAAGTTGTGTCTTAGCTAAATGAGGTCGTGTTAGAAGAATTATTCAACAGATCCACCTCCTCCTCCAAATTCATCGAACAGTTTTGTGAAGGGATGAGGCCAAGCTTGAGTCTGTAGCGTACTTAAAGATATGCAGTATAGGAACATTCGAAGAAGAGGTGATTTCTAGACTCATTCTGTTCATTGCACAAAACACAGATTGAATCGACATCGTATCCCCAACTTAACATGATATATTTTAGTACTCAGTCGGTTAAGTATGGCTTTGTAGATGCACAAGGACATCTTTGGGCTATTTATATAATGCCACACTAACTTGTACCATTCTGGCTCGTTGTTATGATTTCATGACATATCCCACGCTGAGTAAAACGTAAACCCTTTTTTATCATTCCAACTCGAAAAATCTATGTCCCCATTATGTTTGATTATTAATATCATTAATTATGGCCGATAGAAGTCTCACTGCAGGCAAACTATTTGGATTTAGTTCTCCATTCTGTATAATGTGATTCACAGTGATACCATCCCCGCCAAATAGACTAAGATGGTCCCAACCCAGTAATTTAACCATTATGCTGCTATTTAACCAAGGGTCAAACCATAGCATAATGCCACAACCATTGACTATACATCGGTTAATACATTGCAGGCCTTTTGTTCTATGCTTAAGAATTGTTTTCCAGGTTCCAGAGCTGTTATTGTCCATAGCCATCACCCAGAAATATTTACCTGTGCAATATCTGTTAAGCATCCTATTTTTCCATAAACTATTGTCGTTAATAAAATGCCAAAGTAGTTTAAGGGCCGCAACAGTTTTAATGTCTTTGAAGTTGCACAAACCAACCCCACCCTCGGATTTAGGAGTACATAGCGTGTCCCGCGCTATTTTGCGACACTTCCCTGTCCAAATGAAATTGGCACATAGTTTATTGATTTTTCCAATCATCTCCTCTGGAAATTGGTATATCAACAACCAATATGTGACCATAAGAGTAATAACGGATTTTATTAGCTCAATTTTTCCGCCCATCGACAGCAATCTGTAGTCACAGTTGTCCATCTTACCTCTAACCTTATCAATTAATTTGCCACAATCAGGAAAATAAAGATAATTATTAGAAAGTGGTACACCCAAATATTCTATCGGAAGTCTTCCTTCGTTCATATTAAGCTCTTGAAGTACTTGGAGCTTATTATTAACCCCTTTGCTGAAAAACACTTTGGATTTCAAATTATTAACCTTAAATCCAAGAACCTCTCTTAAGTGATTTAGTATAGTATTTATCACGTTTATTCCATCAATCTTGGCTTTGGAAAAGACCATTAGATGTCTGCGTAAATCAAGTGAGTAATAGGAGGCTCTTTCTTGAATATAGGTTGTATAAGACTTGCATCCGCAGCTTTGTACATGAGAATAGAAAAATATTCCATTGCCACACAAAAAAGATAGGATGAGAGTGGGTCTCCCTGTCTAAGACCCCTATTGCTATGTATGAACCCTTTGGGACTACCTTGAATCAGAATTGAGAAAGTAGGTGTTGAAATACATGTTTTGATAATGCGTGTAATCTTCCTCGGAAAACCCATTCTCATAAGCATATGACATATGAACTTTCTATTGACCATGTCATAAGCTTTTGAAGATCGATTTTGATACAAATTTTACCACTGCCCTTTACATTGAAATGTCTAATTTGTTTATGTGCTATCAGGATATTTTCGACAATGAATCTTCCTGGAATGAATACAGATTGGTTATGCGATATCATGTGTTTGAGGTAAGGTTTAATTCTGTTGCAAATAACTTTAGAAATAATTTTATATAATACATTGCAACACGCTATGGGTCTGAAGTCTGACATGGTACTGGGTTTGTCAACTTTGGGTATAAGGGTTATGAAAGTGTGATTTATGCCCTTTGCAAGTTTACCAATGTTAAAAACCTCATTAATCATCTCTAGCATGCTAATTTTAATATCCTCCCAATGTATTTTAAAGAATTTTGTAGTGAAACCGTCAGGCCACGGACTTTTGCCGTCAGATATCGAAAAAGTAGCAATACGAATTTCCTTCAGACTCACATCTTCCTTTAACTGACTTCTGTCCCTGTCAATAATAATATAAATACAGTTAATATCAGGAAAAGAATCAGTCATATCAGTTTCAGAATTGATGATTCCTGAAAAGTACGAAATAGCCTCCCTTTCAATAGTATCGGCGTCGTTTGCTAGGTCACCATTCCTCGTAAATAAGATGCTCCAATTATTGATATGCTTCCTCAGCGAAATCTTAGCATGAAATTTTTTTGTACATGAATCATCCTCCATGAGCCAACTTATCTTAGCTTTCTGTTTATCTTTACAAGCTACTATAATACTTTGATCTTTCCATTTCTCATATGTGTCCTTGGGTTTTTCAAAATTGTTTGCATAAGTGGGATTCTCGTCAATCTCCTCTAGAATTGTTCTGTAATTTTCCACCATCATCTTTAGCTTGTCATCATCTTTAATGCTGTTATAATTCCACCCCTTAGGGTAGAATTTACAGATCTTCAGGAACATTTGGAATTCATAAATTCTAGAACCCTGAAAACACGACATCATCATAATGTTTGCAACCTGTTAAAAGCTTCTCTGTGACCCTCCTTACCACTCCAGGAATATAGATATCTAAACGACACATTCTTAACCCTATTACTCTTTTTCTTGAAATTGACACATATAGCTATGTGATCGCTAATAGGGTTAGCTACTCCAAATGCATTTAGATCTGGAAGAATGTCTAGTAAAAAATGGTTACATAGAATATTATCACTGTTGGTAGCAACACCCTTCTTTCTCCATGTATATTTGAAACCGGCTATAGGGATATCCATTAAACCAGCGTTAGAGATGCAGTCGATAAGGCATGCAATATGTCTATACAGGACCGTAGAACCTCTTTCATGTTATTTGGTGATAAAATATTATTGTAATCTCCAAGAACGAGCCACGTAATATCAACAAAATGGGATTCACTAACCAACTCTAGCCAGAGCTTTTCCCTATCTAACAGGAAGTTACTCGCATAAATGAAAGTAATTCTACAAGAGAAACCCCCAATACTTTCTTGTTATTATCTTTATAATATTCATTATTAAATATCTAAGTATATTCATAATCATTCAACAATTTTTTTTCTACTTTGATATATTATTCAAGCATCTAATATATATTGCTAAAACATCATTTACTACAAACACACAACATTTACACACATTAAAATTTATCTTTAAAACTTGTTTTTAAAGATTAACTATATATAAGGGTTCAAGATGAATGATACTTAAATATAGTAATCACAACCAAAAACCATTCATTTACAGTTGCTTTAAAATATTCCTTATTAAAGTCTTGATTATATCCTAACTATAGTCCTAATATTATAATCCTAGTTAGAATACTAATTATGTACACATATACCTACTCAAATCTATCAAGTTAATATACTTCTACTTAACTCTAGCAAACTGTTTATTTTAACTTAAGCATTTGATCCAAATCTTCCTTTATCACTTTTATAAAATGGGCCTAACTTTTCCTCATCTTATATGCTTACCAAAACAATTTCTAAATGATATATACATACATGCATGTATGTATGTATGAATACAAATCTATTTAATGAATAAAATATTTAAAGTAAAAAGAATTTAAAATGATATTATATTACATAACATTTTTTATTTTAATTATTTAGTTAATTTTCTTAAAACCATGTACTTAAAAATACTTATACCATGGTTTAAAACATTTGTTTTAAATATCTTTTAGAAGTACTAATTTTATAATTTATACAGAATCCATAAATGCACATTTAGTAATTCAAACTTTTCACGTTAAAAATTCTAAATTATCATCAAAACATATTTAAACTTGGATATTATTTTAGTAACAAGTACAGTTTGAGTATTTATTAAAAATATAATGAAGCCCCTAGAATGTCTTCTAAAGCTGACTTTAAAAATTGTCCAACATAAGGCATTTTCATAGAACTCCCATAGCGACTTTTATGCTTCTAACTTTCACCACTTTTTTAATAATTTCTACAACTTTCCAAACCTATATCAAACCAACTAAAACATATGTAGAGTACAACCAAATATATAATTTCAAAATATAATCACAGTTTAACCAATTTAACATATGTTAAATGATGGGGATTTCAAAGTGCATTCATGGGGGCTGTTTCGTTTCAACCGTTTACAACGCACTTCAACTTTTTAGAAAACATGTATTAAAACATGTAAACAACATTTCTTAACCATAACACATGTTTTTGAGGGTTATAAGAGAGATTATACTACATTTAATGTTGTCTCTTACTTACCAAAGTAAGAATGGGTCCAAAAATAATAACTTCCACTTTTTTCCATTTTAACTTATATTTTAACAACAACAAGTATTTGTAACATCACACAAATCAAATGGTGACTTAACTCACTCAAGTTCAAGCTTAACTAAGATGTAGACAATCCAGCTATGAGTGCAATGCGAAGTTGGCATCTCGATTGGATCTTATGTGCAAAAATTATGAAATTTAAAAGAACTCAAGTTATAAACTTAATTAATTAACTTAGTCAAATAATTAATTACCTAATCCCCACTTAAGAGTTCTTCCCCAATTTTCGATGCATAGTCAGTGCATGCACAAACCCAGTTGCCTCCTTTTGACTTCAATTTTTTAGCCACACTCTATCAAAAGTCACATAACTTGCTCCAACTCGTCAAATTTGTCGTGCTCTTCGCAATCCTCTCTTGGCTATCACGTCTAACCTTCCTGGCCATTTGCGACCTGTAGTAAGCTTATATCACTAAAAAATGTCTCACATTACATGCCACAACCATAATGGTCGAAACATGGGGTAAAAGCGCACCATAATGGTCGAAACATGGGGTAAAAGTGTTGTTTGACAAGGAAAAGATAATGGTGCACGTAGTTACTACCAATAGACAAATGGTACATGATTTTCTCTTAACCTTGAGAAGGTTCCATAAGTGAAAATAATCAATTATATTCTAAATTTATACATACCTAATCATAATGCTCTAGACACTAGATAAATTTCTTGGCATATAGATATGAATTTTGTTTATAAATGTAAATAATTATGTGCTAAAGTAAGTACACGTACACACATGTACATATGTGGATGTATACATCCAGATATATATATACACACGCACACATAAAAACATTTCTTTTAACTTTTTTAAATGTTGTGAACTATGTAGAACTTTTATTTTATTCTTGCTATAATTCTATAGTTAATTTTCTTCGTTTCTATCATCTAACATCTCAGGCTGCAAAGCATCGAGATTCGAACAAAGTGAGCAAAACAATGGTAGGTAGATGATTAGTGGAGGTGGTCAAAGCAATGATAAAAAAGGAATGAAAATGGTTTTTGATTAAGGATATTAATTAATCTTTTTATTTATCCTTGGGAAAGAAGGCACAATTTTAGTGGTTTTTGAAAAGAAAATTTAATTTTGAATTCCACCAATGAAAATTTGATAAATAATTGAAGTTAGTAAAAAGAATAAACTTTTCATAGTAAGAAATAAGTTTTTAAAGTTATTTACAGGCCATCCACGGGCGATACAGGGGCACCCTCGAAACTGTGCCGCCACCTCTTGCATCATCACCGCTTCAGTATAAGATATATATCAAGTAGGTTGATATGTAATGAATTTTCCGTGGAACGGAAGAGGACACAAAGAATGATGACATGCATTCATTGACTCCATTTGTATCGACTTAGGATACCGCCAATTCCAAAATAAGTGGCCGACTACAATGTTTACAAACCTAACAAATCTGAGGTGTGTTTCATCTACTCTCTGCCATTTTTTTAGAAGAGGCATGACATAGTACCTTGTCTCCACTCTTACCTTTGCATTATTTTATAAAGTGTTTTAAGGTGCAGACACGCTAAGGGGTCGACAAGATTACATGCTACATTTCTTCATGGTTGATACCATATATACTTCTACTTCAGACATTGAATGACGTCGCCTTCTTTTTTTATTGACATCAAGCTGGATAATCCGGTTCGATACACTATTTTGTTTGCTAAAATGAGCTAAGTTATTAGGGAACTAAGAATATATGTACGAAGGACGACATCCTTGCTTTCAAATTGAAAGTCGTTGTTTGTTTGACCTAGGTAGAGGGTAGACATGGGTTAGAGAAAATGGGTATCACTGAAATTTGATGCCAATTTATTTAGTGGATGATAACCATTCGTCCTCTTATTTTTATTATTCATGGATGCTTCTTGTTTTTTTTTGTTGGTTATTATAACGATTTAATTTGGGGTTACCAATACTTTATTGTTTGACACATGGTGGTATATCATTATCACAAATAAGTAGGGAAACTAATGGAAAATAAATTGATATATATATATAGCTTTGCCAAAAAAATAAATTGATAGACGCTAGATAAATTTCTTGGCATACAGATATTAATTTTGTTTATAAGATGTAAATAGTTATGTGTTAAAGTAAGTACATGTGCACACATATACGTATGTGGATGTATAAATGCAGATATATATACACACACGCACGCATCAAAACATTTCTTTTAAGCTTTTTAAATGTTGTGAAATATGTAGAACTTTTATTTTATTCTTCCTGTAATTTTATAGTTAATTTTCTTCGTTTCTAACATCTCAAGCTGCAAAGCATCGAGATTCGAACGAAATGAGCAGAACAATGGTAGGTAGATGATTAGTGGTGGTGGTTTAAGCAATGATAAATATGGAACAAAAATGGTTTTTGATTAAGGATATTAATTAAATCTTTTTATTTATCCTTGGGAAAGAAGGCACAATTTTAGTGGTTTTTGAAAAGCAAATTTAATTTTGAATTCCACCAATGAAAATTTGACAAATAATTGAAGTTAGTAAAAAGATTAAGCTTTCCATAGTACGAAATCGGTTTTAAAAGTTAATTACAGGTCATCCATGGGCGATGTAGGAACACCCTCGAAACTGTGCCACCTCCTCTTGTGTCATCACTGCATCAGTATAAGCATATATATCAACCAGGGTTATATTTAATGAGTTTTACATGGAACAGAAGAGGACACGAAGAATGACGACATGCGTTCATTGACTCCATTTGTATCGACTTAGGCATGCCGCCAATTTTAAAATAAGTGGTTGACTCCAATGCTTACAAGACCTAACAAATCTGAGGTGTGCTTCCTCTACTCTCTACCATTTTTTTAGACGAGGCATGACATAGTACCTTGTCTCCACTCTTACCTTTGCAATGTTTTATAAAGTGTTTTAAGGTGAAGACACGCTAAGGGGTCAACAAGATTATATGCTACATTTCTTGTGGTTGACACCATATATACTTCTACTTCAGACATTGAATGATGTTGCCTTCCTTTCCTATTGACATCAAGCTGGATAATCTGGTTCGATACACTATTTTGTTTGTTAAAAGAAGCTAACTTTTTAGGGAACTAAGAATATATGTACGAAGGACGATAACCTTGCTTTCGAATCGAAAGTCATTGTTTGTTTGTCCTGGGTAGAGGGTAGAAACAGGTTAGAGCAAATGGGTATCACTGAAATTTGATGCCAATTTATTTAGTGGATGATATCCATTCGTCCTCTTATTTCGATTATTGATGGGTGTTGCTTGATTTTTTTCGTTAGTTTATTATAACGATTTAATTTGGGGTTACCAATACTTTGTTGTTTGACACATGGCAGTATATCATTGTCAACAAAAACTAGGGGAACTAATGGGTAATAAATTGATATATATATATATATAACTTTGCCAAAAAATAAATTGATATATATTGAATGAGAAGGGAAAACCCTAATCATGGATACCACTAGTTATATAATGCATTCTCATAGGACAAAATTAAATTAGGAAATTAATGGACATTATGAGTTTATATTCGTCTTAAGAAAATATAGAATGCATGATAAATAGCCCACATAAAGTCGGAGATAGATAGTCTCCAATTGATGAAATTTTGGTTCAGAGTCAACCTAGAAAAACAATCGGATGTGTGATGGATAGTCCACATCGTTTTGGTATACGATATGTACTAGATAAGCAACCCAAATAGTAAGGGATGGATAGTCCATATGATAACATATGCAGGATGGGTTGTCTCCATAATTTTAAGATGGTTGGTTACTTGAAAGCATGATTGGTAGTCATATGAATCTAAGACAGATAGTTAAATAGTTAGGAATGGGTAATCCACTATTTGTAACACATATGCACATAATATTTTTTTCTAGCTGGAATGCAGAAGCACATATTGATTAATTTCGTATAATACAACTGTGGGGAAAGCCAGCTCTGTTAAGCGTTGTGATCTCATTATATACCATTTGGTTCGAATGACAGTTTATTTGACGACTGCCCCCATACGTCCCGCACAAAACTAAGGAAAAGGTGCGTTGTATGACGTGCCAGACCAATATGGAATAATCATCAAGGAAGAATAACTTGAAAACAAAACCAGTCGTATAACTCACAGCGCATGGTTAGCATATAATAATAAAATATAAAACAGGATGTAGTAATGAAACACAACTAAACAGAGAATCAAATTTCCATAAAACCATAGAATCTTGAGTGCAGTACATCTCAATACACAAATCTCTGAATACAATATGACTCACTACATCCCTTATAGTAACAATAGAGCCTCGAAAAACAGCGAAATAATAAAATCATCAATATAGTAGGCAGTAATAGGACGTCATTCTCCTGCTTGTCACCGCACAACAACACCGACACCAAACCTGCTACCTAGTACTATGTCTGCCCACCATCAAATTGGTGAACAACCCAAGGTAATATGAGAGAAACTTAAAATATTGAGTCAGACAATAGTCTTAGTGAGTGATAAAATAACTAACAACAGTTACACAGGATAATATGAGTATAGGAGGATCACCCCTATGATCTGCCCAACAACCATCAAGTTATTATGTGAAAATTATCCATTGCTTGTCATTTTAGAATAGGAATGGACTACCTCCAATACCGCTTCTCTTCGACAACCTATGGTGATGGCTTACCCAGCGAAAATATAGAAGAAAACACACAATCAACCATAACATCCAACATCCTAACCATCACCGACTACAGCCGTGAATCTATCAGTTATCAAATTTGCTTTTCACCAATCAAAAGGGCTAATGGAAAACCCCGGTTCTAGCCAAACTACCATACGCCATCATGACTCGTATGTTTGCCTCAATCTCCTAAGATAACTAGATCGCTCTTACCAGGGCTCGATCCAAGGTACATGATCCTACTTGATCCTTATGGGTGTACCACGATATCTTTGCTTTGAGTCCTCTAGAATCTTCAATAACCAACGATTCCTTGGCACATAAAATATATTGAGCCTTTCTTCTTGGCGGTTCCACTTCTTTAGTCAAGCTTCCTTTTGAACTAACTCCATTATCATCCTCTATTAACTCATACCTGAGTCAATCTCATCCTTGTACTGTATCGTATATCATCCCACGACCAATATCACATCAGTTTAGCTCCGACTACTCCTACCTGAGTTCACAATCAAAACATTGTTCATTATTGAGTTGCACACTGACCATCCAAAGTCCTTTCACTACCAAACTTCACCAGCAACCCATGGAAGCCACCAAAATCCCCCTCACAAAAGTTCATTGACGACCCGTCAACCTTGATGGATTGGTACCAGTCTATAATGGACCGGTACCAATCCATCTACTTAGCCAACTTTAGCTAAGTAGCTGGCGTCGACCCATTCCTGCCTCGAGAGCTTCCTACCGGTCCATCTTCCCATCAATTCGACACTCCTACAGAAACTTTTGTCAGTCCATTCATATCTCGAGCAATCAACCTTCGACCCATCCAAACCAACTCCGAATAGCATAAAAATTTACCAGTAGATGTTCTCCACAAAATATCATAGCATACGACCCTTCATTATGGATCAGTACTGGTCCATACACTTAGTGTATTTTGGTACAAAATTTTTCGTGCTTCCTCCCTTCGTCTTTAGAGCGCCTTCGCCAAGTTTCGTCTGATTCTGATCATTTGAACCTCCGATTTTCTCTGTTCTTTAATCCCAAGTTCCATGACAACCAATTCTAAAAAACAACGCAATCAATTCAATAGAACAAACAGCAATTCAACAATACAAGATCATGCCTGGGTGAACAAGTACCAATTAAAACATAAACATGTAACGACCCAGATTTTTAACCGTCTGATTTAATATTTGTTTTAAATATCGATTTGGATTTTTTTAAATGGTTTGAATTTAACAATTTTGAATATTATATTAGTTTAAATAATAAAAGAATAAATTAATTTCAAAATAGTCAAAATTGGTAGAATTTGCAATATTTTATAATTTGGTAATTTTAGAATATTTATTTAAGATTATATTTAATTTTTTTAGCGATATCGTTATTAAACGTTATTTGTACGTTTAATTTATAATTTAATTATAAAATGAGCTACGGTGGCACGATAGTTCGTAATATTAAGTTTTGAACTTTAATTGGTCGTACATGATCCAATATAAGTCGGATTTCTTCAAAATAAGAAATGTCTAAATCTATTAGATAATATTTTCTAATGAAGCAGAAAAATCGAGTTTTCATATTGTAGATTTTGTTTTATGTCCAAATCAATAGTCGCTATGAAATTCGTTTATATAATATAACGATTTATTATATAAAAATAAAGGGTTTTTAATATTTGGAATATTTTTTGGGCTTGGAATTCAAGCCAGAGTATTTTATTTTGAAAATATGTGAAATTATGTTCGGGTGTGTCCGATTTTAATATTTTAATATTATTATAATGAGGTGTTTTAAAATTGGTTTATTTTAATTTAAATTGGACCATTAAAAGGAGACTTTATTCAGATGATCTCCATTTTCAAAAAAGCAAAATTTATTGAGCCCATAACAACTACTTATAGCTAGATTTAAATTTTCACGCAAAACAGAGTTATTATGTGAGCATGGCAAAATAAATTGCAAATAAAATGACCGTTTGGACTCGAATGAGCACCATTTTCACAAACGGACTCGGAATTCAACTAAGCAAGATTCATTAGAACCGTAATGTCGAATTATACGATGACGTCCATTTTTGTTACAAACAGAGTTTGTATGTAATCACAATAATCAATAAACAATGTTCAGAAATTGCGATAGGTACGAATAAAAATTGTTAGTCTTCTCAAATAAAAATCGTCGGTCTTGTCAGATAAAAAAATCTTTAGTCACATCACAATAAAATATTATATTTCTAACTTATATACACACATCATCCTTTCCCCAATCCTCTCCATCCCAAAATTGATCCTTCAGAAGAAAATCATGCAACCTTCTAATTCAGTATCTCTCACAGCCATCGTCCCCAAATTATCGTTCCAGTTCATATTTTCTATTGCCATTCTTCTGCAAATAAGAATCAAAATAAAAATCCACAACAAAATGGAATTGATAAAATTCTTATTCATTGAAATTATGAACTAAATGGTTTTTTTCCCCATGTAAAATTTACAAGGCTCGATGATCATTTCAGTTGCATAAGCTTTCACTAGAGTCCAAAACTTCGATTCGATGATGGGAGGGAAAACCAGAGTCACTTGAACTCTGACCCAGGGAGGAGCTCACTTGGAACTTCTGGTTAAAGCCAGCTGAACTGACCAAGAATGGCCAATGAAGCGCTGAAAACAACGTGGATGGATGGTGATCGGTTTTTGGTCGATTCCGACAACGTCGAGAGGAACTAGGTGGAGCTGTCACAGGTGAAGGCAGAGGAGTAGATGGCACATCGATTGGGTATGGACATGGCTGCTCCGATGTCCGGAAGATGGAGAACGGTGTAGTCTATCGGAATTTAAAGGGAGCTTTAGATTTGGATTTCGTGAGCGGTCTGTAGATTACTGGAGGCGCACGAGTTCATCAGAGGAGAAAGGGGAGGCGGCGACGGTCGGAGCAGCGCTGATGTTGTGGGGTCCGGTGACCCAATGTGATGAGGCTTTTGGTGCTTGTAGGTGACGAGTTTCAATTTATTTCACCTAATAATCGCGATGGAAGAGATGATTGGTGGAATGGGCAGCCGTTTGTATGAGGGCATCAGTTTTCAAAATGGGAAAGAGCCTTGCGTGGAAATATTGGAGAATAGAGGTTGATGGAAGTTGGAAGCTTCGGTGAATGGTTCGTGAAGGCTACAGTATTTAGTGATATCAGTAGGAGAAGAGGGACACATGGAAGACGTGATTAAGGAGTAGTAAGTAATAACATGGCCTAATGACAAGTATGTGATTAACAGAAAATATTTATTTATTTATTTAATGACTAGTATAATCTAATAATAGATAGTGAATTTGCATGGTATGGTAAGGTTCTCGAGCTGTTGAAGGAAAGGAAACGCTGGATTAAGAAGATAAACGAGTGATTTGATGTTGAAGGCTAATAATGATTAAAAGATTTTGTCACCGTAATTATTAAATAATAATTAGTTTAGTTATTAATCGTTATCATATTAAAATTTCAAATAGTGATAACTAAAACATTCATGAACATAGTTGGATGAGACAAATGCCGATGGGTTCGTAAACACGGTGCCGACATATACGAGCTAGAATGAAGTGATTTTGAGGCCATGGGAATTTTATGTAGTTTCAAACGTTAGTTTAAACCTATATAAAACAACGCAACATCGTCGAACAAAAAATTGGTGAGTTAATTCTCACACTTCGGGAATGCTGTAATGTGTTAAATTCATATTATTAATATTTATCATTAATAAATATAAATTGGTCGAATGGATGTTATGGTTGATTTTTATTTGTTTATTGGTTGATTGTTTGTCTTTATTTATAGATTGGTCAAATGCATTAGATTATATTTCTCATTCCATATGCTATTATTAAACAATATTATGAGCTGTCATGCAGGGAAGAACATGGTGGAGGAGTCCAACTGGATTCCTCAAATTAATCGTATATGTTTTGTTGTTCGATATTGTTAAATATGAATTGCTTATTTAAATTATATTATATCCCGTTTAGTTATTGACGATTGAATGAAAGCTCATTGTTGAATCTAATCGTCATGTTTTAATCAATATGCAGTACTGTTTAAGTAATTGGCAGCAGATGTTCTAAAATCCATTGTTTTGGGACATTAACTTACCGTCAGGCAAATTGACGTATTTTAAGTTATAAAATTTATTTTTATAACTGCATTGAAGTTTCAAGTTTTATTTTAATTATTCAAATAGAAGTTTGAATAAGTTAAAATTTATAAGTTTTTTTAATTAAGTAATTTTAAAACTATATTGAACATTATGTTTGAATACATAAGGAAATCTGAGATTAACCAGAAAGTTAATCATTTGGAATAGTCGTTTCCAATGGAAATGATTAAATGAGATTTTGATATTTTAACTTAACAATTACTTTAAAAGCAAAATAAACTTTCAGTTTGACTATATCGAGTTCATTATGGAATTGTTTATTATTTATAAAATTTATTATTTTCTTAATAACTTAATAAGAAGATTAACTAACATGTTGTTAGCTAATGATGAAGTAATATACTTTTACTTCAACAAACGATTAAGTTAATTATTATTTTAATAATTTAATTAATTACTTCTTAAATAGAATTCATTTAATATAGAAATTGAATATGTAACAAGATTTTATCAAATTTGAAAGAAGCTTATAGAAAGGAATTTTATAATTCGAATTTCATAAACGGTTATAAAAGAAATTTTAGTTTAAAATAAGGATTCTATTCGAGTTGGAATAAAAGAGAAGATTATCCAACATGCAAACTGAAGTACTTATCAATTAGAGTAAAGAAGTTAATATAAGTGTTTGGGTTATAAAATTTAACTATTAGTTTTAATGATGCTAAGGAGTTTTGGATAAAGTATTAGTAAATGAATCTAAGTTAAGAATAAAATAGTATGCAGGAATTTTGAAGCAATGGATTAATATTTTAGTAATGATTTACTTAATAAATATATTAAGTAAAAGGGTTATAGTCGATTAAGATTTTTTCAAAAGTAAGTATATGGTCTATAAAACCATGTTTTAAGTAGAAATAAGGTGTGATTGATATTTGGGTTTTGAGTTACGAACTTCTATCTATTCTGAGATAAGAACGTTGTCGATTAAGGTCAGAGAGGTAAATAAAATACCTCAACTTGAATGACTTCTATTATCAAGGAATGATATTAGTTTGTAATGGTAAAAGAGGTTGAAACGAGTTGTTATTTTCGTAAAGCATTTGTAATTCATTTGCAAGTGTTGAAATGTAATTTAATATAATGAATTTGAAATTAAATAATGGGCAAATTAATATGCTTTAGCCGAGTTGAAATATAAAGTTTCATTAATACCTTTAGTCAATTTATATGGCACGGTTTTCCAAAAAACGGAAATAATATGAGTGAAATATATGTATTTAAAATAATTAGAAATGGAAGGGTTATATCAATTTGGAAATGAAAATAAATATTTGGAATTTAAGTAAGATTTCCATAAAATCCTCAACTAGAAGTGAAGTAAAAGCCCCTGAGTTTTAATAAGAGAGCGTATGTCATTAAACAGGGTTTTGTCGCATCAGAACTGTTAATTGGATTATATTATCGAATTAACAATATATTGATATATTGACATTTCCAAATTTAAGGAAATAAATGGGTTATGATGATAGAGGAATGCTTTCTAAATTTAAGGAGAATGAAGCGGAGTGCGAATAAAGGAGGGGTATTGTTTCCAAATGACAAAACGAAAGATGAGCTGTTAAGATATGTAAATTGTAACATCCATAATTTTCCGCTTATTTAAAACATGAATTTAATTAAATAAATTGAATAACATGGGTTAAAAATCAATTTAGTTGATTATAATGATGCTGATTTTTGAATTGAAAATAAACAGTCCTTTTTATTGTGTTATAGTAAAAATGTTGTAATGTGAAGTTTAATATTTTACAATAAAGTAAATTTGAGCTTTTTAGGTTTAAATTTGGATTCAAATTTAAATTTGGTAAACGGTGACTGTTGAACGGTTTAAATTCATAACCAAAGTAAAATCTAAATTCAAATAATCAAAATTTGGGACTTAGATATGTGGAGTTGATTTATGAAATTTATTTAAGCTATAATTTGGATTAAATGGAATTTTACAAATATTTAAATTTGAATTAAACAGTTAAATGAAAAAAACTGAATATTTTATTAATTAACTGTGGAATTTAACCGTTTTGGCGACTGTCTCAGAATTCGACGAAACTGACGCCATTGGACCCGGAACGGTGAACTATGATAGGATTTCAATTTGCGTTACAGTCCGACTTACCGTTTGTTCGTATAAGAGAAAATGTGAAACAAGTCAGTATAATGTGATAATTTGTGTGGTTCTCATATTTGGGCCTTATATATATATATATATGAATAAAACCCTCCTACCCCTTCATCTGTTTATTTCTCACTTCCCGTATATTCCATCTTCCTGTTCTTTTCTTCCATGGCAGAAATCAAGTTTCTAAACCTAGTTAAAAATAAAAATTCAAACTTTAAAATCAAATCTCCACCAAACTTTGGCATATTATATACCAAATCGAAGAGCATGACGAGTAGAATCCACATCTACCATTTATTTTTGCATGCAAGTAGCGGGTTGATCAGAAATTGGCAGTTTACTCTTGGCCGTTGGATGAAGAGGATGATGAGCGTCGATGGATGGTCAAGCGAAGGGTACCATCGCATAGAGATCGATGCCAGGATCTCGGATATGTCTTTTATTAGTGGTTTCAGCGGTTAGATCGTCACCATAAATTGATTAGGGTTTCATTTTCCTAAACCTAAAGATGACGGCGCAACCACCATAGCTCACCGTAGGGGACAGCGGTGGGGGCAGTAGGCGCGGTGGAGGAAGAGCTTGCCGTTGGTGCCGGTCTCGAAGTATGAAACGATCAGAAGGGGGTGGTTGATGGCTCGGGACGTGGTCTTTCTGTGAGTGTACTGTAGAACGGGATTTTTGGGAGCAGAGAAAGGAAGAGATGACATGGAAAAAGATGCTGAGGTGGATAAATGTTTTATATATTTATTAATTATCTATTCTATTCATATATCAAATGTTCTAACACTGATAACTTTCCCATACGGACTCGGATTTGGACACGGTTTGTTGCATTTGGATCGTGGCAAAATTGCGGACGTTTTGGCATTGGTTTGGCTACGTTTGGAGACAGAAAAATTCTGAGCTGTAGTTGGGCGTTCGACTAACTAGAGAACCAAAGGTGAGTGATTTTCTCACTCATGAATAACTAAATTGTTCGCATGTTTATTAAATTAAATTATGAAATAAGTTGGTTGCATGGTTGTGTTTGATTCGGTGAATGGTTGCTTAAATTTGACATGCAAATGTGAATCATGCAATGAAAATCGATAATTAGTTATTCAAATTTAATTGAAATTTCTAGTTAGAATATCTCAACACTTGAATTTCGTGAAATGATTTAATATTTACCATGGAATAAATTGTTGTGTGATGGATGCCTTGGTTGATTAAATTACTGGATGAGTACTGTTGAAATGTTCCTTTATTCATTAGATGCATGTTGTATGCTCATGTTGACGATGAATCCCATACCTTTCACCCTGGATGTTACGGGCATCAAATAAACCTGGGATTTGTCGATATAATAGATTAAGAACACAGAGCAAAATGATAAATCTATGTGACCCTGATTTGGCTTGAAATGATAGATCCATCCCTGAAATATCGAGAAATTAAATAACACTTGACCATTGGATAGATAATTATATACATACATCAGTTGGTTAAATGATTTTAAATATGGGAAATGTTATTTGGTCGGAAATTTCATTTAAAGAGATGTATCGATTTTGTTTTCCTTGAATCTTGAACTTTGAAGGACTATGAATGGGTTAAAGAAATTTTCATATGACAAATTTTGAATTTTGAATTTGGAACTTGAATATGATTTGAAATTTCCCAATAATTGAGGTAGACTTGAATTTAAATAAATTCTTATTTGAATTTGATTTTTTTTTGGGTAAAGGAAATCGAGGTTACTTTGAGTTGATTCAACTGAAGATGAATATAGTTTTGAATTCTCTAAATGTAAAGATGAGCTGAAATGGTGTTAGAATAAGAGGTTGAATTATGTAGCTCCATTGAGACTGGGTATGGGTTCAGGTACTTGGAATTAGGAAGAAAGGAATGATTACGATTAAAGAAATTATATATATATATATATATTTCATTGTTGATTTCAAATAAATTTTTCTTTCCTTAAAGTTATTATTTAACCTTTACCTATAAACTATTTTATTTTAAATAAATTTTCCTTATACTTTATTTTTCATACTATATAGTAAATCTTTAATTTATATTTATACATAATGTTTTAAATTATTTTATTTACCTTTAATTATTATATTATATATATATATGTATTTAGATAAGATTTTCCTATAAACTTTTACTTTCATAAGTACTTTTAAACTTTGAATTCCTTCCGAATGAGAAGTGTTTGGATTTAAACCGGTGGTTCAAAAGGAGTCGAGATTTAAGTTATATCCTCATCGAGTATGAATCGATTTTAAACCGATTTTTGTATGGAAATATGAATTATATTCTACTCAAATATAAATTTATCCCTAAGGGATTGTAATGAGTGGTTATGAAATATGTATATTCTATTTGAATATAAGTGGATTTCGAATATAAATCATTTTGGAATAAATGAAATCTTTGATGTGAAATATATTCTACTTGAAGACATAAATCGATTGTTCGGAATATTATATGAGTATAATATAATGATATGAAAATATATTCTAATTGGAATATAATCGGTTTTGGGAATGATTGGGACATCTTGATATGAAATTATATTCTTTTGAATATAAATATGGTTCGAAACAAAATATGATATTTTGATATGAGAACAAACCTTTGAGAAATGTAAAAGAACCAACCAATGTAGAAAACATAAGCGTTGGTTGTTAAAGAGATACTGAGTCGACAAATGGCATACTCTCTGTCAGTGTCGATACCACTTTGACAACTGTGAACGTTATGACGTATCTAGAATGAAGTATGATGACTTGGAGGCTATTACTGGGTTGAAGAAGATGAACGATGACGAAATAGCCCTGACCTTCGGGTCAGAATTGAAATGACTAAAACAGGAGCTATACCGTGGCTAATTGAGGTAGCATCTTTGATCGGACACACTTCTTCGATACTATTTCTATGACTATGATGATAATGATTTGGGCCCATTTATGATTTTGGAGCATGTTACGAGGTGGGCGGTAGTGGCTGCTATGCGTAACCACCGGTCCGGGAGTGCAATTGGAAGAATCCTACCCTGGGCATTGCCTCGAGTGCTTTGTCATATTATCCTTATCGAGCCCCATACGATTTTGATTTGTATCGTACCTACGGAGTGCCCTCTGATGCCATCGTTTACGGTGGGTTTACGATACTGTATAGATTACGGTACTATAAACGGTGTAAGGGTAAAAATGTAATCCTGCTTATGCTATTTTCAGTATTTATACTTTACTGAGTATACACTATCATAATAGCGTATTATACTATCTATATATTAGTTTAACGGATCCTTGAGAGATGGAAAAGTCCCGTAACATCTCTTGAGTTACTGTACCCATGAAACTGATGTTATTTCGTATTTTAATTTGACTAATATGAGAATGATTTAGTGCTGATCCGAGCGTTTGTTGTGTTTTCTTTTATGCAATATGCTCGGGTCAGCAGATGCTTGAAGTTAGAGAAGATTCCTTTACCTTGGAGAGCGAAGACGAAGATTTGGTATACATCTATTATATATAAACATTTTCCGCTGCTTTGTTTGAAATCTGTATATGTGTAACTTTGATAACCATAGATGTTATAGCCTATTGTATATATATTTCAGCTGTTTAAACTGCTATTTAAATTATTATATGTTGTCCTTCCGCTGTGAGGTTCTGTGATTGTTTTTCTCTTCTTTCTTTCTTTCTTTTTTTCCCCAATAACTACCTTCTTTTGCGACTTGTTTGGGTCGACATGTGTGGTTTATTGTCGATTTTAAACGGTCAAAAATATGGGTCATTACATAAATGGAATCGACTTTAAATCTATGGAAGATTTTTAATGATTCGATAAAGAGTTTAATGAATAAGGGCTTAAGCTGCCAAGGTACTTGACAATACTGTTGTGAGTTGATAGTTAAAACACCAAACTATCAACGAAATATTTTATCGGACCTTTTTGATGTGTTGTTTCGATGAGAACGGGAGGGAACTAGACCTAAAACCACTTCGAATCAATGTTACGTATGAAACTAACTTGCAGGGAATAAAGACGGAGCATTGAAGACCGTGGATATTCATAAATGGAAGAACTACTTACAATCTTTGGTCTGCAGCCAAAGATATATTGTGGTTTTGTTGTGATTGAATTCTACGGATTTGCAAGGACTACTCGCTACTGATCTATAAAGTGATTCCTAGGATGCAGTAGAAGGGTTCCTTTTGTTCGTCCTGTTCCTGGATAACTTGTATGTACGAATGTCTGCCAGAGTATTTCCTAAAATTCATGTACATTGATTTTTACAAATATACCAAGTTTGGTGGCAGAGAAATTCTCTTACTTAATACGTAGAGTATATTTGTGGACGTTAATTAGTGCTTTGACAGATCTAACGATGTGGCATTCAAAGTGAATATGATGTGGTGTTGAAAAAGGTAAAACGTGACCTTGAGCCTCATCTACCGAGAAATGGCGAAAATCGAGTAGGTCGCATGGCTAGTTGGGTCGCTCCCAAGCAGGATGTATTATCACCATCTAGAGATTCCATTTCATTCTTAAATCTTTCGATGCTGTCCCGCAAGAACGGTAGCTGATACCAACCATAAGTTATAATACATTCGGTCCACTCAGGCTAAATGAGTGACTAGTCATGTTTAGCCTGGGTTACAAGATGTTCTTGTTGAACCCCAGTGTATCCTCTCTAGAGTACACTGATCGGAAAGGTAGTTCTATACCTTGCTATAGTTGGAATCCAATCTCCAATAAGCGCGTTGTGGTTTTTTGATTGTTTTCTATGTATGTAGAGTGTGAGATGAAGCGTTCTGCTAGATGGTTATTTATTTATGATTTGATAGACACTATTATAATATTACCGGATTTTGATATATCAAAAATATTTTGGGTTATAGTAAGGTAAAAACCGTCCGTGTTTATGTGTGGGCTGGTCTTACTATTATCCTTTCTTTCAAAAGGGTTTTCTAAAGTTAAGCCAATTGTGTGATGTGAATTTATCACTGAAAGTATTCTGGACTGATCCGGGTGTTTTTGCTTTACTTAAAAATGTGCTCGAGTCAGACCGAACATATTTTCCAGGTTAGTTTTCACTTGGAGTTTTAGGAGCTTAAAGCAGGAGGTTTCACCGTTAGTTATTTAAAGTTTGTTCCACTCTATCTGATACCTGTTATAATCTGATGATTGGTATGTGTATACATTTTCCTTTGTTCTAAAGGGATTAGATATATATTATTCCGCTATGAGATTCTGATGTTCTTCTTCTTCTATTCTAATGTTTCTCTCTCTCTCACCCTCTAATTTCTTTCTCCTAACCTTTTGCTTTTCTGTATAATTTGGATTGACCGTGGTAGTTAAATGTCGGCTTAAATTGTATGGAAAAATGGGTCATTAACAAGTGGTATCAGAGCTATTGATTTATTGATAACCTTGGCTCTGTGGCGTAACTCAATATAGATGGGGTTAGTAATACCCTAGATTGAGTTTGAGTGTACATATATCAGTGCGCATATTTGTAATTTGAATATAAAATTATTTTTAATTATTTTTTAAAGAGGGTAAATGAAATAATTTTACCCGTATAATATTTTTATCGAAAAAGGGAAATAATTATTGCTTTAATTGGTTGATTTGAATGGTTTGATTATGGAATTGAAAGATTAATCAAGGAAGGATTGCAAATATGAATGAGAAATTTCAATTTAACTTATGATAAGTTAAATGAATTATATAAGTTATAATTAGACTAGAATTTTAGAAATAAAATTTAACTTAAGTCAGTAAGAATTTGGCTTGAGTTTGAGAATAAATATGCATGTAAGTTAACAAATTTACGTGGAATATTTAAGAATTAGTTGGATTGTAGTTGGAATAGCTGGCTTGGGTATGGATTTGAATTGGATTGAAAACTAACGAAAGAATAAATTCAGGTATTATGAGATTATAATGGATTTCTAATAAGTTCAAGTGAATTGATTAATAATACAGGAAACAAAATAAAGTGAACAACCTGAATATTTAAATTTACATTGTATGTGAATGTGATGTAAATGATCGCCCATAAAAGTATTGCTCAATTTGCATGATTTTAATAAATTCCATCTAAGTTGAGACAGGCGTTGAAGATAATTGGGTCGAGTTTGGCTATTGAGCAGGCTCGCTTATTGCTTATCGCTTATCGAGTAATAACGCTCGAAAAAGGTACGCCTACACAAAATATGAATTTTTGGGTTCTGAATTGGATTTTCATTTTTCCGACCGTGAGGGTCGATGTATATATATTTATTGTTCCTGCAATATTGTAGATGTCACTCCGTATAGGGGAGACTCTACCAAAAAAATTTCCAAAATTTAAGGTGTTAGAAAAATTTCAAATCTTTTTGAAATTTTTTGTTAGTAAGAATAAATTTGTTTTTCGATTAAAACTATTTGGATTAGTTTTTAAATTAAAATTTTAGAAAGTGAGGATTTTAACTAAAATAGATTTTTGAAAAAATATGGGTTTGTAGCATTCTTCTTACCTTGGTAATTTCGGGGACGAAATTATTTTAAGGAGGAAGGAATGTGACGGCCCGGATTTTTAACTGTTTAATTTAATATTTAAAATTTGTTTTAAATGTCAATTTGGATTTTTTTTAGTGATTTGAATTTAACAATTTTGAATATTATATTAGTTTAAATAATAAAAGAATAATTTAATTTTGAAATAGTCGAAATTGGCTGAATTTGCAATATTTTATGCTTTAATAATATAAGAATATTTATTTTGGATTATATTTAATTTTTATTAGCGATTTCGTTATTAAACGATATTAGAACGTTTAATTTATAGTTTAATTATAAAACGAGCTACAGTGGCACGGTAGTTCGTAATATTACGTTTTGAACTTTAATTGGACGTACATGATCCAATATAAGTCAGATTTCTTCGAAACAAGAAATGTCCGAGTCTATTTGATAATAATTTTCTAGTGAAGTAGAAAATTCGAGTTTTCATATTGTAGATTTTGTTTTATGTCCAAATCAAATTTTCACATAGTCGCAATGGAATTTGTTTATATAACATAATGATTTATTTTATAAAAACAATTAGTAAATTGAATATCGTTTTGGCTTGGAATTCAACTCGAAGTATTTTATTTTGAAAATATGTGAAATTCTGTTCGAGTATGCCCGATTTTAGTTAGTATTATTATATTGAGGTATTTTAAAATTGGTTTATTTTAATTTAAATTGGACCATTCAAAAGTGACTCTATTCAAACGGTCTCCATTTTCAATAAATTTTTTATTGAGTTCGTAACAGCTAATTATAGCTAGATTTGAAGTTTCACGCAAAACAGAGTTATTCTATGAGCATTGCAAAATAAATTGCAAATAAAATGACCACTTCGACTCGAATGAGCGCCGTTTTCACAAATGGACTCGGAATTCGACGAAACAATATTCATTATGACCGTAACGTTGATTATACGATGACGTCCATTTTCATTACGAAAAGAGTTTGTATGTAATCACAGTAATCGGTAAACAATGTTCAGAAATTGCGATATGTACGAATAATTTTTTTTAGTCTTTTCAAATAAAAATCGTCGGTCTTGTAAGATAAAAAACTTCAGTCATGTCACAATAAAATATTATATTTTTAACTCATATATACACATCATCCTTTCCCCAATCCTCTCCATCCCAAAACCAATCCTTCAGAAGAAAATCTCGCAACCTTCCAATTCAGTGTCTCTCACAGCCATCGTCCCCAAACTATCGTTCCAGTTTAAATTTTCTGCTGCAACTATCCTCCAAACAAGAATCAAAATAAAAATCCACAACGAGAAGGAACTATTAAAAATTTTATTCATTGAAATTCTGAACTAAATGGCTTCTTCCCCATATAAAATTAACAAGGCTCGATGATTATTTCAGTCGTGCAAGCTTTCACCTAGAATCCAAAACTTCGACATCGATGATGGAAGGGGAAACCGGAGTCGCTAGAACTCTGACTAGGGAAGGAGCTCGCCTAGAGCTTCTGTTTAATCCAGCTGAACTGACCAAGAATGGCCAGTGAAGCACTGAAAATAACGTGGATGGATGGTGTTCAGTTTTTGGCCGATTCATGCAATGTCGAGAGGAATTGGGCGAACCTTTCTCAGGTGAAGGCAGGGGAGGAGATGGCGCATCGATTGGGTATGGACACGGGGGCTTCGATAGCTGGAAGATGGAGAACGATGTACTTTGTCAGAATTTAAAGAGAGCTTCAGATTGGAGTTTCATAAGCGGTATGTAGATTACTAGATGCGCTCGAGTTCATCAGAGGAGAAAGGGGTGGCTGCGGCAGGCGGAGTAGTGCTAAGGTTGTGGAGGTCCGGTGGCCCAACGTGATGGGGCTGTTAGTGTTTGTAGATGATGGGTTTCCATTTGTTTCACCTGATAATCACGATGGAAGAGATGACTGGTGGAGTGGGTAGCCGTGTGTATGAGGGGTAGCAGTTTTCAAAATGGGAAAGAGCCTTGCGTGGAAATACCGGAGAATAGCGTTTAAAGGATGTTGGAATCTTTGGTGACTGGTTCGTGAAGGCTTCAGTATTTAATGATATCTAAAGGAGAAGAGGGACACAGGTAAGACGTGATTAAGGAGTAGTAAGTACTAACGTGGCCTAACGACAAGTGGGTGATTAGCTGAAAATATTTAATTATTTATTTAACGATTAGTATAATCTAATGACACATAGTGAATTTGCATTTTATGGTACGGTTCTCGAACAGTTGAAGGTAAGGCAATGCCGGATTAAGAAGAGAAACGAGTGATTTGATGTTGAAGGCAAATGCCGATGGGGTCATAATCACGGTGTCGACGTATACGAGCTGGAATGAAATGATTTTGAGGCCATGGGAATTTTAGGTAGTTTCAAACATTAGTTTGAAATATATAAAACGATGCAACATCGTCGAACACAAAATTAGTGAGTTAATTCTTACACTTCTCGAATGTTGTGATGTGTTAAATTCATATTATTAATATTTATCATTAATAAGTATAAATTAGTCGAATGGATGCTATGGATGATTTCTATTTGTTTATTGGTTGATCATTTATCCGTATTTATAGATTGGTCAAATGCATTAGATTATATTTCTCATTTTATATGCTATTATTAAACAATATTATGAGCTGTCATGCAGGGAAGAATAGGTTGGAGGCGTCCAACCGGATTCCTCAGATTAATCATACAATATTTATTGTTTTATATTGTTAAATATGAATTGCTTATTTAAATTATATTATATCCCGTTTAGTTATCGATGATTGACTGGATGTTCATTGTTAAATCTAATCGTCATGTTTTAATCAGTGTGCAGTATAGATTAAGTAATTAGCAACAGGTGGTCTAAAATCCATCATTCTGAGACATTACCTTATCGTCCGGCAAGTTGATGTATTTTAAGTTATAAATTTTATTTTTATAACTGCATTGAAGGTTCAAGTTTTATTTTAATTATTCAAATAGAAGTTTAAATAAGTTAAATTTTGTAAGTTTGTTTCATTAAGTAATTTTAAAAGTATACTGAACCTTATGTTTGAATACGTAAGGAAATCTGAGATTAACCAGAAAGTTAATCATTTAGAATAGTCGTTTTCAAGGGAAACGATTAAATGAGATTTTATTATTTTAACTTAACGATTGTTTTAAAAGTTTAATAAACTTTCAGTTCGACTATATTGAGGTCATTATGGAATTGTTTATTATTTATAAAATTTATTATTTTCTTAATAACTTAATAAGAAGATTAACAAACATGTTGTTAGCTAATTATGAAGTAATATACTTTAACTTCAACAAATGATTAAGTTAATTATTATTTTAATAATTTAAGTAATTACTTCTTAAATAGAATTCATTTAATATAAAAATTGAATATGTAACAAGATTTTATCAAATTTGAAAGAAGCTTATGGGAAGGGATTTTATAATTCGAATTTCAAACACGAGTTATAAAAGAAATTTGAGTTTAAAATAAGGATTCTATTCGAGTTGGAATAAAAGAGAAGATTTGCAAACATGCAAAAGGAAGTACTTATCGATTAGAGCAAAGAAGACTATATAAGAGTTTGGGTTATAAAATTCAACTATTACTTTTAATGATGCTTAAGAGTTTTGGATAAATATTAGTAAATGGATCCAAGTTATGAATATAATAGTATGCAGGATTTTTGAAGCAATGGGTTAATATTTTAGTAATGATTTACTTAATAAATATGTTAAATAAAATGGTTACAGTCGATTGAGATTTTCGAAAGTAAATATATGGTCTATAAAACCATGTTTTAAGTAGAAATAAGGTCTGATTGATATTTGGGTTTTGAGTTATGAACTTCTATCTACTGTGAGATAAGAACATTGTCGATTAAGGTCTGAGAGGTAAATAAAATACCCAACTTGAACGACTTCACTATTATCGAGGAATGATATTAGTTTGTAACGGTAAAGGAGGTTGAAATGGGTTATTATTTCCGTAAAGAATTGGCCTTTCATTTGCAAGGATTGAAATGTAATTTAATATAATGAGTTTGAAATTAAACTATGGAAAATTAATATGGTTTAGCTAAGTTGAAAATAAAGTTTCATTTATACCTTTAGGCTATTTATATGGCACTGTTTTCCATAAAATGGAAATAATATGAGTGAAATATATGTATTTAAAATAATAAGTAATTAGAAATGGAAGGGTTATATCAATTTGGAAATGAAAAATATTTGGAATTTAAGTAAGATTTCCTTAAAATCCTCAAGTAGAAGTGAAGTAAAAGCCCCTGAGTTTTGATAAGAGAGTTATGTTGTTAAACAGGGTTTTGCCGCATCAGAATTGGTAACTGGATTATATTATTGAATTAACAATATATTGATATATTGACATTTCCAAATTTAAAGAAATAAATGGGTTATGATGATATGGGAAGGTTTTATAAATTTAAGGAGAATAAAGTGGAGTGCGAATAAAGGAGGGGTATTGTTTCCAAATGACGAAACGAAAGATGACTTGTCAAGATATGTAAATGGAATTGACTTTAAATCTATGGGATGATTTTCAATGATTCGATAATGAATTTAACAAATGATTTTAATGAATAAGGGCTTGATCTGCCAAGGTACTTGACAGTATTGTTGTAAGTTGATAGTTAAAACACCAAACTATCAACGAAATATTTTATTGGACCTTTTTGACGTGTTATTTCAAAGATACCAGGATGGGAACTAGACCCAAAGCCACTTCGAATCAATGTTACGCACGAAACTAACTTGCAGGGAACAAAGATGGAGCAATGAAGATAGTGGATATTCATAAACGGAAGAACTACTTATAATCTCTGGTCTGCAGCTAAAGATATATTGTGATTCTGTGATGATTGAATTCTACGGAATTTCAAGGACTACTCACAACTGATTTGTAGGGTGATTCCTAGGATGCAGTAGGAGGTTGCATTTGGTTCATCTTGTTCCTAGATAACTTGTATGGACGAATGTCTGACAGAGTATTTCCTGAAACTCACGTACGTTGATTTTTACAAACATACCAAGTTTGGTGGCAGATAAATTATCTTGCTTAACACCTAGAGTATATTTGTGGACGTCAATTAGGGATTTCACAGATCTGAAGATGTGGTATTCAAAAATATAAAACGTGACCTCAAGCCTCATCAACTGAGAAATGGTAAAAATCAGGTAGGTCGCATGGCTAGTTGGGTCGCCCCCAAGCAGGGTGTATTATCACCATCTAGAGATTCCATTTCATTCACAAATCTTTTGATGTTGTCCCATAGGAATGGTTGCTGATCCCAACCGTGGGTGATAATACTTTCGGTCCACTCATGGTAAATGAGTGACCGGTCGTGTTTGGGCTAGGTTGCAAGATGTTCTTGTTGAACCCCAGTGTATCCTCTCTAGGGTACACTGATAGGGAAGGTGGTCCCATACCTTGCCATAGTTGGAATCCAATCTCCAATAAGCGCCATGCGGTTTTTGATTTTTTTCTATGTATGTAAAGCGTGAGATGCAAGCGTTCTGCAAAATGTTTATTTATTTGTGATTTGATGGACACTATTATAATATCACCGGATTTTGATATATCAAAAATATTTTGGGTTATAGTAAGGTAAAAACCATCCATGTTTATGTGTGGGTTGGTCTTACTATTATCCTTTCTTTTAAAAAGGTTTTCTAAAGTTAAGCAGATTAATTGATGTGAATTTATCACTGAAAGTATTCCAGACTAGTCCGGGTGTTTTTGTTTTGCTTCAAAATGTGCTCGGGTTAGACCGAACATATTTTCCAGGTTCGTTTTCGCTTGGAGTTTCAGAAGCTGGATGTAGGAGGCTTCACCATTAGTTATTTAAAGTTTGTTCCGCTGTATCTGTACATGTTGTACTCTTATGATTGGTATGTGTATACAATTTTCTTTTGTGTAAAGAGATTTGACATATATTATATTTTATTTGATCCACTGTGAGACTCTAATGCTCTTCTTCTTGTTCTATTCTGATATTTCTTTCTCTCCCTCATCCTCTAATTTCTTTCTCCTAACCTTTTGCTTTTTTGAATAATTTGTGTTGACTATGATAGTTAAATGTTGGCTTAAATTGTACGGAAAAGTGGACCATTACAAAACATGACACAATTATGAGATCTAGCATGATTCTGATCTAAACATATGCATAAGCATGATTAATCTTTCAATTGTCCAGCTACTCTGATCAAATTAGGTTTTTCTAGGGTTTCTAAATCTGAATCAAACATACATGATCAGATATAAGGTGATTATAACATACAACGTATGAATATGTTCCTTATTTACCCATATAATCCATAGTTTCCGTGTGAGAGATATTTATCACCCACCAATTTCTAGATCTAGTGCAAACTTAGTAAATTCAGATCTTGACAGCAATGAAATCCCTCAAATTTTGATGTAATTTGATGTGATCTAATCTCCATTAATGATGGTTTGTCTTCTAGATGCAATCTACAATGAATTTGATTGAAAATAATGAAGAATTGGGGTTTTAGGTTGAATCAGAGAATCATAGACGCCCAACCTAAATTTAGAATGAAGTAAGTAACCCTAGTTCTCTGCCTAGACACCAATATTTATACCCGCAGGTCATTAGCCTACTGGGCTTGGCTAATTAGGTCGTTAGTTACTAATCAGTCTGCCTTACTGCAGTTAAAACTTAAAGCAACGATTCCACCCAAACCGATGAACCAAATCCTTCATGTGATCACTCTACAGAATCATGAACAACCACCATGATCCAATTAGACCTATTTTAGCATTTGATTCGATCTCAATCAAAATTTATATCCCAAATAGTAAACTCAAGGGGAAATGGTAATAATTGAACTCAGTAAAAAAATCATGGACATGTCTCACATCCCTATAAACAACATATTAAAATCTGAGGCTGATCCGATCAATAGAGAATGAAATATAATTGTAACAACCCGACATTTTATAACATGTTAAGTCATAAATCAAGGCAGATTTAAATTTTAAAGTAACAATCAGGGGAAACGGGTTGCGCCATTGCGTTCGTCTCGGAATTCTGCATGAAATCGAGTCCGAGATTTCGAAAATCGGAGTCCGTATGGCCAAGATATGACCCTCCGAAGTTTCAGGAATTAAAATAAAATAAATTAGCTTGAAAATAAATCCAGAAATTCGAAATTCAAACCCAGAGAAGGCTGATGGAAAATTCTCGCCCATATACCCAGGTCGACTGAGGAGTCGACCCCCCCCCCCCAGCCAGGTCGACTGGGGAGTTGACCCCCTCATGACCAGGTCGACTGGGGAGTCGACCCCCCCCCCCCCCCCCAGCCAGGTCGACTGGGGAGTCAACCCCACCATGACCAGGTCGACTGGGGAGTCGATCTGGGGGTCGACCTGCCTCCCTAACCAATTTCCTGAGCCAGATGCATTCGGATGTATTTAGACTTGTTTCGTGACCAGATTCGTCTGTCTAATCCTATATAAGCAGCCCCCTAGCCTCATTCTCTCCACACCATTTCATTCTGCCCTTATGCTGCTTCTACGATAATCAAAATAATAAGATAAAAAGGAAGAAAAAGGACTGCTTCTTCTCCATCCAGACTACGCTTAGAGATTTGCAAATTGGGGGATTTCAATTAGAACACGATCAATCGAATAGAGATTCAGTAATCAAATTCTGCTTTCTAATTCTCGATCCACGCACTGTAAGTTCTAGTTACTTTGAGATCTAAACTTGTTAATTGTAATTTGGACGTGAGATAAAGTGAAATTTGACTTAAGCATGATAATCGATTCATATCTATTCTTGTTCTTCTTGGATCTTGACATTTGGAATATTGCTTTGAAATCAGTTTGGGCCTATTCACATTTATAAATCAAACGTTATCATGCCTATGACATTGAAACCATTGTTAATGGCCAAGGACTATGACTGAGAACATAAGACTATACCTATGCCTATGACTGAGAACATAAGACCATTTCCTATGACTATGACAAGGACAATTATGGCTAATCACCTATGACTCGTGACTATGAATTACTGCCTATAATTATGAACATAAGACTATGACCATGACTTTGTAACTATTACAGTTAATTGCCTATGACTATTAGGGTAGTTGCCTATAACTCTTTTGGATAATTATCCATGACTATTGTATAACTATTATGGTTAATTGACTATTATAGTTGATTGCTCATAACACTATAGTTGAAAACCATGTTGAACACCGAATTGGCATTTAGTTGGATCCCATACCTAGGGTGTGACTTGCTTAGTTTATTCATTATTATGTACACCAAAAACCATTGACCCATTATCCTTGTATTTGGCTTTCTTGTGCATGCCTATTCTTGTATGTCAAGTTTTTATCAGGACTATCGCCTTATTTTGCTATATTTGAAAACTCTGTTAATTTCTATATGCCAGTGATGTTGTAACCGATTATCTCAAGTTATATCACGCCAGTCTTGTAATCTCTTTTATCGCTTTATGCTTGTCCCTTCTGCCTATCATAGTTTTGATGTTATTCCCTTTATCTCTATATTTAGTTTTGCTTGTAATTTAGATCGATTAATGTTTACATGCGATGGGAATACGATTTGGGTAGATTAGGCAAAACATGAACTGGTTATAAACATGAATCATGAACTTGATAATAGGTATAAGTTGAAAAATGAAGCTTGGCACGAACTTGACATGAAACTTGAACATGGTCATGACACTAGAATGAACTTGAAAATGGCCAACTCGAGGTTGGGTTGAGTTTGCAGTGTAAATCTGCCGGGAACCGCTCGACAAATCCAGTTACTACAAACAATAGGATCCAATGTGGGTAGTTGGTCATATCGCGCTCGAAACCCGAGGTCAGATTGAGTTGTGGTGTAAATCTGCCCGGAACCGCCCGGCATATCCAGTAACCACAACAACAGGTCTGATGTGAGAGGTTGGGGTGCGTTAATGAATTAAATGCCACATGATAGGGTTAAGTCATGAACATGAAAGACAACACTTAACCAACTTGAAATATGATGGGTAGGGTTAGGTCATGAACTTGAACGACAACACCTAACCAACTTAACACGTGAATGGTAGGGCTAAGTCACGAACTTAAACGACAACACTTACCCAACTTGATATACTAGACTGATGGGGTTAAGTCTCGAATTTAAATGACAACACTTAACCTACTAGACGGAAACCCTAGTTACGCGGTCTGTTTCAGCAGTAACCCACTAGATGTATCATGGTACCCTGGAACTAGGCAGGGTGTGGCACGATAACTGGGATGATTGTAAGCGACCAGAACGACGGCTATGTGGGTGCGCCGGTGTAGTTTCAGGCGGTCTATGGTCGTGCACGTGGTCCGGAGTTGAAAAGGCAGGCATTGGGCATCAGTAGGTTTATCTGTGCATTCTTGATTCGTGTCGGTGGTTGGCACCATAGGGCTTGATACACCCTATGGTGGACCTAGCATAGGTGACTACATTCGTGATAGGGTCGTATGACATAGAAACACAACGAGCTAGAACTTGTAGGGAGCCGATTGATTAGTGGATCGTTCTGTTGGACCTAGTAATGGGTCATTCACAATTTTGGGCCAAGGGATCATTTCATGATTAATACTTGACATGGGTTGGGCTACTAGTACGGTTGTTGCAGCCAACCTTGAATATGCGATGCTATACTTGACCTATACTTGATTCATCATGTTATCTTAGTCTATCTTATCCATCTTGACATCATACTTATATTTACTTTTAGTTTATACATGTCGTGTTACCTTTACCTGTTTTTATGTTGAAAGTCACTTGGACTTACCAGTCTTTATGAATGACCCGTTTCCTTTTGCCTCTTTTTCTCAGGTTCTTAGGGAGGAAACTCTAGCTCTTAGCTTGGATTTAGCTTGCTTTTTGTCAGCTCATGTACGGTTTGGTCTTGAGATGTGCTATGGCTGCACGTCTGCTATTTTTGGGGAATAATTTACTTTTGTTATTTTTAAGTTATTCTTCTTTATTTAGAACTTGATGTAATGGAATAATGGCAACTTGTACTTTGGATATATGAGGTTTTGACTCTTTTCTTGAAAGTAATAAGATTTGGTTTTTAATCTCTACCGTTGCTTTATTTATGTTCTGTCTTGTGATATCTCTGTGTATGTTTACCTAGATAATGCTCCACCAAAACTAGTGCATTCCCTTTGTGAGTGACCCTTGTGGAGGTGGGGTGTTACATTTGGTATCAGAGTAGAAGGTTACCAGACTGGGCAAAAGCTTTTAAAAACCTTCTGAAACTATTTTCAAAACCGTTTATAAAGAAGCATTTTTCAAGAAAAGTTTATTTTGAAAAGGCTTTTCCCCAAAAGCCATTAGCACTTTCCTTTGTTTCCTTGTTTGAATCTCTATCTTTTCGTTTTTCAGCATGTCTGGGAATCTTAACTTTCCATAGGGCGTGCCAATATCTGGCTGGTTCAGGAGGTACTTAGAGGCTAGGGCCAACGATGCAGGCCCAGCAGATATTCCTCCTCCAGCTGCAGCGATTCCTCCTCCTCCTCCTCCTCGTGGAAATGCTTTCGCAAAGACGTGTAGAGACTTCAAGGCTATGGGTGGAAAGGACTTCTATGGGACTGAATCCTTTATGGAAGCGAGGAACTGGCTGAAGGAGACCGAAGATTTGTTCGTCATCTTCGAAGTTGACGACAGGCAAAAGATACATCTAGCAGTGTGGTTGCTTAAAGATGAAGCTTCGTATTGGTGGGAGATTACCCATGCTGAGAGGCCAGTGGAAACTTGGGAAGACTTCCGGATGAGATTTGAGATGAAATTTCTCTCCCAAGCTGAAAGAAGCCTGCAGATGGAGAAGTTCCTAACTCTTAAGCAAGGAAGCATGACAATCAGGGAGTACGTCAATCAGTTTAATCAGCTGGCCAGATTTGGGCTGGATTTAGTGAACACCCAACACAAGAAGGCTCTTTGCTTCGTCAGAGGTTTGAATGAGCCACTACACAGCCTTGCTATGACTCATGTACCCATGGGGGCGACCTTTGAGAGCTTGGTGGATATGGTCCTACTTCATGAAGAAGACGAGAATGGAAAGAAGGAGGTCAAGGCAAATGATTCTCAAAACAAGAAGAAAGACTCCGAGAAAGGAGGCAAGAACAACAACAACAATAATGACAACAAGACACGTGAGAAAAGAAAGTGCCACTTTTGTGGTATTGAAGGGCATATAGTCTAGGATTGTAGAAAGAAGAAGATGAAGATGGGAGCATGCTTTTAGTGTGGTGAAACTGGACATATAAGCAAGAACAGCCCTAAGAAGCAAGGGCAAGCCCCGCAAGCAGGACCTTCTGGGGGTACATCTTTAACTTCTCCTCCTTGATGCTTTGTTTTATCTTGCTTATCTTCTCAATCCTATCTTGAGAACCTTAGGTAGAACCATATGGATGGAAACATGTATTTGAAACATGTTGTGGTTGATGTTTGCAAATGGTTGCAAGTGGTCGCAAGTGGTTGCTCGTGGTTGCATAACACACATTAGGCACTAGATCGGCTCAGACACGTTTTCATATTGCATATGCATGAGTGTTTATACTTGTTTATGGATGAAATTGAATGTGTTATCATGTGGATGATGCATATGGATGAATGTTTGTGCACACATATAGTGTTTATGTGACTAGGATTATTTGCATACATGTTGGATTCATGACACTAAACATATTTTGCATTAAAAAGATCAAACAGGCCTGATCATTTGCATTAGATAAGGAACATATACACACACTTTCTGCATATGTTCATATAGCATTAGAAATCTTTTAAGGACAATGATTGCTCGTGAATGATGGTTGAGTAGATGGATGATTGGATGGTAGGATATATTCTTCCTAACTTGAAGATTTCGGGGACGAAATCCTTTAAGGAGGGGAGAGTGTAACAACCCGAATTTTTATAACATGTTAAAGTCATAAATCAAGGCAGAATTAAATTTTAAAATAAGAATCAGGGGAAACGTGTTGCGCCATTGTGTTCGTCTTGGAATTCTGCATGAAATCGATTCCGAGTTTTTGAAAATGGGAGTTCGTATGACCAAGATATGACCCTCCGAAGTTTCAGGAATTTAAATAAAATAAAATAGCTCAAAAATAAAGCCAGAAATTTGAAATTCAAACCCAGAGAAGGCTAGTGGGAAAATTCCTGCCCATATACCCAGGTCGACTGGGGAGTCGACCCCCCCCCCCCCCCCAGCCAGGTCGACTTGGGAGTCGACCCCCCATGACCAGGTCGACTAGGGAGTCGACCTAAGGGTCGACCTGCCTCCCGAACCTGTTTCCTGAGCCAGATGCATTCTGATGTATTTAGATTTGTTTCGTGACCAGATTTGTCTGCCTAACCCTATATAAGCAGCCCCCTAGCCTCATTCTCTCCACACCATTTCATTCTGCCCTTATGCTGCTTCTACGATAATCAAAATAATAAGATAAAAAGGAAGAAAATGGACTGCTTCTTCTCCATCAAGACTACGCTTAGAGATTTGCAAATTGGGGGATTTCAATTAGAACACGATCAATCAAATAGAGATTCAACAATCAAATTCTGCTTTCTAATTCTCTATCCACGCACTGTAAGTTCTAGTTACTTTAAGATCTAAACTTGTTAATTGTAACTTGTACATGAGATAAAGTGAAATTTGACTTAAGCATGATAATCGATTCATATCTATTCTTGTTCTTCTTGGATCTTGACATTTGGAATATTGCTTTGAAATCAGTTTGGGCCTATTCGCATTTATAAATCAAACGTTATCATGCCTATGATATTGAAACCATTATTAATGGCCAAGGACTATGACTGAGAACATAAGACTATGCCCATGCCTATGACTGAGAACATAAGACCATTGCCTATGACTATGACAAGGACAATTGTGGCTAATCACCTATGACTCGTGACTATGAATTACTGCCTATGATTACGAACATAAGACTATGACCATGACTTTGAAACTATTACAGTTAATTGCCTATGACTATTAGGGTAGTTTCCTAGAACTCTTTTGGATAATTATCCATGACTATTGTATAACTATTGTGGTTAATTGACTATTATAGTTGATTGCTCATAACACTATAGTTGAAAACCATGTTGAACACCGAATTGGCATTTAGTTGGATCCCATACCTAGGGTGTGACTTGCTTAGTTTATTCGTTATTATGTACACCAAAAACCATTGACCCATTATCCTTGTATTTGGCTTGCTTGTGCATGCCTATTCTTGTATGTCAAGTTTTTTATCAGGACTATCGCCTTATTTTGCTAGATTTGAAAACCCTGTTAATTTCTATATGCCAGTGATGTTGTAACCGATTATCTCAAGTTATATCATGCCAGTCTTGTAATCTCTTTTATCGCTTTATGTTTGTCCCTTCTGCCTATCATAGTTTTTATGTTATTCCCTTTATCTCTAGATTTAGATTTGCTTGTAATTTAGATTGATTAACGTTTACATGCGATGGGAATACGATTTGGGTAGATTAGGCAAAACATGAACGGGTTATAAACATGAATCATGAACTTAATAATAGGTATAAGTTGAAACATGAAGCTTGGCACGAACTTGACATGAAACTTGAACATGGTCATGACACTAGAATGAACTTGAAAATGGCCAACTTGAGGTTGGGTTGAGTTTGCAGTGTAAATCTTCCCGGAACCACCCGACAAATCCAGTTACTGCAAACAATAGGATCCAATGTGGGTAGTTGGTCATATCGCGCTTGAAACCCGAGGTCAGACCGAGTTGTGGTGTAAATATGCCCGGAACCACCCGGCATATCCAGTAACCACAACAACAGGTCTGATGTGAGAGGTTGGGGTGGATTAATGAATTAAATGCCACATGATAGGGTTAAGTCATGAACATGAAAGACAACACTTAACCAACTTGAAATATGATTGGTAGGGTTAGGTCATGAACTTGAACGACAACACTTAACCAACTTAACACGTGAATGGTAGGGCTAAGTCACGAACTTAAATGACAACACTTACCCAACTTGATATACTAGACTGATGTGGTTAAGTCTCGAATTTAAATGACAACACTTAACCTACTAGACGAAAACCCTAGTTACACAATTCGTTTCAGCAGTAACCCAATAGATGTATCATGGTACCCTGGAACTAGGCAGGGTGGGGCACGATTACTGGGCTGATTGTAAGCGACCAGAACGATGGCTGTGTGGGTGTGCCAGTGTAGGTTCAGACGGGCTATGGTCGTGCACGTGGTCCGGAGTTGAAAAAGCAGGCATTGGGCATCAGCAGGTTTATCTGTGCATTCTTGATTCGTGTCGGTGGTTTGCACCATAGGGCTTGATACACCCTATGGTGGACCTAGCACAGGTGACTGCATTCGTGATAGGGCCGTATGACACAGAAACACAACGAGCTAGAACTTGTAGGGAGCCGATCGATTAGTGGATCGTTTCGTTGGACCTAGTAATGGGTCATTCACGATTTTGGGCCAAGGGGTCATTTCATGATTAATACTTGAAATGGGTTGGGCTACTAGTACGGTTGGTGCAGCGAACCTTGTACATGCGATGCTATACTTGACCTATACTTGATTCATCATGTTATCTTAGTCTATCTTATCCATCTTGACATCATACTTATGTTTACTTTCAGTTTATACATGTCGTGTTACCTTTACCTGTTTTTATGCTGAAAGTCACTTGGACTTACCAGTCCTTATGACTGACCCGTTTCCTTTCGCCTCTTTTTCTTTCGTTTCTTCCCCCAGGTTCTCAGGGAGGAAACTCTAGCTCTTAGCTTGGATTTAGCTTGTTTTCTGTCAGCCTATGTACGGTTTGGTCTTGAGCTATGCTATGGCTGCACGTCTGCTATTTTTGGGGAATAATTTACTTTTGTTATTTTTAAGTTTATGCTTCTTTATTTAGAACTTGATGTAATGGAATAATGGCAACTTGTACTTTGGATATATGAGGTTTTGACTCTTTCTTGAAAGTAATAAGATTTGGTTTTTAATTTCTACCGCTGCTTTATTTATGTTCTGTCTTGTGATATCTCTGTGTATGTTTACCTAGATAATGCTCCACCAAAACTAGTGCATTCCCTTTGTGAGTGACCCTAGCGGAGGTGGGGTGTTACAATAACTATTTTACGATCGGTCGATATGTGAATTACAGATTATTACATTCTCCCCCCTTTATGAATTTCTCCCTCGAAATTCCAAGCAAACATGAGCAAATACAGTGTCCCGCATGCTTAACATCCACTGGTAACCAATCTAGCGTCCAACAACCCATGCAACCAAAGTCATGTCCTGGCATGCGGAACTCCTAATAGTGCAAATCACAATAGCATAAGTAAGATACTATCTATAGGGCATACCACTTGAAGAGTTCTGGACGGGTCGACTTCATGCTCTACTCCATTTCCTGTATGCAATCGTCATTGTCCTCACTCCATTATACCTTGACCAACTTAACGATCTTCCTCATAAGCTGTTTCGGGTCAGTTCCTATGACGCGAAGCGGCCTACGAGGCCTACAAGCTCCAGGCTCGACCTCTAAATCTCCAAACTTATCAGTAGATACAGCAACACTCAAGTCATGCACAAACTTCCATAAAAACGAGACATGGAACACATTGTGCATACTCTCCATCTTCTCTGGTAAGTACAATCTATAAGCGAGCATTCCAATAAGTTTGATAATCGGGAATGGCCCAACAAATCTTAGCGCTAACTTCCCCTTCTTTTTAAAATGAACCATATTCCATAGAGGTGAAATCTTAGCGAACACCAAATCTCCAACCGAGAACTCCAAATCCTTACGTCGCTTATCGGCATAACTTTTCTAACAATCTTGGGCCACCTTCATTCGTTGTCGAATAACTTCAATATTGTTCGTAGTTTCCCTTATCATTTCAGGCTTAAACACTAACTTTTTGCCAGTTTCTAACCAATAAGATGGAGAATTACACGGTCTACCATACAACGCCTCATACAGTACCATTCTAATACTCGATTGGTATTTATTATTATAGACAAACTTGACTAAGTGCAGATGATCTACCCACGATCCTCAAAATCCAATACACAAGCCCTTAGAAGATCTTCCAAAACACGGTTAACCTTTTCGGTTTGACCATCTTTCTGGGTATGATAAGTCATACTCATGCATAGCTCAGTTCCCAATGTCTCTTGCAAACTCTTCCAAGATCCACTGGTGAACAACGAATCTCGATCACTAACAATACTTTTCGGTATCCCATGGAATCGAACTATCCACTTATTCAGCCAACTTCGATGTAGTCCTAGTCGATCTAACAGGAATGAACCTTGCGCTTTTGGTCAAGCGATCCACGACAACCCGAATACTATCATTTCCTTCCCTTATTCTAGGCAATCCATCAAGGATATCCATTGATACCGTCTCCCATTTCCATGTGGGAACCTCCAATGGCTATAATAATCTACTCGGCTTCTTCTGCTTAGAATTAACCAATTGGCAATTCATACACTTCGAGATAAACTTCCCGACATCCCTCTCCATACCTTCCCAATAGTAAACACGCTTCATATCTCGATACATCTTATTACCACCAAGATGAATTATTAATCTAGAGCGATGACTTTCCCTCGGAACTTCATCTTTCAATCCATCGATATCAGGAACAACCAATCGCTCATTCTTCCAAAGCCAACAGTCCTCATCGACCTCGAAATCCTTAATCTCCTCTGGTTTTACTCTCATCTCTAACCTTCGAATGATCTCCATAAGTTTATTGTCTCGCTTCTGGCTTTTTCCATTCCTTTCGATGAGAGTTGGTCTAATCGATAAGCTTGCTAATATCTCGGGTTCTAACTCACAATGAGGTTAAAAGTCTAATTCGGCTAAATACTTGAGATGCTTCCATTCTGAAAACATAGCCCCTAAACTTACATATCTTCGACTCAACGCATTGGCCACTGGGTTATCCTTTTCTGTATTATAGGATATTCCAAAATCGTATGATGTTAAAAACTCTAACCATTGTTGCTGCCGAAGATTCAAATCCTTTCGGGAGAAAAGATACTTCAATAACTTATGGTCCGTAAATAGCTCAAATCTAACTCCCAATAGATAATATCTCCAAATCTTCAGAGAAAACGCCATCGCCACTAACTCTAAATCATGAGTCAGGTAATTTCTTTCGTGCTTCTTCAGTTGTTGACTCGCATAAGCCACAAATCTATCCTTTTGCATTAGCACCGCTCCAAGTCTAATGCCACATGCACTGGTACATACTATCATCTCCTCATTTTCGCTTGGAATAGTCAAAACAGGAGCACTCGTCAACCTCTCTTTCAAAATCCCAAAAGCTTGCTAACACTTTCCATTCGATGCGAAGACCTGATTTTTCATTGTCAATCCGGTTAATGGTGCAGCTATCTTAGAGAAATCCTTGATAAATTATCAATAAATCCAACTAAACCAAGGAAACTCCTAACATCCATCACATTCTTGGGTTGATCCAATCTTGAATTGCTGCTACTTAAGCGTGATCCACCGCCATTCCTTATCCTGATAAGATGTGACCTAAGAATTTCACTTCTTCGTTCCAGAAGTGACACTTCGAAAATCTAGTCCTTAGTTGATGTTTCCATAAAATTTCAAAAACAATTCTTAAGTGTGTCTCATATTCCTCCTTTGTCCTGGAGTAAACCAATATATCATCCACGAATACAAGTACGAATTTGTTCAACTGATCCCTAAAAACTCGATTCATAAGATCCACAAAATTTGCTAGCGTGTTAGTTAATCCAAACGGCATTACTATCCACTCATAAAATACGGATGGTATCATAAAAGCTATCTTCGGAACACTATCCCTAGCCATTCTTAGTTGATGAAATCCTATCGCCAAATCCATTTAGGAAAACACCTTGGCTTCATGAAGCTGATTAAACAAGTCATCGGTTCTTGGCAATGGATACTTGTTTTTCTTAGTCACCTTATTCAGCTCACGTTAATCCACACATAATCGCAATGATCCATCAGCCTTCGTCACAAACACAACTGGTGCACCCTATTCAGATACGCTTCTCAGAATGAATCCCTTACTTAGAAGATCGTTCACTTGACTTTTATCTCTCATTGTTCCTTTGGCGCCATCCTCCTAAGATGCATAATAATTGGTCTGGCTCCGTTAACTAAATCAATTCGAAACTTGATCTCTCGATGTGGCGGTAACCCTTTGACTTCATTAAACACATCAGAAAATTCTTGTACAATCGACACAGAGGACAATCCATCCCATGGAATCATAATCCAATATATAAAGCTAACCAGAACTTCATCCTTTGGTAGACAATGTATCACCATTATTTTCCCTTCCACATTCCCGATTGTTACCTCGAGCCTCTCGCAATTCACGACGGTTGCATACCTCTTGAGCCAATCCATTCCCAAAATAATCCCAAACCAAGAGAAATTCAAAACAAAACAATCACACACAAAAGAGTAACCATGGCTCGATAAAACTAGACCACGACAAAGCATATAATGGCTTGATGAACCCCCTATTGGATTAGTCACAACTGATGGTCTATCTACAATTTCAGATTCTAAATCTAACTTGCAAACAAGATCGTTACAGTAAAAGAATGCAATTCCCTAGTATAAAAAAAATCAAACTGAAACACCTCGAAAAGAAATTGTACCTTGTGAAACAGCACCCTTCACCTTCTCCTCCGCAGTCGTACCCCTAAAGGAGGACAGCATGACATTCATAGCATACACCTTCACAATCTGCTTACACTTTGGTGGTTCTGGACAATTCTTCCTCACATGCCCTGCCTTATCATAGTTACAACACTTTCCCTCCACCTTAGGGTTCTTACATTCACTGGAATAATGGCCCTTTTGTTAATAGTTATAGCAAGTAACCTCACCCTTTGACTTCTTCTGGCCATTCTTCTCTTAATGCTGCTATTTTTGTTTTCCACTCTAGTTTTTCTTATTACCTCTACCTTGTTGTGGCTTTGATTCCCCTTTATCTTCGGCAATAGTCTCCTCTTTATGTGGAAATAAACTCTCCTCCCACAAAGCTTTTTCTACCAATTTCTTAAAAGGGTTGTCGAAACGGTCAATTAATTGCTTCCCAAACTCTCATCCAATCTCATAATAAATTTCTAATTCTTTTGATAAGGAGTCTCAATATACGATCAAGCATAATGTGGCACCCCACGTCCGTTAATGTCACTCACTAAAGGAATGCATTAAGTTTCATGAAGATTTATGGGTAAACAGACATAGAATAATTACAAGACAGATATAAATAAGATAGCAGCGGAAATTTTAAATTTTTATTTCAAACATAAATCATAATATCGTGGTCCATGATACCTTAAGTAACAAAAACCATTACAATAAAATAACTTATGTCTTGCACCATCATAGTACATAAGAATACGAAAAACATAATTCCCTAATTTAAAGATTTAAGCCATATTAGAGACAAGAACTTGAGCCATACTTCAGAAGTAGCTCCTAGCAAGATGACATCTGAGTCCTGACTAAGCCTGAGTGTTTCCTCCCTGAGAACTTTGGGGGGGGGGGCGAGGAACGGAAGAAAGAAGGAGAAACAAAAGGGTCAAACATAAAGTCTAGCGAGTCTAGTTACTTTTAGCCAGTAAATAAATAAAAGTAACCTGATAGGCATATAAAGTGGACAAGGGAGATCACTACATAAATGGCAGGTGTGAAAAGATAGACAGGGTAAGGTGTATACACTTGTCTAATGATTACTCTGCACTATTACTAGTATAACTAAAATGAGATGATCCATTCCACTATAATTTGGTAGACTTAGGGCATACGTCCGAGTGTACCCTAACCACTACCCTAATCGATCGGTTCCCTACTCCGTAGATATCCTGTGCTTGCCCCACAGTAGGAGGTATCACTTCCTAAAGTGCCAACCCTTAAGATGTGCACAACCATATCTACTGGTGTCATGGTCATCTTATCCTCCTCTGCCCGGCTCATGCACGCACATGGCCCAGTCGGTTTGCGCCGCCCACATCGTCCGTCTCGTTTGGATGTCTTATAATCAATCAGTAAGCGTGCCCCTTCTTCGCCTAGCACAGAGTTCTTTATTTGATACCTACTCCGGGTTACTGACTGAAATGGGTCCCATACAATATGATACAAGCTCTCCCCTTTGTCTTTTATCCCCACTAGGTTTTTCATTGACTATGTATACCCCCAGGTGTCTTTAATTACATAGCCCTATGTTAGTTATGCTTACCCTAAAGGGTGTCTTTAATTACATAACTTTATTATATTTTTCCATCGGTTATGTATACCAGTAGGTTTCTTTAATTACATAACCTTATTATATTTTTCCATTGGTTATGTATACCACTCAGTATCTTTAATTACCTTATTGGGTTAAGTTCGTGGGCCAATATGTAAATATTGCCCATCCCCTCTAATTTACTTAACCCACCCACTACCCATCCAATTTTATTTAACCCTAACTTAAGTTCATAATTATACAACCCTTACGGATTAAATTAGGTTAAGTAGTCCAATTCATTACTATGTCCAATTATGGTTATAATGGGCTGGACGTCCCACATTGGGCCTACAATATGTGGATGCTGGATATGTCAGTTGGGTCCGGGCAGTCTTATTCCACAGTTGGGCTTATCCTCATGTCTTAGCCCGATTCATATTTGCGCACTTTGACCTCTCACATTAGGATCAACATTAGTGGCCGCTGGATTTGCCGGTCGGGTTCGGGCAGACTTCCACCACTAATGCAACCTAACCTCGTGCCATAAATGCAATTACAATTCCTAATTGTAATTACTAGACATTCCATTTTTATCCAAATCTACCTATGTCATTATAGGTGATTATTTCTATTTTTCCCCATTTGAATTATATGTCCAATTCATATAAATATTACATAAATTATGTCAATTATAAATCTCTTTCCCTGTTTCCTAACTAACGTATTCGCACATATTTTGGTGGCATCTAGGCTATAAAGTAGCCTAGCAATAACAATGAAAAGGGAATATGACAAAGGTGATAGTTTCAACATATCTTGGCATAAACATAAACTAGCATGATAATAAGGTGAATGGACATGTAATTATCATCATAACATGGTGGATATAAAATTGATGAACTTGTGGCAACTACGATGTCAAAGCTAGCATAATGAAATCAAAATTGACCATTTAGGTGTCCAACTATTTAGACCTAGCATAATTAGGGTGACATAGTAACATATTTAGATCTAAAGATGGTTTCACATGTCAAGTTTACAACGTATCTTGATTGATCACAAATTGACGTGTGAAAAGGGGATTTACATAAAGAACAAGATCTAGCCAATGTTACAACTGTCCAATTTGATAGATGTACATTCACCACAATATAGTTACAAGTCAAGATCCGCATAGGCAACATAATAGAATAACCACAATTGTATTAGATCTAGTCAAATAGATCTATCATGACATATTATAGGATTTAACACTAGCACAGAATCATACTTTACAACATGTCCAATTCACAGTCTTTCACAATTTACTTTTATTTATCTTAACATAAAAGAAACTAGAAACTCACAGCGTTAGGTTTAGAGAATTGAGAAAGAACGGATCTTGAATTTATGAATTTGATTTGCAAAGTATGTTGTTGTAGAAAACGGTTATGTCTCAGTTCGCACCCCGGCAGCATATGGCCTCCATGATTTCCAATGAAGACAATATGAGAATAGGACACATATATATAGCTGCCAGACCCCCTAAAACTGAGTGTCACGTCAGCCCTAGGGGTGTCGACACCTTTATGGGTGGGTCGACCCCTAGGTAGACACCCCTTAAGGGGGGTTGACCCCGGTGTTGACACCCCTCTAGGGGGGTCGACCCCTAGAGGGGAATTCTACCGCTATTTTTGAATTTTCGAATTTGAACTTTTCTGGATAAAATTATGACTCATCTCTGACTCATATGTGTATACATAATATTTCTATACGTATATAAACTTAAAACCCTCATAACTTCTTCATACGGTGTCCTTTTTACGCAAATCAAATGTTTATCCTGACCGAAATTTTAAGACGAACGCAATGGTGCAGTCTGTTTCCTCTAATTATGAACATTAAATTAATTATTATTTAATTTATCCTCTTTACTTTTGTTAAAAATTCGGGGTGTTACATTCTCCCCTGCTCAAAGGGTTTCGTCCTGAAATCTTTAAGTTGAGAAGAATGCATATCCTACCATCCATCATCCATCTACTCACCCACCAATCACTGGCATCCATTATCCTTAAAGATTTCTAATGCTTATATGAATATATGCAAAGGTGTGTGTATATGTCCCAACGCTAATGAAAAAATCAGGTGGTCTACTGATTCAGTTGACCTCCTTTGCAATGTATATTAGTGCTATGAATCCAATATGTATGCAAATTATCCTATTATAACATGTAAGCTCTATATGGCGCACACTCATTCCCCCAAATGCAACATCCATATGCTAATACATCCATTTCCATCCATAAAGAATATGCACACACATCCATATGCATTATGAAAGTTATTGAGCCGATCTTAGTGCCTAATGTGTGTATATGCGTCCACAGGCAAACACTTGCAACAACTTGCATCCATCAAACATAACATGTTTCAAACACATGTTTACATCCATAGGATTCCTATCTAAAGGCCGAAAAATACTATGGATAAGATATACTCAATTGACAAAAACAAGTACTGCTAAAACTTTGAAAAAGGAGTTAAGAACATACCCTCGAAAAGAAAAGGGTACGAAGCACGAATCTTGTCTTCGGTCTCCCAAGTCGTATCCTCTGGGCTATCTCCCCATTGAACCTTTAGCAACTTGATCTCTTTATTGCGCAACTTCTTAACTTTTGATTCAAGAATACGAGTAGGGATTCGTCTAACTGTCGCCTCCCGTTCCACTTCTAATTCTTCCAACATACTCAGTTCAACAACTTCTGTGGTGTCATGCAGGCACTTCCATAGATGAGAGATGTGGAAAACGTCATGAACACCGGATAGATTTTCTAGAAGTTTCACTCCATAGGCCATTTGGCCAATTCTCTCGGATATGGGAAATGTTCCCACAAACCTAGGAGCCAACTTCCCTACTGCTCTGAAGCGAACCACATTCCTCATAGGTGATACCTTGATAAAAACTAAGTCTCTACTTCGAATTCGATGTCAGTTCTTCTCTTGTCTGCATAGGACTTCTGCTTATCTTGAGCTGTCTTCATCCACCTCGAATAAGGTCAATCTTTTCGGATGTTTCCCTAACCATATCTGGTCCAAGTAATAATCTTTCTGTAGATTCCCACCAACAAGTTGGTGATCTACTGAGTGTCCGTATTGTGCTTCGAAGGGTGCCATGCCGATACTAACTTGATAACTGTTATTATAGGAAAACTCTACTAAAGGAAGATTCTCTTTCCAAGTCTCTCCGAAGTCTAGGATACACGGTCTTAAAAGATCTTCAAGAATTCTATTCACCCTCTTCGTCTGCCCATCAGTCTGAGGATGATAAGCGGCGCTCAAACACAACTTTGTACCTAATGCTTCTTGCAAACTCCTCCAAAATTCACTAGTAAAGATGGGGTCATGATCTCTTACGATGTTGGAAGGTACCCCACGAAGACGAACTATCTCTCGAACATAAATTGATGCCAACCATAATGTCGTCCTCTTACTCTTAACTGGAATAAAGTGAGCTCTCGTAGTGAGTCTATCCACCACAACCCAGATACTGGTGTTTCCTTTCTTCGATCTAGGCAAACCATCTATGAAATCCATAGAGACGCTCTCCTATTTCCACTGCGGAACCTACAACGGATGAAGTAATCCACCTGGCTTCTTTTGCTCAGCTTTGACCTGCTGGCAAACTAAACACTAAGAAACAAATTCGGCTACATCTTTCTTCATCCCAGCCCAAAAGAAAACCCTCTTCATGTCTCTATACATCTTGTCACCCCCTGATGAATAGTCATCTTAGAATGGTGGGCTTCTTCTAGGAATGCCTTTATCAAGCTTCCAGTTTGAGGAACACAAAGCCTTCCATCTCGTCGCAACCACCCCTTTTCATCTGTGTCATATCTATTGAGGTGACTAGAAGTCTCCCCACTTCTGAGCTTTTCCATGATGTCTAAAATCTGTGGGTCACCTTGTTGTGAAGCTCCTATTTGGTCCATAAGATTTGGTCGTATCTCCAAGGATGCATACAAATCAGGCAAAACCTCGATGGAGGGTCTAAAATCAAAAGCTGATATGAATTCAAAGTTCTTTCTTTCCACAAACAGAGGACTCAAGGCCATCCTCTGCCTACTTAGTGCGTCTCCCACCACATTACCCTTGGCAGGGGTATAAGCGATTTAGAAATCATAAGAAGCTAAGAACTCCATCCACCGTTGTTTCCTTAAGTTGAGATCCTTCTGTGAGAATAGATACTTGAGAGACTTATGATCGGTGTACAACTCGAACTTCTCTCCAAGTAAATAATGACGCCACGTCTTTAACACGAATACTATGGCAGCTAGCTCAAGATCATGTATGGGGTAGTTCTTCTCATGAACTCTCAACTGTCTACCCCCATAACATACTACTTTCCCTTCTTGCATTAGAACCGCGCCAAGCCCTGTACCGCATGCATCAGTGTAAACAGTAAACACTTTACTTCCATCAGGCAGGGTCAAGACTATGGCTGTTGTCAGAGCCCTCTTTAGTCATTGGAAAGCAACGTCACAGTCTATATCCCATGAAAATGCCAAATTCTTCTTTATCAGCCTGGTAAGAGGGGCTGATATCTTCGCGAAGTCCTTAATGAACTTCCTATAGTAACCTACCAACCCAAGAAAGCTTCTCACCTCAGTTGCATTTTTAGGAATCTGCCAGTCTTTCCACCTTGGTGCGACCTACAGCTATCCCTTCTTTAGAGACCACATGCCCTAAGAATCTCACCTTTTTTCTCCAAAAAATGGCCCTTGGAGAACTTCGCCTTAAGATGATGGTCACTGAGAGTTTTCAAAGCTTCTCTCAAATGTTGGGCATGCTCTTTTCGCTTTTGGAGAAGATCAAAATATCATCAACAAAGACTACGACAAATATGTTTAGCAACTCCCGAAACACCCTACTCATTAGATCGACAAAATAGGCGGGTGCATTCGTCAGCCCAAAAGGCATCGCTAGCCATTCAAAGATATCGTCCGGAGTTCTAAAAGCAGTCTTATCTATGCTGTCCTCAGCCACCCTCAACTGATGGAACCCTATAGCTAAGTCCAATTGAGAAAATACCGAGGCACCAACAAGATGATCAAATAAATCATCAATCCTCGGAAGTGGGTGCTTATCTTCTTGGTGAGCTTATTTAACTCTCTATAATCAACACACAAACAAAGCGAACCATCCGCCTTAGTTGTGAATACTACTGGAGCACCCCTTTCAGATATGCTTCGTCCGATAAACCCTTTCTCAAGTAGCTCCCCTAATTGCTTACTCAGCTCCCTCCTTTCCCTTGAAGCCATGTGGTGCACTGATAATGCAACTGGCTTTGCATTGTCCATGTAACACCCCACCTCCACTAGGGTCACTCACAAAGGGAATGCCCTAGTTTTGGAGGGGTATTATCTAGTAAACAGGCACAGAGATAACACAAGACAGAACATAGATAAAATAGAGTGTATAAAGCAGCGGATATAAACTTTAAAACCAAATCTCATTACTGAAAAATAGAGTCAAAACCTCTTACATCAAAATGCCAAGTCATTATTTCATTACATCAGGTTCTAAAGAAGCAAAGTACTTAAAACAACATAAGTAAAATATTATTCCCCAAAAAGTGCATGAGTGCATCCATAGCATAGCTCAAGACCAAACCGTACATGAGCTGTCAGAAAGCAAGCAAAGTCCAAGCTAAGAGCTAGAGTTTCCTCCCTGAGAACCTGGGGTGGGGGGGGGGGAAACGAAAGACAAAGAGGCGAAAGAAAACGGGTCAGTCAAAAAGACTGGTAAGCCCTAGTGACTATCAGCATAGAAACTAGTAAAGTTAACAAGACATGAGTAAACTGGAATTAAACATAGGAATGATGATAAGTCTGACATGATAACTAAGCTAACAAGATAACTCAAGTCTAACATTGCGTATTCAAGGTTCGCCATACCAACTATACTGGTATACTAATCCCGTGTCAACTATAAATCAAGAAATAATCCCTTGGCCCAATATCGTGAAGTGACCTAATTCGGGGTCCAACGGTATGATCTAATCGATCGGCTCCCTACAAGTCTAGCTTGTCGTGTGACTGTGTCATACGACCCTATCACGAATGTAGTCACATGTGCTAGGTCCACCATAGGGTGTATCAAGCCCTAGGGTGCCAACCACCGACACGAATCAAGAATGCATAGATAATCCTACTGATGCCCAATGCCTGCTTTTTCAACTCCGGACTAAGTGCACGACCCTAGTCCGCCTGAACCTACAATGGCGCACCAACTCAGCTGTCGTTCTGGTCGCTTACAATCAGCCCAGCAATCGTGCCCCACCCTGCCTAGTCCCAGGGTACCGTGATACATCTAGTGGGTTACTGCTGAAAAGGACCGCGTAACTAGGGTTTCGTTCAACAGATTAAGTTGTCATTTAAAATCGAGACTTAACCCCATCTACGTGTCATGTCAAATTGACTAAGTGTGTCGTTCTAGTTCAAGACTTAGTCCTACGAATCATGTGTCAGGTTGGTTAAGTGTATTCAAGCGGTTCATGACTTAACCCTATCAAATCAACGTGTCAAATTGGTTAAGTATATTCAAGTGGTCCATGACTTAACCCTATCCAGTGGCATTAATTTACTTAATGCACCCCTAACCTCTCACATTAGACTTGGTTATGGTTACTGGATGTGCCGGGCGAGTCCGGGCAGTTTTACACCATAACCTAGTCTAACCTCGGGTTTCGAGTGCGATATGACCAACTACTCACATTGGGTCCTATTGTTTGCAGTTACTGGATTCGCCGGGCGGTTCCGGGTAGATTTATACTGCAAACTCAACCCAACCTCGAGTTGGCCACGTTCAAGTTATCTAAGTGTCATGCCCCAAATTCATATTTTCAAGTATAATTTCATGTCAAGTTCATGTTCCTATCCAAGCTCAAGTTATAACGATATTCATGTTTTCAAGTTCATACTAAATTCAGGTTTTCCTAAACTACCCAAATCGCATCCCCAACGCTCGTGAATTCGAATCAAGGCAATAGATGTAAATAGGGAATAACATAACAAGGATGGGTATAAAGTGGCAAAGGTTATTTCAAGGCAAGCGTGGTGTAACTTGATATATGATCATAACATCACTGGCATATGAAGTAGGGTGATAAACATAGCAATAAATGACATAAGATGATAATCCTAAATTTGTGACTAGCAATAGTTTCAACATCACAACATCACAGGCATGTTAAAATAATGATAGGGTTTAGGTTATGACATGAACAGGCCCCTAAATCAAGTTCTTATCAGTATTCCACAAATCAAGGTTCAATATGAACGGTACTAGGTTCAAGGTGAATAGATCTAGGGTAAACAAAAGTAGATCTAAAATAATATATCAAAAAGGAATAGTCATAGATCAAAGATATACAAGAGTAGGTCTCAAGTAGTTATCATGTTTATGTTCAGCTTCAATTTACACATGTCTATATTAAGTTTAGAGTTTAGATCTAAGAGTAACTGGGGCTTGCAGATCGTGGTTTTTGAGAACTAAGAACAGAAATTGTCGTAGGATCGTTGTTGAGATGTTGATCTATTCCCTTGAATTGTTGTAGAAACGTTGGCCTTCGATTTGGATCTAGTTTGAATGTTTAAGCTTCAAGTTGGAGGCGGCGGCCATGGTTCAAGAGGAGACTTAGCAGCATAATGGTGTTAGAAAGATTTGTTGTGGATTAGCCTAGGTCTTAGGGTGTTTTTATAGTTGCAACAACTAGTTTAGGCCATAGGATAAACCCTAGAATCGATTTGAACCGCCAAAAGTCGTCATAGGCCCTCAAACAAGCCAACAGGGTCAAGCAGAAGCAACCAGGCCCAAACCAGGTTCGGGGACCAGGTCGACACCCAAGTCGACTGCGCAGTCGACCTGGTCCTGGGGGTGTCGACTGCCCAGTCGACTCCCCAGTCGACCTGGGGTGCTGGGCGGGAAATTTCCCGCCCAGTCTGTCTGGGTTTTGAAATTCGAATTTGAACTCGAATTTGAACTCGAATTCGAACTGTTTTGAACTCTGAAAATTTCTGAAACTTTGGGGAGCCATAACTTGGTCATATGGACTCCGATTTTCGAAAACTCGGACTCGATTTCATGCAGAATTCCATGACGAACGCAATGGCGCAACCTGTTTCCCTTGGTTCTTATTTTAAAATTTAATTCTGCCTAGATTTATGGTTATAACACGTTATCAAAATACGGGTTGTTACATTCTCCCCTCCTTAAAGGATTTTGTCCCCGAAATCTCTAAGTTAGGAAGAACGTATCCTACCATCCATAATCCATCTACTCAAAACATCATCCATATGCAAACATTGTCCTTAAGAGATTTCTAATGCTGTATGAACATATGAAAAAGTGTGTGTATATGTTCCTTATCTAATGCAAATGATCAGGCCTGATTGATCTTTCTAATGCAAAATATGTTTAGTGTCATGAATCCAACATGTATGCAAACAAATCCTAGTCACATAAGCACTATATGTGTGCACAAACATTCATCCATATGCAACATTCATATGATAACACATTCAGTTTCATCCATAAATAAGCATAAACACTCATGCATATGCAATATGAAAATGTGTCTAAGCCGATCTAGTGCCTAATGTGTGTTATGCAACCACGAGCAACCACTTGCAACCATTCGCAAACATCAAGCATAACATGTTTCAAATACATGTTTACATTCATAGGATTCTACCTAAGGTTCTCAAGACAGGATCGAAAGGATATACAAGATAAAACAGAGTATCTAGGGAAAATAAGTCAAAGATGTACCCCTAGAAGGTCCTTCTTGCGGTCCTTGCCCTTGCTTCTTAGGGCAGTTCTTGCTGATGTGTCCAGTTTCACCGCATTGAAAACATGCTCCTATCTTCATCTTCTTCTTCCTACAGTCCTGGACTATATGCCCGTAAATACCACAGAAGTTGCATTTTCTTTTCTCACATGACTTGTCATTCTTCTTGTTGTTGTTCTTTCCTTCTTTCTCGGAGTCTACCTTCTTGTCTTGAGACTCATTCGCCTTGACCTTCTTCTTGCCATTCTCGTTTTCTTCATGAAGTAGGGCCATATTCACTAAGCTTTCAAAGGTCGCCCCCATGGGTACATGAGTCATGGCCATAGTGTGGAGTGGCTCGCTCAATCCTCGAGCAAAGCGTAGAGCCTTCTTCTCAGCCGTGTTGACTAAGTCCAAACCAAACCGAGCAAGCTGATTAAACTTATTCACGTATTCCCTAACTGACATGTCCCCTTGCTTGAGTGCCAGGAACCTCTCCATCTGAAGGCTCGCTTCTGCGGATGATAAAAACTTAAGCCCAAACCTCTCTCTAAAGTCTGCCCAAGTCTCAATTGGCCTGGTAGCGTTGGTGACTTCCCACCAAAATGCAGCTTCCTCTTTCAACAACCATGCTGCCAACTGAACTTTCCTATGATCCTCCATATCGAAAATAACAAACAAGTCTTCAGTCTCTTTTAGCCAGTTTCACGCCTCAACGAAGGTTTCAGTTCCAACGAAGTTCTTGCCGCCCATTCCTATAAAGTCCTTGCATATTTTGGCGAAGGCGGTACCCGGAGGAGGAGGAGGAGGAACCGTGGCCACCAGGGGAGGAGGAGGAGGGATATCTGCCGGGCCCGCGCCGTTGGCCCTAGCTTCCAAGTATCTTCGGAACCAGACAGGTATGGGTACTCCCTCAGGAAGGTTAAGATCAGACATGCTGAAAAGCGAAAAGGAAAAAGATTCAAACGAGGAAACAAATGAAAGTGCTAATGGCTTTTGGGGAATAACCTTTTCTTAAAAATAAAACTTTTCTTGAAAAATGCTTCTTTATAAACGGTTTTGAAAATAGTTTCAGAAGATTTTTAAAACTTTTGCCCAGTCTGGTAACCTTCTGCTCTGATACCAAATGTAACACTCACTAGGGTCACTCAAAAGGGAATGCCCTAGTTTTGGAGGGGTATTATCTAGCAAACAGGCACAGAGATAACACAAGACAGAACATAGATAAAATAGAGTGTATAAAGCAGCGGATATAAACTTTAAAACCAAATCTCATTACTGAAAAATAGACTCAAAACCTCTTACATCAAAATGCCAAGTCATTATTTCATTACATCAAGTTCTAAAGAAGCAAAGTACTTAAAACAACATAAGTAAAATATTATTCCCCAAAAAGTGCATGAGTGCAGCCATAGCATAGCTCAAGACCAAACCGTACATGAGTTGTCAGAAAGCAAGCAAAGTCCAAGCTAAGAGCTAGAGTTTCCTCCCTGAGAACCTGGGGGGGAAACGAAAGACAAAGAGGCGAAAGAAAACGGGTCAGTCAAAAAGACTGGTAAGCCCTAGTGACTATCAGCATAGAAACTAGTAAAGTTAACAAGACATGAGTAAACTGGAATTAAACATAGGAATGATGATAAGTCTGACATGATAACTAAGCTAACAAGATAACTCAAGTCTAACATTGCGTATTCAAGGTTCGCCATACCAACTATACTGGTATACTAATCCCGTGTCAACTATAAATCAAGAAATAATCCCTTGGCCCAATATCGTGAAGTGACCGAATTCGGGGTCCAACGGTATGATCTAATCGATCGGCTCCCTACAAGTCTAGCTTGTCGTGTGTTTGTGTCATACGACCCTATCACGAATGTAGTCACATGTGCTAGGTCCACCATAGGGTGTATCAAGCCCTAGGGTGCCAACCACCGACACGAATCAAGAATGCACAGATAATCCTACTGATGCCCAATGCCTGCTTTTTCAACTCTGGACTAATGCACGACCCTAGTCTGCCTGAACCTACAATGGCGCACCAACTCAGCCGTCGTTCTGGTCGCTTACAATCAGCCCAGCAATCGTGCCCCACCCTGCCTAGTCCCAGGGTACCGTGATACATCTAGTGGGTTATTGCTGAAAAGGACCGCGTAACTAGGGTTTCATTCAGCAGATCAAGTTGTCATTTAAAATCGAGACTTAACCCCATCTACGTGTCATGTCAAATTGAATAAGTGTGTCGTTCTAGTTCAAGACTTAGTCCTACGAATCATGTGTCAGGTTGGTTAAGTGTGTTCAAGCGGTTCATGACTTAACCCTATCAAATCAACTTGTCAAATTGGTTAAGTATATTCAAGTGGTCCATGACTTAACCCTATCCAGTGACATTAATTTACTTAATGCACCCCTAACCTCTCACATTAGACTTGGTTATGGTTACTGGATGTACCGGGCGGGTCCGGGCAGTTTTACACCATAACCTAGTCTAACCTCGGGTTTCGAGTGCGATATGACCAACTACTCACATTGGGTCCTATTGTTTGCAGTTACTGGATTCGCCGGGCGGTTCCGGGCAGATTTATACTGCAAACTCAACCCAACCTCGAGTTGGCCATGTTCAAGTTGTCTAAGTGTCATGTCCCAAATTCATATTTTCAAGTATAATTTCATGTTCCTATCCAAGCTCAAGTTATAACGATATTCATGTTTTCAAGTTCATACTAAATTCTGGTTTTCCTAAACTACCCAAATCGCATCCCCAACGCTCGTGAATTCGAATCAAGGCAATAAATGTAACTAGGGAATAACATAACAAGGATGGGTATAAAGTGGCAAAGGTGATTTCAAGGCAAGCATGGTGTAACTTGAGATATGATCATAACATCACTGGCATATGAAATAGGGCGATAAACATAACAATAAATGACATAAGATGATAATCCTAAACTTGTGACTAGCAAAAGTTTCAACATCACAACATCACAAGCATGTTAAAATAATGATAGGGTTTAGGTTATGACATGAACATGCCCCTAAATCAAGTTCTTATCAGTATTCCACAAATCAAGTTTCAATATGAACGGTACTAGGTTCAAGGTGAATAGATCTAGGGTAAAAAAGAGTAGATCTAAAATAATAGTTCAAAAAGGAATAGTCATAGATCAAAGATATACAAGAGTAGGTCTCAAGTAGTTATCATGTTTATGTTCAACTTCAATTTACACATGTCCATATTAAGTTTAGAGTTTAGATCTAAGAGTAACTAGGGCTTACAGATCGTGGTTTTTGAGAACTAAGAACAGAAATTGTCAGAGGATCGTTGTTGAGATGTTGATCTATTCCCTTGAATTGTTGTAGAAACGTTGGCCTTCGATTTGGATCTAGTTTGAATGTTTAAGCTTCAAATTGGAGGCGGTGGCCATGGTTCAAGAGGAGACTTAGCAGCATAATGGTGTTAGAAAGATTTGTTATGGATTAGCCTAGGTCTTAGGGTGTTTTTATAGTTGCAACAACTAGTTTAGGCCATGGGATAAACCCTAGAATCGATCTGAACCGCCAAAAATCGTCACAAGCCCTCAAACAAGCCAACAGGGTCAAGCAAGAGCAACCAGGCCCAAACCAAGTTCGGGGACCAGGTCGACACCCAAGTCAACTGCGCAGTCGACTTGGTCCTGGGGGTGTCGACTGCCCAGTCGACCTGGGGTGCTGGGCGGGAAATTTCCCGCCCAGTCTGTCAGGTTTTGAAATTCGAATTTGAACTCGAATTCAAACTGTTTTGAACTTTGAAAATTTCTGAAACTTTGGGGAGCCATAACTTGGTCATACGGACTCCGATTTTCGAAAACTCGGACTCGATTTCATGCAGAATTCCGAGACGAACGCAATGGCGCAACCCGTTTCCCTTGGTTCTTATTTTAAAATTTAATTCTGCCTAGATTTATGGTTATAACACGTTATCAAAATACGGGTTGTTACAGCCACCAGATATATGCGGAAGTCGATCTCACGCCTTGGAGGTAAACCCCATACCTCATCAAAAACATCGGAATAATCTCGAACCACCGGAACAGATTGCAAATCATCTATGGATGCATCTAGAGACTCTAGAAAGCTAAGCATAACATACTCTTGGGGGTCACAATAACCTTCAAGGGTCTTCCCATGACAAGTCCGGAGTATAACAACCCTCTTCTCACAATCCAGAATAGCCCCATACGTGTAAGAGAATCCATTCCCAGAATCAACCTAAAGCCTATAAACCCAAGAACATACACCTCGCATTCAAATTCGACGCCTAACATAGATATTTTCAAACCCCGACAAATCATCAATAAATGAGCCAAACCACCAATGGGGTTTGAAACAACTACGGGATCTACTACCATAATAGTAATTAAGTGCAGAGATTCAACCACAGAACTAGATATAAACGTGTGTGAAGCGCCAGAATCAAAAAGTGTTCTAACTGGATGGTTTAATAGAGAAATTAAACTTTCTACGGAAATTTTTATACCTCTTTCAGGAGCACCGATCACAAGAGCATGCACCTGCTCTCCAGAAGTTCCTGCTCTTTGACCATGTCTCTATGATCCCTGTTTCTTTGGGCACTCTTTAGAGAAGTGGCCGACCTCTCCGCAATTGAAGCAATTGCTCTTCCTTCTCCTATAGTCTTTGATCAAGTGACCCTTCTTCCCACAATTGTGACATTTTCTCTTATCCTTGCCTTTATCATCTTTCGCTCCTTTCTTCTGCTGTTGTTTTTCCCCCTTCTTGGCCCACACCTTCTTATTGTGTGATGTCCCCTCAGCCTTTGCTTCCTACTTTTCTCCCTTGTCCTTCTCATGCATTAGGGCCATATCAACAAACTTTTCAAAAGTGGCCCTCATTGGAATATGGGACATGGCTAACCCATGCAGAGGCTCATTCAGCCCTTTAGCAAACCGCAAAACCCTTTTGTATGATGTATCCACCAACTCCAACCCGAACCTTGCCAGCTGGTTGAACTTGTTCACATACTCCTTCACCGTCAAGTTTTCTTGTTTGAGTGCTAGGAACCTCTCCATCTGTATGATTCTCTCAGCTTGGGAAAGAAATTTCATTTCGAACCTCTGTCTAAAGTCTTCCCAAGTTTCCATCAGACGTCCAGCTTGAGTGACTTCCCATCAAATTATGGCTTCGTCCTTTAATAGCCAAGCATCTAACTGAATCTTTCTTCGATCCTCTACTTCAAATATTACGAACAAGTCCTCGATCTCCTTAAGCCAGTTCCTAGCTTCTACAAATGTCTCGTTCCCATGGAATGGCTTCACTCCCATAGCACGGAAGTCCTTGCAGATCTTGGCGAAGTTATCTACTCTTAGAGGGGGAGGAGGAGGAATGACTGGTGCAGCTGGGGGAGGAATGTCTATTTGGCCTTGGGCAGGCGCCGTGGCCTCCAAGTACCTACGGAACCATCCGGGTATTATGACGCCCTCTGGGATATTAGGAATGTTTTGTTCCCCAGACGTGCTGAAAAGGAAAAAGGAAGAAATTTAGATAAAGGACCGAAGGATATTACATATGGCTTTTTGGGGAATGTTTTTCAAAACAGACTTTTATTTTTGAAAATGCTTTCTTTTAAAACCCATTTTGAAAATATTTTTTAAATTTTTTTATCTAATCTGATAACCTTCAACTCCGATACCAAGTGTGACACCCCACGTCCGTTAATGTCACTCACTAAGGGAATGCATTAAGTTTTGTGAAGCGCTATAGGTAAACAGACAAAGAATAATTACAAGACAGATATAAATAAGATGGCAGTTGAAAATTTGAATAAAATTTTTATTTCAAACATAAATCATAATGTCGTGGTACATGATACCATAAGTCACAAAATCCATTACAATAAAATAACTTCTGTCTTGCATCATGAGAGTACATAAGAATACGGAAAACATAATTCCCCAATTAAAAGAGTTAAGCCATAGTAGAGAGAACTTGAGCCATACTTTAGAAGTAGATCCTAGCAAGATGATATCTGAGTCCTGACTAAGCCTGAGTGTTTCCTCCCTGAGAACCTTGGGGGGAGGAGGGAAGGGGAGGGAACAGAAGAAAGAAGGAGAAACAAAAGGGTCAGACACAAAGTCTGGCGAGTCTAGTTAATTTTTAGCCAGTAAATAATTAAAAGTAACCTGACAAGCATATAAATTGGATAAGAGAGATCACTACATAAATGGCAGGTGTAACAAGGTAGATAGGGTAAGGTGTATACACTTCTCTAATGATTACTCTGCACTATTACTAGTATAACTAAAATGAGATGATCCCTTCAACTATAAATTGGTAGATTTAGGGCATACATCCGAGTGTACCCTAACCACTACCATAATCGATCGGCTCCCTACTCTGTAGATATCCTATGCTGGCCCCACAGTAGGAGGTATCACTTCCTAAAGTGGCAACACTTAAGATGTGCACAACCATATCTACTGGTGTCACAGACGTCTTATCCCCCTCTGCCTGGCTCATGCACGCACATGGCCCGGTCGGTTTACGCCGCCCACACCATCCATCTCGTTTGGATCTCTTATAATCAATCCGTAAGCATGCCCCTTCTCCGTCTAGCTCAGAGTTCTTTATTTAATATCTACTTCGGGTTACTGATTGAAATGGATCCCACAAAATATGATACATCTCTCCCCCTTTGTCTTGTATCCCCACTAGGTTTTTCACTGACTATATACCCCAAGGTGTCTTTAATTACATAGCCCTATGTTAGTTATGCTTACCCTAAAGGGTGTCTTTAATTACATAACTTTATTATATTTTTCCACCGGTTACGTATACCACTAGGTGTCTTTTAATTACATAACCTTATTATATTTTTCCACCGATTATGTATACCACTAGGTGTCTTTAATTACATAACCTTATTGGGTAAAGTTCGTGGGCCTATATGTAAATATTGTCCACCCCCTCTAATTTACTTAACCCACCCACTACCTATCCAATTTTACTTAACCATAACTTAAGTCCATAATCATACAACCCTTATGGCTTAAATTAGGTTAAGTAGTCCAATTCATTACCATGTCCAATTATGGTTATAATGGGCAAGACCTCCACATTAGACCTACAACGTGTGGATGCTAGATATGTTGGTCGGGTCCAGGCAGTCTTATTCCATAGTTGGGCCTAACCTCGTGTCTTAGCTCGATTCATATTTGCGACCTTAGACCTCTCACATTAGGTTCAACATTAGTGGCCGTTGGATTTGCCGGTCGGGTCCGGGCAGACTTCCACCACTAATGCAACGTAATCTCGTGTCATAAGTGCAATTACAATTCCTAATTGTAATTACTAGACATTCCATTTTTATCCAAATCTACCTATGTCATTACAGGTGATTATTTCTATGTTTCCCCATTTGAATTATATGTCCAATTCATATAAATATTACATAAATTATGCTAATTATAAATCCCTTTTCCCTGTTTCCTAACTAACGTATTCGCACATATTTTGGCGGCATCTAGGCTATAAAGTAGCCTACCATAAAATTGAAAAGGGATTATGACAAAGGTGATAGTTTCAACATATCTTGGCATAAACATAAACTAGCATGATAACAAGGTGAATGGACATGTAATTATCATCATAACATGGTGGACATAAAACTGATGAACTTGTGGCAACTACGATGTCAAAGCAAGTATAATGAGATCTAAATTAACCATTTAGGTGTCCAACTATTTAGTTCTAGCATAATTAGGGTGACATAGTAACATGTTTAGATCTAAAGATGGCTTCACATGTCAAATTTACAACATATCTAGATTGATCACAAATTGACAAGTGAAAAGGGGATTTACATAAAGAACTGGATTTAGCCAATGTTACAACTGTCCAATTTAATAGATGTACATTCACCACAATATAGTTACAAGTCAAGATCCACGTAGGCAACATAATAGAATAACCACAATTTTATTAGATCTACGGAAATAGATTTATCATGACATAGTACAGGATTTAACACTAGCACAGAATCATAATTTACAGCATATCCAATTCACAGTCTTTCACAATTTACTTTTATTTATCTAAACCTAAAAGCAACTAGAAACTCACAGCATTAGGTTTAGAGAACTGAGAAAGAACAGATCTTGAATTTCTAAATTTGATTTGCAAATTATGTTGTTGTAGAAAACAGTTCCGTCTCGGTTCGCACCCCGGCAGCATGTGGCCTCCATGATTTCCAATGAAGAAAATAGGAGAATAGGACACATATATGTAGTTGCCAGACCCCCTGAAATCGAGTACCACGTCAGCCCTAGGGGTGTCGACACCCCTGTGGGTGGGCCGACACCCCTCTAGGGGGGTCGACCCCCCAAAGTGGGAATTCTACCGCTATTTTTGAATTTTTGAATTTGAACTGTTCTGGATAAAATTCTGACTCATCTCTCACTCATATGTGTATACATAATATTTCTGTGCATACAAAACTTAAAACCCTCATAACTTCTTCATACGATGTCCGTTTTACGCAAATCAAATGTCTATCCTAACAAGAATTTCGAGACGATGCAGTCCGTTTCCTCTAATTCTGAACATTAAATTAATTATTATTTAATTTATCCTCTTTACTGCTGTTAAAAATTCGGAGTGTTACACATACTTTGATAAAGCTTCAAACTCAGTCACATACTCAGCGATAGGCCTTTCGCCCTTCTTCAAATCAACAAATTTCTTAAACAACATCGATTTCTGGACCATAAAAATGAACTTCTCCTCAAATTTAGTTCTAAACGGGTCCCATGTGATATGGTCCTCAAGAGTCTCCACAGTAATAGAGTTCCACTAATCTAGCGCTTGTCCTTGCAGCTGCCTCGATGTAAGTTTCCTCTTAGTTGCATCATCGATTCCCAAGTCTCCAAAAATATGTACACATGTATCCAACAATTCTGAATCCCGATAGTTGATTATGTACCAACAAACGGCTTGGCACCCGGGAAGTGTAGTCTTTGCAGAGTTTCAGAAAATCAAAAATCCTACGAGCCTGCACGGGAACACCATGATCTACTGCCGCTCCTGGAGTGGGCATCCTTTTCATAATTGCTGCCATCATGGACTGGAACATAGCAGGATAATCGGGCATAGCAGCTGCAACTTCCGACCGGCTACCCCCGCCTACCCCTCCAGTTGTAGACTCATTCCTAGCAGCATGTCTCGAAGTTCGTCGACTCATTCACTATTTGAAACGTGGTTCAATTCAAATTAGAGAAAGACACATTAGTATTCAAGTGCATACTAACATACTATATTATATATATTATTATATAGATATCATCCTATAAAAATACAAGTACGCCTCCCATACGTTTTTACGCCCATGAACTATGGGTAAAAATCGATTGACCAATTCAAATTAGAGAAAGCCACATTAGTATTTAAGTGCTTACTAACATACTATATTATATATATTATTATATAGATATCATCCTATAAAAATATGAATACGCCTCCCATACGTTTTTACGCCCATGAACTTTGGGTAAAAATCGATTAACCAAAGCTCTAATACCAAATGTAACGACCTCCCTATACATCCTGCACAAAAATAAGGAAAAGTAACCAAAGCTCTGATACCAAATGTGATGATCGTCCTATACCTCCTACACAAAACTAAGGAAAATGTTTGCTATATGATGTGCCAGGCCGATATGGGACGATCATCAAGGAAGAATAAATTGGAAACAGAGCCTGTCGTATAACTCACAACTCATGGATAACATATAATAATGAATTATACAACATGATATAGTAATGAAGCACAACTGAACAAAGAATCAAATTTCCATAAAACCATATAATCTCGAGTCCAACACATCTCGGTACATGAATCTCTAAATATAACATGTCTCACTACATCCCTCAGAGTAACAATAGAGTCTCATAAAACAATGGAAATAATAAAATCATCAATACAGTTGGTAGTAATAGTACGCCAGCCTCCTGCTCGTCACCGCACAGCAACACTAGCATTAAACCTTTTACCTGCTACCCAGTCTGACCACCATCAAATTTGTGAACAACCCAAGGTAATAGAAGGAAACATAAAACCTTGAATCAGACAACAGTCTTAGTGAGCGATAAAATAGCTAACAATAGTTACATAAGATAATACGAGTATAGGCGGATCAACTCTTTAATCTACTCAACAACCATCAAGTTAACACGTGAAAATCATCCATTGTGTGTCATTTTAGAATAGGAAAGGAATACCCCCAATTCTTCTTCTCTTCGGCAACCTATGGTGATGGCCTATCCATAAAAAATAGAGAAGATTACACACAATCAACCATAGTATCCACAACATCCAACATCCTAGCCATCACCGACTACAACCGTGAATCCATCAATTTTCGAATTTGCTTTTCACCAATCTAAAGGAAAGCCCCGGTTCTAGCCAAACTACCATACACTGTCATGACTCGTATGTTTGCCTCAATTTCTTGAGACAACTAGATTGCTCCTACAAGAGTTCAATCCAAGGTACACGATCCTACCTAACCCTTATGGACGTCCCCATGATACCTCTGCTTTGAGTGCGCTAGAACCTTCAATAAACAATGATTCCTTGGAACTTCAAATCTATCGAGCCTTTCTTCTTGGTGATTCCACTTCTTTAGTCAAGCTACCTCTTGAACTAGTTCCATTATCGTCCTCGATTAACTTCTACTTGAGTCACTCCCATCCTTGTATTGTATCGTATATCATCCCACGACTAGTATCACATAAGCTTAGCTCCGACCACTCCTACCTGAGTTCACAATTGAAACATCGTTCTTCATTGAGTTGCACATCGACCATCTGAAGTCATTTCACTACCATACTTCACCAGCAACCCACAAGAGTCACCAAAATCCCCATCACAAAAGTTCATTGCCGACCCATCGCCCTCGATGGATTTGTACCTGTCCATGTCGAGATGGTACCAATCCACCTACTTAGCCAATTTTGGCTAAGTAGCTGACCTCGGTCCATTGCTGCCTCGAGAGCTTCCTACTAGTCCATCTTCTCATCGATTCAATACTCCCATAGAAACTTATGTCGGTTCATTCATATCTCGAGCAATTAGCCTCGACCCATCCAATCCAACTCTGAATGGCATGAAAATTTACAAGTAGCCTTGATTTATCATCACGATGTTCTCCACAAAATATCATAGCCATCCGACCCTTCGTTATGGATCGGTATTGGTCCATACACTTAGTGTATTTGGCAAGAAATTTTTCATGCTTTCTCCCATCGTCTTCCAAAGTGCCTCTGCCAAGTTTCATATGAATCTGATCACCTGAACCTCCGATTTGCTCTGTCCTTCAATCCTAAGATCGACGAAAGCCAATTCTAGCAAACAACGCAATCAATTCAATCAAAACATATAGTAATTCAACAAAATATGATCATTCAAGCATAAACAAATCCCAATTAAAGCATAAACATATCACAATTATGAGATCTGGCATGATTAAGATCTAACATATGCATAAGCATGATTAATCTATCAATTATCCGGTTATGATGATCAAATTGATTTTTTCTAGGGTTTATAAATCAGAATCAAATATATATGATTAGATCTAAGGTGATTATAACATACAATGTATGAATATGATCCTAATTTACTCATATAATCCGTAGTTTCTGTGTGAGAGATATCTATCACTCACCAATTTCTAGATGCAATGCAAACTTAGTGAATGCAGATCTGGACAACGATGGGATCCCCTAAATTTGATGCAATTTGAAGTGATACAATTTCCCTTGATGATTATCTATCTTCTAGATGCAATCTACAATGGATTTGATTGAAAAGAATGAGGGGTTATGGTTTTAGGGTGAACCGTAGAATCACAGACGCCCAACCTAAAGTTTAGAATGAAGACAGTAAACCTATTTCTCTTCCCAAACGCCCCTATTTATATCCGTAGGTCCTAATGGGCTTGGCTAATCAGCCGATTAGTTACTCATCAGTTTGCCTAACTGCATCTTAAACTTAAAACAATGATTCCTCCCAAACCCTAAACGAAATCCTTTATGTAACCACTATAGGGAATCGTAAACAACCATCTCGATCCAATGAGACCGATTTTAGCACTTGGTTCGACGTTAATCAAAAGTTATAGACCAAACAGTAAACTTATGGGCAAAATGATCATAATTGAATTCGGTAAAAAAATCATGGACATGTCTCACATCCCTATGAACAACATATTAAAAAATGAGAATGAATCGACTGATAGGGAATAAAATATAATTATTTTACAATCGATCGATACGTAAAATACAGGTCATTACAGTTTATTATTCAAACCAGACTGTGGTCTGATTCAAATTTTTTCTCTTCCTTTTAAACTCTCGAGCGCTCAACTGAGTAGATTGAGAGTGGAGTTTTTCAGGTTTTCTCTGTTGACAAATAAGCTTTCGAAGTTGCATAAGAGGAAATATCTATTTAGGAGTTTTCTGCTACGTTCTTTATTTTTCTTTGCTGGATGTAGTAGGCAAAGTTGTATTATTGTCTAGTATTTAAACTGATCATTTAATGGGGAAACTTTATATGTTGTCGTTGGAGTATTTTGTAATAGTTATATTTTCTCTAAACGTGGGATCTTAAATGGGAATATGCTACAATTTTTAATTAATGAAGCATGTTTTGAAATTTTCATATCATGTGTCTCATGTGTTATATCTATTAACTAATCTCGTTTATCGCTAGAAAATAATGCTACTGATGAATGTAGATTTAGTAACACTTATTTTTGGGCCTTAGGATAGGAGATGCTACATGAGAATGATCGTATCTAAAATTTAATGCCATACTCTTTCCACTAACCGTTGATTTTATCTTGTACTCTCCCTTGTTTGAAAATGAAGTCAAGCAATTTTAGGTAGTATTACCTCTAGATTTTTGTTTGACAATAAGTTTAACCTTCGAGATAGTGGTGGGTTTCCATAATTCCACATTTAGTGCTAAGAGTACGATAGATCCTTTCAATATAAGCAGCACTGTTTATGGATTTTTTTTCCATAATTGAATCAAGATAATAGAACTTTTAAACCAAACTTATGCTTAGTTTTCACATTACCGATGTGACAACCCAACTTCCAATCACCTAGAGTTGATGTTTAAACCAACTCCAGATGTTTGAAAATCGGATTCGTTGGGGTAATACACATTAGAACAGAATAAAATAAACTTTTATTTTTCAACATTATATGACAACAAAGTTTATATTATCAGAGTTACAATAAAATACACAGCGAAAAGAAACTATAGCGGAAGAAACAATATGATATAGCGGAAGAACTCTAACTCTAGCTTGAAGCTCCAACCCAAAACACGCTCTGAAACTTGCTCCAAGGATCTATAACTGTAAAACTAAACCACTAGCTGCTCGTGTGAAAATTTGTAAGGTTCGCCCCAATACACACCAAATAATAAATGCAAATGCAAACGCATACATGGATGAGTTTTAGCCTTATAATGTCAAATCAATAATATTTGTCGCCAATGTGTATTATTACTACTAATGACACTTTAAAATATTTCGCAAATAAATTTACAAATCTAGCAAGCATAGTGACTATGCCCACATACATAGTTTACAAACAAAGTGGAAGGTTCGTATTGGTTATTGGATTTCCAACAAGATGATTCCTGGCACAAAATATCAATCGAGGAAATGAAGCTAAGTATCTCCCGGTTAACATCCAGAAAAGGACACTGAATACATAGCGTGAAGTATATATCCCAATTTTCATCTAGACATCGGAAATCGTATATACTTTATCTTCTCAAATTTCATAGGTGGTTCCACCGCCGAAGCTTTCGAGTTCCAACATAGATTAAGTATATATACAACCCAACCGCCAGTTTTCCACCAATTCGGGTTGTGAGGTTCGCCGGGTTTCGTACCTACACTAAGCCATGCTTCGATCATTTCATCAACTGCAGCACTTCGTATGCCACACTATCATTTTATAGTTTACAACTGATATTCACTAACCAAATAACTTTTAGCCAAGGAAATAAATTCCCATCACCAAACAGAAACATGTTCGGTTAAAATCAGTTAATACACTGTAAGATACAGTGTCAGACACACATCCACACGAGTTCGTTCCGAGTTCGAATGAAACTGAAGGCGCCTTATTTCATGACTCAAGTTTGAGCGAAGGCCCTTGCAATCCGAAAATTCTCCAAATACGATCGGGCTTTTTGTCGCTCCGGTAATAGGTTCTTCTCTCTACTGTAGTTATTCAGTAAAGAAACAAATCTACATACAACCCGTTCGATGTGAAGAACTATGGTCTTCAATCGTCATTTATACGTCTTCATTTATTTCATCGTGCGATTATTTGGAATGGTTTTCAAGAACTAAATTCCGACCCCGGTCTTTCCAAATAACCAGCGATTCATGTGGACTACACATTTCAAATTAAGTTCATTCCATCATATATATACTTAACTAAATTCATTTTAAATTTAGAATGACCGCTTATATGCATTCGAATAGTTCTCTTTCTTAACTCTTTACTTCTAATCAATTATTTATAAATCAAAGATTAGGATCATGCTATTTCATTAATACAACTCATTGTATTCATTTAAACAAGGATTAATTACATTCGAATCAAAGGTTTCAAGACTGGAACAATCCCCAATTTAATATTTTTTTGAAAGCAAAATGTGTGATCTTCTATAAAGAAGAGAGCACACATATATATCTATAAATGGAAAATTAACAAATACAGACCGCCTACCTAAAAACAAAAACAAGAGAAAAACAAATCTACACACACTGAGTTAACTTCTCCAAACAACAAACATAAAAAAAACATGAAAAAGACTGCCTCATAACAGACGCTCCAGCACAGGACATAGAATACTCCAATGTATAAACCAATGTATAAACCATCACCAAACCAAACAGCTCATTAAAGAGCCCCTCATCAAAAACTACTTCATGAGTCCTGAGTCCAAGACCTAGAAGAAACGCTACTACCAGAGACTTTATAATATCTGATACGCGCACTGCGACGAACCAAACCCTATCTAGGATAAACACTCCTACGCTTACCCCTCCTTGACAAAGTTATAGACATATCACTAACCTGATTTTTCTCTCCACTTTCCTCTTGCAATCCAACCCCATACCACTCACCAAACTGACAATGACTGTCTCTCAATCCTGACAGCACCGAGCCCATACACACCCCCTTATTCATGGCCAACCATAGGTCCTGCTTCATGACAGAGAAGGTTCTTCTCCTCTTAATCCTTCGATCAACATTAGAAAGCTTATAAAACGATAAAAATTCTTTTGACACCACCATGTTCCCCTGACATGAACATTTCTCCCCACATACCAATTCCACCATACCATTTTTAATATAAGAATGAATGACAGAAGATTGATAATCCAACAACATATTACCTGCCCCTACAAGTTTTAGAACTTCCTTGGAATATCCAGCCATATCCACCTTCGCAATTCCTGCTTCCAAACATTGTGAATCCGCAGAAACTTTGTCCAAGCTCATCACGTTTCCCATATCTTCCCCCATCCAATCAAGTCCCCTGCCATCAACCCACTCAGAATTGCCAATACAATATTGCACAAAGGGATCAAGAATCATCGGATCCGTATGCTGTGACCCCAAACATCTCTCAGACAGAACCACCATTACATCTTCACAATGCAAAGAATCATCATATAACTCATTAACCATATCACCCACTAAGTCACAACAATCATCAGTCTTTGATACAACACCCTTCTGCAAAGAACCACTCTCCAATCACATAATAGACTCATCATCGCTTTTCAAGAAACCCTGATAAACAGCTTCTCCTCTAACACAATTAACTGTAGTGTTAATAATATCGAAAAGCCTCATAATATCATTCAATAATAGCAACCCCTTCTTCTTATGCCTTGAAACCGAATCAGAAAATAATCTCCTTAATTTCAAGAAATTAATACAAAACGAGCTAGCATGCTCCTTTCTCTCAGACAGACAAGGCAAAGGAGGATAAATGACATTACTTGAATCACCATGAACCCCCTTTAGCCACAGCAAACCATCCACAAATCCTTCAAAGTGCCATTCCAACAGTAACAACAAATATGCTCCTTCAACCTTCTGATTAGAACTTGACAGATCAAAAAGAATTATGAAAGAAATAAGTTTCTGGCATAATCTCGAACAGATGTAGTGCAATAATTCAGGTTTTGGTTTTCCTCTATAAAACTCCGAACAGAAAATCTTTCTGTGTCCAAGACCACCGCAATGAAAGCATCGACCTTTACTCCTACAATCTTTCACTATATGATCCGATCCTCCGCATCTGAAGCATAATCGAGTCCGCTTTCTCAAGAACGAATTACCATAAGAATCACAAAGATAATTATTTACGCCCTGCCTAATTTCAGAACGCTGGGCTCCCTTTGAATTAGAAAAAGAAGAAGAAAAGTCGCGGCTATATCTACCCCATCTGGATTCTTGACGAAAAGAAGAGTTGGGATGAAAAGGAGAGATGGGAGCCGCCATCGGAAACGAACCTTTTTATTTCGAAATAAAAAGTTACCTTTTTTACAATCCCCAATTTAATTAAATAAAATAATTGAAAAATAATGAATTTGGTATAAACTAATTTATATATAAATTTGGAAAATTTTAAAATAGAAATGGTTAAAATAATTATGTACTATATTTAAAGTTTAAAGAAGCATATGAATAGAATAATTTAAACATATACATATCCCTTTTTAAATCAAATAATTTTTACTTAAATATTTTTAAAATCAACATACTGTGTTTTAAATGGTTGTAAACCTATATAAATATACAATATATAAACGGGAATTGTTCCCTTTCCATGTCAATGACTTGAATCTATATACACATTCAAAAGAGTATAATTGGCTTCAATATCTCGAGTTGATTAAAATCAATTTCAAAGACATTCAACTTATTTACTTTCGTTCGCTTAGTTCTGCATTAGCTTCCATAGTTAAACTACACTTTACTCGTTAAAACAAAGTTGTTATCATATCATTTAAGTTAAAACCAACAATTTATATTAAATATACAATTGGTTAGAAATCAAAACTTCTTATATCCAGTATATATTCCGTATTAAATTAATACTATAAGCGGACTTCAATCTTTTCACTGTTTAATTCCATAAATAGTATTCATCATCATCTACAGAACTTATATTAAATACTTGAAGATCACTTTCATCCAATTTAACCAAATTTTAAATTGTAAATTATTTATTTTGGTTATCATTTAATATTTGAGATTCACTTTCAATTTTCTCCTTTATCAGACTATATAAGTAAACATTGGCTAGGTAAGTTCAGTGCACTGGTTGCTGCATCCCTTGCCTTAATTACACACCTCGCTTACCGATCCAGAATTAGTAACGGAACAAACTTACTTGCTAACCCATACACTTATGTTACATTCCCTATTTAACTTTGAATTCAAATGATTTTTTAATTCAACGTAATTTATAATATATTATTATAGATATTTATCTAAACTTATCAAATTCCATAATCAATTAGTTTCATGTTACAATATCTTTTCAAACAATTTTATAATATTTTCTTCTCAGGTAATTCTTTTACAACCTTACTTGTATTTCAAACCCAAATAATTCAAATTCAAAGTATGTCGAAGCAAAAGTTAAGTATATCATTATTTAAAATTTTGATTAAATTGAAAATCAAATGATATAAATTCAAAGCAAGTTGTGAAATAATATATAACACTACATCAAATAAATATTTGAGATATCATTTAGGTTTCAAATTCATATCATGTAAATATTTAATTAACGGAATAACATTTAATTCACAAAACGATTATCATTAACTTATCATTTAATTTACAAAATTAATATTCGATATACCAATTATTATATCATTTTCATTAAATTAATTAATAAATAAAGTATCCCTCAAACTCCTACCTAATTTATAATATTAAAACATAACTAAGTTAATAACATTTTGTAACAACCCTAATTTCTGGGGCCAATTTAAAATTTTATTTTAAGTGATTTCAATGAGTTTTTTATATTTAAAATAATTTATTTAAAATAAAAATGATTGAAAGTTGATTTGAATCGAAGTTAGAATGAATAATTTAATTTTAATTATAAAAAAAGTTAGAAATAGCGCGGTAGTTTGAAAAGTCAAACTTGAACTTTGACTGACCATACAGGATGCAAAATTTAACGGATTTTAGTGAAAACTAAAATATTAGAATCTATTCAAAAATATCTTTCCAACGAATCCGAAAAATTGAAATTTCATAGCGGAAATCAAAAGTTATGGCCAATTCAATTTTTAGAAAGGTCGCTGTAGAATTTATATATATATATTATATATGGCCCGAAAGGCTACTTTTCACATATGAAGGAATTTTGACTCGAAACCACTTCCATTGAGTTTGGAATGACGTTTTTGCATTGAAAAACAACAAACACTTATATATTTTGAGTTTCGGAAATTATTTGTTCAAAAATGTATTTTTAATATTAAATATATTCGCCTTGAAAAAGGCAAATTTTCAAATAAGCTCAGAATTGAACGAAATTAATTTTTCTAGGTTCGCAGCGTCAAAACATAGCTAAATATATTTTTCGGGAATTTTTGAAGTTAATTTGTGGCCCTGGTGAATTTATTTGTACGGCTGAATTAAAAATAAAGGACTTAAAATTTAAATCTTAAAAACGCAGGCCAAGATGACCCTTTGGGCTAACGGGACAGGTCCAGACAAGTCCGGAATGAGGGCTATTAGGTATAAACGGAAGTCGTTGGTCTAGAATTGAAGAAAGTTGCAAAACAGGCCTTTTAGTGAATAAAATAATATAAAATATACCCCCTTTCACAGAAATCGAGACGCTCCTTCTTCTCAAAACTCACGCACGCTGAAACCCATTAGCTGCCTCCCCCTTGCCACCTTTTCTCCTCCCTATCTCCTAATCCACTCACTTTTAGACTCAGCCGTAGTTAAATTTTTTGTAGCTCTCCTCAATCTCTTCGATTCTAGACAAGTTTCACATCAAACCGTTGCCCGTAGCTCTTGAATCACCTCTCCAAACCCGCTGACTTCATGGACCTGCCGCCACCAGCATGTACCATCGCACCTCCCCCTATTCCCAGCGTGGATGCACCCCTCCAAGCTCTCCAATCTCCAACAAACGACACCCAAAACTGTTGATCCAATCTCAAGTTATCACGATTCGAAGTTTTGAACAATTCAAAGGTTATATAAATTTTAATTTTATTGATTTGCAATGCTTGATTTCGTTGCTAACTTTAATTTCAATTATTAAAAACATGTTTTGATCCAATTCGATGCAGAACCCGACAAAATTTGACAATCTTGGAACAACGTGACATAACACAACATCATAGATATGTGTGAACAAGTTATTGACTTCAATTCGTTCTAGATCTGACAAATACAAAGGTGAGAATTTCTGATCTATTTTAAATTAAAATTTAATTTTAATTTATTTTCTCGAATAAAATAATATTCTGTATATCTGTATACGTGCAATAATTTAGATCTGTGCTGTGATGGATTGTACTTCTTTATTCCGATTTGTTTGTGCGCTACCATTGTTTCGTTCATTATTTCATGTACATCGCGTTGTTATTATGACGTTTATTATTTTCTGTATGCGCTGCAATCAAGATATTGTTTTATTTCATATGTACACACGCTGTTATTTTTATCTATTATTTTCAGAACTATTCTTTAAGATCTGAAACTACGACACCGCTATTCAATATCTATTTATTTATTCGTAGATAATGAAAGTTTGGTCCTTTTATTTTGATTCACAAAATAATGGAAGTTTAGATCTTTATTTTTATATATAAGTAATGATAGGATCTTTTTGAAATAAATTTGGATCTTTATTTTTAATAAAGAAAGAATGAAAGTTTGGATCTTGGTTTCTTAATTAAGAAAATAATAAGTTGAAAATTTAAGATTTATTCTTTTATTTTGATTTTGATTTACCACTTAAATAAAGATTATTCTTTTATTTTGATTTATCAAGTAAATAGGATTTAGATCTTTGTTTTAAAATAAATAGAGTTAATAAAGACTAGATCTTTAATTTGAAAAAATGGAAACTTTATTTGTAAAACAAAATTACATTTTTATTTGTAACTAAAGAATAAGATTTTACATTGTAAAATAACATTACATTTTTATATGTAGTTATAGAATGAGAATTTGCACTGTAAGACAAAATTACATTTTTATATGTAATTAAAGAAATAAGGTTTGGCTTTTATTTTGAAATAAAAGGAATGAAATAAAGATTGAATCTTTATTCTGATTCATAAAATATAAATAAGTTTGGATCTTTTATTTTGATTCATAAAATAAATAAAGTTTGGTTCTTTTATTTTGGTTCATGAAAACTAAACATTAAATGGTATGTTGTTATTGTATGGATTGACATGAAACTTGACACTAATTTGTATGTGATTACTGTATGGTTTGACATGAAAAATTAGCACCGAATAATGTATAGCTAGGGTATGTGTTGTCATGAAATTAGCGTTGTGTATTCTTATGAGTTATAAACATAAAATTTGTGTGGTATATGTTATGAATTATGAACAGAAGATTAGTGTTGAGTATTTACGCTAAAATAAGTATAAACAAGTATGAGTCCTGAGAATTTTTGTCGTTCTTATGAAATGCAAATATAATTTTAGCATTGATATATAAAAAAAATATATGAAATGTAAGTATAATTTTAGCGTTAATGAGATATATGAATTGTAGATATATTTTTTAGCATTAAGGGAAGATATGTAAAGTGATTATAAAACTAATTTTGTCGTTATGTCATTTTATTGAAAATGAATCATATTTTAGCGTCGTGTTAAAATAATGCTTACATTAGAAAAAATGTTGACATTAGAAAATATGTTTACATTAGGAAAAAATGTTGAAAGTAGAAAATGAGACTTATTTACACCGTTATGTTTAAATTAGAAAAGTTTTACATTTTTCTTAATGTAAATAAGAATTAGAAGAAAATTACATTTTTATGTAATCAAGTTAGAGAACATAAAAATTATGTTTTTATGTAATTAAGCCAATTTCCATGTGAATTAGAAGTGACAAAATAGAATTGTCACCTTTATTATGAATGTTATATTAGTATAAATTGTCATGTATGTTGATTAGAATTGACAAATCATAAATGTCACATGTGTTTAATTATAAATGTCATATGTGCTAAATTAGAGTTGACAAAATATAATTGTCATTTATGTTAAATTGGTATTGACAAAATATATTTGTCATTTATGGTAAATTAGATTTGTATGAAATCATAATTATCATTTTGGACAGAACATGTTATGTTAAAAATATCATGTTAAATAAGGTCATGTTAAAAATGTCATTTATGCTAAAGCATGTTATGTAAATAGACATGTCATTTAGGTTAAGATCATGTTTAACCAATTAGGATTGACAATTATAATTTTCATGTTTAACAAATTAGAAAAGAGTAGACAGTAAAATTTACACTTTTATTGTAATATGAATCATTTAAAAAGAACACATTTTATTTGCGCTCTTAGTTGCAAATAAAACATGAAAATCTTTTTATTTGTGTTCCTTAACACAAATAAAACATAGAATTAAAAGTTGTCTTTTTATTTGTGTTCCTAAACACAAATAAAACACGAAATTAAAAAGTACATTTTTATTTGCACTCCATAATGCAAATAAAAACGATAAAAATAAAAGAACTTTTTTATTTGCTTTCCACAATGCGAACAAGACATAGAAAAATATTCATTGATATGATATTTGAAAGATAGAAAAATTTTAACATAGGAATTATTCTTCTATATGTTATTAGAAAACATAGAAATCAAAGTGACTCTTGTATCAACATTTTAGTGGTAAATAAACATATCAATTTATAGAGTACAATTTTATTTACATTTTAGATGTAAATAAAAACATAGAAATAAAAGTGACACTTGTACTTGCATTTTACATGCGAATGAAAGAATGGATAGAAAAAGATTATATTTATATGTAATGAAAGAATGAATAGAGATTTACATTTTTCAATGTAAATAAAGGATGAATAGGAATTTACATTCTATATGTAAATAGAATATGAAATAGACATTTACATTTTCAATGTAAATTAAAAGAATACATTTATTTACATTTATTTTGTAAATAGGATAAAGAAAAGAATAATTTATTCACAATTAGTGTCAATAAACATGACATAAAAGAAAAGGACATTTTATTTACATTAGTGTAAATAAAACATGATATAAGAAAAGGGACATTTTTATTTACTATTTAGTGTAAATACAATACAAAACATAGAAAAAGTATTACATATTTTGTTTGCATTTCTAGATGCAAACAAAATACAGAAAAAGAATTACATATGTTGTTTGCCTTTTTATATGTAAACAAACATAGAAGAAAAGGAATTATATTTCTTATTTGCATTTTTGGATTTTGAAAAATGAAATTCAAAATTTCACAAAAGCAGCGCTAAAACCTTATATGACCTGAAACGTCGTTTTTATAAAACGAGTTATTTTTATTGAAATAAAGTGGGATTAAAATTGTTATAAATTATTAATAACAATATGAAACGGGTTTTCAAATTAATATGCGAGAGTTATTTGGAAAGTCCGAGTTTATCTCATTCCAAATAATTAAACGACGTTTAAAAATCCAAGATTGGAAGACGGCGATTGAAGACCGTCAATCTTCACATCGAATGGACGATGATGACTGTTGCCTTAGAATGGCTCGCTACCATGATAGGGTTAATAGTAGGAGTTGCCCAAACGTAGTGCGGATTTGTACGGATTTGGCTTTCGCTCAGACCTAGAGCATAAGCTTATAAATGGATTGTGTGTCTGACATCGTACTCCATTAAATATCATGTTATTAATCTTCTGTCGAATGTATGGATGTTTGGTGGCGGAGAATTTATTTTCTTGCTTAACACCTGTTCATATATTTCGGCAAAGGATTGGTAGTGTGATATGGAGTGACAATGTGGCATGCTAAGATGCATATGATCAAGTATTTATTGAAAAGCAGGCCTTGTGGAATGATCAAAGCATAGCCTGTTTAGGCATAGCTTTGTGTATAGCGTGACTTCGCAAGCCTCACACACCGGCGGAGTCTAAAACGGGAGAAGGGAACGCAGGGAGAGCAGCATGTTTCTTTCTAGCTAGAAGTGGTGTTTTGGGCTTTAACACGGCCCGACATTTTACTTATGTGGATGATGGAATGAGGCTCGGATGATAGGTCCTATAGGACTGGGAAACGTGTGTTCAGGAATAACTAATCCGCAACTCGTATGGTGGACCGACCCTGCAGCTTTCCAAGGGTTCACTGCGGGGGATCTTGAGACATTAGCTAGAGTGTCTCGAATCGGTAGGAGCTCCTCCCTAGCCTTGACTCATGATGGAAACCAAAATCCAAATACGACCCTATGAATTTGATTGTATTACTAGTATGGAGGCATAGTAGTATGGGATACTATTCTTCCTAGGATTTATACATTTACTTTGAAATGTTTTGATATATACTAATAATAATATTAAACTCGTATTTGCCGTATTCAGCATGTTTAATCACTATAAGGTAAAACCCTATCCTCTGGTTTGTGTTGCAATGTGTGATGGGACCTGGGTCTTATGGTGATTCCATTTTTCTCAAAAGCATGACGTTGTTGTACGATTTACTTATTATTTGTTCTGACACATTTATGCATCGGCAATCCGTTGGAGTAAACCCGTTCCGCGTTAGCGGCGTAGTCCTTGGCTTTGCCTTATTACTATTAGTTAAATTAGTTAAGAATTCTCACACCAGTCCCATGACTGACCCGTTGTTTGTTTCCACCTTTGCAAACTCGGGTGCCCTCTTTTCCACACGGGCAGTCGAGCAGTTTGTTTATAGGTTTATCTCTTTAGCAGGATCCTGGATTGAAGCTTAAAGTTGTGTCCAGAACATTGGAAGTCTTCCGCTGCCTTAGTTATTTTATTTCCGCTGCAATGTATTATAATATTGAAATTTATGTTCCGCTGTAATTATTAGTCAATATACTCTGATATTTTGTACTCTGATGTAACATTTATTATTGATGTTATAAAGGTCTGCTGTAATTCTTCTGATGTGTTGTATTCCCAAAGTTAACGCAGGCGGGATTTGAACGGTCTTGGTCGATTTTGCGATCGATTAAGGCCGGGCAAAATCCGACTCGTTACAGTTGGTATCAGAGCTTTGGTTAGCTCAAATCTTTGGGGTACAACTCATTAGAACTGAACAAAAGGCTCATCAAAGATTGGATTACTAATATCCAATAAGAATACTCATTAGAGATAGGATCAACAGTATACTAGAATGAGAAAACTCATTAGAGATGGGGTTAGTAATGCCCCAGAATGAGTTGAGAGTAGCAAGCCTATAATTTATGTATTTGTAATTATACTCTATTTTGGAAAATATGATTTGAGAATATATAAAAAGTTATATATTTGAAAGTTAATCAACTAATAAAATTATTTAAACCAATGGAGAAAAATATATATAAATTAGTTAGTTAATTAATCAACTTTTAGCTTCGTTCCTTTTCGAGGACGAAAAGTTTTTAAGTGAGGGAGACTGTAACAACCCTGATTTCTGGGGCCAATTTAAAATTTTATTTTAAGTGATTTTAATGAGTTTTCGATATTCCAAATAATTTATTTAAAATAAAAATGATTGAAAGTTGATTAGAATCGAAGTTAGAATGAATAATTTAATTTTAATTATAAAAAAAGTTAGAAATAGCGCGGTAGTTTGAAAAGTCAAACTTGAACTTTGACTGACCAAATAGGATGCAAAATTTAACGGATTTTAGTAAAACCAAAAATATTAGAATCTATTTAAAAATATCTTCCCAACGAATCCAAAAATTTAAATTTCATAGCGGAAATCAAAAGTTATAGCCAATTCAATTTTTAGAAAGGTCGCGGTAGAATTTATATATATATTATATATGGCCCGAAAGGCTACTTTTCACATACGAAGGAATTTCGACTCGAAACCACTTCCATTGAGTTCGGAATGACGTTTTTGCATTGAAAAACAGTAAACACTTATATATTTTGAGTTTCGGAAATTATTTGTTCAAAAATGTATTTTTAATATTAAATATATTCGCCTTGAAAAAGGCTATTTTTCAAATAAGCTCAGAATTGAACAAAATTAATTTTTCTAGGTTCGCAGCGTCAAAACATAGCTAAATATATTTTTCGGGAATTTTTGAAGTTAATTTGTGGCCCCAGTGAATTTATTTGTACGGCTGAATTAAAAATAAAGGACTTAAAATTTAAATCTTAAAAACGGAGGCCAAGATGACCATTTGGGCCAACGGGACTGGTCCAGATGAGTCCGGAATGGGGGCTATTAGGTATGAACGGAAGTTGTTGGACTAGAATTGAACAAAGTTGCAAAATGGGCCTTTTAGTGAATAAAATATGATGAAAATATAAGTCCTACATCGGGAAACGTTCAACTAAAATCCTGGATATATACTAAGAAGCTACAGTTCACATCAACCAATTGGTTTTGTGAACAAACTATGTAGCTCTCTAAAATATAAATGCCAACAGTTTTTTTTTTTTTTTTTATTATTATTACAACCCTTTACCTTTGGTCACCACCCACGATCTTAAATATATCTGAAAACATAAGATTCAAATCAGAGTTCAAGTCCTGAACAGGCTACAAATACAAAAGTTTTCGAGGGAAATAAATGGATATGAAAGAAGGCTTGGAAGGTTAGGCCTTGAGCTTGCCGTAAAACTTGCGCTTCTCCTCGGTTGTTTGGAAACGGCCATGGCCAAACTTGGTGGAGGTATCAATGAACTTCAGCTTGATTTCCTCAAGAGCCAAACGAGAGGTCTGCTTGAACAGAGACTGACGAAGCGTCACCACCCTCTTCTTCGGTCCCACACAGCAACCCTTTATCAAAATGTAATCGTCTTTCACTATTCCATAGTGCGGGAAGCCTCCCATCGGTGTTATATCCTTCTCAGTCCTGTCAAATTCAGTAGAAGCAGTGTGCTCTTCCTGACCGGTCTTGCCAAGCTTGTAAATCTTCTTGTTCATTTCAGTTCGGTGATGGTACCCATTCTGTCCAGCTCGTGCAACAGTGTATGAAACCCTAGCAGGATGCCAAGCTCCAATACATGCTACTTTCCTAAGACCTCTGTGAGTCTTCCTTGGAAGTCTGGTCACTCCCCATCTAGTCACAACACCTTCATACCCTTTAATCTGAGTATGAGCCATCACACGAATTACAGTGGCGTACTTTTTCAGTTTCTCCAGCTGCTTCTGGATATCCTTCTTCCCAACCTCGGTTTCAATAATGGGCCTTGCATTCTTTGACCCTTTTTTAGGCTTCTTCTTGAGAATTTTCTTAGTCAAACACTTGCCTGGATACCATTCAATTTCGGTTCCAATAGCTTTTTCAAGGATTGGCTCATTTGAATCGTCAATCATGTGATAAGTTTTTGTGAGGACGGCGTTCTTAAAATAAGGATTATTGTCGAAGAAAAATTCAAGTTTGAAACCTTTCGGTTCTTCAAGCTTCGACTATCTAATGTCTTTAAGATATTTCAAAGCTTCTTCATCTTTTTCTTCTTCAAAGCTTCGACCAATTGGTTTTGTGAACAAACTATGTAGCTCTCTAAACTATAAAATGCCAACAGTGGTATCGGAGCCCAGGTCAACTAATTCAACTAGTTCAACTAATAAGTATGTGCTTAACCGCCATACGTGCGCCACTCCATCCAAAATAGCATGATCACGTAGATGGCTCAAATACGCCACACGTGAAGGGGGAGTGATGAAAATATAAGTCCCACATCGGGAAACGTTCAACTAAAATCCTGGATATATACTAAGAAGCTACAGTTCACATCAACCAATTGGTTTTTGTGAACAAACTATGTAGCTCTCTAAAATATAAATGCCAACAAAATAATATAAAATATACCCCCTTTCACAGAAATCGAGACGCTCCTTCTTCTCAAAACTCACGCACGCTGAAACCCATCAGCCGCCTCCCCCTTGCCACCTTCTCTCCTCCCTATCTCCTAATCCACTGACTTTTAGACTCAGCCGTAGTTAAACTTTTTGTAGCTCTCCTCAATCTCTTCGATTCTTGACAAGTTTCACATCAAACCGTTGCCCGTAGCTCTCGAATCACCTCTCCAAACCTGCTGACTTCATGGACCCGCCGCCACCAGCACGTGCCCCCGCACCTCCCCCTATTCCGGGCGTGGATGCACCCCTCCAAGCTCTCCAATCTCCAACAAACGGCACCCAAAACCGTTGATCGATTCTCAAGTTATCGCGATTCGAAGTTTTGAACAATTCAAAGGTTATATAAATTTTAATTTTATTGATTTGCAACGCTTGATTTCATTGCTAACTTTAATTTCAATTATTAAAAACATGTTTTGATCCAATTCGATGCAGAACCCGACAAAATTTGACAATCTTGGAACAACGTGACATAACACAACATCATAGATATGTGTGAAAAAGTTACTGACTTTCAATTCGTTCTAGATCTGACAAATACAAAGGTGAGAATTTCTGATCTATTTTAAATTAAAATTTAATTTTAATTTATTTTCTCGAATAAAATAATATTTTGTATATCTGTATACGTGCAATAATTTAGATCTGTGCTGTGATGGATTGTACTTCTTTATTCCGATTTGTTTGTGCGCTACTATTGTTTCGTTCGTTATTTCATGTACGTCGCGTTGTTATTATGACGTTTATTATTTTCTGTATGCGCTGCAATCAAGATATTGTTTTATTTCATTTGTACACACACTGTTATTTTTATCTATTATTTTCAGATCTATTCTTTAAGATCTGAAACTACGACACCGCTATTCAATATCTATTTATTTATTCGTAGATAATGAAAGTTTGGTCCTTTTATTTTGATTCACAAAATAATGGAAGTTTAGTTCTTTATTTTTATATATAAGTAATGATAGGATCTTTTTGAAATAAATTTGGATCTTTATTTTTAATAAAGAAAGAGTGAAAGTTTGGATCTTGGTTTCTTAATTAAGAAAATAATAAGTTGAAAATTTAAGACTTATTCTTTTATTTTGATTTTGATTTATCAAGTAAATAGGATGTAGATCTTTGTTTTAAAATAAATAGAGTTAATAAAGACTAGATCTTTAATTTGAAAAGATGGAAACTTTGTTTGTAAAACAAAATTACCTTTTTATTTGTAACTAAAGAATAAGATTTTACATTGTAAAATAACATTACATTTTTATATGTAGTTATAGAATGAGAATTTGCACTGTAAGACAAAATTACAATTTTATATGTAATTAAAGAAATAAGGTTTGGCTTTTATTTTGAAATAAAAGGAATGAAATATAGATTGAATCTTTATTCTGATTCAGAAAATATAAATAAGTTTGGATCTTTTATTTTGATTCATAAAATAAATAAAGTTTGGTTCTTTTATTTTGGTTCATGAAAACTTAACATTAAATGGTATGTTGTTATTGTATGGATTGACATGAAACTTGACACTAATTTGTATGTGATTACTGTATGGTTTGACAAGAAAAATTAGCACCGAATAATGTATAGCTAGGGTATGTGTTGTCATGAAATTAGCGTTGTGTATTTTTATGAGTTATAAACATAAAATTTGTGTGGTATATGTTATGAATTATGAACAGAAGATTAGTGTTGAGTATTTACGCTAAAACAAGTATAGACAAGTATGAGTCCTGAAATTTTTTGTCGTTCTTATGAAATGCAAGTATAATTTTAGCATTGATATATAAAAGAAAATATGAAATGTAAGTAAAATTTTAGCGTTAATGAGATATATGAATTGTAGATATATCTTTTAGTGTTCAGGGAAGATATGTAAAGTGATTATAAAACTAATTTTGTCGTTATGTCATTTTATTGAAAATGAATCATATTTTAGCGTCGTGTTAAAATAATGCTTACATTAGAAAAAATGTTGACATTAGAAAATATGTTTACATTAGCAAAAAATGTTGAAAGTAGAAAATGAGACTTATTTACACCGTTATGTTTAAATTAGAAAAGTTTTACATTTTTCTTAATGTAAATAAGAATTAGAAGAAAATTACATTTTTATGTAATCAAGTTAGAAAACATAAAAATTATGTTTTTATGTAATTAAGCCAATTTTCATGTGAATTAGAATTGACAAAATAGAATTGTCACCTTTATTATGAATATTATATTAGTATAAATTGTCATGTATGTTGATTAGAATTGACAAATCATAAATGTCAATGTGTTTAATTATAAATGTCATATGTGCTAAACTAGAGTTGACAAAATATAATTCTCATTTATGTTAAATTGGTATTGACAAAATATATTTGTCATTTGTGGTAAATTAGATTTGTATGAAATCATAATTATCATTTTGGATAGAACATGTTATGTTAAAAATATCATGTTAAATAAGGTCATGTTAAAAATGTCATTTATGCTAAAGCATGTTATGTAAATAGACATGTCATTTAGGTTAAGATCATGTTTAACCAATTAGGATTGACAATTATAATTTTCATGTTTAACAAATTAGAAAAGAGTAGACAGTAAATTTTACACTTTTATTGTAATATGAATCATTTAAAAAGAACACATTTTATTTGCGCTCTTAGTTGCAAATAAAACATGAAATTCTTTTTATTTGTGTTCCTTAACACAAATAAAACATAGAATTAAAAGTTGTCTTTTTATTCGTGTTCCTAAACACAAATAAAACACGAAATTAAAAAGTACATTTTTATTTGCATTCCATAATGCAAATAAAAACGATAAAAATAAAAGTACATTTTTATTTGCTTTCCACAATGCGAACAAGACATAGAAAAATATTCATTGATATGATATTTGAAAGATAGAAAAATGTTAACATAGGAATTATTCTTCTATATGTTATTAGAAAACATAGAAATCAAAGTGACTCTTGTATCTACATTTTAGTGGTAAATAAACATATCAATTTATAGAGTACATTTTTATTTACATTTTAGATGTAAATAAAAACATAGAAATAAAAGTGACACTTGTACTTGCATTTTACATGTGAATGGAAGAATGAATAGAAAAAGACTACATTTATATGTAATGAAAGAATGAATAGAGATTTACATTTTTCAATGTAAATAACGGATGAATAGGAATTTACATTCTATATGTAAATAGAATATGAAATAGACATTTACATTTTCAATGTAAAATAAAAGAATACATTTATTTACATTTATTTTGTAAATAGGATAAAGAAAAGAATAATTTATTCACAATTAGTGTCAATAAACATGACATAAAAGAAAATGACATTTTATTTATATTAGTGTAAATAAAACATGATATAAGAAAAGGGACATTTTTATTTACTATTTAGTTTAAATACAATACAAAACATAGAAAAAGTATTACATATTTTGTTTGCATTTCTAGATGCAAACAAAATGTAGAAAAAGAATTACATATGTTGTTTGCCTTTATATATGTAAACAAACATAGAAGAAAAGGAATTATATTTCTTATTTGCATTTTTGGATTTTGAGAAATGTAAAATTCAAAATTTCACAAAAGCAGCGCTAAAACCTTATATGACCTGAAACGTCGTTTTTATAAAATGAGTTATTTTTATTGAAATAAAGTAGGTTTAAAATTGTTAAAAATTATTAATAACAATATGAAACGGGTTTTCAAATTAATATGCGAGAGTTATTTGGAAAGTCCGAGTTTATCTCATTCCAAATAATTAAACGACGTTTAAAAATCCAAGATTGGAAGACGGCGATTGAAGACCATCAATCTTCACATCGAATGAACGATGATGGCTGTTGCCTTAGAATGACTCGCTACCATGATAGGGTTAATAGTAGGAGTTGCCCAAACGTAGTGCGGATTTGTACAGATTTGGCTTTCGCTCAGACCTAGAGCATAAGCTTATAAATGGATTGTGTGTCTGACATCGTACTCCATTAAATATCATGTTATTAATCTTTTGTCGAATGTATGGATGTTTGGTGGCGGAGAATTTATTCTCTTGCTTAACACCCGTTCATATATTTCGGCAAAGGATTGGTAGTGTGATATGGAGTGCCAATGTGGCATGCAAAGATGCATATGATCAAGGCTTTGTTGAAAAGCAGGCCTTGTGGAATGATCAAAGCATAGCCTGTTTAGGCATAGCTTTGTGTATAGCGTGACTTCGCGAGCCTCACACACCGGCGGAGTCTAAAACGGGAGAAGGGAACGCAGGAAGAGCAGCACATTTCTTTCTAGTTAGAAGTGGTGTTTTGGGCTTTAACACGGCCTGACATTTTACTTATGTGGATGATGGAATGAGGCGCCTCGGATGATAGGTCCTATAGGACTAGGAAACGTGTGTTCAGGAATAACTAATCCGCAACTCGTATGGTGGACCGGCCCTGCAGCTTTCCAAGGGTTCACTGCGGGGGATCCTGAGACATTAGCTAGAGTGTCTCGAATCGGTAGGAGCTCCTCCCTAGCCTTGACTCATGATGGAAACCAAAATCCAAATACGACCCTACAAATTTGATTGTATTACTAGTATGGAGGCATAGTAGTATGGGATACTATTCTTCCTAGGATTTATACATTTACTTTGAAATGTTTTGATATATACTAATAATAAAATTAAACTCGTATTTGCCGTATTTAGCATGTTTAATCACTATAAGGTAAAACCCTATCCTCTGGTTTGTGTTGCATTGTGCGATGGGACTTGGGTCTTATGGTGATTCCATTTTTCTCAAAAGCATGACGTTGTTGTACGATTTACTTATTATTTGTTCTGACACATTTATGCACCGGCAATCCGTTGGAGTAAACCCGTTCCGCGTTAGCGGCGTGGTCCTTGGCTTTGCCTTATTACTATTAGTTAAATTAGTTAAAAATTCTCACACCAGTCCCATGACTGACCCGTTGTTTGTTTCCACCTTTGCAAACTCGGGTGCCCTCTTTTCCACATGGGCAGTCGAGCAGTTTGTCTACAGGTTTATCTCTTTAGCAGGATCCTGGATTGAAGCTTAAATCTGTGTTCAGAACATTGGAAGTCTTCCGCTGCCTTAAGTAATTTATTTCCGCTGCAATGTATTATAATATTGCAATTTATCTTCCGCTGTAATTATTAGTCAATATACTCTGATATTCTGTACTCTGATGTAACATTTATTATTGATGTTATAAAGGTCTGCTGTAATTCTTCTGATGTGTTGTATTCCCAAAGTTAACGTAGGCGGGATTTGAACGGTCTTGGTCGATTTTGCGATCGATTAAGGCCGGGCAAAATCCGACTCGTTACACATTTAATGCTAACAAAATATTATTTAATCAATGTTTTTTTCTCTAACTTTATAAAATACCGTCATAAAGTATTCTTTAAAGAAATAACATTTTAACAAATCCACTAGAACAAATATTCTTTAATCGATGGAAATTAACTTAATTATTTATTGCTATTCAACGAAAAATCCAATGACATCCAATTATATTAGCACAATTTCAACCATCCATGCATCCATACAACCGATAAATGCTCAATACGCATTATACACTAACGTGTCTCCATATATGGTTTATATTGACAACCATACTCATTCACAATCATTATGTGTAATACAATATCCATGATCGCAATATTATCGACCAATGTCCACAATATTGCCATGAACATTAACTAGCCATCCATGCAACCAAGTCTCAACCATTATCGACACACATTATTTCTAAAGCCCAAAACCCATATAATCACATATTAAATAGTAAAAAAAATAAGCGGAAAGGTTCTCACCAGCTAGCTCTAACAAAAGGGTCTGCTTCTCTGTCTTCAGACTACAGTGTTCTAGTTTCCGCATCCTTTCGTCCTGCGCCCTCTCGTTTTTCTTCCTTGCTTTTTTTCTTCCTTTTAGGGAGGCCGCCTGTTCTGTTTGTTTTATTTTTCTTTTTCCTCTTTTTTTAATATATAACTTAGTTTTAAATCTGCAAACAAAACACATGTGCATGCATGCAAAGGGGTGGAGCCACGCGCGATGAACGGTTTGATGGGTTCGATACTGCGTTGATGCTGTGGAGCTAGTAGGGACAAGGTTGTGATGAGGAAACTCAGTTGGAGGTGAGGTGAAAGGTGAGTTATGGATGGGAAAATCAGTACAGTGGAAGGGTATGAGAGGACTAAATTTGTGCAATGAATGGACTAAGGTGGAGGATAGTTTTATGAATGGTCTGATTGCACAGTTGAGTGGGGAGTTGCGATGGATGGTGAAGTATGGAAAAGGGAAAAGTTTACATAGTGGAAGGCAATGGAATGGATAGCGTAGGAGTGGACATGCGCAAGCAGGGAATGAAGGGAAGAAATCAAAGCATAGCATATTCCATTTCCTTGTTTCGAATTATTCCTGAAGAGTTTTTTTTCTTCTTGAAATGTCGGAACTTTATAGTGGGGAAAGAAGGTTTTCACGGGAGGAAATGGAGAAGTTATATCTGGAGAAGGGTTCGAAACTTGTTGTAGGTGAAGCATGATATGTGAATGAATAAGCAAGGAGAAATGAGCACGTGTATGATGCCAACAATATTAAGGACAAACGTCTGCCCAACTGTGTTCAGTCAACACGCATGACCTTAATTTGAATTTTTCTTTTTATTTAGTGAATGGATATGCATGAATAAAACAGGTAGAATGGATGCAGAACAATGATTCAACGTTTATTCACTTATTCACAGATATATGGGGAAGAAAACATATTCATGAAAATGCAGATTACTATATGACACCCACTCAAACTAAATAAACAAATAAATAATTCTGACAAGCCACATCCGTTAGTGTCACTCTTTGTCAGAATGCATTAAGTTTCGTGAAGCGTTATAGGTAAACAGGAACATAAACATAAACATTACAAGATAGATGTAAAATAACAGTGGAATTTAAAATCTTTATTTAATATAAAGCATCGTGGTCCAAAACATGATTACATCATAAGTCTAAAATACTGAAAACATAAAACTTCCGCCTTGTACAAAAATCATCATCAGAGTACAGTAATACATAAAAGGGCATAATCCCCAAAATATAGCCATAGTAGAGCCAATATGAAATTGAGCTATACATCTAAGCATCTCCAAGAAGAATGAAAGAAGAATTCTGATTAAGCTTGAGTATTCCCACCCTGAGAAACTAGGGAGGAAACGGAAGAGAAAGAAGAGGAAACAAAATAGGTCAGACATAAAGTTTGGCTAGTTCAGTTATTTTTATCATATAAATAAGTAAAAGCATCATGATAGGCATATAAACTAGATAAGAGAGGTACAATATATAAGGCAGGTAAAACAAGGTAAACAGGATAAACAGAATAGAACATGCAATGCACTTCTCTAATACTTTTCTCTGCGCTAATAATAGTATAACCGAAACAAGATGATCTCAACAAGTACAAGATGGTAGACATAGGTGTACTTCTAGTGAGAGGTTTTACCCCATACAATAACAGGTAGCCCAACAGAATTGCCGGTGTTACTCCTAATGATAATAACGGGATCCTAAACAAGCGAGACTAGACGTACCCTAATTACTACCCCAATTGATTAGCTCCCTAACTCCGTAAATACCCGTGCTGGCCCCACGGTAGGATGTATCACTTCCTAAAGGGGCAACCCCATTATTTCCAAGATGCATAGCTATATCTACTGATGTCACAACGTCTTATTTTCCCGAGCAAGCGGAACCATGCATGCACATGACCCCGATCGAACGCGCCGTCAGACACCTTTTCCCAAGCGACCTCTTATAATCATCTCAGTAAGTGTGCCCTGACCCCGACCTATTTCGGGTTTCCCTGTTTGATATCGATATAGGTTACTGACTGATAAGGGTCCCACACACCAGATGATACAAGCTTCCCCCTAGGCTTGCATCCCCACCACCAGGATTTCAACAGGTTAGGCCTACTAGTTTAACAAGATTGCATAACCCCAACAGGTTAAGTATTTCGGGTTTATATGTATAACCCATCCCCACATATTTAACTAGATTAACTTAACCCTCCCACTGATTCAAGCAAGTTTAACTAACCCTACTCAAGTTAACCGGTTCATGTAATCCTTATGGATTCAAACAGGTTAAGTATTACAAGTTCATCGCCATTCATTCATTTATGGTTATAATGCGCTAGACCTCCCACAATAAGTCTACAACTTGTGGATGCTGGATATGCCTGTTGTGTCCGGGCAAACTTCTTCCACAAGTCGGACTTAACCTCGTGTCTTAGCACCATCACGTGTACGTTTATGCACTTAGACCCCTCATAATAGATTCACCACTTATGGTCGTTGGATATGTCGGGCGGTTCCGAGCAGACTAGTACCACAAGTGCAATCTGACCTCGTGTCTAAGCGTGGTTATAGTTTCTAATTACTGTAAAAGTAGGCATTTTCATTACTAACAAACTTTCATGTTCATTATGCCCCCAAATCCTCGTTCGATCTATGGTACAAGTTATGCCCCCGATTAAGGTTTGATCAAGATATAGATTATTCCCCCAAATCTCAAGTTTTGGCTTAAGATCCAAATTATGCCCAAATTCCCAATCATGTTTTATAATATGAATTATGCCCCAAATTAAGAATTCCCAATCGTTCCCAATTTTGTGCGTTCGCATATTTCAGTGATATGCCTAGGCTCGAAGGTAGCCTGGCTATAAAAACAAAAAGGAAAAGAAGGAGAGAAGAGAACAAGAATAGGCATAGTAAATAAAGCTGGCATATGATGATAGAATTGGTCATACTAACATAATAAGCACAATGAGATGATTAGGCAAACTAATATAAGGGGGATATCATAAACAGGCATGATGAGATCTAAACGATGAAATAGATATACAAATAATGGCAGATCTGTTATAATTTCAGATTACTAATAGGCATAGGCTTAGATCCAAACTTATAGGCATGTCAAGATTACATTTTAGGTGTTTATATCTAAAAGCAACATAAACTCATTGTGATTGGATCTAAAGAATAGGGAATTGATTTTAGATGTTGAAGCACAGATCTTTGAATATGTATAACTTGTTGTCGAAGAAGAATAGGCTAGATCAGACTGAGTTGGGGCAACACCTCGTTGTCTCCATTGATTTAGATGAATAAAACAATGGGAATGAGGTCTTATTTATAACCTAGGGTTAACGAATCTAGTCAGAAAACAAATCCACGTACGCATAATTGAATATTCCCCGGATCTGGTGGGGTTGACATAGGTGTCGACACCCCTGTTGTGGTGTCGACCCATGGGTAGACACCCCTAGGGTGGGGTCGACCCCTAACGAGCCGAACTCTCGCCCTGTCCCACGTCTTCTGATTTCGAATTATTTTGAATGTTTTGAATTGTTTTGTGTATATATAATTCTCTTGTGTGTATACAAACTTCAAACCTTAATATATTCTTCATACGATGTCCGTTTACGCAAACTTGGTGTTTATCTTAAGCAGAATTTCGAGTCAAACACAATGGTGCAGTTCATTTTACTTAATTCTCAATATTTAATTAATTATTCTTTAGTTTATCATTATAATGTCTTTTAAAATTATGGGGTGTTACATTCTCCCCAACTTAAAGGATTTCGTCTCTGAAATCTCCAAGTTAAGAAGAATGTATATCCTAACATCCATCATCCATCTACTCATCCACCGCATCCATTGTCCTTAAAAGATTTCTAATGCTTATATGAACATATGCAAATGTGTGTGTATATATCCCTATACTAATGCGAAAGATCAGGCGGTCTACTGATCCAGTCGACCTCCTTAATGCAATGTATGTTAGTGTCATGAATCCAACATGTATGCAAATAACCCTAACAAACCATGTATGGCTATATGCATGCACAATCATCCATCCAAATGCAACATCCATATGATGATACACCCACTTTCATTAAAAGAAGAAAAATATGCACACGCATCAATATGCAGTATGAGAGTGATTAAGCCGATCTAGTGCCTAATGTGTGTGTATATGCATCCACGAGCAACCACTAGCAAACACTTGCATCCGTCAAGCATAACATGTCTAAAAAACATGTTTACATCCATGGGATTTATACATAAAGGTCGAAGATCCGATCGATAGGATTACCTAAAAGAGAGAAACAAGCATGAACAAAAGTTTTGGAAAAAGAAGTTAAGAACATACCCTTGAAAAGAAAAGGGTACGAAGCACGAATCTTGTCTTCGGTCTCCCAAGTTGCATCCTCTTGGTTATCTCACCACTATACTTTCATCAACTTGAAACCTCTCGGTTGTTTAGCTTCTTAACTTCTGATTCAAGAATGCGGGTAGGAACCCGTCTTAACTTCTCATCCAAGAATATGGGTAGGAACTCATCTAACTGCGGCCTCTCGTTCCACCTCTACTTCCTCAAGCATACTCGGCTTAACTACTTCTGTGGTATCATGCAAGTACATTCTTAAATGAGAAACGTGAAAAACATCATGAATGCCAGACAGTCTCTCTGGTAGCTTTACTATATAAGCCATTGGGCCAGTCCTTTCTGTTACGGGAAATGCCCCTATAAATCTTGGTGCCAATTTCCCTATAGATCCAAAGCGAACCACATTCCTTAAAGGTGATACCTTAATGAAAACCATGTCTCTCTCCTCAAACTCAATGTCAGTCCTTCTCTTATCTGCGTAGGACTTCTGCCTGTCCTGAGCTATCCTCACGCGCCTGCGGATTAGATCAATCTTTTCTAAAGTTTCTCTAACAATCTCTGGCCCAAGTAGAAGCCTTTTTGTAGACTCCCACCATCAAGTCGTTAGTCTACAGGGTCACCCGTATAATGCTTCGAAGGGTACCATGCCAATACTAGCCTGGTAACTATTTTTGTAGGCGAAGTCTACTAAAGGAAGATGCTCTTCCCAAGTCCCTTCGAAGTCTAGGATACACAACCTTAAAAGATCCTCAAGAACACTATTCACCCTTTCCGTCTGTCCCTCGGTCTGAGGGTGATAAGAAGTGCTCAAACAAAATTGTGTACCTAATGCTTCTTGAAAGCTCCTCCAAAACTCACTGGTGAATATGGGGTCACTATCGCTCACTATACTGGAAGGTACTCCATGCAGACGGACTATCTCACGAAGACAAACTGCTGCCAACCATGTTGTCCTCTTATTCTTAACTGGAATGAAATGAGCGCCCTTAGTAAGTCTGTCTACTACAACCCAAATACTGGTGTTGCCCTTTCTCGATCCAGGAAAACCATCAATGAAATCCATCAAGACACTCTCCCACTTCCACTATGGGACTTCCAAAGGATGAAGTAAACCACCGGGATTCCTTTGCTCAGCTTTGACTTGCTGGCAAACCAAGCACCGAGAAACAAACACTGCCACATCTTTCTTCATCCCAGCCCAAAAGAAAACCCTCTTCATATCCCTATACATCTTATCACAGCCTGGATGAATAGCCATCCTAGAATGATGGGCTTTCTCAAGGACTGTCTTCAACAGACTCCCAACTCAGGGAAAAGGAAGCCTTCTATCTCGTCGCAACCACCCTCTATCGTCTATGGAATATCTATTGAGGTGACTAGAAGTCTCCCCTTTACTGAGCCTATCTAAGAAATGTGCTAGCTGTGGGTCCTCTTGCTGTGAAGTTCCTATGTGGTCCAACAAAGTAGGTCGCACCTCTAATGATGCTAATAAACCAGGTGTAAACTCGGTGAAGGATCTAAAATCAAAATTCGATATAAACTCCAAGCTTTTCCTCTCCACAAACAGAGGACTACATGTCATCCTCTGCCTACTCTATGCGTTTGCCACCACATTACACATGCCAGGGGTATAAGCAATCTCAAAGTCATAGGATGCTAGGAACTCCATCCATCTTTATTGCCTTAAATTAAGATCCTTTTGTGAGAACCTGTACTTGAAAGATTTATGATCGGTGTACAACTCGAACTTCTCTCTGAGTAGATAATGGCGTTAAGTCTTAAGCGTGAGTACTATGGAAGCTAAATATAAGTCATGGGTATGGCAGTTCTTCTCATGAACTCTTAACTGTCTACCTCCATAACATACTAATCTTCCCTCTTGCATCAGAACTGCACCAAGCCCTGTACCACATGCATCAGTGTATAATGTGAACACCTTGTTCCCATCAGGAAACGTCAAGACTGGGGTTATTGTCAGATCCCTCTTCAATCGCTGAAAAGCATCATCACACTCTATATCCTAAGAAAATGTCATTCTTTTTATCAGTCTGGTGAGTGGGGCCGATATCTTTGTGAAGTCCTTAATGAACTTCCAACAATAGCCCGCTAATCCAAGAAAACTTCTCATCTCCATCGCATTCTTTGGGATCTGCCAATCTTGAACTACAACTACCTTTGCGGGATCTACTGTTATCCCAACTTTAGAGATCACATGCCCTAAAAATCTCACTTCTTTTCTCCAAAAATGAAATTTGGGGAATTTTGCCTTAAGCTGGTGCGCACGAAGGGTTTTCATAACCTCCCCCAAATGTAGGGCATGCTCTTCCTCATTCTTGGAGAAAATCAAGATGTCATCAACAAAGACCACAATGAACTTATTTAGAAACTCCCGGAACACCCTACTCATCAGATCAACAAAATAGGCGGGTGCATTCGTCAACCCAAAAGGCATGACGAGCCACTTGAAGAAACTATCTGGAGTTCTAAAAGCGGTCTTGTCTATACAGTCTTCGGCCACCCTCAACTGATGAAAACCGTGGCCAAGTCAAATTGAGAGAAAACAGATGCACTAACAAGCTGGTCAAACAGATCATCTATCCTCGGAAGTGGGTGCCTATTTTTCTTAGTGAGTTTATTCAACTCCCTGTAATCCACGCATAAGCGAAGCAAACAATCGGCCTGTAACAGCCTGAAATTTTGGGCAGTAAATATTTAAATATTGGATTTGATATTATAAAAATGGTTTTATAACCTTGATTAAATCCCTTTATAAATAGTAATTAAAGAGAAGAAAACATGTTGTTGAGTTTTTGTTTACAAAGATAAGTAGTTCAAAGAAAAATCGATAATGTGATTGAAAACAATTTTATCGATAAACGAGGTTTTGCTTATTAAAAGTTGTTAGAATATCATGTGCATGTAGCAATGTTAGAAGAAAATATATACGTGTATGTACATATCATAGAAGTAACATACAAATGGTATATGTGTACATGTTCTAGAATATGATATATGACTTAAAATGATAGGAACACGTGTCATCAAATGAAAGGAACACGTCCTGTAAGTAAATAAGGTTAAGACACACACACACACATTAGGTGTCCATGTGTAGAAACATCTAAAGACACCTAAATAGGCATGTGTGTTCATCCTAAAGCATGCATGAAGATAAGGAGGACAAGTGTCCCAAAACCAAATAACCAAACTAGCCTTGAAAACTACTATATAAAGGGTGGGAAGGTTCATTCTTTTTCATGCATTCACAAATGAAAATTAAGATAAGAAAAAGGAGAGAGGTGTAGGAGAAGACAAGAGAAGGAATACAAGTTCATGTCTAAGGTGAGTAAAATTATTTAAGTTCATGTATTCATTTCATATTTTGAAGAAAAGTTGAGAAATTCATGAATGCACAATTGGGCTTGAACCCCTTAAAATGACGTTCGGTATTTTGGGCATAACTTTTGAAATTCTTAATGAAATTATGACTTATCTATAAATTTGGAAAGCTGATTCAAAGGGCTACAACTTTCACCTATGGCACTATTTTCTAATTCGGTCGTTCGCATACCCGAAAACTGGATGCAAAGTGAGGTAAAAATCTGCCCGAGATGGATATGTTAAAAATGCATCATGATGTTTGATTTTATATATTAAATTGGTAAATGATTTTATTGATGATAATTAAGTAGAAAAAGAGAGTTTCTTACTGTAAAAAAATTTGGAGTCAAAATCTATTTTTATCATAGAGAACCGGTGTTAGACATTTTGCCCAAAAACAGGCTAAAATCTGATTTTTGGAACTTTTTATAGCACTCTGAAACCCTATCTTTTCTATTAATGAAGAACGAAACCAAGCCTGAATCTTTCTATAGCGCCCAGAAACGCTGTAGTAGCTGATTTTAGTCTAAAATCGTTATAAACCACCCAGAACTTGTCATAGCAATCTGGAAGTGCTGTCTTTTCTCTGAATTGACTATGAAGTATTTTAAAACGAGGAGAACTTTTCATAGCATGACTGAAATGCTGTGATAGATGTTTTTAGTATAAATTCATGGTAAACTATTCCAAATCCTCTCAAATTTGGACTTGAGTTTCCTTATAGTATCATAAACAAACTGATAAAGTCGAGGATGTTAAATCAAAGTAAAAGTGAGTTAAAACATGTTAAAATTGAGAACAAGGAAGGTTGACGAATTTCGATGATTCGAGGAAAATAATTGATTACTTGGGAGTGATGATGAGTACTATATGATGTTGTACGAGACTTTTGCATGAAGATAGCAAGGAATATTGTAAGTATACTTATCATCTAATTCATTATTATTTCATAAGCTTGTGTTTTAATTTAAAGATGCCTATTACTTTAACATACTGTATTGGTTGCGATCTTTGCTTTGACAAACAATCAACATATACGACTGATGATTGAGGACATTTATGATTAATATTTAAATGAGGTATGAATACGATTCAATCGAGGCATGAATAGTTTGTGTTTTAACGAGGTATGATTAGTGTTTTAAATAAGGTATGATTTGGGTATGTTTTAACGAGATAATGAATGGTGTTGAACTTAACTATTTCAGTACAATCTTTGAAGATCTTTCCAAACATATATTAGAGAAATATAAAGGTGGTTTAAGAATTGATTATGAAGGAATTTTTGCATATTGAAGATGATTAGTATTTAAAATAAAAGATGCTTGTCTTTTTAAAGGAAGTTCTATAAGAGATATATAGATGTCTTTCAAAATAAAAGACTGGAATGTCCTAGGGTTACGGAGAGGATAGTGTCTGGGCTTGGGTTTGGAAAATATAGTTTCCTGCACTCCCTCGCTATCCCTAACTGATCTGATGGACGGGATGGTTAATTCAAAATTTAATTTGAAATTATCGAGTTTAGAAATAATTTTAGATTTTATTTAATATTAAAGAAGAGTAATTTAAGATTACTTTTGAGAATCTCTACATGATATAATGAGTATTTTGAAAGCAAATAATGATTTCAAATGTTTTGTAAGGAAGAACTACATTGGTTTGATCATTTATCTAATTGCTTACCCAATTAGATAAAGGTACGTAGGCAGTCACAAGTGATAGTGATGCAGCTGCTATATTAATAAAAATATTTTTTTTATTACTTGTTATTGCATCTTGTGTTGGTGCATCTTTTATGCGTTATCATTTATGTCATACTAACGTGTTTATCAAGTGTGCAGGAATGAATATCAATGACCATCTCACTAGAGTCGCACAATAGTCGATTTATGGTAATTGAATTTAACTCGTATTTGAGCCTACCTTGTGAATTGATGAATATTTATTAAATGGCATTTATTTAAATTCTATCCAGTGGATTTAGTGATGTAATTATACAATATGATGATAGTTGTCATTGTTTGTTTTTGGACGCGTGGGGTTTTCGGCAATTTTGACTGGTCCAAAATTTCGGGGCGTTACAAGTGGTATCAGAGCCTAGGTTATGTGCCTAAATGAATTTTTTCTTAAGATTAGTAAATCATTTTACAAATTTTAAAATGAAATTACCTTAATTTGATGAATAAAACTGGATAAGCTAAAACACCATTCCTCTGACCAGGTGTATGAGTAGTATTTATTTGTTTAACTTTTGTTTATAAAATAATGTGTTGACTTATTTTCAACCACCACATAAAGAGGTTTAACAAATTTGTAAGTGCATATAATTAGTTATAAAGTAACAAAGGAATAAATGAAGTGGCTTGTAAAGGAAGGAAACTTGCAACTTGAAATGAATGCAACATAGTGGCTAAAGAGGATTGAGGTATTGCAACTTATCGAAGAATGAATCAAATGGGCTTGGGCAAATAAAATCGAGGAAGTCCAAGAGGAGTAAATTGAACACTACATTCATGCAAAACCAAGGTGAGAAAATCTGTTTAATTAATTATATCATTACGTAATATGATATTAGAGTTGTTTAGCATTGATGATGTTAACTTAAAGCTGCTAAAACATCTCTCAGCAGTTCAGCCATAACATTTGATTACTTGATTGGGTTTGGTCGAAGTTAATCTTATTGGGAAGCTAGATTAATTACCTAGAATACTTACATTGTACACTTTTTAAATTTTGACAATTTGCTATTCCAAAACTTTATTGCAAACTGACTATGTGTTTGAAAAAAAAGGGGGTTGATTCCATTCAATGCGAACATAAGATTTTGAGATACATCGAGTAATATGGAAAGATTGATGCCAAAAAAAGGCTATATACTTGAGATGATTTTTGAGGTTGAGAGAGTGGATTTTCCAAAATGAAATGGTTATCCATATGGAAGTAATGATTACAAAGTATAAAACTACTTTGAAAGATTTGTTTAAACCTATTAAAGATTTTTATTGATTATTTCATCAATGATGGATACTTTCGAATGATGACGACGATGACGATGTGCGGTATAAGAGAATAGATCTTGGGTAGTTCACTATTATTCTATGTTGGTATCGAGCCGAGTAGAGTACATCCTATTTGATAACAGGATGCCAGCATAAGACAATAGATCCTGGATAGTGCAACTATTACTCTATGTTGGTATCGAGCCGAGTAGAATACATCCTATTCGATGACGGGATGTCAACTGCAATAGGATAAAATATCCTAAATTGAGTATATTGGATCCACTTTGATGAATATAATCATATTATATAAAAAAAGAATATTGATTAGAGTCTATTTTGAAAATATTACTCTCTGGCACATTTTGATGGTCACTGCAACAAAGAGAGTGCAACATAATTGATGTATTGACTTTGATGAATATAATCATGTTTTAAAGATATTACATGAGATGTCTAGATTACTCTCTGGTACATTTTGATGCGTATTGCAATATGGAGAATACATCCTTACTTGATGACGAGTCGGGTGAGCTGAAGCATGATGAATCTTTGGTACATTTCAATGGGTACCACGAAAGAAGAAAAGGAGACCAGGAATCGATGTGGATTGCAAAGAACATGATCTTGAATTTCGGCATAAAAAGAAGTTATGGCGTGCCTGATCCAGTAACAGCTTGCAGGAGTGACAAAATGTTAAAAGGATCGAATCATAAAATATCCAGGTACGATTTCAATTTGTGAAATTATCTTGAAAGTATAATTGCAAGAAAATTTCCTACATATATAGAGTTTATTTTATGGAATATTTGGTTAAGTATTGCATAGAATTTCGGGGACAAAATTCCTTTTAAGGGGGGTAGAATGTAACAACTTGAAATTTCGGGTAGTAAACATTTAAATATTGAGGTTATTTAAATATTTAAATGTTGGATTTAACATTATAAAAATGGTTTTATAACCTTGATTAAATCCCTTTATAAATAATAATTAAAGAGAAGAAAACATGGTGTTGAGTTTTTGTTTACAAAGATAAGTAGTTCAAAGAAAAATGATAATGTGACCGAAAATAGTTTTATCGATAAATGAGGTTTTGCTTATTAAAAGTTAATGGAATATCATGTGCATGTAGTATCGTTAGAAGAACACATATATTTGTATGTACATATCATATAAGTAACATACAAATGGTATATGTGTACATGTTCTAGAATATGATAAATGGCTTAAAATGATAGGGACACATGTCATCAGATGAAAGGAAAACATGTCTTGTAAGTAAATAAGGTTAAGACACATACACACATTAGGTGTCCATGTGTAGAAATATCTACAAACACCTAAGTAGGCATGTGTCTTTATCCTAAAACATGCATGAAGATAAGGACAAGTGTTCCAAAACCAAATTACCAAACTATCTTTGAAAACTACTATATAAAGGGTGGAAAGGTTCATTCTTTATCATGCATTCACAAATGAAAATCAAGATTAGAAAAGGAAGAGAGATTTTGGAGAAGACAAAAGAAAGAATACAAGTTCAATTTTCAAGTCTAAGGTGAGTAAAATTATTTAAGTTCATGTATTCATTTCATATTTTGAAGAAAAGTTGAGAAATTTATGAATGCACAATTGGACTTGAACCCCTGAAAATGACATTTGGTATTTTGGGAATAACTTTTGCAATTCTTAATGAAATTATGACTTATCTATCAATTTGGAAAGCTAGTTCGAAGGGATACAACTTTCACCTAAGGCACTTTTTTCTAATTCGGCCATTTGCATACCCGAAAACTGGATTCAAAGTGAGGTAAAAATCAGCCCGAAATGGACATGTTAAAAATGCCTCATGATGTTTGATTTTATCTATTAAATTGGTAAATGGTTTTGAGGTCTTATTTTGATAATAATTAAGTAGACAAATAGAGCTTCTTACTGTAAAAGATTTGGAGTCCAATTCTATTTTATCATAGAGAAACAGCGTCAAACATTTTGCCCAAAAACAGGCTAAAATCTAATTTTTGGAATTGTTTATAGCACTCTGAAACGCCATCTTTTCTATTAATGAAGCATGAAACCACGCCTGAATCCTTCTATAGAACCCAGGAACGCTATAGTAGCTGATTTTAGTTTAAAATCGTTATAAACATCATTATAAACCACCCAGAACTTGTCATAGCACTTCTGAAAGCGCTGTGTTTTATCTGAATTGACTATGAAGTATTTTAAAATGAGCAGAACTTTTCATAGCATGGCTGAAACGCTGTTGTAGATGTTTTGAGTATAAAATCATGGTAAACTATTCCGAATCCTCTCAAATTTGGATTTGAGTTTCCTTACAGTATCATAAACAAACTGATAAAGTCAAGAATGTTAAATCAAAGTAAAAGTGAGTCAAACCGTGTCAAAATTGAGAACAAGGAAGGTTGACGAATTTCGATGATTCGAGGAAAATAATTGATTACTTGGGAGTGATGATAAGTACTATATGATGTTGTACGAGACTTTTGCAAGGAATATTATAAGTATACTTATCATATAATTCATTATTATTTCATAAGCTTGTGTTTTAATTTAAAGATGCCTATGACTTTAACATACTATATTGATTACGATTTTGCTTTGACATGCAATCAACATATACGATTGATGATTGAGGACATTTATGATTAATGTTTAAATGAGGTATGAATTCTGTTCAATCGAGGCATGAATAGTATGCGTTTTAACGAGGTACGATTAGTGTTTTAAACAAGGTATGAATTGGGTATCTTTTAATGAGATAATGAATGGTGTTGAACTTAACTATTTCAGTACAATCTTTAAGATCTTTCCTAACATATATTAGAGAAATATAAAGGTGGTTTGAGAATTGATTATGAAGGAATTTTTGCATAATGAAGATGATTAGTATTTAAAATAAAAGATGCTTGTCTTTTTAAAGGAAATTCTATAAGAGATATATAGATGTCTTTCGAAATAAAAGTCTGGAACATCCTAGGGTGATAGAGAGGATAGTGTCTAGGCTTGGGTTTGGAAAATATAGTTTCATGCTCTCCCTGGCTTTCCCTAACTGATCTGATGGACGGGATGGTTAGTCTAAAATTTAATTTGAAATCATTGAGTTTAGAAATAATTTAGCATTTTATTTAATATTAATGAAAAGTAATTTAAGATTACTTTTGAGAATCTCTACATGATATAATGAGTATTTTGAAATCAAATAATGATTTTAAATGTTTTGTAAAGAAGAACTACGTTGGCTTGATCCTTTATCTAATTGCTTACCCAATTAGATAAAGGTACATAGGCAGTCACAAGTGGTAGTGATGTAGCTGCTATATTAATAAAAATATTTTTTATTACTTATTATTGCATCTTATGTTGGTGCATCTTTTATGTGTTATCATTTATGTCATGCTAACGTGTTTATCAATTGTGCAGGAATGAATATCAATGACCATCTCACTAGAGTCGCATAATAGTCGATTTATGGTAATTGAGTTTAATTCGTATTTGAGCCTACCTTATGAATTAGATGAATATTTATTAAATGGAATTTATTTAAATTCTATCTAGTGCATTTAGTGATGTAATTATACAATATGATGGTAGTTACCATTGTTTGTTTTTGGACGCACGGGGTTTTCAGCAATTTTGACTAGTCCGAAATTTCGTGGTGTTACACGGCCTTAGTTGCGAATACTACTGGAGCACCCCATTCAGATACGCTTCGTCTAATAAACCCTTTCTCAAGTAGCTCCCCTACTTGCTTGCTAAGCTCCCTCCTTTCTCCTGAAGCTACGTGGCGCACAGGCAATGAAATCGGCTTTGCATTGTCCACCAAATATATATGGAATTCAATCTTGTGCCTCGGAGGTAAGCCCTGAACCTCCTAAAAAACATCGGGATACTCAAAGACTACTGGTACAGATCGTGGATCATCAATAGATGCATCAAGCAACTCCAGGAAACTAGGCATGACAGACCCCTTAGGGTCACAAGAAATCTCGAGGGTCCTCCATGGCAAGTCAAAAGTCAAACAATCCTCCTCTCACAATCCAGAATGGCACCATACATGGCTAGCCAATCCATCCCTATAATCAAACCATAGCCTATGAAACCAAGCACATATGCATCGCATTCAAACTCGACGCCCAACACAGATATTCTCAAACCCCGACAAATCATAGACAGATGAGTCGTACACACAATGGGGTTTAGTACAACAACGGGATCCAAAACCATACTAGTACTAAGGTGCAAAGACTCAAGCATAAAGTTAGATATAAATGAATATGAAGTGCCCAAATCAAAAAGAGTTGTAACAGGATGATTGGAAAGAGAAACCAAACCTTCAACGGAAACTTTCCTACCTCTATCTGGCGCACGGGCCACAAGAGCATGCGCATGCCCTCCCGAAGATCCTGCCCTTTGACCTTGTCCTTACTTCTTCAGGAACTCCTTAGAAAAGTGTCTGGCCTCTCTACAATCGAAACAAGCACTTTCCTCCTTTTGCAGTCTTTGACCAAATGACCCTCGCATCCGCAGTTATGATATTTCCACTTATCATTAGCCTCGTCGTTCTTTCCGCCCTTCTTTTGTTGTTGTTGTTGTCCTTTCTTAGGCCACACTTTCTTATTTTGTGTTTCCTCAACCTTAGCCTCTTTCTTTTTACCTTTATCTTCTTCATGCATTAATTCCATATCAACGAGTTTCTCAAAAGTTGCTCCCATCGGAATATGAGACATAGCCAACTCATGGAGGGGTTCATTCAATCCTCTAGCAAACCTTAAAGCTTTCTTGTGTGGGGTATTCACTAGCTCTAAACCAAACCTCTCCAGTTGATTGAATTTATTAACATACTCTTTCACAAACATGCATCCTTGCTTAAGCGCCAAAAACCTTTCCATTTGCATACTTTGCTTGTCTTGAGAAAGAAACTTCATTTCGAATCTCTATCAGAAATCATCACAAGGCCCTACTGGACGCCCTGCTTGCGTCACTTCCCACCAGAATGAAGCCTCGTCTTTCAGCTGCCAAACGGCCAACTGAATCTTCCTACGATTGTCAACTTCGAAAATTCCAAACAAATCCTCCATCTCTTTAAGCCAATTCCTTGCCTCTACAAAAGTCTCAGTCCCTTGGAATGGATTTCCACTCATAGCACAGAAATCTTTGCATATTTTAGAGAATTTTCAGAATGCGAAGGAGGAGGAGGAGGAATAGCAGGTGCAGCTAGGGGAGGAACGTCTGCTTAGCCTTCGGCAGGCGTCATGGCCTCAAGATCCCTATGGGACCAACCCGATATCGTAATGCCCTCAAGAACGTTAGGTTCCCCAGACATGTTGAAAAGAAAAGGAAAAAAGGATTCAAACAGAGAATCGAGAGATAATTTACATGGCTTTGGGGAATATGTTTTTCAAAACAGACTTTTCTTTTGAAAAATGCTTTCTTTTAAAACCTTTTTAAAAACAATTTTCAAAATCTTTTATCCGATCTAGTAACCTTCAGCTCTGATACCAATGTGACACCCCCACATCCGTTAATGTCACTCTTTATTAGAATGCATTAAGTTTCGTGAAGCGTTATAAGTAAATAGGAACATAAACATTACAAGACATATGTAAAATAGCAGCGGAATTTAAAAACTTTATTTAGTACAAAACATCGTGGTCCAAAACATGATTACATCATAAGTCTGAAATATTGAAAACATAAAACTTCTGCCTTGTACAAAAATCATCATCAGAGTACAGTAATACATAAAAGAGCATAATCCCCAAAACATAGCCATAGTAGAGCCAATATGAAATCGAGCTATTCATCTAAGCATCTCCAAGAAGAATCCTGATGAAGCTTGAGTATTCCCACCCTGAGAACCTGGGGAGGAAACGGAAGAGAAAGAAGAGGAAACAAAATAGATCAGACATAAAGTCTGGCGAGTCCAGTTACTTTTAGCATATAAATAAGTAAAAGCATAATGATAGGCATATAAACTAGATAAGAGAGGTACAATATATAAGGCATGTAAGACAAGGTAAACAGGATAAACAGAATAGAACATGCAATGCACTTCTCTAATACTTTTCTCTGCACCAATACTAGTATAACTGAAACAAGATGATCCCAACAAGTACAAGATGGTAGACTTAGGTGTGCTTCTAGTGAGAGGTTTTACCCCATACAATGACAGGTAGCCGAACCAAATTGACGGGTGTTACCCCTAATGATAATAACGGGATCCTAAACAAGCGAGACTAGATATACCCTAATTACTACCCCAATCGATCGGCTTCCTAACTCCGTAGATACCCATGCTAGCCCCACAGTAGGATGTCACTTCCTAAAGTGGCAACTCCGTAATTTCCAAGATGCACAACTATATCTACTGATGTCACATCGTCTTATTTTCCCAAGCAAGCGGACCTATGCACGCACATGACCCCGACGAAACACACAATCAGACACCTTCTCCCAAGTGATCTCTTGTAATCAGCTCAGTAAGCGTGCCCTGACCCTGACCTAGTTCGGGGTTCCCCGTTTGATACCGATATGGGTTACTGACTGATAAGGGTCCCACATACCAGATGATACAAGCTTCCCCTTAGGCTTGCATCCCCATTACTAGGATTTCAATAGATTATGCCTACTAGTTTGACAAGATTGCATAAACCCAACTGGTTAAGTTTGTCAGGTTTATATGTTTAACCTGTCCCCACATATTTAACAAGATTAACTTAACCCTCCCACTGATTTAAGCAAGTTTACTTAACCTTACTCAAGTTAACAGGTTCGTGTAATCCTTATGGATTCAAACAGGTTAAGTATTACAAATTCATCACCATTCATTCATTTATGGTTATAATGCTCTAGACCTTCCACATTAAATCTACTACTTGTGGATGCTGGATATGCCGGTTGGGTCCGGGCAAACTTCTTCCACAAGTCGAACTTAACCTCGTGTCTTAGCACCGCCATGTGTACGTTTATCACTTACACCCCTCACATTAGATTCACTATTTTTGGCCGCTGGATATGCTAGGCGGTTCCGGGCAGACTTCTACCACAAGTGTAATCTAACCTCGTGTTTAAGCACGGCTATAGTTTCTAATTACTGGAAATCTAGGCATTTTCATTACTAACCAATTTTCGTGTTCATTATTCCCCAAATCCCCATCCGATCTATGGTACAAGTCGTTAAGGTTTAGATCAAGATATAGATTATGCCCCCAAATCCCAAGTTTTGGCTCAAGATCCAAATTATGCCCAAATTCCCAATCATGTTTTATAATACGAATTATGCCCCAAATTTATCGTTCCCAATTTCGTGCGTTCGCATATTTCAGCGATAGGCCTAGGCTCGAAGGTAGTCTGGCTATAAAAACAAAAAGGGAAAGAGGGAGAGAAGAGAACAATTATAGGCATAGTAAATAAAACTGGCATATGATGACAGAATTGGTTATACTAACAGAATAAGCATAGTTACATGATTAGGCAAACTAATATAATGGGGATATCATAAACAGGCATGATGAGATCTAAATAGTGAATTATATACACAAATAATTGCAGATTTGTTATAATTTTAGATTACTTATAGGCATAGGCTTAGATCCAAACTTATAGGCATGTCAAGATTACATTTTAGGTGTTTATATTTAAAAGCAACATAAACTCACTGTGATGGATCTAAAGAACAAGGAATTTCTTTTAGATGTTGAAGCACAGATCGCTGAATGCGTATAACTTGTTGTTGAAGAAGAATAGGCTAGATCAGACTGAGTTGTGGCAGCACCTCGTTGTCGCCATTGATTTAGATGAATAAAACAATAGGAATGAGGTCTAATTTAGAGCCTAGGGTTAACGAATATGGTCAAAAAACAAGTCCACGTACGCAGAACTGAATCTGCCCCGGATCTGGGGGGGTCAACATGAGGGTCGACATGGGTGTCGGCACCCCTGTTGTGGTGTTGACCCGTGGGTCGACACCCCTAGGGTGGGGTTGACCCCTAACAGGCCAAACTCCCGCCATGTCCCGCGTCTTCTGATTTCAAATTATTTTGAATGTTTTGAATTGTTTTATATATGTATAATTTTGTTGTGCGTATACAAACTTCAAACCTTAATATCTTCTTCAAACGATGTCCGTTTTACGCAAACTTGGTGTCTATCTTAAGCAGAATTTCGAGACGAACGCAAAGGTGCAGTCCGTTTTACTTAATTCTCAATATTTAATTAAGTATTATTTACTCTATCATTATAGTGTCTTTTAAAATTATGGGGTGTTACAATAATGGTGGTACAATATACAACTATCAATACACTCCTATACCAAATTTCTTTCCTATTTCTTTTAATTTTTATTATCGATAACCAATAACAACAAACTAACGATATGATCGTGTACAATGATGTGCCAAGATCCCAAAACAATAATAAAATAGACTGATTGATTAGTTATGTAAAGTATAACAAGGGACCATAGTTACCCTAAAATACGCTAGAAAAATATGTGCTTATTTTTTTCCAAATTAAAAATTACAGAAAAATCTATAAAATATTTTAAGACTACACGAACTGAAACTAAACAAAAATTTGAAATGAATATTTAATTATAATCAAATTTCAAATTTGGTCATTTCTAGCAACTGAATTACAAATCGTTTTAATAATTCGACTAATGATGAAACGTCTTCTAAATGAACATTGTTTTAACTAAATTTCACAATAAAAATTAGTTTTAATTATTTTGAAATAATATTGTTGCCTTAAACTTTTATGCAAAATTTATTTAAAAATTCATATTATATTCAAATTTGATTTCAAAAATCTTAGACCGTTACATCCTCCCCGCTTAAGGCAATTTCGTCCTCGAAATTGGAATGAAGTTTAGAGAAGAACATAAGTTACCATAATTATTTTTCCCGAAATCCTTTTCAAATTTGAGTTAAGGTTTAAATTTTTAATATCTCATTTAACAAATTAAAAAAATGAGAAAATAAACCAAAAACAGTATTATACCAAAATTTCGATTAACACTAACATCCATATATTTATTCATGACTCGATAGACATTAGTTTTTTGATCTAAATACATTCACTTCCTAGCCTTATACAACTTTTAGAGTTAACCCTATGGATTGAAATTTTTTCTTCCTTGTACTATGTTTGATGTGGATGATGCTGCTCCTAATGGCTTATCTTCTTTCTTAAACAAACAATCTCGAACGACATGCCCTTTTCCCTATATCAATGACACTACTTTTCCATTACTGGTTCCTTGGGTTCTTCATTGGTCTTTGGAAATTTATCCACAAAATGTCCTATTTCCTTACGCTTGAAACAATGTATATCTTTCCGAACTACTTTTTTTTAAGATTTGTTTGGGCAGAAAGCCGCACAATGACCCATTTTAAGACATCTGTAACATTGGATATCCTTAACTTTTCCAAAGCTCAATGCCTCTTCTTTTTTCCTTTTCAGCCAGTGCTCTCTTTGTTTGTTTTGAACTCATCCAAAATTCACCACTTGATGACCCAAAATTTGTTTCAAGTGACGATTTACAATATTTATCAAAAGGGTTATACTAGAAATTTTTCGATCCACATAATTAATCTAACTAGCTTATTTTTATCTAAAAAAATTAATCTCGAATATACCTAAATATTTTATAACCAGATTACACCATCTATCTACCAAGTATTTATTATTTACCTAACCATATTCAGAGTTATGAGTTTAAGATCATTTGAATTCTAAAATATTTCAAGCCATTTAATTTCACCAATTTCAAATTCAAACTCATATAGTTTTTTTACTTCCCTATTTCAAACCCCCTTATTTTTTTTCTTCAAATTTCCATATTTCATAAAATCAAGTTTATTAGTTCTTTTTATTTTTCAAACTAATACTCACATATCCCATTTCCTTAATCCATCTTTAAGTGATACTAAGCCTATCGTTCTCAAATTATTTCTGCTCTATTATTAATCAAAACCTATCGACTGTCCAAAATCGTCGATAAATTCTAACTTAAGAATTTAAATAAAATTCTTCTTAATTTAAATTTATTGAATTTCTAGATTCATAACTATTCCCAACTCATCTTATTTCATTTACAAATTCCATTTATATTCTACAAACAATGAAACATAACTCATTCAAATTTCAATTATTTATTCTAATTCATATTAATTTATCAAAATATTTTATTTAAATACATCCAAACAATTTCAATCACTTATGTAAACGATTTTAAGTATTTTTTGACGTTTCAATTAGAATCATATAGTTATCCCATTTTCGAAAACTTGAAAATAATTACTGATGATGTCTGGATCATCAACATAATTATCCTCTAGTGACTAGAATGTGATTCTATATCTATCTAGTATATACTGGATTTCGTATATACGTTAGTTAGGCTTATATTCAAAATCCGTACATATTTGATAGCCAATCTCAATATCCAATAATATACTCAAAACTCTTATCGTAAATTATGTTTCAAAAGAGTTACACTTTTCAAAATGATTAATTTCAAAATAATTTATATTTCCAAAATACACCTTACTAATTTCAAAATCATCCTTATTATCATTATATATTTCTTACTAAATTCTCCAAGATCCATTTTAATCCTTTCTACTAAATTCTTTAATCTTCGCTTATTCCCTTCAATACCATTCAAACTATTCTTTGGGTTACTTATCTTATTCTTACCATCCATTATCAACTTATCAAATTTTGAACCATTTCCAAAGTATTTTCTTTATATTTAAAGTATATCTTTTTTTTGTTTATTTTAAATTATAAAAATCGTCCTCACATACGAAACACTCTTAAACTCATTCTAGGGTATCAATCACCCTATCTTTAATGAGTTTCTTACTCCGTTATTTTGATACTAATGAATATACCCTTTGAGTTGGGTTCAACCACAGCTCTTATACCACTTGTGATGACCCAACTTCCAATCACCTAGAGTTGATGTTTAAACCAACTCCAGATGTTTCAAAATCGGATTCGCCGGGTAGTACACATTAGAACATAATAAAATAAACTTCTATTTCTCAAAATATGGTTACAATAGAGTTTATATTATCAGAGTTAAAATAAAATACACAGCGAAAAGAAACTACAACGGAAGAAACAATACGATATAGCGAGAGAACTCCAACTCTAGCTCGAAGCTCCAACCCAAAAAGCACTTTGAAACTTACTCTAAGGATCTATAACTGTAAAACTAAACCACTAGCTGCCCGTGTGAAAATTTATGGGCACCCAGAGTTTATGAAGGAAAAATAAACTCCAGGTCAGTCATGGGACTGGTGTGAAAACATAAAACAAATACTTTTAATTAAGTAAACAGAGGACCACCCTGTATAATATGAAACGGGTTTACTCCTATGATTACCAGTGCATAAATCGTACATGAGTTTCGAAAATGAGACTATTATAAGGCTTGCCCCAATACACACCAAACAATAAATGCAAACGCACAAATGGACGAGTTTTAGCCTTATAATGCCAAATCAATGATATATGTCGCCAGTGTGTATTACTACTATTTATGACACTTTAAAACATTTCACAAATAAATTTACAAATCTAGCAAGCATAAAGACTATGCCCACATACATAGTTTACAAACAAAGCAGAAGGTTCGTATTGGTTATCGGATTTCCAACAAGATGGTTCCTGGCATGAAAGATCAATCGAGGACACGAAGCTAAGTATCTCCTGGTTAAAATCCAGATACTGATACCGAATACATAGCACGAAGTATATATCTCGGTTTTCATCCAGACATCGGACACCGTATATACTTTATTTCCTCAGGTTTCACAGATGGTTCCCCCACCGAAGCTTTCGAGTTCCAACATAGGTAAAGTATATATACAACCTAACCGCCAATTTTCCATCAATTCGGGTTGTGAGGTTCGCGAGGTTTCATACCACAAAGCTATGCTCTTACAAAAGCCATGCTTTGAACATTTCATCAACTGTAGCGCTTCGTATGCCACACTTCATTTTATAATCTGCAGCTGATATTCACCGACCAAATAACTTTTTTGAGTAAGACGGTTGTGCAATGCATGGCTACACATCCGATTAGCATAATATATATATATATATATAAATATAGTAGTCTGGTTGATAGGCCCAACCAGTGGCATAAAGTTTAGGACATCGACTGTCCTATAAGCAGTTTATAGAAGAGCCATAATACATAAATACGTACATACATATAATAGGAAGCACTGTAACAACCCGTATTTTCAATAACCTGTTATAACATAAATGGAGGCAGAATTAAACTGTAAAATCTGAATCAAGGGAAACGGGCTATGCCATTGCGTTCGTCTCGGAAAAATACGTGAAATAGAGTCCGATTTTTCGAAAATCGGAGTCCGTATGACCAAGATATGGCCTTGCGAAGTTTCACGAAAAATTCCCAAATTAAAGTATACTTAATTAAGTGAAATGGGTTGCGCAGAGAAATATATATATATTGATATATATATATATATATATATAATTGAAAATTAAATAAATAAATATGCAAAAATGTTCAAAACAGCGAATTGGGAGAGGGGAATAACCGAACCGACCGATTTTTGAGGTCGACCCGAGCCTGCTGGGTCGACTAGGGGTTAATCCAGGGTGTTTGGCTGTCAACCCGTAGGCCGATTCGCTCAAATGCAGATTTTGCATTTGGATGGTTCTCATGGTTCATCTTTAATCTAAAGGCCCTAGATGGTTCCTACACTTGACTTCTTCCCCAAGACATGCTTGATGGCTTGGATTGAATCTAGGTTTAATCCTATGGCCTAAAACACTTGCCTAATCTATAAATAAGACCCTAACCTATCCTAAATCCTCATTATTCATTCATGCAACTAAACTATGGCAAAATTTTACCTCTCATGGCCTCCACTCTCTTCATAAAATTTCTAAATGGTTTCTATGAGAGATTTTCCATGCATACAAGTGTTTTCAAGCTTGTATGAGTGTCATTAGCTTGCATTCAAGTCAAGTTTCTATCTTTGCATCATAAAGCAAGGGTTTTGATCATTTTGGCTCAAGGGTTTTTATGTTAGAGCTTGCATTTTGGGTCTATTTGATTGCATAAGGGCTTTGTCATATCTTTTGTGCCTTCATAGCAATGTAAGCCCTTTCCCTACTCTTAGATATTAACTATGAAGTTAAATGTTCATGTTGCAAGTTTGGGTTTGATCATTGAGTATGATACATGCTATCATGTCATGCAAGTTTATGAAGTCATTATCTTGATCTTGTGAGCTAAAAGCTACAACCTTTATGTTGAAATGTTGCATTAGGCAACATGAGAACCCTCGTAACCTTTATGTCAACTTGCATATGAAGTCATAACCCTTATATGATGATATATGCGAGTTACTAGTCATCATTCCATATCTTTTGTCACCATGATTCGCTTATGTGCCAAGTTTGGGTTTATGTATGTTTTGAGGCTTAAGAATGTAACATGCAAGTTAATGAACACATTTGTGCCTCATTTGCCACCATGATTAACTTGTGGCTTAATATCCATTTTTGTCATGCCTTTGCCAAGTCTCTTCTTTTAATCCATTACGTTGTCGCGAACGTATATGCGAGTTTAAAAGCGTTGGGTTATGTTATGGGTAATTTCTAATGACATGAAAATACAACTTGAAAACATGACTTGAAATATAACATGGAAGTTGACATGTAAGTATGCATAAAAACATAAGCTTGGGAATTTACCTATTAAGTTAGGTCTACCCTTTAGGAATTTACCTATTAAGTTAGGTCTACCCAAATGCTTGAAAACTTGTAACATGTTTTGGGAAACATGATGGACATGACACTTAGATAATATAAGTGTGGCCAACTCGAGGTTGGGTTGAGTTTGCAACGTAAAACTACCCGGAACCGGCCGGCCTAACTAGTAGTTGCAAACAATAGGACCCAATGTGAGAAGTTGGTCATGTTGTGCTTGAACCCGAGGTTAGACCAAGTTGTGGTGTAAAGCTACCCGGAACCGACCGGCTTAACTAGTAACCACAACAAAGTCTAATGTGAGAGGTGAAGGTGCATTAAGTAATTAATGCCACATGATAGGGTTAAGTTAATTTTATTAATGACTCTTAACCAAATATGACATGGACAAATGGGTTAAGTAATTTGATTAGGCTAATGATACTTAACAAAACATGACAAGGTTTGGTAGGTTAAGTAACTTGATTTGCCTAATGACACTTAACCATTTTTATATGACTAGTGGATGGGGTTAAGTTAACCAACACTTAATCAATCCAACGCGATAACTTGGTAAGGTTAAGTAAGTTTTCTTAATGACGCTTAACCGAAAAATACGGTTAACGAATGGGGTTAAGATTAGACTCAACTAGTCTAAACATGGAAATCGGATGGGGTTAAGTTAGCCTAGACTTAATTAATCCCACTTGGTAGTTTAATGGGGTTAAGTTAAACACTTAACTAATCTAAACATGATGAATTGATGTGGTTAAGTGACCTATACTTATCCAATCTAACTCGTTAATTTATTGTGGTTAAGTTAACCAATACTTAACCAATATAACGTGAAAACATGATAAGGCTAAGTCACGAATCGCTTGAATACACTTGACCGATTTGACTAAGTAAATTGATAGGGTCAAGTTAATATATACTTAACCAATCTAGAATGATAATTGGACGAGGTTAAGTCGTGAATTGCTTAATATACTTAACCAACTTGAGCATGGTTTGTAGAGTTAAGCCTTGAACTTGGATACTTAGCCAATTTTGACAGGATTTGTAGACGGGTTAAGTCATGAACTTAAGTGACACTTAATCCATTATGTAAACCCTAGTTCTGAGGATTAGGTGGATAACCGTAGTTAACAAGGATAACGGGAACAATGCTAAGTGGTAAACCTTAGTTGAAGAATAACTAAGTAATGATTCTTAGTCAAGGAAATTTAGACCAGTTCATAGATAGATGAGTAACCTGATACGTTAGGTCATCGTTTAAGTATACGAGTAGGAGCAAGTATCTGATTTAGATAAAGGCTCCAGCGAACTGGGTAACGAAGCAGCGGCTTCGGGGAACGTGAGGATATTCTTGGTATCCCTCTATGAGCTGCCAGGTGATTATACTAGGCCCATGAGAGGTTAAGGTCTGTGTTAGAAGAACCAAGAGTATGCCTTGGTTGCTATACGAGCGACCTAAAGACGGGGATGGATAGGGGATAGTCGACGATACACGGTCGTACCCTAGATAGCATTTCGTCAGACTACCTACCATCTTTGGTCAAGCGTGTACGTACGGAAAGGCAGAGAACACCCAAAAGACCATAATTGCTATCTAATTATGGTTGCGGTAAGGCTTGGATGTGGGTTGGCCAGTGTTGTGTTCTCATACAGGATTTATCCTGTCTTGTCTTTCACTAGTTGAGGGAGTGGTCTCGTGGGACCATAGCCACGTATAAGAAAAACAGACCTTAGCATCTGCATCGGCAGATAAATCGAAAGCTCCCGACCGAGTCCTGTATTTCTTGATTTGCCCTGTGACAGGACTCGGATGGCACGATGTGATACATGTGCATACAGTCATGGAAAAGCGATTCACGATGAATGCGTGGGAAAAAGGGCGCGGTTGGCGGTTAGCGTAATCCCTAGTGGCCCTAGGTGGTTGAACCCAAACCGAGATACGAAAACATGCAATAGGTAAGCATAATCCCTAGCAGCCCTAGGTAGCATAAGTCCTAGTTGTACAAACAATAATTCATGTTGGAAGACCCTAGCTAGGTTTAGGGTAACAGTCCAAACCGATCTTAAGGATCATGGAACTATGTTAAAGTAATATAGAATCTCATGGGAAAGCCCGTATGGTCTACGGCAAGGGACTGAACATTTACATGGAATAAAACATACAAGTTGAGTAACCTATATATGTGATATATTAGGTTGACATGGACCATTACACGACTTTTGAGTGAGGGTCATTCTTGGTTAACACATGACACGGTGGGGATACTAGTACGGTAGGTGCAGAGCTAAAATACAGGATAGATATCACGGGGCGTTATACGTGACAGATATCTTGGGGATATTATACTTGATAGAAACCTGACGATGTGATACCTTGTTTTATCTTGACATCGTAATTTATCATGACACCTTAGTTTATCTGAGTTCAGTAGTACATCCTGTTATTTTGATTTAGCTTATCTATCTTGTTATCATGCTTATGTTCATCTCAGTTTCTCATGTCAGTTTACTTTACTAGTTTTTATGCTAATAGTAGATAGGGCTTACTCAGTCTTTTTGACTGACCCGTTTTGTTTCGCCTCTTTTCTTCCGTTTCCCCCCCAGGTTACAGGGAGGAAATACTGTTGTTTAGTTCGGACTTCTTCTGCTTGAAGGTCATCATGGATGGCTTGGACTTTTCTTGGCTAATGGCTACTTTACTGTTTTTACTTGGGGAATAATTTATGAAAATGTCTTTATGCTTCTTTACTATTGCAAGACAGGTTTTGATGTACTCTGATGTAAAAGGCTTTAGACCTTATTTATTCATGTTATGAAAGTTTGATTTTACTTCCGCTATTTTATATGTTCTGTCTTGTGATATTTCTGTGCATGTTTACCAATAATGCCCCTCTAAAGCTAGTGCATTCCTTTGCGAGTGACCCTAGCGGAGGCGGGGTGTTACACGTGGTATCAGAGCAGAAGGTTACCAGACTGGGCAAAAGTTTTTAAAGACCTTCTGAAAATTATTTGAAAAAAAAAACGTTTACAAAGAAGCATTTTTCAAGAAAAATTTCTTTTAAAAGAAAAAGGCTATTCCCCAAAGGCCATTAGCACTATCCTTGTTTCCTTAATTGAGTCTCTTTTCCTTTCTTTCCTCCATCTGTAGTCACAGTAGTTTTAACTGCGACTAGTCTTTTCTACCTACGAAAGTGCTTTCCATACGATGGAGGTGGTTCTCGAGAGACCAGTGGCCGCGTTATAAGAAAGGATCGTGAGAAAGAAGGATAAATGATACAAGCTTAAGGATGAGCAACTTGTTGGTATGGCTTAGTCCTCAAAGGAGGGAGAAAGATGAACAATGATACCCATGACGAGAGAGTACCTTTGGCATGGTAAAACGGGGCGGATAGTTAAGTATTATGGGACAAGGACAAGATCATCGGGAGGGCAGTAGTATGCTCTCATTTCTATAGTACCTCGGAAGGAGGGTAACGATCTTGTTAAAGGTTTAGCTTTTCTTCTCTATCATCCCGTTAGGACTTCGTTGTTCGTATCATTTAAGTCTGCTTCGATAGTTGAGTCTCTGCACCTTAAGTACTAGCGTAATAGAGAATCCCATTTTTGTCTCAAAGTCCTATTGGAGAATCAGTCCATTTATACATGACTTGTTTGGATTTGGGAATGTCTATGCCAAGTGTTGAGTTTGGAAATAATGCTTATGTTTATAAGCTATGGATCGATTCTAGGGATGAAGTGGTTATCCAGTAGGGGGTGCCACTCTCGGTTTTGATAGGAGGGTAGTTAGACCTTTTGACTAGCCTTGGTAATGCCCTCGAAGTATCGGGTAACCTTTTTGAGGTTCTGTCATGACTAGTTACTTAGAATCCCTTGATGCCTTTATTGGAAATTTGAAGCCCGATCGAGTGGTGTTCGCCAATAAGACGGATGGTTTACTTCATTTATGCATGGGTTATAGAGATCACCCTAGTAAGTGCGCATGATAACCTGATTGACATCTGTTTACTTTCAAGAGAAAGTTCTTCTACATGGAATGCCTTATAGTATATAAACAAGATCCAAGATTCACTAGTGAATTTTGGAAAGCTTGCATGAGATCATGAGTACGCAGTCATGTTTGCGTCAAGTATTCTAGGAAAAGGATAAGTGCAAGTGGAACGAGATGCGACGAAGAAATGAGTTCCAGCTCATGTTATGGAAACAGGAATAAGAAGCTACAAAATCGCGAAGTTAAAAGACGACTTTGATGGTCAAAGACTAAATACGCGCATGATATCTCTTTTTGGGAGTATATCCTTGATCCCTGTTTTCTGTAGAGCTTACTTGTAGGCTATCTTTTGTGGACATCCTCTCGGTCCTATTCTCCATTACAAACCCTGTAAGGAGTTTGTCCTGTTTATCTTCTCGACCCTGTTTCAGAGAATTCTAGGTAGAACCCTATGGATGTAAACATGTATTTGAAACATGTTATGATTGATATGGTTGCAAGTGGTTGCAAGTGGTTGCTCGTGGATGCGCGAATACACATTAGATACTAGCTCGACTCGGTCACATTTCATATTGCATATGCACGAGTATTTATACTTGTTTATGGATGAAATCGAATGTATTATCATGCGGTTGTTGCATATGAATGAATGATTGTGCACGCATATAGTATCTATATGACTAGGACTATTTGCATACATGTTGGATTCATGGCACTATACATATTTTGCATTAGAAAGATTATTCAGGCTTGATCATTAGCATTAGCTAAGGAACATGTACACACACGTTTTGCATATATTCATACAGCATTAGAAATCATCTAAGGACAATGGTTGCTTGTGGATGATGTTTTGAGTAGATGGATGATGGATGGTAGGATATGTTCTTCCTAACTTGGAGATTTCGGGGACGAAATCCTTAAAGGTGGGGAGAATGTAACACCCGTATTTTCAATAACCTGTTATAACATAAATGGAGGCAGAATTAAACTGTAAAATCTGAATCAAGGGAAACGGGCTATGCCATTGCGTTCGTCTCGGAAAAATACGCGAAATAGAGTCCGAGTTTTCGAAAATCGGAGTCCGTATGACCAAGATATGGCCTCGTGAAGTTTCACGAAAAATTCCCAAATTAAAGTATACTTAATTAAGTGAAATGGGTTGTGCAGAGAAATATATGTATATTGATATATATATATAATTGAAAATTAAATAAATAAATATGCAAAAATGTTCAAAACAGAGAATTGGGAGAGGGGAATAACCGAACCGGCCGATTTTTGAGGTCGACCCAAGCCTGCTGGGTCGACTAGGGGTTAATCCAGGGTGTTTGGCTGTCAACCCGTGGGCCGATTCGCTCAAATGCAGATTTTGCATTTGGATGGTTCTCATGGTTCATCTTTAATCTAAAGGCCCTAGATGGTTCCTACACTTGACTTCTTCCCCAAGACATGCTTGATGGCTTGGATTGAATCTAGGTTTAATCCTATGGCCTAAAACACTTGCCTAATCTATAAATAAGACCCTAACCTATCCTAAATCCTCATTATTCATTCATGCAACTAAACTATGGCAAAATTTTACCTCTCATGGCCTCCACTCTCTTCATAAAATTTCTAAATGGTTTCTATGAGAGATTTTCCATGCATACAAGTGTTTTCAAGCTTGTATGAGTGTCATTAGCTTGCATTCAAGTCAAGTTTCTATCTTTGCATCATAAAGCAAGGGTTTTGATCATTTTGGCTCAAGGATTTTTATGTTAGAGCTTGCATTTTGGGTCTATTTGATTGCATAAGGGCTTTGTCATATCTTTTGTGCCTTCATAGCAATGTAAGCCCTTTCCCTACTCTTAGATATTAACTATGAAGTTAAATGTTCATGTTGCAAGTTTGGGTTTGATCATTGAGTATGATACATGCTATCATGTCATGCAAGTTTATGAAGTCATTATCTTGATCTTGTGAGCTAAAAGCTACAACCTTTATGTTGAAATGTTGCATTAGGCAACATGAGAACCCTCATAACCTTTATGTCAACTTGCATATGAAGTCATAACCCTTATATGATGATATATGCGAGTTACTAGTCATCATTCCATATCTTTTGTCACCATGATTCGCTTATGTGCCAAGTTTGGGTTTATGCATGTTTTGAGGCTTAAGAATGTAACATGCAAGTTAATGAACACATTTGTGCCTCATTTGCCACCATGATTAACTTGTGGCTTAATATCCATTTTTGTCATGCCTTTGCCAAGTCTCTTCTTTTAATCCATTACGTTGTCGCGAACGTATATGCGAGTTTAAAAGCGTTGGGTTATGTTATGGGTAATTTCTAATGACATGAAAATACAACTTGAAAACATGACTTGAAATATAACATGGAAGTTGACATGTAAGTATGCATAAAAACATAAGCTTGGGAATTTACCTATTAAGTTAGGTCTACCCTTTGGGAATTTACCTATTAAGTTAGGTCTGCCCAAATGCTTGAAAACTTGTAACATGTTTTGGGAAACATGATGGACATGACACTTAGATAATATAAGTGTGGCCAACTCGAGGTTGGGTTGAGTTTGCAACGTAAAACTACCCGGAACCGGCCGGCCTAACTAGTAGTTGCAAACAATAGGACCCAATGTGAGAAGTTGGTCATGTTGTGCTTGAACCCGAGGTTAGACCAAGTTGTGGTGTAAAGCTACCCGGAACCGACCGGCTTAACTAGTAACCACAACAAAGTCTAATGTGAGAGGTGAAGGTGCATTAAGTAATTAATGCCACATGATAGGGTTAAGTTAATTTGATTAATGACTCTTAACCAAATATGACATGGACAAATGGGTTAAGTAATTTGATTAGGCTAATGATACTTAACAAAACATGACAAGGTTGGGTAGGTTAAGTAACTTGATTTGCCTAATGACACTTAACCATTTTTATATGACTAGTGGATGGGGTTAAGTTAACCAACACTTAATCAATCCAACGCGATAACTTGGTAAGGTTAAGTAAGTTTTCTTAATGACGCTTAACCGAAAAATACGGTTAACGAATGGGGTTAAGATTAGACTCAACTAGTCTAAACATGGAAATCGGATGGGGTTAAGTTAGCCTAGACTTAATTAATCCCACTTGGTAGTTATTGGGGTTAAGTTAAACACTTAACTAATCTAAACATGATGAATTGATGTGGTTAAGTGACCTATACTTATCCAATCTAACTCGTTAATTTATTGTGGTTAAGTTGACCAATACTTAACCAATATAACGTGAAAACATGATAAGGCTAAGTCACGAATCGCTTGAATACACTTGACCGATTTGACTAAGTAAATTGTTAGGGTCAAGTTAATATATACTTAACCAATCTAGAATGATAATTGGACGAGGTTAAGTCGTGAATTGCTTAATATACTTAACCAACTTGAGCATGGTTTGTAGGGTTAAGCCTTGAACTTGGATACTTAGCCAATTTTGACAGGATTTGTAGACGGGTTAAGTCATGAACTTAAGTGACACTTAATCCATTATGTAAACCCTAGTTCTGAGGATTAGGTGGATAACCGTAGTTAACAAGGATAACGGGAACAATGCTAAGTGGTAAGCCTTAGTTGAAGAATAACTAAGTAATGATTCTTAGTCAAGGAAATTTAGACCAGTTCATAGATAGATGAGTAACCCGATACGGTAGGTCATCGTTTAAGTATACGAGTAGGAGCAAGTATCTGATTTAGATAAAGGCTCCAGCGAACTGGGTAACGAAGCAGCGGCTTCGGGGAACGTGAGGATATTCTTGGTATCCCTCTATGAGCTACCAGGTGATTATACTAGGCTCATGAGAGGTTAAGGTCTGCGTTAGAAGAACCAAGAGTATGCCTTGGTTGCTATACGAGCGACCTAAAGACGGGGATGGATAGGGGATAGTCGACGATACACGGTCGTACCCTAGATAGCATTTCGTCAGGCTACCTACCATCTTTGGTCAAGCGTGTACGTACGGAAAGGCAGAGAACACCCAAAAGACCATAATTGCTATCTAATTATGGTTGCGGTAAGGCTTGGATGTGGGTTGGCCAGTGTTGTGTTCTCATACAGGATTTATCCTGTCTTGTCTTTCACTAGTTGAGGGAGTGGTCTCGTGGGACCATAGCCACGTATAAGAAAAACAGACCTTAGCATCTGCATCGGCAGATAAATCGAAAGCTCCCGACCGAGTCCTGTATTTCTTGATTTTCCCTGTGACAGGACTCGGATGGCACGATGTGATACATGTGCATACAGTCATGGAAAAGCGATTCACGATGAATGCGTGGGAAAAAGGGCGCGGTTGGCGGTTAGCGTAATCCCTAGTGGCCCTAGGTGGTTGAACCCAAACCGAGATACGAAAACGTGCAATAGGTAAGCATAATCCCTAGCAGCCCTAGGTAGCATAAGTCCTAGTTGTACAAACAATAATTCATGTTGGAAGACCCTAGCTAGGTTTAGGGTAACAGTCCAAACCGATCTTAAGGATCATGGAACTATGTTAAAGTAATATAGAATCTCATGGGAAAGCCCGTATGGTCTACGGCAAGGGACTGAACATTTACATGGAATAAAACATACAAGTTGAGTAACCTATATATGCGATATATTAGGTTGACATGGACCATTACACGACTTTTGAGTGAGGGTCATTCTTGGTTAACACATGACACGGTGGGGATACTAGTACGGTAGGTGCAGAGCTAAAATACAGGATAGATATCACGGGGCGTTATACGTGACAGATATCTTGGGGATATTATACTTGATAGAAACCTGACGATGTGATACCTTGTTTTATCTTGACATCGTAATTTATCATGACACCTTAGTTTATCTGAGTTCAGTAGTTCATCCTGTTATTTTGATTTAGCTTATCTATCTTGTTATCATGCTTATGTTCATCTCAGTTTCTCATGTCAGTTTACTTTACTAGTTTTTATGCTAATAGTAGATAGGGCTTACTTAGTCTTTTTGACTGACCCGTTTTGTTTCGCCTCTTTTCTTCCGTTTCCCCCCCAGGTTACAGGGAGGAAATACTGTTGTTTAGTTCGGACTTCTTCTGCTTGAAGGTCATCATGGATGGCTTGGACTTTTCTTGGCTAATGGCTACTTTACTGTTTTTACTTGGGGAATAATTTATGAAAATGTCTTTATGCTTCTTTACTATTGCAAGACAGGTTTTGATGTACTCTGATGTAAAAGGCTTTAGACCTTATTTATTCATGTTATGAAAGTTTGATTTTACTTCCGCATATAAAAAATTTTATATGTTCTGTCTTGTGATATTTCTGTGCATGTTTACCAGTAATGCCCCTCTAAAGCTAGTGCATTCCTTTGCGAGTGACCCTAGCGGAGGCGGGGTGTTACAAGCACACTACATAAACTTGCTAAACCAACCCACGGAGATAGCAAAAGTGTAGGAAGTTCGGTCAGAGCACCACAATTGTTCATCAATGGAAGGCCGAGCTGCTCCCCTGAGTGCCAGGCGATGGCGGCGTTGGGAGAGTGTGTCTGAAGCGTACATGCCAGGAAGCACCTGTATGGGATTCAAACAGATGAACGATATAACCGCAAGTACCAAAGAAGTGTTTTTTTTATATTAAAAATGTGAGCATTGCGCTCCAACCAAATGCACTAGCCAAAGATCGACACAAATGAATCAATCATCAGGTCTGGAGGGTTATGTTGCTAGTATTCAAAGAAGGAGGTGAGAGTGGGGACAAAGCCTGGCAGGAAGGAGTTGGTCGAAGCCCAGACCCTAAAGGAGAAGTCACAATCAAACAAGAGGTGATCAATGGTTTCATCGTGAGAGGTGCAGAAGGTACAACGGGGGTCATCAATGATGTGCAATATCAAGAATCTGCTCTTAGTGTTGACCAAATAGCTTTTAGCCAAAGAAATAAATTCCCATAACTAAACAGAAACATGTTCAGTTAAAATCTGTTAATATACCATAAGATACAGTGTCAGACACACATCCATACGAGTTCGTTTCGGGTTCAAACGAAACCGAAGGCGCCTTATTTCACGACTCAGGTATGAGTGCGAAGGCCCTTGCAATCCGAAAATTCTCCAAATACGATCGGGCTTTCTGCCACTCTGGTAGTAGGGTCATCTCTCTACTGTTGCTATTCAGTAAAGAAACAAATCAGCAGGCAGCCCATTCGATGTGAAGGACCATGGTCTTCAATCGTCGTTTATATGACTTCATTTATTTCGTCGTACGATTATTTGGAATGGTTTTCAAGAATTAAATTCCGATCCCGGTCTTTCCAAGTAACCAGCGATTTATGTGGACTACACATTTCAAATTAAGTTCTTTCCATCATATATATTTTTAACTAAATTCATTCTAAATTTAGAATGATCGCCTATATGCATTCGAATAGTTCTTTTTCTTAACTCAATTATTTATAAATCAAAGATCAAGATTATTGCCTATTTCATTAATACAACTCATTGTATTCATTCAAATAAGGATTAATTACATTCGAATCAAAGATTTCGGGATTGGAACAATCGCCAATTTAATTAAATAAAATAATTGAAAAATAATAAATTTGGTATAAACTAATTTATATATAAATTTGGAAAAGTTTAAAATAGAAATGGTTGAAATAATTACCTCTTATATTTAAAGTTAAAAAAGCATACTAATAGAATAATTTAAACATATACACATCCCTTTTAAATCAAATCATTTTTACTTAAATATTTTTAAAATCAGCATACTATGTTTCAAATGGTTGAAAATCTATATAAATATACAATATATAAACTGGATTTTTTTTCCTTTCCATGCCAATGAGTTGAATCTATATTCACATTCAAAAGAGTATAATTGGCTTCAATATCTCGAGTTCATTCAAATTTATTTCAAAGACATTCAACTTATTTACTTTCGTTTACTTAGTTTTGCATTAGCATCCATAATTAACCTAAGCTTTACTCGGTAAAACAAAGTTATTATCATATCATTTAAGTTAAAACCAAACGATTTATATTAGACATACAATTGGTTAGAAATCAAAACTTCTTACATCCAATATATATTCCGTATTAAACTAATACTATAAGTGAACTTCAATATTTTCACTGTTCAATTCCTCAAATAGTATTCGTCATCATCTACAGAACTTATATTAAATATCTGAAGATCACTTCCATCCAATTTAACCAAATTTTAAATTGGAAATTATTTATTTTGGTTATCTTTTCACAGTATTCGAGATTCACATTCAATTTGCTCCTTTATCAGACTTGATTAGTAAACGTTGGCCAGGTAAGTTTAGTGCACTCGTTGTTGCATCCCTTGCCTTAGCTACGTACCTCATTTACCGATCCAGAACTCGTAACGGAACAAACTTACTTGTTAACCCGTACACTTATGTTACATTCCTTATTTAACTTTGAATTCAATTTTTTTTATTCAACGAAATTTATAATATATTGTTATAGATGTTTATCTAAACTTTTCAAATTTAATTTCATGTTTCAATATCTTTTCAAACAATTTATAATATTTTCTTCTCAAATTATTCTTTTACAACCTTACTTGTATTTCAAACCCAAATAATTCAAATTCAAAGTATGTCGAAGCAAAAGTTATGCATATTGTTATCTAAAATTTTGATTAAATTCAAAATCAAATGATACAAATTCAAAGCAGGTTCCGAAATAATATATAACACTACCTCAAATTAAAATTTGAGATATCATTTAGGTTTCAAATTCACATCATACACAATACTTAATTAACAAAATAACATTTAATTCACAAAACGATTATCGTTAAGTTATCATTTAATTTTCAAAAATAATATTCAATTTACCAATTATTATATCATTTTCATTAAATTAATAATTAAATATAGTATCCCTCAAAATCCTACCTAATTTATAATATTAAAACATAACTAAGTTAATAAAATTTAAAACTAACAAATTATTATTTAATCAATGTTTTTTTCTCTAAATTTATAAAATACCATCATAAAGCGTTCTTTAAAGAAATAACATTTTAACCAACCCACTAGAACAAATATTCTTTAATCGATGGAAATTAACTTAATTATTTACTGCTATTTTAAGAAAAATCCAATGACATCCAATTATATTAGCACAATTTCAACCATCCATGCATCCATACAACCGATAACTACTTAATACTCATTATACACTAACGCGTGTTCATATATGGTTTATATTGACAACCATACTCATTCACAATCATCATGTGTAATACAATATCCATGATCGCAATATTATTGACTAATATCTACAATATTGCCATAAACATTAATTAGCCATCCATGCAACCAATTCTCAACCATTATCGACACACATTATTTCTAACGCCGAATAACCCATATAATCACATATTAAACAGTAAAAAAAATGGAAAGGTCCTCACCAGCTAGCTCTCCAACAAAAGGGCCTGCTTCTCTGTTTTCAGACTATAGTGTTCTAGTTTTAGTGTCCTTTCTTGTTGCACCCTCTCGTTTTCCTTCCTTGCTTTTTTTTCCTTTTAGAGAGGCCGCCTGTTTCGTTTTTTTTTCCTCTTTATTTATATATATATAACTAAGCTTTAAATCTACAAACAAAACACATGCGCATGCATGCAAAGGGGTGTAGCAGCGCGCGATGAATGGTCTGATGTGTTCGACACTGTGCTGATGCAGTGGAGTTGGTGGGGGCAAGGTTGCGATGCGGAAACTCAGTTGGAGGTGCGGTGAAAGGTGAGTTGTGGATGGGAAGTTGAGTACAGTGGAAGGGTCTGAATGGACTAAATTTGTGCTGTGAATGGACTAAGGTGGCAGATGGGTTTATAATGGTCTGCGTGCACAGTTGAGTTGGGAGTTGCGGTGAAAGGTGAAGTATGGAGAAGGGCAAAGTTTACACAGTGGAAAGCCAATGGAATGGCTAGCGTAGCAGTGGACATGCACGAGCAGGGAATGAAGGGAAGAAAGCAAAGCATGGCATATGCCATTTCCTTGTTTCGAATTATTCCTGCAGACTTTATTTTTCTCTTGAAATGGCAGAACTTTACAGTGGGGGAAGAAGGTTTTCACGGGAAGATATAGAGAAGTTATATTTGGAGAAGGGTTCGAAACTTTTTGTAGGTGAAGCAGGACACGTGAATGAATAAACAAGGAGAAATGAACACGTGTAGGATGCCAACAATATTAAGGACAAATGTCCACCCAACTGTGTTCATTCAACACGCATGACCTTAATTTAAATTTCTCTTTTTATTTAGTGAATGGGTATGCATGAATAAAACAGGTAGAATGGATGCGGAACAATGATTCAACGTTTATTCACTTGTCCATGGATATACAGGAATGAAAACATATTCATGAAAACGTAGAGTACTATATGACACAAACTCAAACTAACTAAATAAATAAATAATGGTTGTACAATATACAACTATCAATAAACTCCTACACCAAATTTCTTTCCTGTTTCTTTCAATTTTTATTATCGGTAACCAATAACAACAAACTAACGATGTGATCGTGTACAATAATGTGCCACGATCCCAAAACAGTAATAAGATAGACTGATTGATTAGTTATGTAAAGTGTCAAAAATGATCATAGTTACCCTAAAATATGCTAGAAAAATATGTCCTTATTTTTTCCAAATTAAAAATTATAGAAAAATTGTATAAAATATTTTAAGACTACGCGAACTGAAATTGAACAAAAAATTTGAAACGAATATTTAATTATAATTTAATTTCAAATTCTGATCATTTCTAGCAACTGAATTACAAATCGTTTTAATAATTCGACTAACGACGAAATGTCTTCTAAACAAACATTGTTTTAATTAAATTTCACAATAAAAATTAGTTTTAATTATTTTGAAATAATATTGTTGCCTTAAACTTTTATGCAAAATTTGTTTAAAAGTTCATATTATATTCAAATTTGATTTCAAAAATCTTAGATTGTTACAACCGATATTTGTAAAAAAAAAAAAAAATAGAAATATTATTTTTTAAAGCGCAAATTACATGTCTATGTGTAATAAAATAATAGGCTGAAAAAATGTCATTAAACCATTGTTTACTGTAAACACAATAAATTTATAGTTAGCTTTCTTTTCAAACAATTCTTTTGAATATTTTCTCATTTAAAGCATTTACAAATTTTCAAATAAGGTATATTATTTTGGAGGATTATAAATTAATTAATTAATTAGTTTTACACATCTTTATAAAATCTGTTAATCAACTTTATTTGCTTCTATTAAAACAATAAATTAACTTTTAAGAGCACTCTTATTCGATTACCTAATTTATTTTTAAATTTAGGTAACTTTAATATCATAAATTAAAATGATTAATTAAATTAAAAAATCATTATTTAAAATGATTAATTAACTTTAAATGTCATTAATTATAATTAATAATTAACTTAAACAATTATTGCTTAAATGATTAATCAACTTTAAATATTATTTATTAAAATAACTAATTAACTTAAACAGAATTTTTTTAAAATTAATAAATACCTTTAAATATCGTTAATTATTTAATTAACTTAAACAATTATTATTTAAAATAATTAATTAACTTTAAATATCATAAATTAAAAAATTATTAACTTAAATAATCATTATTTAAAATGACTAGTTAACTTTAAATATAATTTATTAAAATGATTAATTAACTTAAACAGTCAGAATCTAAAATGATTAATTAACTTTAAATAATATTAATTATCGTGAAAAATAATTAATCAGATCTACAATCGTTTATAAATTTAAAACATCAATTATTTTACAAAAACACAAGCCCAAGTTCAACACAAAACAATGGTTTAAGAGGATGATATTTCAAAAGTGGGTATACTAATATGTTAGAAGTATTACACCCAAACGTCAATATGAGAACCTTAGTAAAATGCATTAGAGCGAAAGCCCCTAAGGGCCTCTCTACAAAAGTTCCAGTAAATTACACATATGACTGAGTATCTCAAAGTAATTTATAGCAACCTATTCGCTACATACGCTTCGATTTTCCCTTATTTTGATCCCAACAAAATAGTTTTATTTATACAATTGCCATTTCAAACGGGAGTTAAGTCTAACAAACAATTATATCATCCACGCAGTCAATAGTTAATCTATAAAATCATATATACAATATATTTTATTTAGAGGTAAGTAAACTATGCGAAATTCCAATCAATGTTTTCGTGTTTTGGTTTGATCTAAAACTAAACAATATTCGAATTTTTCCTCAAATTCAGCTAGCCTCAATTTCAATGAACCTAATTTCAAAGCGTAAACAAGGTCGATATAAGTCCAATGCAACAAACCTTATCTAAATCCACACTTGTATGAGTTAGTCATTAATTTTAAAAGATTCAAAATAAATCAAAATAGTTAATTAACTTAATTATTTACAATAATATGGTTACCCTATTTACAATAATATGGTTACCCATAAATTAATCTTCTACTCCAAACATAAATGTGCATATATGCATGTAGTGACACCATGGTTGCAGTTTCTATCAGTGATTACTCCTCCTTCACTCCATCATTCGACGAGCCATCGATTCCTACACACTCCTCTTCGCGAGCACTATACCCCAACACTATTAACTGAAGCTTGATCGACCTACATGAAGGTGACTGAAGCCCAAATACCCAAGACCACATTAGGTCACACCACCTTGGAATTCAAAAGAAAAAAAACCGACTTTACCCAATCATGACACCAAGTGCCACCTAACTTTGCTCAAAGTTGCACCCTGACGCCACACGCACCCTCATATGCTTCAATTCACCTAATATTGCCAATATTCCGCTCTAGCCTAAACCATAGTGAGGGCTGAACAACATCTGGTATCATAAATTTACAACATACCCAAAAAAACATATAAGATTGTAGATAGGCTCATTCATACGAACTTAAAGAAATAAGCCTTAGGGTATTTAGTGGAATGTAGTTGAAGATATTGATTTATAAATTTCTGTATTCTTATTTTCTTTTACTAGGAATAAAGAAAAGCAAAACCAAAAGAGAAGGGGAGGGGGAATAGAAATGGAGAATAGCCTAAGATGTTGAAATTTCCAAGTGTTGGATTTATCTGATTTATAAACAAACTAACTTCACTTTTTTTTCTAGCACAACTAAACCAAAGATTTCAAGAAAAGAAAAAATTTCAAGCCACCAATCAACTAACCATCAAGTCATTTGAAAATTTGAATTTCAAGCCACCTAACTAGCTGGTGCCTTTACGCTAAACGCTTCTCATTGTAGAGTAATGGTTTAAAGATTTCCAAAAAGCTGTGGTTCTCCTTTGCTTAGAAAGGAAATATGAAATATCACAAGTTCCAGTCAAATGATTAGATTATTATCTTCGTACAATTAACATTGGGTTAAGGTGTTGCTATCGTGAACCCAAAAGCAAATCTACAGCCTGCTTACTATTTACAATACAAACAAAAACTACAGAACAACAAATATAAGATTATATGTCACATTTCCAACAAGTCAAAAATTTCAGTTATGCCTACAATAAATTTGCCTTAAAAGAGCATATATGATGGCATGATATGAATAACTTACCTACTTAGCAATCTTTTTTACTTCAAACTTAAAACATATAAAGTTGTACAACCCAAAACAAATAGATCTAAAATACATCTATTGCGAGAAGACCATTAGTAGAATCAAAATGGTTTAACTCTGCTTGTTGACCTTTTGCGAGAAGACCATTAGTAGAATCTTTTTTCCGAGTTGTTGATGTTGGATCAGAAGGAGAATTCACGGTAACTGAAGCTCGTTCATACAATGGTACTGTCTGTGCAGAATCTAATGAGCACAGTGAAGTTTCAGCAAGCAAATCGTCTATAGAGTCGTCAACTGAAATTGCCTTGGCATTAATCCAAGAACCATTATTTTCTTTTGATGTTCGGTCATGCTTTGAATTAGATAGGGAAACTTCATCAAAAGAACAGAGAAGACTATCAAGATTTGTTTCTGCTGCTGCTATTTGGAATGTTGTTTCTTGCTTCATAAGACGGTCGGATTTTTCATGGCTAGTGAATTGGGAGCTTGGTCAATTGCTCTTTATGTGGGGACATATTGATATCATGCAATCACTTTCATGGCTAGTGAATTGGGATTTTTTAGAGACTCAAATTTTTTATGGACTCATAATAATACAATGGGTAAAATAAGTTAATTTTTTAATGCAATCACTTTCAGTTTAACGAAAATTCAATGTATAGTTTTTTGACAATTGAAGTACGTTGTTATATATACAATGCAACAACATCGAACAAATGTTGTTGAAGAAGAAAAAATCTTCATAATGTACATATTATGTTATGGAAAATATGTTCCCACAATGCTTTGAAAATATAACTAAAGTAATTTATTTTACAACATTTTGCATTCATTCGTTTTTCAGTTATACTTTCCACGACTCTTACTCATTTACATGTTTTAAAAGCCTTATTTATTTACAATGGAATGACAGTTGTAAAAAGGGAATTTTCTTGTAGTGTTAATTATTACTTATTTCCTCTTAATCGAACATTAATTATTCTGCAATTATTGAATATTAGTAGTAATTATAATTGTTAATTTATAATCTATATATATTTAATATTAATTATTTGATCTTTATTATTAATTTTTATTTACTTATTTTTATTTTTAATTGTTAATATTAATAATTAGAAATTAATTTTCATTCATAGTTATGTAATAATTGTTACTCGTTATTATATTAATAATTGAATAATTATCATTATTTATTCATTATTATATTAATTATTAAACATTAATTATTTCATATTTCAAATTAAAATTCTGCATAATAAAAGATTATCAATTAAAATTATTAATACTTGATATTACTAACTATGTTCAAGAAAAACTAGTTTTCAAAAAATGCACAACGTTCAATGTGTAATTATTAACTAATTCAACGCAATTGAAAACATATTCAACACATAATATTCTTGAGAAACGATAGTTACATGTGAAAGCCAACAAATTGGGCATGGAAACAATAACTTGTATGGTAATGTTTATATTCTTTGAATTTCAGAATTCTTGAATATATAAGATTTCTTATTTTTAAAGTATGAACTTTTTACAAAATTTTATATTTATTTCTAAATTATGAAAACTTCAAAAGTTTAAATTTAAACTTTGTATTTATTTTAGAAAGTACGAAATAATTAATTTCTGAATTGATACGTATAAAACATGTCAATGGTAATTATTAAATTTTAGATACTAGATAATAAATTTTACTTCTTAATTATTGGAAATTACTTTTTAACCGTTGATTATTAAAGATTACTTATCGATATTATTAATTATTATTACCTTTTAATTATTTAGTAATTATTAATTAATCAATACCAACTATTGAATTTTATTTAGTATTAATAGTAGTTATTTGTCATTTGTTATTAGTCTATTATTATTAACATTAATTATTTAAAATTTATTTTTAATTATCAATTACTTAGTAAAAACATAACAGTAAAACATTTTAAGACGAATAAGCTTACAAGTCCCTTGCATATCCCTTGAAAATTTGCTGCAAAATAGCTTCAGAAAATACATGACAGTAAATTGTCTCAAATTGCAATGGAATTCAGTGACGAAAAAAATATGACGTTAAAGCGTTGCAATTAGCTACGCTTTAGCGACGGAAATCAGAACTCGGCGATAATATTTTAAAACAAGTTGAAATAAAAAATCCTAAATAATATCCCTTACAGATTCCACGAAAATTCGTCGCTAATTTACGATGGAATTTTCCGCTGCTAAAATCTGCAGCTATTTACGGTTTTTCTTGTAGTGAATGTCAAAGTCACTATATTTTTCTCCCAATCCTATCAATGCATGTAAAATGTCTTGAAATCTTGAGTACATTTCATTGATGGTTTCATTTTGTCTCATCTTGAAGTTCTGGAATTGATTTTTGAGCATCGAAATTTTTGATTGTTTGACTTTGCTTGTTCCTTCATGGATAGTTTTGAGTGTTTCCCATATTTGATATGCTTATGTACAAATGCTAACACGATTGAGCTCATTTCAATCCAGTGCACAGTATAGCATATTCATAGCTTTTGTATTTGCATTAGCCTCATTTTTTTTGAAAAGTCGTCTAAGCGGAGTATTTAGCTGTAGGTGCCATGAATTCTTTTTGAGTAACATTCTATGCACTAAAACCACTTGCTTGCATATATGTCATCACTCTTGTAGCCCAATAGTTGTAGTGTAATCCATTGAATAGAGGTGGTCTTTGAATAGAATGTCCTTCGGCAAATATAGTTGAGCTAGTACTTGGGTTATTCTCCATTATCAAAGTATCAAATAACGGTGTAACGATTATAGGATGACCTTGCTCTGGTACCAAATGAAAGTGAGTAAGTAGCAGTAGGATCGTATGGAGAATATAACAAAGTGTATATAGTAGAGTAGTAGTTGTAAACAAAAATCACACAGTCGATTTATACTGGTTCGGATCATTGTCCTATGTCCAGTCCCAGACTCTCTTCTGGTATTTCACTAACACAAACACCCTTACTTAACCCGTAGGAATAGGTTCACAATTACCCGAACAGATGAACGAGACTTCTTGCATCAACAGCTGAAGAGGACTTTCTTAATACAGAATAATTGATGACTATGTGTGTTTTTTATAACACGAATATGTCAAATATGAAATACACCCTTCCTATAGTCTTTCCTCGATGATAGACGTGAAGTTTGTGAAAGATATGGAAGAATTAAATCTCAAATAACTGAAAGTAGAGTGCTTTTTGGAGATTAGAGTGCTTTGAATAATATAGAGAGAGTTAGAATAAAAATCAGTGATTTGATCTCTCTTAATCAAGTCTCTATTTATAATATGTAAATAGCAACAACTTTTCACGAAGAGATTTGATCAAGAGATATGGATTAGAAAGTTGTGACTTTTCATAATAGGTTGCACCTCTTCGTAGTCAGATGTCTGAAAATAATTTTCAGATGTCTGTTTTGATTTAAAAAATAAAACAGCACGGAAATAGTGTATTTCATAGCAGATTCAAACGTCTGAAAAATTCAAAATAGACATCTGAATATTATATAAAATTTTAGTTTGTCTCAGCAAACCGATGTTTGTTTGAATTATTTCAAACGTCTGTTTTCTGGGCAAAACTTATTCCTTGCCTCTTTCCAATTGAAATATATATATATATATATATATATATATATATATATATATATATATATATAATATGTGTGTGTAATCATCAAGGAAGACTTTAACATGAAAATCTAGGACTAACAGACTATTACAACATATATGATCTTTATTTTGTGTTCTTAAGTCTGCTTGTCGAATATCTTCCTACAAAATAGAGTTAGTCGATATAATGTATATGCTTATGTTTAGTTGTCATAGTCAAAATGCTATACAACGAGATTCAACATACGCTTCGATTTCCCTTATTTTGATCCCAACAAAATAGTTTTATTTATACAATTGCCATTTCAAACGGGAATCAAGTCTAACAAACAATCAAACAATAATATAGTATATCATCCACACAGTCAATAGTTAATCTATAAAATCGTATATACCATATATTTTATTTAGATGTAAGTAAACTATGCGAAATTCCAATCAATGTTTTCGTGTTTCGGATTTATCTAAAATTAAACAATATTCGAATTTTTCCGAAAATTCAGCTAGCCTCAATTTCAATGAACCTAATTTCAAAGCGTAAACAAGGTTGATATAAGTCCAATGCAACAAACCTTATCCAAATCCACCCTCCTAAGAGTTGGTCATTAATTTTATAAGGTTCAAAATAAATCAAAATAATAAATTAACTTAATTATTTACAATAATGTGGTTACCCATAAATTAATCTTCTACTCCAAACATAAATGTGCATACATGCATGTAATGACACCATGGTTGCAGTTTCTATCAGTGATTACTCCTCCTTCACCCCATCATTCGACGAGCCATCGATTCCTGCACACTCTCCTTCGCGAGCACTACACCCCAACACTATTAACTGAAGCTTGATCGACCTACATGAAGGCGACTGAAGCCCAAATACCAATGACCCCATTAGGTCACACCACCTTCAAATTCAAAAGAAAAAAAAAATTGACTATACCCAATCATGACACCTAGTGCCACCTAACTTTGCCCAAAGATGCACCTTGACACCACACGCACCCCCATATGCTTCAATTCACCTAATATTGACAATATCCCCCTCTAGCCTAAACCATAGTGAGGACTGAACAAGATCTGGTATCCTAAATTGACAACATACCCAAAAAAACATATAAGATAGTAGATAGTTCTCATTCATACGAACTTAAAGAAATAAGTTTTTGGGTATTTAGTGGAATGTAGTTGAAGATATTGATTTATAAATTTCTGTATGTTTATTTTCTTTTACTAGGAACAAAGAAAAGCAAAACCAAAAGAGAAGGGGAGGGGGAATAGAAATGGAGAATAGCCTAAGATGTTGAAATTTCCGAGTGTTGGATTTATCTGATTTATAAACAAACTAACTTTACTTTTTTTTTTCTAGCACAACTAAACCAAAGATTTCAAGAAAAGAAAAATATTCAAGCCACCAATCAACAAACCATCAAGTCATTTGAAATTTTGAATTTTGATTTGTTTTAAAAAGTTTTGAAAATAGGCTATCGCGGTGTCCAGTTACATAATATTATGTTCACATACAAATCATAAGCAATAAAACAAAAATATGGCTTTGCTAAAAAATATGGTATGATCCCAAAATAATGTAATAATAATAATACACACTAGTTAAATGATTTTGTAAAATCACAAGAACACCGACTTCTGTTGTAAACTCATCGTATGACAATTTGAATTTTTTTTCAAATTAACAATTATGCAAAAATCCTATAAATCAAATAAAAAATACTATAGTAAAAAATGAGTTTTTTTATTAATAGTTGGTTTGCTTATTAATTATACGAACCATTAATTATTGTAAATAAATTTATAAAGTGAGTTTGAAATTGTTGTTCATTAATTAAAAGGATTTAAATTGGGCTATTAAATCCACTTAATTAATATTTGATTCAAATTCACTATTCAAATATTTAATAAACCATTATATTTTAATATAAGTCATTTATATTTTAATAACCAATTATTTGAATATTCAAAATTAAGTAAATTGTCAAAAATCAAAACGGTGAATTTTCAGGTTGTTACGAAATTGTTATATGTAGGATATCTATCCACCATTATAAAGATTTGGATAAAAGCGACTCCACTCTCTTTTTCGAGCTCTACAAGTAAGTCAATGGTTCCAATTGACTGCTTGGCTTCAAAAACAATAATGACAGGAAAGAAACACGATAAATAAATGATTTTACGGTTCGCATATGAAATTAAAGTCAAATTTGATAGGCAAGATTTCAGAATTAAACATTGAAGGTGAGATTCTAAAGTTTGACTGGGAGAAGTACTCTACATATCAAGTGATATTCCTAACGTGTACCGACTATCCACTAGCTGGTGCCTTTTCGCTAAACGCTTCTCATTGTAGAGTAATGATTTAAAGCTTTCCAAAAAGCTATGGTTCTCCTTTGCTTAGAAAGGAAATATGAAATATCACAAGTTCCAGTCAAATGATTAGATTATTATCTTCGTACAATTAAAATTAGGTTAAGGTGTTACTATCGTGAACTCAAAAGCAAATCTACAGCCTGCTTACTATTTACAATACAAACAAAAACTACAGAACAACAAATATAAGATTATATGTCACATCACATGACAGAAATTTCAGTTATGCCTACAATAAACTTGTCTTAAAAGAGCATATATGATGGCATGATATGAATAACTTACCTACTTAGCAATCTTTTTTACTTTAAACTTAAAACATATAAAGTTGTACAACCCAAAACAAATAGATCTAAAATACATCACAAAGGAAGAAAGTAATAATTTGCAGCAACATGATCAAAGCGAATCGAGCCAAGAATCAAAATCATTTAACTCTGCTTGTTGACCTTTTGCGAGAAGACCATTAGTAGAATCTTTTTTACCAGTTGTTGATGTTGGATCAGAAGGAGAATTCACAGTAACTGAAGCTCGTTCATACAATGGTACTGTCTGTGCAGAATCTGATGAGCACAGTGAAGTTTCAGCAAGCAAATCGTCTATGGAGTCATCAACTGAAATTGCCTTGGCATTAATCCAAGAACCATTATTTTCTTTTGATGTTCGGTCATGCTTTGGATTAGATAGGGTAACTTCATCAAAAGAACGGAGAAGACTATCAAGATTTGTTTCTGCTGCTGCTATTTGGAATGTTGTTTCTTGCTTCATAAGACGGTCGGGTTCTTCATGGCTAGTGAATTGGGAGCTTGGTCAATTGCTCTTTATGTGGGGACATATTGATATCATGCAAGTGTTGGGAGTTGAATTCACATTCCAATTCTGATGCTTTGGAAATCTCTGGATCCTTCAACTGAGATGTTGTATTATATTCCTCTTCAAAGGTCTACAAACCAACAGTAACAGGCATGATAACTTTTAAAAAAAGCACGGTTGCAGGATAATGAAAACAATCTAGTCGTGTAGTCAAGATAGTATTTTACAATGTTGCACCGTATGTACGTTGATTATTTCCACTTTTTGAATTTTACTTCAGGAAAGAAAGAAACATCTGAAACAAGAAAGAGACTATTTGACACAGGTCAAATTCATGGGATAGTACTTAGAGTTGCATATAATATAAAGTTTTCAAGGATAAGTGCTCAATTGTTTCCTGTAAAATGAGCGAACATGTGCATTGCAAATGCAAAAGTTTTGATAGTCACAACTTTTTTAGTTTATGTTATTTTGTTGGTGGTGTTGTTGGCAAATTGTTATTAACATTCTATTGATATTGATGGGTAATCGGAAAGGAAATGGTGGAGTTTCCAAATCAGCGGTGAGACTCCGTGTATAGACGACGATATTTTTGGAATTTCAACAAAAAAAATTTCCATAGAATTCATATTTGTTGAATTCTCATTATTAAGATTAGAGATATAGATAAAGATCAGCATCAAAATCTTTGAATATGGAGGTGGACATTTCATCTTTTATGTCATGCACACAAGTAAAACGTCCAAAATGCACATGTTTAAATTTTTTTTGTTCTTCCACAGTACGTTATATTTTCATCATCTTTTCTTCGCTCCAATTTTTGGTAAAGAGGCATTGAAGATGACTTGCTGAGATCATTGCACAATCTAACACTCAATGGGCAACAGAAAAGATTGTAGCCGACATTTACAGGTTGGCTAGAAAATATGAACTGAGCTAACGAGGTCAATATCTTAGGCAGAGGTATAATATCTTCCTCTTGCGGTTTGTCCACTTCCTTTTGCGTGATGAGCTAAGGCTGAAACAATAATGCATGGACTAATATATCTTCAAGACCGAAAATTCTTATAATGGTAGATTTCAAGGTTGTAAATAGTCTTAGGATGCTCAATATTTAATGTGTATGTACATGCATGCATGCTTTGGGTATACACTGACAAAAACCAAGAGTTCATGCGCAACGTACAAAATAGAATATATATACTAAATAGAAAAACAAGGAACCAGTTACAAATTTCATATAACGCTGACTGGATGGTTGCTCACCACAATATAAATCTAGGCTGGGTCAGTGACACACGAGTATACTGTTGTATATGCATGTATCTGTGGAATGCATGTTATGAATTTACGTTCGTGTAGTAGTTCGCACTCAACGGTAGTCCAAAAGAGGAACCACATCTTCAACTTATTTAACCCATGAGATCTCTCCATCTTTATATGTCAAAATTTTCAATAGCAAAGCAAAATTTGACAGATAAACCTATTTTCTATAAAGATCTTCGTAAAAATTTGAAACATTTAGGTGGAGTTGGGTTGAAATTATGTTTTATATTTTGAGCTTTCAATGTTAACTACCAAATAAAATAAAAGTTGAGTGGGGGCGAACAGAATGAAAAGTAGATGGAATGGACCACGGAAGGGAGAAAGGAACGACAGAAGGATAAATGATATCTCATTCTTCCGTTACTTACTAAAACAAGAAAAATAAATAAAAGTTGTTTTACGTTTTGCTTGTTAATTTCGTCTTCTAAAACAGTTATTTTTCACGATATACATGCCTCATTCGTATTTTTTTATGGACAAAAAGCATAAACTAAAAAGGCTAAACAAAGCACCACCTTAGCTACTTCAAAACAATGATTTAAATTAAAGATTACAAATATATCAATGGCTTAAACCGGTTCATAATTTTTGTTGAATCTGAAGTTTCAAAATGATATGAAAATTCATTTGGATGGTGTTGATTGTAATCGGTTCATGTCTGCAAAGACGGTTCTAAAAACTATGAAGCGAGAATTCATGTGGAAGATTTTACTAGATCCAAACTTTCGAGATATGAAACCTTCCCATGTTTATCAATATGCAGGAAACGGTTTTTATATCTAAAAAGGAGGAAGACTTAGGGATTATAAAATCTACATAACCTTAACGTGTCTTTATTGTACAAATAATAATAACAATGAAAATATTATTCGAAAAGAAATAATTTCAAACCAATTTTATGGCAATATATATAACTGTTACCCAGCCTTTCGGCCTGGTCATTTCAGATCTCATCTTGCATTTAGTTGAAGGTTTGTTGGTCGAACTGTTAAAGAAGACGATACCGTGACCCAGATTCAAACTCCATTTTCGATGAAGATCATGACACCACAAACACGAGAGAATTACGAGGCAGAACTCTAAAAAGCCCGAGTACAGAAAACCACAAATTCGAATCAACCCAACGTGAAGTTAAGGCATCTCACCCGAAACACCAAACAACGAAGATACAAGTTTAAAAGCTTTGGGCCGAAGTAGAGAAACAAATGAGAACAAACTTCACCACTAATTTGGATCAGCACAGGGGGTGCCAAATCCAAATTAGTACTAATTCGGGTCAACCTCCCCACACTGATCTGGATCACACGCCTGAACGACGGCTACTCGCATTCTCTTCGCCATCCACAATTTCCAGACCTCCAACGCCTATATGTATATGAGGTTCCTAAGCTGAAAAAAGGTTCTTTTGGCATTTTCGATTATTTCCCAATAGTTTATACCGATCTGGATCTTCGTCGATACGAAATAATGTACTTGTAAAAAATCCAAGTTAATTAGTAAAATTTTCTGAAAGGTGGACATATGTCTTTGCTGCTGAACTAATATAATTGTTGTGCATGATTATATTTGCTTATCTCAATTTTCATTTATAATCTTCATTTCTCTCTTTACATAATCTATTCTGGGTGTTCGTGTATTTTTATGTGCTAATATTTTAGTGCTTTCACTGAGAAAGTCATGCAGTGACTCTTAGTCCTTAGATTTTCTCATCTATTAGTGGATAGTAAGTCCATTGAGGGAGGATTCATTCTCTTATCGTTTTAGTAATGAAGTTTCTGAAATCTCCAAATAGCCAAAATGACCGCTAGAAAGAAAGTTTAAGTTTCAACCTCCGCATAAATGCTCAAGCCGAAGGTAAGACGACCACTCAGCAAGGATGCCAAAGTCTTGTTATTCGGACCACTAATCTTCCTACTGCTACTAATGTTGTCACAACTTTCGCGACAGTGGGAATGGTCACGCAAGCCAACTTCATGAATATGATGAGGAACTTAGAGCAATTTCAAAAAGCGTTGAATCAGGAGACGAGAGACGATTTCAGAAACCCAGTGAATCAGATTAGTTCTGAGTGGAATGTATGGAGAAGATGTTCGCCAACTCCATAATTCGTTGAGTAAAAAAGGTCATCATCTTCAGAACAAAGCCCTCGGACCCAACGCAGAAGCATAAAAGAAGGCGGACTTCAAGTCATGAACCAACAAAATTGTGACACCCCGCGTCCGTTAATGTCACTCTTTAACAGAATGCATTAAGTTAGTGAAGCGTTATAGGTAAACAGAAATAGAATCTCACAAGACAGATGTATATAAAAAAAAGCAGTGGAAATTAAAACTTTATTTTTCAGCACAAAACATTGTGGTCTAAAAATCCAGTTACAACATCAAACTGAAATACCGGAATAAAATACATCAAATGAAAGCATCTGTCTTGCGCTAAAAACTATCAGTACAAAAGTAAAAAGCCATAGTCCCCATAAGTAGCCATAAACAAGTAGACAAGAAGTCAAAGCGATACATCGAAGCAAATCCAAATCCAAGCAGAAACAGAAGAGAGAGTTCTAATCAAGCCTGAGCGTTCCCACCCTGAGAACCTGGGGGAAAGAAAGAGAGAGAAAGGAATCAAAACGAGTCAGACATAAAGTCTGGCGAGTCCAGTTACTTTTAGCATATAAATAAGTAAAATTATCATGACAGACATATAAACAAGATGAGAGACAACAATATCATATAACAGGAATGAACAGGGTGGACAGGATAAATAGAATAGACTATGCTTCTCAAACGCTTTTCTCTGCACCAATACTACTATACCAAATTAAGTGTTTCCAATTACTTAGCAACAATTACTTAACAAAAACAGAATGATCCCAACATAACATAAATGGTGGACTTAGGTGTACTTCTAACAACGGGATTTACCCATATATAAATAACGGGTGTTACCCCCAAACAGAAGTAATAGGTACCTAAACAGAACTAGATGTACCATAATTACTACCCCCAACGATCGACTCCCTACCACGTAAATACCTTATGTAGGCCCCATAGTATGGTGTATTACTTCCTAAAGTGGCAACCACTAGAAGGACACAGACCTATTTACAGGTGTTATGGCGTCTTATTTTTTCAGACAGACCGGACACATGCACGCACGTGATCCATTTGGAATGCGCCATCAGAACCACTTATCCCAAATGAACCACTTATAATTAGCTCAGTAAGCGTGCACTGACCCCTACCTAGTGCGAGGTCCCATTTTAATACAAGAATGAGTTACTGACTAATATGGGTCCCACACAACAGATGACACAAATTAAACCCCCAACTCGTGTCCCTAATCAATTAGGGTTTCCACAGGTTAAGTTTTACACGGGTTAATAGTGTCACTACAACCCCAACATATTAACAAGTTTACTTAACCCCCAACATACCAAACAGATTATATAAGTGACATATAGTCTCATTAACATGTTTCTACACGTATACATGTCCATACACCCCATATTTCAGTTATATTCCACATTAGAAGTTATGCCCCAAAATTTTATCATATTCATAGTACAGGTTATGCCCCCAAATTACCACTCCCAATCATTCCCAATTTAATCCCATTTCATTCGCACGCATATTTCAGCGATCTAGGCTCGAATGTAGCCTAGGTTATAAAAATAAAAAGGGAAAGAGAGAGAAGAGTAGAATAGGCATAAAACAAAATAAGCATATAAAAACAGAGATGGGAATACGATAGCAGAAATAGGCATATCATAAATGGGCATATAAGAACTGGACAACAAATTAGGTGAACATGTAATAACATGATTGTTTAGGTACGAATCAGATTCTTAACAGACATAGGTTTTAGGTACGGATTTATAAACATGTCAGGATTACTTATTAAATGTTTGTATCTAAAAATAACATAAACTCACACAGACTGGATCCAAAGAACAGAGAGTAATTAGGCTGAAGCTGTAGAAGAAATTCTTGTATGCGTATAAGCTGTTGTTGAAGAAAAATAGGCTAATTCAATCCAAGATAGGGAAACATCTCGTTGTCTCCATTGTTTTAGGTGAATAAAACAATAGAAATGTTGTCTTATGTATAGCCTACTACCAACGAATCTCGTTCAAAAACAAGTCTAGGTTCATGAAATGAACCAGGATGGATCTAGGGTGGGCCGACCCCTGTGTTGACCCTAGGGTCGACACCCCCCTTGAGTGTGTCGACCCATGGGTCGACACCCCTGAGGCGTTGGTCGACCCCCACGGGTCTCAATCCCGCATCCATTTCCCTCATCGATTTTGAACTATGTTGAAATTCCTGTCTTGATTTTGTTTATATATATTTCTCTTATACGTATACAAACTTCAAACCTTAATATCTTCTTCATACAATGCCAGTTTTACACAAACTCGGAGTCTATATTAAGCAGAATTTCGAGACGAACGCAATGGTACAGTCTATTTTACTTAATTCCCAATATTTAATTACGTTTTCTTTAATTTACCTTTATAAGTTTCTTTAAAATTATGAGGTGTTACATTCTTCTTTACTTAAAGGATTTCGTCTCTGAAATCTCTAAGTAAGAAGAATGTTATTATCCTAACAACCACAACCATCTACTCGTCCATCATCCACAAGCATCGATTGTCCTTAAGATTTTTCTAATGCTTGTATGAACATATGCAATAATGTGCGTATATATCCTTACACTAATGTGAAAAATCAGGCGGTCGACTGATTCAATTGACCTCCTTAATGCAATTTATGTACGTTCCATGTAACCAAAATCTATGCATAAAATCCTAGTATAAAATGTAAACGCTATATATGTGCACAATCATCCATCCAAATGCAATACCCGTATGATGATACAACCATTTCCATCCATAAAAAATTTAAAATGCACACACATCCATATGTAATATGTAAGTGACTGAGCCGATCTAGTGCCTAGTGTGTGTATATGCATCCACGAGCAACCACTAGCAAACACTTGCATCCATCAAACAATACATGTCTCAAACACATGTTTACACCCATTGGTTTTCTACCTAAAGGTTGAAAATTCGATCGATAAGATACACTCAAATAATAGAAGCAAGTATGAATAAAATCTTGGAAAAAGAAGTTAAGAACATAACCTTGAAAAGAAAAGGGTACGAAGCGCGAATCTTGTCTTCAGTCTCCCAAGTTGCATCTTCGGGGTCTTCTCCCCATTGAACTTTCATCAATTTGACTTCTCGGTTATGAAGCTTCTTAACCTCTGATCCAAGCATATAGGTAGGAACTCATCTAACTGTCGCCTCCCGCTCCACCTATACTTCGTCAAGCATGCTCGGCCCAACTACCTCAGTTGTATCGTGCAGACACTTTTGCAAATGAGAAACGTGGAAAACATCATGAACACCGACCAATCTCTCTGGTAGCTTTACTCTATAGGCCATTTGACCCATTCTTTCCACTATGGGAAATGGCCTTACGGACCTTGGCGCCAACTTCCCTACAAATCCAAAGCGAACCACATTTCTCTAAAGCAATACTTTGATGAAACCCATGTCTCCCACTTCAAACTCAATATTTATCCTTCTCTTATCTGCGTAGGACTTCTGCCTGTCCTGAGCTGTCCTCATGCGTCTGTGGATAAGATCAATCTTTTCTGAAGTTTCTCTTATCATCTCAAGTCCAAGTAGAAGCTTATTCGTAGACTCCCACCAATAAGTCGGGGGATCTACAAGGTCGTCCATATAGTGCCTCGAATGGTGCCATGCCAATACTAGCCTGATAACTGTTGTTGTAGGCGAACCCAAGCAACGTAAGATGCTCATCCCTAGTCCCTCCGAAGACTTGGATACATAGCCTCAAAAGATCCTCAAGAACTCTATTTACTCTCTTAGTATGTTCATCGGTCTGAGGGTGATATGCGGTGCTCAAACACAACTGTATACCTAATGCCTCTTGTAGGCTCTTCCAGAACTCACTAGTGAAGATGGGATCACGATCACTCACTATGCTAGAATATACTCCATGTAGACGGACTATCTCATGAAGATAAACTGATGTTGACCATGCTGCCGTCCTTTTTCTCTTAACAAGAATAAAATGAGCACTCTTAGTAAGCAAGACTACTATAACCCAAATACTGATGTGGCCTTTCCTCAATCTAGGCAAACCATCAATGAAATTCACAGAGATGCTCTCCCACTTCCACTGTGGGATCTCTAACCGCCGGACTTTTTCTGTTCAGCTTGAACTTACTGGTAAACCAAACATCGAAAGACAATCTCCGCTACATATTTCTTCATCCAGCCTAGAAGAAAACCCTTTTCATATATCTATACATCTCGCCCGGATGGATAGTCATCGTCAAACGATGGGCTTCCTCAAGGACTGTCTTCACCAGACTCCCAACTTGGGAAATACAAAGCCTCCCATCCCGCCGTAACCATCCTCTATCATCCACAGAATATCTACTGAGGTGACTAGAAGTCTCCACTTTACTGAGCCTATACATAATATTTGCTATCTGTGGGTCCTCTTGCTGCAAAAATCCTATTTGATCCATTAGAGTAGGTCACAACTCTATGGATGCCAACAAACTAGGTGTAAGATCCGTATATGGCCTAAAATCGAAGGTCGATATGTACTCCAAGCTCTTCCTTTCTACGAATAGAGGACTCAAAGTCATCCTATGCCTACTCAACGCGTCCGCCACTACATTACCCTTGTCAAGGGTATAAGCAATCTCAAAGTCATAGGACGTTAGGAACTCCACCCATCTTTGCTGTCTCAAATTGAGATCCTTCCGCGAGAACAAATACTTGAGAGATTTATGGTCCGTGTATAACTCGAACCTCTCTCCAAGTAGATAATGACGCCAAGATTTAAGTGCGAACACTATAGCGGCCAATTCCAAATCATGAGTGGGGTAGTTTTTCTCATGAACCTTCAACTTCCTACTTCCATACCATACTACCCTTCCCTCTTACATCAAAACAGCACTGAGTCCTGTACCACATGCATCAGTATACACCATGAACACCTTACTTCTATCAGGCAATGTCAAAATTGGGGCTGTTGTCAGAGCCCTCTTTAATCGCTGAAAAGCATCTTCATAATCAATACTCCAAGAAAAGGTCAAATTCTTCTTCGTCGGTCTGGTGAGTGGAGTTGATATCCTTGCGAAGTTCTTAATAAACTTCATGTAGTAGCCCGCTAAACCGAGAAACTTCTCACCTCCTTTGCGTTCTTTAGAACTTTCCAATCTTGAACTGTAACTACTTTTGCGGGATCCACCGCTATCCCTTCCTTGGAGACCACATGCCCTAAAATTCTCACCTCCTTTCTCCAAAAGTGGCACTTGGAGAATTTCGCTTTAAGCTGGCATACTCTGAGAGTCCTCAAGACCTATCATAAATGTTGGGCATGCTCTTCTTCATTCTTTGAGAAAATCAGAATGTCATCCACAAAGACCACAACGAATTTATTCGAAAACTCCATGAACACCCTACTTATCAGATCCACAAAATATGTAGGTGCATTCATCAAACCAAAAGGCATGACTAACCACTCGAAGAAACCATCTGGAGTTCTGAAAGTGGTCTTATCTATACTGTCTTCGGCCACCCTCAACTGATGAAACCCCGTGGCCAAGTTCAACAGAGAGAAAACAGATGCACCAATAAGCTGGTCAAACAGATCATCTATCCTTAGAAGTGGGTACCTATTTTTCTTAGTGAGCTTATTCAACTCCCTGTAATCCATACATAAGCAAAGCGAGCCATCCGTCTTAGTTGCAAAGACAACTGGAGCACCCCATTCTGATATGCTTCACCTAATAAACCCCTTCTCAAGTAGCTCCCCTAATTGTTTGCTAAGATCCCTCCTCTCCCTAGGAGCCATGTGGCGCACGGGCAATGAGATTGGCTTCGCATTATCCGCCAAGTATATCCGGAAATCAATCTCACGCCTCGGAGGTAAGCCCCTAACCTCATCAAAAACATCTAGATACTCATAGACTACAGGTGCAAATCGCAAATCATCCACAGAAGTATCAAGTGACTCTAGGAAACTAAGCATGACAGACCCCCTTGGGTCACAGGAAATCTCGAGAGTCCTCTCATGGAAAGTTAAAAGTCTAACGACCCTCCTCTCACAATCTAGAATGGCACCATACATGGCTAACTAATTCATCCCTATCATCAAACCGTAGCCCATGAAACAAAGCACATATGCGTCACACTCAAACTCGACGCCCAACACAGATATCCTCAAACCCCGACAAATCATAGACAGATGAATCGTGTAACAACCCGCATATTTGACGATAATATATTTAAGTATTTAATTTAAATATAACATCGTTAATCGTTAATCGAATGTGTATCCAAAAAGTCATATTTTGCATACGGTTTAATTTGGACTCGAAACCACTTCCATTGAGTTCAAAACGTCGTTTAGGAGTTTGAAAAGTATGAACTTCGACATGTTTGGAGATTGTGAAATTCATAACTTCGGGTTGGTCAAACTAACCCATTTAAGCGCCACTTAGTACCTCCCACAGCCCACTCCTTTTCATTCATTCTCCAACACTTCATAGAAATAGAAATGAGAGAGGGAAAGGGAAATAGAAATCCCCTAAGCCCTAGTTCATCCTCGAAGCTCTGATTTTTGTTGAAATCTTGTGCAAATCCGTGGAGAAGATTAGGTAAGCTCTATCTCTATCTTCTCCAACCCTATTCCTCTTGAATTTGTGTGATTTCCTACGACCTAATTCTTAGAAATCATGTTCACATGATCATAGGTTGATGATTCTTATGTTTGGTTGAAGTGAGAGTGTTCTTGCCTCATCTAAGAGCCTCTCATTCATTTTCAAGCTCAAAGATCCTTCATTTATCCATCATTGAGTTCTTTGTGAACTCACATCAATGCCACAAGCTTTAAGCTTGTACAAGTGTAGTTGTAGACTGTTTATGATGTTCATGATTGCATGAATTAATTTGGTTCGTGATTGATTCTTGAATATAATATGATTTCAAGTTTTATCGAAATTTGGTTTGAAAATCTTCATGTGAATATTAATTGAATCACACTCGTCTTTGGTTTGAATGAGAGGTTTGCACGTAAGATAAAGTGTCATCACAAGGCCCGAGTGGAGTGCGGAGAAGGAGTGGTCGCGATGGGGGACGAATCCCCCGTCACCGGTGCCTAGGCTCACGCCCAGGCAAAACCGGTTGACCGACCAAGTAGGTCGGTCGACAGGTTGAGGCTCTGCCCCAAAAAGGTCGTCCGGCACCCTGGATCGGTCGACCGGTGACCAGCATGGGCATAAGCCCAGGCCCGGTCACTTCTTTCCCCCTTTTTTTTGGTCATGCGCTGAGGCGCGCGACTCCGTGTTCTCCCGACCTCCTTCTTCGACACTCCCCCGTGCATATCGAGGCAATCTTGAGTTCGTTCACATCGTCGTTGTTGCGTCGTCTCACTTGGTTTTCAAATCATTTAAAAACCCATGAAGTGTGGATTTATGTTCTATGATCTTTATGTTCCATTCACTACAGCGACGGTTTTTATGAATATTGAACCACAATGGATTATGGGGTTTTATATTGTCAATAGGCATCGAACCAACGTTTAATCAGTTTTTAAATTCAAATCCTTTTAAAACAAATTCGGTTTCTAAACTCGGTTCTGATTCTATTTATTTATATATGATTCCTTATCCTATCGACCGAACGAGAAATTTAGTTTAGTTACCTTAGTAAAACTGAGGACTATGACCCTTTATATGTTTACTTCGGCAAATAACTCTTGGATTCGTTCGTTTGAACATATGTGGTGATTTTCACTGTTCTGAGCATGAACCGACAACGAGTTCGTAAATATTTGAGAATAGCGAGTGATTTTGGAACATTTAGCTATTTTCTTAAATTAATTAGATTGGTGTAATTTATACTCACCCGGATCGATGTGATCCTTCATGATTTGTGTTTCGTGGTGCTCGATCGCCCGAGTGGGATTTAGGATTCTTGGATTCACTTCTGGGACTTCGGTCCAACCTTTATGATTTATATTTTTGTGGTCCTCGATCGGCCAAGAGGGATTTACGATTCTTGGATTTCACTCTGGGACTTCGGTCCAACCTTTATGATTTATGTTTTTGTGGTCCTCGATCGCCCTAGGGGGATTTACGATTCTTGGATTTCACTCTCCGGGGTCACGACCCTGCTTCGTGGGGAGCTTTAGCTCAAACAAATAGGTTCGCTACCAAGAGATTGTATCTCAACTATGAACAGACCTGCCCCCTCTTTACGATGTTTTCTAGAGATTTCATGATTTATGTGTTTTCTCTCTTCCGGGGTCACGACCCGACTTCATGGGGAACTTTGGCTCAAACCTATGGGTTCGCTACCTAGAGATCGTATCTCATCTATGAACATGTCTGCCTCTTTATGATGTTTTCTGAATTTCTTGCTTGATTTCTGATTATCGATTACTTTGATGCGATGTGCGTCAATTTGACTTATGTTTGGCATTTATTTGTCAATTCTTATTGTTATATGTTCTTCTCTTGTCATGAGATTTAATGAGATTTTATATATGTTGACATCATGTATTTCATATTATTTATGGATCATCCTGTTTATCCTTATCTTCTCATTTATGTTATATCTCTTAATATTGTCTCATGTTATGAATAAGAATGGCTTGACTGATCCGTTTATTGTTTATCTTTGTGTAAATAATACTCGGGGTCAGACCAAGGTATTTCAGGTGATTCTTCTTGATTCCAGCATGGACTATCCTCCACTTTTGGGCTAACTACTTTAGTGTTGTACTTTTTGGGTTATATGTATATGAGACTCCTTTGTGTACATATTATTTTGAGTAGCCTCGTGCCTATTCTTTTGTTGTATAGTGGATTGACTATGAGCACTATATTGTATTTACACTCATGTGTTACATTCATATCTATTTCCGCCTTAGTGATGTGAATATCTGTGTTTGACTCTGATTTTATTGTTATGTATTTTATATTGCTTTCCGAACTATATATAGCCATTGTGTAGTAGATTTGAATTTGATTTAGATGTGTCGGATTTCCTTATGAGAAATTTAAAAGTAGGCCACATTATCCGACATATTTAACACTCGTTCAAAGCTAATATGCAGATGGTCGCTCCTCAACAACCTTATTCATCGGGTTAGTTGACACTGTTGCTTGCAATGGCCTTGCTAACGCAAGTATAGAGGTGGGGCGTTACAGTTGTTATCAGAGCAAAGTTCGGAATAATATAAGATATTGTGGCGAGGATCATTGTCCTAAGTCTCTCTTAGGAAATCGTGTTTTGGATTTAGATCGAGTCTTAGAACCCATCATATCCTATCTTATACTATGATCCTTGTTTGACCAAACAAATTTATTTGAGTTCGCCTTTGTGACATCTTGGCCTTAACAAATCTAGAGTCCCGCCACTTTTCTTGAGTAGAAATTTAGAAACTATTCTCTATGTTTAGGTTCAAATAACTTTTAGGACTTAATTTTGAAGATTTCTAAATTATTTTATAAAACGGTTTAATAAAATACTTTTGGCTAAGTAAGATACTAATCCATTAGAGATTAGCTTTGTGAAGCGAAAATGAGAAAAATTATTTCCACTAAGCATTATGAAATAATTGTTTATTTATGTACAATTACAAATTTAATTTGTAAATAAATGGTTGCACCTCTAATTATTTATTTATAAATTTGCATTCCTATTTGGACGTAATCTATTTTATCGTGATGAGTTTTTTCCATGGAGTATGTTAGAAGTTCTGATTGAGAAGTGGGACGCCACGATATCAATAAGAGCTTCTGAACACTTCAATGTGATGATTCTGACACAACCCCCAAATTAAATATTAATGATGTGCATTGCCATTGAGCCATAGCATTAGAAACATTAAACAAAATAAATGGTGAGGCAAATCATTAGTATTGATCGTTCGTTTGCAACCGTATGGATTTCAATGAAATAATAATTTGAGAATGGGATATATATGACCATCGTATATATCCTTTACACCTTTCATAGTTTGAATTTTTAGCTATGAATTTGAGATATCTTAATTTTGGCAAGGAAACTAGTGCATATAAGGGCACCATGCCCTTAGGAATTGGAGGGGGCTTGTTTTATATCTAAGTATGTAGATTTTCAAAACCTATGTTTTGTGAAAATTCTTACATGCTACCTTGAGTTTTCATTACCCGTTTATTTTTCTATTGATATGACTTTAGTTTTCTTTGGGTAATGATTACATATTCTTTGTTGTTTTGTGTGTAACCTTTTTCAAACAAGTAATTTTGCTTTTTTGATTGAATAAGGAATTTAATTAAACGTCTTGGTAAAAACGAGTGGGTCGACACACTTGCGTTTACTTTGTCGGTTAATTTTTGGACTTGGTCAATTGAAATACAATTCCATTATTGGATGTCGAACTCGATATATTTAAAGAAAACAACGTTGGTGATGATTGCAGCATCATTGAGGTTTATTTTTATATTTCTAAATAAGAATTGTTTGAATTTGCTTCCATTCTTCTTATGCTCGGCTATGATGGTCGTCTATATGTTTTCTTGAGTAACCTTTGGTTTATGCGTTTTTGCAATTATGTTATGATCATTTTTGCATTGTTATAGTGGAGTCTGCAATTGGTTCGTGAATATTTGAGTTTAGTCAGTGGTTATGGGACATTTGGCTAAACTCGCTTATTTACTAGCTTAATGTAAATTAAGCTTTCTTTGTTGATCGTTGATGATCACTTTGATGTTTTGATCTTTTGATCATTTGTGGAGAATTTATGTTTTTCCAATCTCGTGGCTAGCAAAATTGCTTTTGGGAGGTGTCAGCAACCTGACTATTATAGACAAAACTGCTTTTGGGTGGTGTCAGCAACCTTGTCGTTTTGGTCAAATTACTTTTAGGAGGTGTCAGCGACCTTGTCGAGGCCCTTGTAGTCTATGTGGATCCACTTACGATGTTTGTGTGATTTTGTGTTATTGATGAATTCATCATTTTCGTAATGACTACCTTATGTATATTTACATTGCTTCGAAGTCATAAGTCGATTAATTGGGGTTGTGAAGTACCATTGTCGCACCAGTCAAGTTCTAAGGCTTCACAATTCGCTTATATTGTGTTTATTCGTTTTGGGTTTGGAATTTTGTTCGTTTTAGAACTAACAATCAAAACCAATACATTCAAGTGTTGCGAGTCAATACGGTGGATCGGAGAGGTCTCTTTGATGCCCCAAAGAAGTCATGAGCCTTAGTGATCGGCTACGGGCATTCACAGGGGGGAGAATCCCCGTAGGTTTGACCTGGGAAACGGCCCAGGTCAGAACTGGTCGACAGGCCTAAAATGGGTCGGTCGACAGGTTTTGTTTCTGTGTGAAAACGGTTGACCGCCCCATTTTGACCGGTCAACCGGTTTTCTGCTGTGGACCAGAGGGACCGAGTCCACAGTCTACCCCCATCCAGGCTCTTTCCCGGCCAGAGCTCGGGCCGTTCAGACTTCGTTTGTTGTGAACTTCATCTTTACAAATTCACATATTCCAGCAGCTCGATTCATCGACATTGATTTTTATTTGATTCATTGAATATTAATCTTTAATTGACTCTATTCTCATTGTTTAATGCAAACTGCATTAGAAATCATTCTAGAGCCCGTGCGCTCTATTTTATGAATCTGCTTACTTGTTAATTCGGGTTTGACCCTCGATATTAGTTCGATTATGATTCACGACTATAAAACGTGAACTATCAACTCGATATCCTTCGAGTCTATTTCGATATAGTTTAAAACCTTCGGGTGCTAGTTATGGATGATTAACTCCCCTTTATGCGGCTATTCTTTCCATGCTTATTTGCATATCTTGTTTGTCTTAGTTTCTTGGTGATTCTCGAAATGGATTGACCCATCCATTTTGTGATCCGCATATTATTTTCTGAGAATATCATCCATCTTCGACATCTCTCATCTGTGAGACAGATTTTTGTTGTTCTTAATGATTCTAATTTTGATTCGTTTGCTCCCTTTTGTTTGTAAATTCTCATAATAATGAGAGTGACCTTAAGAATGATGACTCTGTATTTCACATTACTTGTGAATTTTTGGGATCCTTGCACCCATTTTTGGGTGACACTTTTGTGAGTAATTGATTTCAAAATTTGATTTTTTGTTTTTGTGATTCAATCTATTTATTTGATTGTCGTCCTTAGTGACCGACCACTAAGGATAAAGGGAAACTATTTTATGAAGAGATTTGATGGAATGTTTTAAGCTTGGTGACCACGACAAGCTTAATATAATCCTTACCTCGGACTAATGATCTATTCGATAAGTTAATTGTGCTATGGTCATTTCACTTTTTGACTTAGCGATCGATTTTCACCAATCCCTTGTTTGTGTGCTCGTATTATCGTGGTGGTTAACAAATATTTCGGTTTATTTTGTTAAACTTAATGAACACAATTTCGGAGGTCATAACTCGACTGGTTTGACCTCATCCTTGTTGGTGGTATTTTTGGGTATTTGAAAACCAAAAGTTTTCAAGCTTGATGAAATTCTTTCAGCTTCTACCATTTATCATGTTTATATGATTTAGAAGTTGTTCATGAAATATTAGAGGACAAGCTAATATTTCAAATTTGAGATTTTTGGGGTTTATTGGAAACTTAAAAGCTCTAATGTATTTGTTTTGAAATATTAGAGAATGTGCTAATATTTCCTGTTTCAGGTATATAGCCCGGATTTTTATTTCATGATCTTGTTTCCCCAATGAGATCGCTTATCCTTTTCTATATATGAAAATATAATAAGCTTGAATACTTTCGAGGAAATTTTGATGAGTACAACCCTCTAGCCAAAATATGATAGGGAACTTTCGACGATTTTGGATAGTCGATATTCCCAACTTTTAATTTGATATGTTTATTAGTTCATATTGAATGGTTAGAATTTGAGTAAGGAAATTTTAATTTGTTGAAATCACTTATGAAAGAAAAATAAGTTAGTCTCGTATATGTTCGTGACTTTTGTTTGTACATTATACGTGTATAAACATAAGTTATATAGTGATTTATAACTCAAAATTTAAAATTTGTGTAATAATTCATAAGTGATTCTTAGTTCATTATAATTATGTATACCAATACATAGTAATATGTTGGGTTGTTATCTTTGAGTTTTTCCTTAAATAATTACGATGACGCAATTTCTTTAAGGGGGGAAGTTGTAACAACCCACATATTTGACGATAATATATTTAAATATTTTATTTAAATATAACATCCTTAATCATTAATCGAATGTGTATCCAAAAAGTCACATTTTGCATACGGTTGAATTTGGACTCGAAACCACTTCCATTGAGTTCAAAATGCACTACACCAAAACAGGTGATTGCCAACGACTATAACCGTCGCAAACAATTTCAACAACGCTTATTAGTGTTGCTACGGGGGCGTGGCAATGTAGTACCAACGCTTATAAGCGTTGGTAGATTTTCTCTCCCAACGCTTATAAGCGTTGTTATATTTTCATTTGCAACGCTTATAAGCGTTGGTAGTTTTTTGTTTGCAACACTTATACATGTTGCAATATTTTTGTTTGCAACCCTTATACATGTTGCAAGATTTTCATTCACAATGACTATCATGATTATAATATAGACGATATTTAATATGAATCCAAAATAGATATTATTCTCAATTTAAAAAGTATAATTCAATGAATACCAATAGACAACATTCGTAATTAAATAACGACATAGAATTGATATCAGTTAACAATATACAAGTATAATACATAACTAAGTTGCTAAATTCGATACATAATTAAGTCGCAAAATTCAATAGATAAATGAAATTCTACAAATACTGAATAAAAAACGTGGTAATTCTCTCGAATTTCTTTTATGTCCAGCCTTCCAAATCGTCGTTCGTGAAATATTTGCTTTTGGATTTGCTAAGGCCTACAAGAAAGATCAAAGTTGACAACAATAATTAATATAACATTCTATAAACAATTTACAAAAGATAATTTTAATACCAATTATTTGGATTGGCATTTATTTGTGTTTTTGTTGGGTAAGTTAACTAAATTATTTTAAGACATTGAACTATAATGCATCTATCAATGTGACCACATCAAAATTGAGTTTATCTCAGTTATAAACTGAGTTTGCAAACCCAGTTCGAAAACCGAGTTTGAAAATTCAGTTCGGAAACTGAGTTTGCAAACTCAGTTAAGCTGAGCCTGGCTCGGTTTCGATTCGAAACCAAGCTAGAAAGGCTCAGTTCAAAACTGAGCCTAGCTAGGTTTCTAAACTGAGCCAGGCTCAGTTTAACTGAGCCTTTCTAGCTCGGTTTCGGCTATTTGAAGCTCCCATAAAAGAAAGACCAAATACACTGATTATAACTCATAATCGGTTTCGTCTATTTTTTATCACTTTCTTGTTACATCTCTATAGGAGCCGTGTTATAAACATCATGCAGTTACACAACATATCGCAATACCTTTCTTGCAGCATCAGTTCCAAAACACAAGTACCAACCACTGTTTTGCTTCTGATATCTGCTTGGCTGCCTCACTTTCTCCTTTTGTCTGTACAACTGCTGCTCCCCTCTCTTGCTTTATTTTACCAATTTTGACCTGCAATTTATTACATGAAATGTCATGTAAGACATATACAACTAAATACTAAGATGCCTTTAGTCTCGATATTGTTCCGTAAATGTCTTAAATATCAATCATTACAGTTGCAATATAATACCCAACTCATGTATTTTTGCGTGCAGTAGCATGTACCCATCAAAGTTATATTGGTAAATTTTAATACAATGGTAGTGATGAGTTATATCTGTTAAGATTTATTACATGAAAAACTGCAGAACATAAGACGATAAGAGAAATGAAAGAACTATTGATTGCAGAAAGAATATACTGCACTGAAATGGAAAACGCCTATATTATATGCTGAGTTTTGGCTCAGCAAATGCTGAGCCTTACCGCTCAGCAAATGCTGAGCCTTGCTGCTCAGCAAAGCTGAGCCGTAAGGCTCAGCATTTGCTAATTTTTGGCTCAGCATTTGCTGAGCCAAAAATCAGCAAATGCTGAGCCTTACGGCTCAGCTTTGCTGAGCGGCAAGGCTCAGCAAAGCTGAGCGGTAAGGCTCAGCAGTTGCTGAGCCAAAAGGCTCAGCATTTGCTGATTTTTGGCTCAGCATTTGCTGAGTTTTGGCTCAGCAGTTGCTGAGCCAAAAGGCTCAGCACTTGCTGAGCCAAAAGGCTCAGCAGTTGCTGAGCCAAAAATCAGTAAATGCTGAGCCTTACGGCTCAGCTTTGCTGAGCGGCAAGGCTCAGCAAAGCTGAGCGGTAAGGCTCAGCATTTGCTGAGCCAAAAATTAGCAAATGCTGAGCGGCAAGGCTCAGCAAATCTGAGCGGTAAGGCTCAGCATTTGCTGAGCCAAAACTCAGCAAATGCTAAGCCGTAAGGCTCAGCAGTTGCTGAGCCAAAAGGCTCAGCATTTGCTGAGTTTTGGAGATTATATATAGGAGATTATGTTATATATAGGAGATTATGTTATGTTATATATGAATACTCCAGCAAGAATAAAATATAATTAATTTATAACTTGTTGTTTCCTTGTCCAGAATCCTAGTAAAACCGATAACATCAAAGCATATTCTCCGCAACTGTAGAACAAATCATGTGTACCATTTTATGATATTGTGAAGCAGTTTTGGAAAATGATAGAGATGATTGATTGGGTTTACATTCAGCATCAGCCAGTTATTATCAAGAAATTACCTAGCAAACTTACATTCAGCATCAGCCTAATGGCTCGACCTCTAAGAAATTTCCAATTCCAACACTATGGTCCCTAAATGAGATATCAACATAAAGTGTTTTTCTTTGTTCTTCCTGTAAATTTGCATAGTATAACATGATTAAACTAAAATATAATATGAAATAAAGGAAGAGTTTATTACAGGTCCACGCTGCAGCCAGAGCAGAGTCGGTCTTATGTCGTTCCGACTCGGACTTTGGTAGAGCCTGTATAACATATGTGCTTCTGCATTAGCATGAAAGAGACGAAGTCAATAAAACAGTAATGACTGATTTCAGATTCATGAAAATAATAAACGAATAAGAAGTTGGTTATTTGGTCTAACTTCAGCATAACCCTATTTTTCTTTGCAGTCCGAAGTTCCAATAGCGTTAACAGAGAACCAATACAGGTGTAATACGGAGAGAACAACGGTGTTAATGTATGACGCAGACAATTGAATGACGGGGGCATCGTACCGGTTTCAAGGGAGATCAGCGGAGATTTTATGCACTTGAACTAATGTTAATGTATATGTCCTTGTGAACTAGAATGATGATGATACAATCTTACCCTGATAGACGGATTGGTACCAACCAAGCATCCCAGAAAATCAAAAAAGAATCGTCACCTACACTACAAAATTCCTGTGCACTTCACATATTTAAAAAAAATAAACATTTATATTTTAAACTAAAATGAATATAGCAAAATCATACTGCAACAAAAATCAATAATGTAATTATTTATTATTACAAGACCAAGTGAGTATCACCAACTTATAAATCATGTTGGTAGAATCCACTGAACTTCAGGCAAAATGCGCAAGTTTTGTTCTAAACAACTGTGGAACAACTACTCTTCTCTCAATAGCCCACAACTTCCTCAGTGCTTCTCTAAAAGCTATAGCAATCCAACCTTATTCCAAAAACACAAACAAATAGCTCATTTCTTAATTATCATGCCATTCTGTGAGTTATGGATGTGACGATTCGATACATGAACTTGATTAACTCAAGCTTTTGCACTATCATTACCTAGGCTTTCAATACCACACACAATAAGCATTAAATTATTAGATTTAATTCTCTATACATAATTTTTTATATCACTAAGGCTTTGATATAAGCATTCAAAACAATACATTTCCTCTATAAAAGAAGAAATTATATCACTAAAACAATAGTTCAGTTGCATTAAGGAAACTGGTCATCCAATGATTTACCGTTCAACAAAAGTAAATTCCTTTAGAACCCTTCCTGTCCTTACTGAAAGATCCAACTTCTTAGCAAGTTTACGAACTTATTCCTATACACATATACTATGAATCACCAGTTTATAGATTGGCAAATAATGCAAATATGGAATACTCTAATTTAAGCAGGTTGTTAGTGTATAAGAAAGGAAAACCTTCAAAATACCAACAAGAGGGAACAAAAGTCGTCTAATTTGAGCCTGAGACAAATGTAAGAGAAAATATGTATGATCTTTAGCCTGCAACAATAACATACATGTAAAGTTAATACAAAGTACATAAACAAACCAATGTTTAAGCTTCGCAATACCTGAGATCGAAATAGTTTAGATTCAAAGGGGATTCAAACTGTAAACAAATAAACAAACCATGTTTAAGCCTCCCGATACCATGTTTAAGCAATACGAAATCTAAAGGGGATTCAAAGGGATAAAAAAATAGTTTAGATTCAAACGACGTTATTCTAACCTAAAATCGAAACTGAAATCGGGTACCTGAAATCGAAATTCAAACGATGTTCCCTGAAGCCAAATTGATTCCCTGATGTCTGACTAGGGATGAACGGATTCAAATACTTCTTCGCGGTTGTACCCTGAAGCCACCCCTAAAATTCGATTAGACAAGAACGGACTTGAACTCTTTCATTTTCGCCATGCTCGGATTTTTTTTCTGGATCGTGGTATATGGAATTAGTGATTTAGGCGGCCGATACTGTGAAAGCGTTGGGACAAACGAAAGTGAATGGGAAAATAGGGTTTCGGTGGTTACTTTACGTTTTTACCCCCAGAATCCATATGTAACAACCCCAATGAGCGTTGCCAGTAATAAAATTATTATTATGTATTTTTGGTAACACTTTTTTAATATAGCAACGCATACTATTGTTATTACCCTGCAACACAAGGCGATTGTGAAAAAAAAGGTTGCCAAATGACCATTATGGTGTAGTGATGTCGTTTAGGAGTTCGAGAAGTATAAACTTCGATATGTTTGGAGATTGTGAAATTCGGAACTTCGAATAGGGCTTGGGTTAGTCAAACTAACCCATTTCAGCCCTACTTAGTACCTCCCACAGCCCACTCCTCTTCATTCATTCTCCAACACTTCAAAGAAATAGAAATGAGAGCGGGAAAGGGAAATAGAAATCCCCTAAGCCCTAGTTCATCCTCGAAGCTCTGATTCTTGTTGAAATCTTGTGCAAATCCATGGAAAAGCTTAGGTAAGCTCCATCTCTATCTTCTCCAACCCTATTCCTCTTAAATTTGTGCAATTTCCTATGACCTAATTCTTAGAAATCATGTTCATATGATCATAGGTTGATGATTCTTATGTTTGGTTGAACTTAGAGTGTTCTTGCCTCGTCTAAGTGCCTCTCATTCATTTTCAAGCTCAAAGATCCTTCATTTATCCATCCTTGAGTTCTTTGTGAACTCACATCAATTCCACAAGCTTTAAGCTTGTACAAGTGTAGTTGTAGACTATTTATGATGTTCATGTTTGCTTGAATTAATTTGGTTCGTGGTTGATTCTTGAATATAAGTTGATTTCAAGTTTTATCGAAATTTGGTTTGAAAATCTTCATGTGAATATGAATTGAATCACACTCGTCTTCGATTTGAATGAGAGGTGTGCACGAACCAGAAAGTGTCGTCACAAGCCCGGAGTGGAGTGCGGAGAAGGAGTGGTCGCGACGGGGGACGAATCCCCCGTCACCGGTGCCTAGGCTCACGCCCAGGAAAAACCGGTCGACCGGCCCAAATGGGTCGGTTGACAAGTAAGGGCTCTGCTCCAAAACAGTCGACCGGCCCCCCTGGACCGGTCGATCGGTGACCAGCCTGGGCATAAGCCCAGGCCCAGTCACTTCTTTCCCCCTTTTTGTTGGTCATGCGCTGAGGCGCACGACTCCATGTTCTCCCGACCTCCTTCTTCGACACACCCCTGCGCGTATCGCGACAATCTTGAGTTCGTTCGGATCGTCGTTGTCACGCCGTCTCACTTGGTTTTCAAATCATTTAAAAAACCTTGAAGTGTGGATTTATGTTCTACGATCTTTATGTTCCATTCGCTACAGCGACGATTTTTATGAATATTGAACCACAATGGATAATGGGGTTTTATATTGTCAATAGGCATCGAACCAACATTTAATCAATTTTTAAATTCAAATCCTTCTAAAACAAATTCGGTTTCTAAACTCGGTTCTGATTTTATTTATTTATATACAATTCCTTATCCTATCAACCAAACGAGAAATTTAGTTTATTTACCTTAGTAAAACTGAGGACTGTAACACCCTACCTCCACTAGGGTCACTCACAAAAGGAATGCACTAGTTTTGGAGGAGCGTTATCGAGGTAAACAAATACAGAAATATTACAAGACAGAACATAAATAAAACAGCGGAAGAATCAAAAGGTAAATTTCATTACTTTCAAAATAGTCAAAGCCTTTTTCATTCAAAGTACCAAATAGCCAAAGTCATTATTTTCCATTACAACAAATTCTGTCTTGCATAGACAAAGAAGCATAAACTTAAAACATCAAAAGTGGCTTAATTCCCCAAAGGTAGCAGAAAATGCAGCCATAGCATAGCTCAAGATCAAACCGTACATGAGCTGAACCGAAAGCAAGTGGAATCCAAGCTAAGTGCTAGAGTTTCCTCCCTGAGAACCTGGGAGGGGGGAAACGGAAGAAAAAGAGGCGAAAGAAAACGGGTCAGTCATAAAGATTGGTAAGTCCAAGTGACTTTCAGCATAAAAACAGATAAAGGTAACATGACATGTATAAACTGAAAGTAAACATAAGGAAGCTGTCAAGATGGGCAAGATAGACTAAGATAACATGATAAATCAAGTATAAATCAAGTATAGCATCACATATTCAAGGTTCGCTGCATCAACTGTACTAGAATCCCAAACCCATGTCTTATATAAATCATGAAATAATCCCTTGGCCCAATATCATGAAATGACCCATTTCTAGGTCCAACGAAACGATCCACTAGTCGATCGGCTCCCTACAAGTTCTAGCTCGTCATGTGTCTGTGTCATACGGTCCTATCACGAATGTAGTCACCTGTGCTAGGTCCACCATAGGGTGTATCAAGCCCTATGGTGCCAACCACCGACACGAATCAAGAATGCACAGATAAACCTACTGATGCCCAATGCCTGCTTTTTCAACTGCGGACCACGTGCACGACAATAGCCCGTCTGAACCTACACTGGCGCACCAACACAGCCGTCGTTCTGGTCGCTTACAATCAGCCCAGTAATCATGCCCCACCCTGCCTAGTTCCAGGGTACCATGATACATCTAGCGGGTTACTGCTGAAATGGACCGCGTAACTAGGGTTTCCGTCCAGCAGGTTAAGTGTTGTCATTTAAATTCGAGACTTAACCCTTATCAGTCTAGCATGTCAAATTGGCTAAGTGTTGTCATTTAAGTTCGTGAATTAGCCCTACAATTCACGTGTCAAGTTGGTTAGGTGTTGTCGTTCAAGTTCATGACCTAACCCTACCAATCATGTCTCAAGTTGGTTAAGTGTTGTCTTTCATGTTCATGACTTAACCCTATCATGTGGCATTAATTCATTAATGCACCCCCAACCTCTCACATTAGACCTGTTGTTGTGGTCACTGGATATGTTGGGCGGTTGCGGGCAGATTTACACAACAACTCAGTCTAACCTCGGGTTTCAAGCGCGATATGACCAACTACTCACATTGGATCCTATTGTTTGCGGTCATTGGATTTGCCGGGCGGTTCCAGGCAGATTTACACTGCAAACTCAACCCAACCTCGAGTTGGCCATTTTCAAGTTCATTCTAGTGTCATGTCCATGTTCTAGTTTTCATGTCGAGTTCGTGTCAAGTTTTCAAGGCAAGTTTCATGTCAAATTCTTGTCAAGTTTCAAGGCAAGCCTCATGGCGAGTTTCATACCAAATTTCCTACAATTACCAATTTTTTCCAACGTTACCCCGTCTAAATATTAGGCTAACAATCTTAGCCTAATTTTTCGTCTGCATGGTTTTTGACATATAATATTAGGCTAAAAACTTAGCCTAATTCAACGTACACAAAATTGGCGTAAAGCAATTCATTAACATAAACATGACATAGGTGTAAACTTGGCATTTTCGGCATAGTCAATATGAACATCATAGGTATGAACTTGCAAAATAGTCAACATGAATATCATAGGTGTGAATCTTGCAACGTAGACTAAATCAACGTATATATATGTGAACTTGCAACATAGACTAAATCAACTTACATATATGTGAACTTGCAAATCAATCACGAGCATATGAATAAATGTGAACTTGAAATATGTCATAGGTTTAACATATACACATAAACATGTAGATCTAACATTTAGTCACATATGTGATATGATTTTACAACCTAAAACTTGCATAACATGATAAACTACACAACTTGTCATAACGGGTTATACTTCAAGTTCCCATACATATGAATTGACTTATACATTAATTCCCAATTCAACATGATAATAAAATAGAACCACAGGCATAGATCAATATCATTCAATAACATAATCAATCTATTTTCAAGGTATGACATAACTGAATAAATTGATTAAAACATCACAGGCATATAAATCTGATAACATTACGAACATAAAAAGGTTTGAATACTAATCTAGATTCAAGAACATGGATAGATCTAACTTAAATAGAAAAATCCCCAAAATCAAGATCCAAGAACAAATAAAGAAAAGGTCTGAATAGAAAATCAAGCTTAGGTCCGATTTCATAGTTATAATCCTAGGCAATAACCTCACCGTCATGAATCTTAGGTGATTAGTCACGATTGTCCTTGTCATAGTCATAGGCAATAGTCTTATGTTCATAGTCATAGGCAGTCTTATGTTCACCGTCATAGTCATAGGCATAGTCATATTGTTCATAGTCATAGGCAGTCTTATGTTCACCATCATAGTCATAGGCATAGTCTCATGTTCACCGTCATAGTCATAGGCATAGTCTCATTTTCACTGTCATAATCTTAGGCCATTAACAATAGTTTCAACATCGTAGACAATATTCCCAATAGTCAAGATCCAAGAAGAAAACAAGAATAGATGTGAATCATACATAAATCAATTCCAATTTAACATGCCCATATTAGATTTATAGTTTTTATCTAAATGTAACTGGAACTTACAGATCGTGGTCTAAGAAATTTAGATGCAGAAGTCAAGTCTAGAAATTTGTCGTAGAACGTTGCGGTGTCGCTGATCTATTCTCTTGAATTGTTGTAGAAGCGTTGATCTTTGATTTGAATCGAGTTTGAATGCTTAAGCTTTAATTTGGAGGCGGCGATCATGGTTCAAGAGGTAAATTAGCAGCATAGCAGTGTAAGAATGATTTGTATGAATTAGGCTAGGTCTTAGGATATATTTATAGGGGTAGCAACTAGTTTAGGCCCTTAGATTAACCCTGGAATCAATCTGGACGATCAAAACACGTCTTTGGCTTCAAAAATGGGTTCTGGGTCAAAACAGGCCGACCGGTCGACCTGTAAGGGGGGAGGTCGACCATATGGTCGACCTGGGGGGTAGGTCGACCTGACCCCCAAGTCGACCTGCCTAGTCCTGTGCTGCCTGAAATTTGCTAAATCTTCTACAGGCCATAACTTCTTCATCCGGACTCCGATTTTCGAAAGCTCGGACTCTATTTCATGCAGAATTCCGAGACAAACGCAATGGCGCAACCCGTTTCCCTTGATTCTTATTTTAAAAATTAATTCTGCCTATGGTTTTAACACGTTATTAAAATTACATTCTCCCCTCCTTAAAGGATTTCATCCCCGAAATCTTCAAGTTAGGAAGAATGCATTCTATCATCCAATCAACTATCTACTCAACCATCATCCACAAGCAACCATTGTCCTTAAAAGATTTCTAATGCTATATGAACATATGCAGAAAGTGTGTGTATATGTTCCTTATCTAATGCAAATGATCAGGCCTGATTGATCTTCCTAATGCAAAATATGTTTAGTGCCATGAATCCAACATGTATGCAAATAGTCCTAGTCACATAAACACTATATGGGTGCACAAGCATCCATCCATATGCAACATACACATGATAACACATTCAATTTCATCCATAAACAAGTATAAACACTCATGCATATGCAATATGAAAATGTGTCTGAGCCGATCTAGTGCCTAATGTGTGTTATGCAACCACGAGCAACCACTTGCGACCACTTGCAACCATTTGCAAACATCAACCATAACATGTTTCAATCACATGTTTACATCCAAAAAGGGTTCTACCTAAGGTTCTCAAGATAGGATTGAGAAGATAAGAAAGGTAAAACAAAGCATCTAGGAGAAGAAGTTAAAGATGTACCCCCAGAAGGTCCTGCTTGTGGGGCTTGCCCTTGCTTCTTAGGGAAGTTCTTGCTGATGTGTCCAAGCTACCATATTAAAAGCACGCACTTATCTTCTTCTTCCTTCTTTTACACTCCTTGGTAGCATGCCCAACTATACCACAGAATTTTCACTTCCTCTTATCACGTGACTTGTTATTATTGTTATCATTGTTCTCGCCTCCCTTCTGGAAGTCTATCTTCTCGTTCTGAGACTCATCCACCTTAACTTATCACTCATACCTTCCCTATGTAACATGTTAACAAGCCTTATGGAAACTATCTCCATCGTACGGAAAACCCTCTACGAAGCTAGAAAGAAGATTAGCCGCAGGTAAAAACTACTGCGGCTACAGATGGAGAAAAGAAAGGAAAAGGGATTCAAACGAGGAAACAAAGGATAGTGCTAATGGCTTTTGCGGAATAGCCTTTAAATAAAACAAGACTTTTCTTGAAAAATGCTTCTTTGTAAACGGTTTTGAAAATAATTTCAGAAGGTTAAAAAAAAACTTTTTACCAGTCTGGTAACCTTCTGCTCTGATACCAAATGTAACACCCTACCTCCACTAGGGTCACCCACAAAGGGAATGCACTAGTTTTGGAGGAGCGTTATCGAGGTAAACAAATACATAAATAATATAAGACAGAACATAAATAAAACAGCGGAAGAATCAAAAGATAAATTTCATTACTTTCAAAATAGTCAAAGCCTTTTTCATTCAAAGTACATAGTAGCCAAAGTCATTATTTTCCATTACAACAAATTCTGTCTTGCGTAAACAAAGAAGCATAAACTTAAAACATCAAAAGTGGTTTAATTCCCCAAAGGTAGCAGAAAATGCAGCCAAAGCATAGCTCAAGATCAAACCGTACATGAGCTGAACCAAAGGCAAGTGGAATCCAAGCTAAGTGCTAGAGTTTCCTCCCTGAGAACCTGGGGGGAAACGGAAGAAAAAGAGGCGAAAGAAAACGGGTCAGTCATAAAGATTGGTAAGTCCAAGTGACTTTCAGCATAAAAACAGATAAAGGTAACATGACATGTATAAACTGAAAGTAAACATAAGGATGCTGTCAAGATGGGCAAGATAGACTAAGATAACATGATAAATCAAGTATAAATCAAGTATAGCATCACATATTCAAGGTTCGCTGCATCAACTGTACTAGAATCCCAAACCCATGTCTTATATAAATCATGAAATAATCCCTTGGCCCAATATCATGAAATGACCCATTTCTAGGTCCAACGAAACGATCCACTAGTCGATCGGCCCCCTACAAGTTCTAGCTCATCATGTGTCTGTGTCATACGGCCCTATCACGAATGTAGTCACCTGTACTAGGTCCACCATTGGGTGTATCAAGCCCTATGGTGCCAACCACCGACACGAATCAAGAATGCACAAATAAACCTACTGATGCCCAATGCCTGCTTTTTTAACTGCGGACCACGTGCACGACCATAGCCCGCCTGAACCTACACTGGCGCACCAACACAGCCGTCGTTCTGGTCGCTTACAATCAGCCCAGTAATCGTGCCCCACCCTGCCTAGTTCCAGGGTACCATGATACATCTAGTGGGTTACTGCTGAAATGGACCGCGTAACTAGGGTTTCCGTCCAGCAAGTTAAGTGTTGTCATTTAAATTCGAGACTTAACCCTTATCAGTCTAGCATGTCAAATTGGCTAAGTGTTTTCATTTAAGTTCGTGACTTAGCCCTATAATTCACGTGTCAAGTTGGTTAGGTGTTGTCGTTCAAATTCATGACCTAACCATACCAATCATGTCTCAAGTTGGTTAAGTGTTGTCTTTCATGTTCATGACTTGACCCTATCATGTGGCATTAATTCATTAATGCACCCCAACCTCTCACATTAGACCTATTGTTGTGGTCACTGGATATGCCGGGCGGTTCCAGGCAGATTTACAACACTACTCAGTCTAACCTCGGGTTTCAAGCCCGATATGACCAACTACTCACATTGGATCCTATTGTTTGCAGTCACCGGATTTGCCAGGCGGTTCCAGGCAGATTTACACTGCAAACTCAACCCAACCTCGAGTTGGCCGTTTTCAAGTTCATTCTAGTGTCATGTCCATGTTCAAGTTTTCATGTCGAGTTCGTGTCAAGTTTTCAAGGCAAGTTTCATGTCAAGTTCTTGTCAAGTTTCAAGGCAAGTTTCAAGGCGAGTTTCATACCAAGTTTCCTACAATTACCAATTTTCCCAAAGTTACCCCGTCTAAATATTAGGCTAACAATCTTAGCCTAATTTTTCGTCTGCATGGTTTTTGACATATAATATTAGGCTAAAAACTTAGCCAAATTCAACATACACAAAATTGGCGTAAAGCAATTCATTAACATAAACATGACATAGGTGTAAACTTGGCATTTTCGGCATAGTCAATATGAACATCATAGGTATAAACTTGCAAAATAGTCAACATGAATATCATAGGTGTGAATCTTGCAACGTAGACTAAATCAACGTACATATATGTGAACTTGCAACATAGACTAAATCAACTTACATATATTTGAACTTGCAAATCAATCACGAGCATATGAATAAGTGTGAACTTGAAATATGTCATTGGTTTAACATATACACATAAACATGTAGATCTAACATTTAGTCACATATGTGATACGATTTTACAACCTAAAACTTGCATAACATGATAAACTACACAACTTGTCATAACGGGTTATACTTCAAGTTCCTATACATATGAATAGACTTATTCATTAATTCCCAATTCAACATGATAATAAAATAGAACCACAGGCATAGATCAATATCATTCAATAACATAATCAATCTATTTTCAAGGTATGACATAACTGAATAAATTGATTAAAACATCACAGGCATATAAATCTGATAACATTACGAACATAAAAAGGTTTGAATACTAATCTAGATTCAAGAACATGGATAGCTCTAACTTAAATAGAAAAATCCCCAAAATCAAGATCCAAGAACAAATAAAGAAAAGGTCTGAATAGAAAATCAAGCTTAGGTCCGATTTCATAGTTATAATCCTAGGCAATAACCTCACCGTCATGAATCTTAGGTGATTAGTCACGATTGTCCTTGTCATAGTCATAGGCAATAGTCTTATGTTCATAGTCATAGGCAGTCTTATGTTCACCGTCATAGTCATAGGCATAGTCATATTGTTCATAGTCATAGGCAGTCTTATGTTCATCGTCATAGTCATAGGCATAGTCTCATGTTCACCATCATAGTCATAGGCATAGTCTCATATTCACTGTCATAATCTTAGGCCATTAACAATAGTTTAAACATCGTAGACAATATTCCCAATAGTCAAGATCCAAGAAGAAAACAAGAATAGATGTGAATCATACATAAATCAATTCCAATTTAACATGCCCATATTAGATTTATAGTTTTTATCTAAAAGTAACTGGAACTTACAGATCATGGTCTAAGAAATTTAGATGTAGAAGTCAAGTCTAGAAATTTGTCGTAGAACGTTGCGGTGTCGCTGATCTATTCTCTTGAATTGTTGTAGAAGAGTTGATCTTTGATTTGAATCGAGTTTGAATGCTTAAGCTTTAATTTGGAGGTGGCGGCCATGGTTCAAGAGCTAAATTAGCAGCATAGCAGTGTAAGAATGATTTGTATGAATTAGGCTAGGTCTTAGGATGTATTTATAGGGGTAGAAACTAGTTTAGGCCCTTAGATTAACCCAAGAATCAATCCAGATCGTCAAAACACGTCTCAGGCTTCAAAAATGCGTTCTGGGTCAAAACAGGCCGACCGGTCGACCTGTAAGGGGGGAGGTCGACCATATGGTCGACCAGGGGGGTAGGTCGACCCTAAGGTTGACCACATGGTCGACCTGACCCCCAGGTCGACCTTTCTGGTCCTGTGCTGCCTGAAATTTGCTGAATCTTCTACAGGCCATAACTTCTTCATCCGGACTCCGATTTTCGAAAGCTCGGACTCTATTTCTTGAAGAATTCTAGGACAAACGCAATGGCACAACCCGTTTCCCTTGATTCTTATTTTAAAAATTAATTCTGCATTGATTTATGGTTTTAACACGTTATTAAAATACGGGCTGTTACAAGGACTATGACCCTTTATATGTTTACTTCGGCGAATAACTCTTGGACACATTCGTTTGGACATATGTGGTGATTTTCAATGTTTTGAGTATGAACCGACAATGGGTTCGTAAATATTCGAGAATAGCGAGTGGTTATGGGACATTTAGCTATTTTCTTATGTTAATTAGCTCGGTGTAATTTATACTCACCCGGATCGATGTGATCCTTCATGATTTGTGTTTCGTGGTCCTCGATCTCCCGAGTAGGATTTACGATTCTTGGATTTCACTTCTGGGACTTCGGTCCAACCTTTATGATTTATGTTTTTGTGGTCGTTGATCTCCCGAGAGGGATTTACGATTCTTGGATTTCACTTCTGGGACTTCGGTCCAACCTTTATGATTTATGTTTTTGTGGTCCTCGATCGCCCTAGGGGGGTTTACGATTCTTCGATTTCACTCTCCGGTGTCACGACCCGGCTTCGTGGGGAGCTTCGGCTCAAACAAATAGGTTCGCTACCTAGGGATCGTATCTTATCTATGAACAGATCTGCCCTCTCTTTATGATGTTTTCTAGAGATTTCATGATTTATGTGTTTTCTCTCTTCCGGGGTCCAGACCCGGCTTCGTAGGGAGGTTCGGCACAAACCAATGGGTTCGCTACCTATAGATCGTATCTCATATATGAACAGGTCTGCCTCTTTATGATGTTTTCTGGATTTCTTGCTTGATTTCTGATTCTTGATTACTTTGATGCGATGTGCATCAATTCGACTTATGTTTGGCATTTATTTGTCAATTATTATTGTTATATGTTCTTCTCTTGTCATGAGATTTTATATATGTTGACATCATGTATTTCATATTATTTATGAATCATCCTGTTTATCCTTATCATCTCATTTATGTTATATCTCTTAATATTGTCTCATTTTATGAATAAGAGTGGTTTAACTGATCCGTTTATTGTTTATCTTTGTGTAAATAATACTCGGGTCAGACCGAGGTATTTCAGGTGATTCTTCTTGACTCCAGCATGGATTATCCTCCACTTTTGGGCTAACTACTTTAGTGTTGTACTTTTTGGGTTATATGTATATGAGACTCCTTTGTGTACATATTATTTTGAGTAGCCTCGTGCCTATTCTTTTGTTGTATAGTGGATTGACAATGACCACTATATTGTATTTACACTCATGTGTTATATTTATATCTATTTTTGCCTTAGTGATGTGAATATCTGTGTCTGACTCTGATTTTATTGTTATGTATTTTATATTGCTTTCCAAACTATATATAGCCACTATGTAGTAGATTTGAATTTGATTTAGATGTGTTGGATTTCCTCATGAGAAATTTAAAAGTAGACCACATTATCCGACATATTTAATGCTCGTTCAAAGCTAATATACAGATGGTCGCTCCTTAACAGCCTTATCCATCGGGTTAGTTGACACCGTTGCTTGCAATGGCCTTGGCTAACGCGAGTATAGAGGTTTGGCGTTACAAGTCGTGCCCTCAATGGGGTTTGAGACAATAACATGATCAGAAACAATACTAGTACTAAGGTGCGGAGACTCAACCACAGAATCAGATATAAAATAACGAGAAGCGCCAGAATCAAATATAGTTCTAACTAGATGATCGGAAAGAGAAATCAAACCTTCAATAGCAAATTTCCTACCTCTGACTGGTATGCTAGCCTCGAGAGCATGCACTTGCCCTCCAAAAGGTCCTGCCCTTTGCCCCTATCCTTGCTCCTTCGGGCATTCCCTACTATAGTGTCCAGTTTCACCGCAGTTGAAGCAAGAATTCTTCCTTTTTCTGCAATCCATGACCACATATACCAAGCCTCCACAACCATGACATTTCTTCTTAGTCTTGTCGTTCTTTACATCTCCCCTTTGCTGTTATTTCTTGGGCCACACTTTCTTTTTTTGCGCCTCCTCAGTCTTAGCTTCCTTTTTCTCATCTTTAGCATCTTCACACATCAGTGCCATATCAACCAGTCTCTCAAAAGTAGCCCCCATCGGAGTGTGAGATAACGCTAATGCTTGAAGGGGCTGATTCAATCCTCTAGAAAACCTCAAAACTTTCTTATGTAGGGTATTCGCTAGATCCAGACCAAACCTTGCCAACTTATTGACATACTCTTTGACAGTCAAGCTCCCTTGCTTAAGTGCCAGAAATCTCTCCTTCCGCATACTCTCTTCTGCTTGAGAAAGAAACTTCATCTTGAATATTTACTGAAAATCATCCCACGTCTCTACTGGACGCCCTGCTTACGTCACTTCCCACCAGAATAAAGCCTCATCCTTTAGCTTCCATGCGGCCAACTGAATCTTCCTATGGTTTTCAATCTCTAAAATCCCAAACAAATCCTCCGTCTCTTTAAGCCAATTCCGTGCTTCCACAAAACTTTCAGTTCCACTAAATGGTTTTCCTCTCATAGCACAGAAGTCCTTGCATATCTTAGAGAAATTATCCGCTCGTGGACGAGGAGGAACAACGGCTGCAGCTGGGGGAGGGGCGTTTGCTTGGCCTCCGGCAGGTGCCGTAACCTCAAGATATCTACAGAACCAAGCCGGTATCTGAACGCCCTCGGGAATATTCGGTACCCTAGACATGCTGAAAAGAAAAGGAAAAGGGATTCAAATAGAGAATCAAGAGATATTTTATATGGCTTTGGGGAATGTGTTTTTCAAAAATAAACTTTCCATTGAAAATGCTTTCTTTTTGAATCCTTTTGAAAAAAATCAACACCTTTTATCCGATCTTGTAACCTTTAACACAGATACCAAATGTGACACCACACGTCCGTTAATGTCAATCTTTAACAGAATGCATTAAGTTCAGTGAAGCGTTATAAGTAAACGGAAACAGAATCTCACAAGACAGATATATAAAAATAGCAGCAGAAATTTAAACTTTATTTTTCAATAGAAAACATTATAGTCAAAAAATCCAGTAACAATATCAATTTGAAATACTGGAATAAAATACATCAAATAAAAGCATCTGTCTTCCTCTAAAAACCATCAGAGTACAGAAGTAAAAAGCCATAATCCTTATAAGTAGCCATAAACAAGTAGACAAGAAGCCAAAGCGGTACATCAAAGCTAATGCAAATCCAAGCAGAAATAGAAGAGAGAGTCCTAATCAAGCCTTAGCATTCCCACCCTGAGAACCTAGGGGGAAAGGAAGAGAGAGAGAATGTAACAACCCGGAAAATCTGGGCCAGTTTAAAAATTTTATTTTGGCAATTTTAGCGAATTTTGATTATTTAAAATGAATTATTTTAAATAATATCGACGAGAAATTTATTTAGAATATAAATCGAACGTATATATTACACGCGTCGTCGTTAGAATATAAATATTTATATATAATTATAAATAAAATTAAAAATGGCGCGGTAGTTCGATAATTCGATTTCAAACTTCAATTGAATGTACCGGGTGCAAAACAATCCGGATTTTAGTGAAACCAAAAATAATGGGATCTAATTGTGAATATCTTTTTATCGAATCCGAAGAATCGAGATTTCATTGCGGGAATCAAAAGATATGTCCAGTTGAAAATTCTGAATAGTCGCTATGGAATTCAGGCCCTTAAAAATGGACATTTTGCAGATGACCTCGGATTTCGACGAAACCAGTTTTGTTGGGTCCGCAGTGTCAAATTATTGCTAGATTCCAAATTTCATAATTTTTCGAATCAATATGGGAGCGTGGCAAAGGAAAATGCGTTTGACCATTTTTAGTTGATTTTAATCGACTGGAAATTGGCCATTTTTCAAACGGTCTCAGAATTCGACGAAACTAGTTTTGTTAGGACCGCATCGTCAATACGAAGCTAGAAAATATTTTTCGAGAATTTTTAGAGTTCGTATGTGACCCCGGTAATTTGAAATGTACGTTTAAAATTCAATAAAGTGATTTAAATGTAAATTCAAAGGAAACTGATTGTAACGATCGAATCAGCATATGATACATATCCCATTGTGTTCGGAATGGGGGTAAAACGCTATGGACGACAGGCAGTGGACCTCGTTTAGAGGTCGTATGTAAAAGTCAACTTTTTATAAAAATAAAATAATTAAATAAAAAAAAAAAAAACCCCTTATCTCCTTTGCCCCCCCCCCCCCCCCCGATCATTCCTCTGCAGATCGATTTTCAAAAAAAAAAAAAAAAAAAGAAGGAAAAATTGAGCCGCACCGCCTCGTCGATCGACGACGTCCAAACCCCCCCCCCCCCCCCCCCCACCGACGCTCAGCCACCGCAAGCCTCCAGTCAACTGCGACGTGGTTTCCCCCCCCCCCCCCTTTCCCTCTCGCCTGTGACACCGAGCCCCGCGCCCCCTATTCCCCTGCGCCGCCGCGAAGTCGAGACCCCACCCTACTCCTCCTCCTGCCGCCGAAGTCGACGCCCGCCCTCCCCCGAAGCCAGCTCCGACGAAGTCAATGCCCCCCCCCCCCTTTTTCTTCGATACAGTAAGGTTTTTTTACTTTATTTTATTTTTATTTTTATCTGAAAATCTCGATTTTTTTTTTTGGGGTTTAAAACTAACTTCGATTTTAAAAGAAGTTTAAAACTAATTTTTTTCAGATTTAAAAACTGACTTTTAAATTTAAACTTTAAAAGGAAAAAAGATTAGGACTTTAAAAAGATTAGACTTTTAAATAAGGAAAGTTAGGATCTTTAATTGTATAACGTTGGGTTTTTATATGATAGAAGTTGTGATTTTTAAACTAGAAAAGATTCGATTTTTTTTTTTTTCGAATTAAAAATATGATTTTTATATATTGAACTTCGAATTAAAAATATGATTTTTATATATTGAACTTCGAATTAAAAATATGATTTTTATATATTGAACTTCGAATTAAAAATATGATTTTTATATATTGAACTTCGAATTAAAAATATGATTTTTATATATTGAACTTCGAATTAAAAATATGATTTTTATATATTGAACTTCGAATTAAAAATATGATTTTTATATATTGAGCTTCGAATTAAAAATATGATTTTTATATATTGAACTTCGAATTAAAAATATGATTTTTATATATTGAACTTCGAATTAAAAATATGATTTTTATATATTGAACTTCGAATTAAAAATAGGATTTTTATATAGTGAACTTCGAATTAAAAATAGGATTTTTATATAGTGAACTTCGAATTAAAAATATGATTTTTATATATGGAATAGCGAAGTAAAATTCGATTTTTACATATGTAGTGAAAGCGGACAACGAAGGTAACAAAAAGGCGAGAACGACGAAGAGTTCTGCAAATGAAGTGCCGTGGAGCTAGGATAGCTATAGGTGAGAACTTCTCACTCAAATTCTATTTTTCTAGTTATATATATACTAGGATGCAGACGGTGCTTATTAGAAGCACCCGACACCCGTCCACAGACCATGGACTTGTTTGATTGGTTGTGTAGTTGGTTAGATTATTTGATTTGGATTTGATTGTTTTGGAGAAATGAATTGATATGATTGATGTGTGAATGGCGTGGGCCTTCACTAGACCGGGGATAAGGCTAGGCCTCGTCCCGTTTCTAGTATCGTGCCGTTATGCCGCCGAAATTTTCTAAAATAAGTTAGAAAAATAAAAATATCATTTTATTTAAAGAATGAATTGAATAGAAATTCATAGGTTGAAATAAAATGTTTTATCGTTAAAAATATAATTTTTAATGTGAAGTGAATAAAATAGAATATTCATTTACAAACCAGACGGTTTGTTTATGTACACCTATTTGAATGACATTGATTGGGACGATAAATTTTACACATCGCCCAACAGCACAAATAAAATATGTGTTTGATTGTTTGAAACCCCACACGGGTGTTGGGATGAAATTTGAAGTTCACTCATCCTGATTGATTAAATATGTCGATCGATTGATTGACAGGCTGTTATAAGCGTTGAATATCTATATTTGATGCTTTTACAGTGTAGTGCACTTTGGTTGATGGTTGATTATTTTCAATGTTATTATATACATGTGTTGTATGAAAATCCATATAATTAACTTTATATGGTAATTGATTGGGCCTCATTCCAATTTGAAAAATAAAGAATATTATAAAATAAAAGTTCATGTGTTGACAGTACTCATCCATTGAGATTGGTCATGTGTTGAACGAAATATTTTAGTAATAAAATTTACATCTTTATCGATATAAAATAAAAGTTCATGTGTTGACAGTACTCATCCATTGAGATTGGTCATGTGTTGAACGAAATATTTTGATAACAACTATTTTGAAAAAGAAATATTTGAAATAGAATATTTGAAAATAGAAATTTATGAAGCCGTGTTGATTAGATTGACGCCATTTTGACGTGAACGATATCTATATCGATTTTAAAACGATTTCGAAATGAATTGAAAACGATTTCGAAATGAATTGAATTGAAAACGATTTCGAAATGAATTGAATTGAAAACGATTTCGAAATGAATTGAATTGAAAACGATTTCGAAATGAATTGAATTGAAAACGATTTCGAAATGAATTGAATTGAAAACGATTTCGAAATGAATTGAATTGAAAACGATTTCGAAATGAATTGAATTGAAAACGATTTCGAAATGAATTGAATTGAAAACGAATTCGAATTGAATTGAAAGCGAATTGAAATGAATTCAAATTGAACTGAAATTTGAATTGAGTAGAAATGAATTTTAAAACGAATTTATAAAGAAGAATTCAATTTTGCTTTGAATTGAAATGGAAGTTGAAATTGCTTTTGGAAACGAATTTAAAACTATTTATATAATTCGTTTTAAATAGAAATCGACGAAATATATATTATATATATTATATATATAATATGATGGCCTGAATAGAACGCGCCGCGCCGCGGCAGTTCGTGAATTTCGACCATTGATTTCAAACGGACATTACGGGAGATCCGACCGTCGGATTCTCCTAAAACCGGAACCGTTGGGTTCGTATCGAAAAGAGCTTTCTAATGAATATTAGAAATTTGAAATCTAACGGTTGGATTTGGAGATACGTCCAAATCAAATTCGAAAAAGGTCGCTGTAAGTGCAGTTCGATGGCCATTGATGGAAATCGACTGTACGGGCATTGATAAAATTATTAAAAATAGTAATAATTTGTGTAAAATCATAAGAAATGATTTAGAAAGAATTGGGATGAAAAACTCCATATTTGAAAAGATAAAAATAGATTTTTATCGAAATGAACTAGTTTTGAACTAGAATTTTAATTCTATTTATTTTTAAATAAATAAATTGAATCTGAAATGGTTTTGAAATTAACCAAAATTTCCAATGGTTGCATTGGAATGGATTTGAATCGAAATTGTCTTCGGAATATTTCGATGTTGAATTTCGTGATTATACAAATGTTGTTATGGAAATTTGAAAGATATATATATATCGTTATTTCCAATGCGATATTTGTTAGTCGTAGAATTTGATATTGAATATAAGCCGGGATATTTTCTATCCAGAGCCTTGTATTGAATATCAAATGTGATTTGGGTTTGTCGTGATTGGTGTCTTCACTAACACTGTTCTTGAACCCAGTTGAGGAAAGATTAAATCTTTTTATTTAGATTTAATGAAGTGTACCAATTAAATAATATTTAATTGGAATTGAATTGATATTGATTTTTGGGTTTATCGTGGACAGTGTTTTAAATAACACTTGTTCTTTAACCCGATAATTAATGAATGTGATTTTGGGTTTATCGTGAACCGTGTTTTTAAATGACACTGATTCTTTAACCCAGTTAACGATTAAAACTAAGTGGAGTTTTAATGAATCTTTAATTAGATTGAAATGGTCGAGAATGGAGTATCACCAGTTTTGCTCCAGGCGATAGTCAAATCTTTAATTAGATTTGAACGTGAAATGGTAATTGAATTTACCGATAACACCGTGGTGTTAGATATGAAGTATTACCAGTTTTACTTCATGGGATGAATAGGTTGGGATTGGGAAATTAAAACAAATGATTACTTCGGTAAGGTTCGCTAATCCCGACTAGTTTGAATTGATATTCAAAAATAGATTAAAGAATAAATTCAAGAATTTATCTTTGATAAAATTAATGGGAACCTTTCCCTATGAATGTGAAATTCAGAAACTAACTGTCGGTTAGCTAAGCAGAATGGTTTTCTGGATATTGATCTGATGTTGGTTTCAGCCTTCGGGGTTAATATTTGGGGAATTATTCTCTTGATTAATTTACGGTTAGTGACTGATGAATTGGAATGAGGCGTATGTTGTGTTTGTGTAACACTTATCTAAAATATACGCGAGTTATTCGGGAAGACCGGGTTTATCCCATTCTGAATAACTGATACGACGATAAGTCGAAGATGAAGACGATGGTCGAAGACCGGAGGTCTTCACGTCGTTTGGGTGATAACTGATGATCTTGATTGGGCTGTACACCCAAGAAGATGGAAACAGTTAGTGATCGTCCAGACGTACTTGGAGATCGATGAATATGCGGGGTACTAGGTGCCTCCGGTTTCGTTCAAACCCAGAACGGACTTGTAAATGGACTGTGTGTCTGACATTGGATTTTAGTCCGTGTGATTGATCTCTATTAAATATATATCTGTTTGGCGGCGGAGAATTTATTCTCTTGCTTAACGCCCTTCTCTGAGACGTACGAGCTCAGGGGTTATATATTGATGGATATCAAACGCATGGAGTGAATTGCCTGTGTGGCATGCCTAAGTGGCAATTGATCGAGGCTTCTGTTGAAAAGCAAAGTCTTGTGGTGATGATCAAAGCAAGGCCTTTGTGGCGTAGCTTTGTGTAACGTTTGATTCGCGAGTTTCACACCCGGTATGAACCAAAAAACAGGAGACGGACCTCAGGGAGGACTTGCGTTTCTTTCTAGCTAGAAGTGGCGTCAGTGGTTTTACACGCCCTGACGAGTTTGACTTATGTGGTTGTTGCTGTTGCGAGGCGCCTCGGTTATATCGGTTTCGGCCGATGCATTCTGGTCGGCTGACGGACCAGACTTACGCCCCAAAGGGCGGGGAAACGCAGTGTTCAGGATTTAAGTTTAATCCACATCGGTGGACCGACCCTGTCGCTCCAAGGCTTGACTGAGTACTTTCCTAGACATGGGCTAGATTGTCTGAAAACGGTTGAGGACTATCTTTTGCCTCGGTTCATAGATGGAAACCCAATTTCCAAATACGTGACTTTGCGGTTTTAGTTGTAATCCTATATATGGCGACATAGTGGGATGGGGCGCTCATGCCGCCTATGATTGATACTTATGATTTGAAATTATTTTATACACTATGCACTTACAATAGTATCAAATGATTTGTTTTAAAACGTATCAAGCATTCTTTGGCTGTTATAAGGGAAAACCCTATCCCCCGGCTTGCGTTGCATTGTGTGATAGGACCTGGGTCTTAAAACAGCTTCATTTTTCTTTAATTAGCATTGCGCTGTTGTTTTATGCACTGGTATTCTTGGGAGGAAACCTGTTCCGTGTTATACGGCGTGGTCCCTTGATTTACCCAATGATTGAAAATAAAGATTAAAAACTGTTTTAGTTCTCACACCAGTCACATGACTGACCTGGAGTTTATTGTTTTAACCTAAACTCTGGGTGCCCCTATTTTGACACGGGCAGCTAGTAGTTTTGGTTTTGCAGATTTATATTCACAGGATCCTGGTTTACAGCTGGAATGATATCCAGAAAGCTTTGTATCCGTATATCTCTTCTAGTTGTGTATTGTATTATTTTCCGCTGCTACGTATTTAAATGTAATTTAAATCTCTGATATTTCTGTGTAATATTCATTCATACTCTGTATATTCTTGTAATCTGATGCATTGTTGCAATATACAATGAAACGTTCTTTTATATGCGTTCTGTTGTGGCTTGTTCTCGAACTATCCGACGCTTTCCTTTACGGGGAAGTTACGGGTCTTCACATTTGGTATCAGAGCTTTGGTTTACAAAGCTAGAGAACAAGACACATTAGAACCCTACGAAAGAATTCATCAGATATTGGATTAGTAATATCCAATTAGAATGACTCGTTAGAGATGGGATCAGTAGTATCCTAGAACGAGTGTGAAGAGTATATTTTTGAAAGTGAAAACCAATTTTGTTTTGAAAATTTAAAATCAATTATTCGTATCTGATTATCTATTTATATTGAGTTGGACAATCCAGTATATAAAGATTTTGCGTATACGTCTGATCCGCGTGTATTCGAAGTTTTAATATATTGGATAGATATAGAATCATACTCTAGTGGCCCGAAGATGATTCTGATGGTTGAGTACTCATCGTCAGAATTTATATTCGTGTGACGAAGGTGTGATTTTCTATATATTTCCATTAGACTGGTGTGAGAACCAAAACTAATATAGTTAGAACACTTTGTTGTGGTTTGGCATCAAAAACATGATTTTCTGTATATGTATCAAAATTATGAATTTTAAACGTTAAATTCACTAATTGATTGATGTTTGAGTTGTTTGTTTAAATTGTTTGATAATTTTGAACCACTTATGCCTAATTGAATCAAATATTGAACTGTATTGAAAATCGGTTGCATTTGTTTGCATATACATATATATCATTGAACAGGTCATAGCAAGGAGGCTAGAGCAGAGAATAAAATTTGTTTGCCCGACAAATAGGTACATGTTTACTACATAATTTACTGTTTTGTTTGGGTGATGATGATTTTATGAGCCTATTGGCTAGCCGCTTGGCTTTTTCTTTTTCTTTTTGAGATCTGAAGGACCGGGGAAGCTATTTGAAATTCCCCGATGCTCCCGGTGCAGGGGAGGTTATGGCGAAATTTTTCAAAAATTTAGGGTGTTAGCCAAATTTTTGAAATTTTGAAAATTCTCAGAAACTAAAGAGTTGGAGAATGGAAGCCAGAATGAGCGTAGAGTTGATTAATCAAACCACTTTCGACTTTGTTCCTTTTCGGGGACGAAAAGTTTTAAGTGGGGGAGATTGTAACAACCCGGAAAATCTGGGTCAGTTTAAAATTTTTATTTTGGCAATTTTAGCGAATTTTGATTATTTAAAATGAATTATTTTAAATAATATCGACGAGAAATTTATTTAGAATATAAATCGAACGTATATATTATACGCGTCGTCGTTAGAATATAAATATTTATATATAATTATAAATAAAATTGAAAATGGCACGGTAGTTCGATAATTCGATTTCAAACTTCAATTGAATGTACCGGGTGCAAAACAATCCGGATTTTAGTGAAACCAAAAATAATGGGATCTAATTGTGAATATCTTTTTATCGAATCCGAAGAATCGAGATTTCATTGCGGGAATCAAAAGATATGTCCAGTTGAAAATTCTGAATAGTCGCTATGGAATTTAGGCCCTTAAAAATGGACATTTTGCAGATGACCTCGGATTTCGACGAAACCAGTTTTGTTGGGTCCGTAGTGTCAAATTATTGCTAGATTCCAAATTTCATAATTTTTCGAATTAATATGGGAGCGTGGCAAAGGAAAATGCGTTTGACCATTTTCAGTTGATTTTAATCGACTGGAAATTGGCCATTTTTCAAACGGTCTCAGAATTCGACGAAACTAGTTTTGTTAGGACCGCATCGTCAATACGAAGCTAGAAAATATTTTTCGAGAATTTTTAGAGTTCGTATGTGACCCCGGTAATTTGAAATGTACGTTTAAAATTCAATAAAGTGATTTAAATGTAAATTCAAAGGAAACTGATTGTAACGATCGAATCAGCATATGATACATATCCCATTGTGTTCGGAATGGGGGTAAAACGCTATGGACGACAGGCAGTGGACCTCGTTTAGAGGTCGTATGTAAAAGTCAACTTTTTATAAAAATAAAATAATTAAATAATAAAAATAAAAAAAAATAAAACCCCTTATCTCCTTTGCCCCCCCCCCCCCGATCATTCCTCTGCAGATCGATTTTCAAAAAAAAAAAAAAAAAAAAGAAGGAAAAATTGAGCCGCACCGCCTCGTCGATCGACGACGTCCAAACCCCCCCCACCGCAAGCCTCCAGTCAACTGCGACGTGGTTTCCCCTCCCCCCCTTTCCCTCTCGCCTGTGACACCGAGCCCCGCGCCCCCTTTTCCCCTGCGCCGCCGCGAAGTCGAGACCCCACCCTGCTCCTCCTCCTGCCGCCGAAGTCGACGCCCGCCCTCCCCCGAAGCCAGCTCCGACGAAGTCAATGCCCCCCCCCCCTTTTTCTTCGATACAGTAAGGTTTTTTTACTTTATTTTATTTTTATTTTTATCTGAAAATCTCGATTTTTTTTTTTTTTTTTTGGGTTTAAAACTAACTTCGATTTTAAAAGAAGTTTAAAACTAATTTTTTTCAGATTTAAAAACTGACTTTTAAATTTAAACTTTAAAAGGAAAAAAGATTAGGACTTTAAAAAGATTAGACTTTTAAATAAGGAAAGTTAGGATCTTTAATTGTATAACGTTGGGTTTTTATATGATAGAAGTTGTGATTTTTAAACTAGAAAAGATTCGATTTTTTTTTTTTCGAATTAAAAATATGATTTTTATATATTGAACTTCGAATTAAAAATATGATTTTTATATATTGAACTTCGAATTAAAAATATGATTTTTATATATTGAACTTCGAATTAAAAATATGATTTTTATATATTGAACTTCGAATTAAAAATATGATTTTTATATATTGAACTTCGAATTAAAAATATGATTTTTATATATTGAACTTCGAATTAAAAATATGATTTTTATATATTGAACTTCGAATTAAAAATATGATTTTTATATATTGAACTTCGAATTAAAAATATGATTTTTATATATTGAACTTCGAATTAAAAATATGATTTTTATATATTGAACTTCGAATTAAAAATATGATTTTTATATAGTGAACTTCGAATTAAAAATAGGATTTTTATATAGTGAACTTCGAATTAAAAATAGGATTTTTATATAGTGAACTTCGAATTAAAAATATGATTTTTATATATGGAATAGCGAAGTAAAATTTGATTTTTACATATGTAGTGAAAGCGGACAACGAAGGTAACAAAAAGGCGAGAACGACGAAGAGTTCTGCAAATGAAGTGCCGTGGAGCTAGGATAGCTATAGGTGAGAACTTCTCACTCAAATTCTATTTTTCTAGTTATATATATACTAGGATGCAGACGGTGCTTATTAGAAGCACCCGACACCCGTCCACAGACCATGGACTTGTTTGATTGGTTGTGTAGTTGGTTAGATTATTTGATTTGGATTTGATTGTTTTGGAGAAATGAATTGATATGATTGATGTGTGAATGGCGTGGGCCTTCACTAGACCGGGGATAAGGCTAGGCCTCGTCCCGTTTCTAGTATCGTGCCGTTATGCCGCCGAAATTTTCTAAAATAAGTTAGAAAAATAAAAATATCATTTTATTTAAAGAATGAATTGAATAGAAATTCATAGGTTGAAATAAAATGTTTTATCGTTAAAAATATAATTTTTAATGTGAAGTGAATAAAATAGAATATTCATTTACAAACCAGACGGTTTGTTTATGTACACCTATTTGAATGACATTGATTGGGACGATAAATTTTACACATCGCCCAACAGCACAAATAAAATATGTGTTTGATTGTTTGAAACCCCACACGGGTGTTGGGATGAAATTTGAAGTTCACTCGTCCTGATTGATTAAATATGTCGATCGATTGATTGACAGGTTGTTATAAGCGTTGAATATCTATATTTGATGCTTTTACAGTGTAGTGCACTTTGGTTGATGGTTGATTATTTTCAATGTTATTATATACATGTGTTGTATGAAAATCCATATAATTAACTTTATATGGTAATTGATTGGGCCTCATTCCAATTTGAAAAATAAAGAATATTATAAAATAAAAGTTCATGTGTTGACAGTACTCATCCATTGAGATTGGTCATGTGTTGAACGAAATATTTTGATAACAACTATTTTGAAAAAGAAATATTTGAAATAGAATATTTGAAAATAGAAATTTATGAAGCCGTGTTGATTAGATTGACGCCATTTTGACGTGAACGATATCTATATCGATTTTAAAACGATTTCGAAATGAATTGAATTGAAAACGATTTCGAAATGAATTGAATTGAAAACGATTTCGAAATGAATTGAATTGAAAACGATTTCGAAATGAATTGAGTTGAAAACGATTTCGAAATGAATTGAATTGAAAACGATTTCGAAATGAATTGAATTGAAAACGATTTCGAAATGAATTGAATTGAAAACGATTTCGAAATGAATTGAATTGAAAACGATTTCGAAATGAATTGAATTGAAAACGATTTCGAAATGAATTGAATTGAAAACGATTTCGAAATGAATTGAATTGAAAACGATTTCGAAATGAATTGAATTGAAAACGAATTCGAATTGAATTGAAAGCGAATTGAAATGAATTCAAATTGAATTGAAATTTGAATTGAATAGAAATGAATTTTAAAACGAATTTATAAAGAAGAATTCAATTTTGCTTTGAATTGAAATGGAAGTTGAAATTGCTTTTGGAAACGAATTTAAAACTATTTATATAATTCGTTTTAAATAGAAATCGACGAAATATATATTATATATATATTATATATATAATATGATGGCCTGAATAGAACGCGCCGCGCCGCGGCAGTTCGTGAATTTCGACCAGTGATTTCAAACGGACATTACGGGAGATCCGACCGTCGGATTCTCCTAAAACCGGAACCGTTGGGTTCGTATCGAAAAGAGCTTTCTAATGAATATTAGAAATTTGAAATCTAACGGTTGGATTTGGAGATACGTCCAAATCAAATTCGAAAAAGGTCGCTGTAAGTGCAGTTCGATGGCCATTGATGGAAATCGACTGTACGGGCATTGATAAAATTATTAAAAATAGTAATAATTTGTGTAAAATCATAAGAAATGATTTAGAAAGAATTGGGATGAAAAACTCCATATTTGAAAAGATAAAAATAGATTTTTATCGAAATGAACTAGTTTTGAACTAGAATTTTAATTCTATTTATTTTTAAATAAATAAATTGAATCTGAAATGGTTTTGAAATTAACCAAAATTTCCAATGGTTGCATTGGAATGGATTTGAATCGAAATTGTCTTCGGAATATTTCGATGTTGAATTTCGTGATTATACAAATGTTGTTATGGAAATTTGAAAGATATATATATATATATATATATCGTTATTTCCAATGCGATATTTGTTAGTCGTAGAATTTGATATTGAATATAAGCCGGGATATTTTCTATCCAGAGCCTTGTATTGAATATCAAATGTGATTTGGGTTTGTCGTGAATGTTGTCTTCACTAACACTGTTCTTGAACCCAGTTGAGGAAAGATTAAATCTTTTTATTTAGATTTAATGAAGTGTACCAATTAAATAATATTTAATTGGAATTGAATTGATATTGATTTTTGGGTTTATCGTGGACAGTGTTTTAAATACCACTTGTTCTTTAACCCGATAATTAATGAATGTGATTTTGGGTTTATCGTGAACCGTGTTTTTAAATGACACTGATTCTTTAACCCAGTTAACGATTAAAACTAAGTGGAGTTTTAATGAATCTTTAATTAGATTGAAATGGTCGAGAATGGAGTATCACCAGTTTTGCTACAGGCGATAGTCAAATCTTTAATTAGATTTGAACGTGAAATGGTAATTGAATTTACCGATAACACCGTGGTGTTAGATATGAAGTACTACCAGTTTTACTTCATGGGATGAATAGGTTGGGATTGGGAAATTAAAACAAATGATTACTTCGGTAAGGTTCGCTAATCCCGACTAGTTTGAATTGATATTCAAAAATAGATTAAAGAATAAATTCAAGAATTTATCTTTGATAAAATTAATGGGAACCTTTCCCTATGAATGTGAAATTCAGAAACTAACTGTCGGTTAGCTAAGCAGAATGGTTTTCTGGATATTGATCTGATGTTGGTTTCGGCCTTCGGGGTTAATATTTGGGGAATTATTCTCTTGATTAATTTACGGTTAGTGACTGATGAATTGGAATGAGGCGTATGTTGTGTTTGTGTAACACTTATCTAAAATATACGCGAGTTATTCGGGAAGACCGGGTTTATCCCATTCTGAATAACTGATACGACGATAAGTCGAAGATGAAGACGATGGTCGAAGACCGGAGGTCTTCACGTCGTTTGGGTGATAACTGATGATCTTGATTGGGCTGTACACCCAAGAAGATGGAAACAGTTAGTGATCGTCCAGACGTACTTGGAGATCGATGAATATGCGGGGTACTAGGTGCCTCCGGTTTCGTTCAGACCCAGAACGGACTTGTAAATGGACTGTGTGTCTGACATTGGATTTTAGTCCGTGTTATTGATCTCTATTAAATATATATCTGTTTGGCGGCGGAGAATTTATTCTCTTGCTTAACGCCCTTCTCTGAGACGTACGAGCTCAGGGGTTATATATTGATGGATATCAAACGCATGGAGTGAATTGCCTGTGTGGCATGCCTAAGTGGCAATTGATCGAGGCTTCTGTTGAAAAGCAAAGTCTTGTGGTGATGATCAAAGCAAGGCCTTTGTGGCGTAGCTTTGTGTAACGTTTGATTCGCGAGTTTCACACCCGGTATGAACCAAAAAACGGGAGACGGACCTCAGGGAGGACTTGCGTTTCTTTCTAGCTAGAAGTGGCGTCAGTGGTTTTACACGCCCTGACGAGTTTGACTTATGTGGTTGTTGCTGTTGCGAGGCGCCTCGGTTATATCGGTTTCGGCCGATGCATTCTGGTGGGCTGACGGACCAGACTTACGCCCCAAAGGGCGGGGAAACGCAGTGTTCAGGATTTAAGTTTAATCCACATCGGTGGACCGGCCCTGTCGCTCCAAGGCTTGACTGAGTACTTGCCTAGACATGGGCTAGATTGTCTGAAAACGGTTGAGGACTATCTTTTGCCTCGGTTCATAGATGGAAACCCAATTTCCAAATACGTGACTTTACGGTTTTAGTTGTAATCCTATATATGGCGACATAGTGGGATGGGGTGCTCATGCCGCCTATGATTGATACTTATGATTTGAAATTGTTTTATACACTATGCACTTACAATAGTATCGAATGATTTGTTTTAAAACGTATCAAGCATTCTTTGGCTGTTATAAGGGAAAACCCTATCCCCCGGCTTGCATTGCATTGTGTGATAGGACCTGGGTCTTATAACAGCTTCATTTTTCTTTATTTAGCATTGCGCTGTTGTTTTATGCACTGGTATTCTTGGGAGGAAACCTGTTCCGTGTTATACGGCGTGGTCCCTTGATTTACCCAATGATTGAAAATAAAGATTAAAAACTGTTTTAGTTCTCACACCAGTCACATGACTGACCTGGAGTTTATTGTTTTGACCTAAACTCTGGGTGCCCCTATTTTGACACGGGCAGCTAGTAGTTTTGGTTTTGCAGATTTATATTCACAGGATCCTGGTTTACAGCTGGAATGATATCCGGAAAGCTTTGTATTCGTATATCTCTTCTAGTTGTGTATTGTATTATTTTCCGCTGCTACGTATTTAAATGTAATTTAAATCTCTGATATTTCTGTGTAATATTCATTCATACTCTGTATATTCTTGTAATCTGATGCATTGTTGCAATATACAATGAAACGTTCTTTTATATGCGTTCTGTTGTGGCTTGTTCTCGAACTATCCGACGCTTTCCTTTACGGGGAAGTTACGGGTCTTCACAGAGAAAAGGAAACAAAATGGGTCAGACATAAAGTGTGGTGAGTCCAGTTACTTTTAGCATATAAATAAGTAAAAGTATCATGACAGGCATATAAACTAGATAAGAGACAACATTATTATATAACAGGAATGAACAGGATGGACAGGATAAATAGAATAAACAGAATAGCCTATGCTTCTCAAATACTTTTCTCTGCACCAATACTAGTATACCGAATTAAGTGTTTTCCAAGTACTTAACAAAAACAGAATGATCCGAATAGAACATAAATGGTAGAATTAGGTGTACTTCTAGCAACGGGTTTTACCCAAATAGAAATAATAGGTACATAAACAGGAATAACGGGTGTTGCCCCAAACAGAAATAATAGGTACCTAACAGATTTGAATGTACCCTAATTACTACCCCCAACGATCGGCTCCCTACCACATAAATACCCTATGCGGCCCTACAGTAGGGTGTATTACTTCCTAAAGCGGAAACCACCAGAAGGACACAGACCTATTTATAGGTGTTATGGCGTCTTATTTTCCCAGTTAACTGGACTCATGCACGCACATGACCCCGATGGAACGCTCCATCAGAACCCCCATCCCAAATGAACCTCTTATAATTAGATTACTAAGCGTGCCCTGACCCCTACCTAGTGCGGGTTCCCCTTTAAATACTAGAATGGGTTACTGACTAATATGGGTCCCACACCACAGATGACACAAGTCAAACCCCTAAACTTGTGTCCCTAATCAACTAGGATTTCCACAGGTTAAGTTTTACACGGGTTAATAGTGTCCCTGGAACCCCAACAGATTAAAAAGTTTTCTTAACCCCTAACATATTAAACATATTACAAAAGTGACATACAGTCTCATTAACATGTTCCTACGTGTTTATATGTTCATCCACCCCATATTTCAATTATATTCCATAATATAAGTTATGACCCAAAATTTTGTCATATTCATAGTACAGGTTGTGCCCCCATATTACCATTCCCATTCATTCCCAATTTAATCCCATTCATTCACATGCATATTTCAGTGATATCGGCCTAGGATTGAATGTATCCTAGGTTATAAAAATAAAAAGGGAAAGAGAGAGAAGAGAAGAATATGCATAAAACAAAATAAGCATTAAAACAGAGATAGGCATATGATAGCAGAAATAAGCACATCAGAAATAAGCATATAAGAACTGAACAACATATTACGTGAATATGTAATAGCAGGACTGATTAGGTACGAATCAGATTCTTAACAAGCATAGGTTTTAGATCCAGATTTATAAACATGTCAAGATTACTTGTTAAATGTTTATATCTAAAAATAACATGAACTCACAGAGACTGGATCTAAAGAATAGAGAATAATTAAGCTGAAGCTGTAGAAGAAATTCTTGTATGCATATAAGCTGTTGTTGAAGAAAAAAAGGCTAATTCAATCAAAGCTGGGGCAGCATCTCATTGTCTCCATTATTTTAGGTGAATAAAGCAATAGAAATGTTGTCTTATATATAGCCCACTGCCAACGAATCTCATTCGGAAACAAGTCCGGTTTCAGGAAATGAACCAGGATCGATCTGGGGTGGGTCGACCCCTGTGTCAACCCTAGGGTCGACACCCCCTTGAGTGTGTCGACCCATGGGTCGACACCCTAAGGCATGGGTCGACCCCCAACGGTTCTCAATACCGCGTCCCATTCCCACTTCGATTTTGAACTATTTTGAAATTTCTGGCTTGATTTTGTTTATATAAATTTCTCTGATATGTATACAAACTTTAAACCTTAATGTCTTCTTCATACGATGTTTGTTTTATGCAAACTTGGAGTCTATCTTAAGAAGAATTCTGAGACGAACGTAATGGTATGGTCTATTTTACTTTATTCCCAATATTTAATTAAGTTTTCTTTAGTTTACCAATATAATTTTCTTTAAGATTACGGGGTGTTACAAAAATCGTATCGACCGTGTCCGTAAAAGCACCAATCTGTATCAGTATACTCACAGCGATTCGGTTTGCACCAATCATGTCGACCCGGTTCGGAGCAACCATGCCGATATGGGTAACAATGCTAAGGTCGATCCAAATTTACATTATTCTAATGTGATTCGAACTGGTCTGGACTCCACTCGTGTGGCTGCTGCACTACCCTTACATTCTATGATTAACCAGGATGTCGAAGGTCGGGGAAACGCAGCTAAAGATGTTGCTCGAAGGGTTCAACCCGGAAGGAGAGAGCCAAGGAGACACGAACACGGAGTGAAACTTGGAAATTACCTCATGGAAATTCGAACAATGTATTTAACTGCCATGTTTCGACAAATTATGAGGAATGGTCAACATTCCAATAATGAGGATTAAGGATTTGAACGATGTCATACCCCATTCAAAGATGACATCCTAAAAGCCGAATATTCCTAGGTTCAACTTGTGACCAATGCCACACTACGCGGGAATAACCAATCTATTGCAATACCTGACTAAGCATCAATGGTATATGGATCGGCACAGACCATAAATGTTATTTAATGTAAAGTTTTTCCAATCCACTTGGAGTAGCGACAAAGTGACTCAGAAAGTTGTCGTCATAGTCAATCTCATCGTTCCAGGATTTAGGCACGAAGTTTCTGATAAGTTCTATATTCACGGTTCAAGGTGAAAGCACATAATGACTTTGTCCAACATTCAACAAGCTTGAAAGACTATTTGGAAAGGTTCAATGTGGATGTAACAGAAGTCAGTGAATTAGATAATAAGACAATTTTAATAGTATTACTCAAAGGTGGTTATCCATATTCTAAATTTGAGGAATGATTGACTGGGAAGCCTCTTATTACTCTGAATAAATTTTATGCTAAGGCTATTTAGATTTTGCGAAAAGAAGAGGCTAGAAATCTTACGAAAAAGAAAAAATAGAATTGAATGTTGAGGGAATGTGATGGTACAACAATTTGAAGAAAGTTCAGGAAAGATGGAGATGAATGTTTAAAATCAAAACCAACAAGCTAATAATCGATAAAGAAGCGGTAATGGTGATGAAAACCACAATCGACAGAGGAACTCAAGGAAGCACAACAAGCCTTCCAACTAAAGTAACTTCACCCTGCTTAATGATTCATTAGAAAACATATATCTTGACATTTGTAACATCATCCGTGTAAAAAGCCACCTTCCAAAGAGTCGATTGATAGCGAAAAACAGCCAAGAAAGTTCTGTTTGTTTCACGAAATTCAAAATTATACGACTAACGAATGTCCTCATATGCGAAATATCATCGAGAAGTTAATCCATAAAGAGAAATTGGATGAATACAAGTTTTTCCCAATGGACAGGAGTACTATGTTGCCAGAAGTAGCCAGGGTCAGATACACCCCTCGACAAAAGAATAAAGGTATGTTATCAACACAACAGTTGGAGGACCACACCCAGCTAGTAAGAGACGAGGAACCATGGAGGCTGGAGCAGAGCTAATGCAATAAAGCCTGTGGAGTACGATGGGTGCAATACTACAGAAGAACCAATTAACCAAAGATCGAAAAGCTGGTGTACTACCTCCTTATTACCTCCAGAAAGCTTTGTCGTTAGTTCCAGGCTTATCCAATTAAAGTTTATACTAATCAGCCGCTACGACGGGTCCTTCAACAACTTGAAACACCTAAGAAATTGCTCAAAAATCGTATATCGAGTTAAGCCAGTTGGATATAGCTCATGTCCCTCGGAGACCTATTTAAGGACATGTTTTGGCGGACTTCGTTGCCGAATTCACTACTCCAAAGGAATCCTAAGGATAGGGTGATCCACCACCCATTTAATGAAAGATATACATTGATAGAGCGCACGACAATCAATTTTTTGGTGCTAGAATAGAGCCAACAACTCGTGAAGAATGATCGATCTACTATGCTTTGAAGCTTAATTTCCCAACGACCAACAACGAAGCCGAGTACAGAGCCTGATTGTCAAGTTCAAACTGGCCAAAAAACTCGGAGTAAAGTCAATCTAGATCTTCTGCGATTCTCATATTATGGTACTTCGGGTGCGGTGAGAGTTCTAAGCAAAAGGAGTGAGACTTGCATCCTATCTTAACCTTGTCCATGAGTTGCTATCCGACTTCGAGCAATTCACTGTCTCGCATATCCTTCACGAGAAATACGAAAAGGCGCATTTTATAGCGAAGATGGCTAGTTTTGGAAATGCACAATATATGGATCTGGTTCCGATGGAAGTTCTTGACGCTCCGAGTATGATTAAATGGAACTTGATCGTATATAGACAACGGAACCATAGAAGGAGTTAAGGATGACTCCAATCAGAAACTTCTTACTAAACTGAACCTTTCCCGGAACAAAGACCGAGAAGCAAGTTGTCATTCATCAACCAACACCATATACACACACATATATACACACACATACACACACACACACACACACACATATATATATATATATATGTATGTATGTATGTATGCGTGCGTGTGTGTGTGTGCACGCGTGCGCTGCTTTGAGGGAAATTTTTAAAACCAAGATGTTAATCTCTCAAGCACTTATTGATCAGATATAACAACATTTCATGCAAACTAATCAAAATTGTTACAATCAGTAACGGTACTATATCGATTCTCTCATGGCTGATACTACAAAGCTCTCAGTTGGACCCTTAGTACAAAGAGCTTTTTAACATTAGTAATTTCAAAAATATTTTAATTCCATAGGGTTTTAGCCTTATAATGAATTACCTTGGAACTTTAATTTCAACCATACCATTAAGGTGTTTCTTTAACCTAACTTGTTTCTGTTTGTATTAAGCTATAACATTATAATTTAGACAAAGATTTGGTGCTGAGAGAACAACAAAATATACTCTTCATACTTGATTTATATGTTTTGAAATTTCTCAAGAATCAAACCAATAATTTTCAAATATTTTTGAAAAGTAAATGCCTCACATAAAACAAATTTGCACATTTGGTTAACCTTACATATAAAATAAAACACAATCAAATTTCTAAGGAAGAAGAATTCAATTAAATAAAAATTGTGTTTTTTACAATGTAGACTAAAAGATGTATTTACCATGCATTACAATTGTCCCTTTACTAATTTCATGCTTGTAAACACTCTACATCCTTTACTCCAAAGGGAACAATATTAAACGGTGACTGCTAGTGTAATAATCTTAAGACCTCAATACGTACAAGGTACTATAATTCGACTATATATTATCTTCACTATCACTTCTTGCCATTTATGGTGCGAAAGAAAACCAACAATGTTTAAAATGCAAATATTTCTACCGATAACATGATTTAGCTATTGTGCTTATATACTATAATTACGTAATGAATAGTAGAAATAAACTATCTAAAAATGTTTATTTTAAGGAATATTTCATTTGACATCTTGAAGGTGAAAATCGTTTGCAACAGTAGAAGAAACAATATGGCATAAAACACCAACATGGTTGATGCTTCTAATGATAACTCTTTGAACATTTTACTCTTAATTGAAAACTAATTTCATTTTACTTTTTGATTTCACTTTACTTCTCTATTACACACACATATATATATATTTCTACATTTTTTTTATTTCTTTGTTTTTCAATACTCCCTTTTTTCAAATTTAATAGTGGCATCCACGATGTGTATTGTGGCAATTATGAGTTGTGTATACCCGAAGAGCACATGTTAAAATCGGTAGAAACACCCAAATACCCCTTGAATTTCATTTTTAATAGGCAATGTAATTTATAAAAGAAAAGTGGGAGATCAAAGATTAACTAGTTATAATCATAAGGATATATGCAAATTTTCTTCTAGAAAAACATTCACACAAGCGCATGAGTGTGTGTGCGCGCGCGCGCGCACACACACACACACACACACACACACACACACACACACACACATATATATATATATATATATATATATAAGAAAGGGATCAAGATTACGGTTTTCGCATCTCCAAACGTCTTTAAAATCTCTTCCACTCGATATATTCTATCTCCACCATTTGATTTATAGATCAAACTTTTTTGTTGACCGCTATCACGATTATATCTAGATTTTAGGGATAAATGATGATGAGGTATAAACTGGGATCAAGAGATAGATACACACACACACACAAACGTGTGTATGTGTGTGCGCACACACATACATTCAAACGCATATATACGCATACGCAAAAGTGTGAAATAAACCTTTCTAGTGTGTGTTATATCACATTTACCAGCTTATTGTTCTATATCAAATATTGACAGTACTAAATACACACAGTGAAAGTCATCAGTAAATATAAGACCAGTTTGAAATCCCAAGCAATCTCAAGATTTCCAAAGTTAATACCAACTCAAGTAAAATTATTTTTTAACTGGAAATTTCAAATACTATATACAGGATTCATCGAGACAAGTTTTTTTTTTTAAGAAGTATTTTGACTGATGTGAATATTGTACTCGCACTTGTGTATCACGGAAAATTAAACAAGGGTAAATGAGGGGTAACAAAAGGAAAAGATAGTAAATCGCTTCAATTTATATATAGCTATCAACATTGCTACGTTGAAAGGAAAATGTCTAGGGAAAATCCACTATATTGAGAAAATGTTAGAAAATGCAATTAGTTTGACTGTAAATTTGCTAGTACATTGTGTAATCCTAGTTAAAAGCTAGTTAAGAATATTAGTGAAGGTGTAAGATAGTTTAACTATCTGAGCATCATAGGCAGTCTTTGGTATTCCATTGATTATATCAAACTTGACATAGCCTTGTATTGTGGGATTATTAGCCTTGTGTTGTGGGATTATTACGCAAATTTACTAATAGACGTAGTATTAAGCATTGACATGGTATTGAAAGGGTTATGGTATATTTTAGAAGAACTATGAATTTTCCTCTATATCATTGGATGTTTTCAGCTATCTTTGAAGGATGTAGTCATGCAGACAGGAACATTTTATTTAATGACATCAAAGTAACAGGTTGTTATATTTTAGGTTTTAGCGTAGCAGGAGTTTTTTCTTGAAAATATAGGAAACACACTATTTTGGCACAATTCACAATAGAGTCTAAGATGATGGTACTAGCTATAGCAAGTGAAAAAGCATATTACTTAAAAATTCCGCTAAGTAAGATATCCCTTTAAAATGATGCCAATTACGTTAATCTATTGCAGTAGTACATCGACAATTGCAAAATATAAGAACCATTAATATAATGGTAATAACGACAAATTCATCGCAAGCTCAACAATGTAAGCAAGTATATCTTTCAAGAACTGCAAAAGTGAACCATGTACAACGTTTAAAAAGACTGGACTAATGCCCTTAGAATGAGAATTCCATCACAATGGTAACCTAACCAAATTATGGGAGATTCCAATAATAGTGTTCAATATGGAATAACAAGTTACAAAAGTAAAACAATACGAGTTGAACATGTTTCTTTTATACAAAAGAAGCATGTATTCCTCAAACGTTAAAAGTATGAATTGACAGTAACTCTTAATGGCATTTATATACTCTGTGTGGAGTGAGATGCCCTTACCAGAGGAACGCTCATGATGTATTCATCTATGTGAGTGTGAAAACATGGACATTTCCAATGAAATTTTGGATGAATTTCTTAAAATGTTCACAAAACTGAGATAGAAGTGCATGACCTTTAAATGCACGGATTATCGACTACACTCTAAAAATGTTGTATGGTTTAGCGGCAGAGACGAAGTTCATGCTCGTGTCACTCTAATATATTCTGGGTCTTGTCGTCGTGCAAAGGTTCACATTGAAAGGTGCATTTGTTTATGAACAACCTTACAAGTTTGGTAATTACTCGAGAAAACATTTTTAAAATTCAAGTTTTGGACCATTGAAACTTGTTTTAAATAAGAAGGCAAATTTTGAAAAAAATATTGGTATGTGCAACGAGAGGATCTTTGATCGCACAACTTAAAACCATGAAAAGAAATCAACATGTGTATGTACATACATAAATATATAGAACTTTTAAACCAAACTTACGCTTAGTTTTCACATTACCGATATTTGTAACAAAAAAAAAAGAATCTTAAATATATTATATGTCTACGTGTAATAAAATGATGGGTTGAAAAAGTTGTCACTAAAACATCGTTTATTGTAAACACAATAAATTTACAATTAGCTTTATTTTCAAACAATTTCTTTTAAAATATTTTCTCATTTAAAACGTCTACAAATTTTCAAACAATATATATTATTTCGGAGGATTATAAATTAATTAATTAATCAATTTTAAACGCCTTTATGAAATTAGTTAATCAATTTTAATCGCTTTTGTTAAATCAATTAATTAACTTTTAATAACAGTCTTATTCAATTACCTAATTTATTTTTAAATTTAGTTAACTTTATTATCATAAATTAAAATGATTAATTAACTTAAAGAATCATTATTCAAAATGATTAATTAACTTTAAATTTCATTAATTAAAATTATTAATTAACTTAAACAATCATTGCTTAAATGATTAATCAACTTTAAACATTATTTATTAAAATAACTAATTAACTTAAATAGTCATTTTTAAAATGATTAATTACCTTCGAATATAGTTAATTATTTAATTAACTTAAACAATTAATTAACGTTAAATATCATAAATTAAAAAGATTATTATCTTAAATAATCATTATTTAAATTGACTAGTTAACTTTAAATATAATTTATTAAAATGATTAATTAACCTAAACAATCAAAATCTAAAATGATTAATTAGCTTTAAATAATATTAATTATCCTGAAAAATAATTAATCAAATTTATAATCATTCAAAAAATTAAAACATCAAATTTTTTTTTACAAAAACACAAGCCCGGGTTTAACATGAAACAATGGTTTAAGAGGATGATATTTCAAAAGTGGGTATAATCAAATCAACTAATATGTCAGAGGTATTACGCCCAAACATCAATATAATAACCGTAGTAAAATGTATTAGTACGGAAGCCCCTAAGAGACTCTCTACAAAAGTTCCAATAAATTACAAATATGAATGAGTACCTCAAAGTAATTTATAGCGGCCTATTCGCTACATACGCTTCGATTTTCCCTTATTTTGATCCTTACAAAATAGTGTTTATTTATACCATTGCCATTTCAAACGGGAATTAAGTCTAACAAACAATCAAACAATAATATAGTATATCATCCATGCAGCCAATAGTTAATCTATAAAATCATAAATACCATATATGTTATTTAGAGGTAAGTAAACTATGCGAAATTCCAACCAATGTTTTCGTGTTACGGTTTGGTCTAAAATTAAACAGCATTCGAATTTTTCCAAAAATTCAGCTAGCCTCAATTTCAATGAACCTAATTTCAAAGTGTAAATAAGGTCGATATAAGTCCAATGCAACAAACCTTATCCAAGTCCACCCTCGTATGAGTTAGTAATTAATTTTGTAAGATTCGAAATAAATCAAAATAATTAATTAACTTAATTATTTACATTAATCTGATTACCCATAAATTAATCTTCTACTCCAAACATAAATGTGCATACATGCATGTAGTGACACCATGGTTGCAGTTCTATCGGTAATTACTTTTGCTTCACTCCATGATTCGACAAGCCATCGATTCCTACACACTACCTTCGCGAGCACTACACCACCAACACTATTAACCGAAGCTCGATCGACCTACATGAAGGCGACTAAATCTCTAATACCCATGACCACATTAGGTCACACCACCTTAGATTCAGAAGAAAAAAATTGACTTTACCCAATCATGACACCAAGTGCCACCTAACTTTGCCCAAAGTTGCACCTTGACACCACACGCACCCCCATATGCTTCAATTCATCTAATATTGCCAATATCCCCTTCAAGCTAAACCGTAGTGAGAGTTGAACAACATCAAGCATCCTAAATTGACAACATACCAAAAAAGCATATAAGATTGTAGATAGGTCTCATTCATACGAACCTAAAGAAATAAGCTTTAGGATATTCAGTGGAATGCAGTTGAAGATATTGATTTATAAATTTTTATATGCTTATTTTCTTTTACTAGGAACAAAGAAAAGCAAAAGAGGAGGAGAAAAATAGAAATGGAGAATAGCCTAAGATGTTGAAATTTCCAAATGTTGGATTTATTTGATTTGTAAACAAACTAACTATACTTTTTTTTTTCAAACACAACTAAACCAAAGATTTCAAGAAAAGCAAATTTTTCAAGCCCCCAATCAACTCACCATCAAGTCATTTGAAATTTTGATTTGTTTTAAAAGTTTTGAAAATAGGTTATCGCTGTGTCCCATTACATAATATTATGTTCACATACAAGCCATGAGCAACAAAACAAAAATATGGCTCTGCTAAAAAATATGGTATGATCCCAAATAATAATAATAATAATAATAATAATAATAATAATAATAATAATAATACACACTAGTTAAATGATACTGTAAAATCACAAGAACATCAACTTTTGTTGACAAATCATCAGATGACAATTTGAATATTTTTCAAATTAACAATTATGCAAAAAAATCCTATAAATTGAATAAAAAATACTACAATAAAAAATGAGTTATTTTATTAATAGTTTGTTTGCTTATTAATTATACGAATCATTAATTATGTAAATAAATTTATAAATTGAGTTTGAAATTGTTGTTTATTAATTAAAAGGATTTAAATTGGGCTATTAAATCCACTTAATTAATATTTAATTCAAATTCACTATTCAAATATTTAATAAATCATCATATTTTAATATAAGTCATTTATATTTTAATAACCAATTATTTGAATATTCAAAAATCAAAACGGTGAATTTTCAAGTTGTTACGAAATTGTTATATGTAGGATATCTATCCACCATTATAAAGGTTTGAATAAGAGCCACCCTCCACTCTCCTTTTTCGAGCTCCACAAGTAAGTCAATGGTTTCAATCAACTTCTTGGCTTCAAAATCTTTTGCTAACACAACTTTACAGTTCACATATGAAAAACAATACTGATAAGAAACAGATAATTAAATGATTTTACAGTTCGCGTATGAAACTAAAATCAAATTTGATAGACAAGTTTTCAAAATTAAGCATTGAAGGTGAGATTCTAAAGTTTGACTGGGAGTTCTTTACATATCAAGTGATATTCCTAACATATACCGACTATCCACAAGCTGGTACCTTTTCGCTAAACTCTTCTCATCGTAGAGTAATGATATGTACAGCTTTCCAAAAAGCTAAGGTTCTCCTTTGTTTAGAAAGGAAATATCACAAGTTCTAGTCAAACGATTAGATTATTATCTTCGTACAACTAATATTAGGTTAAGGTGTTACTATCGTGAACCCAAAAGCAAATCTACAGCCGGCTTAGTGTTTACAATACAAATTGCAACTACAGAACAACAAATATAAGCTAGTCTTAAAAGAGCATTATAAGGTGGCATGATATGAATAACTTACCTACTTGGCAATCTTTTTACTTTAAATTTAAAACATACATAGTTTTACAACCCAAAATAAATAGATCTAAAATACATCACAAAGCAAGAAGGTAATAACTTAGAGCAACATGATCAAAGCGAATCAAGCCAAGAATCAAAATCATTCAACTCTGCTTGCTGACCTTTTGCAAGAAGACCATTACTGGAATCTTTCTTACCAGTTGCTGATGTTGAATCAGAAGGAAAATTCATAGTAACTGAAGCTCGTTCATACAATGGAACTGTCTGTGCAGAATCTGATGAGCACAGTGAAGTTTCAGCAAGCAAATCGTCTATGGAGTCATCAATTGAAATTGCCTTGGCATTAATCCGAGAATCATTATTTTCTTTTGATGTTCGGTCATGCTTTGTATTAGATAGGGTAACTTCATTAAAAGAATCGAGAAGACTATCAAGATTTGTTCCTGCTGCTGCTATTTGGAATGTTGTTTCTTGCTTCATAAGAGGGTCGGATTTTTCATGGCTAGTGAATTGGGAGCTCGGTTGCTCTTTGTGTGGGGATATATTGATATCATGCAAGTGTTGGGAATTGAATTCACATTCCAGTTCTGATGCTTTGGAAATCTCTGGATTCTTCAACTGAGATGTTGTAGTATACTCCTCTTCAAAGGTCTACAAACCAACAGTAACAGCCATAATAACTTTAAAAAAGAAGAACGGTTACAGGATAATCAAAACAATCTAATCTTGTAATCAAGATAGTATTTTACAATGTTGCACCATTTGTATGTTGATTATTTCCACTTTTCAAATTTTACTTCAGGAAAGAAAGAAACATCTGAAACAAGAAAGAAACTATTTGACACAGGCCAAATTCATGTGATAGTACTTAGAGATGCATATAATAAAAGGTGTTCAAGGATAAGTGCTCAATTGTTTCCTATAAAATGAGTATTTTAGGGAGTTTCTTGGCATTAAAACTGTCAAACACTACTATAAACCGTGCATACATGCATCTAATAGTTAGAGATATTTACTTTTTATTTAATCGAAAATGAGCGAACATGTGTATTGTAAGTGCAAAAGTTTTGATAGTCACAACATTTTTAGTTTATGTTGTTTTATTGGTGGTGTCGTTGGCAAATTGGTATTAACATTCAGGTTGATGTTGATGGGTAATTGGAAAGGAAATGGAGTTTTCACGTCAGCGGCGAGACTCCATTGATAAGGTGGATACCCAGTGCCAAAGGCTCCCGTTCTCAAGCGCGAGGACTTCCCGGGTCAGTCTCCCGTCCTGGTACTATTCACGGCTTTCCGGACTCTAGGGGTGGTCGATTAGCGCGCGCAGCCTTTCCCTCACATTATGTGAAGAGGCCGGGGCTCGAATCTGTACGCTCCAGATTACCAGTCGGGTAACCTTACAGTTGCGCCAAACACCACCTTCGAGACTCCATTGATAGATGATGAAATTTTTGGAATTACCAAAAAAAAAAAAAAAAAAAAAAAAAGGTTGAATTCATGTTCGTTGAATTCTCTTTATTAATAATAGAGACATAGATAGAGATCAAAACCAAAATCTTTGAATACGGAGGTGGACATTTCATCTTTTATATGTCATGTACACAAGTAAAAACGTCCAAAATGCACATGTTTACATTTTTTTTTTTTTTTTTCTTTTGCTCCTATTTTTAGTAAAGGGGCATTGAGATGGCTTGCTGAAATCATTGCATAATCTAACACTCAATGAGCAACAGAAAAGCTTCTAGCCGACATTTACAGGTTGGCTAGAAAATATGAACTGAGCTAACAAGGTCAATATCTTAGGTAGAGGTATAATATCTTCCTATTGCAGTTTGTCTACTTCCTTTTGCGTGATAAACTAATGCTGAAACAATAATGCATGGACCAATATATTTGCCAAACCGAAAATTCTTATAATGGTAGATTTCAAGGTTGTAAGTAGTCTTAAAATGCTCAATATTTAATCTTGTCCTTCTGCAAGTGTGTGTACATGCATGCATCCTTTGTGTATACACTGACAAAAACCAATAGTTTATGTTGCAACGTAATAAATAGAATAGAAGTACACATTTTTATTTTATTTTCCAAAAATGAAACGTTGATTGAAACAAATCGACATTACAAATAACATGAAAACATAGATATTTCATTCTAATCAAGAGTGGCAAAATTACTTGGCTACACTGAAATAATAGAGTCAAATAAAATTCAGACACAAAACATAGACGATTATATGATTTATTTAATTTTAGTAGTTTATGGGATTCTCGAAAATCAAACTCATCCGAGAAGGGAAAGCTGCACATAAACATTTAAGCTTACAGAAAAAAGGGTACCAGTTATGATTTTCATATGACGCTGACCGGATGGCTGCTCACCACAATATATAACCTAGGTTGGTCATTGACACACGTGTATACTGTTGTTACTTGTATATGCATGTATCTGTGCAACGCATGTTATGGATTTACCTTCGTGTAGTAGTTACCGCTCAACGGTAGTCCAAAAGTGGAACCACATCTTCCACTTATTTAACCCATGAGATCTCCCCATCTTTATATGTCAAAATTTTCAAAAGCTAAGCAAAATTTGGCAGATGAACCTAAATAAAGATCTTCATAAAAATTTTGAAACATTTAGGTAGTGTTGGTTTGAAATTATGTTTTATATTTTAAGTTTACAATTTTAACTACAAAATAAAATAAAAGTTGAGGGACGGTGAATGGAATGAAAAGCAGATGGAATGGACCACGGAAGGGAGAAAAGAACGACGGAAGGATAAATGATCTCTTATTCTTCCGTTATTTACCAAAACAAGAAAAATAAATAAAAGTTGTTTTCCGTTTTGTGTGTTAATTTCGTTTTCTAAAACGGTTATTTTTCGCTCATTCGTATTTTTTTTGGAAGGAAACCAAAAACTAAAAAGGGTAAACCAAACACCACCTTAACTGCTTCAAAATAATGATTTAAATTAAAAATTATACATATATCAATGGCTTAAACCAACTCATAAATTCTGATGAGTCCGAAGTTTCAAAATGATATGAAAATTTATATAGATGGTTTTGGTTGTAACCGGTTCACATCTATAGAGACGATTCTAAAAACTATGAACCGAGAATTCATGTGAAAGATTTTACTGGATCCAAACTTTCGAGATATGAATCCTTCCCATGTATATAGATATGCAGGAAACGGTTTCTGAATCTAAAAAGAAGGGAGACTTAGGGATTATAAATCTACATAACCTCAACGTGTCTTTATTAGAAAAAAAAACTTTGAAAATTTAATAATAACAACGAAAATATTATTTGAAAAGAAATAATTCCAAACCAATTTTATGGCAATATATATATATATATATATATATGTATGTATGTATGTATGTATGTATGTATGTATGTATATGTATGTGTGTATATATATATATATATATATATATATATATATATATATATGTATGTATGTATGTATGTATGTATGTATGTAACACAAGCTTTCGGCCTGGTCATTTCAGACCTCTTATATTGCGACTAGCTGAACGTTCGTTGGTTGAACCGTTAAAGAAGACGATACCGTGACCCAGACCATTACACCACAAACTCGAGAGAATTACAAAGTAGAACAATTATTAGATTTATATGACGGATTGTAAATAAAATCATGCTTACTTCCTTCCATCCACCTTCTGGCAAAACCTTCTGGGCATCAAACATAAAACCAAACCGAGTTAGAATCCCTAAGCATGTTCCAGCCGCTCACCAGTATCCTGTTGCTCGAAGTGGCTTCAAAATAAGCGAGAATCGTGTACCACTTCTCCGCTTGAAGTTAAAGAGAAAGCGAATGTCATATATTGTTGGGACACGAGGAAATACTCTAAATAAAAAATGTACGTGCAAAGTATGTATGCATGAACATTTAAATGAAACTGCATGGGGGCAAATCTCATATGATGTAGAATCTCACAAGTATACGAGTTGAACAGTGGGACACACCCGATCGTGCATATGTATAGGTTACAGGCAGTATAATCTTCAAGAAGCAGGTGTGTCCTATCATCTGGACCAGGAATCAAAACATCCTCCAATGGGATACGGTGCTTAGAACAAAAGCCTCTTTAACTTGAATTCATCCATCGTCGAAGGTAAGGAGTCATGTAGATTCTCTAATAATACGACCCCTTCTAGAGTATCGAAAGCCCGAATGATTTAAGCGACAACAGCAACTTCTTCTACCTCATGTTGCTCTACGTGTTCTATCTGATAGTTAGAAGTTGTTCCTTAGGAATTCGTAAATAAACTGGTGGAATTGGAAGAACTAGGAGAATTGCTAGAAGCTTTGCGTTCTACTCCACGTCTAGCGGCTATATCAGCTATGCGAGCAGATCGCCGTACATCCATTGACTATGAAAGTCAATAAGTAATTACAGTTAGAACAATAAGCTTGTACCCCCAGTGTGTGAAATGTAGTGCAATGTGAGCAGTGCAGTATAAAGAATATGCAGTTTTACAATCAAAGTGTTGTCAACGACACAATTCGAAAGTTAGCCGAAAAGATCGTCAATTCGGAAGTTTTACAATCAAAGTCCTCTCCTTCTTTATCAACTAATCACCATTTCTAACCCACCACCATGACTAACGAACACATACGAGTCAAATACAAAAACACCCACCCAAAACTTCAAGAAGTAGGCAATATGGGCGAGTAAGTCTGAAAATTAGAGTGTGTTCGAGATGCATACGGGCCTTAGTTGAAGAAGAGGGTCAACTACAAGAGTACGATGTGGAGATTAAATTAGATAATAAGTATGGCCTGGAGGAAGAGATGGCAACTCGTATTTGAATCGGGTAATACAATGAAGTCTGGAAAACAAGAAGTGAATTAAGAAAGAGCAAACTGGGTTATATAAGGAATGAAAGGTCAAAATGACCGCTGGAATTCCCTTAAAATTAGAAGGAACCCGGATCGGTGTGGTCATACCAATTCGGAATGGATACTGATCCACATTCCCACCAAAAAGAGGAAGAGAGAAAGAAGGTAAAAGGAGAAAAAAATCCGTATTCGCGATTGAATCAGGTCATGTGCCCATTTGCAACCACTTCTGCGCAATTTAGACTTGGTCATACCCTAAGCCATTTCGACGTTGAGAACCAGGAATGTACGCAATCCAAAAGTGTGCATGATTTACGAACAATTCCTTGATTTCTCGAAAGTAAAATGACTCACCTGAAGACTTCGGAGAGACTAGATGGAAACTGAAAAAAAAAAAAAAAAAAAAAAAAATAACACTACTAATTCAAACACCTGGCTTAATGGAATGGAGCCAGAATAAAAGACCAACACAGTCAATTCATAAGATTATATAAACAAAAATCCCAAATCAAGAATCGCAACGATTATAGACAACATGGAACACTCATAGGAAAGCTCCAGTTGTTCAAAAGACAGATCATTTCCACAAGTTACACAGCTCAACTCGGATTCAAAGTATGTCATGTTTACACAAGACGTATTGGGGAGCAGAATGTTATCCAACCTTTCGGCTTGGTCATTTCAACTCTCTCATTTTGCAACTAGCTCAATGATCGTTGGTCGAACAGTTAGAGAAGACGATCCAATGACCCAGATTCAAAGTCCATTTTCAATGAAGAACACGACCCAATAAACTCGAAAGAATTACGAAGTGGAACCTTCAAAAGCCCAAATACAGAAAACCTCAAATTTGGATCAACCCAACACGAAGTCAATCAATCTCACCCGGAACGTCAAACAATGAGGAGACAAATCTAAAAGCTCCAGTTCAAAGGCCAAAACGGAGAACCAAACGAGAACAAACTTCACTACTAATTCGGATCAGCATGGAGGGATGCTAAATTCAGATCGGTACCGATCCGGGTCAGCCTCCCCATATCGATCTAGATCACACCTGAACGTGGGTTACCCACGTTCTCCACTTCGCCTTCCACAATTTTCGGGTTCCCAACGCCTATTATATGTAGGGCCAAGGCTGTGAGAATGATCTTTTGGCATTCTTGAGTATTTCTCAACAGCTTATACCGATCTGAATCTTCGCCGAACCCAAAATCCTGTACTTATAAAAATCCAAGTGAATTAGTGAAACTTTCCAGAATAGTGGATGTAGGCTTTTACTACCGAACCACTACAATTATTTTGTGTGTGATTATATTTGCTTATATCTCGTTTTTCATTTATAATCTTTGTTACTCTCTTCGCATAACTTATTCTGCATGTTAGTGTGATTTTATGTGTTAACAATAACCTTCTTACCATACCACTTCAAATTCTAACAATAGGTCACACTTTTGGAAATCCATCTTAAAAACTTTAAAATTTCAATATTCAAATTAATAATAACACATCTCTTTGGCTTGATAGATGAGTTACTAATATACCCCTTAGTCTTTGCTTCAAAAAAAAAATTAAACTTGCTTTGACTAATTTTGGACGGCACTCAATTTCACGTATTCTTGTTCCTTTTGCTTGCAAGTTTTTTCACATCAATTATTGTTGGTTATAAAAATGGACGAAAACCAATAGTGTAATTTATGGTAATCCTTAACTCAATAAATTGTGGCATTTAGAGGAGTTAAAACTTCTTTTGCCATTATACCCCTACTAATGGTACTAGAATATTAATCGTCACAAAATTAAAAAACAAATAAATATGTTTGTATGCATAGAGTTATGATCTGCATCCTCCATCACTTAACATTATCATATAGCCTCCTGATATCCACCATTTATTTCTCTTTAAATATTCAGTCTTTCTTTCTTCCATCACATGGGTTGAATATTTTACAAAAAATATGTGGTGGATATTACAAAGGTACATGATCGTGATAAATAAAAGAACTATGGACCCTAACTCATATATACATACATACACACACACACATACATACATGATACATACATATATATACACACACACACACACACACACATATATATATATATACACACACACACACACACACACACGTGTGTGTGTGTGCGTGTGCGCGCGCTACTTTGGGGGAAACTCTTAAAACCGGTATGTTAAGCTCTCAAGCATGCATTGAACGGATATAACAACATTTCATGTAAACCAATCAAAACCGTTGCAATCAGCAACGACCAAAACCGGTACTATCAAATCTCTCATAACTTATACTACAAAGCTCTCAATTGGAGCCTCAGTACAAAGAATTTTTTGACATTAGTAATTTCAAAAATGCTTTAATTTCATAGGTCTTTAGACCTTATAATGAATTACCTTGGAACTATAATTTCAACTATACCATTAAAGGCGTTTCTTCAACCTAATTTTTTTTTTCAGTTTTGTACTAAGCTATAACATTATAATTTAGACAAAGATTTGGTGCTGAGAGAACAACCAAAATATACTCTTCATACTTGATTTATATGTTTTGAAATTTCTCAAGAATCAAACTAAAATTTTTCAAATATATTTAAAAAGTATATGCCTCACCTAAAACAAATTTGCACATGTGGTTGATCTTACATATAAAATAAAACACAATCAAATTTCTAAGGAAAAAGAATTCACTTTATAAATAAATTGCAATGTAGACTAAAAGATGTATTTACTAAACATTACAATTGTCCCTTTACTAGTTTCATGCTTGTAAACACTCTACATCCTTTACTCCAAAGGGAACAATATTGAATTGAGACTACTACTGTAATAATCTTAAGACTTCAATACGTAAAAGGTAATAGAATTCAACTTGATATTATCCTCACTATCACTTGTCATTTATGGGGCGGAAGAAAACCAACAATGTTTAAAATGCAAATATTTCTACCGGTAACATGATTTAGCTATTGTGCTTGTATGCTATAATTATGTTATGAATAGTACTAATAAACTGTCTAAAAATGTTTATTTTAAGGAATATTTCATCTGACATCTTGAAGGTGAAAATCTTTTGCGACAATAGAAGAAACAATATGGAATAAAGCACCAATGTGGTTGATGCTTCAGATGATAACTCTTCGGACATTTTACTTTTAATTGAAAACTAATTTCATTTTACTTTCTGATTTCACTTCTCTATCACACACACATATATTTCTACATTTTTTTTCCTTGAATTTCTTTGTTTTTTACTATTCCCTTTTTCAAATTTAAGTGGAATCCACGATGTGTATTGCGACGATTATGAGTTATGGACATATACCCGAAGAGCACATGTTAAGATCGGTAGAATCACTCAAATACCCCTTGAATTTCATTTTTTTTAAAGGTAACGTGATTTATAAAAGAAAATTGGGAGATCAGAGATTAACTATTTATAATCACAAGGATATATGCCAAAATTTCTTTTAAAAAACACGTTCACACAAGAGCACGAGAGCGCGCGCACGCACACACATACAAGAAAGGGATCAAGATTATAGTTTTTGCATCTCCAGATGTCTTTAAAATGTCATCCACTCGATACATTCTATCCCCACCATTTGATTTATTGATCAAACCCTTTTGTTGACTGCTATCATGATTATATTCAATATATGAGATTTTAGGGATAAATGATGATGAGATATAACCCGGTTTCAAGATACATACATATATACACACACGCACCCACGCATTCAGACGCATATATATAAGCATACGCAAAAGTGTGAAACAAACCTTTCTTGTGTGTGGTATATCTCATTAACCTGTTTATTGCTCTATATCAAATATTGACAGTGTTAAATACATACAGTAAAAGTCATCACAAAATATAAGAACAATTTGAAATCCCAAGCAATTTCAAGATTTTCAAAGCTAATATCAACTGGAGCAAAATTATCTTTTAACTGGTAATTTCAAATACTATATACAAGATTCATCGAGACAGGATTTTTTTTTATTATTATTATTTTTTTTTTTATTTTTTTGAGAAGTATTTTGAGTGATGTGAATATAACATCAAAATTTGATTGTATTCGCACTTGTGTATCACAGAAAATTAAACAAGGGTAATGAGGGATGACAAAAGGAAAAGATAGTAAATCGCTTCAATTTATATACAGCTATCAACATTGCTAAGTCGAAAGGAAAATTTCTTGGGATAATCCGCTATATTGAGAAAATGTTAGAGAAATACAATTAGTTTGGCTGTAAATTTGCTAGTACATTGTATAATCCTAGTTTAAAGCTAGTTAAGAATATTAGTGAAGGTGTAAGATAGTTTAACTATCTGAGCATCATTGGCAGTCTTTGGTATTCCATTGATTATACTATTCCTGACATAGCCTTGTGTTGTGGGACTATTATGCAAATTTACTAATAGACGTAATATTGAGCATTGGCATGGAATTGAAAGGGTTATGGTATATTTTAGAAGAACCGTAAATTTTGTGTTATATTATTAGAAGTTTTCAGCTATCTTTGAAGGATGTAGTAATGCAGACTGGAACATTTTATTTAATGACATCAAAGCAACAGGTTGTGATATTTTAGGTTTTAGCGTAGCAGGAGTTTTTTCTTGAAAATATAGGAAACACACTATTTTGGCATAATTTACCATAGAGTCTGAGATGATGGTACTAGCTATAGCTAGTGAAAACGCATATCATTTAAAAATTCTGCCAAGTAAGATACCCCTTTAAAACGACGCCGATTACATGAATCTATTGCAGCAGTACATCGACAATTTGCAAATTATAAGAATCGTTAATATAATGGTAAGAATGAAAAATTCATCGCAAGCTCAACAATGTAAGCGAGTATATCTTTCAAAAACGGCTAGAGTGAATCATGTATGCACCGATGAAAATTTTATCGATCCTTTGACAAAAGTGAGGCAAAGCATGTATTCCTTCACAGTCGTAACCTAACCTAATTATGGGAGATTCCAATAATAGCGTTCAAAATGGAATAACAAGTTATAAAGCGATATGAGTTGAACCAGTTATTTTATTTCTATGAAATAGAAGCATGTATTCCTGAAATGTTAAAAGCATGGACTGATAGTAACTCTTAATGGAATTTATACTCCATGTGGAGTGAAATACTCTAACTAGAGGAATGCTCATGATGCATTCACATATGTGAACGTGAAAATATGGACATTTCCAATGAAATTTTGGATGAAATTCCCTGAAATGTTCACAAAACTGGGATAGAAGTGCATGACTTTTAAATGCACGAATTATTCATTACACTCTAAAAATGTTATATGGTTTGATGTCAGAGATGAAGTTCATGCTCGTGTCACTCTAATATATTCTGAATCTTGTCACCATGCAAAGGTTCACATTGAAATGTCCATTTCTTTATGCACAACCTAATAAGTTCGGTAATTACTCGAGAGAACGTTTTTAAAATTCAAGTGGTGCATTATTGAAATTTGTTTTAAATAAGAAGGCGCATTTTGAAAAAATATTGGTATGTGCATTGAGAGGATCTTTGATCCCACAACTTAAAAAATTAAAAGAAATCAACGTGTGTGTGTATGTATGTATGTATGTATATATATATATATATATATATGTATGTATGTATATGTATGTATGTATGTATGTGTGTGTGTGTGTGTGTGTGTGTGTATGTGTGTGTGAATTCCTTAACATCTTGGTTTGGCCCTTTGAGCATCCAATTTTTTCATCTGAGTTAAAGAAGTCATGCATGACAACACACATGCATGCATTGTCCGTCCAACTGATATGAGCGGGACTTTAGTGGTGCAGTACTCTTTTCTTTTAAACGATATTTTTCTGATAGAGAAGATGTATAACCCGAGGTCGTACGGCCATAAAAATATATAATACATAAAAAAGATAACAGCCAACAATGCTTGGCCGTTAGCCCATTGGGTTTTAAGGTGGTTCATCCACCTCCACAAATACTGAAGCACGGGTCTGAGGCATAAGCGCCTCTGTGCCATAGGCTGTGATTTCAAAAGGATGAAGATCTCCATCCTAAATTGCAAAAATCGCATAGGTGAAGAAGATGCTACCTGATTGGGACCAAAAGGAAGCCAGTAATTTTCTAAAAGCAAGATAACACGTAAGTTGCACAAGGCAATCACATTAGACATCTCACTTCAACCATATAACACATCGTAAACTCAGCTGCAACAATCCAACTCACTAGACCAAGCATTATATATCTCAAACATATAAATACAGGTCGATTGGCGGCAGCTACACTCTTACAAGATCACAGTAGTGTAACCAGCACAAAGGTACATAACCCAATGTTACATAAAGTAGGTAAACCAGAAGCTAACAATAGCAGTTAAAACCCAGAAGATAGCGAGACGGATTAAAGTATCAAAACATTGCAGAGGACAGGAAATCATCAAGCTCATACTGGATTCAGTTTTAATGTTTTTGAAATAGTTTTTCACTGAGAAAGACATCTAGGCTTTTACGCATAAATTTTTACATGTTTTTAGTTGACTTAGTAAAAATGAGATCTGAGTTAATACTCACACGTTCCATTTTTTTACCTGAATTGATCCGACATTTCCCCAGTCAATAATGGTGTTTTCAATTTATCTGTCTATTTGATCAAAAAAGAGCGGAACTCAAAAACACAACATTTGCATATATTGTTCATCTTCTGACCTCCATTAATACTTCGAACACCGGCAATGTAAACTTATTTCAAAACAGAATAAAGGTACAGAAGACGGTTTTCTTCAGTGGAGACAAAAACCATATTACTCAAATGGCTGCTTTTACTTGGGAACAGCTTAGTTGCTAGTCTACCATACACCAATATGGTAGAGCAATGAAATTTCTTAAAAAGAGTGACCTAGTCCGCGACTCGGTCAGATCATTTCCAACCATGCTGCAACAATAGAAACCGAAAGCTGATTCAATTAGCAGAAGCCAAAAGGGAGCAAAGATTCGAATTTGGATTAATGCATCGAAAACATAATGAAGTGAGTAAAGAAATAAACAGAAGAATATGAGAGTCGTCTAAAAGCAGATTACCAATAATTGAGGGGATCCGGCTTATTTAAGGTAAGGTGTTCCACTTTGATGATTGGATTCAATAGCCGGTTACTAAAGATCCTGCTTATTTCAAGGCTAAATGTTAAAGTAGATGGGTTCGGTTTCAATGGTGATGGTATATAATGAATGGGTGATGAAAGTGTTCCTTTTGACAAATAAGGGAGTAGCTGAATATACGTGAGCATTTGCTATGTGATTCAATGACCACATGATATTCTTATATATCTATTGTATAGCAACATGTTACTGATGTTAGTTGTGAATACACACATCCATATATGGTTTATCCTATGTAATAACCAACTGTTCGAGAGTCTGCAAAATTTATAAAACTATATGTACCCTTATCTTCTTCTTCTTCTTTTTCTTTAAAAAGAAGCAATAATAATAAATTTAATAAAAGAATATAAAATTGCCAAATTTAAGAAGAAAACCAATGTGTATGCATGTCACGGTTGAATATGTATTTTCATGTTTAACAGATGTTGATGCTTTTACTAAAACATGAATGACTTGCACCAGCATATATATATATATATATATATATATATATATATATATATATATATATATATATATATATATATATAGAGAGAGAGAGAGAGAGAGAGAGAGAGAACTGAATTTGGTTGATTTTTTTAAAATAAGTGAAGTTATTCATAATTTACTGTCTAGATGTGAAGTTACTTTAACTTATGGTGTTGTACAATTGTATGTATGAAAGAAAAGAAAAAACTGTGTTACAGTTGTACATGTGTTTTCATGAATGTTTTAACGTATGTTGATGCTTTTACTAAAACATGAGTGATTTGCACGAGCACATACACTTGGAACTAAATTTGACAGAAATTTCTTTCAAATAAGTTGCAGTTGTCCCTAATTTATGGTCTACATGTGAAATTACTTTAACCAATGGTATTGTATATTTGTATATTTAGTTAAGAGCGGCACTATTCACCCAACGATACACTAATTAGTACCCAAATAAATATTTATAAAATAAAGTTTTAAAGTCTAAAAATTACCAAACTATTACCGAGTCTGTCTTCCTCCTCTCAAGGGGTTTCTCCAAAATCCTTAAATATAAGAAATAAGATACCGAAATCAAGTCTAAACTTTCATCATCAGACAGATATACAAGAACCCTAAAAATCTAAACTTCGGTCTATTCTTTCAGTATGGTCATAAAAGAAAACAAGGGTTTGTGTTCTTATTTCCTTCTACTGACAATTCATGCCTTCACTTCCGATGCTGTTTTTGCTATGCTAAAAAATATGATTTCTTCATTGCAATTTGAACCGTTTGAGTTTCCCCGCCCAAGACGTAATATCAGAGGGAATTTGATGTTTTTATTTTTTAACTAGGCTTGGCTATCGAATAGAAATATTAATGAGTGAGACTGAGTATTTATCAGCTGTAAACGTAATTTTTAGTGTATAATGTGAGTAAATAGTACTGCTCTTTTGTTGATGAGAAAAGGACGCCATACGATGAACTGGTAACTTACCAGCTCTTCTGGCAATAAATCTTCTTCAATAAAGAGCCTCTGAGAAAGCTTTAACTTTGATAGCTGTGCAGCAAGAACATTCAAATCCACGGAGAGGATGGGCACCTGGCTTGATGCATAAACATATGCACAATATTAGCATATAAAATATAAAACCATAATAAATGAACAAATAGCAAAGAAAAATATAATATTCTGACATATAAACCTGAGAATTTGGTCAACAAATTTTCTGGATTATTTGATACTCTTAACAGTTCTACAGTTTGATCCTACACAAGTCAGAAATCATTCTGTTAACCCTATTCTCCTCTCCAAAAGTGCAGAGACAAATAAATGTTTGCTATGAAGAACCAATTGTGAAGTATATGGTTTGATATTCCTGCTCTAAAGGGTAATTGTAGCCACGGGTGGGTAGTTCACTTAAATAGATGGAATTCAATGTGGAATAACTTTTTAAATGCTGACAATATTCAAGCATTTAAAAAACATAGAAGATACTGACAATAAATGTCTACCGTGAAAACACTGTGCACAGGAGGATTTTATAGAAAGTTTTTTAAAATTACCTCATTGGTAAATGTTAGATCATCATCAACAACAAAGTTGTCATTTCTACAAGAAGACAGAAGGCTTTCTCCTCTTACAGAAAGCATAAAGCTTACACCCTGCATGAAGTCTATCAAAAATAAAAGTTGATATCCAAAATAAAGTTAAAACATGGGACAAGCCACTTATTCTTGATTGATTGATAGTAAATTTGGCATATAAGTACATTAGTAATTAAGCATGATATGCCAATTAGCATGAGGGTTGTGTCAAAAAACATCTCTAATTTATCTTACAAAAATACGATTGATGCATGTAATTTCTCATGCCAGGAAAAGATTTACTGATAAACTATTTTTTGGGCCACTCCAACAAACACCCTGTAGAGTGTTGATCAAATTCTGGTTAGTTTAGGCCAACCTTTGCATATGGCGTAAGTCACCAATATTTTCCAGAAGGAAAGAAAACTCTAACCTAACACCAAGTTATTATGTTGTTTATCTAAAATGTTCACAAAGAAATACAATATACAGCTGACATATAAAAAAGCAGATGATAAAGTGTGACTCAAAAAGAATTCTCTTTTTTTTCATAGGGAAACCAGATGATTAAAATTCTATGTTTATGTAGGCACTTAAAGGAATCAAAAGTGAAATTAGCACTCCTTCAAAATAAATAGTGTTCTAAAAGACCTACCTCGAAACTGAACACTCGATCTAGGAAATCATATTGTTAGGCTTTACCTTAACATCAAACATGTCCTTAACTAATAGCGCTATCATACGTTAAAGTAATTATTTTATTTAATCCTACATTCGCCAATCTTTTCAATTATTGTGACTGCGCTGTGAAATAACTTTATTATTTCACAATAAAGCCAAATGCGTTCATGGACACCGCATCTGCTAAAAGAAAAGCAGAAAGCAAGAATTACGTAAGTCGGACGTAAAGGTAAACAAAGTTTTAAATCTTCTGCATCTTGTCCGACCTCTCACCCTTTTTTTGGGGGAAGGGGGGGGGGGGGCACTTGAGTGACGCGAAATTTCAAACATATTTTTTAATGTCTGACACTCACTTAACCCAAGATCTTACCATGTCAACCCAAAATATTGACGGAAACGTCAGATCGAAATTTTGTCTAAAGCAGCTTTGAAAGCTTGGACGTAATCGGTGGATTTATCATCCACGTTTCGACTCTTGAAAATACAGTGTTTGGGTAGGACAAATTGATCATGTTAGCCAAAAATATGGTTAACACCCCAAAACGGTATAGTCTTTGTAGAAACATTTACTTGTGAAATGATCAACTCGGGTTACACTGCCGTTTCCATAGTATATTTCATGTGGATTGCTTCTGTTACTTTCCAAAAGTGAATTCGTGTAGGAAACAAAAGACATTGATAATTTGTAGATTGGTTGAAGTTTGAATGACCATTCGAAAGAAAGTTTATCCTTGTAGATTGGTTGAAGTTTGAATGACCATTTGAAAGAAAGTTTGTCCTTTCATATGTTAGTTCCTGCCATTTATCTTTTGTTGATTTCACAATAAGTCTTTCAGTTAGGTCATTAGATCCTTTCGTAGAGCATCAGAACTCTTGAGTTTCCTTTAGCAAATCACTATGTAGATTACTATTGCTTAAATAGGAGGCTTGGGGATGGGTCACGGAGGCCTTTTCGTTCGAAGGGGATAATTAAAGGTTCTATTTGATTTCGGGAAACTTAAGGGAATTCTTTCGTAGAATCTAAATTATTTGGCTCTAGAGAAACAATCCTTAGTGAAGCCCTACTTGGCTTACTTCGTTACTTCCGACCCTCCGGGACCTCCCGAAGACATTCTTACATAATTTGTTGTTTGGGAGCTTTAGGTATCAAACTTGCAAAGTAAATAGATAATAATAACATAATTACCATTTTATTACCTTAGTTACACCAACAAATCTCTTTATTTATGAACTTAATTATTACAGCTTTTCCCAAATCAATTCCAAAATTAGGGCTTACAACTTAGACGTTTCTGGTATAGGTTAGAGAATGAAGAATTCGATCTCCATCCCGGACTCTTGAGGTCATAATTATAGGTGCGGGTTGACCTCTCCTTCCATCTTATAGGCTTTGTCTTGATAACCCATCGGAGATTAACTCGAGGGTCTGATGAAGACGCTTCCGGTGGCAGGCGATTTGTATGTTTGATGTCGCTCAGAGCAATGGCTTGCTTTCTCGAATGTCTACAGATGTATATCCATTTGGATGCTTCTGGTTTCTTCGAAAGGTTTTTTTAGCTCCAAAATTTTATTGCGGGAGAAGTAAGCTTATGCGGGCTTCTAATTTTTGGTTGTTACTTAAAAGATATCCTTCATTCCTTAGGAAGATGCACCTCTCTATGTTGTAGATGTTTCTTGGACGACTAGTTGCTGAAATTTCTTCTTTAACCGAACTGAAAGGTGTATTCGATTGTTCTTTTTCCTTGAAGTCCACTACCCGAAGTGCATGCCTTTAGATTTCATCGAAAGGGACTTTACTGAAAGGAGTTATTTGCTCCTTAATTCTAAATCTGGAAGTAAATTCTGATGGTTCGGCTTCGTCCAGACCGAAAGTTCTCTGTTTTCAACATCCCTTCACTGCAATTTTTGTTCTTAGTTCCTCCAGATTATTTTGATGCTAATAGATTTCGTCCAAACTATCTTATATAAATAAAATGTAATTTATGTCATAAAATTTGCCAAGGGCTAACCATCTAAACACAAAACAAACATATATTCATATCCATCTACTTTAAAGCATTTAATGGCCTAACAACCTCTTCCTCGTCCTCAAAGAAACCTAAAAAGAATGGTCCGATGTAGAAACTCTCAACTTCATGCAAACCTTTTTTTTTTACTCCATCAGATTAGAATCCATGGAAACAAGGGTCAGTTCATGAACGATGCCCGTAAATACTTGACTACTATTCGCTACAACACAAAGTATGATCCTCTAATCTATACAAATGGGACAACCACGTCATGGTAAATGGCAATTGTGGAATGCGGATTTGGGAGTCATTATAAGAGATACCAAATCCAAGGTCCGCACTAAGGACCACGACATTCTATTTTTGAAGGGCTTCAAAATTCACTCTTCAATTGGATGGAAGTTGTTCGACTACTTGTTGGGAGACATCTGGTTAGAGAAAGTGAGAAACATGTATATACGACATTCTGATTCGATCTATACTTTCTTCTAGCGGAGCTAAACGCCTTATCAGATCGAGGAGCGACGAGAGCTACAAAAAAAATCATGATTGAGCTAGATCATATGGATCTGCATCGGTTCGATGACCTATCTCTTACCATAAGGGTTTAATTTCCCTCGGCCCCGATTTATTTATCGCAAAAAAATGCCTAGTCGAAAGGCAAGCACCATTACTCCTGCTACTACTCCTTGATCCTCCGACTAATACAAGGGAAGTGTGAAATATTTTTGTGGATTGGACCAATTATCTTCGTAGGAGTTGGTTATTTGCTAGCATCATTTAGATGAATGCAAGGAAGTCTACAACGATGAAGGAAGCAAACGACGCTAAGCAGTTATACAGGCTGTCTGCATTCTTATTGGAAAATATCAAGTTAGTTTCTTCTTCTTTGGAATTTGGAGCGGTTTGAATTTGTATTGAATTTGGATTCCATTTAATATTAACTTTTAATAAAATAATAATAAATAATTTATAATTGAAATAAATAATATAATTTAATTAATAATTTATACCAAAAAAAACAATATTCATTATTAATTACTTCCTACTCAACCTCTAATCAAACGCTAATCGAATTTGTGATATAAACGCCATTATCTCAAACATCTAATCACACATGTTCGCGAATGCACCTGAAATGAATCCCAAAAGTAAGTGGCATCCATAAAAAAATTACATCTAGAATGGAATAAGGTACCTCCGCCCTAAATCTAAAAATGTCAAAACAATATTTCAACACCCTCACGGTTTCAATGTATGTAACCTATGCATTTTTTGGTTCAAATTTAAAGGTTCTCTAACAAAAAGAAAATTGGCCACTTACATTCTCATGTAGACCTAGGATTGAGATGCACAGAATCAGTAAAAAGGCGAAATCTAATGCAAGAGGCTACGCAATGGCGGGATCTAGAAAGGTCAATTGTAAATGGCCATTCTCTAGAATTGCAAAGAGGCTATTTCTGAACCCAAACCCGAAGCTCAGATCATCATTCTGATGACCTAACCGTTGCGTCAAAGCTCCACCTCATGCATAGAATAGGTAACCCCAAAAAAAAAACATGTATTTAACATTGATTAGGACTAGATCCATTATCCTCCAAACATAATCAAAAATCTACAATAGTGAAACTAATTCAAGGTAGCATACCGCATTGCTTGTTAAAAATAAATCATATATTTCACTTAATTTATTGATATTGTGAGAACATAATAAAATCAATTGTTACGCTTCATCAATGTTGAACATAAGATGATTTCTAAGGCAAAAAACAATCCTTCAAATTTTTTAATAGATAACTAAAATTATGGAGGCAGACTTTAAAAAAGGATGGTTTCAGGTTTAGTAGAACTAAAACAAAGTATATGAAGTGCGAGTTAAACGGTGTCAGGTTAGAGGATGAAGATATCACCCTGGTCGAACAAGTAATGTCCAAGAGGGAATCCTTTCAATATTCAGGATCGATGCTGCAGTTTCATTGTGAAACTGATGAAGATGTTAGTTTTAATATTCAAGCGGGATGGCTGACATGGAGACTAGCATATGATATTCTCTATGAAAGGAAAACCTCACAAAAGCTTAAAGTTCTACAAAACAACAATCATACACGCGAAGATGTATAGTGCAGAGTGTTAGCATACTAAAAGACAACACGTTTAAAAGATAAGTGTAACAAAGATGTGTATGTTGTAATTGAGTTATAGGCATATAAGATGAGATCAAATTAGAAATGATAATACATGACAAACTTGGAGTTGCACCAATTAAAAAGAACAAATCCAACACCACTTAAGATGGTTTGGACATCTCCAATAGAGACCTCCTGAGGCATATGTGCGCGTTAGAATTATAAACCGCACTGAATGTTTAGATAGAGAAAGCAATCGACCAAAGATGACATGAGATGAAGCAATTTTAGAACTAAAACGATCACAAATTCAATAAATTTAATTATTTAAAACATCTCTTTAAACTTTAAAATTAAAACATAACTCAATAAATTAACTAAGTAAATTAAAATTTAAAACATAACTAAGTAAATTAACTAACAAGTTTAGGTTCAAGTTTAAACCTTAAACTAATTAATTTAAATGAAAAACAATTAAAAACATTGTCGCTGATATTTGAAATAAATAAATATACCTGACGGCGGCAGCAACAGTTTTTTAGTGTCAAATGCGTTAAAACGAAAGGAAAAACCCTACAATTTGAACAAAATTGTTCGAATTTAAGAGCTGAGAGTCGGATCGGGTCCAAACGAAAATGGACTTGACATAAAATCAATTATTTTTTCAGGCGTGCTTATTTGAGCCTCGACGCCTCGAGAAAAAGCGCCAAGGGTGTGCTTTATTAGCGCCTCGGTTAGCCAAGGAGACTCGAAGGTCAGCGAGACACAAAGCCTGCGTCTGAGCCTTAGGCACGCCTAAGCGGGTGCCTTAACAACTATGTTACTATTGCGGGGAAAAGAAAAAACATATGCTTGTGAGTTGTGATGTATATCGATTTTCCCGTTTCACAAATGTTAACTACCCATAAAATCTTAAAGGAATAAAGCTGAAGTATATGGACTTTAGATTGGTAAGTTTTACCATTTCATTTTTATTTTTTCTTTTCTTCTCCGATTATGAAATTCTCATTTTAGTTATTATCAGATTAGTATGCGTCGGTTTTACTTGTTCCTAAAAAAATAGCTTTTTTTATTGGTCTTAACAAGGTTCTGTCTGGATTCAGCCGGTTCTCACGGGAAACAAACTGGGATGGTTGGAACGCCGGAGTTATGGCCCAAACCTTGCGTTTGTACAAAAAAAACATATATTTTTCATTTCCATACAAAAGTCTAACCACAAAACGCCAACCGTTCCCGCTTGATGTTCACTGGAACTGAAAGTCATGATGTCCAAGGGCAACCAACTGGAGGGACATGTGGAAGTACATACAAAATTTTAAAGGTACATGCATCTCTCCTAAGGAACAACTAATGAGTTGGCATATGCACAATTTAATCAAGATGACGAGTCACTGGCATGGCCGTAGAGAGTAGAACTCATACCACCGTTTGCTAATGAATTTTCCATAAACAAACCTTGGGTTTGTGGGGGGAGGGGTGGGGGCTGGGGTTCCAAGCAGCACACAGAATCCATAATTATCCAGATCCAGGCTATCCAATTATAACATTTCAGCACACAAATTACTATCACACATTCTGCCTAATAAAGCATACTCTACCTCAAGGTTGTCCGCTAGCAAAGCTAAATTTCACATGGAACATTAGATAATCAGCTTATGGCAAGGACCGTTACCCAATGCGGAATCATTCTTCCAAAAATAAAATTAAAAATTAAAAATCAAACACTAACCAAACAAGACCAAGTTACCATTTTAATTCATCTTCATTTTACATATCCACGCATGGAAAGGAGAACTTACCATAAGACGATTCATCTAATGCAGGATCATATTCGGAGAGAGTAAAATCCTGAGCACGAGACTTAGCCTCCTCAATCAAGTAAGCGAAATCAGCACCTTTACTCTTAATCACTACATCTTCAGGACCCGCTTTCTTGTTTTGGGTTTCAGCGTTGGTATCGGTATTACTATATCGTTCCCAGTTGGACGGTAGAGATGGAATGGAACTTGATTTTGTTGTTTTGTTCTTTTGAGCAATTGAGGTTGGAGACTGATGAGTTCTTCTTCCATGTAGAGTGTGGCTCCTTTTTGATTTGGCCGCGGATTTCTGGTCCATTCTTTTAGGGTTCACTCAGGCGATTCCGATAAAGAAGAATGTTGTCGCTAATTTGATTTATACCCCGTTTGTTTGGACCGACTCTTCCTTGCTTTTTGACTTTTTCATAGTCAAAATCAACTAGTTCTTGGTCTGAAAAAGTCAAAAAATGACTTATTTTAGTTCATCCAAACAAACCCTAGGTGTATGACCATGAGTTCGTCAAAACTTATTTTGTTTTCTCGGTTAGTTGGTTTGAAATCACATGAAATGATGATTGGATAAGCGAATTGAGACAATAGCAAACTAGCAAGTGGTTCGTGCTCCGCACACGAACAACGTATAGTATTTGTTGATGTAATTGTTATTTCATGAAAAGAAGATATATCAGTGTCGGTATTGTTTGATGTAAAGTTAGATCGAAAAATGAAACGAACAACCTCTAGATTAACATTCACTAATTATTGTTACAGGTAGGGGTGGCCCTATAAGCAGCTGACTAAGCATGAGGATAACCAAAAGAAGAATAATATACTCCCTCCGGTCCAGAATGTAAGATTTTTAGAGTTTTGCACGTGAATTAAGAAAAATATCAAATGTCACATTAGCCCATACTCTAATTAATTTACTCAACAGTAAAAGGTCCTCTGCATTTATACACTTTGCATGTCGTGACTCTTATTTCCATGCAAACTTTACCTTCCGTTCCCATCAAATTCTACATCCAGCAATCGAAAATTTAAACTGCTCCAAAAATTATGAAAAAATAACGAATTTTTTATATTTAAATTTCATATTTTAGAATGGAGCCAAAACTAAAATTATGCGGTTTCATTTGTCTATATAAAAAATCATCAAAAGGTAGAAATCCTACATAAACATATACATGGGTTTAAGTACTATGCATGTGCATATTGATTTGAATTTTCCACCAACGATGGAAGAAGAATCTATATTTGAACAACATCATGCTTCTTTGAATGTTGAGGGTAACACAAAAAATGGACAGGATTTTTTCTCTAACAGTTATGGCTCCAGCATTCCTGAACAAGAAAGCAACTTGGTAACAGAGGATCATGTTCCAGTGGTAATCAGATCATATTGTACCGAAAATATAGTGATCGATTTAAACATGGATCTGAACCAAGAGTTTGGAGACTCCATTACTTGAGTTGGATGTTGATCAATTGTTTGAAGAAGAACATATTCCAACTCCAACTACAACTGCAGGTATCATTTCATGGGTTTAACAATTGCTTGAATAAAATGACTTATTTCTGTAAATGGCTTGAAATATGTGCATGTGTTGTTTCTGTTAATTGCGTTAACAAATGCTTGTTCAAATATGCACATGTATTGTTTCCTGTAAATGGCTTGAAATTTTTGCATGGGACTTTATTGCATTGTAACTGTGATGAGCTTTTAACAATCTTCAACTAGTTAAAATAGCAAGGTTACAACACGTAACAATTTTTGTAATGACCCGAGGGATTCGACGCCAGAATTCCAACAATAATATGTAAACCCATATTACTTGTCAGAAGTCAAGTATGGTAAACACCAGATAGTTAATGAAAGAAAATAGATGGTGAAATAAGAAAGAAAAAAATATTAGAACAGAAGAAGAAGAAGAACACAACAACATCAGAGTCTCACATCGCAGCGGAACAAAATATAATATAGAAATAAAACTTTGTTGAGAGCTTTTAGATAAACTTATAATCATCAGAATACATCAACACATCTGGACAATTATAGTAATATGTCCTTATATACAACACACAGCGGAACACACGCTAGATATATATGTCTGAACTCTTCCAGCTTATCTTCATACTTCACAACATCCGATAACCTGAACTTGTACAACCCGGTCTAACCCGAGCATTTACAAAACGCCGGATCAATCTGGTGAACCAGAGTGAGAAAACTTGCTAAGTTTAAAAACATCACCCAACTTGATTTTAAAGTCAAATCATTTCTTTTAGAAATCATATCTTATTCTGATATTGTAATAGTGTCTAAATACAAATAAATATCAATCTAGCGGAACGCTTCCATCTCACGCTCTGCATATGTAGTATACAATCAAAACCGATCGGAAGGTGGTTTCATAGCTTGTCATAGTTGGAAATTCAATCTCCAATAAGAGCCCGAGGTTTCGATTATATACTATATATGCGGAGCGTAAGATGGAAGCGTTCCGCTAGATTGATATTTATTTGTATTTAGACACAATTATAATATCAGAATAAGATATGATTTCTAGAAAGAAATGATTTGACTTTAAAATCAAGTTGGGTGATGTTTTTAAACTTAGCAAGTTTTCTCACTCTGGTTCAACATACTGATCCGGCGTTTTGTAAATGCTCGGTTTAGACCGGGTTGTACAGGTTCAGGTAATCGGATGCTGTGAAGTCTGAAGATAAGCTGGAAGAGTTCAAACGTGTATATCTAGTGTTTGTTCTGCTATGTGTTGTATATGAGGACAGATTACTATAACTGTCCAGATGTGTTGATGTACTCTAATGATTGTAAGTTTATCTAAAAGCTCTCAATAAAGTTTTATTTCTATATTATATTTTGTTCTGCTGCGATGTGAGACTCTGATATTGTTGTGTTGTTCTTCTTCTTCTATTCTAGTATTTCTTTCTTATCTCACCCTCTATTTTCTTTCATTAACTATCGGATGTTTATGATACTTGAGTTCTGACAAGTAATATGGGTTTACGTATTATTGTTGGAATTCGGGCATCGAATCTCCCGGGTCGTTACAATTTTCAACGAGTTAGGCACATGGACTGTATTGTTTTCTGTAAATAGGTGCACATATAACAACTTTTAATTAGTGCATTTTTTTGCTATTGCAATATGAAAAAACAAGTTTAACAATTGCTTTTATATGTGCGAAAACATGGTTTGCACCATGCAAACCGTTTAACACATGCAGACCTTTTAAAACATTATTTGCTTTGATATCTAGAAACATGCTGTTATTTTTATATTGCTCTGATGTGTTATTTTGTTGCTTTAACACATGCAATAAATATTGACATATCCCAAAATCCTCTGTCTCCATGTACCCAACCAATTAGAATTCCCAATTTTCACCTTTTTGCGATTAAGTCAAAAAAAAAGGGTTTGATTGCAAAAAGGTGGAATTCATGGGGTCTTGATTGGTTGGGTATATGGGGACAAGGGATTTTGGGTACAGAGGATTTGATTTCCCAAGCAAGACAAGAAAGTTTACATCGAATGGTGAAAGGTGGACAATATATATTGCTCTGTTGGAGAAGAGCGTCAGTGAAAAACTAAAACGAAAAACAATAACAGAAGTATCTCGTTTATTTTCAGTAAATATACAAATTGTACAATGGATTTGGAGGGGTTAAAAAATATACCAAATGGAGAGACGGTCAATGTGTCACATAGGTGAACAAAGAATTGTTGTCGAAAGAGGGTGCGTATAGACTTAAATCGAGGCTGTGATGTTCCTTTACATCGACGAACAACTTTGAGAGCCCTTGCTGAAGCATTGAATGTAAGTTATACAACATTATTTAGACTTGTGAAACAAGGTCTTGTTCGTAGTCACACCAATGCAATTAAACCATATCTAAAGGAAGAGCATAAAAGAGCACGTTTACTTTTTTGCATCTCAATGCTAGACCTAAGAAGCATGCCTCAGGAACCAAAGTTTGTGGACATGTATAATATGATACACATAGATGAGAAATGGTTTTATATGACAAAAAAATAGAGAATTATTACCTACTTCCTGCGGAAGATGAACCATTGCGCACATGTCAAAGCAAGAATTTTATCGGAAAGGTGATGTTTTTAGCAACTATGACTCGTCCAAGATTTGATGCTGAAGGGAATGAATTGCTTTCTAGAAAATAGGAATATTTTCTTTTGTCATGGAGAAGCGGGCTGAGAGAAGAAATAGAAATAGAGAGGCGGAGACTATGGAGATAAAACCAATGACTTCAGTCAAGAGAGAGACCGTACGAGCTTATTTGATTAAAAAAGTAATACCCGCAATACGAGGACAATGGCCAAGGAAGGAAGCAAATAGTATTATCTTTATCCAACAAGATAATACAAGAACATACATCGATCCACGCGATAAACTATTTCAGCTTGTCGCTTCACAATATGGTTTTGAAATGTCAACCATCAAACTGCCTGACTTAAACATTTTAGACCTTGAATTTTTCAACTCTATTCAATTGTTGCAACATAAAGAGTGTCCAAAAACAGTAGCAGAGCTTATCTCAGCAGTTGAGAAATCATTTAATGAATATTCAACAAGAAAAGTGAATCATATTTTTAAAACTTTACAACTATGCACGCAAGAGATTATGAAAGTTGAAGGTTCGAACGAATACAAAGTTCTGTGTGCGAACAAATATGCACTTGAAAGAGAATGTCGTCCTCCCACACAAGTTAGTTGCGACTATAACTTAGTCCAAACCGTTAGGAATTTTTTAGCATAAGAGACAGTAAACTAGCAAATATGTGTACTGTATGTTTATTTTCAAATAAGCATTTTATTCACTTGCATGTTGTGCATGCTTAAGTTCATTTGCTATTTTCAAATGAAATGCATTTTGTCCACTTACATGATGCAAGTTGTACTCTGTTGTATGCTTAGGTTCATTTGTCATTTTCAAATATGCGTGCAGCATTCTTTCAAATATACTGTGTGTTTTCTGAGATGAGCAAATAATGCTTTCTTTATTGCATTTTATTCACTTGCATGTTGTGTATGCTCAGGTTCATTTGCTATTTTCAAATGAAATGCATGTTGTCCACTTATAGTGATTTGAACAAAAAAATTATGCTAAAATTTTACAAAGAGTAAGATGCATAAATTTTACAGAGAGCAAGAATGCATTCCATTCCATACAAATATGTTTATTCCATGCAAGAGAATGCAAAAAAAAATAAAAAAAAAATCCATGCAAGAATAAAACTCATGTCCTCTTCGCAGTACAAATATTCGGTTCTTAAAACCAAGACTCACGGTACAAATAAAAATGAGAAAATTATGCTAGAAGTGTTAATAAATGGACAAGTAAATTCATAAGCAAAAGAAACATTTCATTACAATGATACCGATCCAACATCAAACTACATAGAAGAGGAACCGACTTACAAAATAAAATCAAAATGTCAGAACCTAGCATTGTAATCCATATTTTCAAGCAACTTGAAAATGGAGAAAGCATGACAATGAAAATTAAGCATATCACCTCATTAAGCTACATAATTTTAGAAAAAAATCCGGATACATCACTTCCAACATGACATGGATTTGATTTTGCATGTTCGGAACAGGATTGAGCTGCCCTTAATCAAAAGTTATCTTGTTCAAATCAAGCAAATAGCAAGCTTCTAAACCATTGTTCTTTGTTTCTTTCTTCGTCACACCATCACCATTTGCACTAGAACTATTTTTTTCTACTGAGGAAATTTGTAGTTCTCCTTTATCAGAAGACATCTTGTTCAGATCCAATAACAGTCTGAATTCTAAACTGATATTTATCGGATCTTTCTTCTTTGCAAAACTTGCATTATTGATAAGCTTTGATGAAGAGGGAATATAATTCTTATCTATGGTTGCAAGTGTTGAAATGAATTGTGAAAACATGCACTCCTAATAAATATATAGAAGAGGGAAAAAAAGAGAAAAAAGAGAGGGAAGAAGGGACGAATAACCATTAATGAAAAGTGGTTGAAAAACAAAAGGGATTATTAAAGGGACTCCACTTTTGGTTAAGGGGGGTACCATTTTTAGTTTATTTTAAAATTGTTACGGGGGTTAAAATAAATTAGCCTCCCCTTAAACATATTAGTAAAATTTCCAATATTAACCCTATATTCTTCATTAATGCAACCTTAAAACATAAACTCTAATTTAATTCTGCGCATAGAAAAATAATAATACATGAAATGTAAATGTTTTGCACACATGAAAATAACATATTCAAGCATTGTTTACTTTAGTTTTCACTATCAAAGTAAGCATAAAACATAATAACAACAAATGAACACATACAAAACACATTGGCCACAAATGAAAAAAAAAAAGAGCAACAATATACACATCCGCTTAACACAACATGAACATAAGCATAAATTCACTTAACAAACATTTGTTTTAATGTTGGAATATGTACACTGTTTTAACGTAATTACTTTTGACAAATCATCTCACAACGAGATTGTAACAACCCTGAATTTTGGGGTAAATTTAAAATTTTATTTTAACTAATTTTAATGGGTTTTGATATTTAAAATAATTTATTTAAAATAATAATAATTAAAAAATTATTTAAATCGAAGTTAGGATGAATAATTTAATTTTTATTATAAAAGGAGTTAGAAATAGCGCGATAGTTTGAAAAGTCAAACTTGAACTTTGACTGACCGTACAGGATGCAAAATTTAACGGATTTTCGTGAAACCAAAAATATTAGAATCTCTTTTAAAATATCTTTCCAACGAATCCGAAAAATCGAAATTTTATAGCGGGAATCAAAAGTTATGCCCAGTTTAAATTTTAGAATAGTCGCTTTAGGATTTATACATATATTTTAATATTAAAAATAGCCATTTTTCAAACGACCTCTGTTTTCGACGAAATCACTTTTGTTAGATTTGGAATGTCAAATTATTGCTAAGTTAAATTTTTCATAATTTTTAGAATTAATTTGTGACTGTGGCAAAAAGATTTCAGTTTGGTCAATTTCGGTCAATTTTAATCGACTTGAAAAAGACCATTTTCAAATAGGCTCAGAATTGAACGAAATTAATTTTCCTATGTCTGCAGCGTCAAAACATAGCTAAATATATTTTTTGGGATTTTTCGAAGTTAATTTGTAGTCCCGGTGAAATTATTCGTACGGTTGAATTAAAAATAAAAGTAAAAATATTTTAAAATAAAGAAAACTGGGTCAAGACAGTCGTTCGGACCTACGGGACATAGCTAGATGAGTCCGGAATAGGGGTTAATAGGTTAGAACAACAGTCGTTGGGCTGAAATCTGACAAAGTTGCTAAACGGGCCTTAATGGGTAATTAGTGAATATAATAATATAAATAATAGGCTAATTAGAAAATCCCTAACCCTAATCTAATTGCACCAGCCGTCTTCTCCTCTTTCCATGGCCTAGAATGCACGAATTTTCATCCCTCAATTTCTCCAAATCCCTTCAATGAAATTCAATGGTTCTTTGGAACTAATTGTAGAGATTTACACAAGCTTTGATTCCATAAGGTGATGATCGGATTTAGTGGAGTTTTTGGCCCGGATTCCTCCACCTAACCCGCGCCCAACTCAGCCCCGCCGCCCCTTGTATGGCCCACCGCGGCCACCCTTACTCCCGGCGCCCGTAGCCCTCTCCTCCGTCTCCGATATGCCACATCCCGATCGTCTTCAAGCCTCACCAATCTCGAGTTATTTTCAACCCTAGTTTGGAAGCCTATGGGTTCATATAACGGCTTGGTTTGGAAGAAGGAGGAAGGTTGACTTTTTCAACCTTTAATTATCTAATTACTTTAATTCAAATTTGACCGATCTTAATTTAATCATAACTAATGCATACGAACTCGAAATTGAACGATTTCAGGTGCGCCATGATCGTGAGACCGAGATCTTCGCGATGAAACTGACTAGAACTGATTCTGAACAAGTTGAATTTTTGATAAATTTTGGATCTGAACAGCGCAGAACTCAATAACGAGGTGAGATTTCTGAATTTAATTATTAAAAATTTAATTATTTCTTACGATATGAATTCCATCTATGTACGTTATGAAATCTGTATTGTTTGTGGTTGGGAAATTTGAATTTATTGATGTTGTGATGTGAATTGGTTGATGCTGTGATATTGGTGTTTGAAACAAAATCATTGAATCCAGATATGTAATCTTGTTGAAAATAAAAGAATAAATTTTCACTGTAATGTTGATTATCATAAAAAGATATCATTTTGTTGATTATTATAAAAAGTTATTATTTTTAAAAGAAAAGGTAACATTAATTTCATTGTTTTGTAAAAAGAAAGATTTCGCTTTTGTTTTGTTAAATATAAAGATTTTGTCTTTCGTTTAATAATATAAAGATTACTTTTTGTTTGTTTATAAAAAAAAAGTTTTCATTTTTGTTTGTTAAAAAAAAAAGTTTTTACCTTTGTTACTTAATAAAAAGATTGAAACTTTGTTTGTAAATATAAGGAAAAGATTGAAACTTTGTTTGTAAACTTAATAAAAGATTTTAACTTTTAGTTAAATTAAAAGATTTTACTTTTGTTTAAATAAAAAAAAGTTTACTTTTGTTTATATGAACAAAGATTTCAACTTTGTAATACAAAGTTGTAACCTTGTTTGTAACTCAAAGTTGTAACTTTGTTTTGTTAAATAAATGTTGTAACTTGGTTCGTTAATCAAAAACTTTTCATTTTCTTTGTTTTTATAAATAAAAAGATGTTAACTTTATTAATAAAAAAGATTGCAACTTTATCGTAACTTTGTTAATAAAAAGGGTATGACTTTATTGTGTAAACTTATATATATATAAATAAATATATATATATATATATATATATATATATATATATATATATATATATGCTTTTATTAAAGGTGCTGCCTGGCGCAACGGTAAGGTTACCCAGTTGGTAATCTGAAGCGCTCAGGTTCGAGCCCGGCCTCTTCACAATGTGAGGTAAAGGTTGTGCGCGCTAACTGACCACCCCCAGAGCCCAGAAAGCCGTGAGAATAGTACTAAAACGGGAGACTGATCTAGGAAGTCCTCGCGCTTGAGTGCGGGAGCCTTTGGCACTGGGTATCCACCTTTTTTTTATATATTCTTTTATTATGTTGTAATGCAAGAACACAAACAAAAAATTTCAAACATTATTTACATTGTTTGTAAATAAAAAAGAAAAGTGACAATATTTACATTTGTTTTGTAAATAGAAATTGACTTTTGTTTGTAAATACATGAAATTCACTTTTGTTTGTAAATATAATGAAAAGAAATTACCTTTGTGTATTAGTGAATAGAAATCACTTTTGTTTATTAATGAAAAGTTTCATTTTTGTGTATAATGAAAATAAGATAAAAAGTTTCATTTTTGTGTGTAATGAAAATAAGAACAAAAGTATCATTTTTGTTAAAAAGAAAGTAATGACATTAACGTTGATTTTAGTTGAAATAATAAAAATTACATTTTTCATTGATTTTAGTTGAAAGGAAAAAAATTACAAGACATCATTTTGTCATTATTTTGTAAATGTACAAAGACGTCATTTTGTCATTATTTGTAAATGTACAAAGTTATCATTTTTGTCTTTGTTTTGTTAAATGTAAAAAGATAATTTGTTTGTTTATAAAAAGAAATTTACATCTTGTTAGAAAATGAATATTTAAACCATCATGTGTTAATCAGAAAATGAATATTTGCTCCGTTATGTATTACATTAGAAATGACAATATTTGCACCGTTATGTATTAAATTAGAAACAACGTTATGTGTTAAATTAGAAATAAACATGATTGACACCGCAATTAAAAAACTACATTTTTATGTAATTAAAAAGATTAGATTTTGTCATTGAAATTAAAATTACATTCTTATGTAATTAAAAGATTAGATTTTGTCGCTGCAAAATTATTTACATTTTAATGTAATAAGAAGAAATAGAATTTACATGGTAACCTTAATTACATCTTTAATGTAATAAAAAGGAAAGATTTTGACATTGTAATGTTAATTACAATTTTTAATGTAATTAAGAAGATAAGAATTTACATTGTAATTAAAGATAGGAATTTTACATTATAATGTTAATTACAATTTTTGATGTAATTAAAAAGGAGATTTTACATTGTAATTAAAGATAGGAATTTTACATTATAATGTTAATTACAATTTGCATTGTAATTAAAAAGGAGATTTTACAGTGTAATTAAAAGAGTAGAATTCAACATTGAAATAGAATTCACATTTTTCTAATGTAAATAAAAGAAATAAAAGGGAGAATTCATCATGGAAGGAAAAGTTACATTTTTAATGTAATTTAGATTAAAAAAAAGTTACATTTTTAATGTAATTTAGATTAGAAAAAAAAGGTTACATTTTTAATGTAATTTAGATTAAAAAAAATTACATTTTTAATGTAATTAGATTAAAAAGAAAATTTACATTTTTATGTATTAGATTAAGAAGAAAATTTACATTTTTATTGTATTAAGATTTAAGAAGAAAAATTAAATTTTCATGTAATTAGATTTAAAGTAAGTGAAATTTACATTTTAATGTAAATAGATTTTCATTAACAGAATTTAGAAGTGAAATTTACAGAATTAAGAAGAAAATTACATTTTTATGTAATTGGATTTTCATTAAAAAGATTAAAGATATGGAATTTACATTTTTATGTAAATAGGTTTTCAATGAAAGTTATAACGATGGAAATTTACATTTAATGAATTTGATTTCATTAAAAAGAATTAGAGATATGAAGTTTACATTTTCATGTGAAAAGATTAAAACACAAGACCATCATTTTGTTTGTATAGAAAAGATTGACACAAAATTATCATTTTAGTTTTGCATTGAAAGATATAAACAAAATTATTATTTTTGCTTGGCATTGAAAGAATGACAAAGTTATTATTTTTGTTACATTGAAATTAAACAAACAAAATATATTCATTTTTGTAGAATTGAGGTTGACACCAAAATATATTGCATTTTTGTTAGAAAATTTAAATGACACAAAATCTTCATTTTTGTTAAATTGGAATGATACACGAAAAATACATTTTTGTGTGAATTGGAGGGTAAAAGAAAATACACATTGTTATGTTTAGGATGTGTATGTGAACTAAAATAAGATAAACATTATTGTGTGTTACGTTATATATCAAAATGTTATGAAACCAAGTGTTCTTTACGTATTATGATAATCACAATAATGAAATAGATGAAGGAATTATATTTATATAATTATATATATATATATATATAAATCAAAATTAAACGAATCGAGCGTGGTTGTTCGCATTTTGGAATCATGCCTTTAAACGATTACACTGAAAGATCCGACCGTCGGATTTTCCCAAAACTAAAACCGTTAGGTTCGCCTTGGGAAGATCTTTCCAATGATATGAATTGTGTTAAAATCCAACGGTTAGTTTTAGAGAAATGTGTAAAACAAATTTGGGTGAAAACATCGTCAGGGTCGCCCATTGACCCGAAGCGTCGTTAAATTAATTTGGGCTATTGTTATATAAAAAAAATAGCGATAGATCGTTATTAAATACTAATAACGATAAGAAATGATTTTAATATATATATATATACATATATATATATATATATATGCGAGAATCATTTGAAAAGCCCGAGTTCAATCTCATTTCAAATGATTATACGTCGACCTAAGTCGAAGTGTTGAAGACGGTACAAGACCGACGATCTTCACATCGAATGGATGAGTTACCATTGACGCCCATGATTGGAGTAGCTACCTTGAAGGGGCTACAATGGTGGCCGTCCAGACTACTTATTGATCGTTCAGATATGCGAGGTATAAGGTGCTCCGGTTTCGTTCAGACCCAGAACGGACTTGAAAATGGATTGTATGTCTGACGTTGTATTCCTTTATACAGTATTTGTTGATCTCTGCTAAATATATATATATCTGTTTGGTGTTTAACACTCTTCTATAAGATGTACGAGCTTAGAGGTTATATATTGGTAGGAATCAATGGTACGGTATGGATTGACAATGTGGCATGCTAAGATGCAGATGATCAAGGCTTTTGTTGAAAAGCAGACCTTGTGGTTGATGATCAAAGCACGGCCTGTTTAGGCATAGCTTTGTGCATAGCGTGACTTCGCGAGCCTCACACCCCGGTTGAGTCTAAAACGGAGCAAGGGTACGCAGGGAGAGCGGCACGTTTCTTTCTAACTAGAAGTGGTGTTTGGGTTTTACATGGCCCGACATTTTACTTATATGGATGATGGAATGAGGCGCCTCGGATATTAGGTCCTATAGGACCGGGAAACGTGTGTTCAGGAATTGCCAATCCGCAAAATCGTATGTGTGGACCGGCCCTGCAGCTTTCCAAGGGTTCACTGCGGGGGATCCTGAGATATTAGCTAGAGTGTCTCGAATCGGTAAGGAGATCGTTCCTAGCCTTGACTCATGATGGAAACCCAATTCCCAATACGACCCTACAGACTTGATTGTATTACTAGTATGGAGGCATAGTATATGGTAGCTATTGTAATGACCCGGGTTTTTGTCGACTTTGGTTATCGCCATAAACTCAATGATGACTAACCAAACGTTGAAAAATACCGGTCATTAGTGAAAGAAATTAGAGGGTGAGGATAGATAAGATAGAAACTTAGAATAGAAGAAGAAGAAGAACACAATATCAGAGTAACACGAATCTCACAACGGAACGAATAAATATATTTCATAACATAACTTTGAAATACAAATCTGTACTTGAATATACATATCATTATCAAAGTACAGCACTTACAACACAGCGGGAATAACTATAGCTATATAATCCTGAAGCCTCCAGCTCCGAGCTCTTCCAGTATATCTGTAAATCCCGACTACTTGACTGCCCGTACAAATTTAGGCACCCAAGAGTTTAGGGAAACAAACAAATAAACTCCAGGTCAGTCATGGGACTGGTATGAGTAAAACAGTTTAAAACAGTTTGAACAAGTAAACGATATCTCATAAGACCACGCCGTATAACGGAACGGGTTTTTCCCTTATGAGAATCCAAATTATCTTTATATCAAAACCTTTTGATATTATAATAATGTCTATCAACCGCAGTATAATAATCATCTAGCAGAACGCTTTCATCTCACGTTCTACATATATAGTATACAATCAAAACCGCAAGCACGTATTGGGTAATGGATTTCCAACTATGACAAGATATGGAACCACCTTTCGCTAGTGTATCTCTAGAAAGGAATACACTGGGTTCAACAAGAACATCTTGCAACCCGGCCACACATGACCGACCACTCATTTCGCTTGAGTGTATCGAATGTATATCACCAACGGTTGGGATCGGCAACCGTTTCCCGAATAGGACAGCATCAACAATAGATTTTTAGAAGTAAATGAAACTCTAGATCAGGTGATTATACACCCTACTTCGGTGCGACCGATTTAGCCATGCTGCCTGCCCGATTTCTGTCATTTACCGGTTGATGAGGCTAGAAGCTACGCTTTATCATCACACCAGATTCACTTTGAATGCCACATCGTCAAATCCATCAAATCACCGATTGACGTCCTCAACCATACATTATGTGTTAGCTAAAAGAAGTTTCCTTCTCCGCTTCCACTCTTGGTATAGTTGGAGAAATCAATATACGTGATCGTCTGGAAATACTCTGTCAGACATCCGTCCATACAAGTCATCCAGGAACAGGATGAACCGAAGGCACTATTCTGTAAACAGGATAGCCCTTGCATAACTCCGTCTTCAATTTCCTTTGGCATATATGATTCGCAATGCTTATGCCAATACAGAGTGGTTCTTTGGATAATAATCCAACCGGTCTCTCCATATTAACAACGTTAAAATGGTCAAAACTTTGATAGTCTGTGATTTAACTATCGAAGAAAAACAGGTGTGCAAACAACGATATTATTTCCAAATGGAAATTTATATCGATCAAACATCATTCAACATTTATCTCTTTATTTCATTAATTTACTTATCTCCTGTTTCCCTAGATTCAATATTTCTTATTTTCTAAATTTGGAAAATATACGTTATTAACAATGGAAAACATTTCCATTTCTTGTTTTCTTTATTAGAAAACATTTCTGGTTTCTTATTTGGAAAACATTTCCAAAGCTTCTTCATTGGACTTAGACAGATGTTTTAAACAAACCATCGCGATGCCAACTCAAACCATTTCCTTTAATTACTAAATTCACTTAACCATCCTTTACTATCGAACCTTAACCATTCCTTAGTTAAAAATGAAGTCAATCAAGTTGGGGTAGAACTACCTCTCAGACCTTAACTGAACAACGTTTCTAACCTTGAAATAGGCAAAGTTCACCCTTCTAATTCTTTAACAAACTTCCTTACGTAACTCTCTTTCACATCTTTTCTATTCGATCATTCTTTCCTTCGATAAGGTATATTCGATAACTCTATTCAATTTATTCTATTCACTTAACTCTTTTGATTTAACTCTAACTCTATTCACTTAACTCCCTATCGAATAAACTATATTCGATAACTCTTTTAATTCTATTTGAATAAACTATATAATCGATTAACTCCTTTATTCTATTCGAATAAACTATATATTCGATTAACTCCTTTATTCTATTCGAATAAACTATATATTCGATTAACTCCTTTATTCTATTTGAATAAACTATATTCGATTAACTCCTTTATTCTATTCGAATGAACTATATATTCGATTAACTCCTTTACTTTAACTCTAATCGATTAAACTAACATCGATTAACTCCTTTACTTTAACTCTAATCGATTAAACTAACATCGATCAACTCCTTTACTTTAACTCTAATCGATTAAACTAACATCGATTAACTCTTTTACTTTAACTCTAATCGATTAAACTAACATCGATTAACTCCTTTACTTTAACTCTAATCGATTAAACTAACATCGATTAACTCCTTTTAACTCGATTAAACTATTCATTTATAAAGTTTTACTTTTAGTAACGGTTCTTCACTTTACAAATGATTTCCTTCTTATAACAGTTTCCATTTTATAACGTTTATTCATTTTCTAAATATCTCCTATTTATAAATATTCCAATTTATAAATATTTCTTATTTATAAATATTCCATTTATAAATATTTTATTTCAAATATCACTTTGAAATTATTCCCTTATCGACATTTCGGTATGTTATGGTGTTTAACTTATCAAATCACGATGATCAGTATCGTCCAAACACATATAATCGACAACAGATTATATATCACATCATATATCACAATATATGAAAAACAGTAAAATAAATGTTGAGGAACCCAGTTGGATTCCTTCTACCTGTCTCCCTGCATCCACAGATGTTAAACAATATAGATAACACCACTTTCAGTTCCATATGATATATTCTGTTAAACAGAATCAATATAGAAATTAAACTAACTGACTAGCAGTTCAATCAAACAGTCAACACACAGTCAATCAGCCAATATTTAACAGTTCTAAAAATACAACATGAAATTATATACTGTTCAGAGTTAGTGAGATTTACTCACATTGGACTATCATCGTTAATTAACGATAATTGTCGTTCGATTTGATTCAGACGGACAATTTATTTTGCTATAAATTGCAACGAGCTACGATGGACTTCCAGTCAGTTTCATTCTGTAGTCACCGTCCATATGATCCTAACGGATCTTGTTTCGCTGAGTTTCGATAACGTATGAATAAGATACGATATTACGAAGTTAACATACACTTTAAATTAAATAAAAACTTAGGGTTTAATATAATGGGCTTTACCCCTTTATCTCCGGCCCATTACCAATTGAATAGCCTACCCGATCCTTACTTCTTCCCCAAATCAAACAATAGGAAACCCGTCGTTACCCATTTCAGCCGATCCTTTCTCCCTCCTCACCACCTCGTATCCCCATTAAAACGGTCACCGATCATCCCAACAGCACCTCCTCAACAAGCTCTTCCTTCTCCTACCAACCATATGAAACTCGCGCCTCGCCCTGTCATCACGACAGCAGCCATTTCCCTTGAGAACCCACCATCGCGCGATCGTAAGTGGTCCAGAAATTCACAAAAAACCACCAACGAACTCGGTTCTACACCGTAAACCCAAGTCCCTTATCAATTCGAGCCAATATCCTATATACGAAGATCGAACTCCAACCTTAGACTTCACTGTGTGTTTCGAGCATCCCCAAAAGAGGCATCGCACCATACAAAACCGACACCAGGTTGAAGCTTCTTGGATGTTGAATCCAACTATACAATTCTTATAAATTATAGAAATTTATTTGATTTCATTTTGATTTTGAAACCTTGCTTTCACTGTTCGAATTTGTGGAGGAAATATACGGCGCTTTCTGTTGACCAAGGAAGTGTATTAGGGTTTAAGGGATTGTGAACGGTATTTATAAAGGAGGGAAATATTTTTATATCCGATTTTAATATTTTATTTTAAGCCATCGCTAATTTTATTCGTCCTCTAAAATTCCTGTGGTCACATACAATACCCAAAAATCATGAAAAATTGGCATGACATTACGGTCCCAACGAAACTGGTTTCGTCGAATTTCGACTCCGTATGCTCACACAGCGTACTTTTAACCGTCAAAATAATGACTGTTTTTCACTCTAAAAATCCGTACGGTCACACGGTGACTCTAAAAATCACGGAACTTGGAATCTAACAATAATTTGATGTTGCGGATCCAACAAAATTAGTTTCATCGAATTTTGACTTCGTTTGCAAAACTGGCTATTTTTTAAAGCTCTGAATGACCCATTTAAATATATAAATATATTTAAATATAATTAAATTAAATATAAATAAATTCATATTATCGTATATCTTCACATATGATATCGTACAGCTCCAGAATATCATATCAGAATTTATAGCTTGATATTTCAGATTCCAGATTATCTCGATATTCAGTTTATACTGAAAATCTATTTATAACATATATAAAGCGTCGCAAATTATAAAGGAATTCCACAGCGACTTTTCTGAAATTTGATTTGGACGTAAATCAAAATCTACACGACGAAATCCCGATTTTTCTCTTCCACTAGAAAAATATACTCCACCAGCTCCACACGTTTCTTGTTTCACAGAAATCCGGCTTAAAACGAATCATGTACATTCAGTTGAAGTTCGAATCGCCAATTTACGAACTGCAGCGCCATTTCGAGCTCGTTTATAATTGTATTATAAACTATACGTTCAACTGTCGATGATTGAATATATTCGTTAGTCTAATTCAATTCTAAACTGAACTATATATTTTAAATAATCCAATTCACACCATATCGCCATTTCAGCCAATTCTGATTATTTCAGAATTAAATATATTATTTAATTTATTATTTTAATTAAATATTCATCATTATTTAATTCCACGACCATTTAATTAACTATATCACTATTTATATAATTAAATAAATTAATTATAATACCTCTGCCAATGCGGGTCATTACAATCTTTCCCACTTAAAATAATTTCGTCCTCGAAATTGCTAAAAGGTAAAGAACGACCCTATCGACTGGTTAGAACATATTTGTTCACTTCTTAACTTCAGTTTCAACTGAACCAATTTAATTTCAATTAAATTATTAATTAATTCTTATCAACGAAAATTTCCAAAAATCCTGAAAATTTTATAACACCTTAACTCTCCGAAAAATTTCGCCAACACCTCCTTTGTACTGGTCAATCGGTCAAACTCCAACTCGCCTCTCTGGGCTCCATCCCAAAAGAAAATCAAACAGCCAAGCGGCTTGCCAAATCGGCCCATAAATCTTATATCCAATAGAAATATAAACTTGTACCTTCTGCCGGCATATCATTATATCCTTTCCACCTGTTATTAATTTAGCGGATACAAGGGTTATCCCAATCAAATTCCAATCTGCTTTTATCCACAACACAACCATTCGCTTATATCCGAGCCAAATATCATTTCAACTCGAGTTTCTTCTCGATTCCCAACTCTTAACTTGATTATCACATTACACTTCAAATTTGAATCTCACAATCCAATTTGTCTTGATATCATTCTAATTCAGTCTCAGTTACCACTTTACTGGCTTTACTTTAATTCAAATTTGCTTTCACAAATTTCTGTTAAATTTGTTTTTAATTCAAACAGTCTTTCCCTGGGAGTTTTCAAACAGTTTACTCTTTTCAAAAGTCAAATTTTCCTTTTGAACATGTCACTAAGCCCTTAATTAATATTCCATTAGTTAAATCACTTCTCTATTTCTTTATCAATATTTGTTAACCAAATATTTTCAATAACCATATTGGCCTTTTATGTTATTTGGAAAACATTTCCGAATATCGCCTTCCTTTATTTTCTAAACTTTAGAAAATATATGTTATTTATAATTGGAAAATATTCCAATTACTTATCTCTTTTCCGATCTCGTTTTATTTCTATACTTAGGAAATATTCTTTATTATATTTCCAAGCTTACACTTATTTGGGTTAAAACGGATGTTGTGTAAAACATCGTTACGACAACCCAAATACTATATTCAACTAACTCTTATTCAATATTGATCTTCGAGCCTGAAATCTTACTATTTATTTGTTAATAATGAAATCAATCAAGTTGGGGTATAACTACCTCTCAGACCTTGACTGAATAACATTTATAACGTCAAAACAGATATGACTACTTACTCGAATAATCAATACCATACAACTACTTATTCACTTTTAAACACGTATACGCTTCCTCATTCTATTCTTACTAGATTTTATCCTTAGTCTTCCTTTTTGATTTTACTATTCTATTTCTAAGTTCGTTTCCTTATTGACTTATATATATATATATATATATATATATATATATCGATACGTTGATTTCTAACTATCAAATTATCTTTAAAATATTCTAACTCCTTAAATTTCCGGAAAAATTCGCCATAACCTCCTTTGTACTAGGAGCATCGAGATATTTCAAATAGCCTCCCATGGCCCTCACCAATCCAAAAGAAAAAGAAAAAGCCAAGCAGCTAGCCGATACGGCGCATAAAATCTCATATATGAATTAAATACATACCTTTTCGTCGAGCATTCTATTTATATACCTTCATACCTTATCCATACCTATCTCATGTATATTTATACCTACCCAGTCTATTTTAACTATACCTGATTGTTTTAACTCAATTCGTTAATTAATTTGTTAATTAACTCTTTAGCCTATTTCACTTTTATATTTGAACATGACTTGTTCAAATATATTTTAACTTGCTTATTAACTAATTTGAATCCAAATTTCAAATTTAAGTTCTATATTCGATTTTGAATATCCATTTACAATCCAATTCACCTTTCAAAGTTTAACTTCAAATTCAAAACTCGATTAACTAATCCCTCTTCGACTTAGTTAATTCTATTCAATTTCTATTCAAATTTTATATATCATAAATCCCATTTGAATTTCTATATTCAAATTCCATATATTCGAATTCTATATTTGAATTCTATATTCAAATTCCATTTGAATTTCTATATTCAAACTCTATTTCAATTCCATTGAATTTCATATACTCAAACTCCCTTTGAATTTCTATATTCAAATTCTATTTCAATTCCATTGAATTTCATATATTCAAATCTCCCTTTGAATTTCTTATTCAAATTCTATGTTTGAACTTCCTTTATTCAAATTCCTTTTCAAACTTTCTTTATTCATTCTTTAAATAAGTCTCGATTTCAATTCCATTTTGAAATCGATATTTCTACCTTTGGAAAATAGATTTCCCTTTTCTATTTCACACTTGTATTTTTATTTCTGAATTATCCAATGATAATTCTTTTCACTTCATTTATAAACTTCGTTTATAAAAGAACTATTTATAAACTTCGTTTATAAAGGAACTTCTCGATTTATTTCTTTTAAAACAAGTTAATATTTCAAATCTATTTAAAAATTCAAATTCTATATTTTAAACCCCATTTTGAAATTCAACACAACTTGTCTTTCCCAAAACAAATTCAAAACAGTATCTCTGGTAGTAATTTGTCACTTACAACTCGAAAATGAATACTGATGATGCAGCTGTCATCATCAGAATCTATTTTCCAGTGATCGAAGTGAGTTCAATACTATAAAACCATTTCTAAACATTTCCACTTTGAAATTCATTTCAAAATATAATTCACACTGCTTGTAAAACAATTTAAAATCTCCCAGGATCTTAAATTTTCCTTATTCTTAATCCAAATCCATTTACAAACACTTATCCAATTCTCCAGAGTTTTAATTCAATTTCTGGTTTAAATTTCAGATTTAATTCATCTGATTTCACGTATTTCACTTATATGAATTCTGATTGGTTATTTACATAACCATTTAATTTATAATCTTACTTGATTATAATAACAACCAATATATCCAATATATTATAATTTTGATATATATATCTTCTCTATATCAAGATATACCTTGGGTAAACTTATTTTAATTTACCCTCTTTTCAAAACATATCATGTCGACCCATCGTATTCGATTGTTTTGTAACTCCTACCGATACAGTGGATCAAACTGATCGACCAGAACTCATAAACAACCCAACCAATGAATCTCCACAATATAAAATAATTTTATATTGAATAACAAATACACTCTCGTATATATACACTCAACTCAGTCTAGGGTATTACTAACCCTATCTCTACCGAGTCACGCCACAGAGCCAAGGTAATTCACTTTAACTTAAGCTCTGATACCAACCGTAATGACCCGGGTTTTTGTCGACTTTGGTTATCGCCATAAACTCAATGATGACAAACCAAACGTTGAAAAATACCGGTCATTAGTGAAAGAAATTACAGGGTGGGGATAGATAAGATAGAAACTTAGAATAGAAGAAGAAGAACACAATATCAGAGTAACACGAATCTCACAGCGGAACGAATAAATATATTTCATAACATAACTTTGAAATACAAATCTGTACTTGAATATACATATCATTATCAAAGTACAGCACTTACAACACAACGGGAATAACTATAGCTATATAATCCTGAAACCTCCAGCTCCGAGCTCTTCCAGTATATCTGTAAATCCCGACTACTTGACTGCCCGTACAAATTTAGGCACCCAAGAGTTTAGGGAAACAAACAAATAAACTCCAGGTCAGTCGTGGGACTGGTACGAGTAAAACAGTTTGAAAAAGTAAACGATATCTCATAAGACCACGCCGTATAAAGGAACGGGTTTTTCCCTTATGAGAATCCAAATTATCTTTATATCAAAACCTTTTGATATTATAATAATGTCTATCAACCGCAGTATAATAATCATCTAGCAGAACGCTTTCATCTCACGTTCTACATATATAGTATACAATCAAAACCGCAAGCACGTATTGGGTAATGGATTTCCAACTATGACAAGATATGGAACCACCTTTCGCTAGTGTATCTCTAGAAAGGAATACACTGGGTTCAACAAGAACATCTTGCAACCCGGCCACACATGACCGACCACTCATTTCGCTTGAGTGTATCGAATGTATATCACCAATTTAAATTTCAGAATAGCCGTTGTAGGATTTATATATATTTTTTAATATTAAAAATAGTCATTTTTCAAACAACCTCTGTTTTCGACGAAACCACTTTTGTTGGATTCGGAATGTCAAATTATTGCTAACTTTAATTTTTCATAATTTTTAGAATTAATTTGTGACCGTGGAAAAAAAAATTCAGTTTGGTTAATTTCAATCAATTTTAATCGACTTGAAAAAGGCCATTTTTCAAATAGGCTCAGAGTTGAACGAAATTAATTTTCCTAGGTCCCCAGCGTCAAAACATAGCTAAATATATTTTTCGGGATTTTTCGAAGTTAATTCGTGGCCCAGGTGAATTTATTCGTACGGTTGAATTAAAAATAAAAGTAAAAATATTTAAAATAAAGAAAACTGGGTCAAGACAGTGGTTTGGGCCTGCAGGACATAGCTAGATGAGTCCGGAATAGGGGTTAATAGGTAAGAATGACAGTTGTTGGGCTGAAATCTGACAAAGTTGCTAAACGGGCCTTAATGGATAATTAGTGAATATAATAATATAAATAATAGGCTAATTAGAAAATCCCTAACCCTAATCTAATTGCACCAGCCGCCTTCTCCTCTTTCCATGGCCTAGAATGCACAAATTTTCATCCCTTAATTTCTCCAAATCCCTTCAATGAAATTCAATGCTTCTTTGGAACTAATTGTAGAGATTTACACAAGCTTTGATTCCATAAGGTGATGATCGGATTTAGTGGAGTTTTTGACCCGGATTCCTCCACCTAACCCGTGCCCAACTCAGCCCCGCCGCCTCTTGTAGGGCCCACCGCGGCCACCCTTACTCCCGGCGCCCGTAGCCCTCTCCTCCGTCTCCGATATGCCACATCCCGATCGTCTTCAAGCCTCACCAATCTCGAGTTATTTTCAACCTTAGTTTGGAAGCCTATGGGTTCATATGACGGGTTGGTTTGGAAGAAGGAGGAAGGTTGACTTTTTCAACCTTTAATTATCTATTTACTTTAATTCAAATTTGACCGATCTTAATTTAATCAAAACTAATGCGTACGAACTCGAAATTGAACGATTTCAGGTGCGCCACGATCGTGAGAACGAGATCTTTGCGATGATACTGACTAGACCTAATTCTGAGCAAGTTGAATTTTTGATAAATTTTGGATTTGAACAACGCAGAACTCAATAACGAGGTGAGATTTTTGAATTTAATTATTAAAAATTTAATTATTTATTGCGATATGAATTCCATCTATGTACGTTATGAAATCTGTATTATTTGTGGTTGGGAAATTTGAATTTATTGATGTTGTGATGTGAATTAGTTGATGCTGTGATATTGGTGTTTAAAACAAAATCATTGAATCCAGATATGTAATCTTATTGAAAATAAAAGATTAAATTTTCACTGTAATGTTGATTATCATAAAAAGATATCATTTTGTTGATTATTATAAAAAGTTATTATTTTTAAAAGAAAAAGTAACATTAATTTCATTGTTTTATAAAAAGAAAGATTTTACTTTTGTTTTGTTAAATATAAAGATTTCGCCTTTCGTTTAATAATATAAAGATTACTTTTTGTTTGTTTATGTAAAAAAAGTTTTCATTTTTGGTTGTTAATTTTTTTTTTTTACCTTTGTTACTTAATAAAAAGATTGGAACTTTGTTTGTAAATATAAGGAAAAGATTGAAACTTTGTTTGTAAACTTAATAAAAGATTTTAATTTTTGGTTAAATTAAAAGATTTTACTTTTGTTTTAAAAAAAAGTTTACTTTTGTTTATATGAACAAAGATTTCAACTTTGTAATACAAAGTTGTAACCTTGTTTGTAACTCAAAGTTGTAACTTTGTTTTGATAAATGAATGTTGTAACTTGGTTTGTTAATCATTTTTTTTTTCATTTTCTTTGTTTTTATAAATAAAAAGATGTTAACTTTATTAATAATAAAGATTGCAACTTTATTGTAACTTTGTTAATAAAAAGGGTATGACTTTGTTGTGTAAACTTATATATATATATATATATATATATATATATATATATATATATATTCTTTTATTGTGTTGTAATGCAAGAACACAAACAAAAGATTTCAAACATTATTTACATTGTTTGTAAATAAAAAAGAAAAGTGACAATATTTACATTTGATTTGTAAATAGAAATTGACTTTTGTTTGTAAATACATGAAATTCACTTTTGTTTGTAAATACATGAAATTGACTTTTGTTTGTAAATACTTGAAATTCACTTTTGTTTGTAAATACATGAAATCCACTTTTGTTTGTAAGTACATGAAATTCACTTTTGTTTGTAAATATAACGAAAATAAATTACCTTTGTGTATTAATGAATAGAAATCACTTTTGTTTATTAAAGAAAAGTTTCATTTTGTGTATAATGAAAATAAGACAAAAAGTTTCATTTGTAATGAAAATAAGAACAAAAGTATCAATTTTGTTAAAAAGAAAGTAATGACATTAACGTTGATTTTAGTTGAAATAGTAAAAATTACATTTTTCATTGATTTTAGTTGAAAGGAAAAAAAATTACAAGACATCATTTTGTCATTATTTTGTAAATATACAAAGACATCATTTTGTCATTATTTGTAAATGTACAAAGTTATCATTTTTGTCTTTGTTTTGTTAAATGTAAAAAGATAATTTGTTTGTTTATAAAAAGAAATTTACATCTTGTTAGAAAATGAATATTTACACCATCATGTGTTAATCAGAAAATGAATATTTGCTCCGTTGTGTATTACATTAGAAATGACAACATTTGCACTGTTATGTATTAAATTAGAAATGACGTTATGTGTTAAATTAGAAATGAACATGATTGACACCGCAATTAAAAAACTACATTTTTATGTAATTAAAAAGATAAGATTTTGTCATTGAAATTAAAATTACATTCTTATGTAATTAAAAGATTAGATTTTGAGGCTGCAAAATTATTTACATTTTAATGTAATAAGAAGAAATAGAATTTACATGGTAACCTTAATTACATCTTTAATGTAATAAAAAGGAAAGATTTTGACATTGTAATGTTAATTACAATTTTTAATGTAGTTAAAAAGATAAGAATTTATATTGTAATTAAAGATAGGAATTTTACATTATAATGTTAATTACAATTTTTGATGTAATTAAAAAGGAGATTTTACATTGTAATTAAAGATAGGAATTTTACATTATAATGTTAATTACAATTTACATTGTAATTAAAAAGGAGATTTTACAGTGTAATTAAAAGAGTAGAATTCAACATTGAAATAGAATTTACATTTTTCTAATGTAAATAAAAGGAAGAATTCATCATGGAAGGAAAAGTTACATTTTTATTGTATTTTAGATTTTAAAAAAGTTACATTTTTAATGTAATTTAGATTAGAAAAAAAAAGTTACATTTTTAATGTAATTTAGGTTAAAAAAAAGTTACATTTTTAATGTAATTAGATTAAAAAGAAAATTTACATTTTGATGTATTAGATTAAGAAGAAAATTTACATTTTTATTGTATTAAGATTTAAGGAGAAAAATTACATTTTCAGGTAATTAGATTTAAAGTAAGTGAAATTTACATTTTAATGTAAATAGATTTTCATTAAAAGAATTTAGAAGTGAAATTTACAGAATTAAGAAAAAAATTACACTTTTATGTAATTGGATTTTCATTAAAAAAGATTAAAGATATGGAATTTACATTTTTACGTAACTAGGTTTCAATGAAAGTTATAACGATGGAAATTTACATTTTAATGAATTTGATTTCATTAAAAAGAATCAAAGATATGAAGTTTACATTTTCATGTGAAAAGATTAAAACACAAGATCATCATTTTGTATGTATAGAAAAGATTGACACAAAATTATCATTTTAGTTTTGCATTGAAAGATATAAACAAAATTATTATTTTTGCTTGGCACTGAAAGAATAACAAAGTTATTATTTTTGTTACATTTAAATTAAACAAACAAAATATATTCATTTTTGTAGAATTGAGGTTGACACCAAAATATATTGCATTTTTGTTAGAAAATTTAAATGACACAAAATCTTCATTTTTGTTAAATTGGAATGATACACGAAAAATACATTTTTGTGTGAATTGGAGGGTAAAAGAAAATATACATTGTTATGTTTAGGATGTGTATGTGAATTAAAATAAGATAAACATTATTGTGTGTTATGTTACATATCAAAATGTTATGAAACCAAGTGTTCTTTACGTGTTATGATAATCACAATAATGAAATGGACGAAGGAATTATATTTATATAATTATATATATATATAAATCAAAATTAAACGAGTTGAGCGTGGTTGTTCGCATTTTGGAATCATGCCTTTAAACGATTATACTGAAAGATCCGACCGTCGGATTTTCCCAAAACTGAAACTGTTAGGTTCGCCTTGGGAAGATCTTTCCAATGATATGAATTGTGTTAAAATCCAACGGTTAGATTTAGAGAAATGTGTAAAACAAATTTGGGTGAAAACATCGCCAGGATCGCCCATTGACCCGAAGCGTCGTTAAATTAATTTGGGCTATTGTTATATAAAAAAAATAGCGATCGATCGTTATTAAATACTAATAACGATAAGAAATGATTTTAATATATATATATATATGCGAGAATCTTTTGAAAAGCCCGAGTTCAATCTCATTTCAAATGATTATACGTCGATCTAAGTCGAAGAATTGAAGACGGTACAAGGCCGACGATCTTCACGTCGAATGGATGAGTTACCATTGACGCCCATGATTGGAGTAGCTACCTTGAAGGGGCTACAATGGTGGTCGTCCAGACTACTTGTTGATCGTTCGGATATGCGAGGTATAAGGTGCCTCCGGTTTCGTTTAGACCCAGAACGGACTTGAAAATGGATTGTATGTCTGACGTTGTATTCCTTTATATGGTATTCGTTGATCTCTGCTAAATATATATCTGTTTGGTGTTTAACACCCTTCTCTAAGACGTATGAGCTTAGAGGTTATATATTGGTAGGAATCAATGGTACGGTATGGATTGACAATGTGGCATGCTAAGATGCAGATGATCAAGGCTTTTGTTGAAAAGCAGGCCTTGTGGTTGATGATCAAAGCACGGCCTGTTTAGGCGTACCTTTGTGTACAACATGACTTCGCGAGCCTCACACCCCGGTTGAATCTAAAACGGAGCAAGGGAACGCAGGGAGAGCATCACGTTTCTTTCTAGCTAGAAGTGGTGTTTGGGTTTTACACGGCCCGACATTTTACTTATGTGGATGATGGAATGAGGCGCCTCGGATATTAGGTCCTATAGGACTGGGAAACGTGTGTTCAGGAATTGCCAATCTGCAAAATCGTATGTGTGGACCGGCCCTGCAGCTTTCCAAGGGTTCACGGGGGATCCTGAGACATTAGCTAGAGTGTCTCGAATCGGTAAGGAGATCGTCCCTAGCCTTGACTCCAGATGGAAACCCAATTCCCAATACAACCCTACGAACTTGATTGTATTACTAGTATGGAGGCATAATATATGGTAGCTATGCTTCCTAGGATTGATACATTTACTTTGAAATGTTTTTGAAACATATACACCCTAATAATAATATCAAATTCGTTTTTATCGTACCAAGCATGTTTAATCATCATAAGGTAAAACTCTATCCTATGGTTTGCGTTGCATTGTGTGATGGGACTTGAGTCTTATGATGATTTCATTTTTCTAAAAGGCATTGCGTTGTTTAACAATTTACTTTTAATTATGTACTGGCAATCCAATGGAGTAAACCTGTTCCGCCTTAGCGGCATGGTCCTGTGATTAGCCTTATTATTAGATTAGTTAAGTTAGATTTCTCACACTAGTCCCATGACTGACCTGTAGTTTGTTTCACTTGCAAACTCGGGTGCCCTCTTTTCCACACGGGCAGTCGGGTAGTTTTTGCAGATATTTATCTCTTAAGCAGGATTCTGGATCGAAGCCTAAAGCTGTGTCCAAAGTATAGAAGTCTTCCGCTGTTTAATGTATTTAATTTTCTGTAATTTATCTTCCGCTATAATTTTATTCGATGTATCTGATACGTTCTGTACTCTAATGTAACATTATTGTAATGTTTATAAAAGTCTGTTGTTATTGTTCTAATGTGTTGTATTCCCAGAGTTAACGTATTCGGGTTTTGAACGGTCTTAGTCGATTTTGCGATCGATTGGGTCCGGGCGAAATCCGTGTCGTTACAGAGATTGTTTTTCTTATCAAACTAAAATATATAAACCGTAACACACTGTATTCACCCTCGAACAAAATCCAAACTTTCAATGGCGAACCATATCCATCATTCACGCAAATAACGAAATTCATCCGCTTTATGCAAATTGTATTCATCTTTTTCAAAAAAAAACTAAAATTTCAAAAAGGGGATTTATCAACGTTTGATTTTTTTCCTCGCGGCGTATTTGCATCGAACTAAGATTGAATTATGATCGATAGATTTAAGGGATGATGAGGCCGGGGTACTTTAGTCTATATTTTGTTTTATTTTTAAAATTCCAAACCCCCCTTAACAAATAAAAAATAAGATGGAGTCCCCTTAAACTTATCCTCCCTTAACAAAAGATGGAGTCCCTCTAACAATCCCAAAAATAAATATGCATGCATTCTTTGGTTTTGACATTCATTGGGAAAACAAATAAGGAATATGTTGGGTTGTGACATTTATTATTGTCGAGGGATAAAGTGAGAATAATTAATGGTTTTTTCCCTCAAACGGCTTATATTTGAAACAATGCAAAATCTCTAAAACATCTTACAATATGAACCGGAGGGAGTACATATTTGTATATGTAAACCATTGTGGTTATGAAGCATGTATACATTATATGTAAATAATAGATGTTTGTATTGGTAATCTAAATGTTATTAATTCAATTCATATTATTGTTATTTTTACATTTAATGTTCCAACAAATATTTCACAGAAGTATTTGATTTTAATATATGTGTAAAAATAACACTACGTTACATTATTCTTTTCTATTGTTATGAAATTTGGAAACTTCAGTTCAATCTATTTCAAATGTATATGTTTTGTTTTTATTATTGTTTCTTTTACGTGTCAGTCTCACTTGCATCTTGTAAACCTGGATACCAAGTGGCGAACACAGATCCTGAATGAGGTGATGTTGAAGTCTGAAAATGGTTAAACGCTGGTGATTTGGGTTAATTAGATTCTTGAGATGTGTTTGTTTAGCAAGTAGGATTCTTCAGAAACTTGCTGTGGAGTGGTGGGTTAGCTTACATATTGCAATGTTGGTTTTGATGGGTGGCAGAAAGGTAGTGGTCGTCAGAGAGATTTCTAATGTTGCAAGGAGGCATTGTTTAGGCTCTAAGTGATGATTACCAGGAGCATTTCTAGCAAAAGGTATCTCCCCTCTCGACTGTAGTTTACACATTTTTGAGCCCTGCCTTCTTATAGTATTTGCTAATATATACTTGATATTATTGCACTGAAATTAATGTCGAGTTTATGGTTTGTTAAACATGATACAATACTTTTGAAATTTTGGCGATCACATTGCAATGTTGAAAGTCTTAATCATGAGTAACAACCACATATCTATTAATATTTTTATGTTATGCTTTGCTCGAATAAGAACTCTAGTCCAAAAATGCTACCTGCATATTATTGCACTGAAACTCTTATTGTTTGTGAGTTGTTTGGTTTGCTATCTGCATATTTTATACTTTGCACATGCATATATACATGTGTGTGTGTCTCTCTCTATATATATGTATATATATACATATATATATATATATATATATATACATATATATATATATATATATATATGCACATGTGTATGTATAAAAGAGTTGTCATTTTAAGTGTGCATTTTTTAGTTGTATTGAGTGTGCATTTTCCTAACTGCATTTGTATATTTCCTGTTGGAGCACCTGAGTGTGTATTTATGGCTGCACTTGTATCTTTTTGGCTGCACTTGTATTTCTATTGAGTTGCATTTTTTGCTACACCTGAGTTGCACCTTTGCACTATGTTGAGCCTTCGGGATTGACCTTTGCAATAGTCTGTGAGATTTAATCAATGTCCCTGTCTAAACAATGAAGGGAAAATAAACTCATAAACTGGGGCACTATTAATATTCAAATTTAATTTAATTTTTACAATTTAGGTTTGTTTCCTTTTCCATCTCACTGCTTTGTTTATTTGATAAGTATAAGAGATAGCTACACACAAGCTGGAGCAAGTAAATGAAGATCAATATCAAAAATAAACTCGATTAAGTGTAAGTGAGTGCTAATAAAAAGAATGTTATATATGAGAGTGTAGAGAAAAGTTGTATTGATGTACTACATTTGAAAATGTAAGTATAGTAAAAGTTGTATTGTATTTGAAAATGTAAGTATAGTGAAAGTTGTATTGTACTTGAATTTGTCTTAAAATATAATATTTGTTTAAATAAAATTGATCATTATTTTATTTTGCAAATATAACATAAGTGTAATTGATATTGTATATCAGTCAATATTTATATGTCGTTTAATTGAAAATTTCAGAAATATTACTATAACATCAGACAACGTATGGTTTATTTTCTCTTGATGTGTTAGTGCATATCAGATGACGGGGGTATATCTGTGGTCTGATATAAAATGAGACAGCGTGGAAAAAGACGACAAATAGATATTCAATCAGACAACATTGCATATCTGTTGTCTGATTCGAATTCAAGCATAGTGTAAATCTTCTCACTGATACAAATAAAAAAGAGCTAAGAGAGATATATAATAACTTGTATGAAGAAATAAATAGGAAAGAATGAAATACTTAGGGAAATAATGGAGCCCTCTGCCGCGAATACGATGATGGTGATAGTGATGAATTCAAATAGCACTATATGCATCATGTCAAAATGCCATTACTTCAACTTCCTTTCATCACTTACTCTCAACCCACTTCCTTGTAAAAAATAGACCTCCTTCATCTTCAACCAAAGTCACTCCTATACAAAAAAAGAATGTGCCCCATTCCAATTCAATGTACCACTACTGAGACCCTTCCCCGTCTGATAATCACCTTCCTGCCATAACCAAACAACACAAACATTCTTCCTTCATCATCACCAGCAATATCACTACCATAAATAGTAGCGTAACACCAACCATACACAAACAACAAACAAACTCCATTTCTCACTTTTTTCACATCCTAAAACAATGCCATACAACCGACCAAACCATGAACTACCCATCCCCTACCTCTTCATCATTAACGTACAACATATGTCGCACTACAAGAAGCAACCACCATATAATCGCGCACAACTGCCTGAAAACCAAAACTTCTTAACAAACTTCACAAAGTAAACCATCACCTCATAAATTACCTCAACCCAAGTTCAACACTTTAGAAACCTACAAACACCTGCCTGCTTCTTCAAACTACTACAACCGTTGCCTGCTCTAGTTCCCTTCTCAGTTCATAAACACACACAATCACCAAAAACTTATACAATTCGTAAAACTGAACAAAACTGCAATCACCTCACACGACTCCAATAATGCGCTCAAAAACTTCGAAACTTAGTAACAACCACTTCATGTCATCACCTTATAGTTGCTTCATGCACTCTACATTAAATATATATTAACTACCTTGATGTTTCCAGCTTGTTTGGTTGTAGCAATGATATTAGTCTGATCAATTAAATATAGGGGTTCAATAGTTGATATGACCACATCTGCTTGCTTTACTGCCTCCACCAAGCTTTAATGATCGTACTTGAATTTACCTAGATTTATGTTGGAATCTCAAACAAACATTTGATGGAATATCAGTTGAAGCATATTGTGACCAAGGAAATAATTTATTTAGTTTAAGGGTATAAAGAAGGATACAGAGAGGATACCGAACTAAACAGTTAATACAACTTATTAGCATGCGACTAACCAAAGGTCATGGATGGCTAAGGATCTTCCACCTCATGTGGGTAGCTCCCCATCAGTTCTTCGTCTAATATTTTAGGAAAAAATTTCAAGCATAATAGACTCAGGTGTTCAACTATATTAAACTTAGCCAACCATCGAACAATAACCCCTTTCGAGCTCTATTTTGAACCCTACCTGAGTCTGGTGCTGCTCCAGGCAGCACTGCAGTCCTTAAAGCTGCATCCTTTGTCACCCGGTTATAGATCCATAAGAATGTGTAGCTCAACAATAGAAGAATAAAAAGAAATATAGTGCATAAAGTTATCATATGACTTCATTTGATATGAAAAAAGGAAAAGATTTTCTCCACTAAAAACTAGTCATTTTCCACAAAAAAAAAAAAAAAAAAAAAAAAAAACTCGCTCAAAACATAGCAACATTGCCACTAGAACAGAACCATATAATGTCAGCAATATATTACAAAAAGTTAAAGTACAAAATGACATTAATGAAGATGAACGGAGTAAAGGGAAAATAGAGAAAAAATTTCATTAAAACCAACATGGGAATTACCAAGAAATCGTGGTAACCAAACTAAGTTGTTTTGTGAAATCACCATTGTGCACCAAAAATGTCCCTTATTTCATATTTTGCAATTTGAAATAGACTTCCTACCAAAGGTAGAATTCAATAATGGTCTAACATAGACAACCCTACCTGTTGCTTATGCGATTCAAAAATTAAATCTAGCAAACATAAATTCTTTAATAGCTCATTTTCGGAAAAAAATCAGGATGTACAATCTGTCAACCTAGATTATACAGACTTATTCATGATAATAAATGGTTACGCAAGCATAAATGTTAAATCTACAAATGATTTGAGGGACATAGTTATTACAACAATATCATAACACGCATAGCAACAACGCAATCATAAAATTTTCCAGTCAAGAATTTAAGAAAGAGGATATCGAACTAAACAGTTAATACAACTTATTAACATGCGACTGACCAAAAGGTCATCGATGGCCAAGGATCTTCCACCTCATGTTGGATAGCTCCCCATCAGTTTTTCGTCTAATATTTCAGGCAAAAACTCCAAGCACAATAGACACAGATGTTCCGCCATATTAAACTTAGCCAACCATCGAACAATAACCCCTTCCGAGCCCTATTTTGAACCCTACCTGAGTTTGATGTTGCTCCAGGCAGCACTGCAGTCCTTAAAGCTGCATCCTTTGTCATCCGGTTATAGATCCATAAGAATGTGTAGCACAACAATAGAAGAATAAGAAGGAAAAATATAGTGCATAAAGTTATCATATGACTTCATTTGAGATGATAAAAGGAAAATATTTTCTCCACTAAAAGAACTAGTCATTTTCCAAAAAAAAAAAAACTCGCTCAAAACAAAACAACATTGCCACTAAAACAAAACCATATAATGTTAGCAATACATTACAAAAAGTTAAAGTACACAATGACATTAGTGAAGATGAACGGAGTAGATGGAAAATAGAGGAAATTTTTCATTAAAACCAACATGGGAATTACCAAGAAGTCATGGTAAACAAACTAAGTTGTTTTGTGAAATTACCATTATGCACCAAAAACATCTCTTACTTCATATTTTGCAATTTGAAATAGGCTTCCTACCAAATGTAGAATTCATGGTATAACACAGACAACACAACCCGTTGCTTATGTGATTTAGAAATTAAATCTAGCAAAAATAATTTTTTTTAATTGCTCATATTGAAAAAAAAATCAGGATGGACTAACTCTACTTGAATCTACAATATGTCAACCTAGATTATACAGACTTATTCATGACAATTAATGGTTACGCAAGCATAAATGTGAAATCTACAAAATGATTTGAGGGACATAGTTATTACAACAATAGCATAACACGTATAACAACAATGCAGTCATAGAATTTTCCAGTCAAGAATTGAAGATTTTCGTGACTTACAAATGGATTTCTCATATTAGACAAAAGAAATTAGGATTAGAAACAAAACCTCGGTTTTCCTTCCGTTTTATAGTTGGGGAAAATAAAACCTGGATCAACCGGTTAATCTAATTTAATTGAAACAACAAATATACTTGAGAATTATAAGTAATTTAGTAGATCGATTGCAAAGACCAAGGATTTAGGAGATGAAGAAGAGAAATTTTAGGATAGATTATAAGATGAAGACGGGGATTTGGAAGATGCAGACTATAAAGTTAGGATATGGAGTGGCCATGGAAAATTTTAGGGAATGTATGGAAAATTTTAAGAGTTTAAAGCGATAAAATGCGGCTACGAAAAATCTTACGTAAATTTCCATGAATTGTTGGCAGGAACTATTGGCCGCGTTTTTTTTTTTGTTGATTTTTACAAGTTAACATGATCAATGGATGAATATAGACTTAAATGCTAATAATTAATGCAACTAAAAGCAAATTTTCTTGTAGTGATTGGTTGTTTAGATGATTTACTAATTATTCGATTGGTTTGGGTTATTTATATATTTCTGTCCATGGAGCAAATGACCTTTAACACTTCTTGCTTTAAGCGGAAGATTCATCTTATATGCATTAGCTTAATTATATGTTTATATATTCATACATGTTGATATACGAGTTGTGATGCACGTGGGGCCATGTTGGAGGGATCCAACATGATTCCTTAATGTATTGGATGTTATTTGCTTTCATTTTATACACCTATGAATAGTCTAACCTAAGTATCACTAAAATCTGATTTGGATGATGATTACTAAATTAAATTCAACATTTATATGTTATTAATTAACAAATAGTATTGATTAAGTCTTTAGTGGCAGAAGACCTAAATTCAGCATTTTAATTTTGATGATTTGCTATAAGGCAAAATTACTAAAATTTGAAGGATATAAAATTCTTTTATAACAAAAGCAAGTTTTTTAAATGTATTTCATAAAATATTTATTATATGAAGCTTTATAAAGAAATCAAGATTTATATTTGGATTTGGTAAAATGATTTTATAAACGATTTAAATAACGAATTCAAGTTCTATAAATAAAATTTTCAAGTATTGAAACCCAACTAAGTTTTATAAATGAGTTTTATGAAGCTATAAAACCTAGTTTTATAATGAATATATTATTATTTTTGAATAGGATTTAGAAGTAAACTTACAAATTTATAATGATTTATAAATGGATTTTATAACTTAAAATAAGAATTGAAATGAAGTTCTAGACGATTTGGTTTACAACCTAAGTTCTAAATAATTTGATTTATAATAAAATAATTTTTATAAGGTTTGAAAAAAGGATTTGACATGTTTTGAAATATAAGTATTTATAATATCCTAATTTGACTTATATTGAATTCCAAATATGAAGCTCGTACTTTTACAACCTAAATTTTGATAGACCAGATTTTTTTTAAATCCCAATTTACCGAAGCTCGAGTTGGTTTGTCTCGTATCTTGTAGAAAGGAAATGATAAATATATCAGAACTCGTGATAAAATATCTCATAATGAAACGAATAAAATATAATAACAAATATATACTAGCCGTAATAATGACACTAACTAGCAAGTTTCGCTAAGTTATAGAATCTCAACCACATGTCTGACCTACGGTTTGTTATGAGGACGGGGTCAGAACAATTTTTTGGTGAATGTACAAATTATACTTTCTATAAATAACACTACATATACCATTCTATCACTGGTTTACTTTTATTAAGTTATTTTGGCTTTATTACACATTGCACTTCTGATTTCCTGCATAAATCATACCCATCTACTCCCGAGTAGATTAACCTAATAAATCATATATATGTTGCTATATACCCAATATTTCAAGGTACTACCCATATTACCCTCCTCGAGTGGTCTCCATCGCCGTGCTGCGAAAATGTATGAGACCACCATCACCACTCTACTAAAGCGTACTAAGCTGCACTATGAAAGTGAATGAGCTCCTACCGCTGCGACATAAAGGCACCAAAAACCTGAGTTCTTCCACGAAACGCAGTCGTGGGCTTTCTATATCTTTAAAGGACAGCTTCGTTAGGCCTACATTATAGATATTCATTGATTATTGGTCTGTCTCTTTCGGTGGCTATGCCCCCATCCAACCCCCTTATTAATAAAAGGCCATTTAGAGAGCTAAATGACCACCCTAACAACTAATCTAAACATCCATGTGGTCCCTTATCCAACGACCTGATAGTTAATGTCATTGGCCTCTTGGTTTAGCTCTAGTCATTCCTGTACTCGCTCCGACTGACTATGACAAGTATCCGACGACCTACTATCCTTTTTTGGGTCCGGACCATAAAGCCTCCCTCCTTGAGGCAGCCGTCAGATCATCCTTAAGTCATCCCAGTATTTAGGTTGCCTATAACGATAGATGCAGCCTATGCATACTCACCGGATGGTACCATACTGATCATGTCTCTTTCGGTACAACTTCGTTAGGCCTACCATAGAGAACATAACAGAGTATCCTCATGTCCCAACAAAGTCTTGCACTTCCTTCCAGTCCCGTCGAATAAGTTGGACGTGCTCCCCCACGTCTCCGGATTCCCACGATGATTTGCCCCGTTGGGCTCTTCATCTCCATGGGTTAGTCCAAAGGTATATCGTTATATTAATTAAACCCTATGTCTAATTTACTATTATGCATTCCACCTGCTTTGCTTTTTCGTAAATTTATGATATTCATTAGTGTATTTAATTGAATATTATTTATTTATAAATCAACTTTACTAGTTACCATAAAATTGCCTAATCACAAGGCAACATAGAACCTCACCTAATTACAAAACCACTATAGGATATCTTTAGGCCTATTAACTTAATCTCCAATTTCCTGTTTATTTATAATAAGCTTTGCTCCTTTTTTTTCACTTTCCAAATTATAATCTTTATGTTATTATCTCTCTTGCATTTTATTGCCACTGGACTGTGCTTATTATATTATTGTTATAAGTTTACAATAAGCCTTTAATATTCCTTTTTCATTCCATAACCTCTTTCAGTTATGTTATCACTTCTTCTTTTTCCTATCTTTACATTTTATTCTTTTTTGGAGGTTCGGCCTATTCCCAATTGATTGGTTACCAAAACTGCATAAAATTCTATTTCTATTGTTCCGTGTGATTGCAATAATAGGAACTCATGATTGCAAGACGCCTCCTTTTCTTATTTTTGGTTTATTAAATTAGTACGCAATACGACTAATCCCCTATTTTTCATTAGTCCCTACCTTTTCTTATTTTTATATCTGCAATCATGTTTCCTATTCTCATTTATTTACCAAAATGTGTAAATATATTTCTTTTTCTAACCAACTAACACGGGATATTCCTAACCTTTCAGTTTATTGATATATGTGGATTCCTGTTTTTAACTTGTTTTTCCGCTTTAACCTCAAAATTTACTATGCATAATCTTAATTATGTCAAGTTTGCTTACTTTCAATCCAAATATCCTTTCATTGCAATTTTCATTGCAATCATGTTAAACTATATTTTTCAATGCGCGTAAACAAATGGGATTATAATCAGTCGTATAGATTAAGCGCATAATTCAGTTATATTCATATTCCAACATTTCATATCTACGTATATTTTGCGCATGTAACGTCCCGTATTTTTACGGTATAATAAGTAATTTATTTAATTATTTAAACAGTGATTACAGATTTAAATAGTTGTTTAATTCAATAATATTGATTATTTAAATAATATAAATATTAGGATAATATATTTAATTTCTGAAATAATCAGAAATAACAGAATTCACAATATTGTGTGAATTGGACAATTTAAAATATATAATTCAGTTTAGATATGAATTACATTAACGAATTTATTTATAAATGTCAGTTGAACGTATAATTATAATTATAATTGAGCTCGAAATGGAGCGACAGATCGTAATTTGGCGATTCGAACTTTAAACGAATATACAGAATCTGTTTTAAGTCGGATATCTGTGAAACAAGAAACATTCGGAGCTGGTGAAGTATATTTTTCTAATGGAAGAGAAAATTCGAAATTTCGTCCTGTAGATTGTGAGTTATGTCCAAATCAAATTTTCGAAAAGTCGCTATGGAATTCCTTTATAATTTATAATGATTTATTTATATTATAAAAGAATTTTTAATATAATTTGGGTATCAATTTAACACTGGGCTTGAAATATCGAGTTATAAATTCAGATAGGAATATTTTAGAGCTGTATGGTATTCTATGTGAATATATACAATAATATTAATTTACTAATATTAAATTTAATTATTTTTAATATATTAATATTTAAATGGGTTTATTTAGAGCTTTAAAAATAGCCAGTTTTGCAAACGACCTTCGTTTTCGACGAAACTATTTTTTTTGGATTTGGAATATTAAATCATTGCTAGATTTCAATTTTCGTGATTTTTGGAGTCAGTATGTGGCCGTACGGGATTTTAATGTGAAAAACAGTTGATAATTTGACCTTTAAAAATATGTTGTGCAAGCAAACATAGTCGGATTTCGATGAAACTAGTTTCATTGAGTCTGTAATGTCGAACTATAGGTGTATGTCCATTTTCATCAGATTTAGGTATCGTATGTGATCATACGGATTTTTAGAAGACAAATACAAATAGCGGTAACATTATAAATTAATAAAAAAATGAATGAAGCTTCTAATACAATCCAAATGTATCCTGTAAATACCATCCCTTACCGTAATCCTAGGTTTTTCATTTTTCCTTAGTCAAAATATTTTCGCTGTCATTTTCTTTCTGTTTTTCAGCAAACGAGAGTTTAAATTCAAAAAAAAATCAAAGAAAAATGGTAAAATTCCAAAGCAAGTGTTTTTGAACTCAGGAGGTGAAGCTCTTCAATCCTATATGAAACTTAAAGGACTCGGTTTCATTTTTGTTCGTTGTGAAGTACCCAACGAGGTTATGGTGGATAAGGGTTTGAGTTTGTGGGGGTTGTAATCATTTGTTTGCGGAATCGAGTTTGTATTTGAATTGAGGGATCGAAAAGAAGGGGGTTGACAAAGTTTGATAGGGTGCGATGCTTTGTGGTGGGTTGCGTGTCCACTGTCGGTGTCCGGTAGGGCACTAGGTTGATCGCCAGAGTAAAGGCGAGTTCGTCAAAATGGTGTGGAGGCTGTGAAGTTCTCGACGAGGAGAAAGTCGGTGCTTTTTGGTTTTGAGGATCGTGGAATAGGAAGGGAGAACGACTTGTATGAAAGATCGAAAATGGCAATGGGATTTTAGAGCAGGTCACGATTTTTAATTACAAGAAGATGATACTGTTTCAAGTAGTATGCGGGTGGTTGGGCCGATGGTTAAGAGGGTATGGCCCATTCAAAAATAAATTAAGTTAATTTTATTTTAATTAGTATATAAGATTGTAATTTTAATATCTATTTCATACGATATCGGTTTTCAGCAAAACTGGATCCGTTGGGATCGTATGGACGACGGTTATGCAATGGAACTGATTGGAAGTGAATCGGAGCTCATTACAATTTATAGTGAAATAAATTGTCCGATCTAAATCAAATCAATGACGATTATCGTTATTTAACGATAACCGACCAATGTGAGTAAATCTCACTAACTTTGCACAGTTATATTTTTATAACTTTTAGAATTGATAAATGATGTTTGATTGCTATGTGTTGATTGTTTGGACGAACTGCAAATTAATTGGTTGAAAATATAAATATAATTATATATATACAAATCATTGATCAAATATTGATTCTGTTTATCAGAATATTTCATATTGAAATGAAATTGATGTTATTTATATTGTTTAACATCTTTGGATGCAGGGAAACAGGTTGGAGGGATCAAACCTGATTCCTCAATATTTATAATACTGTTTGTTTTCATATATTGTGATATATGATGTGATATAAAATCTGTGATTGATTATGATGACACTCGTTTGTTTAATTGGTATTTTAAATACTATAAGAAATACTGGAATGTAAAAAGGGAATTTTCAAAGTGTATTTTGAAAATGAAATATTTATAGGAAATAAATATGATATTATAAATGAAATATTTATAGGAAATAAATAGGATATAATAAAAGTAATATTTATTTGGAAAATAAATATAATTATAAAAGGAATATTTATTTGGAAAGTAAATAAAATTATAAAAGGAAATATTTGGAAAATGAATAGAATTTTATAAAAAGAGAATTTTACATTAGGAAGGTTTAGACCCGTGCTTCGCACACGGATGTAACATGATATTGATTTAAAGTAAATATTTAATAGAAATCTGTTTTAACAGATAAATTAAGGAGAATAATTTTAAACGATGTTTATAAATTAAGGAAGTATTTATCATTTGATAAATTGAATATATAAGTTTGAATTTATATAGAGAAGTAAAATCGGTTTTAACACCGATAATTGAAATGGAATGTGAACATAGTAGTTATAAAGGAAATTTGCAATGAGATTATAAGTGTTGGAAATGAAATAAGATTTTTATGAATAATTCTGCAAATAAAAATATAAATAGAATTTGGGTTTGAGATATTGTTTTTAAATACGAAATCAAACTGTTTTGATTATATAAAGAAATATTATTCACATTCTATGTGAAAAATTAGATTTAAGTAAATATTTTGCAAATAAAATATTATAAAGTAATTTGGGGTTTGAATTAGGAATTTAAATGGTATTACTGAAATTAGAAACTGACTGGAAATTAGTTGAGTTGAATGGCTTTTTGGGTATCGTTCTGATGTTGGTTTCGGCCTTTGGGGTTTATACTTGGAGAGTTGTTCTCTTACTAGTCTACAGTTAGAGACTGGTAAAGGTGGGAAGATATTGATGCGTGAATCAGAAATGGAAACGTTTTCCAAAGTTAATAACGTATATTTTCTAGTTTTAGAAAATAAGGAATTTATGAATATATGGAAACGATAAATGGGAAATTGGGAAATGAAATGATGACTGATCGGTAAGATTTCCGTTTGGAATGGGATCGTTGTTTGTACACATGTTTTCCTTTGATAGTTAAATAACAGACTATCAAAGTTTTGACCATTTCCGTTGTTAATACGGAGAGACCAGGATCAGATTTATTATCTGAAAACCACTCTGTATGGGCATTATCATTCCGAATTAATTATATCAAAGACAATTGAAGACGGAGTTTATGCAAGGTTTATTCTGGCGATCCTAGGTAGAAATTGCCTAAGATGGATTTATAGAATAATTCCTTCGGGTTGTCCAGTCCCAGGATAACTTGAATGGACAAATGTCTAATAGAGTATATTTGGTGGATCACGTAAGTTGATCATTTCAAATGTATCTACGTTGGTGGTTGAGGAGTTCGTTTCTCTTAGCTTATACCCATGGTATTTTTTGGGAAATCATTTTGTGATTTGACGGGTATGACGATGTGGCATTCAAAGTAAATGAAGGAGTGATCTGTTAAACGATACGTTATGACCTCAAGCCTTATCAACTAAGAAATGACAGAAATCGGGCAGGCAGCACGGCTAAGTGGGTCGCACCCAAGTAGGGTATGTTGTCACCATCTAGAGTATATTCATATTTGTTACTTCTTTCAATTCTGTGTAACACCTCGTATTTCTGCTAACACTAAAGTAATGAATCAAAGAATATTTAATTTTAAATGTGGGAATTAAGGGAAACGGGTTACACCATTGTGTTTGTTTCGGAATTCTGGTTGAAATAGAGTCCAAGTTTGCATGAATTAACTTTGTATGAAGAAGTTACGGCGATCGGAAGTTTCAGAAAAATTCAAATAGATTTCAAAAAATTCAAATTCAGACTCAGATTGGGCTAGGCGGGAAAATTCCCGCCAGGGGCCAGGTCGACCTACCCATACAGGTCGACCAGGGGATCGACCTGCCCCCCCCCCCCCCCCCCCCGGGCAAATTTGAAAGATGACGATTTTCTGACTGTTAGCTGAGTCATTAGGGCTGACTTTTCACCCTATCTTGACTGAATGGCTGTGGCTTATTCTAGGTTGATCGGATGACCTAAATTAATCCTAAATTCTATATAAACACATGTAGACTCAAACCTTATAATAAAATAAAAATTTAGAACCATGGCCGCCATGCTGTCACCTTGCAACCTAGAGTAGCCTCCACCATTTAGGAGAAAGAAAAGCTAATCAACTCAATTCTATTCAATTCACATCTAAACAACAACAAATTTGTCTTTTTAAAAGGAAAGCTAAATCAATTTCAGAAGTCAGATTTCAGAACGCAAGACCTTCTTTGAGTTGTGAGTTCGATTTCTTTAATAAGATAATTAACAATTTAATTAGGTTGAGCTATGATTTGGATTATATGGCTATGTTGTGAATCATTGACCGTTATGTTATTATCTATGTTGTAAATCTATGATGTTATTATCTATGTTGTAAAGCTCTGATGTTATTATCAATGTTGAAAATCTATGTTAATTGTTGGCCTATGTACAATCAATTCATAATGATGCTTCATATGCTAGTTTGGTTATGTTTGTTGGGACTAATTCATATGTTAAATCATATGTAAGTTTAACTTGATAATTCTATATGCAAGTTTGGATGTTAATTTAAATATGAATCATATGCAAGTTAATGAGAATCACATACCACCTTACATGTTTCATGACATCTATTTTATGTGTAAGCTTGGATCTAAAGTTTAGGCTAAGACATGTGTGAGTTATATGCTAGTATACAAAATTCTATATGCTAGTTTACATGTAGATCTTAATTTACATGTTTAGATGCAAGTTTACACCATAGTTTATGTTGCATAAATCACATATGCAAGTATATATATTGGAGTATGAATCATGTAATGTAAGTTTGTTACTATTGCCTATGCAAGTTTACACCTTATGATTAGATCTATGACATCCATAGTTTATGCAAGTTTGTGACTTTGGCCTATGCAAGTTTTAGATGAAAAACCTTATTCACACATGCAAGTTCACCCTTTATGTTTAGATCTAGTTTTTATTCTATGCAAGTTGTGATGTTTTCTCTTTATTCCATAAATTAGACTATTCGAGTCTAACGTATATTTCACGTTAAACGAACGAACGTACAATGTGGGGCAATGGGATAATATTAAAAGATTTAATATTGAGAATTGGCATAAATGCCTTAAATGTGATGTTAATTGGTATAATTTTATATACCATAAATAGATGGACATAATTAAGGCGCTAATTATAGACATAGTTAAATTTGTAATTGATTGACAATTTGAATAGGGAAATTAATTCAAATTAGGGATAATTAATTATGTAAGTAATCGCCTAAGACACGAGGTTAGACTCTTTTATGGTGTAAGACTGCTCGGACCTGCCCGGCAAATCCAGCAGCCACAAATGCCAGTCTAATGTGGGAGGTCTTAGGCATAAACTAAATGCGTAACAGTTGTAAAGACACGAGGTTAGGCTCGTTTGTGGTGTAAGACTGCCCGGACCCACCCAGCAAATCCAGCTGCCACAAATGCCAGTCTAATGTGGGAGGTCTTTACAAGGTTACGATCTTAATGAGTTAAGAAACACTTAACCAGATAAACATGTAGTGGGACATGAGGGGATTAAGTGGGTGCCTTGGGTGGCATGTGGAATTTAGTGGGTGCCCTGGGTGGCATTTGAAATACGATTAGATGCACTTAACCAAGATTGAAACATGTAAGAAGACATGAATAAGAATGGGGTTAAGTGGGAAAAACCTTAGAGGGGACCAAGCATAGGTGGAAATCTTGTGTCATGCATGAGGGCCCTTTTCAAACCAGTAACCCATTAACTATCTTTGTGGGCTCGACCCAAGTCGAGGACGGGACACGTGTACTGGATTTGATTGTAAGAGGTCAAAACAGGTCAGCGGTGGTAACGCAAGTCCAACGGGTTCATATGCCTGTGTGGGCCCGGGCTGGTAGGTAAGACGTTGTTGCATCGTGTAGATATAAGCCGTGCATTTTTGGTTGTATCGGGTTGCCACTTTGGGGAGTGATACACCCCACTGTGGGGCCAGCACGGGTATCTACGAGTTAGGGAGCCGATCGAATGGGGGTAGTGGGTACACCTAGTGGAGATAGGGGCAGACGGCACCCATGGAGGTAGCTAGGGGTACACGAAACTACCATTAGCAGTATTAAGTTCTGTAGGCGGGATCAACCTTTAGGGTGACTAGTAGTGGTGCAGTATAGTAATTATCTTATAGTGATTAGGGGCGCCTTTAACGTTATCTTTATTCGTCGTATTTCCCTGTCATACCCAATTGTTCACAGTCATTTCCTAATTTTCCAGCTTATGCCTTAGCCTAGTTATTTTGATAATGATATTGTTAATGTTATCGCACTCGCCAGACTTTATGTATGACCCCCTTTTCTTTCCACCTCTTTTCTTCCTTTTTCCCCCCTCAGGTTTGCAAGGAGGGAATACTACAGCTTAGTGCCGATTTCTTTCAGTTCCTCGAAGAGAGTAGATGTATCGCTTGGGACTCTCTCATCTTTATGGCTTTGCTTATGATCAGTGGGGATTTATGCATTTATGTTATTTAAGCATTTGCTTCTTTATGTACTTTGAGGTTTTTAGAAAAGACTATTGATCCTGATGTAATGGTTTTGGAGACTACTTAGTAAACTCGTTTTGAGTTATGATGCTGTGAAATAAGTTTTAACTTTCGCTTTGTTGTTTTATTTATTTATTCTTGTAATTTATCTGTTCTATACAACAATAACGCTTCATGGACATTGATGCATTCCCTTTGTGAGTGACATTAATGGACATGGGGTGTTACACATGGTATCAGAGCTATGGTTACAAGAACAGATAAAAAGTTTTTAAAAGTGTTTTCAAAAGTATTATTTTCCTAGAAAGTATTTTCAAAAACTTGTTTTAAAGAAGATATTTTCAAGGAAAGTTTACTTGAGCATAATCCCCGCAAGTCATACATCTCTCTTTCGCTTCCCTTGTTTTAAAACTCTTTCTTTTTCTTCTCAGCATGTCTGGAGCATCTGAGATACCAGAGGGTGTTAATGTACCCGGTTGGTTTCGTCAATATCTCGAGGCTAGGGCCGCTGCCGCGGGACCGGCCAACGTTCCTCCTCCTCCCCCAGCTCCAGTCATTCCTCCGCGTGGAGATACTTTCTCCAATATAAGTAAAGACTTTCGTTCAATGGGTGGAAAATCTTTTAGTGGGTCTGAAACGTTCATTGAAGCTAGAAATTGGTTGAAAGAAGTGGAGGATCTGTTTGGCATTTTCGATTTGGACGATTGTAAGAAGGTCCAATTGGCTGCTTGGTTGATGAAGGACGAAGCTTCGTTTTGGTGGGAGGTCACTAATGGAGAGCGTCCAGTTAATACAGAGCCGGATTTCAGGCGTAGGTTTGAGGCAAAGTTTCTCTCACGAGTGAAGAGAATTTATATATGGAAAGATTTTTGGCGTTGAAACAAGGGAATCTATCAGTGAAAGAATACGTCAACAAGTTCAATCAATTGGCGAGATTTGGCTTGGACTTGGTGAATACACCCGAAAAGAAGGCCCTAAGATTTGTTAAGTATTTGAATAAGCCACTACATGGGATCCCTATGGGGCCACCTTTGAGAGGCTAGTTGATATGGCGCTTATGCATGAAGAGGAGAATGGCGCCAATGCTAATAAGGCACCTGAGAAGAAAGGAGATCAAAAGAAACCACAACAACAAAACAAGAAGGGCGGGAAGAACAATAATGGCAAAGGAAAGAAGAAGTGCTTTAATTATGGGACACCAGGCCATCTGAGTAAAGACTGTAGGAAAAAGAAGAAGGCTGGCTGTTTCCACTGTGGAGAGGTAGGTCATCTAGTTAAGGACTGCCCAAGGGAATAGGAACAAAGGCAAAGAACTTCTGGAGGGCAGCTTCAGGTTCTCGTGGCACCGGGGCAGGCAAGGGAGCAGGTCCAGGCTCTCGCGGTTCCACCGCTGCAAGAACGAGGTAGAAACATTTCCGTTGAGAGTTTAGTTTTTCTGTTTGATCATCCTGTTTGTACTTTATTCGATTCTGGCGCATCACATTCGTTTATCTCTACATACATAGTTGAAACACTGCACTTAAATACTAGTCTTGTTGTGGATCCCATTGTAGTCTCAAATCCTATTGGTGGGTCGGCTCATTTATCCATGGTCTGTAGGGATTTGAGATTGTCGATCTTAGGCGTTGGTTTTGAATGTAATGTTTTTGTTCTTGGTTTCATGGGCTATGGGTTGATTCTAGGGATGGATTGGCTAGCCAAATATGGTGCCATCCTAAATTGTGAATGAAGGGTAGTAAAATTGTTGACTCGTAGTGGAAAGACCCTTGATATTTCTTGTAACCCTAGAGGATCAGTGATGCTTAGTTATCTTGAGTCACTTGACGCATCCAATGATGATTTACATTCTGTTCGTATAGTCCGTGAATATGTTGATGTCTTCGGTGAGGTGAGGGGTCTACCTCCAAAACGTGAGATAGGCTTTCGTATCTATCTTGTAGACAATGCAAAACCAGTATCTCTGCCAGTACACCACATGGCTCCTCGTGAGAGGAGGGAGCTCAATAAGCAAGTAGGGGATTTTCTTGAGAAGGGGTTCATAAGATGTAGTATATCGGAGTGGGGTGCTCCAGTAGTATTTGCCACGAAGGCGGATGGGTCCCTTAGACTTTGTGTGGACTATAGAGAACTTAATAAACGTACTAAGAAGAATAGGCACCCACTGTCAAGAATTGACGATCTCTTCGATCAGTTAGTTGGCGCCTCAGTGTTTTCGTAGTTGGACTTAGCCACTGGTTTCCATCATTTGAGAGTGGCTGAGGATAGCATAGACAAGACTGCCTTTAGGACTCCGAACGGTTTCTATGAGTGGCTTGTAATGCCCTTCGGTTTGACAAACGCCCCCGCATACTTTGTTTACTTGATGAGTAGGGTGTTTAGGGAGTACCTTAATAAATTCATGGTGGTCTTTGTGGATGACATCTTGATCTTTTCTAAGAGCGAAGAAGAGCACGTCCTACATCTTAGGGAAGTATTGGAGACCCTTCGAGCGCATAACCTTAAAGCTAAATTTTCTAAATGTCACTTTTGGAGGAAGGAAGTGCGATTCTTAGGGCACGTGGTTTCCAAAGAAGGGATAGCTGTGGATCCCGCAAAGGTGGTGGCCATCCAAGATTGGAAGGTCCCTAAAAATGCTACCGAGGTGAGGAGTTTCTTGGGGTTGGCCGGCTACTATAGGAAGTTTATCAAGGACTTCGCAAAAATATCAGCCCCATTGACACGCTTGACGAAGAACCTAGTTTTCACGTGGGACATAGATTGTGATAATGCGTTCCAACGTTTAAACAGAGCTTTGACCACAACCCCAGTCTTAGTGTTGCCAGATGGGAGTAAGCCATTTACCGTTTATACCGATGCTTATGGGACAGGACTAGGCGCAGTCTTAATGCAAGAGGGGAGGGTAATAGCCTATGGAGGAAGGCAGTTGAGAGTTCATGAGAAAAATTACCCTACACATGACCTAGAGTTGGCGCAATTGTTTTTGCGCTTAAGTCTTGGCGCCATTATCTTCTTTGCGAGAAATTCGAATTTCTCACAGACCACAAATCACTAAAATACTTGTTCTCTCAGAAGGACTTGAACTTAAGGCAGCAAAGGTGGATGGAATTCTTAGTGTCCTATGATTTCGAGATAGCATATACCCCTGGCAAGGGTAACATGGTGGCAGCCGCCTTAAGTAGGAAAAGGTTGTCCTTGAGTCCGTTGTTTGTTGAGCAACAAAGCTTAGAGTTCATCTCTACGTTTGACTTTAGACCTTTCATTGACTTTGTACCCGGTTTGCTAGCATCCTTAGAGGTCAGACCTACGCTTTTGGGACAGATTGGCGAGGCACAGCGAGATGACCCACAGTTGGTTGAGTTGGTAGAGGAGCTCATAAGGGGGAGCCATCGAGCCATCTCAGTAGGTAAACCCTAGATGATAAGGGTTGGTTACGTAGGGACGGTAGACTTTGTGTACCACGAGACGAGAACTTGAGGAAGACCATTCTTGATGATGCACATTGTTCGAAGATGACCATTCATCTCGGAGGGGACAAAATGTACATGGACATGAGACGAGTTTACTTTTGAGCCGGTATGAAGAGGGATGTGGCCGAGTTTGTCGCTAGATGCTTGGTGTGCCAACAAGTAAAAGCAGAGCAAAAGAAGCCCGATGGGTTGCTTCACCCATTGGAAATCCCATAATGGAAGTGGGAGAGTGTCTCGATGGACTTTGTTGACGGGTTACCGAAATCGAGGAAGGGTAATACAGGGATTTGGGTCGTGGTAGACAGACTTACTAAGAGCGCCCATTTCATTTCCATGAAGAGTAAGAGGACTGCTCCATGGTTAGCCTCCGTATACATTAAAGAGATAGTTCGTTTGCACGGTGTTCCTTCTAGCATAGTGAGCGATCGTGATCCTATCTTTACTAGCGAGTTTTAGAAGAGCTTAAAAGAGGCGGTTGGGACTCATTTATGTTTGAGCACCGCATATCATCCTCAGATGGACGGCCAGACCTAGAGGGTGAATCGTATTCTAGAGGACCTTTTGAGGCTATGTCTTTTAGACTTCAGAGGTACATGGGAGGAGCATCTTCCTTTGGTGGAGTTCGCGTATAATAATAGTTTTCAGTCTAGCATTGGCATGGCACCTTTCGAGGCTCTTTATGGAAGGCTTTGTCATTCACCTACATGTTGGTGGGAATCTATGGATAAGATCTTACTTGGGCCCGATATGATTAAAGAGACTTCGGAAAAGATCGATTTGATTCGAAGGAGGATGAAGACAGCGCAAGATAGGCAGAAATCGTATGCGGACAAGAGGAGGACAGATCTTGAATTTGATATTGGGGACATGGCCTTTATCAAGATGACTCCATTACGGAATGTTGTTCGCTTTGGATCCGTTGGGAAGTTAGCACTAAGGTTCGTAGGGCCGTTTCCTATTAAGGAAAGGATTGGACATATGGCGTATAGAGTGGAGTTGCCCGAGAGACTTAGTGGTGTACACGACGTATTCCATGTATCACATTTGAGGAAATGCTTGCATGAGACCGCGGAAGTGGTAGAGCCGAGCTTGCTTAGAGAGGTGGAGATAGAGCGTGATGCGACGAGCTCCTACATGCATTCTTGGGTCGGAGATTAAGAAGTTGAGGAATCGAGAGGTCAAGCTAGTCAAAGTGCAATGGGGAGATGATGAGAGAAACGCTACTTAGGAGACGGAAGAGAAGATGCGTTCAATGTACCCTTTTGTTTTCGAGGGTATGTCTTTTAATTTCTCCTTTATCGCTTAGCTTGTACTCGTCTTATCCTTAGTATGTCCTCTCGCTAGTATCTTTGACCTTTAGATAGGGTAGTCCTATGGTTGAAACATGTGTTTGAGACATGCTATATGGTGGATGCATGTGGATGCAAGTGTTTGCAATTGGTTGCTCGTGGATGCATATACACACACTTTAGGCACTAGATCGGCTCAGTCACTTTCATATTGCATATTGCATATAAATGGATGTATTTAGTAAAATGAATATACATTGAATGTGTGTATCATATGGATGTTTCATTTAAATGGATGGTTGTGCACACATGTAGTAATGATATGTATAGGATTCTTTGCATACATGATGGATACATGGCACTATCAACATTTGCATTAAGGAGGTCGACTGAATCAGTGGACCGCCTGATTTTGCATTAGTATACGAACATATACACACACTATGCATATGTACATGAAAAGCATTAGAAATCTTGTAAGGACCATGGTTGCTAGTGGTTGATGGTTGAGTAGATGGATGATTGGATGGTAGGATACGTTCTTCTTGACTTAGAGATTTCGAGGACGAAATCCTTTAAGTAGGGGAGAATGTAACACCCCGTATTTTTGTTAACACTAAAGTAACGAATTAAAGAATATTTAATTTTAAATGTGATAATTAAGGGAAATGGGTTACGCCATTGTGTTCATCTCGGAATTTTGGTTGAGATAGAGTCCGAGTTTGCGTGAATTAGACTTCGTATGAAGAAGTTATGGCGATCGTAATTTCAAAAAAATTCAAACAGATTTCAAAAAATTCAAATTCATACTCAGATTGGGCTAGGCGGGAAAATTTCCGCCAGGAGCCAGGTCGATCTGGGGGCTGACCTACCCATACAGGTCGACCAGGGAGTCGACCTAGGGGTCGACTTGCCCCCCTCCCTCCTCCCCCGAGCAGATTTGAAAGACGATGATTTTCTAACTCTTGGCTGAGTCATTAGGGCTGACTTGTCACCCTATCTTGACTGAATGGCTGTGGTTTATTCTAGGTTGATTGGATGGCCTAAATTAATCCTAAATTCTATATAACACATGTAGACTCAAACCCTAAAATCAAATAAAAATTTAGAACCATGGCCGCCATGCTGTCACCTTGCAACCTAGAGTAGCCGCCACCATTTAGGAGAAAGAAAAGCTAATCAACTCAATTCTATTCAACTCATATCTAAACAACAACAAATTTGTCTTCTTCAAAGGAAAGCTAAATCAATTTCAGAACTCAGATTTCAGAACGCAAGACCTTCTTTGAGTTGTGAGTTCAATTTCTTTAATAAGATAATTAACAATTTAATTAGATTGAGTTATGATTTGGGTTATATGGCTATGTTGTGAATCATTGACCATTATGTTATTATCTATGTTGTAAATCTATGATGTTATTATCTATGTTGCAAAGCTCTGATGTTATTATCTATGTTGAAAATCTATGTTAATTGTTGGCTTATGTACAATCAATTCATAATGATGTTTCATATGCTAGTTTGGTTATGTTTGTTGGGACTAATTCATATGTTAAATCATATGTAAGTTTAACTTGATAATTCTATATGCAAGTTTGGATGTTAATTTAAATATGAATCATATGCAAGTTAATGAGAATCACATACCACCTTACATGTTTCATGACATCTATTTTATGTGTAAGCTTGGATCTAAAGTTTAGGCTAAGACATGTGTGAGTTATATGCTAGTATACAAAATTCTATATGCTAGTTTACATGTAGATCTTAATTTACATGTTTAGATGCAAGTTTACACCACAGTTTATGTTGCATAAATCACATATGCAAGTATATATATATATACATATATATATATATATATATATATACATATATATATATATATATTGGAGTATGAATCATGTAATGTAAGTTTGTGACTATTGCCTATGCAAGTTTACACCTTATGATTAGATCTATGACATCCATAGTTTATGCAAGTTTGTGACTTTGGCTTATACAAGTTTTAGATGAAAAACCTTATTCACACATGCAAGTTCACCCCTTATGTTTAGATCTAGTTTTTATTCTATGCATGTTGTGATGTTTTCTCTTTATTCCATAAGTTAGACTATTCGAGTCTAACGTATATTTCACGTTAAATGAACGAACGTACAACGTGGGGCAATGGGATAATATTAAAAGATTTAATATTGAGAATTGGCATAAATGCCTTAAATGTGATGTTAATTGGTATAATTTTATATACCATAAATAGATGGACATAATTAAGGTGCTAATCATGGACATAGTTAAATTTGTAATTGATTGACAATTTGAATAGGGAAATTAATTCAAATTGGGGATAATTAATTATGTAATTAATCGCCTAAGACACGAGGTTAGACTCTTTTGTGGTATAAGACTGCCCGGACCCGCCCGGCAAATCCAGCAGCCACAAATGCCAGTCTAATGTGGGAGGTCTTAGGCATAAATTAAATGCGTAACAGTTGTAAAGACACGAGGTTAGGCTCGTTTGTGGTGTAAGACTGCCTAGACCCGCTCGGTAAATCCAGCTGCCGCAAATGCCAGTCTAATGTGGGAGGTCTTTACAAGGTTACAGTCTTAATGAATTAACACTTAACCAGATAAACATGTAGTGGGACATGAGGGGGTTAAGTGGGTGCCTTGGGTGGCATGTGGAATTCAGTCGGTGCCTTAGGTGGCATTTGAAATACGATTAGATGCACTTAACCAAGATTGAAACATGTAAGAAGACATGAATAAGAATGGGGTTAAGTGGGAAAAACCTTAGAGGGGACCATGCATAGGTGGAAAGCTTGTGTCATGCATGGGGGCCCTTTTCAAACCAGTAACTCATTAAGTATCTTTGTGGGCTCGACCCAAGTCGAGGACGGGACACGCGTACTGGATTTGATTGTAAGAGGTCAAAACGGGTCAGCGGTGGCAACGCAAGTCCAACGGGTTCATATGCGTGTGTGGGCCCGGGCTGGTAGGTAAGACGTTGTTGCATCGTGTAGATATAAGCCGTGCATTTTTGGTTGTATCGGGTTACCACATTGGGGAGTGATACACCCCACTGTGGGGCCAGCACGGGTATCTACGAGTCAGGGAGCCGATTGAATGGGGGTAGTGGGTACACCTAATGGAGATAGGGGCAGACGACACCCATGGAGGTAGCTAGGGGTACACGAAACTACCATTAGCAGTATTAAGTTCTGTAGGCGGGATCAACCTTTAGGGTGACTAGTAGTGGTGCAGTATAGTAATTATCTTATAGTGATTAGGGGCGCCTTTAACGTTATCTTTGTTCATCTTATTTCCCTGTCATACCTAATTGTTCACAGTCATTTCCTAATTTTCCAGCTTATGTCTTAGCCTAGTTATTTTGATAATTATATTGTTAAAGTTATCACACTCGCCAGACTTTATGTCTGACCCCCTTTTCTTTCCACCTCTTTTCTTCTTTTTTCCCCCCTCAGGTTTGCAAGGAGGGAATACTACAACTTAGTGCCGATTTCTTTCAGTTGCTTGAAGAGAGTAGATGTATCGCTTGGGACTCTCTCATCTTTATGGCTTTGCTTATGCTCGGTGGGGATTTATGCATTTATGTTATTTAAGCATTTGCTTCTTTATGTACTTTGAAGTTTTTATAAAAGACTATTGATCCTGATGTAATAGTTTTGGAGACTACTTATGTAAACTCGTTTTGAGTTATGATGCTATGAAATAAGTTTTAACTTCCGCTGTTTTGTTTTATTTATTTATTCTTGTAATTTATCTGTTCTATACAATAATAACGCTTCATGGACATTGATGCATTCTCTTTGTGAGTGACATTAATTGACATGGGGTGTTACATTCTGTATCTTCCGGGAACGATTATGTTGGTATACCAACTGTAAGGTAACAATATATTCGGAACATTCAAGCGAAATGAATGACCGGTCATGTGTGGCTGAGTTACAAGATGTTCTTATTGAACTCCAGTGTATCGCTTCTAGAGTACACTGATCGGAAGGTGGTTCCATACCTTGTCATAGTTGAAATCCATTACCCAATAAGAGCCCGCAGTTTTTTATTTTATATTATATATGTAGAGCGGGAGATGAAAGCGTTCTATTAGATTGCTATCTACTTGATTTAGACATTATTATATATCAGAAAATGTTGATCTTAAGAAATATTTTAGGTTATCTTAAGGTAAAACCCTCTTTATTTATGTGTGGATCGGTCTTACGATTATCATTTCTTTTGAAAAGGATTTGGAGAAGTTAAACCAAGTGTTTGGAGTTTACTCACACCAGTCACATGACTGGCCCAGAGTTTATTTTGTTTTGTTTCCCCTAAACTCTTGGGTGCCCAATTTTGTACAGGCAGTCAAGTAGTCGGGATTTTACAGGTACTTGGAGAGTTGGAGCAGGAGGCTTCAGGATTATATAGCTATTGTTATTTCCGTTGTGTTGTAAGTGTTGTACCCTGATAATAATATTGTATATCGATACTGTTTTATTCCAAAGTTATGTTATAAAATATATTTTATTCGTTCTGTTGTGAGATTCGTGTTACTCTGATGTTGTTATAGTTGTGTTCTTCCTCTTCTATTCTAATTTTCTATCTTATTTACTCTCACCCTTTAACTTCTTTCTGTTAACGTTCCGGTATTTTCGATTCTTGGATAGTCGACATGGTGTTGTATGTCGATTACCGAAGTCGAAAATTTCCTGGGTCATTACAGTGGTATTAGAGCCAGGTTAAGTAATTACCTTGGCTTTGTGGCGTAACTCGATAGAGATAGGGTTAGTAATGTCCTAGATTGAGTTTGAGTGTATATATATACGAGTAAAAGTATTTGTAGATTTTATAAAAATTGTTTTGTATTGTGGAGATTAATTGGTTGAGTTGTTTATGAGTTCTGTTCGATCAGTTTGATCCAATGTATCGATTGGGGTTTATAAACACTCAAATACGATGAACCGACATAGTATGATTAGAAAGGAGGGTAAATGAAATAACTTTGCTCAAAATATATTTTGATATAAAGAAGTATATATATTGGAATTATTATATTTGATGTGTTGGTCATTATTATAATCGAATAAGATTATAATTGAAATGATTATAAATAGCCAACCCGAATTCGTATAAGTGTAATATATAAAATTAGATGAGTTAAATCTGAATTTAAATCAGAATTGAAAATTTAAAACCCTGGAAACCTGGAAAGGTATTAATAAATGAACTTGGGTTAAGTATATGAGAATTTTAAAATCCTAGGAGATTTTAAATTGTTTTACAAGCATTGTGAATGGTATTTTGAAATGTATTTCAAAATAAAAATGTTTAGAAATGATTTTGAAAGTGATATAGCATTGAAATCACTACGGTCGCTGGGAAATAGATTCCGATGCTGATCATGACATCATCAGTGTTTGTTCTTGAGTTCTAAGTGACGGATTACTACCAAAATTTTTGTTTTGTAAATGTTTTGAGAAAACAAGTTGTTTTGATTTCGAAAGGGAATATTTGATTCTTGAAAGGGGTAAGTTATTTAAAAACTCCCAGGAAGAGATTTGTTTGAATTAAAAACAAATTAAATAGAAACAGATTTGAGTTATGAGATGAAGATACTGATTTGAGGAATAAATTAGTTAATGTAATATGTGGATGGAAACTTAACGTGGTTAAGTATAGTTGGATTGATAAGTTAAAAATTTGGAATCAAGAATAAAATTGAAGTTGACTTGGGTATAAGCAAATAATTGTGTTAAGGATAAAAACTGATTGGAGTTTGACTGAGATGACATTGTTATATGCGGAAGTGGTAGCAGATGTAAAGAATATAATGATATGCCCAACAAAAAGGTACAAGTTTATATTTCATATGGGTATGAGATTTTTATGAGCCGAATTGGCAAGCCGCTTGACTGTTTGATTTTCTTTTGGGTTGAAGAAGGCCTAGAGAGGCGAGTTGTAGTTGTACCGATTGACCGATACAAAGGAGGTGCTGGCGAAATTTTTCGGAAATTTAAGGTGTTAGAAATTTTTTAGGATTTTTGAAAATTTTCAATTTTCATTAATAGAAATAAATTAATAATTTAATTAATAATTAATTGGTTCAGTTAAAACTGAAATTAAGAAGTAAAAATAATAATAATTTTTAACCCAGTTAATAGGGTTTCTTTTTACCTTAGCAACTTCGAGGACGAAATTATTTTAAGTGGGAAAGAATGTAACGTCCCGTATTTTAACGGTATAATAATTAATTTATTTAATTATTTAAATATTGATTTAGAGATTTAAATGGTTGTTTAATTAAATAATATTTAATTAATATAAATAGTAGGATAATATATTTAATTTCCGAAATAATCAGAAATAACTGAATTCACAATATTGTGTGATTTGGATAATTTAAAATATATAATTCAGTTTAAAATTGAATTATATTAACGAATTTATTTATAAATGTCAGTTGAACGCATAATTTATATTATAATTATAATTGAGCTCGAAATGGCGCGGCATTTCATAATTTGGCGATTCGAACTTTAAATGAATATACAGAATCCGTTTTAAGTCGGATTTCTGTGAAACAAGAATCATTCGGAGCTGGTGAAGTATAATTTTCAAATGGAAAGAGAAAAATCGAAATTTCATCATGTAGATTGTGAGTTATGTTCAAATCAAACTTTTGAAAAGTCGCTATGGAATTCCTTTATAATTTGTAACGTTTTATTTATATTATAAAAGGATTTTTAATATAAATTGGGTATCAATTTAACACTGGGTTTGAAATATCGAGTTATAAATTCAGATAGGAATATTTTAGAGCTGTATGATATTTTATGTGAATATATATGATAATTTTAGTTTATTAATATTAAATTTAATTATTTTTAAATATATTAATATTTAAATGGGTTTATTCAGAGCTTTAAAAATAGCCGGTTTTGCAAACAACCTCCATTTTCGATGAAACTAATTTTGTTGGATCTGGAATATTAAATCGTTGCAAGATTTCAATTTTCGCGATTTTTGGAGTCATTATGTGGCCGTACGGGATTTTAATGTGAAAAACAGTCGATGATTTGACCTTTAAAAATATGTTGCATGAGCAAACGTAGTCGGAATTCGATGAAACCAGTTTAATTGAGTCTGTAATGTCGAAATGTAGGTGTATGTCCATTTTCATCAGATTTGGGTATCATATGTGATCATACGGATTTTTAGAAGACAAATACAAATAGAGGTAACATTATAAATTAATTAAAAAAATGAATGAAGCTTCTAATACAAGACAAATGTATCCTATAAATACCATCCCTTACCGTAACCCTAAGTTTTTCATTTTTCCTAAGTCAAAATATTTCCGCGGTCATTTTCTTTCTGTTCTTTAGCAAATGAGAGTTTAAATTCAAAACAAAATCAAAGAAGAATGGTAAAATTCCAAAGCATGTGTTTTTGAACTCAGGAGGTGAAGCTCTTCAATCCTATATGAAACTTAAAGGACTCGGCTTCATTTTTATTCGCTGTGAAGTACCAAGCGAGGTTATGGTGGATTAGGGTTTGCATTTGTGGGGGTTGTAATCATTTGTTTGCGGAATCGAGTTTGTATTTGAATTGAGGGATAAAAAAGAAGGGGGTTGACAAAGTTTGATGAGGTGCGATGCTTTGTGGTGGGTTGCGTGTCCACTGTCGATGTCCGGTAGGGCACGAGGTTGATCGTCAGAGTGAAGGCGAGTTCATCAAAATGGTGTGGAGGTTGTGAAGTTCTCGACCAGGAGAACGACGATGCTTTTGGTTTTGAGGATCATGGAATAGGAAGGGAGAACGGCTCGTATGAAAGATCGAAAATGGCAATGGCATTTTAGAGCAGGTCGCGGTTTTTAATTACAAGAAGATGATACTGTTTCAAGTAGTATGCAGGTGGTTAGGCCGATGGTTAAGAGGGTATGTCCCATTCAAAAATAAATTAAGTTATTTTTATTTTAATTAGTATATAAGCTTGTTAATTTATTATCTCTTGCATACAATATCGGTTTTCAGTAAAACTGGATCCGTTGGGATCGCATGGACGACGACTACACAATGGAACTGATTGGGAGTGAATGGGATCTCGTTGCAATTTACAATGAAATAAATTGTTTGATCTGAATCAAATCAACGATGATTATCGTTATTTAACAATAACCGACCAATGTGAGTAAATCTCATTAACTCTACACGGTTATATTTTTATAACGTATTTTTAGAATTAATAAATGAAGTTTGAATGTTGTGTGTTGATTGTTTGGACGAACTGCAAATTAATTGGTTGAAAATATAAATATAATTATATATATAAATCATTGATCAAATATTGATTCTATTTATCAGAATATTTCATATTGAAATGAAATTGATATTATTTATATTGTTTAACATCTTTGGTGCAAGGAAACATGTTGGAGGGATCTAACTTGATTCCTCAATATTTATAATACTGTTTGTTTTCATATATTGTGATATATGATGTGATATAAAACCTGTGATTAATTATGATGACATTGGACTGTTTAATTGGAATTTTAAATACCATAAGAAATACTGGAATGTAAAAAGGGATTTTTCAAAGTGTATTTTGAAAATGAAATATTTATAGGAAATAAATATGATATTATAAATGATATATTTATAGGAAATAAATAGGAAATTATATATGGAATATTTATTTGGAAAATAAATATAATCATAAAAGGAATATTTATTTTGAAAATAAATATAATTATAAAAGGAATATTTATTTGGAAAATAAATATAATTATAAAAGGAATATTTATTTGGAAAATAAATATAATTATAAAAGGAATATTTATTTGGAAAATAAATATAATTATAAAAGGAGTAATTATTTGGAAAGTAAATAGAATTATAAAAGGAAATATTTGGAAAATGAATAGAATTTTATAAAAAGAGAATTTTACATTAGGAAGGTTTACACCCGTGCCTCGCACATGGGTGTAACATGATATTGATTTAAAGTAAATATTTAATAGAAATCTGTTTTAACAGATAAATTAAGGAGAATAATTTATAAACGATGTTTATAAATTAAGGAAATATTTATCATTGCTAAATTGAATATATAAATTTGAATTTATATAGAGAAGTAAAATCGGTTTTAACACCGATAATTGAAATGGAATGTGAACGTTGTAGTTACAAAGAAAATTTGCAATGAGATTATGAATGTTGGAAATGAAATAAGATTTGTATGAATAATTGTGCAAATAAAAATATAAATAGAATTTGGGTTTGAGATGTTGTTTTTAAATACGAAATCAAACCGTTTTGATTATATAAAGAAATATTGTTCACATTCTATGTGAAAAAAATAGAATGAAGTAAATATTTTGCAAATAAAATATTATAAAGGAATTTGGGGTTTGAATTATGAATTTAAATGGAATTACTTAAATTAGAAACTGACTGCAAATTAGTTGAGTTGAACGACTTTCTTAGTATCGATTTGATGTTGGTTTCGGCCTTCCTAGGTAGAAATTGAAGACAGAGTTTATGCAAGGTTTATTCTGGCGATCCTAGGTAGACAATTGAAGACGGAGTTTATGCAAGGCTTATACTGGCAATCATAGGTAGAAATTGCCTAAGATGGATTTAAAGAATAATTCCTTCGGGTTATCCAGTCCCAGGACAAGTTGAATGGATAAATGTCTGACAGAGTATATCTGGTCGATCGCGTAAGTTGATCATTTCAAACGTAATACGTTGGTGGCAGAGGAATTCGTTTCTCTTAGCTTATACCTGTGGTATTTTTGGGGAAATCAATTTGTGATTTGTCTGGTATGACGATGTGGCATTCAAAGTAAATGAAGGAGTGATGTGTTAAAAGATACATTATGACCTCAAGCCTTATCAACTGGTAAATGACTGAAATCGGGCAAGCAGCATGGCTAAGTGGTCGCACCCAATTAGGGTATATTGTCACCATCTAGATAATATTCATATTTGTTACTTTTTCAATTCTATATCTCCCGGGAATGGTTATGTTGGTATACCAACCGTAAGGTGACAGTATATTTGGAACATTCAAGCGAAATGAATGGTCGGTCATGTGTGGCCGAGTTACAAGATGTTCTTGTTGAACTCCAGTGTATCGCTTCTAGAGTACACTGATCAGAAGGTGGTTTCATACCTTGTCATAACTGGAATCCACTACCTAATAAGAGCCCACGGTTTTTGATTGTATATCATATATGTAGAGCGTGAGATGAAAACGTTCTACTGGATTGCTATCTACTTAATTTAGACATTATTATAATATCAGAAAATATTGATCTTAAGAAATATTTTGGGTTATTGTAAGGTAAAAACCATCCGTATTTATGTGTGGATCGGTCTTACGATTATCATTGCTTTTGAAAAGGATTTGGAGAAGTTAGACCAAGTGTTTGGAGTTTACTCACACCAGTCACATGACTGACCCAAAGTTTATTTTGTTTTGTTTTCCCTAAACTCTTGGATGCCCAATTTTGTATGGGCAGTCAAGTAGTCGGGATTTTACAGATACTTGGAGAGCTGGAGCAGGAGGCTTCAAGATTATATAGCTATTATTATTTCTGCTGCGTTGTAAGTGTTGTACCCTGATAATAGTATTGTATACCGATACTGTTTTATTCCACAATTATGTTATATGATATATTTCATTCGTTCCATTGTGAGATTCGTGTTACTTTGATGTTGTTGTAGTTGTGTTCTTCTTCTTCTATTCTAATTATTCTCACCCTCTAACTTCTTTCTATTAACGATCCAGTATTTTCGATTCTTGGATAATCGACATGGTGTTTTATGTCGATTACCGGAGTCAAAAATTTCCCAGGTCGTTACAGCGCATAACCAAAATTCAACACAAACTATATATATTCTGGTGCAAAAAAGGGGAAAAGAGAAAAAAAAGAACATATTATAAATTTTACAGGAATCAAACGATACAATATACCATTATCGAAAAATATAATTTAATCCACTCACCTGGTAGCTCTCCAATTCCTGAATCTGATTCGTATCTATCATCTGTGGTCTTCCTAACTGAGTCTATCACTGAAATAACCACGGATTCTCATAACTGAGCCCAAAAAAATTAAAAGAATAGAACTAAATTCAAATTCATGTAACTTGCCTCATACGAAAGAGAAATATAAGCTAATACAATCTAAATCTATGATTTTTCTTTCCAAATCTCAAATTTGAAGTCCTAGACTAATATTTTATAATTCAAAAGAGTTTAGAGGTGTAAAGAAATGGCAGAGCTCTTGCGCCCTCTAAGAAAATATGAGTTGAAGGCTAGGTTTATTTATAACTGCTCAAAAGGATCATGTACATGAGATTCGTGAATAATACATCAGAGTTGCTTACATAAAAAACACGCATCCTAGCTCAAAGATGGGTCGACCCATGCTTCATGTGGGTCGACCCCTGGGTCGATCCATTTCTGAAGTGTGTCGACCCCTAGGTCTACCCACTTGAGGCATGGGTCGACCCATGTATACGATTTTAAATCATATACTTCGGCTCTTGTTGTGTGATTTTCATTGCGCTTTAAACATTGTTATTAACGTTTATATTTCTTAACTATTTTATTTATTTCCAGTTTCTAACGCGCGTTCAAACACGTAAATAAATATGCGCATTCATCTTTCCTCTATTATCAAATTTCTGCGTGTTTAATTCCTCTAATCTTGTGAACATTATTATTCTCTTAATGCTTTAAATTTATTCCTTTCCATTTCTTTACCCATCAGCTTCAAATTCAACGCGTACTTAATATGCATCTAAATTTCTTTGAATGTTGCCTTCAATGTTAATTATTTAGTTTCTTATTTTAACGCGCGACCATATTTTAAATTTAAATGCTTACTATTTATCCCATTACCACGTTCATTAACTTTCCCTAATTCATGCTTGTTGATTCTTGTATGACCGTTATACAAAAAAAAAAAATCTGCATTTCCGGTTTTTACTAAATTTTCTTTTGTTCTCAATACGTATTAAATCTCAGTTTCAAATGTGTTCATTACTGAAAGTAGTATGCGAGCATATATATTCTTGTAATGAATATATAAATATACATTTACATGCATTTGCTTCATTTTTAAAGCACTACTTAACTAACGTCAATTAGATTCCCTTTTTATTGCGTGATTTTATTCCATTTATGCCGCACATTATTAGTCAAAGAAATGCTGCAATTTGACATTAAGTGTTTTTCGTTTCTAACATGCATAAAATTCCAATTCCAATTCCAAACATCGTTATTACTTGAAGTTTATATTTATTGAATGGTTAAGTCTGTTAATACGTTAGTAACCTTTTGTTACTTTAAATTTGTAACAACCCGGAAATGCGGGCCAGTTTAAAAATTTTATTTTGGAAATTTTAGCGAATTTTGAATATTTAAAATGAATTATTTTAAATAATATCAACGAGAAATTTATTTCGAATAGAATTCGAACGTATATATTTATATAGATCGTCATTAGAATATAAATAATTATATATAATTATAAAAGGAATTGAAAATGGCGCGGTAGTTCGATAATTCGATTTCAAAATTCAATTGAACATACCGGGTGCAAAATAAACCGGATTTTAGCGAAACCAAAAATCTTTAAATCTATGTGACGATATCTTTCCAACGAATCCGAAAAATCGAAATTTCATAGCGGGAATCAAAAGATATGTCCAGTTGAAAATTCTGAATAGTCGCTATGGAATTCAGGCCATTAAAAATAGCCATTTTGCAAACGACCTCGAATTTCGACGAAACCACTTTTGTTGGATCCATGATGTCAAATTATTGCTAGATTCCAAATTTCATAATTTTTCGAATCAGTATGTGAGCGTGGCAAAGGAAAAAGCGTTTTACCAGTTTCAGTTGATTTTAATCGACGGGAAAATGGTCATTTTTCCAACGGTCTCAGAATTCGACGAAATTAGTTTTTTTAAGACCGTATCGTCGATACGAAGCTAGAAAATATTTTTCTGGAATTTTTCGAGTGAGTATGTGGCCCCGGTAAACTGAAATGTGCGTTCAAATTCAACATATAGAGTTATATGTTGATTTTGATGAAAACTGATCGAAACGATCAAATCAGCTTGCGATACATATCCCATTGGGTTCGGAATGGGGGTAATTAGCTATGGACTACAATCGGTGGGTTTGATTTCGAGGTCGAAATTTAAAGTTACTTTTTGGATTATAAAATAAATAAAAATATTTAAATAAAACCCCCCATCTTCTTTCATTCAGTCAACCCCCCCCCCCCGTTCTAATTTCCCCAAATCGAGAAACCCCTCTCCTCCCCCCCCCCCCCCCCCCGATGATAGACCACCGCGCTTCCCTTTCCATCACCACCGCCGCACCCTCCCCCTAGCGCGCCTCCCCTCCTTCTTCCCCTCCTCCTCCTCTCTCTTCCCTCCTTCTTCTCCTGAAATCGAGCCCCCGTCGCCCTACAGGCCGCGCCACCAATCGCTGGCCAACCTAGCTCCGACGCCGCAACCCTCTCCACCCGCGCCCCCTCCGTCTATCTCCAGCTCTGACGCAAAGACCACGAGCCCCCCAACTTGATTTGAACCCGACGCAACCACTCTTCAACAACCCCACCGGATTTGAAGCCCGAAGCCGCGCCGTTTCATCGGAGCACCACCAGGCTCCGACCGTGACTCCCCCGGCCTCCCTCCTTCGAAAGACAGTAAGATTTTTACCTTTAATTTATATTAAAAACTGATCTTTTTATTTTGTTTAGTTTAAAACTGAAAAGGTTGATTTTTATAACTGAAAAAGATTTGATTTTATCGTAGGAAGAAAATTATTTTGACAAGTTAAAATATAATTTTTATATAGAGGATGGGAATATAAAAATACGATTTTTATATAATGTATAGAATAAAAATATGATTTTTATTAGATGTGAAGATTAAAAATATGATTTTTATAGTATAGGAAGGATAAAAATACGATTTTTATCTTATATAACTAGTAAAAATTTGATCTTTATATAGTAGTGAGAGTAAAAATATGATTTTTCATTATATATATGTTGAAATAAAAATCCGATCTTTGTATAAGAAGAAGAAATGTAATTTTTATATAGGAAGGAACATTGAGAAAATATATAAAGTAAGAATAAAAATATGATTTTTATTCATTGAATGAAGCAATAAAAATATAATTTTTATTTGAACAGCGTGAAAAGAACTGCAATGGAATTTTAGACAGATCCAGACGGTTCAGCAGTCAAAAGCAAAACACGGCGGAGTGGAACCCTCTGTGAGAACTTCTCACTTTAACTTTTCTTTTCTAGTTATATAAATATATACTAGGATGCAGACGGTGTTTAGTAGCACCCGACACCATCGTCCACAGACCATGGACTTGTTTGTTTGGTTGTGTAGTTGGTTAGATTATTTGATTTGAATTTGATTGTTTGGTGAAATAGAATGGATTTGATTGATATGTGTATGGCGTGGGCCGTTATTAGACCGGGGATAAGGCTAGGCCTTGTCCCGTTTCTAGTATCGTGCCGTTATGCCGCCGAAATTTTCTAAAATAAGTTAGAAAAATAAAGATATCATTTTATTTAATAAATGAACCGAATAGAATATTCATAGGTTGAATAAAATAATTTGGTCGTTAAAAATATAATTTTTAACGTGAATGTGAATAAAATAAATATTCATTTACAAACCGGACGGTTTGTTTATGTACACTTATTTGAAGGATATTGATTGGGACGATAAATTTTACACATCGTCCAACTGCACAAATAAAATCTGTGTTTGATTGTTTGAAACCCCACACGGGTATTGGGATAAAATACGGCATACACTAATCCCAATAATTAGTTGTATGTCGATCGATTGATTGACAGACTGTTATAAGCATTAGATATCTATATTTGATGCTTATACAGTGTAGTGCACTTTGGATGATGGTTGATTATGTATCATTGCTATTATATACATGTGTTGTATGGAATCCATATAATTAACTTTGTATGGTAATTGATTGGGCCTCATTCCAATTTAGAAAATAAAGAATATTATAAAATAAAGGTTCATGTGTTGACAGTACTCATCCGTTGAGATTAGTCATGTGTTGAACGAAATATTTTAATAATAAAATTTACATCTTTATCATTATAAAATAAAGGTTCATGTGTTGACCGTACTCATCCGTTGAGATTAGTCATGTGTTGAACGAAATATTTTAATAATAAAATTTACATCTTTATCATATATAAAATTAGAAAATAATTGGAAAATAGATAAGATGAGTGGTCGCCTGGATATTGATCTGATGTTGGTTTCGGCCATCGGGGTTAATATTCGGGGAATCGTTCTCTTACTAATTTACGGTTGGAGTCTGATTTGAAATCAAACGATAGATACCATAATTTTTATAAAATATATTAAGTAACAAAAATAGTCACACGTGGACAGTACTCATTCGTTGAGATTAGTCATGTGTTGACAAAAATATAGATTCATTTGTTGGATAGAATAACGGAATTATTGAAATATATAAAGCCGTGTTGATTAGAGATGCACTATTTTGACATGAACGATATTTATATCGATTATATTCGTTTTTATATAATTGAATTGGATATATAACGAATTCGAATTGAATTGAATATAAAACGAATTCGAATTGAATTGGAAACGAATTGAAATAGAATAAAAATCGATTTGAAATGAATTCAAATTGAATTGAAATTTGAATTGAATTGAAATGAATTTAAAACGAATTTATAAGGAAAATTTCAATTTTGATTTGAATTGGAAATGGAAGTTGAAATGTTTTTGAAACGAATTTAAAACTATTTATAAAATTCGTTTTAAATAGAAATCGACGAAATATATATTATATATATAATAAAATGGCCTGAATAGAACGGGCCGCGCCGCGGTAGTTCGTGAATTTCGACCATTGATTTCGAACGGACATTACGGGAGATCCGACCGTCGGATTCTCCTAAAACCGGAACCGTTGGGTTCATATCGAAAAGAGCTTTCTAACGAATATTAGAAATTTTAAATCTAACGGTTGAATTTGGAGATACGTCCAAATCAAATTTGGAAAAGGTCGCTGTAAGTGCAGTTCGATGGCCGTTGATGGAAATCGACTGTACGAGCCTTGATAAAATTATTAAAAATAGTAATAATTTGTGTAAAATCATAAGAAATGATTTGGGAAAAATTGGGATGAAAAACTCCATATTTGAAAAGATAAAAATAGATTTTTATCGAAATGAACTAGTTTTGAACTAAAATTAAAACCCATTTATTTTTAAATAAATAAATTGGATTTGAAATGGGTTTTAAATAGAATTGATTTGTGGGTTTATCGTGAAGGGTGTTTTAAATAACACTTGTTCTTTAACCCGATAATAAATAGAATGTGATTTGGGTTTATCGTGAACTGTGTTTTGAATGACATTAGTTCTTTAACCCAGTAAAAGGAGTTTTAATGAATCGGTATTTAGATTGAAATGAAAAGTGATAATTTAAATTATCAAATTTGGAAAGTGAGCGAGAAGGGAGTATCACCAGTTTTGCTCCAAAGTGATAGTTAAATCTTTAATTAGATTTGAACGTGAAATGGTAATTAATTTTACCGATAACACTGGGGTGTTAGATATGGAGTGTTACCAGTTTTGCTTCATGGGATGAATAGGTTGGGATTGGGAAATAAAATAAATAATTACTTCGGTTTGGTTCACTAATCCCGACTAGTTTGGAAAACCATAATATGGTTTGAAATGACATCCAAAGGAAGATTAAAGAATAAATTTAAAGAATTTATCTTTGATAAAATTTATGGGAACTTTTCCCTAAGAATATGAAATTTAGAAACTAGCTGTAGGTTAGCTAAGAAGAATGGTTTCCTGGGTATTGATCTGATGTTGGTTTCGGCCTTCGGGGTAAATATTTGGGGAATTGTTCTCTTGTTGATTTACGGTTAGTGGCTGCTAAATTGGAATGAAGCGTATGTTGTGTTTGTGTAGCATTTGTTTATAATATACGGGGGTTGTTCGGAAAGGCCGGGTTTATACCCATTCTGAATAACCGATTCGACGATAAGTCGAAGATGAAGACGGTGGTTGAAGACCGGAAGTCTTCACATCGTTTGGGTGATTACTGATGATCTTGATTGGGCTGTACACCCAAGATGAGGGAATCAGTTGGTGGTCGTCCAGACGTACTTGGAGATCGATGGATATGCGAGGAAAGTGCCTCCGGTTTCGTTCAGACCCAGAACGAACTTGTAAATGGACTGTGTGTCTGACATTGGATTTTATTCTGTGTTGATTGATCTCTATTAAATATACATCTGTTTGGCGGCGGAGAATTTATTCTTTTGCTTAACGCCCTTCTCTGAAACGTACGAGCTCAGAGGTTGTATATCGATGGACATCAGTCGCATGGCATGAATTGCCTGTGTGGCACGCCTAAGTGGCAATTGATCAAGGCTTCTGTTGAAAAGCAAAGTCTTGTGGTTGATGATCAAAGCATAGCCTTTGTGGCGTAGCTTTGTGTATAACGTGAATTCGCGAGCCTCACACCTCGGTATGAGTTTAAAACGGGATAAGGACTGCAGGGAGAGCACGACGTTTCTTTCTAGCTTTGGTGGTGTCAGTGACTTACCATCCCTGACATTTATATACTTTTCACCAATGTGGTTGTTGGATGAGGCGCCTCGATTTTAGGTCTGTAAGGACCAGGAAACGTGTGTTCAGGAATACTAATCCTCAAACGTAAGAGAGGACCGGCCCTGAAGCATCCAGGGGTTGCCCAGAGTGTGTAATCCCGAGGCATTTGCTAGAGTGTCTCGAATCGGAGAGGAGCTTGCCCCTTACCTCGACTCATGACGGAAATCCAATTTCCAATACGTGTATTTCGGTTTTATTTGTAGAGCCTAGTATGGCGACATAGTGGGATGGGGCACTTATGCCGTCTATGATTGATATTTATGATTGAAATTGTTTTGACACTATGCACTTATAATAGTATCAAATGATTTGTTTTAAACATACCAAGCATGTTTGGCTATTATAAGGGAAAACCCTATCCTCCGGCTTGCGTTGCGTTGTGTGATGGGACCTGGGTCTTATAATAGCTTCATTTTTCGAAAAAGCATTGCGTTGTTTATTCTGTGCACTGGTATTCTTGGGAGGAAACCCGTTTCGTGTTATACGGCGTGGTCCCTTGAATTACTCTCTTTTAAAGTAAATTTTAAATAACTGTTTCAGTTCTCACACCAGTCACATGACTGATCTGGAGTTTATTGTTTTAACCTAAACTCTGGGTGCCCTTATTTTCGACACAGGCAGCTAGTAGTATTGGTTTTGTAGATTTATATTCACAGGATCCTGGTCTACAGCTGGAATGATATTCGGAAAGCTTTGTATCCGTGTATCACCTTCAGTTGTGCTTTGTATTATTTTCCGCTGCTATGTAATCTATTGTAATCTCTGATATTTATCGAATGTATGATATTCAATTATACTCTGTATATTCTTGTATCTGATGGAATTGTTGTAATAGCAATGAAATGTTCTTCTGTTTGCGTTCTATTTTGTCGTGTTCTCAAGGTAATCCGGGCTTTCCTTACCGGGGAAGTTACGGGTCCTTACATAAACTCATATTGTTTATGCAATTAATGTACATACCATTTATTCCAGTTCTTTTTATTTAATTATATATACAAACTATCGCACATTTTTATTTATTGCCCAATTTATATCATGCGTTCGTTTTCATATTTCAAACGCACTCTTCCATAATATTTTTGACAATTTTGTTAATCTTTATTACTTAAAATATGGGGTATTACATTCTCCCACCCTTAGAAAATTTCAGCCACAAAATTTATTAAGGGTAAAATTATGTGATTCCTCGCATAATTTGTAATCATAATGATCCAATTTTGCAACCATTTGTGCATTAGTCAAAGTTTAACAAAAATAAAAATATATGAATGCCTAAGCGGCACCTCCAATATAAATGCAATTTTTTTTTTGAAGATCTTTTGAAAACTTGATGCACATATCCTAAATATACTGGCAATTTTTGAATGAATGCAATATTTTGAAGATCAAAAATGTTTTTCATCCATTTTTTCTTACACTCTTACAAAGTAAAAATGTAGTTCATCTAATTTTTGCATCCATACCCTACCAACTAACTTTAAATTTGCAAATTTCAGAAAAATCTAATTCATCGAATTCGATTTCTCATGTTAAAAGGTAGAAAATGGAAAATTCCATATTTTCCATCTACTTTTACACAACTTTTTCCCATACTTGGAAACCTTAATCACTAATCTTACAAAAAATCCTATTTTTTATTCCAAGCACGGTTTACGTAAGAAAAAATTCTTTTCAGTTTTCCAAACTTACTTGGAATAATTCATTTTCTTTTATTGTTCTCAACTTTTGCTGTTGTCGCCTTTGTGTGTTTTTCTTATTGTTATTCGTCTTTTGCCTTTATTTTCATTTTATTCACAATATCCTAGCGATCACCGCCAACATCTAGGAAGAAAATATCCCACTAAACTATTCTATTTTTCTAAAATAGAAAACTACATAGGAATGCAAATTTATACTAAAAGAAAACTTCCATGTCTCCTCAAGGGGTGCTAAAAAAAGTTTCCATTAATTACTGACCATATCATAAATTTACTTACAAAAATCTCAACTTGCTAGTTCATATTCATTTCTTCTTTATCTTTTTCCCTTAAACCATGCAGGTTTTAAATTATTATTATTTACTTCTTTCTATTAAATAGTAACCACTTGAAACAACTTTTCAATATTTCCTCAAACCTTTACTAACTATCCATGCACACTAATAGGACCATTCTCACTAATTATTTTTAATTAAGTAAGATTAAGTTTCTATGAACCTTTTCTAAAGAGGACTTTTGTGTTCTATGTAAAATAACAAGAAAACTTCAATTTTTTTTCTTTGTTGAAATAGGTAGAACAAGATATGGTGCTTTACCTATATTTTGTACACCTCTTTCGCTACACATTTCATTGCCACTTTAACAAAACATGTTTACTTACAAACTTATTGGTTCATAAAAACTTATCTTCTAATTCTTCTTATTCCAACAAGTTAAAGTGTGTCAAAATCTGTCTTTTATGAAAACTTTCGTATTTTATTTCACTCAAGGTCATCTATGCACCACATATCGCTATTTATATTCGCGCTTTCTCTTAACCACTTATATCGCTTAACCCAACAACTTGTTTACGCACGTAAATCTTTCTGAAAACAAGTTTTTTAAATTTTCTCAAACACTATTTTAATGTTTCTCTTAACACTACAAACTTGTAAAATTTTAGAATTGTATACTTTTAAACTTGAAACTTGAAAACTTCTCTAAAAATCTTTTCCAACATTTATATCTTTTTTTTTCAAGTCCTTTTTGAATGTTTTAACTATGACGCTATGTACAGAGTGGTTTCTAATTTTTGCATTCATAAATCCTTTGCGCGAAATTACATTACTTTGTCCATAATTTCTCTTTTACACAAATTCCTCCAAAAACTATGTCTAACCTAAGAAATAAGACTAGCGTCACTTTTGCGACAGATGTATATATAATAATTCATAATCGAATTTTCTTTTTTCTTGCTCTTTCTCAATTTATAAGGCCCTAATGCCTATTCCACTAATCTAGAATTCTAAAACTTAGGATATTAACACATGGAATCTTTCTCTCTCTTTTTTTTCAAAACATATTGCACAATTTTCTCTTTTTCCACTCATTAGCCTGCTATTCTCAAATTTTCATAACCATTTCCTTAGTGCGCAAAACTAATATTCCAACTCTCCAAATGTGTTGTTTCACTTAATTAGTGGATTCCTTTATGGATATAGGTATATATATAATGTATTTATATTTAAGAATATAAATACATTTACTCGCTATCTATATAGGAAACCTAAACCAAAGCTCTGATACCTGATGTAACAACCTGAATTTCGACAAACCTGATTTTTTTCAAAAATCCAAATTTACCGAAGCTCAAGATGGTTTGTCTAGTATCCTGCGGGAAGGCAAAGATAAATATTTCAGAGATCGTGATAAATATCTCACAGCTAAACGAATAAAAGATAATAGTAAATATGCACTTATCATAATAATGACACTAAATAGCAAGTGTCGTTAAGCTGTAGTATCTCAATCATCTGTCTAACATGCGTGTTTGTTATGAAGAGGCAGTCAGAACAAAAGTTCTAGTGAATGAACAAATTAGACTTTCTACAAATAATACTATATATACCATTCTATCATTGGCTTACCTTTGTGAAGTTATTTTGAGTTTATTACACATTACGCTTTCGATTTCCTACATAAATCGTATCCATTTACTCCCAAGTAGATTGACCTAATAAATAATAAATATGTAGCTATATACCCAATATATCAAAGTACTTCCCGTAGTGCCCTCCTCAAGTAATCTCCGTCGCCGTGCTGCGAAAACCTACGAGACCTCCATTGCCATGATACGAAAACGTAATAAGATACACTACGAAAGTGAATGAGTTCCTACCACTGCGCTATAAAGGCGCCCAAAACCTGAGTTCTTCCATGGAACTCAGTCAGGGGCTTTTTATATCTGTAAAGGACATGTTTGTAAGGGATATATTATAGATATTAGTCAAATGGTTTATTTCTTTCGGTGGCTATGGACCCATTCGACCCTCATTACTAATGAAAGACCATTTAGAGAGCTAAGTGACCGCCCTAATAGCCAATCTAAAAATCAATGTGGTCCCCCATCCAATGACCTGATAGTGAGGATCATTGACCTCTTGGTTTAGCTCTAGTATTTCTCGTACTTGCTCTGATTGGCGATGACATGTATTTGATGACCTACCATCCTTTTTTGGGTCCTTACCATGAAGCCTGCGTTCCTGAGGCAGCTTCCGAATCATTCTAAAGTCATCCCAGTCAGTCTTTAGGCTGCCTACAACGACAAATGCATCCAAGACGTATTCACCGGATGCTACCGTACATAGCATGTCTCTGTGGCTATAGCTTCGTTAGGCCTATCACAGAGTACCATCACGGAGTATCCTCACATCCCGTCGAAGTCTTACTTTGCCATCCAGTCCTGTCGAATAAGTCGGGCATGCCCCCACCACAACTCCGAACGCCAACTACGAGTAGCCCCATTTTGCTCTTTTTCTCCATGGACTGGTCCAAACACATATCGTTATATTACTTAGACCCTATGTCTAATTTACTATAATGTGTTCCACTTACTTTCCTTTTCATTGATTTATAATACACATCAGTCTATTTAATTGAATATTATTTATTTATAAATCAACTTTACTGGATACCTTAAAATCGCCTAGTCACAACGCCAACATAGAAGCTCACCTAATTACAAAATACCATAGAATATCTTTAAGTTTATTAAAATTAATCCCTAATTTCCTATTTACTTATAATAAGCTTTATTCCTTTATTTTCACTTTGCAAATTATAATCTTTATGTTATTATCTCTCTTGTGTTTTTTGCCACTGAACCGTGCTTTTATATATAGTTATAAGTTTACAAAATAAGCCTTTCATATTCCTTTTTCCCATTATAACCTCTTTCAGTTAAGCTATCACTTCTTTTTTTCTATCTTTACAATTCATTCTTTTTTGGAGGTTAGGCTTATTACTATTTTATTGGTTACCAAAACTGCACAAAAAACTATTTTCATAGTTTCAGGTAATTACTATAATGGGAACTCATGATTGCAAGAGGCCTCTTTTTCTTATTTTTGGTTTATTAATTAGTGCGCTATATGGCTAATTCCCTATTTCGCACTAATCCTTACTTTTCTTATTTTCATGTTTGCAATCATGTTTCCTATTCTCCTATATTCAACAAACTATGTGAATATATTTCTTTTTCTAACCAATCAACACAGGCTATTCCTAATCTTTCAATTTATAGATAAATGTGGATTCATGTTTTTAACTTATTTTTACTTTTTTTACATAATTACAGTAAATTTGGATACCTTTTTTCAGTCACAAAAATTCTAATATTCATTCCATTTTAGATCTGAAAGGTGATTTTTTACAAATAATATGAAAATTGTTAGATTTACCATTTAACCACAAAATTTACTGTGCATGATCTTAATTATGTCAAGTTTGCTTATTTTCATTCCAAATATCATTTCATTGCAACTTTTGGCATTATACATTCATTTAATCCCAAATTGTCCCTTTTTGTTCATAACACCAATTAAACTATATTTTCCAACACGCGTAAACAAAAGGGATTATAATCAGTCATATAGATTAAGCGCATAATTCAGTCATATTCATATGAAAACATTTTATGTATATTTTGCACATAACCAAAATTTAACATAAACTATATATATTACGACATAGAAAGAGGGGAAAAGAAAGAAGATAACATATTATAAATTTCACATGAATAAAACGATACAATATGCCATTATTGGAAAATATATTTCAATTCACTCACTTGGTAGCTCTCCAATTCCTGAATATGATTTAGATATTTCATCCATGGTCTTCATAATTAAATCTATCATTGAAATAACAACAGATTTTCAAATTTGAACCCAAAAGAAATTAAAAGAATAGAAATAGATTCACAGAACTTACCTCATACAAAAGAGAAATCTGGTAAGCTACCACCTAAATCAAAGATTTTCCTTTCCAAATCCCAAATTCAAAGTCCTAGGCTAAAATTTTATAATTTAGAAGAGTTTAGAGGATAAAAGAAATGGCAAAGCTCTGCCGTCCTCTTAGAAAATATGAGTTGAAGGTTAGGTCATGCTGGTTAATTTATAGCTGCTCAGAAGGATCACATTCGGTAGATTCATGGGTAATACATCAGAACCACTCGCACAAAAAAAAACATGATATCCTGGCCCAAAGATGGGTCGACCCATCTCTGAAGTGTTTCGACCCCTGGATCGACCCACTTTAAGCATGGGTCGACCCATGTATACAATTTTAAATTGTATACTTTGGGTCTTGCAGCGTGATTTTCGTTATGTTTTAAACGTTGTTATTAACGTTTATATTCCTTAACTATTTTATTATTATTTCTAGTTTTTAAAGCGTGTTCAAACGCATAAATAAATATATGCAATCATTTTTCCTCCACTATCAAATTTCTACGTATTTAATTCCCTGAATCTTGTGAACGTTATTATTCTCTTAACGTTTTAAATTCATTCCTTTCCATTCCTTTGCCTATCAGTTTCAAATTCAACGGGTATTTTATATGCACATAAATGTCTTTGCATGTGGCCTTCAATGTTAATTACTTGGTTTTTTATTTTAACACGCGATCACATTTTAAATTTAAATGCTTACTATTTATCCCATTAACGTGTGCATTAACTTTCCAACTTAGTTTTTTACATTTAATTGCTTACTATTTAACTATTTAAATGCTTACTATTTAATTCATGCTTGTTGATTCTTTTACGACAGTTATACAAAACATTTATTTGCATTTTCGGTTTTTACTAAATTTTATTCTATTCTTAACACACATTAAATCTCAGTTTCAAATGTGTTCATTAGTGACATATATATATATATATATATATATATATATATATATATATATATATATATATGCATATACATTCTTGAAATGAATATACAAATGTATATTTACATGCAGTTGCTTCATTTGTTTTGAATTAGAGCACTACTTAACTAATGTCAATTAGATTCCCTTTTTATTATGTGATTTTTATTCCATTTAAGCCGTGTATTATTAATTAAAGAAATGTTGCAATTGACACTAATTGTTTTTCGTTTTTAACACATGTCAAATTCCAATTTCAGTACTAGAAGTTTATAGTTATTAAATGGTTAAGCCTGTTAATACATTAATCACCTTTTATTATTTTAAATTCAAACGTGCATTGTTTATACAATTAATGTGCATGCTATTTATTCCATTCTTTCTTCCATTTCTTTTTATTTAATTATATATACATACTATTGCGCGTATAGTTTACATAGTGACAACTTTTTATTTATAGCCCAATTTGTAGCATGCATTCATTTTTAAATTTCAAACCACACTCTTCTATAATATTTTTGACAATTCTGTTAACCTTTATTATTTAAAATGCGGAGGTCTTACACGTACTATTCGTATGAATTTGGAAGGTGTTACCACCATCATTCAACAAATTGTATAGGTGAAATTTGGGGATTGGTATTGAGTATGATCATTCCTATCATTATATATCTTTGTTTGTATTTAATACCAATGGTATTGGGTCCTATAGAAAATGATGTATTCCATCAGATTTTTTTGACCCACTTATGATTTACGACTATCTTTTGAGTTAAGTATGGATATATTTTCAAAACATAAATAATATGATTTGTGAATATGCTTATTCTATTGAGGTAAGTGTAAATTTAGAGATTGGTGAATTAGTCAATTCAATTGAAGTAAGTATATGGAAAAAAAATTAGGAATCAATGAAATGGTTTTAATGAATGATTTAATTAAAATGGTTTATGTTGTTGATATGCTTGACCATATGATCATGGTTGATAGTTAAAGAGTCGACTTTAGCCAAATTTTCTTTTTAACTTGTAATGTGTTGGTTAGAGGAACTGGGAACATAAATAGATATGAAACCTCCTTGAATTGGCTTTGCATTCAAAACTTATGCATAGATATCCTGGTGATTATAACTGACTATGAAGGCGCAGGCCTTCAAAGCAGAAAGGACCACTTGTTGATGTCCTGGATAACTCCCAAGGTTATATACCATACTCTAAGCATTGGTCCCTACATTTTGGAGATTTGCATGATGCGAGAACTTCTTGTTGCTAAGTATAGGGGTGATACCAACATGATGTGGTAAAAAGTACATTTGATTTTTCCTATTCTTGAACAACTTATATGGATGGTTGTCTGATATTGCATTTCTTAAATCATGTACATTGATTTCTACAAACGCGCATCTATTTGGTGCGGAGAAGACAACTTCTCTTAGTTTAACACTATTTTTTGAGATGGATAAGCTCAAAGATTGTGCTTTTGTGGACGTCAATTAGTGATTGATGGAATGAAAATGTGGCATTCAAAGATGGTTATATGCTACAATGATTGACGTTACATTTCTGTTGTGTTGTGTGTTGCATGTATCAACAGTTGTGAGATTATGTTATCATAACCATCCAAGCTGATTTATTTGTTGTACTTTGATTATGTATGTTTGTATATATGTATAGGTGTGTATGTATATATATATTACTCTTGTAGGGGAATGGGTGTTGCTATATTTTCTCATTCTTCTATGGGATTCTAAATCTATTATGATTCTATTATTGTAGCCTTCTTCTTCTATTCTTAACCTTCTTTCTTCTTTCTCATCATATAATTTTTTTTCTACTGGACTTCTCTGTCTCTCCCAATGGTGCAAGTTGATTCTTGGCTATTCGAATTTCAAGGCCATCTCATTTGGTATTTGAGCTTTGGTTTATCGAAAACCAAAGTATAATCAGTGATAACTCAGTAGAGATGAGGTTAATAACAACTTAAATTAAGTTTTGAGTGTAATATATATATATATATATATATATATGGGAGTGTATTATTCGTTGAATATAAAACTTTTTATATTAAATTGTTTGATTTGTTAATTCTGAATTTTGGGTTGGAATCCAATGACTAATCCTCATTTTGATAAGAATTCCAAAACACTTAAATGAACCATTCGAGGAGATATTGTTTTCCTAAAAGTGGTAAATGAAATAATTCTACCAAGTTTTATATATAAAGGAAAATTTAAACTAAGTATAGTTTTTGTGGATGAGTAATTTGATTTGAAATGATGATATGTTATTATTATCGTTAATCTTTGAGTACTGACTATTATTTAAATTTAATGGGCTGGTTGTTGTACCAACCAATCTAAAAGTACTGACTACTTTATTTGGATAAGAGCAATCTTATTATTCTTTGCATATATTGAGTAAAAATTGAAACTTTGATGAAATTATTTAATCAAGAAATTATTTAATGATGAATTTATATGAGAATACAAATGAAGTGGAGAATTCAATGATTTTGAACAATTGAGGATTTCCAAGTTGAATTTTGAATATATAACTTAGTTTAAGTGAAAACGTAAAAGAGTAAGTTTACAAATTAGCGAAGTTAGAATGAATTATTTAAATTCAATTAAAATGGGCTCGTCATGTAGCAGTAATTCATAATATTCCGATCTGAATTTTAAATGAATATATAGAATCCAATACAAGTTGGAGTTCTTTGAAACAAGAAGTATTCGGACTTATTGGAATATAGTTTCATAATGAAAGAGAAAATCTAAATTTAGTCTTGTGGATTCTGAGTTATGTCAATTCAAATTTTGATAAACATCAAATTTTGTTAATTATTAAACCAAGTCTATAAATTAGTTAATGAAATGGAAATTTTAAAAATATGAATTATGAATATTCATGAATAGATATACATTCTAGGTATATTGACTTGTACTGAATTGGTATTTGCAATTTTGAATTGTGTTGGGTAACATTAATGATCGGTTAAATTGTAATATGAGGTTGTTGGGCAAATAGTGTCACTTAATAAATTATTTGTCATCTGCGTGTGATGATGAGATTTAGACCTTAAATTAATTACAATTATGTTGATTAATAACTATGACACTTTATTATATTAATATACGATTGTTGCTTATGGTTTCATGTAACGTAATGTTACATTTAGGTTGTTTGCATGTTGTACCATTGTTGTGAATTACATTATATTTTGTTGTTGTCATGGATGTTATGCATATGAGATTGGTTATTATGTTACTTATCTATTTGTTTAACTCTCTTTTGGATGATATTTGTATATACATGTATATGGAAGCAAAATCTTGCTAGTCACTTATGGCTTTCGGTTTCATTGGTAAAGATTATTTGCTTGACAAATGGTACGTGTTTATGCTTAATGGGTATATGCAATGTGAGCACACACTATATAAGTATAAATATGTAATATTCACTGTCTGTTTTTACCCCTGTTATAGAAGGTCTTAGAAATGATCTTATATTGATATTGTGATTTTTTGGTATCTAGCCGCTTAAAGGGGGTACTGCAAAAAATTTCCAGAATTTCAAGTGTTAGAAAAAATTAACATGATTTTTAAAAAATAAGTTTCTAAAGAAAATTTATGGTTTGTGGCATTTTCCTTGGTTTGATTTGAGAACGAAATCCTTTTGAGGAGGGGATACTGTAACAACCTGGTTTTTTGAAAGTTGAATATCTAATAAATTTAAATAACTGAAATTAAAATTAACTGACTTAAATTAAATTTATAAGACAATTTGAATATTGAACTAACTTGAAATTATAAATCTAAAGTTAAAATAAAATTAAGTTGATTTCAAGTTTAAATATAATTCAATGTGAATATAAGCGATAATAATAAATTATGATCAAAGAATTTGAGTGTTCGAAAATTGATTTATTGTTACTTGATTTCGTTAATATAAGAAAATATACATTTTGCAAATGATTTTCAGTGATACCAGTTTTATCAGATCCATAATGCTTAATTATTGTAAGATTCCAAATTTCGAGTCTATCAGACTTGTTACGTGATCATACACGATATAAACGCGTACCAATAAACGATTTAAAGTTACAATATGATTTCAAAAGCTAGATTTTACATATGATCGAGTTGGCTTTCGAAATTGGTTCCATTGTGTTTGGAATGTAGGTTACGGATGATAGTGAGCATGTCCCTTTTTGAGTCTAGAACACTTCGAACCTGAGTGAATACTATTCTGGAAGAGGTTATATAAGGATCTTATCTCATCACTCTTAAACCATATCCTCCGTTTGTAAATCAATTACTGGTATTTTACATTTCAATCAATCAAAATTTAGCTAAAACTCCAACCATAAATGTTGTCTGTATCGACTATATGAACTCATTGGTGTTAGCCATTCATCGATTTGGTGACCTGGTTGACTGCAAATCACCAAAAACCTTCACTAGTCATGTTTTTAACTTTTTGCCATAGTTCACCAATAGTGAACTTTCCTACTTGGGTCGTTGAAGAGAAAAGGAGGGGAAGAGGCTGGGGACCTATCACGGGGTGGTCGAAAGGGGTACGGTGGCTTGTAAATGCTGAAAATGATGGATGAACGTTCATTGGTCATCTTCGAATTTTGGCAATGTGGCTTGGCTTCGACGATCGTTGTTCCTAGAGACGGTGGCTGAAGGTAAGGGTGTCACAGTCGCGTCGGAGGAGCAAGGTCTGGTGCATTAGGACAAGTAGCGACAACGTTTGTTCTGATCAAGGATGGTTCGAACATGTCAAAATGGGGAGAAGGAAACCTACATGGTGTAATTGCATGATTAATATCCTAATGACGTGGATTAAATTTAATGTTGATAAGTAATGCTAATTCTGTCATTTGTTTATTCATGTAATCTATTTTAATTCAAGCAAAATTTTTAGCAATTATAACTCTTTCATATGAGGTCAGATTTGGGAGCGACAAGTTCTGTTGGTCTCGTATCAATGAATCACATGCATGGGTTAGATTGCTCTAATTTGAAGCTATTTCGATTTTTAGATAATTTCAAATGCCTATTTGAAATTTGATAAAATTACCAAAATCTTTGATTTGGATTAGATGGTGAGTTAAAACTCAGACTTTCTATTGTACTATTATTTCATATAATAGTATTGAATGTCAATTTCATATTTAAATATATGATTGGTTATTTGGATGATTTACTGTTTATTTCGTTGGTTTTGGTTATTTATATATTCCTGCTTGTGAAGCGGATGACCTTTGACACTACCTGCTTTAAGCGAAAGATTTATCTTATTTGAATTAGTTTCTTTAATATATTTAAATACATATATGTGCTAACATATGAGTTGTGATGCAGGAGGACAGGTTAGAGGGTCCAATTGGATTCCTCAATGTTTTGGATTATTCACTTTCATTTTATACACCCATGAACTATCTAACCTAAGTATCACTAAAATGTGATTTGGATGATGATTGCTGAATTAAATTAAACATTTCTATGTTATTAATCAATAAACATTATTAATTATGTGATTAGTGGCAGATGGCCATAAATTAGCATTTTGAATATAATGATTGGCTATAAGGTAAAATTACTAAACTTTGAAAGTTATAAAATTGTATATAATAAAAGCAAGTTTTATGGATTGACTTCATAAAAGATTTATAATATTAAGCTCTATAAATAAATTAAGATTTATGACCAGATTTTATAAAAGGATTATATAAATAATTGAACTAACGAATTCAAGTTTATAAACCAGTTTTGTAAATTGTTTCATAAATAAGATTTTTAAGTGTTGAAATTTAACTGAGTTTATAAACAAGTTTTGTAAAGTTATAAAACCTGGTTTTATAATGAATAAGTTTTATAAGTGATTTATAAATGTCTTTGAAAAGGATTTATGAAATGAACTATCGAACTTGTAAAATGATTTATAAATGAACTTTATAACTTAAGATAGAATTTTATGAAGTTCAAATAATTGAAATGAAGTTCTAAATGATTTTTTACAACCTAATTTCTAAGTAATTTTATTTGTAATCAAATAATTTGTATAAGATTTGAAATAAATATTGATTTTTTTTAAGATTTAACATGTTTTGAAACAGAAAAGTTTAGAATATTCTTATTTGACTTGTATTGAACTCCAAATACGGAGCTCGTACTATTCGTACAAATTAGGATGGTGTTACCATCATAATTCAACAAGCATTTTAGGTGGAATTTGGAGATTGGTGATGAGTATGACCATTTCTATCAGTATACATCTTGTTTATATATAATACCAATAGCTTTGGATTTTGTAGAAAATAATGAATTCCATGATATTATTTTTGATCCACTTATGATTTATGACTACACTCATACCTTTGAGTTAAGTATAGGCATGTTTTCGAAGCATGAAACAATATGACTTTTGAATACGCTTCTTCTATTGAGATAATTATTGGATATGATTTCCAAGTATTAATTTAGAGATTAGTGAATATGCTCATTTATTTGAGATAAATATATGGAATCGATTTTTAAGAATAGATAAAATGATTTAATCAAAAGGGCTTATGCTACTAATATGCTTGATCGTACGATTATGATTAATGGTTAAAGAACTGTTTATCAACAAAACTCCCTTTTTAATTTATAACGTGTTGGTTCAAGGAACCGGGATAAGAACTAGCTTTGAAACCACTTCGAACTGGATTTGCGTTCGAAACTTATATGCATGTATCCTTATGAGTATAACTATGTTTATGACTATTCAGGCGTGGGCCTTCTAAATAGAAAGGACTGCCTGTTGATTTCTAGGTTAGGTCACACGTTTATATACTATACTCTCAGCAGTTGTTCCAACGTTACAGAGATCTGCATGATGCGAGGACTTCTTGTTACTAAACTTAGGGGTGATACCCGACAGGTTATGGTAAAAAAGTTCGTTTGGTTTGTCCTATTCTTAGACAACTTGTATTGATGGATGTCTAACATGCATTTCTGAGATCATGTACATTGATTTCAACAAACATGCATCTGTTTGGTGGCAGAGAAGGCAACTTCTGTTAGGTTAATAACCTTCTTTTAGACATATGAGCTCGGAGGTTGTTCTTTTGTTGACGTCAATTTCTGATCAGCGGAATGACAATGTGGCATCCAAAGATGGTGCTACGATGGTTGACGTTATACTCTATTGTTCTATGTGTTTTATGCATTAGTATTTATGAGGATAGGTTATTATAACTGTCCGTCTGATTTATTTGTTGTACTCTGATTATGTATGTTTGTATATGTGTAAGGGAATATATATATATATAGTTAAATTATATTTTCTCATTCCATTATTATATTATGTATATATTATTATTTTATTGTTGTCTTCTTCTATTCTAAACCTTTTTCCACCTTTAATTTCTTTCTTTCGGACATACCTGGTTTTTGAAACGATGTGAGTGGATTCTCATCCATTGGAATTTTTGGGTCGTCAAATGGTCAGTCATAAGATGCAAAGAAGGATGTGCAGGAGCACGAGAGGGTTTGGGGCATCATGATCACGAGTAGGAACCGTAGGGCCAAGTCATCGAGGCATCGTCAGATCTGAGTTAGCATGGTCTAATCGACTTGGGCTGAACAAGGTGTATTGCACCGGCTCGTCCCTGACCTGAACCTATCGATTCATGTCGCCAGTCCTTTGTGCGCTTGTCCCGCGTCGTGGTGCCTCCCTGCTTCTGTCCGATGACGTTGACTGATAATGCTGTGGAGTTGGAGATCGTTTTCTCAGTTTGTTCCATTGCGCCATCGTTTGGTTCTTATCTCTCCTTAGCTCCGTGTTTTAATGCTTATGCCGATTTAGAGCATTGATGGCCTCCTCTGCTTCGTCATCCTTCCATGAGATTAACATGCGTCGTCGGAGAAGAGGATGGCGTGACAGTAGCAGTTGCGGTGGTAGCTACCACCTTTCCAACATTGCCAGGTTGCTCGTTGTCTTTATCTTGGGCCCGAGTCATTGGCCTTGAGAAGATAGCTCCTTACTTTGATACCATAGTTGTTAGCTTAGTCTAAAGGATAAAACACTTGCAAGAAATAAGAAAATCAAATCTTCTCAATGGACAGGGAAATCTGCTAGTAGATTTAAAGATTTCGATCATGGGAAATTTGTTTGTGGATATAGCACCAAAAATGTTGATAATAAAATTATTCAACGCCCTGGATCGACCGTATATAGAATAAAAATTAAGAAAAGTAAACTAAAATTGAGTAAAGTGACGACACATGGGGTTTATCGTGGTTTGGCCTTAGATCACTTATGGCTACTTGCTCTACTGTATCTTTATTTAACAAACTTGAGAGATTACAAGCTTTAGGTCGAAAATACCTTGAATACAAAGATAAAAAATGGCAATAGGTCATTAAAGAGCCAAAACATCCTTTTCATTAATGGGTCTTCTATTTATAGGCTGTAGGAACCTCGATTCGGCCTGATATAATAGAGAAAGAAGATAATACGGAGAGATATATTTGGAAAGTTGTACATTTATCCTCGAAAATAGGATTCCAGGTCAGTGCTGACCCGAGGAAATCCGGGTCGGGGCCAACCCAGATCAATCACTTCTCTGAATCATCTCGAAGCTGGGTTGTTGAGAATGTATATATATCGATCTGATATGTTTCATCATGTTGTGTTGAATTTGAGGATTTAGTCCATTTACATGTGTAGAGTCAAAATTTCTTCAAGTTGCAACGAACTCAATTTGATTTGAAACATGTGCAGGCTAAGGCTGATTTGGAGCAAAGCAAGTTGGCAGATCCGGAGTAGTGCAGGTTGGTCGATCCAGAGCAAGGCAGGCTAGCAGATGTGGAGCTCAATAGGTAGGTTGACCCAAGGTGGTGGAGCATGCAGATTCAGGACGATGATGGTAAGAGCGATTTGGAATGAGTGAGAGCCTTTATACCGATATAGAGAAATTGACTATGTAATGACCCGCATTGGCAGAGGTATTAGAATTAATTTATTTAATTATATAAATGGTGGTATAGTGAATTTAATGGTCGTGGATTTAAGTAATGATGAATATTTAATTAAAATATTAAATTAAATAATATATTTAATTTTGAAATAATCAGATTTGGCTGATATGGCGATATGGTGTGAACCGGATCATCTGTGATATTTAATTCAGCTTGGAATTGAATTTGAATAACGAATATATTCAATCGTCGACAGTTGAACGTATAGTTTATAATATAATTATAAACGAGCTCGAATGGCGTTGCAGTTCGCTATTTGGCGATTTAACTTCAACTGAATATACAGAATTCGTTTTAATTCGGATTTCTGTGAAACAAGAAACGTACGGAGCTAGTGGAGTATATCTTTCTAGTGGAAGAGAAAAATCAGTATTTCGTCGTGTAGATTTTGAGATATGTCCGAATCAAATTTTAAAATAGTCGCTATAGAATCGTTTATCGACCATAACGGTTTATTCGATATAACTAAGAGATCGGGTTTGAATCTAGACAAGGTTCTTTTGAGACATAACAATAATTTAATTTTTAGAATTTTACTGTAATTTTTAATTAATTTAATAAGCGACTTTTTATTTAAAGTATTTCGCACCCTGTAATCAACATTTTGGGGTTTCACGATATGAGTTAATCTACCGGTATTATTATATTTTCGGGATCGTGATACATTTCTTGACACAACAGCATGTTTATTTCTGTCTATGGCGATGCGTAAAACAAATGAACCTTGTGTAACGAAGTCCGTACAACTTCACTCCAAAAATAAAGCATACCCGGGCCAACCAAACAACATATATGTATAAGATAAGACCGCGTTCACTTGTTTGGCACCACACAGTCACCAAAGAGAAAATATCTAAAAAATTCTATAAGTACCCCTCCAATACCCTTAAGACCTAAATGAATTTCCATTCCTCTCGAAATACGGCCGCCACTCCTGTTCTCGTTTTTCCAGAAAAATATAAAAAAGAGAGTTCTGAACAAAAAAGTAAAACGCTGCTTTGCTGAAGCTTCTAAGGAAAGGTGCGGACGTGGATAGTAGGAAGGAAAGGCGAAACTAGGAAGATGCAAAGTGGTACTCGACGTTGAGGAGTTTTGCCTTAAAACGCAAGGAGAAGTACGGGTTTGATTTACTGGAAGGAGGGCGGAAATTGTAGAAGAGGATGGAGTTGAATCAGGGAGCAACGCATGCGAAGTGATGATGGAATGAGGTGAAGAAGGGGATGTGTAAATCGCATTAATGGTGTAGGAAAGAGGAGCTGGCTACAGGCGTTACCTGGAGCAGATATAAATGGAAGAATAGTGAGTACTGGTGGGTCTCTCGATGGAGTTGGGGTCAGTAGCTCGCATGTATGTTTTGGGAAGGAAGCAAGGCAAAATCGTTGAGGTTCACGGCTGGTGTTCAATGTTGCGCCTGTAGCATGGAAGATGGGACTGTACAGAGCATGGAGTTGAGAAAAACGTGAGTTGATTTGTTGCTTGGGCAGCATCAGTCGGTGCCGTTTTGGGACCTTGTTTGTGAAAATGCCAAAGAATTGGATTAACTAGTACTAGTGGGTTTTCTGTAGTATACTTCGAACATGGAACGGCTTCATAAGGTGATGCATGGGTCTATAGAGGAAGTATGGGGGGAGGTCTCGCAAGTTTCAGGAACAGTGGAAAATATGAAGAGCAGCGGTCTAGATCTTGTACATGAGGCGTGAGTAAAATGGCACTGTTATGACGTTAGAAATGGTGTGTTAAACGGAGATGATGCTGAAGTTTATCATAGTGGAAGAAGGCAAACGTTGGGGACGCGGGTAGAAGATTGTTGGGCCAACATGACTAAAAGATAGTAGGGCCTTAGAAGAGGAAAGGGGACGGGTGCAGATATGTTGTAGGCTTGGGGAGATGGGCCGTTGGGAATAATGGGTAAGCCCATTATAATTAAATAGTTAAGTTCAGTTTAATTTCAAATAAATAAAGTGTTAACTTGAAATTTTTGTATCTGGTTCATACGATATCGAAATTTAGCGAAATAAGATCCGATGGGATCGTATGGATGAGAGCTACCCAATGGAACTGACTGGGAGCGAATCAAAGCTCGTTTGAATTTATGGCGAAATAAATTGTTTGATTCAAATCAAACAAACAGTTTATCGTTCTTTAACGATGAACTGCCAAAGTGAGTAAATCTCACTAACTCTGAACAGTTTATAATTTCATGTTGTATTTTTAGAACTGTTAAATATTGGCTGATTGACTGTGTGTTGACTGTTTGATTGAACTGCTAGTCAGTTAGTTGAATTTCTATATTGATTCTGTTTAACAGAATATATCATATGGAACTGAAAGTGATTTTATCTATATTGTTTAACATCTGCGATGCAGGGAAACAGGTTAAAGGAATCCAACTGGATTCCTCAACATTTATTTTACTATTTTTCATATATTGTGATATATGATGTGTTATATAATCAGTTATGGATTATGTGTGTTGGAATGATGTTGATCATTGTTATTCGATATTGTAAATATCATAAAGACCCTGGGATGTAAAAAGAATTATTTCAATGTATATTGAAATAAAGGGATTTTATAAAATCAACAGATTTTATTAAAGGAAATATTTCGAAAGTAAATAAAAGGAAAAAATGTTTTTAAAACGAATAGAGTTTTATAAAAGGAAAATTATTTGTAAAGTGAAGAATTGCTACTAAAAGTAAATCTTTATCAATGAATAGTTAATCGATGTTAGTTTAATCGATTAGAGTTAAAGCAAAGGAGTCAATCGATGTTAGTTTAATCGATTAGAGTTAAAGTAAAATGAGTTAATCGAATATAGTTTATTCGAATAGAAAGTGAAAGGAGTTAATCAATGTTAGTTTAATCGATTAGAGTTAAAGTGAAAGGAGTTAATCGATGTTAGTTTAATCGATTTGAGTTAAAGTAAAAGGAGTTAATCGATGTTAGTTTAATCGATTAGAGTTAAAGTAAAATGAGTTAATCGAATATAGTTTATTCGAATAGAAAGTGAAAGGAGTTAATCGATGTTAGTTTAATCGATTAGAGTTAAAGTGAAAGGAGTTAATCGATGTTAGTTTAATCGATTTGAGTTAAAGTAAATGGAGTTAACCGATGTTAGTTTAATCGATTAGAGTTAAAGTAAAATGAGTTAATCGAATATAGTTTATTCGAATAGAAAGTGAAAGGAGTTAATCGATGTTAGTTTAATCGATTTGAGTTAAAGTGAAAGGAGTTAATCGATGTTAGTTTAATCGATTAGAGTTAAAGTGAAAGGAGTTATTCGATGTTAGTTTAATCGATTAGAGTTAAAGTAAAAGGAGTTAATCGATGTTAGTTTAATAGATTTGAGTTAAAGTAAAAGGAGTTAATCGAATATAGTTTATTCGAATAGAAAGTAAAAGGAGTTAATCGAATATAGTTTATTCGAAGAAAGTAAAAGGAGTTATCGAATATAGTTTATTCGAAAGGAGTTAAGTGAAATGAGTAAATCAATAGCGTTAGTCAAATAGAGTTAACCCAATAGTGTTAGTCCAATAGAGTTAATTGATAAGGGTTAATCGAATAGAGTTAAGTGAAAAGAGTCAATCGAATATAACTATTCGAAGGAGGGTTAAGTAAGGAAGTTAGTAAAAGGAATATAAAGTGAACTTTGCCTATTTCAAAGTTAGAAATGTTGTTCAGTTAAGGTCTGAGAGGTAGTTCTACCCCAACTTGATTGGCTTCGTTTTTAACTAAGGAATAGTTAAGGTTCGGTAGTAAAGGAAATGGTTTGAGTTGGCATAGCGATGTTTGTTTAAACATCTGTCTAAGTCCAATGAAGAAGCTTTGGAAATGTTTTCCAAATAAGAAACCAGAAATGTTATCTATAAAGAAAACAAGAAATGGAAATGTTTTCCATTGTTAATAACGTATATTTTCCAAATTTAGAAAATAAAAATTGTTGAATATAGGGAAACAGGAGATAAGTAAATTAATGAAATAAAGAGATAAAAGTTGAATGATGTTTGATCGATATAATTTCCATTTGGAAATAATATCGTTGTTTGCACACTTGTTTTATTCGATAGTTAAATCACAGACTATCGAAGTTTTGACCATTTTAACGTTGTTAATATGGAGAGACCGGTTGGATTATTATCCAAAGATCCACTCTGTATTGGCATAAGCGTTGCGAATCATATATGCCAAAAGGAAATTGAAGACGGAGTTATGCAAGGGCTATCGTGTTTACAGAATAGTGCCTTCGGTTCATCCTGTTCCTGGATGACTTGTATGGACGGATGTCTGACAGAGTATTTCCAGACGATCACGTATATTGATTTCTCCAACCGTACCAAGAGTGGAAGCGGAGAAGGAAACTTCTTTTAGCTAACACATAATGTATGGTTGAGGACGTCAATCGGTGATTTGATGGATTTGACGATGTGGCATTCGAAGTGAATCTGGTGTGATGATAAAGCGTAGCTTATAGCCTCACATCCGGTAAATGACAGAAATCGGGCAGGCAGCATGGCTAAGTCGGTCGCACCGAAGTAGGGTGTATAATCACCTGATCTAGAGTTTCATTTACTTCTAAAAATCTATTGTTGATGCTGTCCCATTCGGGAAACGGTTGCTGATCCCAACCGTTGGTGATATACATTCGATACACTCAAGCGAAATGAGTGGTCGGTCATGTGTGGCCGGGTTGCAAGATGTTCTTGTTGAACCCAGCGTATTCCTCTCTAGAGGTACACTAGCGAAAGGTGGTTCCATACCTTGTCATAGTTGGAAATCCATTACCCAATACGTGCTTGCGGTTGTGATTGTATACTATATATGTAGAACGTGAGATGAAAGCGTTTCTGCTAGATAATTATATATACCGTGGTTGATAGACATTATTATAATATCAAAAGGTTTTTGATATAAAGATATTTTGGATTCTCATAAGGGAAAAACCCGTTCCATTATGCGGCGTGGTCTTATGAGATATCGTTTACTTGTTCGAACTGTTTTTAAACTGTTTTACTCATACCAGTCCCATGACTGACCCGAAGTTTACTTTGTTGTTTTCCCTAAACTCTTGGGTGCCTAAATTTGTATGGGCAGTCAAGTAGTCGGGATTTACAGATATAGTTGAAGAGCTGGAGCAGGAGGCTTCAAGATCATATAGCTATAGTTATTTCCGCTGTGTTGTAAGTGATGTACTTTGATATTGATGTATATTCAAGTACAGATGTATATTTCAAGTTATGTTATATATATTATATGTTATTCGTTCCGCTGTGAGATTCGTGTTACTCTAATATTGTGTTCTTCTTCTTCTTCTATTCTAAATTTCTATCTTATCTTTCCTCACCCTCTAATTTCTTTCACTAATTACCAGGATTTTTCGATGTTTTGGTTATCGACATCAAGTTTATGTCGATAACCAAAGTCGCTCGAAATCCGGGTCATTACAGTTGGTATCAGAGCAGAAGGTTAATTGATTAACTTGGCTCTGTGGCGTGACTCGGTAGAGATAGGGTTAGTAATACCCTAGATTGAGTTGAGTGTATATATACGAGTGAACGTATTTGTTAGATGATATAAAAATATTGTTTTATATTGTGAAGATTTATTGGTTGAGTCATTTATGAGTTCTGGTCGATCAGTTTGATCCACTATATCGGTAGGAGTTACTAAACACTTGAATATGATGGGTCGGCTCGATATATTTTGAAAGAGGGTAAATGAAAATAATTTTACCCAAAGTATATTTGATACATATTGGATATATTGGTTGCTATTATAATCAAGTAAGATTATAAATTAAAGGGTTATGTAAATAACCAATCAGAATTCATATAAGTGAAATACGTGAAATCAGATGAGTTGAATCTGAAATTTTAAACCAGAAATTTGAGTTAAAACTCTGGAGAATTGGATAGGTGTTTGTAAATGAATTTGGTTTAAAAATAAGGAAAATTTAAGATCCTGGGAGATTTTAAATTGTTTTACAAGCAGTGTGAATTATATTTTGAAATGAATTTCAAAGTGGAAATGTTTAGAAATGGTTTTATAGTATTGAACTCACTTCGATCGCTGGAAAATAGATTCTTATGATGACAACTACATCATCAGTGTTCATTTTCGAGTTATAAGTGACGAATTACTACCAGAGATACTGTTTTGATTTTTTTTTTGGGAAAGACAAGTTGTGTTGAATTTCAAATGGGATTTATAATAAAGAATGAATAAAGAAAGTTTGAAATAGAAATTGAATATAGAAATTCAAAGGGAATTTGAATATATGAAATTCAATGGAAGTGATATAGAATTTGAATATAGAAATTCAAATGGGATTTATAATATAAAATTTGAATAGAAATTGAATAGAATTAACTAAGTCGAAGAGAAATTAGTTAGTCGAGTTTTGAATTTGAAGTTGAACTTTGAAAGGTGAATTGGATTTGTAAATGGATATTCGAAATCGAATATAGAACTAAAATTTGAAATTTGGATTCAAATTAGTTAATAAGCAAGTTAAAATATATTTGAACATGCCATGTTCAAATATAAAAGTGAAACAGACTAAAGAGTTAATTAACAAATTAATTAACGAACTGAGTTGAAACGATCAGGTATAGTTAAAATAGATTGGGCAGGTATAAATATACATGAGATAGGTATGGATAAGGTATGAAGGTATATAAATAGAATGCTCGACGAAAAAGGTATGTATTTAATTCATATATGATATTTTATGCGCCGTATAGGCAAGCCGCTTGGCTTTTTCTTTTTCTTTTGGATTGGTGAGGGCCATGGGAGGCTATTTGAAATATCCCGATGCTCCCAGTACAAAGGAGGTTATGGCGAATTTTTCCGGGAATTTAAGGAGTTAGAATATTTTTAAGATAATTTGATAGTTAGAAATCAACGTATCGATATATATATAGAAGTCGATAAGGAAACGAACTTAGAAACAGAATAGTAAAAAAAAAGGAAGACAAAGAATAAAATCTAGTAAGAATAGAAAGAGAAAGTATACGTGTTTAAAAGTGAATAAGTAGTTGTATGGTATTGATTATTCGAGTAAGTACTCATATCTGTTTTGACGTTATAAATGTTATTCAGTCAAGGTCTGAGAGGTAGTTATACCCCCAACTTGATTGATTTCATTATTAACAAATAAATAGTAAGATTTTAGGCTCGAAGATCAATATTGGATAAGAGTTAGTTGAGTATAGTATTTGGGTTGTCGTAATGATGTTTTACACAACATCTGTTTTGACCCAAATAAGTGTAAGTATAGAAAAAAATGAAATGGGAAAAGAGATAAGTAATTGGGATATTTTCCAATTATAAATAGCATATATTTTCTAAAGTTTAGAAAATAAAGGAAGGCGATATTTGGAAATGTTTTCCAAATAACATAAAAGGCCAATAAGGTTATTGAAAATATTTGGTTAACAAATATTGATAAAGAAATAGAGAAGTGATTTAACTAATGGAATATTAATTAAGGGCTCAGCGACATGTTCAAAAGGAAAAATTGATTTTTGAAAAGAGTAAACTGTTTAAAAACTCCAAGGGAAAGACTGTTTAAATTAAAATCAAATTTAACAGAAATTTGTGAAAGCAGATTTGAATTAAAGAAAAGCCAGTAAAGTGGTAACTGAGATTGAATTAGAATGATATCAAGACAAATTGGATTGTGAGATTCAAATTTGAAGTGTAATGTGATAATCTAGTTAAGAGTTGGGAATCGAGAAGAAACTCGAGTTGAAATGATATTTGGCTCGGATATAAGCGAATGGTTGTGTTGTGGATAAAAGCAGATTGGAATTTGATTGGGATGACCCTTGTATCTGCTGAATTGATAATAGGTGGAAAGGATATAATGATATGCCGATAAAAGGTACCAGTTTATATTATATATTGGGTTTGAGATTTTGATGAGCCGAATTGGCAAGCCGCTTGGCTGTTTGATTTTCTTTTGGGTTGGAGATGGCCCAGAGAGGCGAGTTGGAGTTTGTTGTATTAACCAATACAAAGGAGGTGCTGGCGAAATTTTTCGAAGAGTTAAGGTGTTAGAAAATTTTCAGGATTTTTGAAAATTTTCGTTGATAAGAATTAATTAATAATTTAATTGAAATTAAATTGGTTCAGTTGAAACTGAAGTTAAGAAGTGAAGAAATATGTTCTAACCAGTCGATAGGGTCGTCCTCTAACTTTTAGCAATTTCGAGGACGAAATTTTTTTAAGTGGGGAAGATTGTAATGACCCGCATTGGCAGAGGTATTAGAATTAATTTATTTAATTATATAAATGGTTGTATAGTGAATTTAATGGTCGTGGATTTAAGTAATGATGAATATTTAATTAAAATATTAAATTAAATAATATATTTAATTTTGAAATAATCAGAATTGGCTGATATGGCGATATGGTGTGAACCGGATCATCTGTGATATTTAATTCAGCTTGGAATTGAATTTGAATAACGAATATATTCAATCGTCGACAGTTGAACATACAGTTTATAATATAATTATAAACGAGCTCGAATGGCGCTGTAGTTCGCTATTTGGCGATTTAAACTTCAACTGAATATACAGAATTCGTTTTAAATCGGATTTCTGTGAAACAAGAAACATACGGAGCTGGTGGAGTATATCTTTCTAGTGGAAGAGAAAAATCAGTATTTCGTCGTGTAGATTTTGAGATTTGTCCAAATCAAATTTTAAAATAGTCGTTATAGAATCGTTTATCGACCATAACGGTTTATTCGATATAACTAAGAGATCGGGTTTGAATCTAGACAAGGTTCTTTTGAGACATAACAATAATTTAATTTTTAGAATTTTACTGTAATTTTTAATTAATTTAATAAGCGACTTTTTATTTAAAGTATTTCGCACCCTGTAATCAACATTTTGGGGTTTCACGATATGAGTTAATCTACCGGTATTATTATATTTTCGGGATCGTGATACATTTCTTGACACAACAGCATGTTTATTTCTATCTATGGCGGTGCGTAAAACAAATGAACCTTGTGTAACGAAGTCCGTACAACTTCACTCCAAAAACAAAGCATACCCGGGCCAACCAAACAACATATATGTATAAGATAAGACCGCGTTCACTTGTTTGGCACCACACAGTCACCAAAGAGAAAATATCTAGAAAATTCTATAAGTACCCCTCCAATACCCTTAAGACCTAAATGAATTTCCATTCCTCTCGAAATACGGCCGCCACTCCTGTTCTCGTTTTTCCAGAAAAATATAAAAAAGAGAGTTCTGAACAAAAAAGTAAAACGCTGCTTTGCTGAAGCTTCTAAGGAAAGGTGCGGACGTGGATAGTAGAAAGGAAAGGCGAAACTGGGAGGATGCAAAGTGGTACTCGACGTTGAGGAGTTTTGCCTTAAAACGCACGGAGAAGTACGGGTTTGATTTACTGGAAGGAGGGCGGAAATTGTAGAAGAGGATGGAGTTGAATCAGGGAGCAACTCATGCGAAGTGATGATGGAATGAGGTGAAGAAGGGGATGTGTAAATCGCATTAATGGTGTAAAAAAGAGGAGCTGGCTACAGGCGTTACCTGGAGCAGATATAAATGGAAGAATAGTGAGTACTGGTGGGTCTCTCGATGGAGTTGGGGTCAGTAGCTCGCATGTATGTTTTGGGAAGGAAGCAAGGAAAAATCGTTGAGGTTCACGGCTGGTGTTCAATGTTGCGCCTGTAGCATGGAAGATGGGACTGTACAGAGCATGGAGTTGAGAAAAACGTGACTTGATTTGTTGCTTGGGCAGCATCAGTCGGTGCCGTTTTGGGACCTTGTTTGTGAAAATGCCAAAGAATTAGATTAACTAGTACTAGTGGGTTTCTGTAGTATACTTCGAACAGGGAACGGCTTCATAAGGTGATGCATGGGTCTATAGAGGAAGTATGGGGGGAGGTCTCGCAAGTTTCAGGAACAGTGGAAAATATGAAGAGCAGCGGTCTAGATCTTGTACATGAGGCGTGAGTAAAATGGCACTGTTATGACGTTAGAAATGGTGTGTTAAACGGAGATGATGCTGAAGTTTATCATAGTGGAAGAAGGCAAACGTTGGGGACGCGGGTAGAAGATTGTTGGGCCAACATGACTAAAAGATAGTAGGGCCTTAGAAGAGGAAAGGGGACGGGTGCAGATATGTTGTAGGCTTGGGGAGATGGGCCGTTGGGAATAATGGGTAAGCCCATTATAATTAAATAGTTAAGTTCAGTTTAATTTCAAATAAATAAAGTGTTAACTTGAAATTTTTGTATCTGGTTCATAAGATATCGAAATTTAGCGAAATAAGATCCGATGGGATCGTATGGATGAGAGCTACCCAATGGAACTGACTGGGAGCGAATCAAAGCTCGTTTGAATTTATGGCGAAATAAATTGTTTGATTCAAATCAAACAAACAGTTTATCGTTCTTTAACGATGAACTGCCAAAGTGAGTAAATCTCACTAACTCTGAACAGTTTATAATTTCATGTTGTATTTTTAGAACTGTTAAATATTGGCTGATTGACTGTGTGTTGACTGTTTGATTGAACTGCTAGTCAGTTAGTTGAATTTCTATATTGATTCTGTTTAACAGAATATATCATATGGAACTGAAAGTGATGTTATCTATATTGTTTAACATCTGCGATGCAGGGAAACAGGTTGGAGGAATCACTGGATTCCTCAACATTTATTTTACTATTTTTCATATATTGTGATATATGATGTGTTATATAATCAGTTATGGATTATGTGTGTCGGAATGATGTTGATCATTGTTATTCGATATTGTAAATATCATAAAGACCCTGGGATGTAAAAAGAATTATTTCAATGTATATTGAAATAAAGGGATTTTATAAAATCAACAGATTTTATTAAAGGAAATATTTCGAAAGTAAATAAAAGGGAAAAATGTTTTTAAAACGAATAGAGTTTTATAAAAGGAAAATCATTTGTAAAGTGAAGAACTGTTACTAAAAGTAAATCTTTATCAATGAATAGTTAATCGATGTTAGTTTAATCGACTAGAGTTAAAGCAAAGGAGTTAATCGATGTTAGTTTAATCGATTAGAGTTAAAGTAAAATGAGTTAATCGAATATAGTTTATTCGAACAGAAAGTGAAAGGAGTTAATCGATGTTAGTTTAATCGATTAGAGTTAAAGTGAAAGGAGTTAATCGATGTTAGTTTAATCGATTTGAGTTAAAGTAAAAGGAGTTAATCGATGTTAGTTTAATCGATTAGAGTTAAAGTAAAATGAGTTAATCGAATATAGTTTATTCGAATAGAAAGTGAAAGGAGTTAATCAATGTTAGCTTAATCGATTAGAGTTAAAGTGAAAGGAGTTAATCGATGTTAGTTTAATCGATTTGAGTTAAAGTAAAAGGAGTTAATCGATGTTAGTTTAATCGATTAGAGTTAAAGTAAAATGAGTTAATCAAATATAGTTTATTCGAATAGAAAGTGAAAGGAGTTAATCGATGTTAGTTTAATCGATTAGAGTTAAAGTGAAAGGAGTTAATCGATGTTAGTTTAATCGATTAGAGTTAAAGTGAAAAGAGTTAATCGATGTTAGTTTAATCGATTTGAGTTAAAGTAAAAGGAGTTAATCGATGTTAGTTTAATCGATTTGAGTTAAAGTAAAAGGAGTTAATCGAATATAGTTTATTCAAATAGAAAGTAAAAGGAGTTAATCGAATATAGTTTATTCGAAGAAAGTAAAAGGAGTTATCGAATATAGTTTATTCGAAAGGAGTTAAGTGAAATGAGTAAATCAATAGCGTTAGTCAAATAGAGTTAACCCAATAGTGTTAGTCCAATAGAGTTAATTGATAAGGGTTAATCGAATAGAGTTAAGTGAAAAGAGTCAATCGAATATAACTATTCGAAGGAGGGTTAAGTAAGGAAGTTAGTAAAAGGAATATAAAGTGAACTTTGCCTATTTCAAAGTTAGAAATGTTGTTCAGTTAAGGTCTGAGAGGCAGTTCTACCCCAACTTGATTGGCTTCGTTTTTAACTAAGGAATAGTTAAGGTTCGACAGTAAAGGAAATGGTTTGAGTTGGCATAGCGATGTTTGTTTAAACATCTGTCTAAGTCCAATGAAGAAGCTTTGGAAATGTTTTCCAAATAAGAAACCAGAAATGTTATCTATAAAGAAAACAAGAAATGGAAATGTTTTCCATTGTTAATAACGTATATTTTCCAAATTTAGAAAATAGAAATTGTTTAATATAAGGAAACAAGAGATAAGTAAATTAATGAAATAAAGAGATAAAAGTTGAATGATGTTTGATCGATATAATTTCCATTTGGAAATAATATCGTTGTTTGCACACTTGTTTTATTCGATAGTTAAATCACAGACTATCGAAGTTTTGACCATTTTAACGTTGTTAATATAGAGAGACCGGTTGGATTATTATCCAAAGAACCACTCTGTATTGGCATAAGCGTTGCGAATCATATATGCCAAAAGGAAATTGAAGACGAAGTTATGCAAGGGCTATCCTGTTTACATAATAGTGCCTTCGGTTCATCCTGTTCCTGGATGACTTGTATGGACGGATGTCTGACAGAGTATTTCCAGACGATCACGTATATTGATTTCTCCAACCGTACCAAGAGTGGAAGCGGAGAAAGAAACTTCTTTTAGCTAACAAATAATGTATGGTTGAGGACGTCAATCGGTGATTTGATGGATTTGACGATGTGGCATTCAAAGTGAATCTGGTGTGATGATAAAGCGTAGCTTATAGCCTCACATCAGGTAAATGACAGAAATCGGGCAGGCAACATGGCTAAGTCGGTCGCACCGAAGTAGGGTGTATAATCACCTGATCTAGAGTTTCATTTACTTCTAAAAATCTATTGTTGATGCTGTCCCATTCGGGAAACGGTTGCTGATCCCAACCGTTGGTGATATACATTCGATACACTCAAGCGAAATGAGTGGTCGGTCATGTGTGGCCGGGTTGCAAGATGTTCTTGTCGAACCCAGTGTATTCCTCTCTAGAGGTACACTAGCGAAAGGTGGTTCCATACCTTGTCATAGTTGGAAATCCATTACCCAATACGTGCTTGCGGTTGTGATTGTATACTATATATGTAGAACGTGAGATGAAAGCGTTTCTGCTAGATGATTATATATACCGTGGTTGATAGACATTATTATAATATCAAAAGGTTTTTGATATAAAGATATTTTGGATTCTCATAAGGGAAAAACTTGTTCCGTTATGCGGCGTGGTCTTATGAGATATCGTTTACTTGTTCGAACTGTTTTTAAACTGTTTTACTCATACCAATCCCATGACTGACCCGAAGTTTACTTTGTTGTTTTCCCTAAACTCTTGGGTGCCTAAATTTGTATGGGCAGTCAAGTAGTCGGGATTTACAGATATAGTTGAAGAGCTGGAGCAGGAGGCTTCAGGATCATATAGCTATAGTTATTTCCGCTGTGTTGTAAGTGATGTATTTTGATATTGATGTATATTCAAGTACAGATGTATATTTCAAGTTATGTTATATATATTATATGTTATTCGTTCCGCTGTGAGTTTCGTGTTACTCTGATATTGTGTTCTTCTTCTTCTTCTATTCTAAGTTTCTATCTTATCTTTCCTCACCCTCTAATTTCTTTCACTAATTACCAGGATTTTTCGATGTTTTGGTTATCGACATCGAGTTTATGTCGATAACCAAAGTCGCTCGAAATCCGGGTCGTTACAGACTATGCCGACCAATTTTAAAGCAAAGTGTTTGTGAGATCTATTGTCTTATCCAGACCATTCTGGTCTTATGTATGCTTATGCCTAAGTTATGGATGATCTAACGATGAGAAGTCCAAAGCGTGACGGTCCTGTAAAGAGGCGGGTTAATAGTTGTCAACCTTGTTTCATAAGTAATTATAAGGTGAAGAAGGATCGGTTTAGACTAGTGCTAACTGCACCGGTGCATCGAGAATCATAAATAATCGGATAACAAATTCTATAAAAATGACAAAAAATAATAAGCAGTGGAGCAGCGCATGTTGGAGGCAGTGAAGGAGAAGGGGCAAGATGTAAGCTTATATGCATTGTCGGTAGAGTCAATAGCAAGAGAACATAGCACACCATAGGTACTATAGAAAACCACGAATCCTAATTTTTCCAATTTAATTAAGTTATGAGTGTTTGCCAATTTCATGGTTATCATATTTTGATGCTTTATTTGAACTTTTTTCTTTAAACGGTAACAATTTAAATTATTGTTGAGATCCTTAACCTTAATCTATAAATTGTATGCTTTGTATGAACGTAGAATTTTGGTGCTACTAGATTTCCATTAAAATTTTAATTTTGATTATGGGGATTACCGTGTAACCCATATAATTTTCACTTATCTCCTTTCACTCTCCATGTACATTTCTGATAATCTATATCTTTTTCTTGCCTAAAACACAAAAACATAGACATCCATCATGCTTTCATATGAAATGAATAAGCAGTACGATATCCATTCTCTCCTTACCAAATCAATGAATTAAATAATTGTAGGTCTTACAAATCTATTACAAGAGCTCATGTATGTTGTATGTGTGTGTGTATATACAAACATTACGGCATTCTTCTTTCGTAATAATGACACATGTCTTTCACATGAATTATGCTTAAAACTTGTTTATGTAATTTGCGCATTTTATTACTTTTAAATTTTGCATGATTTGTTATTAATAAATAACGATGTTGTAAAGAATACTTATTTGTTTGATCTTATTTTGAGTAACATTAAGATTCTAAATGTTTAAAAAATAGCTTTTTGAATTTGTAAAAATGGTTTAATTGTTAAATCCTATTTTGAAGTGACATTTAGTGAAAAGATATCAAAGAGCAATTTTGAAAGTTTGTGTGTTGAACAAAAGTTTGTCATTCCAAACCAACTATTAATATATATCATCATGTTTTGTTAAATCATGGATTTGGTCCATTTGTGTGTATAGAGTAAATACGTCTTCAAATTGTAGCGAATTCAACTTGATTTGAAGCGAGTGCAGGCCGTAAGGGCGATATGGATTGGTATATCCGGATCCGTGTAGTTGGCCGATTCAGAGTAAGGAAGATTGGTTGATCTGGTGCTCAAGAGGTAGGTTGACCTGAGGTAGTGGAGGATGCCAATCTTGGGCGATGGAGGCAAAGCCGATCCGGAACGGGTGAGAGACTTTCTGCTGATCCGGGGCAATTGGCTATGCGGACCCATATTCGAAGCATTTACGAATTTGAGATTTTGTGAGATTTATTGTCTTGCCCAAACCATTATGAGTTTATGTGACACCCCATGTCCGTTAATGTCACCCTTTATCATAATGCATTAAGTTTCGTAAAGCGTTATAGGTAAATAGACACAGAATTACACAAGACAGATATAAAATAACAGCAGAAATATAATACTTTATTTTCTAAAAGAAAATACCATGCTCAAAAAAATCCAATCACAACATAAGTATGAAATACTGAAAACCAGTTACATCAAATAAGTATCTGCCTTGAACTAAAACTATGAGAGTACATAAATATAAATCCATAGTTCCCAAAAAGAGCCATATCAAAGTAGACAAATAGTCAAAGCGGTACATCAAAGCAAATCCAAATCCAAGCAGAACTAGAAGAGAGAATCCAAATCAAGCCTGAGCATTCCTACCCTGAGAACCTGGAGAGAAGAGGAAGAGAGAGAGAGAGAGAGAGAGAGAGAAGGAAACAAAATGGGTCAGACATAAAGTCTGGCGAGTCCGTTTACTTTTAGCATATAAAGAGATATAAGTAATGAGATAGTAAATAAACCGGATGAGAGATAACAATAGTATATAACAGGTATAAACAGGATGACCAGGATGAATTATGCTTCTCAAATACTTTCTCTACACCAATACTAGTATATCACATTAAGTGTTTTTCAACTACTTAACATAAACAAAATGATCCCAACATAGCATAAATAGTAGACTTAGGTGTACTTTTAGTAACAGGTTTTACCCCAAACAGAAATAACAGGTACCTAAACAGAATATAACGGGTGTTACCCCCAAACAGAAATAACAGGTACCTAAACAGAACTAGATGTACCTTAACTACAACCCCCGTGATCGGCTCCCTACCATGTAAATACCCTATGTCGACCCCACAATAGGGTGTATTACTTCCTAAAGTGGCAACCACCAGAAGGACACATACCTATTTACAGGTGTTATGCCATTTTATTTTCCCAGACAGACCGGATCCATGTACAAACATGACCTCGTTGGAACGCGCCATCAGTACACCTCATCCCAAATGAACCTGTTATAATTAGTCTCAGTAAGCGTGCTCTGACCCCTACCTAGTGTGGGGTCCTCTTTTAATACCATAATGAGTTACCGACTAATATGGGTCCTACACAACAAATGACACAAGCACCCCTAGACTTGTGTCCCCAATCAACTGGGCTTTACATAGGTTAAATTTTACACGGGTTAATAGTGTCCCTACAACCCCACCAGATTAACAAGTTTACTTAACCCCCCAACAGATCAAACAGAATATATAGGTGACATACAGTTCCATTTACGTGTTCCCTTAATCTTTGTATTAAGTCTACATGTTTCCATATTCATACATCCCATATTTCAAAAATATTGCATAGTATAAGTTATGCCCTAAACTTTGGTCATATTCATAGTACATGTTATTCCCCCAAAGTACCACTCCCAGTCATTCCCAATTAAACCCAATTTCGCTCGCACGCATATTTAAGCGATATCGGCCTAGGCTCGAAGGTAGCTTAGCTACAAAAATAAAAAGGAATGAGAGAGGAAGAAGAACAGAAATAGGCATAAATAACGAAAATAGGCATATAGAAATAATTGAACAAAATAGGTATATAGCAAATTTCATGTCATTATAGCAGATCTGTTTAAATATTAATCAACTTCTTAACATGCATAGGTTTAGATCCAGTTTATTAACATGTCGAGATTACTTGTTAAATATTTATATCTAAAAGCAACATGAACTCACAGAGACTGGATCTAAAGAACTGAGAAAAGAATGTTGATGTTGTAGCAGAGATTCGTGTATACATACAAGTCGTTGTTGCAGAAGAATATGCTAATTCAATCCAAGCGGGGGCAACATCTCGTTGTCTCCATTGTTTTGGGTGAATGAAACAATAGAAATGTTGTCCTATTTATAGCCTACCGCCAATGAATCTCGTTTAAAAACAAGTACAGGCTCTGGTTATGAACCTGGATGGATCTGGGGTGGGTAGACCCTATGTTTGACGCCCTCTTGTGTGGGTCGACCCCCATGGGGAATGGGTCAACCCCCAACAGCTCGAATTCCCGCATGCCTTCCCGCTCTTCAATTTTGATTTATTTTGAATTCTGGACTGGTTTTGTTTATATATATTTTACTTATATGTATACAAACTTCAAACCTTAATATCTTCTTCATACGACGTCTATTTTACGCAAACTCGGAGTCTGTCTCAAGAAGAATTCCGAGACAAACGCACTGGTACAATGCGTTTCGCTGAATTCCCAATATTTAATTAAGTATTCTTTTAGTTTATCCTTATAGTATTCTTTAAAATTACGGGGTGTTACATTCTCCCATACTTAAAGGATTTCGTCCCCAAAATCTCTAAATTAAGAAGAACGTACATCCTAATATCCATATCCATCTACTCATCCACCAATCACGGGCATCCATTGTCCTAAAAAGATTTCTAATGCTTATATGAACATATGCAATAGTGTGTGTGTATATGTCCTTACACGAATGCGAAAAATCAGGCTATCTACTGATTCAGTTGACCTCCTTAATGCAAGTACGTGCCATGTAATCAAAATGTATGCAAATAATCCTAGTATAACATGTAAATTCTACATGTGTGCACAATCATTCATCCAAATGCAACATCCATATGATGATACATCCATTTTCATCTATATAATTTTTTTAAAAATGCACACACATCCATATGCAGTATGTAGTGATTGAACTGATATAGTGTTGAATATGTGTGTATATGCACCCACGAGAAACCACTAGCAAGCACTTGCATTCACTTGCATCCATAAAACATAACATATCTCAAACACATGTTTACATCCATCGGTTTTCTCCCACATGTCTCAAGCATGCACAACTCAACTACTTTTGGCATATCATGTAGACACTTTCGCTAATGAGAAACGTGGAAAACATCATGCACACCCGCCAGTCTCTCTGGCAGCTTCACTCTATAGGCCATTTGACCAATCCTTTCTATTATGGGAGATGGCGCCACAAAACTTGGCGCTAATTTCCTTACTGATTCAAAGCGAACCACATTCCTCAAAGGTGATACCTTGACGAAAACCATGTGTGACATCCCACGTCCGTTAATGTCACCCACTAAGGGAATTCATCTAGTTCCGTGAAGCATTATAGGTAAACAGATATAGAATATTACAAAAAAAATATAAATAAGATAGCAGCGGAATTTGAAATTTTTATTTCAAAAATAAATCATCACATCATGGTTCAAAATACCATAAGTCACAAAAACCATTACAATAAGATAACTGTTGTCTTGTACCATCAGAGTACATAAATCTGTAAAAAGCATAATTCCCCAAACAAAAGAGATAAGCCATATTAGAGAGAAGAACTTGAGCTATACTTCAAAAGAAGATCCTACAAGATGATAACCAAGTTTTGACTAAGCCTGAGAATTCCCTCCCTGCGAACCTGCGGGGGGGGGGGGGGGGGATGGGATGGAAGAAAGAAGAGGTAACAAAAAGGGTCAGACATAAAGTCTGGCGAGTCCAGTTACTTTTAGCATGTAAATAAATAAAAGTAGCATGACAGACATATAAAGTGGATAAGAGAGAGATAACTATATAAAGGTAGATATGACAAGGTAAACAAGATAGGGTTGTACGCTTCTGATGATTACTCTACACCATTACTAGTATAACCAGAATGAAATGGGCCCTTCCACTATAAGCTGGTAGACCTAGGCATACGTCCGAGTGTACCATAACTACTACCCTAATCGAATGGCCCTCTAATCCGCGTAGATACTCTATGCCGGGCCCACCGTAGGACGTATCACGTCCTAAAGTGGCAACTCTTCGCTGATATGCACAACCCCATATCTACAGGTGTCACAGTCGTTTTATCCCCCTCTGCCCGGCTCATGCACGCACATGGCCCGGTCGGTTTGCGCCACCGACACCGTCCTCCACGTTTGGATCTCTTACAATCAGTCCAATAAGCATGCCCCTTCTCCGACCTAGTTCAAAGTATATGCTTTGATACCACCTCCGGGTTACTGTCTAAAACTGGTCCCACACAATATGATACAAGCTATCCCCTTTTGTCTTGTATCCCCCACTAGGTTTTCATTGGCTATGTATACCACTTGGTGTTTTTAATTACATAACCCTATTATTTCAATAAGTTATGCTTACCCTAAAAGGTATCTTTAATTACATAACTTTATTATTTCCTCCGGTCATGTATACCACTAGGTGTCTTTAATTACATAACCTTATCAGGTTAAGTTTGTGGGCCTATATGTAAATATTATCCACCCCCTCGGATTTACTTAACCACCCATTGTTCAACCAAATTTACTTAACCCGAATTTTAGTTCATATTCATACAATCCCTATGGATTTACTATTTTAAGTATTCCAATTCGTTACCATATCCATTCATGGTTATAATGGGCTAGACCTCCCACATTAGGCCTACAACTTGTGGATGCTGGATATGCCGGTCGGGTCCAGGCAGACTTCTTCCGCAAGTTGGGCATAACCTCATGTCTTAGCCCGTTTCGTATTTGTGCACTTAGACCTCTCACACTACACCAAAACAGGTGATTCCCAACGAGTATAACCGTCGCAAACAATTTCAGCAACACTTATTAGTGTTGCTATGAGAGCGTGGCAATTTATTTCCAATGCATATAAGCGTTGGCAGATTTTCTCTCCCAACGCTTGTTGGTATATTTTTGGTTGCAACGCTTATTAGCGTTGGTATATTTTCTCTCCCAACGCTTATAAGCGTTGGTATATTTTCGGTTGCAGCGCTTATTAGCGTTGGTATATTTTCAGTTGCAACGCTTATACATGTTGCAAGATGTTAATTCACAACAAATATAAATGTTAATAGCAACAAGTAAATCTCATATTCTAACATTAATAGTCAATTAATAACTAACATGATGATTATAATATAGAAGATATTTAATATGAATCCATAACAAATATTATTCCCATTTTAAAAAGTATAACTCAATGAATATCTTTAGACAACATTCATAATCAAGTAACGACATAGAATATCAGTTAACAACAGACAAGTACAATACACAATTTAAGTTGCTAAATTCAATATATAATTAAGTTGCTAAATTCAATACACAAACGAAATTCTACAAATACCAAATACGAAACTCCGGCCATATAACGAAACCTCCATCTGAACTACCATCAATTTTCCTCTTTTCTTCCGCTACCTCTAGAAGTGCCTGTATTCATTCATTGAAATTTTTAGTTCCTTGTTAAAAACAAAATAACATAAGTATTATACTGATAGGCACGTTATAATGATAGTAAGTGAGAAACTAAATCTATTAAAAAAGACTACACCAATACTGAATGTCAAAGTGTCATCAAGAAAATAACCTAATACCCCAAAAGCATTTAAGAAAAAAGACAGTACATAAATGAATATGGTTGGAATAGATGAATATCACTTAGTATACATATAGTAACTATATGAGCCTACAATATACCAAATTATTTGTATGCTCAATTTAAACTGAGCTTCGGCTCAGTAACTGAGCCTTGTAGGCTCAGTTTAAACTGAGCCTTTAAACCGAGCTTCGGCTCAGTTCAAACTGAGCTGAGTAGGCTCGGTAAAACCGATCTTCAACTCAGTTTAAACTAAGCCAAAGCTCAATTTAAACCGAGCCTATAAGGTGCAGCTCTCAATCCATCCATTGTTATTCCAACTCATGAACAATCAATATCAGCAATTGTATTAGACACATCAATTTGGACACATCCCATACCAACAACAACAGCATGCAGCATGAGTAATTTTATCTTTTTGGAACGGCTTAAAATAAAAATAAATTAAAGGTTTATTTCTTTGATAATCACTTTTGTATATTAACTTTTAAAATGGTTTTAATATTTTTTGAGAAAAATCAAAATGTCTTATTTGCAAGAATTTAAATTTATTTTAGGCAATCAACAAATATATTTGTGAATTAAAGTTAAAACGACTTTAGATAAGAGTTATGTGATACATATTATAATTTTGCTATATATATTTCATCTTCATTATGAACAGTTGGGAAAAACTTCCCATTTCATTTTACATAGAAAATTTCAATATGTAAATGCTTTACAAAGAAATAAGACATACATTAAGACCAAGCTTCCTCCACCTTACATTGCACAAAGCCCCATTTACTTTTTTTTCTCATGACTTTATCCAAAAAAAAATGTGTGTTTTTTTTCTCATGACTTTATCCAAAAAAACATTGTGTGTTACAATTATATTTTATTCCTTCATGGTTCTGGAGGAGACCATGAAATTTGAGTTTCCAATGAATAAATGTATAATAAGTAGTTAAAAATTTGATGAGTTCAACATATTGTAAGCAAGTATTATTTGCCTGCCATATATGATGCCAATTAACCTTTAATTTTTGTTCGTCCAAAAATTGGAAAAAAATTTATCGTTCAACATATTGTAAGCAAGTATTATTTGTCTACCATATATGATGCCAATTAGCCTTCAATTTTTATTCGTCCAAAAATTGGAATATTTTTTATCGTTTGACGTAACTCAAGATGTACATCTACTCATGATTGCTCGGTTAAAACAAACTATAAAATGTAAAGTTTAAATGCAAAAAAAGATGGAGTACGACTGATCATGTTTTACAGTTCTGCTCATTTCAAGCAATGAAAGTTGACCAAAAAATTCCAGGCATGAACAAAAATGAATGAGGTAGCATATTGCTTATTAAACATGTTTCGAAGAGTGTGTTTCAAATGGAATATGTATTGCATACAGGGTAGTTAAATAAATACTGGTTACTGCAGCTAACAAATGAATGATGGGAAGTTAGAAAAAAGATCAAATTATAAAATCCACACCAATAAAACTATCTATGAAAATAGAAACAAAGATAAAGTAACAAAGTACCTGATTCAACATCCATTTAAAGCCAACTGCAGCTGTGCACTCATTTTTTGAAGCACTGTTACACCAATCGAGATTATAAACTTTGTCCAATGTTGTGGTTATTGCTGTCAAATTTTTCATCCTCTCTTTTACCTATAATATCTCACCATATGAGCTAACATTGTTATGGCTATTCAACAATGTCACAAACCAGCCGCTTCCCGACCTTTGCATCGATAAAATTGCAAAGAATCTAACAGGTGTGCATTTGCATTCATTTCTGGCAATTAGACAAAATAAGTTAAAAAAGTGGGTTATCTAAACTAATCAAGTTTTGGCTATGTTTACCGATCATAGGAAGTAGGCTCTGGATAGTGGACATAAGTAACTTCAGACCGTGGAAAATTACGCCGAAGCATGATATTTCTACTTGTTCTATTTCTATTTGCATATATTTATTCGGGTTTTTTTCATTTACCAACTCAAATATGTCTTACTCGCATAAGTGCACAAACTTCTTTTTATTTACAGTGACGTATATTCTATTAAAACTATATTTTTTTCCCCGTCTCACCTCACTTAAAAATCAAAAAAATACAATGACTACTTATCTATTGAGTCGTCTTCTTTGGTAAATATTGAAGATAACAATGTTTTCTCCAAAAAAACTATGATTTTTATGTTTTAACTTGGGCATAATAAGTAGTTGTTTTATTAATGGAAAGATTGATACTTTACATGAGCAGATGAAGTGGAAAAACAGTAGGTTTATTAAGAAAGGAAAGTACTGATTACAGGATCCATCCAAATTCAAATTCCCAAAGTTTGGAAACAATCATTACTGATTAGAATAGGTAAAACAAAGAAAGTGGAGGAATAATAAGCTAGAATTCCACATTAACAGGAAGGAACATAATGCATGAAAGAAATAAGGAAAAAAATTAAATAGCTGAAAATTAAAAATATACCTTAACCTTTAACGTTATTTCCTGGTTCGTTAAAAGAGAAATAGGGCCATGACATTGCAATGAAAATGGAAACAACATTAAGGAAATTGATATGAGAACATATTGAGCGACATATATGGAGCAAAAGATGATGAATAGTGTAGCTAAACTCTTTAATAATGCTACAGCTAAGTATAATATAATATAATATATAAGCATACTACAACTAAACTCTTTAATAATACTACAGCTAAGTACAATATGACACAACTACTACAATACTACAACTGGAATCTTTAATAATACTTCAGCTAACATACTACAGCTGAGAACATGGCGAGCAACTTCCACGGAGCAAACCATATTTGATTCAGTAACTCTTTAGGAAACAAACATTTAAATTAATAATACTACAGCTAAATACAATGTAATGTAATATATAAGCATAGTTGTTAAATTTAGCATTAAAATGTATAATTCTAATCAATATAATAATCAATTAACACAACTGTTACATTTAGCTAAATTAGTGGAATTATTAAAGTCATATCGTTGTATAAATATCACATCCTGTCACTTATACTGCAATACTGAGGCACTGCACATTGTAGTGCACATGCAAGATATGGAAATTAAGCAACTTGTTTAAAAATTAGTTAAGCTACTGTAATTTTGTTTCAGATCGTATAAATTCACTCACCATATAAGTTTGCACAAAATCAAGCATGAATTATCTCACCTACTATAAAAAAGATTACTCACCTCACAACAAGAAGAGGATCAAAGTTTGGCCATTATTTCTGTCAATTTCTGCTTTCCGTTGATGTTGCACTCCAAATTGCCGCTCATCTTCTTCTTCAGCCAACTTATGAAGCTTGTTTTGTTATGTATTTTACTTTCATGCTGCAAAGAAAATATTATTTCATATAAGTCTGAAAATTAAATCCAAAATTAACTGAAAATCAATTAATTTGGTCAACTATCCCTGCACATATATAAATTAATGCAATTAGCTCAACCCACTTTCCATGCACAAATACGGTCATACAGAATTAACCTACTTTCACTAATGTCCCCTAAAACAGTTCACATACATTGTTGCACAAGTATTAAGACAAAACTTTCAACAGATACTATATATATATATATATATATATATATATATATTAAAGAATACAATATGTTCCTATATAACAAATTATGAGATAAGTACGTTGAATGACCGCATTAATGAACTGGAAGTTAAAGATGCAGTGTTTTACAGTAAGAACAGTTTGCAACAAGGGGCCCATTGTCTACATTTTCATTAAACTTAATAATAGAGTATCTCACTACTTATGGATAAAGGGGTTGCAGAAAGACATCTAATTCCAGTTTCAAATTTGGACATAATGATTTCTCATTTTGTCTATACGAAAAAGGTATGGATTTTCCAAAAGCTGAAATCAAAAGAGCTTTCGGGATCAAAGAATTTTTTATGAATCTTATAATGCAATTGGTCTTAAAAGTGAATAACATGAAATCAGGCATTTTTTTGGTAATGGGTGTATAACATGAAATTGCAGTCTGGTTAATCAAACTTGAATACTGCAAATAAAATAAGAAATTGCAAAGTATGATTATCATACATGAAACTGCAAAGCCTGTTAACAAGAACTAACTCGGTTTCTGTAAATGAGGTTTCCCAGTTCAAGAACCAAGTTAAAAGCTCAACTAAAGTTATTGAATATATACTGAAGTTATTGAATATATACCAATTTTAGCTCAAGTACTAAGCAATTACTTCTTGTAGAGTTCACATCCATATTGAATGGAATAGCCAAACAGACTTTGCAGTATCCAAGTTTGAATTTACGAATTTTTATGAAGTATTGTTTCTGTACAAGTGAATAACATGAAATCAAGTTTTACAAGTTAATACAATATACTCATATATAAAATTGGCATGTCAAAAAATAAAGAACATGGACTAAGACTGCTTTGTTGGCAGGAATGTGGAAAAATCATTTAAATTATAACAGGAATACATCATTTTATAGCGTCTGCAGTGACCAGATTGCTGCTTTGATTGTTCTTTGTTAGTAGTGCAAATTTGTGGGTATTTCGTCCTATTTTTTCATTAGTAAACAAGAGGAAAATAACCAACTGTATTGTAGTGAAAGATGATGGTCGTTGTAATTACGTTCACAAGGACCTTTTTTTTCCTTCCTATTTCATTGGAAAATCTTGGGCATGTGAAAATTTTCATGTTCAATACCTTATATTGGATTTTTGTACTTTAAAAACTACCTAGCAAAATTCAGCATGATAAAGAAATAATATATAGTTGGAAAATTCCTATACTTACGATTATGTATTTGATGAGAAATAATGCAAATTTCTTCCCTGCATAACCATGTAAAATACATGAGAATATTTTGGAAAAACCAACATAGTAAGAAGAAATCAAATTAAAATTAAAAAACCCTTCAACCTTGTTTGTCCTTCCAATCTCCCTGACAGAATTCCATTTATCTTCATCTAAATCTAAAATCTATGTACCTCCATCATCCTAGAGTACCTAGAAAAAACAAACAGAGGTTACCTAATTTGTTCCCAAAATCAAAGATAACTATACAGCAAACTTAGGTCAGACCAAATTTCCAATTGAATTTAAATCTACATTAGTAACATGCACAACTCACCTCAAAATCGCGATTCCCTAAAGCCAAATTTGAACAGCCTGAAATCTAACGATTCCCTCAACTCTAAAGTTGAATCGATTTGGAAATCGATCGCGATGGGCTGTCTTCTGAAGCAAGCCGAGATTGATTCAGAAATCGATGAAATTCCCTCAACTTTTCCTTCGTCTCAAATTCGCAAGCCGAAATGATTTGCAATTTTTTTAAAGAAGCGACCGTATTTGATAAGCTTTGGGAAAGAATTAGGTTTACGAATGAAGTCAGTAGCTCAATTACTTTTCTAGCCCAACCTTAGTTTCTCTGGCCTTACCAACGCATATACGTGTCATAATAATAAAGAATTGTAATTATCTATTTTTGGTAACACATTTCTAGGATAGCAACGCATATTTTTGTGACTACTCCACGACACGAATAAGTGTTGGCAATTGAAAAAATAAGTGTTGTTGAATGGCTGTTATGGTGTAGTGCTAGATCCAACATTTGCGGTTGCTAGATGCCGGTCGGGTCCGGGAAGACTTCCACGACAAATGCAATCTAACCTCGGGTCAAGTGCTGTTACAGTTTTCTAATTACGGTAATCCTAGGCATTTTAATTATAACCCAATTAATTATACCCATGTCCTTATAGGTGTTCATGCCCATTTACCCAGTTATATTCATAATGGATAATATGTCCAAATTCATGTTCGTCATTCAAGTTATGCCAATTCTAATGTTTTTCCCCGTTCCCTAACCAACATATTTGCATATAATTCGCGGCATACCTAGGCAAGATAAAAGCCTTGTTATGACCTGAAAATCCGGTCCAATTTGAGCTGACCAAATAACACAAGTCCAACCCCAAATTGCACTGGAAATTCAAGAAATTAATAGAAAGAAGATAGAGGGTGAGGATAGATAAGATAGAACTAATAGAATAGAAGAAGAAGAAGAAAAACATCATCATCAGAGTAACACGAATCTCACAGCGGAACGAATAACATACAATATATAACATCACTTTGAAATATAACAGTTATGTATACAATAGCACTTATCAGAGTGCAGCACTTACAACACAGCGGAAATAAACTATAGCTATATGACCCTGAAGCCTCCTGCTCCAGCTCTTCAGATATATCTGTAAATCCTGACTACTTGACTGCCCGTACAAAATTGGGCACCCAAGAGTTTAGGGAAACAAAACAAAATAAACTCCGGGTCAGTCATGGGACTGGTATGAGTAAAACAGTTTGAGCAATGCAACAATATCTCATAAGACCACGCCGTATAAAGGAACGGGTTTTTCCCTTATGAGAATCCAAAATATCTTTATATCAAAACTCATTGATATTATAATAATGTCTATCAACCACAATATATTAATCATCTAGCAGAAACGCTTTCATCTCACGTTCTATATATGTAGTATACAATCAAAACCGCAAGCACGTATTGGGTAATGGATTTCCAACTATGACAAGGTATGGAACCACCTTCCGATCGGTGTACTCTAGGAACGATACACTGGAGTTCTACAAGAACATCTTGCAACTCAGCCACACATGACCGACCACTCATTTCGCTTGAGTGTATCGAATGTACATCACCAACGGTTGGGGTCAGCAACCGTTCCCGTATATATATATATATGGGACAACATTGATAGATTAAAGAAGCAAATGAATATTCTCTAGATAGGTGATTACACACCCTACTTCGGTGTGACCGACTTAGCCATGCTGCCTGCTCGACTTCTGTCATTTACCAGATGTGAGGCTAGAAGCTACGCTTATCTTTTACATGCCACATCTTCATTCACTTTGAATGTCACATCGTCATACCCGCCAAATCACAAATTGATTTCTCCCAAAATACCACGGGTATATAGCTAAGAGAAACGAATTTCTCTGCCACCAAACGTGAATACGTTTGAAGATATCAACTTACGCGATCTATTAGATATACTCTGTCAGACATTCTTCCATACAGGTCATCCTGGGACTAGACCAACCGAAGGCACTATTCTGTAAACAGGATAGCCCTTGCATAACTCCGTCTTCAATTATCTTTGGCACATATGATTCGCAACGCTTATGCCAATACGGAGTGGTTCTTCGGATAATAATCCAACCGGTCTCTCCATATTAACAACGTTAAAATGGTCGAAAACTTCGATAGTCGATGAGTTAACTATCAAAGAAAAACACGTGTGCAAACAACGATATTATTTCCAATTGGAAATTATATCGATCAATCATCAACCATATATATATATTCACATTTCCTTATTTTCTATGTTTAGAAAATATATGTTATTAACACTGGAAAACATTTCCTTCTGTTTATTCACGCATCACTACCATTCCACAACTATTAGTCCCTAACTGTAAACTAGTAAGAGAACAACTACCCAAGTATAAACCCCGAAGGCCGAAACCAACATCAGATCGATACTCAGAAAACCATTCAACTTACTAATCTCTAGTCAGTTTCTAATCTTGTTTAACTCTATTTGGATTTACTCTAATTGAATAACTCTATTTGCTTAACTCCTATTCGAATAACTAATATTGAATTTAACTCCATTCACTTGACTCTAGATAGCAGCGATCATAATGGTTACGCCTAATTCCCTCAGGAAACATCCGATCGCCGTAGGCTATCTGCGGCCCTGCGAATTACGCTAGCAGTCGTTCTAAATGGTAACTTATCCTGAATAACTACGTATGTTTTACTCTAATCGATTTACTCTATTTGATTTACTCTAATCGATTAACTCTATTCATGTCCTAAATATATATTCCTTTATCCTATTTATTTTCTAAATAAATATTCTCCTTTATAATCTCCTATTTATTTTCTAAATAAATATTTTCAAATTTATTTCCTTTTATAAAATTAGTTGATTTTATAAAATTCCTTTATTTCGATATACGTTGAAATATTCCTTTTTACATCCCAGGGTCTCTTATGATATTTAAAATAGCAAACCACAATGATCGATATCATTTAAACACACAAAATCAAACAGATTATATATCACATCATATATTACAATATATGAACAGAACAATATCATAAATATTGAGGAGTCCAGTTGGACCCCTCCAACCTGTTTCCCTGCATCACAGATGTTAAACAATATAGATAACATCACTTTCAGTCCATATGATATATTTTGTTAAACAGAACCAAATATAGAAATTCAACTAACTGACTAGCGGTTCAATCAAACAGTCAACACACAGTCAATCAGAAAATATTTAACAGTTCTAAAAATACAACGTGAATTTATAAACTGTTTAGAGTTAGTGATATTTACTCACATTGGACGATCATCGTTGATAACGATATCCATCGCTCGATTTGATTCAGATGGACAATTTATTTTGCTATAAATTGTAACGAGCTCGGATTCACTCCCGGTCAGTCTCATTGTGTTTCTCCCGTCCATACGATCCTATCGGATCCAACCGTTCGAAATTCTGATCACATACGACCAAGATATTGGATTTACAAGTTTAATACATATTTGAATTTTAATAAAAACTTAACACTTTTAAATGATGGGCCTCACCCTTGAAAACCCGGCCCACTACTTTCGGTATAACCCAGACCCATTTAAATCCTCTCCTCCCCCAAACTGATTTCGATTTCCAGTAATGAAAAAAAAAACACCCGTCGTTGACTGCCTTTGACCTCACCTCACCACCCCGTCGGTCATCACCCTCCAGCGCAACCACCCCTGTCTGAATCACCATCGGAATCGATTTATAGATTTCTGTTGATTTTCTTTTGAATTTTTCCTTCACTAGTGCTTTTGTTTGAGTAAAGAAAACTGACGGCGCAGAATTTGACTAAGGAGAAATGAAGTTAGGTTTAGGATTTTTAGTTAGGGTATTTATAGAGGAGAATTTATATTTTTATTCGAATTAAATATTAATTTATAACCAAACGCTATACATATCTGTCCTCTAAAATTCCTAAGATCACACGTGATACCCAAAAATCACGAAACTGGACATGCAGCTACAGTTCGACATTACGGTCCCAACGAAACTGGTTTCGTCGAATTCCGACTTCGTATGCTCACACAGTGTATTTTTATCCGTCAAAATACTGACTGTTTTCCACTCTAAAAATCCCTACGGCCACACAGTGACCCTAAAATCACGAAACTAGAAATCAAATAACTATTTGACATTGCAGATCCAACAAAATTAGTTTCGTCGAATTCCGACTTCGTTTGCAAAAGTGGCTATTTTTAACGCTCTAAATATCCTATTTAAATATATAAATATATTTAAATATAATTAAATTTAATATTTAAAAATAAATATTATCGTCTATATTCACAGAAGAATACCGTACGGCTTCAGAATATTCCTATATGAATTCTCAGCTCGATATTTCAAATCCTGATTAAATCGATATTCAATTTATACTGAATTCCCTTTTAAAAATATAATTAATTCCTTTATAAATTATAAAGGAATTCCATAGCGACTTTTCTGAAATTTGATTTGGACATAAATCAAAATCTACACGATGAAATCCCGATATTTCTCTTCCACTAGAAAGATATACTCCACCAGCTCCACACGTTTCTTGTTTCACAGAAATCCGATTTAAAACGAACCCTGTATATCCAGTTGAAGTTCAAATCGCAAAATAGCGAACTGCCGCGCCATTTCGAGCTCTATTTTTATTATATTATAATTCTACGTTCAAACTGTCGTTTATATAATATATTCGTTATTCAAATTAAATTCCAAGATGAATTAAATATCACAGATGATCCAGTTCACACCATATCGCCATTTCAGCCAATTCTGATTATTTCAGAATTAAGTATATTATTTAATTTATTATTTTAATTAAATATTCACCATTATTTAATTCAACGACCATTAAATCCTTTTAATTCACCTTTTAAATAATTAAATAAATTTATTATTATACCCCTGACGATGCGGGTCATTACAATCTTCCCCACTTAAAATAATTTTGTCCTCGAAATTGCTAAGTTAGAGGACAACCCTATCTATTGGAATTCCTGAGATTTGTTTACCCTTTATTTCTGATTTCAACTGAACCAGTTAATATTGACTAAAATATTAATTCCTTCCGACTAACTAAAATTTTCAAAAATTCTGAAAATTATCTAACACTTTGATTTTTCGGAAAAAAATTTCATAACCTCCTTTGTACAGCCCTATCGGTAAAACGCCAACTCGCCTCTCTAGGCCTTCTCCAACCCAAAAAGAAAATCAAACAGCCAAGCGGCTTGCCAATTCGGCTCATAAATCTCATGCTTATATCAAATATAAACTTGTACCTTTTGGTCGGGCATATCAACTTTATCACTTCACCTGTCATCAATTCAACATATGCCAATATCAATTTAATCAAACTCTGATCACTTTATCCTCAACATAACCATTCGCTTATCCACGCCAAATATCATTTCAAATTCGAGTTTTATCCTCGATTCCAAACCCTTAACTCATCCACCAAATATCGTTTCAAATTCCTATCTTATAAATCCAATTTGTTCGATATTTCTATTCCAACTCAGTTTCCACCTAACTGGTTTCTAATTCCATCTCAATTCTATTGGATTTTACAAGTTTTACTTTAATTTGTTTTAATTCAAACAACCTTTTCTTCCTGGAAGTTTTTAAACAATTTACCTCTTTCAAAAATCAAATTTTCCTTTTTGAAATTCAACACAACTTGTTTTCCCAAAACAAATTCAAAACAAAACCTTGGTAGTAATCCGTCACTTACATACTCAAAAATGAACACCGATGATGTCATGATCAACATCGGAATCTATTTTCTAGCTACCGAAGTGAGTTCAATACTATAGCACTTTCAAAACCCATATCTAAACAATTCCACTTTGAAATTTATTTTAATTCACACTGCTTGTAAAACAATTTAAAATCTCCCAAGATCTTAAATTTTCCTTATTTTTAAGGGTGCGTTTTTTAGAGGTCCCTATTAAGTTTTAAAATATAAAAAAAACCCGGTCATAAACTTATTGTAAATTAGGTCCCTGTTTTCAAAACTTATAAAATAATAATTAAAAAATAAAAAAAAAATCGTAAATTAGTAATAAAATATATTACGCATTATACAAAAAATTCAGTTCAAAAAACAACAAAAATAATGTCAGAAAGAAGAAAACAGCAAAAAAACAGAAAAAACTGCAGTTAAATGCATAATATTATGCACCTTTTTGATTTTATTGCATGCATATATGCAATTATTGCAGTTCTTTCAGCGGATAGATTTAACATAATTTTTCAGTTCATTTTTATTTGCATCCAAATGTGCAAATTTCTCAAAAAAATGCACACATGTGTGCAACATTTTTATAGGATAAAAAGTAGGGACCTAATTTATAAAAAAAAACAAAGTTCTGAAAATTTTTAAACCCGCCCTCTATTTTATTTTTTCCGCCTTTTTGTATTTTTTTTTTAAAATGTGCGTACGTTCATAAAAAAAAAATTCTAAAATATGGAAATAATGTCAGGAATCTACGGAAATCGAGAAAAAATAGTTGCATACATTTATGCAATTATTACTGATAATTGCATATATGTATGCAACTTTTCTGTAAGCTGTTTTCAGATTAAAATCTGAAAATAAACCTGCACAAATGTATGCAAGTATTTGAAATTTTTGCGCACATGTATGCATTTACTTGCATGAATAAAAATCAACGAAGATGTATGTAGTGAAAAATATGCATGGACGTATGCAGGAAAGTGATATATGTGCATACTATTATGCATTTAACTGGAAATTTCATTTTTTTTTTTGTTTTTTTGATTTTTGACGCCTTCGTTGATGGTTTTTTGTTCTGAATTTTTTAGTGTTTACATGTTTTATTTAAATACGAATTTACGTGATTTTTTTATATTTTTTTTATATTTTTTTGATGACTTTTCAGAAAATAGGGACCTAATTTACAATAAGTTTATGACCGGATGTGAGCCTAATTAAGTTTCAAAATAGGGATGTGAGCCTAATATTCACTATTTTTAATCCAAATTCATTTACAAACACCTTTCCCATTTTTTGGATTTTAAATTTCAATTCTGATCTAAATTCAAATTTAATTCATTTCAATTTCATATAATTCACTTGTATAAATTCTGGTTGGTTATATATGACCATTTCACTTTTTATAATCTTATATGATTATAATTACTACAAACACATCCTATATATGATAATATATCACATATCCATACTGTGTCGGTCCATCGTATTCAAGTGTTTATTTACTCCTTCCGATACAGTGGATCTAACTGATCGACCAGAACTCATAAACAACTCAGCCAATGAATCTCCACAATATAAAACCATTTTTATATCAAATACAAATACGCACTCATATATATACACTCAACTCAATCTAGGGTATTACTAACCCCATCTCTACTGAGTCACGCCACAGAGCCAAGTAATTCTTAACTTAAGCTCTGATACCAAATGTAATGACCCGAAAATCTGGTCCAATTTGAGCTGACCAAATAACACAAGTCCAACCCCAAATTGCACTGGAAATTCAAGAAATTAATAGAAAGAAGATAGAGGGTGAGGATAAATAAGATAGAACTAATAGAATAGAAGAAGAAGAACATCATCATCAGAGTAACACGAATCTCACAGCCCAACGAATAACATACAATATATAACATCACTTTGAAATATAACAGTTATGTATACAATAGCACTTATCAGAGTACAACACTTACAACACAGCGGAAATAAACTATAGCTATATGATCCTGAAGCCTCCTACTCCAGCTCTTCAGATATATCTGTAAATCCTGACTACTTGACTGCCCGTACAAAATTGGGCACCCAAGAGTTTAGGGAAACAAAACAAAATAAACTCCGGGTCAGTCATGGGACTGGTATGAGTAAAACAGTTTAAAACAGTTTGAGCAATGCAACGAAATCTCATAAGACCACGCCGTATAATGGAACGGGTTTTTCCCTTATGAGAATCCAAAATATCTTTATATCAAAACTCAATGATATTATAATAATGTCTATCAACCACAATATATTAATCATCTAGCAGAAATGCTTTCATCTCACGTTCTACATATATAGTATACAATCAAAACCGCAAGCACGTATTGGGTAATGGATTTCCAACTATGACAAGGTATGGAACCACCTTCCGATCAGTGTACTCTAGGAACGATACACTGGAGTTCAACAAGAACATCTTGCAACTCAGCCACACATGATCGACCACTCATTTCGCTTGAGTGTATCGAATGTACATCACCAACGGTTGGGATCAACAACCATTCCCGTATATATATATATATATATATATATATATATATATATATATATGGGACATCATTGATAGATTAAAGAAGCAAATGAATATTCTCTAGATAGGTGATTATACACCCTACTTCGGTGCGACCGACTTAGCCATGCTGCCTTCCCGACTTCTGTCATTTACTGGATCTGAGGCTAGAAGCTACGCTTATCTTTTACATGCCACATCTTCATTCACTTTGAATGTCACATCGTCATACCCGCCAAATCACAAATTGATTTCCCCAAAAATACTACGGGTATATAGCTAAGAGAAACGAATTCCTCCGCCACCAAACGTGAATACGTTTGAAGAGATCAACTTACGCGATCTATTAGATATACTCTGTCAGACGTTCTTCCATACAGGTCGTCCTGGGACTGGACCAACCGAAGGCACTATTTTGTAAACAAGATAGCCCTTGCATAACTCCGTCTTCAATTATCTTTGGCATATATGATTCGCAACGCTTATGCCAATACGGAGTGGTTCTTCGGATAATAATCCAACCGGTCTCTCCATATTAACAACGTTAAAATGGTCGAAAACTTCGATAGTAGATGAGTTAACTATCAAAGAAAAACACGTGTGCAAACAATGATATTATTTCCAATTGGAAATTATATTGATCAATCATCAACCATATATATATATTCACATTTCCTTATTTTTTATGTTTAGAAAATATATGTTATTAACACTGGAAAACATTTCCTTCTGTTTATTCACGCATCACTACCATTCCACAACTATTAGTCCCTAACTGTAACTAGTAAGAGAACAACAACCCAAGTATAAACCCCGAAGGCCAAAACCAACATCAGATCGATACTCAGAAAGCCATTCAACTTACTAATCTCTAGTCAGTTTCTATTCTTGTTTAACTCTATTTTGATTTACTCTAATTGAATAACTCTATTTGTTTAACTCCTATTCGAATAACTAATATTGAATTTAACTCCATTCACTTGACTCTAGATCGCAGCGATCACAATGGTTACGCCTAATTCCCTCAGGAAACATCCGACCGCCGTAGGCTATCTGCAGCCCTGCGAATTACGCTAGCAGTCGTGCTAAATGGTAACTTATCCTGAATAACTACGTATGTTTTACTCTAATCGATTTACTCTATTTGATTTACTCTAATCGATTAACTCTATTCATGTCCTAAATATATATTCCTTTATCCTATTTATTTTCTAAATAAATTTTCTCCTTTATAATCTCCTATTTATTTTCTAAATAAATATTTTCAAATTTATTTCCTTTTATAAAATCGGTTGATTTTATAAAATTCCTTTATTTCGATATACGTTGAAATATTCCTTTTTACATCCCAGTGTCTCTTATGATATTTAAAATAGCTAACCACAATGATCGATATCATTTAAACACACAAAATCAAACAGATTATATATCACATCATATATTACAATATATGAACATAACAGTATCATAAATATTGAGGAGTCCAGTTGGACCCCTCCAACCTGTTTCCCTGCATCACAGATGTTAAACAATATAGATAACATCACTTTCAGTCCATATGATATATTCTGTTAAACAGAATCAAATATAGAAATTCAACTAACTGACTAGCAGTTCAATCAAACAGTCAATACACAGTCAATCAGAAAATATTTAACAGTTCTGAAAATACAACGTGAATTTATAAACTGTTTAGAGTTAGTGAGATTTACTCACATTGGACGATCATCGTTGATAATGATAACCATCGCTCGATTTGATTCAGACGGACAATTTATTTTGCTATAAATTGTAACGAGCTCGGATTCACTCCCGGTCAGTCTCATTGTGTTGCTCCCGTCCATACGATCCTAACAGATCCAACCGTTCGAAATTCTGATCACATACGACCAAGATATTGGATTTACAAGTTTAATACATATTTGAATTTTAATAAAAACTTAACACTTTTAAATGATGGGCCTCACCGTTGAAAACCCGGCCCACTACTTTCAGTATAACCCATACCCGTTTAAATCCTCTCCTCCCCCAAACTGATTTCGATTTCCAGTAATGAAAAAAAACACCCGCCGTTGACTGCCATTGACCTCACCTCACCACCCCGTCGGTTATCACCCTCCAGCGTAACCACCCCCGTCTGAATCACCATTGGAAACTGCATCTCACCATCCCTGTTTGGCAACGCTCGCGGCCTCCATCTACACCGCGTTGACCAGTGCCAGACCACCAAATGTCGACAGAAATCCCATCGCACTACGTATACATCCAACCCCGAGTGCTCCTCCCACCTCGCAACCCAATTCCACCATCTCCACGGCCCCTCGTCGCCCCTATCGACCAGCAATTGAAATCCTAGGCTCGACTGAACCACGCTGTGTGTTATTTGAGCGACGGGAATCACCCCCGAACCCAGCAAAACCGATATCAAAAATGAGGAGTACTGAACAACGATCCCAAATATATATCTGAATCGATTTATAGATTTATGTTGATTTTCTTTTGAATTTTTCCTTCACTCGTGCTTTTGTTTGAGTAAAGAAAACTGACAGCGCAGAATTTGACTAAGGAGAAATGAAGTTAGGTTTAGGATTTTTAGTTGGGGTATTTATAGAGGAGAATTTATATTTTTATTCGAATTAAATATTAATTTATAACCAAACGTTATACATATCTGTCCTCTAAAATTCCTATGATCACACGTGATACCCAAAAATCACGAAACTGGACATGCAGCTACAGTTCGACATTACGGTCCCAACGAAACTGGTTTCGTCGAATTCCGACTTCGTATGCTCACACAGTGTATTTTTAATCGTCAAAATACTGACTGTTTTCCACTCTAAAAATCCCTACGGCTACATAGTGACGCTAAAAATCACGAAACTAGAAATCTAACAACTATTTGACATTGTGGATCCAACAAAATTAGTTTCGTCGAATTCCGACTTCATTTGCAAAAGTGGCTATTTTTAACGCTCTAAATAACCTATTTAAATATATAAATATATTTAAATATAATTAAATTTAATATTTAAAAATAAATATTATCGTCTATATTCACAGAGGAATACCGTACAGCTTCAGAATATTCCTATATGAATTCTCAGCTCGATATTTCAAATCCTGATTAAATCGATATTCGATTTATACTGAATTCCCTTTTAAAAATATAATTAATTCCTTTATAAATTATAAAGGAATTCCATAGCGACTTTTTTGAAATTTGATTTGGACATAAATCAAAATCTACACGATGAAATCCCGATATTTCTCTTCCACTAGAAAGATATACTCCACCAGCTCCACACGTTTCTTGTTTCACAAAAATCCGATTTAAAACGAACCGTGTATATCCAGTTGAAGTTCAAATCGCCAAATAGCGAACTGCCGCGCCATTTCGAGCTCTATTTTTATTATATTATAATTCTACGTTCAAACTGTCGTTTATATATTATATTTGTTATTCAAATTAAATTCCAAGCTGAATTAAATATCACAGATGATCCAGTTCACACCATATCGCCATTTCAGCCAATTCTGATTATTTCAGAATTAAATATATTATTTAATTTATTATTTTAATTAAATATTCACCATTATTTAATTCAACGACCATTAAATCCTTTTAATTCACCTTTTAAATAATTAAATAAATTTATTATTATACCCCTGACGATGCGGGTCATTACAAGCCTAGTCATAAACAACAAAAGGGAAAGGTGATGGGGATATGACAAAGGTGATTGTTAAAACATAAATGGCATAATCATATACTAACATGGTGACAAGGTGAGTATATAAGCATAGATCCAATGAAATGGTGACAGTTAACTAGTTTAACATAGCAAGGATGTTAAGATAAGCATGACAAGATCTAAATATTAATTTAGATGTCCAACAGGTTCAGATCTAATATGATAGGCACATGGAGATCTAAATAATAAGCTAGATCTGATTAATAATTTAGATCTCCACATAATTCAGATCCAATAGTTAAAAGTAGACTGACACAAATAAGGTTTAAGATCCACATCATAGGATGTCACAGAAGTTATAATATATCCAACTAGACAAAGATTTAGATCTAAGCTTTAACCGGTTCAGAATGTCATATGTCCACAATTTACAGTGGAGCTAGTATAATTTGGTTACAAGAACAAATCCAAACTATAGTCGTATCAGGTTTACTTTTAAATATTAAAATCTAAAAGCAACTAAGAACTCATAGTGTTTGGATTAGAAAATAGAACTAGAAAAGAAGCTTGTTGAGATATGGATCTACACTTGAACCTTTAACTGATTAGCCTTATTTGATTGTTTTAGAAGATAAAGAATCCAATTCAGTTCAAACACCGACAGCGTTTGTCCTCCATGGAATTCTAGTGAAGAAAACAAGAGAAATGGACCTCTATATATAGCTGCCAGCCTCCAGAAACCGACTGCCACCTCATCCCTGGGGGGTCGACAACCCTTTGAGGGGCTGACCCCAGGGTCGACACCCCTCCTATGGGGTCGACTCCCCTAGGTGGGATTTTTACCGCTTCCTCACTTTCTGTTATTTCGAATTTTGAACTGAATTTTGAATTCTTGAGTCCTATATATATATATATATATTTCTTCTGCGCGTATACAAACTTTAAACCTTTATAACTTCCTCATACGGTGTCCATTTTACGCAAACCAAATGTCTATCTTAACTAGAATTTCGAGACGGACGCAATGGCCCAGTTCGTTTCCCTTAATTCTGAATATTAAATTAATTATTATTTAATTTTCCTTCTTTAATGTTGTTAAAATTTTGGGGTGTTACATTCTCCCCTACTTAAAAGGATTTCGTCCTCGAAATCTTCAAGTTAAGAACAACATATATCCTACCATCCATCATCCATCTACTCATCCATCAACCACAGGAATCCATTCTCCTTAAAGACTTCTAATGCTTATATGAACATATGCAAAGGTGTGTGTATATGTCCCAATACTAATGTGGAGATTAAGCGGTCTACTGATTTAGTCGACCTCCTCAATGCAATGTATGTAAGTGCCATGAATCCTATATGTATGCAAATAATCCTATTATAATATGTAAGTTCTATATGTGTGCACACTCATTCGTCCAAATGAAACATCCGTTTGATAATACGTCCATTTTCATCAATTAAAAGAAAAGAAAATTGCACACACATCCATATGCAGTATGAGTGATTGAGCCGATCTAGTGCCTAATATGTGCGTATATGCATCCACAGACCACCATTAGCAACCACTTGCATCCATCGAACATAACATGTCTCAAACACATGTTTACATCCATAGGGTTCCTATCTAAAGATCGAAAATATTATTGATAGGGCATACTCAAATGATAGAAGCAAGCATAGATAAAACTTTGGAAAAGGAGTTAAGAACATACCCTCGAAAAGGAAAGGGTACAAAACACAAATCTTGTTTTCGGTCTCCTAAGTCGCATCCTCTGGATTATCTATCTATTGACCTTTTATCAACTTGATTTCTTTATCGCGGAGCTTCTTAATTTATGATCCAAGAATACGGGTAGGGACTCGTCTGATTGTCGCTTCCTGTTCCACTTCTACCTCCTCTAATATACTTGGCTCAACAACTTCTGCGGTGTCATGCAAGCACTTTCGCAGATGAGAAACATGGAAAACATCATGAACGCCAGATAAATTTTCTGGGAGCTTTAATCTATTGGTCATTTGGTCGATCCTTTCAGTTATGGGAAATGTCCCACAAATCTGGGTGCCAACTTCCCCACAGATCCGAAGCGTACCACATTTCTCAAGGGTGATACCTTAATAAAAGTCATGTCTCCCACTTCAAATTCGTTGTCAGTCCTTCTCTTATCTGCATAGGATTTCTGCCTATCTTGAGTTGTCTTCACTCGTCTTCGAATAAGATCAATTTTCTCGGACGTTTCTCTAACTATATCAGGTCCAAGTAACAATCTTAATGTAGATTCCCACTAGCAGGTTGGTGATCTACAGGGTCGTCCGTACAATGCTTCGAAGGGTGCCATGCCGATGCTAGCTAGATAATTGTTGTTATAGGAAAACTCTACTAAAGGAATGTGCTCTTCCCAAGTCCCTGCAAAGTATAGGATACACAGCCTTAAAAGATCCTCTAGAATTCTGTTCACCCTCTCCGTTTGTCCATCGGTCTGAGGATGATAAGCGGTGCTCGAACACAACTGTGTACCTAATGCTTCGTGCAAGCTCTTCCAAAATTCACTGGTAAAGATGGGGTCACGATCGCTTACGATGCTGGAAGGTACTCCATGAAGACGAACTATCTCACGAACATAAATTGCTACCAACCATGATGCTGTCCTCTTATTCTTGACTGGAATGAAATGAGCACTCTTAGTCAATCTGTCCATTACTACCCAAATACTGGTGTTGCCTTTCTTTGTCCTAGGCAACCCATCTATGAAGTCCATGGAGACGCCCTCCCATTTCACTGTGGAACCTCTAAAGGATGAAGTAGACCACCGGGCTTCTTTTGCTCAGCTTTAACTTGCTGGCAAACTAAACATTAAGAGACAAATTCTGCCACATCTTTCTTCATCTCGGCCCAAAAGAAAACCCTCTTCATGTCTCGGTACATCTTATTACTAGGGGTGGGCGGTTAACCGGACAAATCGGTTAATTTTTTCGGTTAACCGCTTAGTTCGTTCGGTTCGGTTAACCGAATTTCGGTTATTCAAAGGTAGTATTATTCGACTGAACCGAAAATAATTATCCACGGTTAACCATTTGATTTAAACGGTTAACAACTTAAATTGAATGGTTAACCGTCTAAATCGAACGGTTAACTGTTTTCTCCATACAAATATACAATGGTACAGACTACAATCGTCAGTCATACAGATATTCCAGTTTTACTGATACAGATACAGACATAGTGGCATACACTAATACCGTTACCAAATACCAGACATACAAATATACAATGTAACAATGATACACTACTACGGTCATACAGATAATGATATGAGATACTACCAGTGGTCCAGTCATACAAATGCAGTGATACACAACAAGTACAACCATATATTACAAATACAGTGATACTCATACTTCCAAGTTCAATCATGTATTACAAATACAGTTCTAGTCTCCACTTCCAAGTTCCAGTCTCCACTTCCAAGTTCCAGTCTTGCTCCTCTTCAGTCAGCATATCTGAAAGACGCAAACCAACAAAGTGATAAACATTGAAACATATTAATATGAAGTATGAAGTTATGAACATTAGTAAACATATTACATAATATATGATGCCAATTATTTAATCTGGACAGTGGACATAGTAAGTGGTTCAATGAATCAATAAGCAACATATGAAAGTGCCATCATGCCATGCCATGTCACCATTGCCAATTTGCCATGAGCAGCATTAACATCAAAGTGCAAACAAGTAATCAAATACCATCAAAGTGCAAACATATGCTTCTAGCCTAGAACGCATGGTTGTCAACCATGACAAATAAGCCGGACTGTTTCTTTAAAAAAATGGATGAAAAAGTAGTAATAAACTAATAATGTCAAGACCAAAATATGTACTAGACTAGAAGTAGAAGCATATGTTTAACAAGGTTCATTGCATATATACTAGACTAAAACTACCAGATTCTTTTCCCAAAAACCAAGTCACTGTAAACTGAAACTAAAATTAATCTCCTATATTCCATAACTTGTATTAACAATAACATGCACATTGCACAATACAGTCACGATTGCTCTGTTGTTAAACATGCAATTCATATTTCATATAAGAAGACTGAAGCATACATAACACATTGACAAAATGACAATTGACAACATGCAAATTGAAGGTGCAAACCATGAGCAACAGCCATGAATTCATAATGATATTTAGTTAAAGCAAAATGTGAAACAGTGAAGCTATGTTCATTTTTACAGTTAACATGCACAGCCATGATAATCTAGATCAAAGCCAACATAACAAAAACTTAAACATGCAATAACATGGACTGGACACTGAACTGAACATATGAACTACTCAAACATGCAATTCATATTTAATATAAGAAGTAAAAACTTACCGATGAACGCAATGTTGTCCTGTAGATGGGAATAGAAAATCCGGTGGTGTCTCTGTAGTCATCGAATCACGCCCATTTACCAAAATCTATAGCCACAAACAAGTTAGCGGTAATGTGCATTGTATATTTGTATGTAATGATTGAACAATAATATTTTAGAAACTAAACAAAACCTGAAAAAGCTACATCGTAATAATTCACATTGTCTAAAGGGACCTCAGTCCGGTGGTCTACAAAAATCGGTTTAGACCTTATCCAATTTTGGGTAGTAACCAATGCCTCAACCATCCTAGGACTTAGTGAACTGCGGAATGGATCTATAACATGCCTTCCGGTGCTAAAAGCGGACTTTGAAGCGACCGTAGATACCGGAGTTGCCAAGAGATCTCGTGCAACTAAAGATAATATCTGATATTTTGGACTGTTCACCTTCCACCATAATAGAATATCAAAATTATTAGTTTGATTTTCAAACGGATCATTTAAATATCTTTCTAATTCATTAGTTTCATTGTCCAATAGTTGACTTCCTGTAGAAAAGTATTCATTCTTCTAGAACCACTACTACCGGTACTTCAACTACTAGCGTGTGAACTAAGTGGCGGTTCATCCCAAGTTTGTATCCCAAATGTAGAATCAGTGGCATAATAATCAAAAAATCTTACTAGAAGGTTTTTAATTCCGCTACTATGTCTTTTGCCACTTCTTTACCATACATGTCTTCGAGACATAACTTCACAAAATGTAATTTATATCTAGAATCAAGCACACAAGTAATAAATAGAACTTTATTCATGCTACCTATATTTCCCCAATATTTATCAAATTTCTCTTTCATACTTTTTGCCATTCGAGAAAGATTATGATCCACTTGTTCAACCAACTCATTCAATTCTTCTTGAATTCCACTTAACTCCGCAAAACATATATTTGGTGTAATAGACAAAGTGCTGCTAAATTTTAAAGTAATTTCATAAAAAACCTTCAAAAATTTCAGCATTTTTTCAATCTAGCGAGTTTGGAGCTTCGTTTTCATTAGTAAAATAGGCGATATAAATACCACCGCTTTCTTTCATCTCATCAAAAACTCTTCTATATTTCAAAGCAGTTTATAACATCAAATAAGTAGACTTCCACCTAGTAGGCACGTCTGATGCAAGCATAGACTTATCATTCATTCCCAAATTTACAGAAATCTCTTTAAATTTAGCCAATCTAGAAGGAGATGATCTTACAAACCTAACGGCGGTACGAATTCCGGCAATAGTGCTACCAATTTCTTTTAAACCATCATTGACAATTAAATTAACAATATGTGCACAACAACGTATATGTAGGAATTCACCATTCAAAACACAACCATTAGATCCATCATAATCATTCAACGCATTTCTCACATAATTAAGTGCCACCTCATTAGCACTAGCGTTATTGACTGTGATAGACACTATTCGCTTAAGCTCCCATTGCTTGACGCAAGAAACCAAAAGTTTTCCAATGTTTTCCCCTTTATGACTTATGATCACACAAAGGTTTTAAATTCTTTTATGCAATTTCCAATCATTATCAATGAAGTGTGCAGTTAAAACCATATAACTTATGTTTTGACACGAAGTCCATGTATTGGTAGTAAGACATACTGCATGCAAACAATTAGAAAACATGGTCTTAATATAATCTTTTGACTCTCCATATAAATTAAGCACATCCCTACATATTGTCCTACGTGAAGGCACTTCAAAGCTAGGACACATTTTTTGACAAAACTCAAGAAACCCTTCACCCTCAACAAAACTAAACGGAATCTCATCAATTATTAACATACGAGGTAGTGCCTTTCTACACTCGTCTTTGTTAAATGTCCATGCAATAAGGGTGTTACTTGCTTTGCTTTCACTATTTGTTGTAAAAACTAAATTTTTCTGTCCCTTATCGCGACCTACAAGCTGTTTTTATATGATAGATCAAAGGTGAAGTACCATTCGATCTACCATCACAAGCAAATTGTGCATGACAATAATTGCAATAACACTTAGGATGTAAAGTGTCTACTAAATTAACTTTGGTAAAATGTTCCCATGCCATTGACGATTTTCTAGTAGAGGCTTTGCGCTTAGGGATTAACGGAGGCTTTCTTGCATTGTTCGGCTCTATGATGGGTTCTTCTTCTTCACCATCACTGTCCACACAATCGCCATCCAATAAATCATCATTAGTGCCAATTATCTGCATATCAACCATACAAATATGATAAATGATATGTTTTCTTTTACTTGCAGAAAAATATACAAATTACTAGAAATGCCAAACTACCAATTGTTCAACATATGATATTAAACAGACAATGAGTGTGATATATGACTGCATGCACATCATTATACATTTATAGTGTGGCATGTTATTAAGCAGTAGTTGTATTAGTCTATTAGATAACAACACATGAATAATGATCTAATTTAATACCATGACAACACTATCTTTTGTGCTCAGTAGTTCTCAAAGGGATAAGGAGTTAAGGACCTCCGTCCATTTTAATATCATGACTCATGTCTTCATGACAACACTATCTAATTTAAAATCATGACAGAATATCCATTTTTATAAATCTACATGACTCATAAGACAAATATTTAAACAAATGTTGTGCTCAGAACTAGTTCTCCTCAAAAGGGATAAGAAGAACCCCGTCCATTATTATAGATCTACTTTGTTTAGACAAATAACCTGGTAGTATAAATTATGTACACCATAAAATAAGGTCAGCAAATTCAATCTTGATTTGCTTGTTTACTTATGATTTAAATTTAGATTTAGCATAAAAAAGTCAATTACTCACATGCTTTCTCTTTCTCGTCGTTGATCTCGTTTCCATTGTTTCAATTTCATCCTTCTGGAGGATTTAAACGTCAGCGACTTAGCAAGCCTATTTTTGACGTTGATCTCGACTACGAAATAGATGTTCTGATGTAGGGTTTGAACTTTGAACTTCGATTCGTTCCTATTTTTGCTGTGAGTACTGAATAATGACGGCGCGATAGTTTTTGGGAAACATGGAATTAGAGTTAGGAAGAGAAACCGGTTACTGGTTAGGATAAATTAAAACATGCTGAGGCTACTAGGCTTGCTATGTTCTTTTGGGCCAACAAAATTAAAAAAAAATCATATCGATTAACGGTTAACCGATTGACCTAAATTTCATTAACCGTTAACCGAACCGAAACTGTTCGGTTATGGTCGGTCGGTTAACCGAAATTATCAGTGAAGTTGTTTCAGTTAAGTCGGTTAAATCAGTTAAATAGGTTAAATGCCCAACCCTGCCTGGATGAATAGTCATTTTAGAATGGCTGGCAACCACCCCTTTTCATTTATGGAATATCTGCTGAGGTGACTAGAGTCTCCCCTTTTTTGAGCCTATTTATGATGTCTAAAATCTGTGGGTCACCTTGCTGTGAAGTTCCTATCTGATCCATAAGAGTTGGTCGCATCTCTAGCGATGCAAACAAATCAGGAAAAATCTCGATGGAGGGTCTAAAGTCAAAAGTTGATATGAACTCCAAGCTCTTCATTTCCACAAACAGAGGACTTAAGGCCATCCTCTGCCTACTTAGTGCATCAGCCACCACATTACCCTTGCCAGGGGTATAAGCAATTTCAAAATCATAAGAAGCTAGGAAATTCATCCATCTTTATTGCCTTAAATTAAGATCCTTATACGAGAACATATACTTGAGAGATTTATGATCGGTGTATAACTCGAACTTCTCCCCAAGTAAGTAATGACGCTGCGTCTTTAGCGCGAATACTATGGCAGTTAGCTCTAAATCACGTGTGGGGTAGTTCTTCTCATGAACTCTCAACTGTCTACCCCCCATAACACACTACCTTTCCTTCTGGCATCAGAAGCGCACCAAGCCTGTACTACATGCATCGGTGTAAACCATAAACACTTTGTTCCCATCGGGCAAAGTCAAGACTGGGGCTATTGTTAAAGCCCTCTTTAAATGTTGGAAAGCAACATCCCAATATATATCCCATGAAAATGCCAAGTTCTTTTTATCAGCCTGGTGAGAGGGGCTGATATCTTGGTGAAGTCCTTAATGAACCTCCTATAATAACCTTCCAATCCAAGAAAGCTCCTCACCTCTGTTGCATTTTTAGGAATATGCCAATCTTATACCACAACTACCTTTGTGGGATCTACAGCTATCCCTTCTTTGGAGACTACATGCCCTAAGAATCTCACCTCTTTTCTCCAAAAATGGCATTTTGAGAACTTTGCCTTAAGCCGATGCTTCAAATGTTGGGCATGATCTTCTTCACTTTTGGAGAAGATCAAAATATCATCCACAAAGGATACGACAAATTAATTTAGAAACTCCCAAAACACCCTGCTCATCAGATCGACAAAATAGGCGTATGCATTTGTCAGCCCAAAAGGCATAACTAGCCATTCAAAGAAACCATCCGAATTCCTAAAAGCATTCTTGTCTATACTGTCCTCAGCCACCCTCAACAGATGAAACCCCATGGCCAAGCCTAACTGAGAGAATATCGAGGCACCAACAAGCTGGTCAAACAAGTCGTTTATCCTTGGAAGTGGATGTCTATACCTCTTTGTGAGTTTGTTCAACTCACTGTAGCCCATACACAAATGAAGCGAACAATCCGCATTAGTTGTGAATACAACTAGAGCACCCCATTCAGATATGCTTCGTCTGATAAATCCTTTCTCGAGTAGCTCTCCCCTACTTGCTTACTCAACTCCCTCCTTTACCTTGGAGCCATATGACGCACCGGTAATGCAACTGGCTTTGCATTGTCCACCAGATATATACGAAAATCGAGCTCGCGCCTTGGTGGTAAACCCCATACCTCATCAAAAATACAAGAATAATGTCGGATTACTAGAACAGATTGCAAACCATCTATGGGTGCATCAAGAGACTCTAGGAAGCTAAGCATAACAGACCCTTGGTGGTTGCAAGAAATCTCAAGGGTCCTCCCATAGCAAGTCAGAAGTCTAACGACCCTCCTTTCACAATCTAGAATGGCTCCATACGTGGTTAGCCAATCCATCCCTATAATTAACCCATAGCCCATGTACCCAAGCACATATGCATCACATTCAAATTTGACGCTTAGCATGTATATTCTCAAACTCCGACAAATCATAGATAAATGAGCCGAACCACCAATGGGGTTTGAGACAACTATGGGATCCACTACCAAACTAGTATTTAAGTGCAGAGACTCAACCACAGAACTAGATATAAATGAATGTGAAGCGCCAGAATCTAAAAGTGTTCTAACGGGATGATTTGAAAGAGAAATTAAACCTTCTACAAAAAAATTCCACCTCTTTCAGGAGCACTGATCGCGAGAGCATGCACCTACCCTCCAGAAGTTCCTGCCCTTTGATCTTGTCCCTGTTTATTCGGGCACTCCCTAGCAAAGTGTCCAACCTCTCCACAATTGAAGCAAGAATTATTCCTTCTTTTACAGTCTTTCGCCAAATGACCCTCACGCCCGAAACCGTGACACTTCCTTTTATCCTTACCCTTGTCATTCTTTCCACTTTTCTTCTGTTGCTATTGTTATTGTCCTTTCTTGGGCCATATCTTCTTGTTTTGCATTGTTTCCTCAGCTTTAACCTCCTTCTTTTCCCCTTTCTCTTCCTCATACATCAAGGCCATATCAACAAGTCTTTCAAAGGTGACTCCCATTGGAATATGGGACATGGCTAACCTATGAAGGGGTTCATTTATCCCTTTAACAAACTGCAAAGCCTTCTTATGCGGAGTCTCTACCAGCTCCAGTCTGAATCTGGCCGGTTGATTGATTTTTCTCACATATTCTCTAACAGTCAAGTTCCCTTGTTTGAGTGCTAAGAACCTCTCCATCTGCATGCTCTTATCAGCTTGGGAAAGAAATTTCATTTCAAACCTCTATCTAAAGTCATCCCAAGTTTCCACCGAACGGCCTGCTTGGGTTACCTCCCACCAAAATGAACCTTCATCCTTCAGTAGCCAAGAAGCTAACTGAATCTTCCTTCGATCCTCTACTTCAAAGATTACAAACAAGTCCTTGGTCTCCTTGAGCCAGTTCCTTGCCTCCACAAATGTCTCGGTTCCATGGAATGTCTTCCCTCCTATAGCATGAAAATCTTTGCAAATCTTAAAGAAGTTGTCTGAACGCGGGGGAGGAGGAGGAACAACGGGTGCAGCTGGGGAGGAACGTTTCCTTGGCCTTCGACAGGCGTCGTGGCCTTCAGATACTTACGTTACCATCTTGGTATCGTAACGCCCTCCCAGATATTGGGTTCCCCAGATATGCTGAAAAAAGAAGAGGAAAGAGATTCAGACAGGGGATCGAAAGATATTATTTATGGCTTTTTGGGGAATGTTTTTCAAAATTGATTTTTCTTTTTGGAAATGCTTTCTTTTAAAACCTTCTTGAAAATAGTTTTCAAAAACTTTTATCTAATCTGGCAACCCTTCGCTGATATGCACAATCCCATGTCTACAGGTGTCACGGCCGTCTTATCCCCCTCTGCCCGGCTCATGCATGCACATGGCCCGGTCGGTTTGCACCACCCACACCGTCCTCCACGTTTGGATCTCTTACAATCAGTGTAGTAAGCATGCCCCTTCTCCGACCTAGTTCGAAGTAAATGCTTTGATACCAACTCCAGGTTACCGGCTGAAACAGGTCCCACACAATATGATACAAGCTCTCCCCTTTTGTCTTGTATCCCCCACTAGGTTTTCATTAGCTATGTATACCACTAGGTGTCTCCAATTACATATCCGTATTATTACCATAAGTTACGCTTACACTAAAAGGTGTTGTTTCCTATGTTCATGTATACCACTAGGTGTTTTTAATTACATAACCTTATCAGCTTAAGTTTGTGGGCCTGTATGTAAATATTACCCCCCCCCCCCCCCGGATTTACTTAACCCACCCACTGTTCAACCAAATTTGCTTAACCCCAATTTTAGTTCATATTCATACAATCCCTATTGGATTTACTAGGTTAAGTATTCCAATTCGTTACCGTATCCATTTATGGTTATAATGGGCTAGACCTCCCACACTAGGCCTACAACTTGTGGATGTTGGATATGCCAGTCGGGTCCGGGCAGACTTCTTCCACAAGTTGGGACTAATCTCGTGTCTTAGCTCGTTTCGTATTTGTGCACTTAGACCTCTCGCACTAAATTCAACATTTGTGGTTGCTGGATATGTCGGTCGGGTCCGGGCAGACTTCCACCACAAATGCAATCTAACCTCGTGTCATAATTGTTTTTACATTTTTCTAATTACTGTAATCCTAAGCATTTTAATTATTACCCAATTAATTATACCCATGTCCTTATAGGTGTTCATTCCCATTTACCCAATTATATTCATAATGGGTCATATGTCCAAATTCATGTTTGTCATTCAAGTTATGTCAATTCTAATGTTTTTCCCGGTTCCCTAACTAACGTATTCGCATATAATTCGTGGCATACCTAAGCTAGATAACAGCCTAGTCATAAATAATAAAAGGAAAAGGTGATGGGTATATGACAAAGGTGATTGTTCTAACATAAATGGCATAATCATGTAATAACACGGTGACAAGGTGAAAATATAAGCATAAATCCAATGAAATGGTGAAAGTTAACTAGTTTAACATAGCAAGGATGTTAAGATAAGCATGACAAGATCTAAATATTAATTTAGATGTCCAATAGGTTTAGATCTAATATGATAGGCACAAGGAGATCTAAATAATAAGCTAGATCTGATTAATAATTTAGATGTCCACATAATTCAGATCCAATACTTAAAAGTAGATCTGACACAAATAAGGTTTAAGATCCACATCATAGGATGTCACAGAAGTTACAATAGATCCGACTAGATAGAGATTTAGATCCAAGCTATAACCAATTTAGAATATCACATATCCATAATATACAATGGATCTAGTATAATTTAGTCATAGGAACAAATCCAAACAATAGTCATATCAGGTTTACTTTTAAATATTTAAATCTAAAGGTAACTAAGAACTCACAGCGTTTGGATTAGAAAGTAGAACTAGAAAGAAGCTTGTTGAGATGTGGATCTACACTTGAGTCTTTAACTGATTAGACTTATTTGATTGTTGTAGAAGATAAAGAAACCAATTCAGTTCAGACACCGGCAGCGTTTGGCCTCCATGGAATTCCAGTGAAGAAAATATATAGCTGTCAGCATCCAGAAATCGGCTACTACCTCAGCCCTCCTTTGGGGTCGACTCCCCTAGACGGGATTTTTCCTACGTCCCAGACTTTCTGTGATTTCAAATTTTGTACCGAAAATTTTGAATTCTTCAGTCCTATATATATATCTTCTACGCATATTAAAACTTCAAACCACCATAACTTCCTCACACGGTGTCCATTTTACGCAAACCAAATGTCTATCTTAACCAGAATTTCGAGACGGACGCAATGGCGCAGTCCGTTTCCCTTAATTATAAATATTAAATTAATTATTATTTAATTTTCCTTCTTTAACATTGTTAAAATTTTGGGGTGTTACACCATGTCTCCCACCTCAAACTCAATATCAGTCCTTCTCTTATCAACGTAAGACTTTTGCATGTCCTGAGCTGTCTTCATGCGTCTGCGGATAAGGTCAATATTCTCTGAAGACTTCTAATCATCTCAGGTCCAAGTAGAAGCCTATCTGTAGACTCCTACTGTAATAACCCGCCCCTCCGTTCACGCAAGATATTGTCCCCAACTTAGCCACCGTATAGGTGTGGGGTTTCGTTCCTCAAAAGGCCTCGGCGTTAGTAAGAGCTAGGCTCTACTATATAAGTACCCACTTCACATAGGCTTTCACGATGTGGGACTTAAGGGTGTTACATTCTTCCCTCCTACAGAGCCCAACGTCCCCGTTGGCTAATAAACACCTCACCCAGGTACTGTGGTCCACACATGAGCCATAATTCCGGCTGGGTATTGGCTCTGATACCACTGTAATGACCCAACCTCGCCCTTAGAGGAAAGCCCGGATTGAGTTGAGAACACGACAAATCAGAACACAAACAGAAATACATTTCATTGCTTATTACAACAATTTACATCAGAGTACAAGAATATAACAGAGTATGAATAAATATTACACATAAGAAAATATCAGAGATTTAAATTACATCTAAATAGCATCGGAAAAATAATACAAAATACAACTTAAAGAAATACAAGGATACAGAGCTTTCTGAATATCGCTTCAGCTATAAACCAGGATCCTGTGAATATAATATATGAAAAACCAAAACACTAGCTGCCCGTGTGGGAAATAAGGGCACCCAGAGTTTAGGTTAGAACAATAAACTCCGGGTCAGTCATGGGACTGGTGTGAGAACCAAACAGTTTTTAATTTGATTTTAAAGTAGGGTAAATCATGGGACCATGCCGTATAACACAGAATGGGTTTACTCCATATGAATCTTAGCTTAAAATAAAACAACGCAATACTTTTTGGAAAAATGAAGCTATTATAAGACTCAAGTCCCATCACACAATGCAACGCAAGCCGGAGGATAGAGTTTTCCCTTATAATAGCCAAACATGCTTGATACATATAAAACAAATCATTTTGATATTAATATAAGTGCATAGTGTTTAAAAACAACTTCAAATATAAATGTATCAATCATATACGACATGGGTACCATATATCATGTCGCCATACTAGTTCTACAATCAAAACTGTATGATGTCGTATTGGAAGTTGGATTTCCATCTTTATACCAAGGCAAGGGATCGTCCTTACTGGGTTTGAGACACTCTAGCCCGTGCTAGGATCAAAGCCCGAGTGACCCTTGGATCTTCAGGGCCGGTCCACAAATGCTTTAGTGGATTAGTTATGCCTGAACAATACGGTTCCCCGCCCTATGGGGCGTAAATCTGAGCCACTAGGGACTCAATATCTGAGGCGCCTCATTCCATCATCCACATAGGTAAAATGTCTGGGCTACATACCATGACACCACTCCTAGCTTGAAGGAAATGCATGTTCTCCTTACAGTCCTCCCCCGTTTCTGGTCCATACCGGGGTGTGAGGCTCGCGAAGTATCGCTATACACAAAGTTGTGCTAACTAAAGTTGTGCTTTGATCATCATCCACAAGACTCTTCTTTTCAACAAAAGCCTGGATCATTTGCATCGTAGCATGCCACATTGTCAATCCATACCATACCATTGATTTCTGCCAATATATAACCTCTAAGCTCGTACGTCTCAGAGAACGGTGTTAAGCAAGAGAATAAATTGTCCGCCACCAAATAGATATATATTAAGCAGAGATCAACGAATACAGCATAAATGAATACAACGTCAGACATACCATCCATTTACAAGTCCGTTTCAGGTCTAAACGGAACTGGAGGCACCTTATTTCTTGTCCCATATGTCCAATACAGTAGAGAGGTCTTCACATATCCGTCGATCTCCAAGTACGTTTGGACGATCACCACTTATTACCTTGTCTTGGGTGTACGGCCCAATCAAGACATCAATAATCATCCAAACGATGTGAAGAACTCCGGTCTTCAACCAACGTCTTCATCTTCGACTCTTGGTCGTCGTATTAATTATCCAGAATGGGTTAAACCCGGTCTTTTTGAATAGTTCGCGTATTTTATAATCAAGTGCTGTAAAAACACATCATACGCCTCATTCCAATTCAGAATATTCTTTTAAATATAGTATTCACATTATTAGGGAAGGTTCCCGTAAATTTTATCAAAGGTAAATTCTTTTAAATTTATTCTTTAATCTTCCTTTTGATATCAATTTCAAAAGATTTTATTAACTAGTCGGGATACGATCACCACTTAATACCTTGTCTTAGGTGTACGGCTCAATCAATACATCAATAATCATCTAGACGATGTGAAGATCGATGGATATGCGAGGACCTCTCTCCTGTATTGGACATATGGGATGAGGAATAAGGTGCCTCTGGTTCCGTTCAAACCCAGAACGGACTTGTAAGTGGATGGTATGTATGACGTTGTATTCCTTTATGTTGTATTCATTGATCTCTGCTAAATATATATCTGTTTGGTGGCGGAGAATTTATTCTCTTGCTTAAAACCCTTCTTTGAGACGTACGTGCTTAGAGGTTATATATTGGCAGAAATCAATGGTATGGTATGGATTAACAATGTGGCATGCTAAGATGCAAATGATCAAGACTTTTGTTGAAAAGCGAAGTCTTGTGGATGACGATCAAAGCACAACTTTAGTTAGCACAGCTTTGTGTATAGTGATACTCTGCGAGCCTCACACCCAGGTATGGACTAGAAACGGGAGAGGACGGCAGGGAGAACACACGTTTCCTTCTAGCTAGTAGTTTTGGTTTTGTAAATATTATATTCACAGGATCCTAGTTTACAGTTGAAGCGATATTCGGAAAGCTATGTATCCGTGTATTTCTTTCAGTTGTATTTGGTATTATTTTTCCGCTGCTATTTAAATGTAATTTAAATCTCTGATATTTTCTGATGTGTAATATTTATTCATACTCTGTTATATTCTTGTACTCTGATGTAAATTGTTGTAATAAGCAATGAAATATTCTTCTGTTTGTGTTTTGATTTGTCGTGTTCTCAACTCAATCTGGGCTTTCCCGTAAGGGCGAGTTTGGGCCATTTCATTTGGTATCAGAGCTCGAGCGACCCTTGGATCTTCAGGGCCGGTCCACAAATACTTTAGTGGATTAGTTATGCCTGAACAATACATTTCCCTGCCCTATGTGGCGTAAATCTGATCCACTAAGGATTCAATATCTGAGGTGCCTCATTCCAATTCAGAATATTCTTTTAAATAAAATATTCACATTATTAGAGAAGGTTCCCATAAATTTTATCAAAGATAAATTCTTTTAAATTTATTCTTTAATCTTCCTTTTGATATCAACAATGATTTATTTTAAATTTTATCAAAGTAAAATTTCCAATTTAATAGAATAAATTGGAATTGAAGGGGATTCGATTTAATAATAATCGAGATGAGCTTCTGTAAAAGAAGAACGTTACTATATATGGAATTAAAAGGCTTTGCCGCTATTCCATTTATATTACTAGTCTGATACGGAAATTTATATCGATTATATATTGGTCTGTTTTCCGTGTAGATTCCATTTTTATGGAAAATAATTTGGGTTTATCGTGAACTGTATTTTAAAGGACACTGGTTCATTAACCCAAGTAAAAACAGGATTTATTTCCTGAAATTTGGATAATCATTAAGTAATGGTTTTTGAGATTAAAACTGAACTAGAGTTCTAAATGAATCTTTAATAGATTAAATTGAAAATGGGATAAATGGGTTGGGATGTGAAAAATATAATAAATGATTATTGCGGTAAGGTTCGATAATCCCGACTAGTTAATAAAATATTTTGAAATTGATACCAAAAGGAAGATTAAAGAATAAATTTAAAAGAACTTATCTTTGATAAAATTTATGGGAACCTTCCCTAATAATGTGAATATTTTATTTAAAAGAATACTCTGAATTGGAATGAGGTGTATGATGTGTTTTTATAGCACTTGATTATAAAATATGAGAATTATTCGGAAAGACCGGGTTTAACCTATTCTGGATAATTAATACGACGACCAAGAGTCGAAGATGAAGACAGTGTTTGAAGACCAGAGTTCTTCACATCATTTGGATGATTACCGATGTCTTGATTGAGCCGTACACCCAAGACAAGGTAATAAGTGGTGATCGTCCAAACGTACTTGGAGATCAATGGATATGCGAGGACCTCTCTCTTGTAATGTACATATGGGACGAGGAATAAGGTGCCGCCAGTTCCGTTCAGACCCAGAACAGACTTGTAAATGGATGTTATATCTGACATTGTATTCCTTTATGCCGTGTTTGTTGATCTCTGCTAAATATATATCTATTTGGTGGCGGAGAATTTATTCTCTTGCTTAGCACCCTTCTCTGAGACGTACGAGCTTAGAGGTTATATATTGGAAGAAATCAATGGTATGGTATGGATTGACAATGTGGCATGCTAAGATGCAAATGATCAAGGCTTTTGTTGAAAAGCAGAGTCTTGTGGATGATGATCAAAGCACAACTTTACTTAGCACAGCTTTGTGTTTGGCGATACTTCGCGAGCCTCACACCCCGGTATGGACCAGAAACGGGAAAGGACTGCAGGGAGAACATGCATTTCCTTCTAGCTAGGAGTGGTGTCATGGTATGGAGCCCATACATTTTACTTATGTGGATGATGGAATAAGGCGCCTTAGATATTGAGTCCCTAGTGGCTCAGATTTACGCCCCATAAGGCGGGGAAACGTATTGTTCAGGCATGACTAATCCACTAAAGTATTTGTGGACCGACCCTGAAGATCCAAGGGTCACTCGAGCTCTGATCCTGAGGCACGGGCTAGAGTATCTCGAATCCGGTAAGGATGATCCCTTGCCTTGGTTCATAGATGGAAATCCAACTTCCAATACGACATCATGCGGTTTTGATTGTAGAACTAGTGTGGCGACATGATATATGGTACCCATGTCATCTATGATTGATATATTTATATTTGAAGTTGTTTTTAAACACTATACACTTATAGTAATATAAAAATGATTTGTTTCATACGTATCAAGCATGTTTGGCTATTATAAGGATAAACTCTATCCTCCGGCTTGCGTTGCATTATGTGATGGGACCTGAGTCATTTTTTCAAAAAAGCATTGTGTTGTTTTATTTTAAACTAAGATTCATGTGGAGTAAACCCGTTCCGTGTTATACGGCATGGTCCGTGATTTACCCTACTTTAAAATCAAATTAAAAACTGTTTTAGTTCTCACACTAGTCCCATGACTAACCTGGAGTTTATTGTTTTAATCTAAACTCTGGATGCCCTTATTTTCCACACGGACAGCTAGTAGTTTTGGTTTTGCAGATATTCATAGGATCCAGGTTTACAACTGAAGCGATATTCGAAAAGCTATGTATCCATGTATTTCTTTCAGTTGTATTTTGTATTATTTTTCTGTTGCTATTTAGATGTAATTTAAATCTCTGATATTTTCTGATGTGTAATATTTATTCATACTCTGTTATATTCTTGTACTCTAATGTAAATTGTTGTAATAAACAATGAAATGTTCTTCTGTTTTTGTTCTGATTTGTCGTGTTCTCAACTCAATCCGGGCTTTCCTGTAAGGGCGAGTTTGGGTCGTTTCACCTGCCAACAAGTCGGTAATCTACAGGGTCGTCCATACAATGCCTCGAAGGTTGCCATGCCAATACTAGCCTGATAACTATTGTTGCAGGCGAACCTTACCGATGGAAGAAGCTCTTCCCAAGTCCCTCCGAAGTCTAGGATACACAGCCTCAAATGATCCTTAAGAACTCTATTCACCATCTCAGTTTGCCCATCTATCTAAAGGGCGATATGCGGTGCTCAAACATAACTGCGTACCAAGTGCCTCTTGCAAGCTCTGCCACAACTCACTGGTAAAGATGGGATCACGATCACTCACTATGCTGGAACGTACTTTATGTAGCCAGACTATCTCACGAAGATAAACTGATACCAACCATGTTGTCGTTCTCTTGCTCTTAACTGGAATGAAATGAGCGCTCTTAGTAAGCCTGTCTACTATAACCAAGATGTTGGTATTGCCCTTCCTCGATTTAGGTAAATCATCAATGAAATCCATAGAGACACTCTTCCACTTCCACTGTGGCACCTCCAAAGGGTGCAACAACCCGCTAGGATTTTTCTGTTCAGCTTTAACTCGCCGGCATATCAAACATTAAGCTACGAATTCCGCTACATCTTTCTCCAGCCCAGTCCAAAAGAAAACCCTCTTCATATCTCTATACATCTTATCACCTCCCGGATAGATATTCATTCTAGAACGACGGGCTTCCTCAAAGACTATCTTCAATAGACTCCTAGCTCGGGGAACACAAACCCTTCCATCCCATCGTATCCACCCTTCATCATCCATGGAGTATTTGCTAAGGTGACTAGAAGTCTCTCCTCTGCTGAGCTTATCCAAAATGTATGCTATCTATGGGTCCTCTCGTTGCGAAGATCCTATCTGATCCAAAAGAGTAGGTTGCACCTCTAACGATGCTAACAAACAAGGTGTAAGATTCGTAGAAGGCCTAAAATAAATGTCGATATAAACTCCAAGCTCTGCCTCTCTATGAATAGAGGACTCAAGGTCATCCTATGCCTACTCAACGCGTCCGCCACCAGGGGTATAAGTAATCTCAAAGTCATAGGACGCTAGGAACTCCACCCATCTTTGCTGTCTCAAATTGAGATCCTTCTGCGAGAACAGGTACTTGAGTGATTTATGGTCCGTGTATAACTCAAACCTCTCTCTAAGTAGATAATGTCGCCAAGACTTAAGTGCAAATACTATAGCAGTCAAATCCAAATCGTGAGTGGGGTAGTTTTTCTCATGAACCTTCAACTCTCCACTCCCATAGCATATTACCCTTCCCTCTTGCATCAAAACGACACGAGTCCTATACCACATGCATCAGTATACACTGTGAACACCTTGCTACCATCAGATAATTTTAGAACTGGGGTTGTTCTCTGACCCCTCTTTAATCGCTAAAAAGCATTCTCACAATCAATGTTCCAAGCAAAGGTCTTATTCTTTTTCGTCAGTCTGGTGAGTGGGGCTGATATCCTCGTGAAGTCTTTAATAAATTTCCTATAGTAGCCCGTTAAACCCAGAAAACTTCCCACCTCCATTGCATTCTTTGGAGCTTTCCAATCTTGAACTGCAACAACTTTTGCGGGATCCACCGTTATCCCTTCCTTGGAAACTACATGCCCTAAAAATCTTACTTCCTTTCTCCAAAAGTGGCACTTGGAGAATTTCACCTTAAGCTGGTGTGTTTTGAAAGTCCCCAAGACCTCTCCTAAATGCAGGGAATGCTCTTCTTCATTCTTTGAGAAAATCAAGATGTCATCAACAAAGACCACAACAAATTTATTTAGAAACTCCCTGAATACCCTACTCATTAGATCCACAAAATATACGGGTGCATTAGTCAATCCAAAAGGCACGACTAACCACTCAAAGAAACCATCTAGAGTTCTGAAAGCAATCTTATCTATATTGTCTTCGGCCACTCTCAACTGATGAAATCCCATAGCCGAATCTAACTACGAGAAAATAGATGTATCAAGAAGCTAGTCAAACAGATCATCAATCATCGGGAGTGGGGGCCTATTCTTCTTAGTGGGCTTGTTCAACTCCCTGTAATCCACACATAAGCGAAGCGAGCCATCTGCCTTAGTTGCGAAAACAATTGGAGTACCCCATTCCGATATGCTTCGTCTAATAAACCCTTTCTCAAGTAGCTCCCCTACTTGCTTGCTGAGCTCCCTCCTTTCCTTAGGAGCCATGTGGCGCACTGACTTTGCACTGTCCACTAAGTATATCCGAAAATCAATCTTGCGCCTCGAAGATAATCCCTGAACCCTCTCGAAAACATCAGGATACTCATAGACTACCGGTATAGATCGCAAATCATCTACAGAAGCATCGAGCGATTCTAGGAAACTAAACACGGATGACCCCTTAGGGTCACAAAAAATCTCGAGAGTCCTCCCATGGCAATTCCAAAGTCTAAAGACCCTCCTCTCACAGTCTAGAATGACACTATACATGTCTAACCAATCCATCCCTAGAATCAAATCGTAGCCCATGAGACCAAGCAAAGATGCATCGCACTCAAACTCGACTCCTAACACAGATATCCTCAAACCCCGAAAAACCATAGACAGATGAGCCGTGCCACCAATGGGGTTTGAGACAACAACGGGATCTGAAATAATACTAATATTAAGGTGTGGAGACTAGACCACAAAATCAGATATAAAAGAGTGAGAAGCACCATAATCAAAAAGAGTCCTAACTGGATGATCGAAAAGAGAAATTAAACCTTCAATGGAAGCTATCCTACCTCTGTCTGGTCTGCTAGCCTCGAGAGCATGCACTTTGCCTCTAGAAGGTCCTGCCTTTTGCCTCTGTCCTTGCTTCTTCGGGCATTCCCTACTATAGTGTCCAGTTTCACCGCAGTTGAAACAAGAATTCTTCCTCTTTCTGCAATTCTTGATCGCATGACCCAAGCCTCCGCAACTATGAAATTTCTTCTAATTCTGAACTTTATCGTTCTTTCCATCTTTCTTTTGCTGTTCTTTTCTAGGCCATATCTTCTTGTTTTGAGTCTCATCAGTCTTTGCCTCTTTCTTTTCGCATGTCTCTTCTTCGTTCATCAATGCCATATCAACAAGCTTCTCGAAAGTTGCTCCCCTCGGAATATGAGACATAGCCAGTCCATGGAGGGATTCATTCAATCCTCTTGCGAACTTAAAAGCTTTCTTGTGGAGTATTTACCAGCTCCAAACCAAACCTTGCCAACTGGTTGAACTTATTGACATACTCTTCGACCGACATGCTTCCTTGCTTAAGTGCCAGAAACCTCTCCATCTGCATACTCTCTTCTGCCTGAAAGAGAAACTTCGTCTCGAACCTCTGACGAAAATCAGCTCAAGTGTCTACTGGATTCCCTACTTGTGTCACTTCCCACCAGAATGAAGCCTCATCTTTCAGCTGCCATGCGGACAACTGAATCTTCCAACGGTCGTCAACCTCGAAAATCCCAAACAATTCCTCCGTCTCTTTAAGCCAGTTCCATGCTTCCACAAAGCTTTCAGTTCCGCGGAATGGTTTTCCTCCCATAGCATAGAAGTCCTTGCATATCTTAGATAAATTATTCACTTGCAGAGGAGGAGGAGGAACAACGTCTGCAGCCGAGGGAGGGGTGTTTGCTTGGCCTCCGGTATGTGTCGTAACCTCGAGATATCTATGGAACCAAGCTGGTTTTTGAATGCCCTCGGGAATATTTGGTTCCCCAGACATGCCGAAAAGAAAAGGAAAGGGGATTCAAATAGAGAATCGAAAAGATTTTTATATGGCTTTGGGGAATATGTTTTTAAAAACAGACCTTTCTTTGAAAACACTTTCATTTTTGAAACCTCTTGAAAAGGATTTTTAAAAATCTTTTATCCGATCTTGTATCCTTCAGCTTTGATACCAAATGTGACACCCTACGTCCGTTAATGTCACTCTTTATCAGGATGCATTAAGTTTGGTGAAGCGTTTTATGTAAACAGACACAGAATTACACAAGACATATATAAAATAGCAGCGAAAATATAATACTTTATTTTCGAAAAGAAAATACCATGGTCCAAAAATCCAGTTACAACATAAGTCTAAAATACTGAAAGCCAATTACATCAAACTAAAGTATCCGCCTTGTACTAAAACCACCAGAGTACATAAATATAAATCCATAGTTCCTAAAAAGAGCCATATCAGAGTAGACAAATAGTCAAAGCGGTACATCGAAGCAAATCCAAATCTAAGAAGAAACAAAAGAGAGAATCCAAATCAAGTCTGAGCACTCCCACCTTGAGTACCTAGGCGAGAACCTAGGGGGAAGAGGAAGAGAGGGAGAAGGAAACAAAACAGGTCATACATAAAGTATGGCGAGTCCAGTTACTTTTAGCATATAAAGAGATAAAAGTAAAAAGATAGTAAATAAACTGGATGAAAGATAACAGCAGTATATAACAGGTATAAACAGGATGAAAAGGATGAGTTATGCTTCTCAAATACTTTCTCAGCACCAATACTAGTATATCACATTAAGTGTTTTTCAACTACTTAACATAAACAGAATGATCCCAACATAGCATAAATGGTATACTTAGATGTACTTCTAGTAATGGGTTTTACCCCCAAACAGAAATAAAAGGTATCTAAACAGAATATAACGGGTGTTACCCTAACCAGAAATAACACGTACCGAAACAGAACTTGATGCACCCTAATTACACCCCCGCGATCGGCTCCCTACCATGTAAATACCTTGTGTCGGCCCCACAATAAGGTGTATCACTTCTAAAGTGGCAACCATCAGAAGGACACATACCTATTTACAGGTGTTATGGCGTCTTATTTTCCCAGACAGACCGGATCCATGCATGCACATGACCCCGTTGGAATGCACCATCAGAACACTCCATCCCAAATGAACCTCTTATAGTTAGTCTTAGTAAGCATACCCTGACCTCTACCTAGTGCGAGGTCCTCTTTTAATACCATAACGGGTTACTGACTAATATGGGTCCCACATAACAAATGACACAAGCACCCCTAGACTTGCATCCCTAATCAACTAGGCTTTACACAGGTTAAGTTTTACATGTGTTAATAGTGTCCCTACAACCCCACTAGATTAACAAGTTTACTTAACCGCCCAACAGATCAAACATAATACATAGGTGACATACAGTTCCATTTACATGTTCCCTTAATCTTTGTATTAAGCCTACATGTTTCCATATTCATACATCCCATATTTCAGTTATATTACATAGTATAAGTTATGCCCCAAACTTTGGTCATATTTATAGTACATGTATTCCCCCAAATTACCATTCCCAATTAAACCGAATTTCGCTCGTATGCAAATTTCAGCGATATCGGTCTAGGCTCGAAGGTATCCTGGCTATAAAAATAAAAAGGAATGAGAGAGAAAGAAGAACAGAAATAGACATAAATAAGAAAAAAAAGCATAGAAATAGGCATATAGAAATAAATGAACAAAATAGGTGTATAGCAAATTTCATGTCACTATAGCAGATTTATTTAAATATTAATCAACTTCTTAACATGTATAGGTTTAGATCCAGTTTATTAACATGTCGAGATTACTTGTTAAATATTTTTATCTAAAAGCAACATGAACTCACAGAGACTAGATCTAAAGAACTGAGAAAAGAATGTTGTTGTAGTAGCAAAGATTCTTGTTTACGTATAAGTCGTTGTTGCTGAAGAATATGCTAATTCAATCCAAGATGGGGAAACATCTCATGGTCTCCATTGTTTTAGGTGAATAAAAAAAAATGTTGTCCTATTTATAGCCTACTTCCAACAAATCTAATTTACAAACAAGTCCAGGTTCAAGTTACGAACCTGGATGGATCTTGGGTGGTTCGACCCTAGGGTCGACACCCCTTTATGTGGGTCGACCCCTGTGGGGCATGGGTCGACCCCCAATGGGTCGAATTTCCGTATGCCTTCTCGCCCTTCAGTTTTGATTTATTTTGAATTTTGGATTGGTTTTGTTTATATATATTTTACTTATATGTATACAAACTTCAAACCTTAATATCTTCTTCATACGATGTCCGTTTTACGCAAACTCAGAGTCTATCTCAAGCAGAATTTCGACATGAACGCAATGGTACAATCCTTTTCCCTTAATTACCAATATTTAATTAAGTATTCTTTTAGATTACCCTTATAGTATTCTTTGAAATTACTGGGCGTTACAGCTTACCTATGCTTGTGCAGTTTGACGGATCCGAAGCGGTGTAGGTTGTCCGATCCGGAGCAAGGCAGGCTGGCCGATCTGTAGCTCAAGAGGTAGATAGAACCAAGGTGGTAGAGCACATCGATCCGAGGCAATTGAGGCAAGGCTGATACGGAATGGGTGAGAGCCTTTATACAGATCTAGGACAATTGACAATGCCTCGGATTCCAAGCATTTACGACTTTGAGTGTTTGTGAGATCTATGCCTTGTCCAGACCTTTATGACTTATTTATGCTTATGCTAAATTCTTGAGTTATCTAACGATGAGAAATCCAAAGTCTGATGGCCATGTAAAAGGCGGGTTAACGTTGTCAAACATGTTTGACGAGTAATTGTAAGGTGAAACAAGGTCGATTTACTAGTGTTAACTGCGCCCGCGCATCGAGCATCATAAATAATTGAACAACAAAATCTATAAAAAATCATGGATAATGACACAGCGCATGTTGCATGTGATGAAGGAGAAGAGGCAGGGCGTAAGCCCGTATGCATTATCGGTAGAGTCAATAGCAAGATAACTTAGCACATCATATATACCATAAAAAACCTCAAATACTAATTTGTTCAATTTTATTAAATTATACAATGCTTGTCAATTTCATGGTTATCCTTATTTGTTGCTTTGTTTTAACTTTTTTTATTTAAATGATAACAATTTGACTTGTTCTTGAGATCCTCAACCTCAATCTCCAAATTGTATGGTTTGTATAAAAATAGATTTTGATGCTAATGGATTTTCATTAGAATTTTAGTTTTGAATAAGGTGATTACTATGAAACCCATATATTTTTCACTTATCTACTTTTACTCTCCATGTACATTTCAAACGTCTACATCTTTTTCTTGCCTAAAACATAAACATTCATCCTACTTTCATAGGAAATGAATAAGCATTACAACATCCATACTTTCCTAGCCATATTGATGAATAGAATAATTCCAAGGCCTGCAAATCTTTTACAAGAGCTTAAACATATTTATGCATGTGTGTGTGTGCGCATGCGTGTGCGTGTGTATATACAAACATTCCGGCATGCTTCTCTCGTGATAAAAGCACATATTCTACATGAGAATTAAGTTTGAAAACAGTTTATGTAACTTGCACAACTTTTTTATACTTTTAAATTTTGCATGTTTTTTAATTTGTCAATAAATATGTTGCAAAGAATATTTATTTATTAGATCTTATTTTTATATATTAAGATTCGTTAATGTCTACATAATTGTTTTTTGAATATTTTAAAAATAGTTTAATTGTTAGATCATATTTTTTAAGTGACATTTAAAGATAAGGAAATCCAAGGGTAATTCTGAAAGTTTGCGTGTAGACCAAAAGTTTGTACTTCCAAACCAACTATATATATTGATGCTTTTGCTTATCAATATTGTTGAAGTTTTGCATTAGAATCTTTTTTCCTTTCTTCAATGTTTGTTCAAAAGTATTAGTTACCTTTGATACATAAAATATATATAACAATCAATCTAAAACATTATACTATAAGTATGGCGTTTATTTTTATTAGAAAAAAATGGTTTTTATAAAATTTTAACTTAAGATAGTTGAGCAATTTTCTATAACAAGGGCCATTGTTTGAAACTTAGCACTAAGCATTATGAACCCTAGAGCCAGGTTGAAGAGAAAATTATTAGCTATTTACCAATACTAATGCGTTTACCATTAGTAACGGCTAGCAGTAACAAGTGGTATGACATTGTAGGTTAATATCCTATATGTCATGGATTCGAATATATGAGACATCATAACATTATATTTGGTTAAAGTACCATTATTATTGTAAAAAAAATCTAGCTTGTCTAACAACCAATTATAAGAAGGTAAATAATTTATTAAGTCAAAGGTAATCAATTGTAAATGGGATGGAAACTATAAAAGACTGCACCATTAACATAATTATTTGGAACTCCTCGTTCTACATACATCTCAGAACTTTTTAATTTTTTTATTAACAACTATCAACGAACAAATTGTTGGTTCAGTTTGAATCTCATACAAATACTAAAACCAAATAACCATTAAATGATAGGTGACGTGAGTTGCAGCGAACGTGCACAACTTAATTCACCTTAAGAGTTTACCGATCTGTTGGATTCTGCTAAAGTATATTGAAACAAAAATTCAGTAAACAAAAATTATACCAGCCAAAACTGGTATTTTTCAAAATCGAAAGCAACTAAACTAAAATTTGTTTCAATTTGATTGGCTTAATTGGTCTGTCTTTAAATGAGTTTTGTTGTTTAGGTAATAACATAATATATAAATCAAACAATTGACTAGGTTTAAAGCTATAAAGAGACGGGATATAACTTTAAACAACAAACATTTTTTCTCTCATAATCAATAAAATAAACCAAAAAACAATTGTTGTTAGTGCAATTATATGATTTTTCATTGATATATATTTGTAATACTTGAAGTTTATCATTTGACTTAATTGGCTTATCTGGTTTTAAAATATCAAAACTGTATCCAACCCAAAAAACCAAATATACAGGAAATAGAAAACCAAACCCAAACCCAAACCCAAAAAGTTTCTAATAAAACAAATTCAAATCGACCTAACTTATTCAGTTCAATTATTTTGTACATCTGAACAATAGAGAACATGCAATGCGAAACATTTGACACCATACTTCCCCTCTATAAGTAAATAATATAAATTCGGCAAGGGAAACATTTCCATCAAGAAAATTTAGACCTAAGGGCAAAAAAATGAAATTAAGACTCAAAGAAGTTTTGTCAAATTTATCTACATGGATAAGAATAATCGATAATGACTTCCAATGGAAAACCAAAATAAGAAATTCTATTTGCTTGTGCGTATAAAGCCCTTTCATAATATATTAACCTTATAAAGTCCTTGAAGCAGTCAAGATGCTTCTCAAAAGGGAGGAGGGGTAAGCCCAGAAGATATGCCCGACACCCATTAAATTCCTTGGTATACCAAAGTCTTTCCCTAAAGAGGGAGGAGGTAAGCCCAAGGAAAATGCATTGGCTCCAAACCCTACGTATAACTAAGAGCTTCCTGGAGAAAGAAGAGTAAGCCCAAGGTATGCATCCGACAACAACAAGACGTTGAAGCAATCAAGGCGCTCTATGGAGAGGGACGGGTAATCTTCATTGCAAAAGCCCGGTTCTAAATGAAGCATGCTCTGCCTTTGTTCTTTTCAGAACACGTTTGTCCCTGTTCGGCATAAGCATGTCCTATATCTGCTCTAAATCCGAGCATGCTCTGTCTGTGCTTATTTCTCATCCCGTAGAGGGGAACGAAAGTTCAAAAGGAGCATTTAAATCATGCCAAGCCTCTGCTTTAGAAAAATCCTAAAAATGGATAAGAGTCTGTCAAAACCAAAAGCGCTTTCGTATCAATTGTCCCCCAAAGAATTTTTCTGGACTACTATCATCTTATTGCCCGAATCTGGTTTCGGGTCTTCTTTTAAGCCGAAGGAGGCTTCAAATCTATTATTCCTAGAACAAGATTTTTGGATTTCTATTATTACCCGAATCAGGGTTTCGGGATTTCTAAGAGCTGAAAGAGGCTTCATTCATAATTGTTTCAAGAAAAAAATGTTTTTGGACTTTTAATATTTAATACTTGAATTTGGGTTTCGGGTCTTTTATTAAGCCGAAGGAAGCTTGGAATCTATCATTTCCAAACGAAGGTTTCTAGTTTTCTATTATTACCCGAATCAGGGTTTTGGGATTTCTATGACCTGAAAGAGGCTTCTTTCATAATTGCTTCCAGAAGAAGGTTTTGTGGACTTTTAATATTTAATACATGAATCTGGGTTTAGGGTCTTCTATTAAGCTGAAGGTGGCTTTAGATCTATTACTTCCAAGTGATGGTTTTTGGATTTCTATTGTTTTATTGCCTGAATTTGGGTTTTGAGTCTTCAATTAAGCTGAAGGCGGCTTAATATCATTTATTTCCAGAAGAGGGTTTCTATACTTCTATTACTTAATTAATACCTGAATCTGAGTTTTATGTCATTTATTTACGGGGAGGTGGCTTGTATTCATTATTTCAAGAAGACTTCTGGATTTCTATTATCTTATTACTCGAATTTGGGTTTTGGGTCTACTATTAAGCCAAAAGGGGATTCATATCTATTATTTTTGGAAGAATATTTCTGAATCCCTATTATTTTATTTTTAGAGTTTGGGATTTATGTCTGCCATTAAGCCGAAAGCGACTCTGTATCTATTGTTTCTGAAAATGAGGACTCCTAGATTTATATTCTTATCTAAGTCTACGTTCCGAATATCAGAAGATATTTCGGTCATATATTATTTCTTGTGTTCATTAAGCCAAAGGGGGTTTCGTTCATGGTCAGTTAGTTCCAAAAATGATTTTCGAGATTTTTAGTATTATAATACCTAAATCTACGTTTTTATTTACTTATACACTGAAAAAGTTTCAGTCATACTAATCACTTCCAGGAAAGAGTATTTATGATTTATATTATCCAAAATTGGGTTTTATTTAAAGCTAGAAGAATCTTCTTTTCTGCTAATTACTCCCAAAAATGTATTATTGAGCCTTTATTCAGTTAATACTCGCTTAAGGGGTTTAGACTATATTAGTTTAAAGTCTAATAATATTTTCAGGAAAATTGATATTCTATCTTTCCAGCAAAATACAATTGAACAAACTTATGCACATATGCTGTTAATGAAAATTTTAACCGACATCAATACTAACATGAATAAGCTTGTAGTTAGAAATTAGACAAAATCAACCACGATCTTTGGCCTAATGAACAAAAGCTTCATTTGCACTAGGGCACTAATTGTTAACCAAAAGTCATTTCTTCTGGTAGACCAGGTGAAAGAAGGCCAAAACAAAGGAGAAAGCCTCCGAAAGAAGCAGGGAAAGTCCAAACGCCTTAAAATTTATCCAAAATGAAGACTTCCTCATAAATCAAGGGCTTCGTACAATAGACGAAAGAATTATTGTCATTAAGAAGGGCAATAATAAAGAGACAAAATAAACTAGGAGGCTTCCAGTGCAGTGAAAAAAAGCCACTTCCAGTGAAACCGGAGGGCATATCCTTAAAAAAAATAGATTCAAAAGTCTCAAGGAAAAGGATTCCAAAAGAAATTTGCAAGAAAACAACCTTGTATCCAACGAAAGGATCATCGTGCCGAAACACCTTCTGCACAATGATAAGCTGTTATAATAAATTGAGAGCCCACATGAGCATATGCCTCCCACAACAATCAATCCTACTTTTCCAAAAGATTCTCTTTAGAAGCATCATAAACACAAGCTATCACTAGAAAAGGACCCTTTGCTGAAATCTCGGGATGGCCTCCGAAAAATCATATGAAGGAAGCCTATCGAATGAAAGGGGGCCAACCTGCAACTATAAATACAAACCGAGGGGTCCAGAATCGAGATAAGTAATTTATTCTAGAACCTGTAATCACAAATTACGAACTGTAACCCTAGTTTTAAAATCAAACCAGGGATTTTTCTTTTTCTATAATCTTATTTGGAAGTTTAAAATAAACGAAGGAGAATTGAGGATCTCAACTTATGGAGCTTAGTTTTAAGAGAAAGGGCTTAATCATTTTAGTTTATTTAATAATCGATTGCACATGATTTTAACTTCTAATTTCTTATTCTTATCTGAAACCATGTTACAAAACACATAAGGAAGGGAAATGAATCTAGGGCAGGCGGCAGTAATATCCTATCCGAACGGTGTAAGGGGAGCTACGACTGACGAAACTTGATTCCCTTAAGAAGACATGATTAAATTCCTGCCCTCTTTGATAGGTTCCTCAACATAAGATTCTTTATTTACTTAGTTTTAAAGTAGAGCCTTTCCAGTAGAATTGCTGATCTTTCGAAATGAAAAAGGGATTTAGCATTGCTATTTGGTTAGACTTGACATACAAAACCTTAGCCTCATGTGCCTTATGTAACCCAGGACCTGAAAGCCAGAAATGTTTATTTATCTCAAACACAGGTTTCCGGGAACATTGTAGGCTAAATACACGACCCTTTCAAGATGATTAATAGTGATGAGACAGACAAGGAAGCCTTTGTATTAACCATTTTTATGGCTAACAACAACCTCTGTGTACTTGTGCAAAGGGCAATATATCATGAAAATTTATGAATGTAATGAATTTCTAAACGTACCTCCTATATTAGTGCTCTTTTTTTCAAAAATCCTTCTAAAAATATGGTGCACACATCTTAAATTTACTTTTAATTTCTACATGAATGAAATTTTTTAAAAATCAAAATAAACTTTCATCCAATTTTTCTTGCACTCTTTCCGAATAAGGATGTAGTTCTGTCAATTTTTACATCCAAACCCTACCAAACAACTTTACATTTTCAAATTTCATAAAAATAAAAAAATTCAAACTTGATTTCTTATGTTAGAAAACTGTAGAAAATGGAAAATTCTATATTTTCCACCTTACTTTTATGCACTTTTCCCCCAGTACTTGGAACTTTTATAGCTACTCTACAGAATCTCTATTTTTCTTTTCCATGCATAATTTACATAAGAAGAAATTCTCTTTAAATTGCCCAAACTTATATTGGAAGAATTTATTTTCTCTTATAGTTCTCAGTTTATTACAGTTATCGCTTTTGTTGCTTTTTGTAAATTTTGTGGTGTTCCTCTTACTTATTGATCTTTTGCTTTCATTTTCTTTTGCAATATCTTATATGTTTATTTTTTTAGTGATCATAAAAAACGCCTAAAAAGAGAATGGAAATTCTATTTTCAGCAATAAAATAGAATACTACTTAAAGACAAATCCATACTAAAAGAAAACAAGCTCTGCTACACTCAATACTGGGTAAAAGATACAACAGTTAGATATAAATATCTACCAGGACTAGGAGGTCTAGAAATATGTCTCTCTTGACATAAAAGGGTCCTGATCACTGAATCTCGACAACTAAGGTGTTCGTCTGTAACACCCTGAATTTTAGTTAATACTAAAATTCACTAATCATAGGATAAATAATCTCAGATGTGGGAATTAGGGGTAACGGGCTGCGTCATTACGTTCGTCTCGGAAAAATACGCGAAATAGAGCCCGAGTTTTCGAAAATCGGAGTCCGTATGGCCCAGTTATGGCCCGATGAAGTTTGCAGAAAATTCAAAACTAAAACAGATTTAAAAATTTAAATATTCGGATTTGGAATGGGCCAGGCGGGGTCAGGCGGGAAGCTTCCCGCCCAACCCATGTCGACAGGGCTGTCGACAGGCCTGTCGACAGGGGTGTCGACATGCCTGTCGACTTGCCTGTCGACAGGGTGGCACCGTTCAGTGAACCTGGGTGCACCAGGTTGCACCAGGTTGGGTTTCAGGCTGGCTAGGAGGGCTGGTTCTAGAGATTTCCTAAATCTAAGGGTCCTAATCCAATCTAGGGTTAATCTAAGGGTCTAAAATGCAACCTAATCCTATAAATAAGACCCTAACCCTATCCTAATTCATTCATAATTAGGTTTTGTAACTAAACTATGGCAAAATGAAACTTGGTCATGGCCTCCACAAATCAAATGAAGAGAGTTGCAAGCTAATCAACCCCTAATCACCTTCTTCTTCATATTTGGCAACTAGTTTTACTTCATTGATTTGCTAATCTTGGTTTTGGTGAGTTTCTATGGCTTTAATAATCAATTGTTAAATTGATTATGGTAGGATGTGATAAGACATGGCTATGTTTGCGGATAAATGTATTTATGCAAGTTTGTATGATATGTGATTTGCAAGTTTTATGTTAAATGCAAGTTTAAGGCCATGTTTTATGATACAAAACACCATGTTAAACATTTATGCATATGTGACATGTTATGCAAACTATATGTGAGAATATATGCAAGTTATATGTAACATGATATGCAAGTTATGCATGAGATTTTATGCATGTTAAGTATTTGATGTTATGCATGTTAAATATTTGATGTTATGCATGCTAAAGTATTTGACGTTATGCATGCTAAGTATTCGATTGTATGCATACTAAGTATTGGGTTTTATGCATGATAAGTGTTTGGGTTTATGCAAGTCAAGTGGTGGGTTTATGCATAATAAGTATTTGATTTCATGCATGATAAGTAAGTGGTTTTATGCATGCTAAGTGTTTGGTATTATGCATAAATCATAACATGCAAGTTTACCCTTTTAAATATGATGCATACATATGCAAGATGATACCCTTATATGCTATGCATGTTTACCCTCCTTTAAGATGCAAGTTCATATGCAAGTTATGTGAATGGTGTTATGCAAGATATGTGTATGAGATTATGCAAGTTATGTGCATGATGCTATGCAAGTTATGTATATGCTTAAATGCAAGTTTAATGTGATATGCAAGTTATGCATGTTCATGCAAGTATGTGAATGCTCATGCAAGTATGTGAATGCTTATGCAAGTATATGAATGCTTATGCAAGTTATGTGTATGCTTAAATGCATGTTTAATATGTTATGCAAGTTATGAGAATGCTTATATGCAAGTTTGGGTTATATGTAGTTGGGTTAATATATGTTCATATATGCAAGTTGACATCCTCTTAACCCATGACAAAGTTGTATGTTAAACCCATGATATTTGTGATGATCTTCCCCTTATTTATGTCATGAAATGAGAACGATTTACGTGGGGAACGATGGGGTTGGTAAATATGTTAGTTAAAGTATGGTTGGGTATGATTAAGCATACCATAAAAATAAATTACCATAAGTGGGAATTTACCTATTGAGTTAGGTCTACCCCATGGGAATTTACCTATTGAGTTAGGTCTACCCATGTTATGAAAAATGTGTAATTAATTAGGGATAATTAATTGTGGGGGTGATTAATTAGGCGTAATTAATTAACTAAGACACGAGGTTGGACCCTTTTGTAGCGGAAGTCTGCCCGGAACCGACCGGCCATCCAGCGGCTACAAATGATTGGCCCAATGTGAGAGGTCTTAGTCACAAACTAAATACGTGATTAACGTAAAGACACGAGGTTAGACTCGGTTATGACGTAAGGCTGCCCGGACCCAACCGGCTTAACCAGCGGTCATAAAAGATAGTCTAATGTGAGAGGTCTTTAGGAGGATCACGGTCTTAATTAATTAAGAAACACTTAACCAAATTAGCATGTAGTGGGTACACCTAGTAAAGATAGGGGCAGACGGCACCTATGTAGGGGTACACGAAACTACTGGGTAAGATTACTAGGTACACCTAGTGGAGGTAGGGGCAGACGGCACCTACGTGGTCAGATAGAAGTACCAGAAACTACTAGTTTTATTTTCTAAGTCTTTAGATGGGATCAACCTTTAAGTAGGAATTACTCTTGGTGGGTAGAACTGGTGTGGTGCAGTGTAGGAATTACCCTTGGGTGGGTAGGTCTGGGGTGGTATAAGCTAGTAATTATCCTTGGGTGGATAAATACGTTGTTGCGGTTATCGTAGTACATCCTGTGTTTTGTGGGCTACTTAATGTAGTCATTATCCCCGGAGGTACCGTACCTTATTTATGTCATACCCTAATTACTTTAATGGTTGTATTGTTAGGGTTATAGGACTCACTCAGACTTATGTCTGACCCCGTTGTTTTTATCTTTTTTTCCCAACCCTCAGGTTATCAGAGTGGGCCTAGCACTAGTGGGCTTGGATCAGACCGCTATATCTATCTTTTGGGCTTGGATCGTAGAAGTAAAGCTCGGTTTATCTTTTCTATTATGGCTATTGTCTATGTAGTGGGATTATGTACTTCTATTTTATCAGGATGGATATTATGTACTTGACTCTTTTTATGGTTTTGTGATGTAACCAAACATGTTTTACTTTCCGCTGAAATAAAATGATGATTTAAATTTTCAAGTATTACTTATATCTGTCTTGTTGTAATTTTTCTGTTCTATATTCACTTAAAATACTCCACCAATGTTATGGCATTCCCTTAGTGAGTGACCGTAGCGGGTGTGGGGTGTTACACGTGGTATCAGAGCTTAAGGTTACCGGAACAGATAAAATTTTTAGAAAAACTATTTTCTAAGAATATTTTTGGAAAGGAGTATTTTCAAAAACATGTCTTTTGAGAGAAAAGTTTTTTTGAAAGAAAAGCATAATCCCCAATAGCCATATCTTTATCTTTCGAATTCTCCATTTTGAATCTCTTCCTTTCTCTCATTTTGAGTTTCCCCTCCGCGTATAGATGATCTTTCTAAGATAGATAAGGATGGAAAACCACTTCAAGGGACTTAGACGTTAGTCGGATTAGAAGTTGGTTCAATAAGGAGGAGGACTGGTAGGTATCTATTGGATAGACGATGGGAGGAAGGCTTAAATAGTTGTTTGGTTAATGAAGATGAAACCTCATTGGTGGGAGGTTGTGAGTGGAGAATAGGGAAGAAGAAGGCTGGTAGTTATCATTTTTGAAGGGATAGGACACCTTATTAGGATTGTCCAAAGAAGCAAGGGCAAGGTATGGAATCTTCTGGAGGGTAGTTGTATTCCCTCACGACTAGGGTACCAAATGGGGATAAGACCGTCTAGATTGGAGGTTGGATTTCTTTATCATCCAATTTGAACTTTATTTGGTTCTAACGCATCGAGTTCGTTTATCTCATCATTGTTAGTTGAGTCACTGCACTTAGACACCAGTTTGATGATCCCTTAGTTGTTTCAAACCCAATTGGGCTCCATGATGTGTTTGGGTTTGAAAGTTTCTATACTTAGCATTGAGTTTAGATATGATGCTTGTTGGGCTTCACGGGCTATGGGCTAGTTTTGGGCATGGACTGGTTATCCAGTAGAGGTGCCGTTCTTGATTTTGAAGGGAGAGTTGTTAGGCTTATGACCCGCTTGGGTAACACTCTCGAGATCTCTTGTAATCCCATAGAATCTGTTATGCTAAGTTATCTAGAATCGCTTGACACGGCGGTCTAGAGTTTGCGATCTGTTAAAGTGGTCCGGAAATACTCGGATGTGTTTTAAGGAGGTGAAGGGCTTACCTCCGGAGCGGGAGATTGACTTCCAAATATATCTGGTAGACAATGCTAAACCAGTATCTTGGCCAGTGTGCCACATGGCTCCTTGTGAGAGGAGGGAACTCCATAAGTAAGTAGGCGATTTGCTTGAGAAGGGGTTCATAAGACGAAGTATATTGGAGCGAGGTGCTCCAGTAGTTTTTGTCACGAAGGCGGGTGGGTCCCTCAGACTTTGTGTAGACTGAAGAGAACTGAATAAACTCACAAAGAAGAATAAATACCCATTGCCGAGGATTAATGATTTCTTTGATCAGTGGGCTGGCGCCTCAGTATTTTTGTAGTAGGACTTAGCCACGGGATTTCATCAGTTGAGAGTGGCTGAGAATAGTGTAGAGAAGACTGCCTTTAGGACTCCGGATGAATTCTTTTATGAGTGGCTGGTGATGCCATTGGGATTGATGAATGCCCACGCATACTTTGTTGATTTGATGAGAAGGGTGTTCAAGGAGTACCTAAATAAGTTCGTGATGGTCTTTGTAGATGACATCTGGGTCTTTTCTAGGAGCGAAATAAGTTTTCGTATGTGCTCAATAGGCTGAGCAGAGCCAGTATAGGATAAATGACGGTTTTGGAGCGAGACTGGCGAGAACATCCAGAATTGGTCAAGGGCTTAATTATTTAGCCATTTTTATTTGTATCATCTCACGTAGGTCGTCTGAATTCGAAGGAGGTATCCCTTGGATGTTTGTCTGATATTGGTTTAGGCCTTTGGGGCTTGCATTTGGGGGATGCCGAGTTCGACTAGGGTGGTCTGCGTGGGAGACAGTTGTGATAATTTTGGATGATATCCTGGTGGAGAAGAGCATGCCCTACATCTTAGGGAAGTGTTGGAGACTCTTCAAGCGCATAGTCTTAGGACAGCAAAAGTGGATGAGATCCTTAGCATCCTATGAGTAAGGGTAGCATGGTAGCGGACACCTTAAGTAGAAAAAAGGTTGTCCTTGAGTTCATTGTTCGTTGAACGACGGAGCTTAGAGTTTATTTCTAAGTTTGACTTCAGGCCTTCCGTTGACTTTGTACCCGGTTTGCTAGCCTCCTTGGAGGTTAGACCTACTCTTTTGGGGCGGATTGGAAGAGCACAGAGGGACGACCCACAGTTGGTTGAGTTGGTAGAGAAGCTCATAAGGGGGGAAGTCGTCCAGCCATTTGAGTAGGAACACCCTGGACGATAGGGGTGTTTGCGTAGAGACGGTAGACTTTGTGTACCGGAAGACAAGGGTTTGAGGAAGGCTATTCTTGATGACGCACACCATTCTAGGATGACCATTCATCCCGGTGGGGATAAGATGTACCAAGACATGAAGAGGGTTTTCTTCTGGGCCGGTATGAAGAAAGATGTGGCCGAGTATGTCGCTCGATGTTTGGTGTGCCAGCAAGTGAAGGCGGAGCAAAGGAAACCAGGTGGGTTGCTTCACCCATTAGAGGTTCCGCAATGGAAGTGGGATAGCGTCTCGATGGATTTTATTGACGGGTTACCCAGGTCGAGGAAGGGTAATACAGGAATTTGGGTGGTGGTAGATAGACTTACTAAGAGCGCCCATTTCATACCTGTGAAGAGCAAGAGGACTGCTCCATGGCTAGCTTCAGTATATCTTCGAGAGATAGTTCGATTACATGGGGTACCCTCTAGCATAGTAAGTGATCGAGATCCTATCTTCACTAGCGAGTTCTGGAAGAGTTTGCAAGAGGCGGTAGGGACTCAGTTGTGTTTGAGTACCGCATATCATCCTCAGACGGACGGCCAGACCGAGAGGGTGAATCATGTCCTAGAAGACCTTTTGAGGCTTTGTATCTTAGATTTTGGAGGAACATGGGAAGAGCATCTTCCATTGGTGGAGTTCGCGTATAGTAATAGCTTTCAGTCCAGTATTGGTATGGCACCTTTCGAAGCTCTTTATGAAAGGCCTTGTCGATCACCTACACGTTGGTAGGAATCTACGGATGAGATCTTGCTTGGCCCGATAAGGTTAGAAAGACTTCGAGAAGGGATTGATTTGATTCAAAGAAGGATGAAAGCGACCCAAGATAAACCGAAATCTTATGCGGACAAGAGGAGAACAGAGCTTGAGTTTGATATTAGGACATGCTTTTCTATCAAGATATCTCCGTTACGGAATGTGGTTCACTTTGGATCTGTTGGGAAGAGAGTACCAAGGGTTGTTGGACCGTTTCCTATTAAGGAAAGGATTGGACAGATGACATATAGAGTGGAGTGGCCGACAGGCGTGGTGGTGTACATGATATTCCATGTGTTACATTTGAGGAAGTTCCTACATGAGACCGCAGAGGCGGTAGAGCCGAGCCTGCTTAGAGAAGTGGAAGTAGAGCGTGATGCGACGATTCGACGAGCTCCTACTTGCATCCTTGGGTCAGAGATTTGGAAGTCGAGAAAAAGAGAGGTTCAACTAGTCAAAGTACGAAGGGGAGATGAAGAGAGCGACGCTACCTGGGAGACGGAAGCGAAGATGCGTTCGAGGTACCCTTTTTCTTTCGGAGGGTATGTCCTTTTGCTTCTCCTTCATCGCATATCTTGTGCTTATCTTATTCTTAGTATGTCCTCTCGTTAGTACCTTTGACCTTTAGATAGGGTAAACCTATGGTTGAAACATGTGTTTGAGACATGTTATGGTTGATGGATGCAAGTAGATGCAAGTGTTTGCTAGTGATTGCTCGTGGATGCATATACACACACTCTAGGCACTAGATCGGCTCAGTCACTTCATATTGCATATTGCATAAAATTGTGTGTAGGAAAATATATTTATGGATGTATAATGGTTGTGTTATCACATGGATGATGCATTTTGGTGAATGATTGTGCACTCATGTAGATATTGTATGTGTCGATAGGGTTCTCTCGCATACATAATGGATGCATGGCACTATCATGGTTTGCATATGTTCATACGTTAGATAGGGAACATATACACACACTTTTTGCATATGCTCATACATCATTAGAAATTGTTTTAAGGACAATGGATGCCCGTGGTTGATGGTTTGAGTAGATGGTTGTTTGGATGGTAGGATATGCATTCTCCTTAGCTTAGAGATTTCGGGGACGAAATCCCTTAAGGAGGGGAGAATGTAACACCCTGAATTTTAGTTAATACTAAAATTCACTAATCATAGGATAAATAATCTCAGATGTGGGAATTGGGGGTAACGGGCTGCGTTATTACGTTCGTCTCGGAAAAATACGCGAAATAGAGTCCGAGTTTTCGAAAATCGGAGTCCGTATGGCCCAGTTATGGCCCGGTGAAGTTTGCAGAAAATTCAAAACTAAAACAGATTTAAAAATTTAAATATTCGGATTTGGAATGGGCCAGGCGGGGTCAGGCGGGAAGCTTCCCGCCCAACCCATGTCGACAGGGCTGTCGACAGGCCTGTCGACAGGGGTGTCGACATGCCTGTCGACTTGCCTGTCGACAGGGTGGCACCGTTCAGTGAACCTGGGTGCACCAGGTTGCACCAGGTTGGGTTTCAGGCTGGCTAGGAGGGCTGGTTCTAGAGATTTCCTAAATCTAAGGGTCCTAATCCAATCTAGGGTTAATCTAAGGGTCTAAAATGCAACCTAATCCTATAAATAAGACCCTAACCCTATCCTAATTCATTCATAATTAGGTTTTGTAACTAAACTATGGCAAAATGAAACTTGGTCATGGCCTCCACAAATCAAATGAAGAGAGTTGCAAGCTAATCAACCCCTAATCACCTTCTTCTTCATATTTGGCAACTAGTTTTACTTCATTGATTTGCTAATCTTGGTTTTGGTGAGTTTCTATGGCTTTAATAATCAATTGTTAAATTGATTATGGTAGGATGTGATAAGACATGGCTATGTTTGCGGATAAATGTATTTATGCAAGTTTGTATGATATGTGATTTGCAAGTTTTATGTTAAATGCAAGTTTAAGGCCATGTTTTATGATACAAAACACCATGTTAAACATTTATGCATATGTGACATGTTATGCAAACTATATGTGAGAATATATGCAAGTTATATGTAACATGATATGCAAGTTATGCATGAGATTTTATGCATGTTAAGTATTTGATGTTATGCATGTTAAGTATTTGATGTTATGCATGCTAAAGTATTTGACGTTATGCATGCTAAGTATTCGATTGTATGCATACTAAGTATTGGGTTTTATGCATGATAAGTGTTTGGGTTTATGCAAGTCAAGTGGTGGGTTTATGCATAATAAGTATTTGATTTCATGCATGATAAGTAAGTGGTTTTATGCATGCTAAGTGTTTGGTATTATGCATAAATCATAACATGCAAGTTTACCCTTTTAAATATGATGCATACATATGCAAGATGATACCCTTATATGCTATGCATGTTTACCCTCCTTTAAGATGCAAGTTCATATGCAAGTTATGTGAATGGTGTTATGCAAGATATGTGTATGAGATTATGCAAGTTATGTGCATGATGCTATGCAAGTTATGTATATGCTTAAATGCAAGTTTAATGTGATATGCAAGTTATGCATGTTCATGCAAGTATGTGAATGCTCATGCAAGTATGTGAATGCTTATGCAAGTATATGAATGCTTATGCAAGTTATGTGTATGCTTAAATGCATGTTTAATATGTTATGTAAGTTATGAGAATGCTTATATGCAAGTTTGGGTTATATGTAGTTGGGTTAATATATGTTCATATATGCAAGTTGACATCCTCTTAACCCATGACAAAGTTGTATGTTAAACCCATGATATTTGTGATGATCTTCCCCTTATTTATGTCATGAAATGAGAACGATTTACGTGGGGAACGATGGGTTTGGTAAATATGTTAGTTAAAGTATGGTTGGGTATGATTAAGCATACCATAAAAATAAATTACCATAAGTGGGAATTTACCTATTGAGTTAGGTCTACCCCATGGGAATTTACCTATTGAGTTAGGTCTACCCATGTTATGAAAAATGTGTAATTAATTAGGGATAATTAATTGTGGGGGTGATTAATTAGGCGTAATTAATCAACTAAGACACGAGGTTGGACCCTTTTGTAGCGGACGTCTGCCCGGAACCGACCGGCCATCCAGCGGCTACAAATGATTGGCCCAATGTGAGAGGTCTTAGTCACAAACTAAATACGTGATTAACGTAAAGACACGAGGTTAGACTCGGTTATGACGTAAGGCTGCCCGGACCCAACCGGCTTAACCAGCGGTCATAAAAGATAGTCTAATGTGAGAGGTCTTTAGGAGGATCACGGTCTTAATTAATTAAGAAACACTTAACCAAATTAGCATGTAGTGGGTACACCTAGTAAAGATAGGGGCAGACGGCACCTATGTAGGGGTACACGAAACTACTGGGTAAGATTACTAGGTACACCTAGTGGAGGTAGGGGCAGACGGCACCTACGTGGTCAGATAGAAGTACCAGAAACTACTAGTTTTATTTTCTAAGTCTTTAGATGGGATCAACCTTTAAGTAGGAATTACTCTTGGTGGGTAGAACTGGTGTGGTGCAGTGTAGGAATTACCCTTGGGTGGGTAGGTCTGGGGTGGTATAAGCTAGTAATTATCCTTGGGTGGATAAATACGTTGTTGCGGTTATCGTAGTACATCCTGTGTTTTGTGGGCTACTTAATGTAGTCATTATCCCCGGAGGTACCGTACCTTATTTATGTCATACCCTAATTACTTTAATGGTTGTATTGTTAGGGTTATAGGACTCACTCAGACTTATGTCTGACCCCGTTGTTTTTATCTTTTTTTCCCAACCCTCAGGTTATCAGAGTGGGCCTAGCACTAGTGGGCTTGGATCAGACCGCTATATCTATCTTTTGGGCTTGGATCGTAGAAGTAAAGCTCGGTTTATCTTTTCTATTATGGCTATTGTCTATGTAGTGGGATTATGTACTTCTATTTTATCAGGATGGATATTATGTACTTGACTCTTTTTATGGTTTTGTGATGTAACCAAACATGTTTTACTTTCCGCTGAAATAAAATGATGATTTAAATTTTCAAGTATTACTTATATCTGTCTTGTTGTAATTTTTCTGTTCTATATTCACTTAAAATACTCCACCAATGTTATGGCATTCCCTTAGTGAGTGACCGTAGCGGGTGTGGGGTGTTACATCGTCTGTTTGTCTACTACTCTCAATAAACTCATGCCATGTACCCGCTAGTTCTTAAGCTATCTACTGCTATAAATGGGCTATCTCCAAATGCCCACAGATAATATAATCATACCTTCGGGCTAATTGCTCCCAATACCATAATAGATCTAAATCTAACAATCCGTACCTCTCCATGAAGCGACACTGAATTATTAGTCCAACTTCTTATTCCATCATAAGTAAGACAACTTTTCAAATTTTTATTTTCCTCTAGAAATGCTGAAAAAGGATTTTCATTAAATATAACCCATGTCATAAATTTACTTACAAAGATCCCAAACTTGCTATTACAGTCCATTTCCTCTTCATTTCAATTATATAGGTTTTAGGCCTTTCCTAAAAAATTCAAGCTGACTTGACTTAACTTGTACCGTTTATTAAATCTATATTCATGTAGAATCACTCTCTCTTTACCCTTTGCACATGAATTATACAAGTTTCAAAATTACCTTTACCTTCTCTCCTCTAAAACAGTAACCACCTGAAGTCTTCTTCTCAATCCTTGTACACTTTCTGAAACTTTTGAGTGTTGGCCATTTCTTTCTTTTACTTCTTAATTTCTCTCTTAAGACTTACTAAAGTTACTACCCAAGTTTTATGGTCTATTCTCACAACAAAATAATTCCTTAAGGATCTACCTAGTGTTCCAAGCACACCACTGGAATCGTTCACTTCCATTAGCTTTACCGCTATGCTAATTTCCATCTTTAATTGTCTAAACTTTATCTTCCGGAAATATTTCTTAAAAGTTAAAAACTAGGGCATATAAGATTGATTATTTATATTCATCCCCCATGGTTTATCTAAAGGGTTATGCACAGTTGGAGCTACTTATCTATTTTACCGCATATGTTTTTAAGAGGAACTATTAAGACCAAGTTTATATGAATCTTTCTTAAAGAGGATATTTGTGTTCTATGTAAAGTAACAATAAAACTTAAAAATTTCTTTGCTGAAATAGGTAGCACAAAATATGGTGCTCTACCTATATTTTGTGTACCTCTTTCGCTACACATTTCTTTATTACGTTAAGAAAACATATATACTTACAAGCTTACTGATCCATAAAAGCTTATCTTATAATTCTTCTTGTTCCAATTAATTAAATTGTGTCACAACCCATCCTATTTACAAAAATTACTATATTTCCTTTCACAATTCATGAAGGCATTTTAAGGCTTTAATTACATTGCTCTAATTTGTCTTCACGAAGTACTTACTCTAATCTAACTCCTTTCTAATTTATCAGAATAGAGTTTTTATAGAATTAACTTCAAAAATTCGAGCATCGTTTTTTGCTTATTTTTTCTATCCTATGTAACACATATATGTATATGTATTTTTTCAGAACAATTCCACTGTCTTTTTTCGAAAATTATTTTAATGGAACTCTCTTAGGTTTAAATTATTAAAATTTTGAAAACTTGTAAACTTTTAAATTTAAAATATAGAAACCGTCTCTAATTTTTTTTTTTTTTTGGCAAGTTCTTAAAGGTTTCGATTATGGGGCTAGACTCAAAGAGGATTCTTTACTTCCGTTTCCAAGTAGTTATTTTATTCAAGACTATCTATTTCCGTACAGAAACCTACCTCTAACATATTCCCGCACAACATAAATATGTCTAATGCATTTATATTTGTGCTTTTCCTTAACTATTTGTATCGTTTAACCCACAGTTTGCTTCTGTTTTCAAAAAGAAATATGTATACTTTTCTCAAAAATTATTTTAATGCATATCTCAATATTTCAAACCAGAAAAATTCGAAAAACTGTAAACTTTTAAATTTGAAACTTAAAAACTCTTTTAGAGATCTTTTTTCCCTATATCTATGTTTTTCAAGTTCTTTTAAAAGTTTAATTGTTGGGCTAAGTACAAGACAGTTTCTTAATTTCGGTTCCCAGGCGACATTACTTTATCTTTCTCTAATTGTTTATTAGACTAATCCTCCTTATTTTCTATTTAAAAACTGAAATCTAATCCTAATGCCACTCATTCGTGTTATATATACATATCTGTTCTTGATCCATTTCTTCCCTTATGCTTTAAAAAATTCTAAGGCACTATTGCCCATCCACAAATTTGAAATAACTATTAATTTCCAGATAACAACATATGGATTCTTTGTTTTATTTAGCTTACTGTATGTCTTATTCTATAGCCACTCTAGGGCTTACAACTCTTGGATTTCAAAATCATATCTTCTATGTATGACACTGTTACTATTGCCTTTACATATGTTGTTTCTCTTAATAAGTGGATTTTCATTTAGATTATATAATATGTAAATTATTTATATATTAAAAATATATTATATTCACTCACCATTTATTTTAGGAATTCGAAACTTAAGATCTAATACCAAATGTAACAACCTAAATTTCAACGGGTCCAGTTTTTCGCAAAACTTAAAATCCAAGTTCACTAAAACCTAAGTTAGATGTCTAGTATCATGCAGATTGGCAAAGATAAATATATCAGAGCTCAAACAAACATCTCATGGCGGAACTGGATAAAATACGATAATAAGTAAATACTTACCATGATAATGACATCGAATGGGCAAGTGTCTTTAAGGTGGAAATTATCTATCATTTGTCTAACCTACAGGTTTGTTATAAAGAGTGGTCAAAACTAAAGTTCTGGAGAATGGGAAAATTATACTTTTTAAGAATAACACTACATTTACCATTCTATCTCTGATTTACTGTTTATAAGGTTATTTGAGTTTACAATACTTTGCCATTGTGCATAAAACATACCCGTTTACTCCCAGTGAACTATATATATATATATATATATATATATATATATGTGTGTGTGTGTGTGTGTGTGTGTGTGTGTATGTGTGTGTGTAGTTATAGGCATATCTAGGTACTATCCATAGTACTATCCTCTACAGGTCTCCATCGTCTCTCTATGAAAGAGTGCTTCTACTACATCTGTCATGGATTGCCCCATAAAGCCTACTATACAGATGTTTCGTCGTCTACTAAGAAAATATGAAGTTGTACACGTATTAGACTACACCAATACTCAAACATCCACGGTGTACCACCCAGTGTGTACATTGAGGATCTACACATAATTGTTCTGTTTATACTCTGAGTTCAACTACCCAGTGGCATGACTGGGTAACATTATGGAACTCAGTGGGGGCATTTTCTACAATCTGCAAAAAGGCACAACTAGGAGCCATAGAGGTTAAATTAGATTTGTCTCTTCTATCGTGGTTATGGTCCCATGCATCCACCCCTTTACTAGTGGAAGTCACTCTAAAGGGTTAAGCCTTGGCCTAAAACAAACAAACAAACTACGCAAACAGTTGGCATGCCACCTCATACGGTGTCCCGATAAAGAAAGACAACTGCCATTTTGGTTTAACCCGCTTCTTCCCATACTCTCTATTGGTTGTCGATAATAGGCATCCGACGGTTACTATCCTTCTATTGGTGCTAACTGATAAAACTATTGTATCTTAAAGTCTCCCATCAACCTTCTGACTGCCCTCAATTTGAATACATTTAAGGCATACCCTTTTGAAGGAAACTGCAGACCGGCTTCCAATGGATCACCTAAACTATTTCTAACATTGGAGGGCCATCCTCACTTCGAGGTCTACGTTTCCTAACTTCAACATGATTGGTCCTGATCTTCCTGGGATCATCAGCCCTTGATTGACTAAGAATGCTGCTATAAGTGCACCTCGCGAGATCAATGTACTCTGTTGAATCTACTATGGTTCACACCACTAGGCATTCCTTTAGATTTTCTTTGATAATACTTTGAACGCATCTCGCATTTCTTATTAGACCCTACGTCAAAATCTTTTCCTACATGTTTAGTTTTCCCTTTTCTTATTTTTGTTAGTCTGCACTTATTCTTTTATTATGATATTATTCTCATCTTTTCTTACTTACTTTTTATGACAATCTTCATTTGCAATTATATTATCTTGTTATAAATTCTATATCATAATAACCTCTTTCTATCTTGTTATCCTTATTATAATAATTGTTCTTAATCACATAATTTAGGTGTTCAATTATAGATTATCAAGTGTCTAACTTTATTTATTACTATTTTTCTTTTTATACCATATTTCAGTTATATTACTCTTTTATTTACAATCTTTGTAAGTTTTATCTGTTGGAAGTTATATTTATTCCACTTTGTTGGTTATTAAAAATGTACTAAAATTTATTTCTAAATCCAATATAAAACTACCTATCACACATAAATTCGTAATTGCAAGATATTTCTGTTAATTATCTTTGAGTTATTGGATAGTGCAAGATATGGCTAAATCCCTATTTTACACTAATCCAATTTCTTTTTCTTTTATTCTTGCAATTACGTTTGTGGCCTTTCTTACAGACCAAACAATGTAATATATCACTTTTTCTTAACCAACCAACTAGGATATTTATAACTTTCAATTTAATTTTTATATTTTTAGTTCCTATTTCTAATATTTATTTCCTAGAATTCCGACATAATTATTATACATTTATAACATCTGGACTTTTTCCCTTTTCCTGCAGCTTTATTACCTCAACAATACTTATAACCGCTCAAGTTTAATTCTAAACAATTAACTTCTGCATATAAGTATAAATTTCCCAAAATTATAGTTTAAATATAGATTTATTATAGACAATGCACACTATATTATGTCAAATTTAATCATAGTAGGAATTAAACTACTGCAATAAATATATTTAAACTATACCTAAGTATAAATGAAAAAAAACTACTTCAGATAATTATAAATTAATATATGCTAAATTATAATGGGAAATAATCGATACTACATACCATTGTTAAAAAATATATTTTAAATCCACTCATTTGTATTTCTAAACTCTTTTTCTATGGCTGCCGCAGATCTCGCCTCTAATAGGATTATATAAATATTTAATGTTATAGACGTTTTCCCTATAAAATTTAGGTTAGGTCCATCTCAAAAAAATATCTAGAGGGGAAAATACTATGTTGCGAGGATTTTACATTTTTTAGAGAGCTTTAAATGTTAAGTTACAGACACAGTTGTTAATCCTCTTTTTGAGCATGGATTAGAATAATAACTTAGGACTTCGCAAAAATGGAATAAATAAGAAGGAACAAAATTTACATTATTGCATGTAAAAATTGCATATTTAATACAAAAGGGAAGTAGAATAAATTATGCATATTTATAGAAACTTACAATAAATTATGACCAATATTTTAATTTACAAGACACATAAAAAGTAAGTAGATAATTATGTTAATAAAAGAGAAAAAAAAGCATAATACGGAAAAAGAACAAAACCTATCATATCATTACTCAATCAAGAACAGGGTCAACATGTTGGTCTTAGATCAAGGATTGGGCTAAGAAAAAAAAATATACAGATCAGTAGCTACGACCCATTCCGACCACCTCCCATTTCAAACATGATACAATAGTCTTAGGAAGACTGGGCATGCTTTGGTGGAACCATAGTTGTAAGAGGTCAATCGAATAAAATTAGGGTATGGTGCAAGATCGTAGTTTATTTTTTAGATAAGACCCATTCGACAAACTTTTTTTTTAAGACATAATCTGATCTTTTCAGGAAAACTAGGCACGCTTAGATAGAACAACGGTATAAGAGGTCAACAAAGATTGATTAGTTCGGCATCTAGAATTTTCTGAGCATGTAGATGTTGATTGGAGACTAATATGACATGTGATAGATTACTTGTCTTTTTGCTAGCAGACAAGACCTACTAGTGGCACATTATCACTGGATGGTAGGCTATAAGGATGGAAACAAAAGAGGGTAAGAGTCGATCAAAGGATAGAATTAAGAAAGCTAATTCAAACCAAAAGTATTAAGAATAGTAAAGTGCAAATAATAAAAAAGAAACTCAATTATAAGTTTTATTATTAGAAACCATCTTATTTTTGCATGTACACAGAACTATTATCAAATATATCCTTTTACCTTAATTATCATGCTAGTAATTACTTTATTCATTGGGCTTTATCTTTGGACTACCCCTCTTTCTTCCCTTTTTCTCCTTGAGGCTCATAAGGTTAATTTTGATTACTCCAAATTTCTTAGAGGAGAAAGCTTATTGGAGTTCATTTCTGATGTGTCACTTTTTCTTTTATCATTTTCATTTTATACAACTACTTGAGAGGGGATTTCATTTTATGTAAATCTGATTTTCTGGTGAGGGCGAGTGAGACATATGTTTTATGACATGGTATAATCATAATGATTCGATGTTTGCTTTCTAAAGTAAACGCTAAGTTATGTTTTCCTTTTGTTTCCATTGTATTTATTTTACATGTCTTGTATACTTTAGCCTATATGATATTATTCGGTTATACCTACAAACGCTATGTATTCTTTAGTATTTCCTATTTTGGGGATAGTTAGTAAGAGATGCAGGGTATTTCATTGCATATTAACACAACAATAAAGTGACGATGAATAGGGATGTGTCAAGGTACAAACAATGTCAAATCAAAGTCATAGCGATCTCGATAGGGATAAATATGCCAAGACATTTAAGGCAATGCGCAGGGTAGGATACAATCGTTTCGTGGTCCCAAACTAGTTGTAACGCATAGCCGCAGCTACCGCTTACCACAAACACCCTACCAAATTAAGTCAAGGATGTACTAATAAGATCAAATCAAAGTAATGAGATAACATGCAAAGAAACATGTTCGCTAGAGGTACCTAAACTCATTGGCCACGTATGGCTCTTGCTTTAGTCATTTTAATCATGAAACAAGTGTAAAGGCCATCTATCATCGTTCTCTTACTTCATTCTAGTAATTGCTTGCCAAATCAACCACTTCATTCTAGATCAAACTCCACGTACACAGTTGTTAAAGTAGTTCCAATATTGAAAGGGAGTATGTCAGTATCCAACTCCGGTCTCTTTAACAACTAATCATCATATATTTTTCACACCATGGCCATTTATGTTTAAATAAACATTATATTTCAATGTCATAAATCAATTTAGTTCAAGTGTTGATTTTCATTATCATTTTTCAAATTAACTCAATATTTGATTCCAGTTTCAAAATCTTAAATTCTCATATTACAAAACGGTTCATTATCAAAACTCGCATTTCGATTTTGGATTTCCATGTTTTAAAATTGTTATTCAATGAAATCTTTATATTCAAATAATTTGGATTTAAACTGCTGGATTAGAAATAGATTAAAATAGTTAATTTAATATTAAATCATTTTTTTGGTATGGCCAACCTGTTTTTAAAGTGGTAACACTTTTTACTATAACAAATAATAATACAATAAAATACAGGAGTTAGGCGGTTGCCTAACTACTACTATCGGTTCTTAAAGTGGATTGTACACTACAACTATTGTAGTTTCTAGTACATGAGCTATGTAATTTTTCTAGATAACCGTGGCAGGGAGAAAAAACTCACTTAGCATTACCGAGAGGCAGATCAAAGTTTGATATACACAAACTATGACTTCAAATTAAAACATAACAAGTACTGAACTTCAAGAAGCACTGCCAGCAGCCGCCGACCAAACATAATCCAAACCTAACTTCCATGAACACTGACTACTTTCAAAACACTTAACCTGAAAGCAAAAATTTCAACATCAGAACTTGCACGATACCCACCAGTGCATCACAGACTATGAAATGCTCCTTGTAGAGAAAAAAGCAATGCAACTACAAGAAGATGTAACATACAACAGAAAGCATCCATGACACAGATAATATTCTTATACCACAACAACGTTGAGACAAAAATAATCAACACCATTGGGAATTACAAGAAGAACAATGACTTCATCGCTAACCACAGGGAGGAGAAGGAACCAAAAATTGTTAATACAACACCCGCTAATGTTAGCAAAACCCCATAGCAAGCTATCACCAGTAGTGCCTAAAATGGAGGTGATGCTCCAACAAGATAAGACACGACCAACTCCTCTGAATAACTCCACACATCCAACAAGATTGGATCCAACAAAAACAAATCGACATAACACCCAATAAAGGAAGATGCAAGCCCAAGCCATAAGAAATTTGAACTCACAGAGTGTTGATAGAAAAATATGTCATAAACACCCAAGATTCTTAATTACTAAAAATTATAGTTTCGTGCGGAAAAGTAAGTGCGGAAAGCAGTAAATAACACGAGAGATTTATAGTGGTTCAGCCTCGCTAGAGTCCTACGTCCACTTTGGAAGAGTCGTTGGAATATTATTTATAACAAAGAGTTACAAGATTGAGAACATCTCATGACATCTTTTTACATGCATCTCTAAGTTATATGATGTCATAATTATCATATATTAATATATTAGGAAAACGACACTTTTGTCCTTCATCTTCCTCAAAGCATAGATGCCATTAAAGAGGCTATTTGGAGCTCTCAAGATATGTCTAATCACCAAATTCCAACCTCTTTGAAATGTGAGATTGTGGGGTATTTATAGTGGAGTGGTTAGGTGGGAGTAGGTAGAAATAGAGGACCGCACCAGGAATTTCGTATTACCTGTGGCTTACCCTTAGAATCTTGGACCCTGTGGAGCTCGCACCTAGAAACTCGTACCCCAAGGGGTACGAAAAATAGTTAAATAGGCATGGGGAGTCGAGGTTGGGACTTGCGACATTCCAGGATTTGAGGTATTGGTTTAACAATGTTTTAAAGGAGCGCTAAGGTTCTTGTTGGCATGATCCCTTCTCGGCTCACTTCCTTTACTCCTTGGCGATACTCTCGGCTTTGTCTTCACGTGATATGTTGGGTCGAGCATAACTTGCGTACTTTTGGGAACCGGACCAAAAGGCCGGTTAATACAGAGTACTCCAGACAACACCAAAATATCGCAAATCCAGAAATAACCAAAAACCATACCTCGCCTGTGTATGAGGCATACATTGACATTCGAGAGGAAGAGCAGAAATTTGATGAGATCCGAGAATCCGCGCAACGTCCAGATCTAAGTTATTCATCAGGGTCTATTTGAGTGAAAAAACCGAATAACGATGTAGCTCTAAGGAAAGAAAAATAGGGAAAATGTGGAGAGCTTACAGAGATAATCCAGGTGTGATGAAAGCTAGATCTGAAGGGGTAAAGAAGAGCGGTGTATAAATGCGAATAGTATGGCGGATAACTCCTAATCATGCGTAGGGTAATTTCTCTCATGAACCCTTAGCTGCCTACGACTGTAGCATACTATTCTACCCTCTTGCATTAATACTGCATCTAGACTCATCACACAAGTGTCAGTATATACTGTAAAAATCTTAGATCCATCAGGTAATGTCAAAACTGATTCATTGGTAAGAGCATTCTTCAGCCAACGGAAAGCATCCTCACTATCTTTATCCCAAGAAAAATCCATATTCTTCTTAGTAAGTTGGGTTAATGATGCTGAGATCCATGTGAAGTCCTTAATGAACTTCATGTAGTAATCCGCTAAGCCAAGAAAACTCCTTACCTCTGTTGCGTTCTTGGGGGCCCTCCAATCCTGTACTGCTACTATCTTGGTGGGGTTAATAGCCAACCCATCCTTAAAGACCATATACCCCAATAAATGCACCTTCTTCCTCCAAAAATGGCATTTGGAAATTTTTGCCTTCAATTGGTGAGCTCGGAGAGTATTGAGAACCTCTCCTAAATGCAAAGCGTGCTCATCCTCATTTCTTGAGAAGAACAAGATATCATCCACAAAAACTATGACGACCTTATTCAGAACGTCTCCGAAGACCCTATTCATCAGATCCACAAAATATGTTGGCGCGTTGGTTAGCCCAAAAGGCATAACTAACGACTCGAAGAAGCCATCAGGAGTCTAGAAAGTCGTTTTATCAATGTTATCCTCTACCATGCACAACTGATGGAAACCAGTAGCTAAGTCCATGTGAGAAAATACTGATGCACCTACCAACTGACTGAATAAATCATATATCCGAGGGAGTGAGTAACGATTCTTTTTCATGAGATTACTCAATTCTCGGTAATCTACACATAGATGGAGGGAACCATCTGCCTTAGTTGCAAAGACAACTGGCACTCCCCACTCAGAAATATCTACTGAATGAAACCCTTCTCCAAAAGCTCAGTCGCTTGCTTGCTCAACTCTTTACGTTCCCATAGAGCTATATACCGAATTGGCAGTGCCATAGGCTTTACACTCTCACTAAGATAAATCCGGAAATCAATTTCTCGCCTAGGTGGCAAACCTCTAACCTCCTCAAATACATCTGGATACTTACAAACAACAGGTATAAAATACATAACAACAGAAGAATCTAGGGAGTAAAGAAAACTCAATATGACTGACCCTCGTGGGTCACAAGAAATTTATAGGGTCTTACCACTACAAGTTGTCAAACGAATGGCCCTCCTCTTGCAGTCAAGTACGACCCCATACATAGTCAACCAATCCATCCCAAAAATCATCTTGCACCCTAAAATCCCAACATATAGGCATCACAATCAAATTCTACACCTAAAATAGAATTTTTCAAACCCCTACAAATCAAAGATAAGTGTGCCAAACCATCTATAGGGTTTGAAACTATTATGGAAATGATAACAAGTGAGATTTTAAGTGCAAACAGTCAACCAAAGAACTAGAAATAAACGAATGCGAAGCTCCCGAATCGAAAAGAGTTCAAACATGAAAATCAGATATAGAGATCAAACCTTCTATGGAGACTTTCCTTCCCCTATCAGGGCCACCGCCGGTCGGTACGGCCTCCAATACACACACTTGTGCTGACGCTGCTACTGTACTAGCACCCTGTCCAGTCTTTTGTGGACATGCCTTACTCAAATGTCCCAGTTGCCCACATTATAACACTTTCCCTTAAGCCTCCTGCAGTTCTTGATGAGAAGCCCAGTTTTATGGATTTTCACCCAACTTCTTCTTATCTTTATTATTCCAAAACTTTTTCTTAGGACTGGAGAACTTAGGAGTCTCACTCTTCTCTTCTTTGACTTCTTCTTCCTTATCCTCATGCATCAAAGCCATTTCATTCAAAACCTCGTATGTCGCTCCTATAGGAATGCGAGTCATAACCAAGCCTTGGAGAGGTTGATCCAACCCTCTTACAAATCGAACGACCTTCTTATCAATAGTATTTACCAAGTCCATGCCAAACCTGATAACTCGCTAAACCGATTGATGTATTCTTTTGCTGACATATCTCCTTGTTTCAAATTAAAAAACCATTCCAACTGCATTCCCTCCTCGGTAGGTGACAGAAACTTCCTTCCAAACCTATTGAATTCGATCCAACCCATATTCCTTCCTTCAGCCTCTATAGTTTCCCACCAAAACGAAGCCTCCTCCTTAAGTTGCCAAGCTGCAAGTCGAACCCTCATCCCATCCGCAAGTTTCAACAACTCAAAAACCCTCTCGATCTCTCTAATCTAGGTGCGGTCCTCCACGAACGTCTCTGTACCCGAAAAGGTCTTGTCTCACGAACTAGAGAAGTCCTTACAAAGCTTAAAGAAATTCGCGGTTGTAGGTGGGTTAGGAGGAACCACTGCACTGGGTGCTGGAACCTAAGCACGTTCTTGTCCCTCAGCAGGTGTCATAACTTCTAAATATATATGAGACCAACCAGGGATAGGAACACTCTTAGGAAAATTAAGGGATCCTGACATGCTACGCAAAAGATAGAATAAAAATTTAGAATTTTGAGTAATTAAAGGAATGCTGTAACTTTGACTAGAGGGGATACACTTTAATTTCAAAAATAACCTTTGGCTTTTGAAAAATAGATTTTCTTTCGAAAAGTCTTATTTATAATAGATTTTTTTTGTGATCTTGAAAACCTTAGGCTCTGGTACCAAATGTAACACCTCCCACCCCTTAATGTTATCCTAATATAGAATGTCATTAAGAAATGCAGAGCGTTGTAGGTATAAAGACAATAAACATCTCAAAGACTAAGATTTCATAAGACATAAAAGAATAAAATAAAAGAATAAAATCCACATCAGAAGAAAAGACAATTCATAGTAAAATGAAAAACCCATTAACCATACCAAAGTGTCATAAAAGTACCATGTCTCAATCTCAGTCACAAAAGAAATATCATAGTACAAAATAAAAGTATCCCTAAATAGACAGAAGGAAATACAAGCAAACCATGGAAAGAAAATAAGATAAACATTAAATCTCCAAGAGAATATTCCATGAGAAGTCAAAAGAGCAATCTGAGCAAAGTACTTCCTCCTTGAGAGCCCGGAGAGAAGAAAAAGTAAAGAAGAAAAAGGAGAAAAATGGGTTAAACGAAAAGTCTAGTGAGATGTAATTTCTAGCACAACTAATAAGAGGAGACAAATAAGTAAAATAGTAATCTAGTATAAATAAGGGGATAAGTGTCTACGTATAACTGAAAGGGAACAAAATAAAGTAGGGGTATAATAAAGGATGCTATATCAAAATATTCGATAATGATGTTGACTGTTTTGCACTTCTATAACTAGAACAAATTAGGAATAATTTCCTAATACTGTCCAAATGATAGGCTGCGTCGAATCATGGATAAACCATGCCCATTATGGGTTTGGGTTTCCATCAGCGATTTGACATAACCTTATCCATAAGTGCGAAAATGGCTAATGTTCTCAAATCGAGGCAATGCACGCACACTGACTCGTCGAAACGGCACTCACACCCTCTCAATTGGACCAACTTAGATCCACAATGTAACATAGTATGTCCCCTTACCTCAATGAGGCCGAAATGATAACTAGGGTATGCTATATGGAATAAATCCAAACCAACTTGGCCCAAATCCCGCAAGTCTTGATTTGGCCTTCAAAACAATTCTATTTTATTAACCCCGACAACAAGGATTACTGAGCTAAAATTTTATTTTTATTATGTTTATATCCAAAAAGCCGGACAACAAGAGTACCGAGCTTTAAAACCCGATAACAAGGAGTACCGGGTTCCTACTACAAATTAATATGTTATAGCCCAACAATAAGGAGTACTAAGCTAAATCCTGACAACAAGGAGTACTATGTTAACATGTTTACAAATAAGCATGCTTACATTCTAATTCTCACAATTAAGTCATTTTTCTCAATTACATTCAATTTTGTTAAATATGCACTTATTTAGTTCAATTTCCTTTATTTCAATTAGTCTTTCCAATTTGCATTTTTTAAACATATCCAGATTTTAGCCTTAATTTTGATTACTTCAATTTCATGATTTCATTACCCAACCCAAGCGTAAGACAAAAAAAAAAGGAAAGAAAAGATAACCTAACGCAAATATAAGGCATACATGTTCATGCCCGTTTCAACGTATTCGTATGCTCTTTTTAGGCATAAGCTTAATGCAACTGCAAAAAATCAAAAGAAAGGAAGGAGAAAGAAGAAAAGAGATTCTGGATGACAAAATATAAGAATTCCGAATAAAATTTTGCAACGGTAGACCGAGGAATCCAAAAAAGAAATAGGACAATTGTATAATATGAATCAAGAATAGAGAATAATCCTGGTATAAAACAATTCCAAATAGTACTTTATAGATTTGATCTCAATCTCGGAAGAAATCTTAAAATAACTAAAAACTCACCTAAAGATTGCAAATCCATAAAGGCCTTGGTAGAATAATCCTTCAAATCCACAAATAGACAGTACTCCAGAATTTAAGCCCTAACAATTTTTTTAATGAAAAAGTAAAATGAAGGATGAGAAAATGAAGAAGGAGAAGTGTGGGGGAAGGGGGTGGAGTACATGTCAATTTGTAGGCGTGAAAGGAAAATCTAAACCTTAGGATTATTAGGTTTTCAATCACAACCCTCAAAACCACGTCAATAAGAAGTCTACAGAACCAACCGGCACGTTCGACTCGTGCCAAGCACGAAATCGTGCCTGGCAGCGTTATCAAGGTCGACCTACCCTCAGGTGCGTCGACATAGGGGTCGACCTACTTAGGTCCTGGGTCGACCATTCCAGCTGGAGCTGGGTCGCTCCAGTTTCTTCGTTAAT